>OX439143.1:45402768-46707472 GCA_949318255.1 Pollenia labialis | reverse complement strand
ATCCTGTAATACTTATTCCATATTCAGCATACATTTTGCCAATGCCGGATACATTTTATTTAAGATCTACGATAACCACATTGCATTATAATTAGACAATTTCGTCGTATTTTGAAAATCTGAATTATCTGTATTACGAAGTACTTTAGGGTGACCATTTTTATTATTTCTTTTATTAATAGTACACAAAAAACATATTAATTTAATTATAGTTAGATGAAATTAATTACTATTAATTTTACTGAGTTTGCTTATCTTTAATAAAAATGTTTGAGTTGTTTTAATTTTTTTTGTAAACATGACATTTTAAATTTGTTCTTAAAGGCCGTTACACACTATCCCACAAAGTCTTACGTATTTTTTAAAAATGCTTCCCTGATGTAATTATCCTTTGAACATTTTCAAAAAACAATAACAACTTATCATGACAGGGTTGCATTTTCGTAAATTACTCTGTGGGATAGTGTAAAACGGCTTTAATTATTACGAAAGGTGAAGAAACAGGTATGGAGTAGTTAGATTATTAAAATTGTATTATTATTTGATTTATTATCGGGCTGACATACGATATTATAATTATGTCAGCATGGAGGGCGGGCGTTGATCTGTGTCTCCAACTTCAAACTAGTGATACACAAATTAACATCGATCTAATAATAAACTTCCTATTTTGTTTATCGCTATCCTGATGTTTTCATTTGACTACCTACAAATTTAAGTCTTTTGTAATAGATTCGTAACTTCGTTAACTACTTTCGAATGGGAACAAATCACACCCACCCCAAACGACGAGCATATCCGAATTAATAGGTAGTTCCGTTCCCGATAGACTGAATCGAATAAGAATCGTTACAACACTTTCCACGTTTGAAGAGAATGTATGGGGGGTTGTCTCTAAAAGATTAGAGCAAATTAAAAATTTTAAAAGCGTTTATTTCGAAATGTATTTTTTTAGTTCTTTTAATATTGAAGTGCATGAGCAATATTTTTAATCACACAGTATTCTTGCAGAAAAAGTTTTTATTAAAATCAAATTAAAATTAAACAAGTAAGAGTCCTATATTCGGCTGTGCCGAATCTTATACACCCTTCACCATTGTGCGAGCAGAATACAGAGCAACTAGACAAAAACTAAATAATTTTTTACAATACTAAAAATTTCATTATAAATTGAATTTAAAAAGCGAAAACTGGTAAATATTTTTTTAAATCATTTTTAGAACATAAAAACTAAAAAAAAGATTCTCTTTGAAAAACCTAACAAACCCCCTAGACAACTCAACCATAGGGAACGTTGTTCGAATGTCATTAAAATGAAATATGACCCGTTTTACGGTTCACAACTCAACTCAGTTGAGTTGTAATTAAAATAATTAGTTGCGAAAATTAACGAAAAGTCTCTCAAATGTATTTAAAAAAACCAAAATTAAATCCACAAACATTTGATTTTGTACGGAATGTGCGATCATGGGCAAATTGAAAAAAATATATCGATATATATCGAATCGATATTTTTTAAGAGTATCGATATTTATTTTTCAAAAATATCGATATATCGAACGTATTTTGCTAAAACTATGTATTACCAAATTAAAAAATTGAATATACCTTTGTACATACATATCTACGAACAAACATATTATATGAGGGGCTTAAAGCATAAGGGGTTCAAGTGACTTTTGTTAAATAATGAGAAAAAAGCGGTTAAAGTTAAATTGCAATAAAAATGTAAGATGATATCTGGAAGATTACTTTTTGATTAAAACCAATCCTGAAATATATTTAAATCTTACAAGGGTTTTAAGCACCATCTTTTGCATGTTCAGATACCCAAAAATTACCTTTGAAGTAATGGAAGTCGGACTTATACCCATTGTGCTTTAACTTTTTTAGAAATAAGTTCAACCATTTTTTACAAACTATTTAACCATATCTTTGTCCAGGTTTTCTGCTTCAACTTTTTTCAAATGCAAGTCTTTTTAACATTGTCTGTTTCGCCATGCTCAATGTAAATTGCAACTTGTCTGTTTGGGGTTAGTGGAAACTGATGCACTATGCAAAATTCCCTGTAAAGTGCATACATCTTTGTTAAATTTAGGCTGCTGGATAAATACTTTCTATTGGGAGCATAGTTTCTAGAATAATTATTTGAATGCTTGGGAAATGATCTAATGTGTTCTTTCCCCGCATCAGGAATATTATTGCCAGGGACCTTCTTGCCCCTGTTGCCTTCTTCAAGAATGTCTGTCCCTGATAATCTCTTTTTTGAACAACACCCTCTTTGGTGACACATCTAATTTTTTCATAAAAAACGTTTTACAGACTCTTAATTCTACCCGTTTTTAAGCCGCACTTGAAGGTTTATACTTCACTTTAATTGGAGCAGAAAGTGTGAGTTTAGGAAAGAAGATTGAATGTAGTGATATTAAAGGCCCCAATATAGTCTATACAAATTTTATTCCGTATTTCCTCAGATATGTTTTCATTGCACTTGAATCTGCATGTATGGTTGTATGATTTAAGGTGTTTCTTGTGGTGAAGTTTCCTTTTTCTATCTCCGAGTTTAGACGAGCGAACATTTGGAAGGAAAACATCTGGAATTCTCTTTTGTTTTTTTATTCTCGGTCACACAGACGAACATGTTGCCGGAAACATTCTGTTAATGTTGTTGTTTTTTTTTCTCAAAAAGCAAAGTAAATGTCAACAAAGAAAATGAGAACAAAGCTTGTCGCCGAGTACCGAACACAAAAACCATTCTCTCTTCCCCACCCGTAATTTGCTACCAAACAAAATGTTCCCTTCCAAATGTTTCCCTGTCTAAATGGGCACTATCTAACTATTCCTTTTAGAGGTCCGTTTTACTTGACGTTTATTTCTTTTCCAGGAATTTTATTTTCTCACTTTCTTTCTTGCTGGTTGCCTAGATAAATCCATCTTATCCAAACTACTTTCATGATCCGTTAAAGCGTTTTCAGCTTGTTCTCGTTGACCATTTACTTGAGTTGTCTCAGGAATTTCCCGTGTTGGATCTACATCACTGTCATCTAAAATAGTATTTGCAAGTGATAAGTCCAGTTTCAAAAATATGTAATAAAATGTAAAATAAATTTAAAGTTACCAGCATTTTAAAAACTTTCAGAGAATTCGTCAATATTATTTTTTCAGATTCAATAATTTTTGATGGTTTTACGTACCCAAAATTAGGAATTTTGAAACAGATGTTTTGATAACAGGTGATACAATTACTTTGAATCTGAATTCACTCACTCAGTCCATGTAAAGAAATTAATTTTAATATTTGCATAGAGCACAAGGGGTTTAAGTGATCATATACCCCCTGTGCTCCAAGCGAAACAGGTATTTTAATAACAAGTGCTATAGATGGTCGCCATATCACGCTAACGGATGAGAATCCTACATTCACCTTCATGTGCTCTAAAATTCTCTGAACTTCACCCACTAATTCCATATGTTATCTTAATTTTAGGAAAAAGGCACTTGAACCCCTTGTGCTCTTAGCTCCTCATATGTTATTCCATTGTTACTTTTTATTGTTTCATTTTATTTCAAACAATTAATATAAACAACAAATTCAAATATTACAAAAACAAAAGGGAAGAATACAAAAAAACCATATGAAATCCAAAAAAAGTAATTTACGTAAAATTTAAATGGAAGTAAATATGTATGTAAGTCATGGAAGTACCAACTAACCTTAAAATTTGAATTTCACTCCAAAAGTACCAAATTTAACTAGAAATGTTTTTCGTTGTTTTGGTCAACCCAGTAATCATCAGATATGGACATCAGGAGCACTCTCTGTTTTTTGTGCTCTCCTGTCAATCTGCTTCTTGTATCCGGCACTGCTTCTTATAAATGCCAATCATTTTAGATCTTCATATTAGTTTAAAAAAACATATGAAGCATGCAATGATGCCAATTCTTAAAAAACATATTGTTTAAAAAACGGCTAAAATTTCGAGTTTTTAATGAAGACTGACTTTAAAAAATATTGAATTCGATAGTCGTATTTCAATATCGATATATTGATATATCGGTATTTTAGATATCGGCAATATACATACATATATCGATTATTTTTTTTTTAAATATCGATATTTTTTGCGTATTCCTACTTTGCTTAAGCAAATGACAGTTTCATAAAATTTAACAGAAAGGTTCCTTAAGTTCAATATGGCTTGCCTCATATGATTCACATATAATGGTTGGGCCTTTAAAGTGCCAAGGTCAAATGTCTAAAATCAAAATGTTGATTTTGTAAATTTCTTTTTAATATATTTTCTTAACCATTTAAACTATTGTTTTGAGATCTTAACCTTTTTTTAAACCAAATATGTATTAGAATCTCCAAAACCCATTGGGAACAAAGTTCTATTTAAATTTTAAAGAAGATTGTTTTTTTCAATCCACATCTAACGCACGTAATTTCAAATTATATAAAATTATAATCACCAGCAAATGTATAATTTTGTACTGTTTTTTTTTTTAAATAAATTGGTTTCGTGTTTTTTTGTTGCTGTTGAAAATACATAATCATATACATACAACAACGACAACAACAACAACATCAAAATATTTACAAAGAAGTTGGGGAAGCAGCAGCAACAACATCATCATCAACTTTCGACAGCAACAAAAAAAAAATAATAAGAAAATAAGTATCAGTCCATAATTTGCTTGTCTGTCTGTCGTTTTGTAAATTATACACGTCAATACGATTAAAAAAAAAGCAAATGTTGGTCTTGTGTCTGTCTGTTTTGACTGACTGCCTGGTGACCTTGAAAAAGAAAATTATTATTAACTGAAATTTGTTGTTTTTGCTGCTTTTGTTTATTTCTCTGCTAATATTATTTTTGTTGCTGCTGCTTGGTATGAATTTGAATAATTATTTTTTGAAAATAAAAGTTAAAATCGAAAATATAAAACAAAATTGCTAAAATGTACAGTGGTGGCCGAAAGTATACCTATTAACGGAATTTAAATAAAGCCTAAATTGTTTATAAGAGCGACTAAATATTTTAAGATCTTTCAAACAGTGAACAGTTTTAATTATACCCTACTCCAGGGGTTCCCAGTGGTTTTTTTCGGACTCCTTGAGAAACACTTTTTTTCAGCGGACTGCCGACGATAACTTGGTTACAACGTTTAGAAATTAACATGTGATTAAATAAACGTTACTTTACACTAATTTCCTGTCTTGTTATGGGCTTAAGGTGTTAAGTTCATTGGTAACACCTGCAATATTGCTCAATTTTTTTCTACCCTAAGGCTTCAAGTGTATAAAGGCTCAGTAAGTCTTTACTTTCTGTTTTTGTTACAATTACTTAAGAAGTTTTTAAAATTACAGGTTTTTTAATAACAAAAACAAATCAGCTGATTCGTAACGGAACAGAAAGTAAAGACTTATTCTGCCTTGAGACTGATGAGGAAAGATTTATATGGATATTTGCTCCAAGGCCTACATCACTGTGGATTTAAACTCCTTGTATAGGAACTAGGGCTATGTAACCGCAGCAGCTTTTTTAAATTTCCTAGCAGTATTTATTAAGTAGAAACAGCAGCTAGGGAGATCCTAACCTTAAGGCGGAACTCTCCGACAAGTGGTGTAAAATCAGCCCATGAGTAGAAATGGCAGAATCTCCCTTGCCGAGAATTTAAGTAGTAAACCACAACCACCTTAACTATCTTTTCAACGGAAAAGCGCAACTCCTGCAAAGAAAATCTTCCTGAAAGACAGAAAGCCTTTCCAGCGAAAAGGTTATTAGCATAGGACTTAACCAATAATCAGTACGGTGCCAGTTCATCGAGGGCTACTGACTCACGTGGCGCCAAATAGGATATCTGGTGAGCCCATCAGCAAGATCTTTCGAATCTGTAATTTTTGGATTCTTGCCGAAACCCAGTTATTAATTGCTCCTGCGAGCGTTTTATTCAAAAACAGTGCTTTAAACAGATTTAACCAAGAATGATTTGATCCAACCAAAACGCAGAAAGAGAAACAGTGTTGTTTGTGAAGACCCAGTTTATAAATTTAGTATTGAAATACTGTTCCTTTATTTTCAAAGATGTTTAATCATCATCGTTTATAGCGATTTTCTACGTTTGCAAAAGTTGTGATTTAATGATAATTTTACTTTAAGCAATTTTATAAATTACTAATAAAAATTATTACTTTAAAGAAAAACGGTAAAAAAAATTTATCGCTTAACAAATTGGAAAATGGCTAATGGCTAAACCCATTTTTTAATGGCTAAACAAGGTGAAAAATGGCCAAATCTGACTACTAAATGGCTAAATTGGCAACACTGTTCCCGGCATATACAAATTTTTGAGGGGAAAACCCCTAATTATCATATTGTGGCGGTAACAATAAGTATGGTTGAATGAATTTAATATACAATTTTTTCATTATTCTACCAAAAGAGTTTTCTGAGACCATACCAAAGTTTCGCTCTTAGGACAATCAAAGCTTCGGGTTGAAATTTCAAAAAACTTTTTTAAAACAGCCATCACGGCAAATGCGCGAATATTAAGCCACCATAAAATCTATTTAGAAAGTGATTTTTAGGTAGGTGTTACAAGCATCAGCACAATCTAATGTCCCCCTTTGGTGATGTTGGGTAAAAAAAAAACCGACAAAAAAACTTAATAAGTGCAAACATGGAAAGCATAAGACTCCAGTTCCAAATTTAACTGAAACTAATGAAGATCAGTTAATAAAAAAAAACGCAAAAGCCATAAAAGATCGATAGTTAAAAAAAATCTAGACAAAAACTCAGTGGGAGAACTTTGTGAGAGAAATGTGTGTTATACAAAAAGTTCATACAATACAAAATAACATAATTAAAGATCAAAGCGTAAAAATTAACTTTAAACATATTAAAACAGCTGGATACATTAAAGAATAAAAACATCATACATTTAAACATTCAACCCAACTATTAAGCATCTCCATTCATACTCAAATTCCCATTCATAATGTTCATCATCTTCATCTAAGCTGATCTCAGCAGAATCAATTTATTTCCTTTAGTTGCAAGTATTTTGAATGGTATTTTTAATGTTTCTTTTACTGGGTTTTCTATTTTCCTTTTTATTTTTTATTGTTTTCTTTAATGCGTATCAGCGATGTAACGAAAGTGGTAATTAACCAGAAGCCAAGCATTAAATTATTTGTAACAAAAAAAAAAAAAAAAAAAATTAAATTGACTTCAACACCACTGTACGTACGAGTAATAATAATCCAACAATAGCAGCATCAGCTTCATTAAATATCAGCAGGTTATTGGAAGAGCTTAAAGAAAGACGTTAGTTATGGAGAAATACGACATTCATTTGAACGCTAAACCAGTTAGTCGGAGTCCGTCCTCCTCACCAAAGATCATTACAATATTTGACGAACGTCAATGTTGGATCATGACGTTTTCACTCATTTGCCAACCTGTGCATTAGAGAGTGCTGACCGGGGCTTGGAGTTTTGATTTTGTACTTTCAACGTACGAATTATTAACATGAAGATTTCACTGTTAAATTGTAATAAATCTAAATTAGAGTTGAGAAAAATTAAAGATTATTCGGTACTCGGTTTGTGTTAAATCTTCTAAAAAAATTCATAATGTGTTTGGGTGAATGTGTGCAATGAAAATAATTTGAAGGGTTTTACTCTTTTAGGTCATTAGTTTAATCGATCGTAAAGGGGGTAAGTAAAGGGTGGTTAAATTTTAAGGGCCGTTGTTGATTTTGAATAAAATACAAATTATGCTAGGAACACAACGAATTTTTACGTAAAAATTCGCTGAGTAAATTCGTCGTGTGAAACACAATAATGACTTATAACTAACAGCTGGAACGAGAGAGAAATAGTGTGACCATATAAAAAAACATTTATTTAAAAAATACAAACGTTAACAAAACCACAATAAAAAACTATTCTTATAGTTATCAACTTTGTATATTTATTTTAAATGCGATAAAATAATAAAAAACAATTATTAAAGTAAAAAAGTAACTTTATATACTAAAATACTTGAAAACTAAAATCAAACATGGTCACCTGGTACTGATTTGTTCGTCGTTCGCCGGCGTATGAAATAGAAATAATTCTAATGCAAAGTCGCCGCGTATGACGAATTTCGACCGACGCCGTGATTGTGTGTATTTTCATAAAACACAAATATGTTTTATTTTTTGCGACGAATATTCGCGGCCGAAAATTCGTCGTTCGTCCCAGTTGTGTTCCTAGCATTATTTAGGATATTACTGTAATTTCATTTAATTATGATAATATTGATATGGTTCAATTATGTATGGAACAAAATATCGGCCAAATGGCCGCCGTGACCTCGATGGCACACCAACATCTGATGGTCCAAATTTTCGATGACGCTGAGGCATAATTGAGGTTTCATGCCGTTAATGTGCCGAATTATCACACCCTTTAGCTCTCGAATTATTGCTGGCTTACACCTTTTCTTTTAAATAACCCCAAAGAAAGAAGTCCTACGGTGTCAAATCATATGATCATATGATCGCCACCACGTGAGATAACACGGATATTGAATTTGTCGCGCAAAAGAGCCATTGTTTCGTTAGCTGTGTGGCAAGTGGCACCGTCCTGTTGGAATCACATATCGTCCACATCCATATCTTCCAATTCGGGCCATAAAAAGTTCGTTATCACCTCACGATAGCGAAAACCATTCACAGTTACTGCCTGACCGGCTTCATTTTGTACAAAATACGGCCCAATGATGCCGCCAGCCCATTAACCGCACCAAACAGGCACTCTTTGTAGGTGCATTGGTTTTTCGACAATCACCCTTGAATTATCATTCGCCGAAATGCGGCAATTGTGCTCATTGATGAATCAACTGAGTTGAAAAGATGCCTCATCACTGAAGATGATTTTCTTTGAAAATTTATTATCCACTGCTGCCATTTCTTGCCACCATTCTGACCCCTGACGACGATTGTATGTTTTTTTAAGCTCTGCAATAAGTTTTTCATTCATGATTCACAAATTTGTTAAATATATCTTTTTTTTATTGTCAGCTGATTACTTCTGAAAAATACACAACGCGTTAAAAAGTTCAAAGTTAGCCAACTTTCTGGCGCAAGCGCGTCAAATTATTTTGCATGTTGCTTGTTCTATGAAAATACACGAATTTAACTTTTTTTGACAGAAGTCTTCATAGCGCGCGCGCACTAACGCGTGTTATGTACTTCTACCTTAAGATCGACTATAATTTCTTACTTGTTTAACTTGAATTTTTAGAGAAATTCCTGAAAATGTTTAAAAATATTTTAAACAAATGGAATCTGGGAATTTATTTCTCATGTTGAATAACATTTATTAAACAAATGTTTATATTATTCGAATGTGTATTCTAAGTCAAATTACAATCCTCAAAAGATTTTATACTTTAATAGTCTTATTGTTTAATTTTTTTCCAGGAATATTTTCTATGCACTATCAAATGTAAGATGAGATAAACCCACTGTTTATTGTTGATGTGTTTTTGTTTAAACTTTGATATTATTACAAGTAGAACTGTTGCTATAATTCTTATACGTTTAACAGTTTTATTTGGTTTAATATCTTTAGTTTTTCTAAAATCTTTATGGATGAAGTTTCCTGATGATCTGGCCTAAGCAACCAGTGAAATGCGCATAGGAATAGCTTATCCCATCAACAATAAATTTCAAGTGTTGTTATCAATAATAAAAACTGGGAATTAAGCACGAATAACAAAATCTTTTAAAAATTTAAATTTTGTATTCCCAAAAATTGAAATTACTTTTTGATAATAATATGAAAAATTTGTATAATAAATGCTACTCAACATGAGAAATAAATTCCCAGATTCTATTTGTTAAAATAACTAAGTTAAATACATACATAAAATTTACAATATGCACTATCCAGTTATAAAATACAAAGAATGCTGACGAAGTCCGTAGCGGGCCAGAAAATTCATTACATTCTGCTGGTATCTAATAGTTGTATACATTTTCTTTACAATTTACTTCATTGCTAGCCAAAGGATAGCTAAAGTAAGCATCGTAACAGAAATATACAAACAAAAATTCTGAAAAATATTGAAGGAATAAGAGTCTTTCTTAAAGTATGAATATGAAAATTTATATAAAAAATATTTTTCGTAAATCTAAACCCTTGATCCGTTACATGGTTCTGAGAATCGTTAGTATTCTATTGTATTTCCTGCAACACTAAGTGAAATATTATTTAAACACTCATTTATTTAAACTTGTATGAGTTTGCACTGCTTATTTTCATCTTAATTCCATAACAAACCTGTTTGAACTTCAAAGTTCCAAGTCACACATACGAATACCTGAAAACACGCTGGATATTGATTTAGAAAATAATCAATTATAATGGTCATTTGACTCTAGTACTTGAAAATCTCTTGGAAGCTTTGTTTTTTTTTAAATAACTCACAATTTGTGGTCGGTTCAGGTGTGAGCATTAACTGGGTGGTAAAACTAAAAAAGAAAAAAAAATCAAAACTCAAAACCACAGGTGCTTTTTTCAATTTATTCTATTCCTATAACATGAAAAATTTACGTTAATTTAAGAAAATAGAATGCTGCTTTGGTGTTTAAGGAAAACATTAGCAAAAAAATATTAATTTTTTTTTTCTGTAAATCTGTTTTTGATGTGTTTATCAAGAAAAAGCAGCTGTACCTATTTTTCTTTAAAATAAACTCCGTTAAATTTTATATATTTTAAGGTTTAAAGTGCAAAACAACGGAAGTGGCCAAACATATGTTGCAACACCTCCAGCGAACTGGCAGATTGAGTGCACTTCACTTAAAAAAGAGATCAGATGTCGTTAAAAAGATTTTTGTAAAAAAAATTTTCAATTGTCAACAATGAAGTGCGATCATGTTAATGACACCACCCCTTAAAAATTCTTATGCGTTTGTTTATTGCATGAATTTTTGTACTCATTTGAATTGAATTTAAAGGGAAATTTACAAACAACAGCATTTGTTTAATGTCACCTTTTTCATTTTTTATATTACGCAATATTTTAAAAAATTGTTGAAGGGCAAAAAAAAATAAGAATTACAGTATTCCATGACAATAAGCCAATATTACTAAATGGTTTTTGTTGCAAGAAAATGACAAAACCAACTGTTTTTTTTAAGCGAAATTATCTTAACAAAATTTCATAAAACCTTTTTGATCTGGAATAATAAATATTGAAAGGAAACGAAATTGGTTTAGATTGTGTCGAAATTGGATCAGGTCTTGATATTCGAACATGTTTAGATGATAAATTTTATACAACCTTTCTTAAAACTATTATGCTTCGTTCATACTTCGGTTCTTAAACGCGTTTAAGCAACTCGAACGTGATTAAGCTCTAATCACATCAAAATCGAGATGATTACCCATAAATTGAAGCAGTGTTCGAAAATAAACAGTACATTATTTATCGAACGATTTCTATTTTTTTTGGTGATTATGTAGACGACCCTTAATACCGTTAGTAACTACGTCAAAGCCCGGTTTAACGAATGATATAATGTTCAGACCTTTTGTTATACCGAGATATTCGTTATATCGATCAGTAATTTTTACCTTAAAATTTTATAAAAAAACGGTGGTCTACAATTTGAAAAACATTAAAAATTAATTGTATTTATAATTTAGTGTCGAAATAGAACTTTAATAAGATTTTGACTTTTGGATATTACTGAAAGATTTACACCTTTCTTATACTCTTCTAAAATCTTTAATTTTTTTATCAAAAGTAATTCTTTTTCGATTTGACATCTCGTTTTCACAATGAACCAAACCAAACTACAAAAACTTTAGCGAAAAAAGCAACGCATCACACGTGTTCTTTCAATACAAACATAAAAATGTAACGGTTCTGTTAAGATTTTTTTATTTTGCTTTGTCATTCGTTAAATCGGTACTATTTTTTTTCTGCCATTCGCTATACAAGGTAGTTAATGTAAAAATTGGGCCATTCGTTATATCGGATATTCGTTAAACTGCGTATTCGTTATACCGGGCTTTGACTGTATTTTCAAGAAAGAACCGAACATTATATAATGTTCTGGTTCTTCGTAAAATAACAGAACAATTGTAGTGATACTGTAGACAAACATTATATTTTAATGTTCTACAATGTTTTTTTGTTTACATTAATAAAGAAATGAACAAACAAAAAATTTTAGCAACGACCGCACCACGAAGAGCTTGTGTGTGTGTTATGATGTGCTGTTTGTGTAAAATTATATTGCTGCCCAGCGGGAAAAAGAAGGAGTACGAAGGCCTTCTAGAAGGCCTCTGTACCCCTTCTTTTGGATGTACAAGGCCTTCTTGCTCCATTCCATACTCATATATTTTTTACACGCGTTGTCATTGCGGAGAAGGCCTTCCGCTTTCCTTTCTTTCGCCAGAGCTTCTTAAAGGCATTCAAATATATGGCTCTTAGAAGGCTTTCCTGAGAAGGACTGTTAAAAGGCTTTAGAATAAAGGTTATCTTAAAGGGTTTTTAAGAAAGGTATGTTAAAAGGCCTTTTAATTAATGGCTCTTAAAAGGCCTTTCGGACCATCCTTGTAAAAAGTGCATCGCTTCTAATGGAAATTGGCTGACCATTTTCATTCGCATCGCATCGAAAAAAACATCGATGTTTTTTACAGTGTCAATCCCTACACAGAACCTTCTTTTTCAGTGAACAAAACACAACTAAAAAGATTTACATTATTGTTTTCACTTGGTATTTTAATATGTATGTATTTTCATTTTTATAACGGGATCTGAATTCTTTCGCTTTTGCTTTGGCGAAAAAACAGAACAAAAAATTTTACTCTTTCTCTTTTTAACATCAACTAAAAAGATTTACGTTATTGTTTTCATTTGGAAGTTATTTTATTATGTATGTTACTTTGTTTTTGTAAAGGAATCTGAACTGTTTTGCTTTTGCGTGTGCAAAAAAACAAAACAAAAAATGTTACTCCTTTTTTTATCGCTTCTCATAGAAGCGAGTGTGGAAGGTGTATCTTATCTTTTATACCAAAGAGCCAAGGCCTTCTATGAGGCATTCTTTAGCAGTTACATAAGAATAGTAATTAAATCAAAAAAATTTTTAATCAGGCCTTCAAAAAGGCCTGAAGTAAGAAGGTCTTCTAAGTTTTACCGCTGGGTGGTTTTGTTTTTTTTTCGTATGTGTATTTTGTTTGTGTAAAAAATGTTTGGTTTTTTTACCAGCCAAAAGAGACGAACATTAGCGGTTTTCACCCTTTGTATTAAGTGTACAACTCTGCATTTCTTAATACGATTTTATACTACAAAGCATGAGTGTCTTTTTCGTTTTTATTGTAAATTAATGAAGTTGCTGAGTAAGGAAAGGAGACAGATATAGTTTCTTCAACGGTTTTATTCTGGGTAATTTTACAAACGTGTTTACTAAAGCTTTTTGTTGGATTTTTCAACAACAGCGTAGTAAATTTCAGTCTAATACATTTTGTTGTTGCAGTGTTGTAAATCTTAGTACTTTTACTAAATTAATAAAATTTACAAGGACTACAAGGGACTTTACTATCAAGGGTGAAAACCGCTATTAATGAGCCAAACCGAACACAATGAAGTTTGTGGATTTAAAAAAAACTGAACGGAATTAAATGTTCTCATCTTTAGTTGAGTTTGATAAAAAAAACAGTTTTTGTGTTCGAAAAATGACTAACAGGGAAACGTTATTTGCTACGTCTTATGAACGTGCCCAATACTATCACTTTCATACACTGCATTGAAGTGATCGGTTAATGATTTCAAATTGACATGATTACAACTAAATCACTTTTTTATCCTCTGAACACACCACAAACTGAGTATAATGTAGAATCGGCCAACATAAACCGACCACGATTTTTGCTAAATGTTTTTATTTTTTTCTTAAATAATTTATAAATTTTCTCAATTTCATCATTGATATGTTTAAAATAATCTTTTGATAACTTTATAAAAGTATTTTTTATCAATTTTTAATACTTTAAAGATATATAAATTAGTTTGTTGATTAACTTCATCAACATTTTGCTTAAACGCGTTTAAAAAACCAAGTGTCTCGAAACTATGAATTAACGATTTCTGTGGTTTTTTAGGAGAGCCGAAAACCCATTCTAGACAAAGCTATGGGCTAGTATTTAAACTTTTTTTAACTTTGTCATTACTCTGAAAAATTTGGTGTTAGTCCATCTTTTTTCAGAAATTTTAAAAATCGTTTAAAATTAAGCAAAATTGAAAAAAATGGATACACACGGCTACCCGTGAAAACCGCAGATTTAAGATAGTGGCCAGCCCAAAATCTTCCTTACAATACATGCTTCGCGTATTGCGAATTTGGAGGATTCACAAGGTGTGCTATTAAAACATGTCGTCATAATGTCCTAAATAGTATTTAATTATTCTGGGTGGGTGTGAAACGGTAGCAAAGTATTCAGGGAAGTAAATTTTTGACACTGTTGAGGTGAATAAAATTTCACTAGCCCTGGGGGCAAGGCGAATTCATAAAAGGTAAGTGCAACTCTACAACTTGAATTTGAATTTTTATTTGCAAATTAAAATTATCACTTTTTTATAAAAGAAATTATTAAATTTACTTCAATCATACGCAGTTTTGAAATTTTTTTATTATAAAAACAATATTTTTAGCACTTTTCAATCAACTTCTTCTCAAAACAAAATCATATTTTGACGTTTCACCATTTTTTTAATTCGCCGTGGAAACAGCTGATGAACGGCTGACGAGATGAGTTTGCCTGTTTGAATTCGCCTTGCCTGGGGGCTAGTTTAAATTTTGACATTAGCGTAGACATTTTTTACAATTTTAATTCGCCATAGAACTTTGCTACCGTTTCACACACATCCTCTTTGTGCCAAGCTAAATAAAAATGTTAATGCTGTGTTTATTAATTCGTCATAACTGTACAGAATTGTACAGTAAATTCTAAATTGTAAGCGGTTGCCCGTAGCAGTCGTACAGGGTGGCCCAAAATTAACGAAGGAGTTGGGTGGGATTGGGGAAGTGGGAGTGGCACAAAATAGCTTTATTCATATCTAAAAACATTATTTAAACTTTCTATTCTTTTCGCAACATGGTGAGGGTACATAGCCGAATAGCACTCTTACTTGTTTTTTTTTCAACTGTTTACAATACTAAACAAGTTTATTAAACATTTTTTGACTTTTGAATTCACTAAAAACACTTTAAAAGTCAATTTGTTTTGGTAATTCTTATTTTGGTCTTAATAATACGAGTAATTATATTTTTCAAATAAATCAGATTAATTGACGTATCGTACGTACTTTTTTTTATTATTTCAACACCACTAAACTAATAATTCTCGCCATAAACATAATAAAAATGTTCGTAAACACAAAATGCCACTTGAAACGAGAACAATAGCACAACAACAAAAAAAACACCATTATAAAAAAGTACTTGTGTGCATACCACTCAAACAAAAAAAGGGAGAAAAAAGTACTCTCAAAGAATTGAATTGTTCCAAAAAACTTAAATAACAATTCAATTGAATTTAAAAAGAAATAAATACAAAACAAAATAAATAAGGCCAAATATACACTTACATACCTACATACATACATTCATACATACAATATTATTATTCCATAAGTGGAGAGGTATGCATTGAAGTTAAGGACTCGTTCGTCTTGCTACAACATGTTGTACGCTTTGTTGAAGTTGCAAAGTAACAATGGAAAACGGCAGTTATTTTGTAAAATTATAACAGAAAAACAAACACACTTGTACTGATTTTGCAACAAATGCTACGAAACAGGAACCGAGCAAATACAAAAAAAAGATCCGGTGTTACGAAAGAAATTATGGTACTGAGCTTTACGCTTTTTTTTAAGATTCCTTTTTCAGTAGATTAGAGCTGGTCGACTTATTTTAAGATTTATTTTAGACTCAATTGTTTTAATTTTTGGCCAATATTTTATTAACAAATATAGGAAACCGAGAATTAAGTGTTCTCAAATTGGGTTCCATTCAGTAGAGTTATGTCGATCCGCAAGGACCAAGTTCCATTAAACGATACCGAAATTGGTTTCGGTTGCCATCTTGCAAAAACGCGCTTAATTAATTTGAAATTTAAGCGATAAATGCGACTTTTATAAAGCACTTTTAGACGAAAAAAGTGCGTTTGATAAAGTAAAAACGAACTAAATTGGCATCGCTGGTATTATCCAAAGAAGATTGACTTGAATCGAAAGTCCCTCAAAACAAAAGAAAGAATTTCATTTGAAGACCACGCAGTACGTGCCGTTGCTGCATTCTGTTGGAAGGCATTGTTTTCAAGACCCAATTCGTCCAGTTAGGTACAAGAAGCTCGTGGAGCATGGCTCGGTAGCGCTCGCCGTTCACAGCAGTTGTTTAACGCGCCGTTTTTTTTTCTCATAAATAAGATGACGCCTCCAGAAAAAACACCAAATCATACAGAAATTGTGAGCGAGTGTTATCACCAGGGAAACCAGAAATATGCTTTAAAAACACGTTTGATGCGCATATGCAGTAAAAACTGGAAAATATGCCCTGAAAATTATAAAAATATGCCTTAAAAATTGATTGATTTTTTTTTTGTTTTATTTGAAAAGCCTTTTTTAATTAAGATAAAAGTATGGTAGCACTACCATCTTCAAAACACTATCATAAAGAAGTTTAATTAATTGCAAGGTGGTCTCAAATAACAGCTGAATATTATTTCCTTGCCTCTTTTTGTTGTATTGTTGTCATATTGAGGCCACCTTGCTAAGTTATTCCAATGGCAACTTAAGTTAAATTTAAATGTACCATATCAGTAAATTAAGTTTTATTTAAATGTTTTGTGAAACCGATTTTAAACATAAATGTGTTTCAATATCAATCCTGAAAATTGGCCATTAGACAGCTTACTGACTCAAATTATCTTATTTGGAAAGAAGTTTTTGTGGGGAATATGTGAAATTATAGACCGATTCTTACCATTTACACAGACCTCGTCCATATTTGATTAAATTATCTACAAAATTGGAACTTGTACTTTTCGCACAAGGTCAACGTGGGCAGACAACCAGCCAGATGGACATCGTTAGATCATACTAAAATATTGGTCAACATTTCATGTATCATCGTATTACATGTACACCCCGTTACCACATGCAATCTGGAATGAATGAAAATTAATTTAATTTGCTAGATTGCGTAAATTCATTGCATTGTGTGTACCCAGCATAAGAAAGAAAAAGATATTTCTGATCTGTTGCCTTCTGTAGGGTACCCACTAAAAAGTAAACAATTGTTTGAAGAAATCTCAAAAAAAAAAAATAAAACGGAACAAACGTAAGAACGATGAATAATAAAAAATATGTATACAAATCACAACAAAACAATTGGATTCAACAAGCTCACACCCAGAGTGTATAATTACACAATCGTCATAGAAAATATCGTTCGTAGGTTACTCAAAACATTTAAATAAGTAGATGCCCAAGTACTTGTGCAAAATTTCGTGTGTTACAATGAACGAATGAATGAATTTAATGGGTGAATTGAGTTTAAGATTGCACAACTTTCAGTGTATAAAATGCGTTTTACACATCGTCTTACAATACGCGTGAGTGTACTTGCTGTTGTTGTTGCTGCTTAAACGGACGGAGCGGAAAAGGTTGTTTTGTTGGCTGGGACCCTTTGTGTATCCTTTTGATCCTTTAATATCGTTTCTTTTTGTTGTTGTTGAGTTCTTAAGTTTTTGTTTTTTCTTCTTTATTTTTTGTTTTGTTTTCAAGAAATAAAAAAAAAACACGAAATTCGTCATCATCATCTGGCACCTTTAGCATTTTGGTGCATGTTCTACTTTTTTGTTGTTTTCTTTTTAAATACAAGAACACATTTTTTTTTAGTTCAATTTTTTTTTTATTTAAAATCTTCAATTGTTTTTATTGTAATGAAAAGAATTTTTTTTTTACAGATTTTTGTTGTTTGCTAAAATTGGGTGTGTCCTGAGATATTTGTCAGACGATTTCCGGCATATTTGATATTGTGATGAAAGAAGACGGGGGTATTGGTGATGTTTATGATAATTTGAAGATTCAGTATTTTAAATACAAAATAAAAGGTAATTCCTAAAACTTAAGATATTATGCACCTATTTCTTTGGAAAAAGTTTGTTATTAAGAGCTTGGCATACCGCAAAATGAGTTGAATTATCGAAGAAGATATTTTTCTTGCAATTAAAATCCATATTTCTGATGCCATCTGTACTCGATTTTTATTTAAAATACCTATGTATACCTAGATACCTATACCTATGTATAACGAAACATTTCATATTTAACAGAATTCGGATAGGTACCTACCTACCTAAGATAATAATAGATAAGACCCCATATTATATCGTTACATAAAACACATACCTAAATTAAAAATCGTCGTTTCATTGATTCTGATTAATTGCATCAATACAAATGTCGAAAAAAAGTTTAGGAATCTTTAGACCAAAATTTGCGATTTTATTATCAAAAAAGGCCCTATTTCCAAAAGATTAAATGTTTTTACCTACCTTTAATACCTACCTACCTATGCAACATTGTCATAAAAACTGGTACGTTTTACATGAAAGATAGAAGAAAAATAAATTTTAAGCAGTTTAAGGCAATTTATTAATAAATCGTTTTAAATAGAACCAAAATGCTTCTTCTGTAAAACTTTAAACATTTTAGATAAGGCCTTTTGCATTTTAGGCGACGATAAAGGTAGCTTATTTTGTGCCACCCTGTATAATATCTTAAGGGCCAAATACACTTGTCCAAGGCGAATTTAAAAAGGTAAACTCATCTCGTCAGCCGTTCATTAGCTGTCTCCACGGCGAATTAAAACAAATTGAGAAACTTCAAAATATAGTTTTGTTTTGAGAAGAAGTTGATTGAAAAGTGCTTAAAATATTATTTTTATGATAAAAAAATGATTAAAGTGAATTTAATAATTTCTTTTTTAAAAAAGTGATAATTTTGATACCTTTGCAATAAAAAAATTTTGACAGCTATTAATTAAATTGCAAAAACAAAATATGTGGTGTTTTTTGTAGTTGTAGAGTTGAACTTACATATTATGAATTCGCCTTTCACTTGTCAAATGCAAGGCGAATTCAAACAGGTAAACTCATCTCGTCAGCCGTTCATCAGCTGTTTCCACGGCGAATTAAAAAATATGGCCAAACGTCAAAATATGATTTTGTTTTGAAAAGAAGTTGAATGAAAAGTGTTAAAAATATTATTTTTATAATAAAAAAATTTCAAAACTGCGAATGATTGAAGTGAATTTATTAATTTCTTTTATAAAAAAGTGATAATTTTAATTTGCAATAAAAAATTTTTGACAACTAACCATAAAACTGCTTCAAATGCTTGTCCAGCCGGCGAATTCAACGCATACGTGTGCTGGACGTTATATTCGACGTCATATCAAAATTTTTTGAATTTTCATCAAGCGTTGTCGGTGTCACACATACAAACACATTTTCACTAATACCACCACAATGCTTGATGAGAACTTTGATTAGTGTATTTGGGCCTTAAAAAACATAATTAAATAACGTAAAACTACCCTACAAGAAATGATTTAGCGAGTAGTCACATTTTTCATTTTGGTGTTAAGAAAATGATAGAAAGAAATGACCGAAATCAAGTTATCGGTCACATTCGGTCATTTTTCCTATCATTTACTACCACATACACAGAGCAAAAGGAAAAAACGTGTATGTGTGGCATACCATAAACGTATCCATGCACATGTAAGCAAAATGTAAACAACTTTTGACAACTAAAAAGAACATAAACAATGAACATCAGGCTTCTTGCGCAGACCTTTTCAATGGGCCTTGGAATTGTTTTTGCTTACAAATAAAACAAAGCAAGGCGAATTCAATAGGCATAGAGAGCAGTGCTGCCAGAACTTTTAGAGGTAAAATCAGCCAAACACCATAATTTTTAATCAAAAAATCTGCGTCAAGATTTTAGAAATCTTCAATAAATCCTGAAAACCCATTTATTATATTTGTTATGTAGTTTATTTAGAAAACGATAAAACAATTAATTTAAAAATATACGTCGATGTTCTAGAGTTTGAAATCAATGGTAAATATCTATAAGTGGTCTTCGAAGTATGAGGCATTAAAAAGACAATTTTTTTTTGGATTTTTAACATAGAAAACTTTCAAAAATTTTTCATTTTTAATTTCACTCGAATGCGATTTTCACAACATGGCTGATAATTTTTGGATATTAGGGATTATTCACACCTTCGGTATCTTAAACAACAAATTAAAAGTTAATTGCTTGACATGTTCTTTAAGCTACCTTAACTATCTAACTTATCTTAAATTATTATAATAGTATAATATATAATAACCAATTAATAATTATTAAACATTTACAAGAGATGAAATATTGCAACTATTAAAGATATTTATACATATACATTTATAAATATATTTATACATGCATATTATATCGTATAAAATCAGACAACATTAGTCCGGCGATATAAATGTGTCAAGACAATGAAAATTTTAAATTTGTAAGTAATTTTTGTGAATAAAATTCCTACTAAATATTTCCAAACGGTTCTTTCATGAATTGTTGATATATTTCATTTATCACTTTAAGAAGATAGTACAAACATAAGTGACAGTAAAAAAAGTTTCCAACGAGCTAAAAAATCTGCAATTTTAAGTCAACAATTTTTAAATCTGCATTTTGACACTTTTGGGGATAAAATCTGCGAAATGCAGATACATCTGCACTTCTGGCAACGCTGTTTATAATACCGGGATAACACCGAATATTTAATGACTTGGTAGCTCTACTTTTAATATCAATTTAGTTTTCTCGCTGCAATTAATAAAATCGGTATTCTAAGAACACCGTTCGACTTTAAAAATATTTTAAATAAAGTTAAAATGTGGAAATCAGAAAGGAATTAAAAAATATTTATCCTTAAAGTTTAATGTAAATAATATCTTTAAATTTGTATAAAATAGTAATTGTTTAAAGTGTTTTTATTAGAAAAAATGGCGAAATAAAAATATCATTCAATAAGTTCAATTTTTTTAGTTGTTATTGTCGGTTTTTAGTTCTTTTGTTGTCCTTTTATAGTTAAGTACTAAAAAGTTGTTGTTTTTTACATTAAAATTTGTGGGATGGTAAAAAGAGAAGCAAAATAATCCCATGGTTAAAAGCAAAGCAAAATTGCTAATTCTCTTTGTGGTTTTTTATACGCAGATTTTTTTGCATTGAATTGTTTTTGTATGTAATTATAAGCAACATTTGTGTAATAGAGTTGCCAAAGTTTGTCACAGTGTAAATTAAACGAGTATCGGTTCGCGCGGTTCGGAAAATAAAAAATGGTGTAGGTACCTATATAAATATGTCAAGCAATAAATGTGCAGGGTAAGTTAATGTAAATTTTTCGAAATTACATATGGGCATTTCCAGCGAAAAGCTGACTTTTTGTAACGGAACGCCAGCAAGTATAGAATTAAAATGGGAAAAGTGCAGTTTACGGGGCGGGGCGTACGGGAAAAAAATAAAAAAAATTTGAACCCCCTCTGAAATTAAAAACAAAGAAAACCAAAATTAAAATTTAAGGGGGCTGAGACCCGTGGACCTCCCTGGAATCAAAGAAACTCAAATTAAAAGTAATTGTACAAAAAAAACGAAAATATTAAAATTTAGGGCGGGTAGGACTTTTGGGGCCCTCTTAGTCAACAAAAAGTGTCCCCATCCACTCACATCTATGTGAAGATACTTAAATTAAAGGAAGTTTGCTCACGATTGTAAATATTTTGTTTTATTTTTTAATGTTTTATGTTCGATTTAAAAAAAAAAATTTTTTAATTTTTTTTGTAACTAATAGCCTATTTCAGAAGTGCTAAAGAATTCTTTTCTGCGTAGCCGGCCGGACGCAAGGATTTTCTTCTCTATGGAATAACAAAAACCGGCTTCGCTAACTAAAGCTTTTCTGCACCTAAAAGATACTTAAATTAACCTAGAGAGGAAAATAATATAGCAGTTTATTCTCCGCCATCCTGGAAATTATTTATTTTAACATATTCGTACTCCTCGTTTATCCCTTTATTACTCCGACAGTTAAAATGATTTGGTATTTCTACCTTTATAATCAGTTTTGTGTTCGCTAGAGCTGACAAACTATCGATAGTCACAACATTCGATCCATCGATAGTATCGAATTATTTGTAAAATTCCTAAATTTAATTTTTACGTAATTACCTTACGGTTCCATGTAGCAATTTAAAGAAATAAAATGTTTCAAATTTGGAAAAAAATTTAATCTTTCTTACATTTTCACAAATTTTCCTTATCACAAGCTATAATTTTTCAAATATGAAGTTGAATTTTCAAAATTTAAAAAAAAATTTCAAAACAAAAATTATTTGTATTGAAAGTAAATCACTTTTTCAAAATAATATAAAAATTTTCGTTTGGGAAAATACATACCTATATTGAAACAACAATAAAACAACTCAACTTTGTTTTTGCTTTCAATATATAGGTATTTCTAAACGAAAATTTTTATTTTAGTTTGAAAAACAGTTAGTTAATGTGGAAAACTTTAATAAAGGTACAATTACTTTAGTTTACTTTTTTTATATAAACTCGTAGGTATTTGTCGAATATTTTTTACCTAAAATCTAAAAATATTAAGTGTTGCCGATTATTTGGCGATTCAGGTGAAAAATAATCTGAGAAACCTGGTACATTTTTTGCTTTGACATGAGGATATGCAAGTTTTGAAAATATGATTGGTCCTTAAGCCGTCTAGATAACTGCCGCAGCTGGCTAAGCTGGGCGGCAACGACGGCAAAAAAGTATTCATCATTTTCTTTAAAAAAAGGTTTCAACGATAGCATCGATATCGAAAATAAACTATCGATAGTCAAATGGAAAGAGAACTATCGATAGTTCTATCAATTGTTTGCCAGTCCGGCTTTCGCCCTGCAATTTATTTAATCGGTCTTTAAAAACATTTTAAATAAAGTTAAAATAAGAAAATGAGAAAGAATTAAACAAAATAATTATTCTTAAAGTTAAATGAAAATAATATTTTTAAATTTATATACATACATACATTCATATGTACATACATACATACATACATACATATGTATGTTCATATAAAAAAAGTAATTCATTAAGTTTTTTTGTTAGAAAAATGGCGAAATAAAAATATCATTAAATAAGTTCAATTTTTGTTGTTGTTATTGCCGGTTTTTAGTTCTTCTTTCATAGTTAAGTACTAAAATTTTTTGTTGTTTTTTATATAAAAATTTGGGTGATGGTAAAAAGAGAAGCAGAATAATACCAATGGTAAAGCATGGTGAATTGGGCCAAAGTAAAAGCAAAGGATTGTGCTTGTTGTTATTGTACCTTTACCAGTGTTGAAAAATTCAAATTTTTAAATGGTACTGAACTTCCACTTAAAGAGTACTTTTCCCATCAAATTGTACTTTTTGTTCAAAAAAAATCCACCATTTATAAAAATATGTATGTAAATGGAACAAAAAATATTTTATTGGGAAATTTAAAGTTTTTTGTTTGATTTTCCATCAAAGTTGAGAAATATGTATATTAGGGCGGGTCGATTTTTTTTTTAAATCGTATAGCAAAAACGTAATCTACATAAAATTCTAAGAAAATTCTCCGAAGAAACCATGGGTTTAAAACAAAATCCTAATCCGCGCCTCTCGACTTGAAAATTTGGCTTGGAAAAAAAAATTTTTTTTTAAAAAATAGCTTTTTCCAAAAAGAAATCGAATTTTTTTAATAAAATGGTTAAGTAAGGATTTCAAGAAGAGAAGCATTTTTGAAATCGTTGGACATTTTCGGAAATAATATTTTTTGAAGTGAAGCTGCTTATTATTTTTAAGGTTTTATTTTTAAAACTAAAGGTACGTTCAGACTGATGAAATATTTGATAGCAAACATCAAATATTTCATTAACGTAGTCTGAACACAAAATATTTTTGAGTGTCAAATAAAATAACAGCTGATTTTGAGCAAATAAAAGTATTTGCCGGCAAACAAATATTTGTCCAATGTGAACATAGTGTGAACACAAAAAATCAAATATTTTAGTAATTTTTGAGCAAACATTTATTTGATATTACAAAAAAAATGTAAGAACAAACAACGACAAATAATTTTAGCCATGTACCCGATAGAAGGAATTTTTCCTGTAAGTTTTCGGATTTTTTACAGTTTTAAAGATTTTTAATAATTATTAGACTTTGCTATCATGCCGCTATTAGCCAATTTTTGCGAATTTTTGCTAATTTAGCAATTTTCACCGAATTTTTGCCATTCCTTATACTTTTGGGGACTTTTAGTCAATTTTATGGCTTGTATGAAATATTAAAATTGTTCGCGAATTTTCGCTATTTTTGCAACATTTTTTTTTTTTGGTTTTTCCCCGACATTTTGTTTTTTAACCGATTTAGCGCTTTCAAATAAATTGTAGGGTTTGCTATTAGCCAATTTTTGCGAATTTTTGCTAATTTAGCAATTTTCACCGAATTTTTGCCATTCTTTATACTTTTGGCGACTTTTAGTCAATTTTATGGCTTGTATGAAATATTAAAATTGTTCGCGAATTTTCGCTATTTTTGCAACATTTTTTTTTTGGTTTTTCCCCGACATTTTGTTTTTTTAACCGATTTAGCGCTTTCAAATAAATTGTAGGGTTTGCTATTAGCCAATTTTTGCGAATTTTTGCTAATTTAGCAATTTTCACCGAATTTTTGCCATTCCTTATACTTTTAGGGACTTTTAATCAATTTTATGGCTTGTTTGAAATATCAGAATTTTTCGCGAATTTTCGCTATTTTTGCAACATTTTTTTATTTAGTTTTTCCCCGACATTTTGTTTTTTGAACCGATTTAGCGATTTCAAATAAATTTTAGGGTTTGCTATTAGCCAATTTTTGCGAATTTTTGCTAAGTAGCCATTTTCACCAAATTTTTGCCATTCCTTATACTTTTGGGGACTTTTAGTCAATTTTTTGGCTGTTTTTGCAACATTTTTTTGTTGTTATTTTCCCGACATTTTGTTTTTAACCGAACCACATATTTTTGGGGTTGTTACCAATTTTTCGCAAATTTTAGCCATGTTTCCGTTAACTATTTGTCTTCCAGTTTTGTTTTTTTTTACATACTCCTGTTCTAACAAAATAATAGATGCTGCTCCACAGAATAAAACAAATAATTAGGCTTCTGCAAGAATTTTTACTATTGTGAAATATATTTTTATTTTTGAACACTTTCATTAAATAATTATTTGATGCAAATATTTGTTTTAGTCTGAACGCATGGCAAACATGAATTAATTTATTTTATTTGACACTATTTGCCAACTGTTTCAACAAACAAAAATTGTCAAACATTTGAGCTTAGTCTGAACATCAAACAAAATATTTTTTTGTTTCACACAGTTTGAAGCAAATATCAGAACAAATATTTTTGTCAAATATTTCATTAGTCTGAACGTACCTTAAATTTAGTTTTGAATGATTCGCAAAATCTCTAATAAAATGACTGCAGTTCCTTTCAATTTATTTGCATATTTCTATAATTATATCAAATCGAGTTCCACAAAAAATTTCACTGAAATTTCACTAACATTTCATCAAATGCATCCCTTTTTATAAATTTTCTTGTAACTTGTAAGAACAAATATCGTATTCTGAATAGCACTTCGCTTTGCATTTCAATATTAACGCCGTTAATTATTTTTTATACGCAACAACATACATTTTGGAACAAACACATGATTACCAAACTCTGATATCGAAATGATCACTTCACAGTTAAAAGTTAGAAAGCGCTAAGGATAAAAAAGTACTAAAAACAACGGTGGGGTACTGCGGTATTTTTTATTAGAAAAGGTACTGAATTTTTCAACACTGTTGTATACGCAAATATATTGCATTGAATTGTTTTTATTTACCAATGCAACCTATTGCTTGTGTAATAGAGTTGCCAAATTTAATTGTCGTGCAGGTATAACGGGTAACGGCTCGCTCGTTTATGGAAATAAAAAAAACATTAAATACCTATTTAAATACATATATGTATGTATTGATACCAATAAATGTGTTGTGTAAGTAAATGTAAAATATTTAAGCGAAATCAGTTTAAATTACGGTATTAACAATTTTGGTAGAACCCATTTGTTCGGATATTTAACAATTGGGTATTAACTCTTTTCCGATGTATATAGGTACATATCTATTTCAATATTACAAATTCCTTATACATTACACACCGTTTTTACGACCAGTGCTATGTACATATATTCAAACAATTACTTAAGGTACCATACATTTGCAAAATTATTCAGTACTTTATGTTGTCAACACATAAAGTACATGAATTTTGCGCAATATAAATGGAAAGATCTTTGATTGTACTCAGAATATTGTGCCATTTTTGTGAATTTTCTCATGGTCACTGCTGTTGTCACTGTTTTGTTCAAACGATGTACCTATGTATAGCATTACCGCAGTATTGCCATATAAATAAACGCCATCTTGATTGTTTTTTATTGCCTTTTATACATTTAAAAAAATTAGTGATTTATTTTCTTTTTAGATAAAATAAAATTTGGATAATTTTTCTGTAAAAAATTTCAAAATTTTCAATAAAAAGTATGTGGTTTCATAATAATTTCTGTATGAAGTTATTGGAAAATATTGGCTTCAAATAATTTTTTGGTGTTACATATGCATTAATTAATATTATTAATATTTTTGGAGATAAAGCTCTTTTATTTTTCTTTAAAATGGATCGAGTTTAGGGGATTTTTCTTACACTAGCGTGTTTTTGTTTTGCCGTTTAAAGATTTTTTATTTCAACTCTAAAATTTTGTGTGATTTTCATGATTTTGTTTTGTATTAAAGTTTTTTTTATTCGTATTAGGCTTTATACTTTATTATGCGATTTTGCTTATTTTTCAATCATTTTCCAGTGATTTTTTCAAGATCTTTCGAGATTTTTAACTTTCTGATTTTATTTATTGTAATTAGAGTTTTCTTTTCCGGGATTTATTATTAAATTTTCCGGGATCCCGGGAATTCCCGCTCAATACAAATCGTTGCAAAATAGGATTTTATTAAATTTATTTAAACCAATAACATTTCCTGAGATCAATTAAAAAAGTTTATAAATGCATTCAACTTTTTTTAATTTATGTTACAAAAAGGAAAAACTGCTCATGACACATTGTCAAAATTTCAATTATTTTGTGGGATTTTGAGGAAGCTTTAACTGAATGACTTTTTGGTTATCTTTTTTCAAAGTGCAATAACATTTGGAAAACAAACTTAAGTTTACTTTCGATCTACGACGCGCAGTTGCGCCATTTGAGTTTTTTCGTTGCAAAAATCATATCTTTTGAACCGAATAAGATAATTGATAAGGGGCCTACTTATGGGTTATCAAAGTTAAAATAAGTAGAAAAATCAATTTTATGGTAACTAAAAAAAATTATTTTTACATTTTTAGATTGTTTTTATTTTTTTTCTTTAGGGTTTTATGTTTTAAATTATTACCCAACAAATTAAAAAAAAAAATATTTTTTTTTTAATTTATTTTTTCAATTTTCTGTAAAATATTCATTACAATTCGTAAGAGAAGGTATATCTAAAAGACTAACCATTTCTAAACGATAATTATTTTCAAACTCTATTCGTGACTTCACATGCCGCAGGGAAGAAATAAGTGGATCGGAAGATGCTGCCAACATTTTGAAGAGGTCCTCATTTTGCCTTACCCTTGATGCTTTGAATGTGTGTCTTCATTAAGCCAGTCCTCGTATTTGGAGTTGAAGTTCTGAATGGTTCGATTAGAGAGAAAAATTATTTTTATAATTTCGCTTCTCTCAATATTTCCGTATAAGCTATCAAGTTCTTCTAAAGCAGCTTCCGTGAAAAACTTTGGTGTGGTTGACTTTCTAAACAGTTCAAATAATTTTAAATTGTTTAACGCCATGTTTTCAGTACTTAAATTGTTTAATGGTTTCAGTAATTGTTGCGCCAACTTTCAGTCGTAGACTAATCCAGGCATTATGTTTATTTTGCAATATATAGGCTTATGGTACCATGCCTGCATACATATGGATTTAGGCTGAATAATGCAATTTTGATATTATGCACGTGTCCAAATAAGATTTGTGCCTACCCGTAGGGACCATAAGTCAATATTGTTTTTGACCATTTATACGCCAAAGTATTGTTTAAGTGAGGTACGTACCTGTTAATTTCAATGAGTAGTTTTTTCAAACTATTAGAACAAACTACTGTCAGTCAAAACATATACGGGATGGACGCCATACAATTTCTGCAACCATGTCTTTTTAACCTTTTTTACCTCTAGAAGCCAAACGGGCACGTACGGCCAGATAAAACCTTTTGAATTATGTAAAGAAATAATCAAAGAACAGGTTTTGCAAATATGGCAAATATAAAAAAATATATATTTTTTAAAAATAGTGAAAAAACAGATAGTTTTTAAATAGTGATTTACCAGGAGAAACACAAAGCAAACAGTTAATTTTTTTTTTTATCATTATACATTTAATAAATACATCAATCAATACAAACAAAAAATAAGGCGATTCGTTTTATATTTTTTTTTTCGTGATATTACACCTGAAATCGCAACAAATTGACTAAAAATGTTGTGTTTTTTTGAAAACCGAAAGTCGGTCAACTTTGAACGGTTATATCTTCTAAACTAAAAATGTGCTATTATTAAGAGTGGCATATTTGAAATCGTTGAAAAGTTTCCTATAACATGGGTTTATTCAAAACTTCATCGGCGCTCATGAAATTTTAATTTTTGCAACCTCGTTTGCTCTACGGGCGCCACTGTGCGACGTTAGGAGTGCTTAGGAATAAAAACTTAAAAAACTATGACCGCGGAAAACTAATGATTATATTTAACTCGGAGTAAATTTCCAAAAGCCACCTTTAAAGTTTTAAATTGTTCTCCCAAAAAACTAAACAAATAGACTTAAACACTTATCGTCTCAGAATAAATTCAATTATTTAAAGAAATTATTACAAAATATTACTTTCAAAATAGGATTTTAGCTCAGAATAAGCATTTACAGAATCGTGAAAGCCTATTTCTAATTTTTTTGAAGAAGATTTCAATGAAAAAACACGTTTTCTTTCTACAGACATTTGCCTTTATAGCCAAAGGACATTATATAATCTCGAGACACTTTCAGTTTTATTAGCACCTCTATTTAAAACTTGTAACCCCTCTTTAAAAAATATGTATTTTCTAATAAGCGTTTTCTTTATTAATAACTTTTGCCATCATCTCTTACAGAATCTAATCCGAAAAATTTTTTATACAGCTGCTCTGCATATAAAATCATTAAATTTTTTGAAGCAAGGGGGAACAAATTTTTTTTTGTTTTTATAAATTAAATCTGGGCAGTCCATAAATGTATACTTTCAAAAATAGATATACATTGGACCACCTGATCCAATTTCATGAAATGGACTACTCCATGGACTAGGCCGATGTAATGCAAGCATGGACTATGTCATTGTTAAAAAGTGTTTGTAGTGAGACGACATGCCTTCGTTTTTTAACGACATGTTTTCGTTTTTAAACGAAGTTAAAACTAATCCTCTTGTGTACACAATGGAGTAGTTTTAAAACTACTCCTTTGTAGTCCAAAGGTGGGTTATATGGTCCTGCTCTAGGACATCGTAATGTTAAATAGACCATATTTTTTCCATACGTTTGGGTTACTTTTGGAATAGTCCTAGTCCCTTGTGGGCTACTCTTTACACGCGTGTTTGGATTGGTCTTATTTTTTGCAGGGCAGGACAAAACTAATACTATACAGTTTTATCTGTTTTTAATATTATCTTTTTAAGAATTAAACGTTCAGTTCCATCAAAACTTTTATATACTTTTTCCTTAAAGTTTTTTTTTTGTAATTTTACTTTTTTTTTGTAAAAAAGTCAAACCATATCAATTAATTCTTTTTTCTTTTTATTAGTAAAGTGAAACTATCAGGAGTGTGCTGGAAACCGAAAATGTAAAATGCAAGAATTTCAAAAGTCGTTTTTTAATAATATTTCTGTAATGAACAGAATTTTTTAACAAAATTTACAAACATTAGATTCAAAGTGGGTTAAAAACAATTTCCAAATTCTTGCGTTTTTCGTTTTCGATTTCCAGCACAGCCCTGTATTACTTTTAAGCTTGTGCTTCTAACAAGAATTCCGTAAGTGTTTTTGTATTATTGATAAAATAAAAACATGAAATATCGTTTTTTTTCGGCTGTATCGAATCTTATATACCCTTGACCATAGTATTAATAAAAACCGTACCACTACTGACTTCTCCTAATAAGAAATATATACCATTTAAATTTGGAAGAATAAAAGGCTAACTATAATGTGCTTAAGCTTACATAGGCAAATGTGAAAATACATATAATCAAATGTACACAACTATAAAGTACTTAAGCAACTTTTCGTTAAGTTTCGTCAAGTGTCACTTGCTTAAGCAAAGAGCGAAACTTATCGTACTTTGCTAAGGAATCAGCTGTTTCTTGGTTACATATTGAAAAATATTTAAAAAAAAACACACACAATTGCATATTTTAGTACTCTTTTATTTTTGATTAATTGTTTAAATGCAATTGAAAAACATCATCGATTTCAGTTACACATGGGCCCAGATCTTCGCAGTCGTGATCGAGTGACTTTGATAGAAATTTTACTTTTTGAAATCGTCCCATTCGTTATCAAAAAACTTCTATCGAAATTTAAGATTATGCCATTCGATAACGAGTAGTCGATCGAATGCCGTTACTCGAAATGTCATTCGAAAGGTTAAGAACTTTCGTAAAAACATTAAATTGTTTTTTTACAAACAATTTACACACTTTTTGGGAAAAATTATTAGATTTATTCAACAAATATCTAAAAATGTAAGTACATATTTCAGCAATAAGAAAAAAAATAATAACATTCAGTTTTGCAATTGTTCGCAAATTTTAGTCATGTTTTCGATAGAACCGATTTTTGTATTGGAAGTTTTTTGATTCTTTACAGCTTTAACGATTTTTAATAAATAGCAGACTTTGCTATTATGCCTCTGTTTGCAATGTCTTGTGAATTTCCAAAATTGAATTTAACAAAAATCACCCGGGTTCAAATCTCAGCTCAGCCAAGAAAAATTATCAATAAATTCTAATAAAAAATTCCAAGTTGTAAAAAATTCCTTTCTCAGTGAAAATAATTTAATGAAAATTAAATTTGATGAACTCAAACCTAATTTAAAAATATCAAGAGATTTCCCCTAATTTAAAATTTTTTATCGAATTTTTGCAATTCCTTGTAGTTTTTGAGTCTTTTAATCAATTAAGTGATTAATTGATCAAAACTTTCGCTATTTTTACCAATTTTCTGAATTCGTAAAATGTTTCCGAATGTCTATAGTTTTCGAATTTTTTACATTTTTGCGTTTCTTTGTTGCGCTTTTGGGCATGCGCTGAAAACCACTAAACCGAAGTCACTATTAACACTGTTGTTTTATATGTCCTTATGTCATTACTATACAAGCATACAAATCTGTTACATATTTTTAAAAAATCCCGTTTTTGATACGTCACGAAGTTTTATTCAATACGAAAGTTCATTCGAACACGTGTGCGACGATTTGGGCCCTGATTTTAATTACCAGAACATGTCCGTATAGGTTTTCGTAAGACATCAATAAGTTTAGTTTAGATCCGGTCGTGGGATTTTGCTCATAAATCGATTTTGTGGTGAAAAAAAATCGATTTTTTGCAATGGAATTTACGTATGCGATTTTATACTGAAATCGATTATTGGGCTTTTAAAATCGATTTTTTTTATTTTTTTTTATCAAAATTTTGCCAATTTTTAAATTTAATCTTAATTAAATCCATAAATTATGGACATGCACACTAATGGTGTTTTCTTTTCTACAAAAAATGTCACATTTTATTTAAAAAAATGCAATTTGGTGTTCGTTTCTTAAAAATGCTTTGCTCTCTAAAAGGGCAGCGTGTTTTATTCTAAAAAAATGTCATAAGGCATTGCACTTTACGCCCTGTATAAATCGAGGGTGGTGATAATGCCCTGTAAAAAGATGGCTGCTGTTTATATATGGGCAGTGTTGGGCAAAATACATGGTTTGCGGTATTTAAAATACAAAATACAAAATACTTGCTGGTCATGTATTTAAAATACAAAATACAAAATACTTTCAGGTTATGTATTTAAAATACAAAATATTTACACATCTGTATGTATTTAAAATACAAAATACAAAATACTTCCATTTATTGTACGTATTTCAAATACAAAATACAAAATACTTTCACGTCATGTACCTGTATGTATTTAAAATACGAAATAAACTATTTTTATTCAAACCAAAAAATAAATTAGATAAAACTAATTTACAAAACAATTGTTTCCTTTCATAAATATCTGATTTTTGAATGTAGCATAAAACAGTTTCTTGTTGAAGAAAAAATAAAACCTGCTGAAGAAAAAAATCTTTCTACAGGTCCTGATGAGCACAAACTTGTATTAAATTCTATTATACTCTTTTTATATTTGGATAGCTGTCAAGAGTAATAATGTCTTTGCTCTTGTCACTGAGGAAACTGACAAATTCCAACTCCAAATTTGATGTCCTAGATTCACCATTATCCCTATCTACGAAAACAACAAAATCATCGTCTTCTTTACTGGTGCTTCTACTTCTGATACGTTTATTAGCGATTCTAGTTTTTGGTAGATCATAATGCAAACAATCTTCAATAAACTGAAAAATTATAAACTATGTTTTTAAAATACAAAATACTCCTATTTTTATGTATTTAAAATACAAAATACAAACTACTTCTATTTATTGTATGTATTTAAAATACAAAATAAAAAATACTTGCTGGACACGTATTTAAAATACAAAATACAAAATACTTGCACGTCATGTATTTAAAATACAAATACAAAATACGTATTTGTATTTTAAATACGTATTTCAAATACATGTATTTCAAATACTGCCCAGCCCTGTATATGGGGTTACCAGACGAAGTTGGGAAAAAATCGCTTTAAATCAGGATAGTAAAAATTTCAAGTTTTAACTATTAATATTTATTATTTTATAGTAAAAAGAAAAGAAAGTATTACATTGTTAATGGTAGGCTGTCAGTGATATAAAATTAAATGGATTCGGTGTTATAAAATTGTTTTTGAAAAAAAACGTCAAATCAAGAAATCGTAAAAACTTGATGTTAATAAATCGGCAATCTGGCAAAGGTTATTTCTTGTTTACATATTTTATGAAAACCAAACTAAAGAAATTGGAATTTCATTATTCATTTTGTTCATTTATTTAATATCGATCTATTAACAAATTTGGGTTTATGTATATTTTCTTTATATATTGAAGAACAAACTTTTTGTCAGCTGTTAAAAACAGGGCGATCCATTTTTGTGTTTTGTTCTCGTCAAATAAAAAATTGCAGTATTACATGTTCGGCAAGACATTTTATACATGCACCTTTTAAAATGTGGTATTTTTTGTAGAAATGAAAATACCATAAATCTAGTTATAAGCAGAGTGAAGAGCAAAAAGTATGTAATTTATCCTACCAAATACGAAATTACAAGGAAATAAATCTGCGTCTTTCCGACATCAACGACATGCAAACGTTTGTTGTCTAAAACTAACTTATAGTAACTTAGCAAAGAAACAGTCGCCACCGATCAGAAAATATTGTAATGATCCTTTGAAATACTATCCAAACATTTAGCCTTGTCACAGAAATCAATTTTGATCAAAAGTGATTACGTTTTTTGTGAAGCAAGATAGTCAAATGATGGTATACGATTATTTGAGTTGTTCTTATAGAGGGAAGCTACCTTTTATAACTGCTGTGCTCGTCGGAAGGGTGAATTAATATAAGTTCCCATTAAAATAAATTAAAATCATTTACAGTAGATTAAAAAATAAGGTAGCCAAGTAGATAACATGTGAAATCAGATCGATAAATATATAAACCAAAAAAAAAAAATAAATAAAAATAAGCTAGGCTTGAATGAGTATTGTGTAGCATGAAATGGAAATCGCTACACATACTCTAAACCCTCCCACCATGCTGACAATATTGCATAATTTACTTGTCAGCCCTAAGTAAAACCTCACAACATTCTCATTTTGGCGGACACATGATCGCCCAAATATTGTAATGCAGAGTCCGGCTTTAACCGATTATACTTTCTTACTTTAGCTGTGTTTAAAATTGGCTTCTTTACTCTATATTTTTAATCTGCTAACAGTACATTTATTGTCGTTATTTAACAAGAACTTCTTTTGTGTCGTTAGCTAACGACATTGTTTGCCGATAAAATATGTTAAAATTTCATTACAGAATAGCTTTTAACGACAATTTTCGTTAGCTAACGAATTTTGACTACTTAACGACAATTTTTTGTTGTCCACCAAGGAAAAGGTGACGCTAACGAAGTAGCGGGTTAAATGTGTAATATAAATTTAAAACAATAATTTCTGGGGTCTTTAGAAAACAAATTTCAACATACACATAGGCAGACAGACCTACAGTCGGACATAATTTAATCACCTCCGCTCCTAATAAGGATTCATAATTTACATAAATGTATACTTTATAGGATCTAAGATCAATATTGTAGAAATTTAAAATGGAATGACAAACTTATTTATAAAAAACCAACTTATATGTATATTTGAGTGATGAGGGGTAAAATTATATATTTATAATTATAAATTACAGTTTTTATAAACAAAAGTGGAAAACGTATCATAAGTGGATTTTTTGGTCCCATGCAGATTCATTATAGTGAAGTTCGCCTATATATCGTCGTCGAAAATCCAAAAGTACGTAACATCACTTTTCATAATTTTACAGGGCAAGCAAAAAACGTTATAAAATGAAAAATGTTTCAGATATAAAAACAAATAATTGAACATGGGCTTAAAATACAACAACAAAACTATTTCCCAAGGAAAAAAATTATTTTTCGAAATATTTTTGCAGTTATGTATGTTACGTTATTTTGAATTTGTGTTTTCTGAAACTAAAGTACGTATCATCATAATTTTTCTAAACAAAAGTGAAACATACGTTACAAATATAAAGTAATTTTTAAGTAATTTTTATTAACAGTTTCAGTTTTAATAAAACATTTAGGTCATTTATCATCTTTTATTTAAAATAAACTTATTACTTCTTTTAATAATAAGTATTAATTTTAACTAAACAAAAATTAGTTACAAAATAAAAAAAACAATTCATTATAAAGTTTTTCTAAGATTAATACTTAGAGTAATAATTTTATAATTAAAATAATACAAAACATAAAGAATTCAATTTCATTAAAAAAATAATATACAGAAGAGAAAACAATTCAATACTCAAATGGAATATTATCATAAAAATAATGACAGTCCGAAGGAAGTAATAATTTCAGGTCCTGCAAATGCTGCCATTTCTTTTTAGAAATTTTTAATCTTTCAGGATGCAAGAGGTTAGGATGGGTACATTCAGATTTATTGGCACCCCGTTGTGGAAGAACCTTATAATCTTCCTCAATGTTTGTTTTAAAATAAATGGTTCCCGATGAATCATAACCCAAAGATCGTATCATATTAACCGTAGGGTCTCCAGACTTTTTACCTACAACTAATAATAATAATAACGCTAATAACTAATAATAACAAAAATAAATGCTTGCTATGTTATTTAAAAAATTCAAATATTTTTTTACATTTCCTACCCAAGTGTGATACGTTCTTTTGACATATGAAAATCATGAACATGTTGATACGTTATTTTGAATTATGGATATACAATCGTTGTTTTTGGTCACAGAAGTCTAAAAATTGGTAGAGGCATGTAGTTTAACCTAATGAATCATAATCAATCAAAAACACGATTTTGATTTTTTTGATGATACGTACTTTTGGATTTTCGACGACGATATGAACTTTAGGGCTATAACTTTTTCACAATTTTTGCGAATATCAAAAACGGCATACAATAGTCGTGTAGAATATTAAAAGTAAATAATAAAAAATATGATACTTTTTTATGATTGTTAAAAAAGTTCACGCAGGAATCGTGTTGAAGTTTGAAAACAGCCATTTTTATTCCACGGAAATTTTAAAAAATATACACCTGATATTTGTATATATTCCTATACGTATCACTTAAATGCTATTTTGAAATTTTCCACTGCTTTAGATTTAAACATTCTCCTATGGCTTATAAGTCATCGCGGTTCAAAATTTCTTGGAAGGTTTTAGAAATGTGCTTCCCTGCGCGAGTTTTTTTTTGTCACTCCGCGGTACTTTGCCAAACATTTGGTTATTGCCCTAATGTACATATATTATGTATTATTCATACCTAAGAAGGGTTTTTTTTCTTGTAACGTTTATGTTTTCAGCGAACATTTTCTTATTTTAAAAGTTGCACTTTTTTTTCTCAGAATTCCCCTTTTTGTGCCACTTTTGTTTTGAAAATCCCCTTTTCGTGCCCCTTTTTGAAAATTTTGAACGGTAACGCTGGTTGTGCTAGACTAAAGTGATTTTAATTAAACAAAAGAGTAAACAAATTAAATTAAAGCCTATAGAAAACTCAAATTGCCTTTTTTAAAAACTTTTTGCATAACGGCTAAGGGGTATTTTACTTCACAAGATATTTATAATTATATCAGCAGCTAAGTTGGCATAATTAAATAAAAAAAAAAAAATCCGGAAGTTCCCGGGATTTTTGTCTCGGGAAATCACGTATGAAAAACACTAAAGGCCGTTACACACTATCCCACAAAGTCTTACGTATTTATCAAAAATGCTTCCCTGATCTAACTATTCTTTGAACATTTTCAAAAAACAATAACAACTTATCATGACTTAATATGCATTTTCGTAAATTACTAAAAACTTTGTGGGATAGTGTAAAACGGCCTTAATTGCAATTCAAGTGATTGTATTTTTGACAATTCAGAAATATTTAATTTTTTCATATTTTGCCATTTTCTGATTTTAGAGATTTTTTGATAGCTTTGTACATACTATTCTTTAATTCTTGTGTTTCATATTTAGTTTAAGTGAATGCTTCCAGTTCTATTGGTTTTTTAGTTTTTTTTTCATGTTTGTAAAAATTCTACATTGAAAAAAAAAACTAAATGCGTTATCAAGTGTGCATGTTGCCATAAAAACGAACACCATAAAAATGTAAAAATGGGGGAAAAAATAGAAATATTAAGAACAAAAAATTAAACGTGGAAGTTTTTTTCTAGTTTTTTGCTGGTAAATACCTATGAAAATAAAGAAAAAATGTTAAGCAACTCACCCAATACCATGGTTGTGGTTAAAAAAACACTTAAGCCGCCATATTTAATAATACATTTTAGTTCTACCAGTTACGTTTTACTTTTTTATATGTACTTTGTGAAAATTCATATAAGCTTTTAAAGTTCCTCAACTAAGAAAAAGTTGGATAAAAAACTAAAAATTTGCTTAAATTAATTTAAAACGTCCGTAGTATTTTTCATTTCTTCCACATTATATTGGTTAACTGTTTTTAAAGATCAAAAAGACTGACAATATGGTATATGCCAGGGTATTACACAAACTTGGGGCAAATAGAATCTGGGAAATCTTGTAGATTTGATTTAAAATCTTCATCGAAATCTAGTGCGTTTACATTATACTTTTTTTTGTTATTAGCGAGATTTTGTTTTTATAACAAAACAACTGACTAAAAGATTTTTCGTTACACATACAAACACAAAAAATATATATGTACTTTAAAAAATTTGCATTACCTTTTATTAATGATCAAGGATATTTATTTTATCAATATTATTCGTCTTTTTTATTTTTTTAACACTTTTTATAAAACAGAAACTGGGAATTATTTCATTCCGAAGGTTACTTTATATTATATTCAACATTTTTTATTTTTCGAATTTATTCTATGAGCTAAATTTCAGTTATGTATTTTATAAAGCTTTTTTTTTTGTAAGAGTCCTATTCCTTCAATATAAAGTAGTGTATAAAGTCATTTCCGAAAAATTGAAGGAATAGGACTATTACATAAAAAGCTTTATAAAATACATAAATGAAATTTAGCTCATAGAATAAATTATTTTTATAAAACTTTTTAATTTTTTTTTAACAATTTCTGTTTTGTGCTTTTTTTAATGTCGTTTTTTCTTGTGCAGGGAAGTATTTTTTAGTGCTATATTGAAAAAACCATAGTTGCATCATTAAGTACTACTAGATTTTGTGTAGTCACGAAGTAGATTTTGTTTTGTATGGGAAATCTAGTTAAAAACAACTAGATTTGGCTCGAAATCTCGTAAGTACAAGATTTTGCGTAGGAGTAAATGCAGTATAAGCCAAATTACAATCCTCAAAAGCTTTTATACTTTAATAGTCTTATGACCGTTTTCTCATTACGTGATTATCTTTTTTCCCAACGAAAAACTGCACATTAAAGAAGTTTGGTTTTCTCAATGTCTCATTTGCTTATATTCTATCGCAAAACTAACCAGCCCTCATCTGCCAATTATTTTTTTTCCTTTTATTTGCCGTACAGATAAATTCAATCAGCTGACTCCCAACTTTTACATGTATTTTGAGAGGTGTTGCCAACTGAAAACAATGTTTTTTGTCGGTATATTGAGAAACCCAAAATGGTTAACAGACATTTTATAGGTCTAATAAATTTAACAGACAGTTTGTCGGTACATTGAGAAAATGGCCATTATTCCATCAGTATTTTCCAGAAATATTTTGTATGCACTATCAGAATTTTTGTTTTTGTATATTTCTGCTACGAGGCTTACTTTAGCTATCCTTTGGCTAGCATTGAAGTAAATTGTAAAGAAAATTTATACAACTATTAGATACCAGTAGAATGTAATAATGCATTCTCTGGCCCGCTACGGCCAGAATAAGACTATTAAAGTATAAAAGCTTTTGAGGATTGTAATTTGATATCTAAAGTAGTCGGTCGGGTCTACCTAGACTTTCGTAAAGTGAGGCGAAAACTTTCAGAATCCACTTAAGAGTAAAATGGTTTCCATCAGTAGTCAATCCAAGTTTAAAATAGTACTCCACCAAGTCACATCGAGTTATTTATGGCTCTCCACCAGACATAAGATTTTAAAACGATTGCTTATCCCCCAATAATAAATTTCAGTGTTTTTTTTTATCAAGAATAAAATTGGGAGTAAAGCATGACGAACAAAATCTTATTAATTAACGATTGCTTATGTTTAATTTTGAAAAATGCAAAAACAGTAATTTTATACAGCTAAACGACGTCACGTCAGGAATTGCGTACTATTTACCAAAATTTATTATTAAAAAATTGTGCAAATAAGTCAGAAGAATTCAAAAAATTTTGCAAAATTTTCATTTGCTCTATGTGCCAGAAAGCATTTTGAGAAAATCGATGTTAAATTTTAACATATTTTTTTTTATAAAACTACTCAATAGAATTTTGTGATTTTCAAAAGATAATTCTGAGGAGATATTTTTAACTCCCGATCGCATCTATAACGGTATATTTTCTAACGGTAATACAAATTATGTTTGCTCTATTCGCTACCTTAAGCATATTTCCTTGCAAATAAATACATATTAATTAACAAAAAACAAAAATTAAAACTATTTACAAAGTTATTATAAATTCGGAAATGATAATAAAAAATTAGTATCTTAAATTATTGTAGATATATAATAATTTTTGTCTGCATTAGAAATAAAATTGAATAAAAATATTAGATTAGAAATTTTATTATATTGAATTTTTGCATTTTTTTTTAACAATACATACTTATCTCTTTTTGAAAAATATTTAACGGTGTTGGTAATTTATTTCGCAAATGAGGCTGCACAATTAATATTTTAAATTTTATTGTGAGACTTAAGAACTTTTATTTAAGTAAACGAAAGAATCGAAAAATTGAATTGGGTAGATCTTAGATCTTAGAAGAATTCTTAAAATCTGAGAATTGCATTTCTACAACCTTTAGTTTTATTGATTTGTCTCAGCAATTAGGCGAGATACCCGAAAACGGATTGTAGATTTAAGAAATTTGGAGTCGAAAACCTAAGGTGGCTTTCTTAACTCAAAATTGTCAAAATGGCGTATGGAGGACATAAACCCCCGGTTTTCTGAAAATCGAGAAATTTTAGAAATCTTGAATGTTAAAAAATAAAAATTTCGGGAAATTTTTCACGCTTTTGTTAAAATACCGAAAATTTCCAATATAATGTGAAATGTTACAAATCTTTTTTTTTTAAAAAATTTCAAAAGAAAAGTTCTTGTAATTTCGAAAATTTTTTAATTTAAATAGTAAAACTTTGCATATTTTTCTGTTATCACTGAAATTTTGCAAATTTGTTCTATTAGATACTTAAATTTATCAAAATTTTTTTTTTAATGTTTAAAACTAATGAAATTTGCAAACTTTTGCAAAAATAGTAAAATTTTTAAACATTCTATAAAAATAATAATATGTATGTATATGTAGAAAAGTTTTGGAAAACTTCTCATAATTAGTAAGACTTCTCTAGATATGTCCTATAAATGGTAAAATTTTAACAAAAATATTTAATAAATAAAATTTTTCTAAAAAAATATATCTAATAAAATTTCGCCAAAAATCTTCTACAACAAGGAAATTTCCCCAAAAATTTCGAATAAACAGTAACATTTATATTAGTACTTGTAATAAAAAAGTAAAATTTCGTCATCAATATCATACAAATATTGTAATTTCGCAAAAACAATTTTCTGCAGACAGTTTTGCCAAAAATGTTAAAAATAAATTTGCTTGGAATTTTAAATGTTTATTTATTTAAAAATGACAACGGAATATTTCTTAAATAAACTACAGTCCGTTACTGTAATAATATTGTGAGTGTATAAATAGTACATACAACTCGGACAAACATTTTCCGTAAATATTGAAATTTCGCAAAATTTCTTTAAAATAGTGAGATTTCTGCGCGAAAATTTTCTATACATCGGGAAATTTCGTTAAAAATTTCACAACAAAAATCAGGAAATTTATTTACGCTTGGAAGAGATCGTCCAAAATTTTCTTCTTTCAAGCCATATTTTCTGGTAGTTTAGTAAATAATTATTTTCGTGTAGTGAACATTCGTTTGGATTCATATTTGCAACTTAAAAAGTGATTATTAACAGATCGGTTTATGGATAACCGATAGTTATACATAGTATAAAAATGTACACAGAAAGAAATTAAAATGTATTCAAATTAAAAAATTTGAAATAACAATTACCCTTATCGAGGTTGGCGATTAAAAAATACACCTGCGACTTATTTCCTTTAAGCTATTATTAAACAGTCGCAGGCGTATTTTAGTTTCGCAAAACACGAAAAGGGTGTATATAGTTTTTAATATAGTCTTGCCAAGAGTTTAAAACTTATTTTAGTGTTCTTGTTTGTTGTTCAAAATATTGTCTAGTTTATAGTCTATTGCGTAGTTATATATTTAGTTTAATCTAAGGTCTAGCCCTAGCAGTCCTGTTATACACTTTTTTAAAAGTCCTTACGCAGTTCGGACAAATCAAATCATTTTCATTAATGTATATAAATTTTATCTAAAGTTTTTCTCAGCTAGTATTTGAATGATAATTTTTTGAAAAAAAAAAAATCAACAAATGAATCTTCTCAGATCACTTTTGATCAGTGTTAGAAAATAAACTCTAAATATCGTTCCTTAGTGTTCGGTTCGGTAGATTTGTGGGAAACACAAACGCTGATAATGGTTTTTGTGTAGCAAATCTTTAAAAAAATAACGTTACCCTGTTAGTCATCTTTCGAACACAAAAATTATACAATTTTTACCAAACTCATCAAAAGATGAAAACATTTAATTCCGTTGGGTTTTTTTTTATTCCGTAAGCTTCATTGTGTTCTGTTCGGCCCATTAATGTTCGTCACTTATGGCTGGTAAAAAAACCAAACATTTTTTACAAAAACAAAATACACATTCGAAAAAAACAAAAAGCCAGCAAAATAATTTTACACAAAGAAAACATATACACAATCCACACACATGCTGTTCGTGGTGCGGTCGTTGCTAAAATTTCTTATTTGTTCATTTCTTTATCAATCTAAAAAAAGAAACATTATAGAACATTAAATATATAATGTTTGTCTACAGTATCACTACAATTATTCGGTTTTTTGTAACAAAGAACAGAACAATATATAATCTTCGGCTCTTTCTTTTAAATAGTTACGAACGGTATTAAGGGTTGTGTTCGTCTACACAATCATTAAAAAATATATACCGTTCTTGGGTGTGTCAGCCGATTGCTTAATAATTTACTGTTTATTTTCGAACACTGCTTTTGATGATTTAAACCGGAAAAAAATAAAAATTGATTTCAATTAAAAAATTTGTGATATTAATTAAAAATTAATTAAATTTGCACCAGTAAAGATATTAAAAGTATGAATTAAACGTTTAATTCACTTGATTAAGCGTTTAATTCGTTGATTAAATTTTTAATTAAAACTGATTTTATTTTTGATTATTGCTTAAATTGGTTAAACATTTTGGAGAATTTTTTCTGTGAATAGTTGCCGAACAAATAAAATGATAGGCTAAAAAAGATAAGTATGGCCAGCAGTCGACACAATCGACTGCAATCTAGATATAAAGTTTTTGTTTAGTGTTTGCCAGCCAGCCAAAAGGACTTAAGCTACGGTCACACTTATAAAATATTTGACGAAAAAAACGGGACCAACAAGACAACTGAATAATCATTTCCTTCAATTCCAATATTTTTTGATAATAATACCACATCTTACAAACAAGAATTTGTTGCTTTGTCTAGTAGTATAATTAGCTTATTTTGTGGTATTAAGATCATGCTAAATCTCAATAAATATTAAAAAAATAGGGGTTACGCTTATTTGGTCAAATATTTAATAAGTGTGACCGTAGCTTTAGTCGATTGGTACACTGTAATATACATCAGTACAATCGCATAATTTCCTCTTCACCTATTGCAGTTGGGTATCAAAACTGAAAAATTTTAATTAAAATTAAATGTTTTAGTTTTGAAGACTACTCCAAAGCTTTTTAATGCTCATCTTTTACAAATTATCTTTCTCTTGTCCTGTAAATTTAGGTTCAAAAGATATCAATTCTTATAAAGTGTTGTACAGTTTTCTAACATTACTTTTAAGTCCCTACATTTTAATGATTTCAAAAAATCTTACCTTTTTCCCTACGGCCATTTTTTTTTAAATTAATATACAACATCATATAAGATCACTGATCCCAAGGCATATCCAATAGGTCTGCTTACGCCTGCGGGGGTGGAAATTTTTTTTGATACAAAAAAGTAAAAAATTTGATTTTGAAAGCTTATTAAAATTAATATGTGTATATTATTTATTTTTATTTTTGCCATTTTTCGTGGTATTTTTTATACTTTTTCTTGCCATTTTGCCAGCCACTTTTAACCATTTTTCGTGCCATTTTAAACTTGCCCTGCTGACGAGCATTGAAACGAAAATTTGAAATATTTTTCTTAGATTTCGGTAGATATCTTCATCAAAGTTGATTAAAGCACCTACAACGTTATCTGATATATTTTCAGATATTTTCCACGTTTGTTGCCACTTCAGACTCAAGTTTAGATGTTAGTAGGTGTTTATCCATCTCTTTTATCAAACATAATCAGCTCATCAGGTAGTTGTGATTTTCAAAGTTTTGGATCTGTATTTGATTTGATTACACTTTGAGGTAGAAGTTTAGGTATGTTCAATAAATGTAGGATATCTATTGGGAAACGTGTTTTGAGATCTTCGAATATAAATTCAATAAGAGGAATAATGTAACCTACAACTCGGTAGTAGTCTTCAACATTTTGTATGTGATTAGAACCTCGATTTGAACGCAGATAACTATAACTTTTTCAAAAATCGCTTTAAATAGGCTTTATTTATTTTCTCTTCAAGGCACTTGATTTAAGTTTTGATAAGGCTTGATCGTGCTTTTGTAAAATGATACTAAGCGGCTGTGATACAATAATGCCCAGTTTTCAGGATTGATATTAAAACACATTTATTTTTAAAATCGATTTAAATACAAAATTCTTTTCTTCACTAAAAACTTAAATCAAACTTAAGTCACCGATGTGGTACACTTAATTTCAACTTAAGTTTCTATTGTAATATTTTAGCAAGGTGGCCTCAATATCACAACAATACAACAACAACAGGCAAAGCATTAACAGTCAGCTGTTTTTTCAGACCACCTTGTAAATAATTACACTTTTTTATATTTTTTTTTTGTATTTAGTAGTGCTACCATACTTTTTTCTTAATTAAATAAGACTTTTCAAATAAAACTCAAAAAACCAATCTGTTTTAAATACGATTTAAGTTTGTTATGAAAATTAACTTAATATAGATTTAAATACTATCCTGAAAATTGGGCATAAGTATTACACTTAATATGTTTATTCCATAAATGAATTCAAAAGTACTAAGCGAGTTCCTTAATATAAGGCTTTTGATGAAGTATCTCTACAATTCCACTCAGATATTTTTTCCAAAGCTTCTACTAAATGATGTACACTTGTTGCAAAGTGTAAAATTGAGTCGTGACGGTCCAACCATCTTGTCTCGCATTATGTAGAGAGTTTGGCTTCCAAATACTTTGCTAAAACTGCGTTTCGCTTGGGATGATTATATTTAAAAAAAATTGTCGTTTATTTAACAAATGATACAACTTATTTTATTAATGGCATTTTGTTGCTTTTTAAAATTGAGTTGTTTGATTTATGGGAATAGCAAGGCGTTTGTTTTGAATATGTCCAGAATTTTAAAACAGCTCCATTTTCTGGTGACATCAGAGGACACCCATCTGTTCCATTTCCTAAATTCCATTTTTAAGGTCAAGACACAACAGGCATTTTGTTTGTGTAAAATTTCTCGCCGTTGGCAAAATCTTACTACACATAGGGAAAACAAAAGGAAAAATGTGGCAAAAACCAAAAACGTAAACAAAAATAAACATGTCTAAGCAAAATGTAAACAACTTTTGACATCGCTTAGGAATAAACCAAATAAACATCTGGCTTCTTTCGCAGGCCGATTGGATACCACTGGGTCTAGCCTAATATCTAAAACATACACAGAAAAAATTGATTTCATGAAAAAAATTTGTGATTTTAATTAAAAAACTAATTAAGTTATCACCAGTTAACAAATTAATCGTATTATATTGTTTGATATTTTGACAAGTAAATAATAATAATAAATAAATAAATAAGTAAACGTTTAACTCACTTGAATTAATTTTTAATTAAAACTGATTATATTTTTGATTAATGGTTTAATTGAGAGTTTTTTTTTATGTACGAGCCATCTGTGTTTTTTTTTAATTAGTTTTTATTATATTAAATTTTTATATAATTATATATTTGTTTTAATCACATGGTTTTATATAAAATTGGATTTAAAAAAACAATTTAAACGAATTCCTAGTGTAGGAGTTAAATATTTTATTAAAATAATCAAAAAACAATGATTAAGTATTTGATAGTCCTTAAATACTTTCCAACGCATTTATTGTTTTCTAAATCGCTTGATTGGTTATTTTAGAGAGGTTGTGGCTTGATATATTGGATATGTGTACCAAATTTGGACAATCTTTAACTTACCATTCATTATATATAAATAAATCTATTTTGTGCCACGCCCTCTTCTCCAATTCCGTTCACATTTCGTCGGGTGTTGTGTATTGATAACCAAGATATTTCTACCAAACTGGAAAACTAGCTCTCGCCGTTCTCCATAGAAAGAAGAAATGTATATTCACTTTTTATGGAAGGTGCCACGCCCACTTAATATTTCAAATATATTAATATATCCTATAGCTTGTTCTAGACCATCATTAGTATACAGTAAAAGGTTCATAAAGATAGGTTGATGTTGAGGCAGCTATAAGGTGCAACCAAGCAAACAATCCTACATTAATTTTTATATATCAAGACGTAGATAGAAGGTCCTAGATGAATACAAACAAAGTTTCACACGGCATGACAAACTTAGTATACTACCCTCATTCACCACTTAGTGGTTGAGGGTATAAAAAAATGGAATTTTCAGCGAAAAGTGTAATTCGGATTAATAACTTATTCACATTATATTCTAACAATGCATGTAACTCCACCCCTTAATAATGACTTAATAGAAAAAAATTGCATTAGCCTTAATTGTTTAGCTTTAATTATTAATAATTAAATATCATTTACAAGTTTTTCAAAGGTTTTATTTCGTAATGGTGCAGAAGAACTCAAATATTTCATTTTTTAAGTTTTATAAAGTGTTTTCAGTTAGGTCTTGAACAACGTTGGTTTCACTTTAGTTGGAAATAAAAAACAAAAAAAAAAAAAAATTCGGACGCAATGGATCGCCTTTATACTTTGGATGAATTTTTGTTAAAACAACAAATCTCCCAAAAATATACAGGCGTTATTTATTTGGACTTCCGTCGCAAAAGTGAAAAGCATCCATTTCATTTCAAAACTATGCGATTTTTATTTGTGGCAATTTGTATTCTGGTCATCGATTGCTTTTGCAATGGAATAAAAATTACCAGTGAAGTAAATTTAAAACGTCTCAACGAAGCGAAACAGATCGGGGCGGTATTTAGCATCGAATTTTTGTGTCTATTGCGTGGCCTTTTTCTGTTAGCAAAATACCAGAGCATATTGAATTTAACAAATTGTCTGGATAAGATATTTCCCCGCAGTCTGAAACTGCAAAGGCGTATGAACATCGCAAAGTTGTCACGTTATTTGGCCATACGACATAAATTTTTACATCTGTACGCTATTGTGGGTCTATCGGCCTTCATTGGCCTACCTTTATTGAAATATTTGTTATTCTATGATCGATCCAGTGGTCTTCCTTTATTGGATGAGTATCATCAACATGCTTCCTGGTTTCCATACCAATTAAAGCAGAGTAATCGAGCCTATCCTTTTATGTATATTTATGAGACAATTATAACGATTTTTGGCATAAATTGCCTGTTTACTTGGGACCACATTTACACGGTCACAGTGGCCCAGTTTGTTATGCATTTTGATTTTGTAAATGATCAATTAAGGGAATTAAATGCTCGAGAAACTTTGGAGAGAAAAGGATCAGAGAAATTTTATAAAAGCTTGAGGGAAATTTTAAAATATCATCAGTGTATCTATCAGTAAGTATAAAAGTGATTTATTATTCCTAAAAAATGGATCAAGACAGTATAGTCGGTCAACCCTGACCATATAATACCCTACACCATAGCATTAACAGAGAAATTTTCGTAAAAGTACAATTTTGGGGATTTATGGGAAAACATGGGACTGGCCAAATATGAATTATCTGCCTGGCCCACAATGTCGACAAGAATATTTCTTTCGTCTATTTATATTAAAAACAATAATAAACAACTAAATTTGGTTTTTGTTTTCAAAATAAATATACGAAACAAATGTTCTTGTCGACATTGTGGGCCAGGAAGTATGCTTTGAAATTAAGATTTATTTAAGAGTTCTTTGTGCCAAATATTTATTCAGATTTTAGGAACTGGTTTTGTGGAACCTATAGACAGTTATGGACTTACCAGCACACAATTTTACCACAGTCTAGTAACTATTAGGTTACAATAAAAATATTTGAATAAAATTTTATTTTAAGACCAACACAATTCCGGAAAGAAGTTTGGCATTAGGGCTATGCAAATTTATGGATAACTTCCCTCAATTTTAACAGGCTTCGTCCGTTTGATATTTAGAACATAAGCATTTTATAAATTTAATCAAATTATCTCCAAAATTGCGATCTTTACATGGAAAGACAACAAGCTTGACGGACGGACATCGTTAGATTGATTCAGAACTAACCGATCTGTATACTAAAATGTGAATCTAAAACTAAAATTTTTTTATTGTGTGTTATACAGATTAGCACAAACTCATAATTGAAATTTTCGTACACAGAAAAAATTTTCGCCAATTTTTTTGTCAAGTAAACCAATTTAATCAAGTAAATTATACGTTTACTTAAATCAACAACTTTAATGCAGACTATGTTATTAGTATCAAAAAAATATGAATTTGATCTATTAATTTGTTTAGTCTGCTTTCACACGTTTCATCATTTGATGCTCAACTCTTATGTTTTTAGTTGAAAGAAGAAAGAAGAAAGGGGGTTAGTACGGAGATGCCTGTTGTTGTTTTGTATCGAAAAAAGTAGAACCCGATTGCGGCGTGTGAATATATTAGCATCTTTAAAAGGGAATCGAAGAGAAGTTGAGCATCAAAAGATGAAACGTGTAAATTCAGACTTACTGGTGCAAATTTAATTCATTTTTTAATTTATTAATTTACATCAATTTTTATTTTTTTCTGTGTGGCCAAAGCACTACTCGTAGATTAGCAATAGAATTAAGTAAAGAGCGAACAAGTTCCTCGGTAAAATTTTTTAACCAGTGCCCATATTCTGTAACTCCTGCGTCGAGAAACTTTTCGATTGAAATTTGGAAATGAACTAAAATGCCATAAATTTAAACCAACAAATGTTTTTTTCACTTAACCGAGTCTGTTACATTTAAGGCGAGTAATAGCAGTCACGTAAAAAAATAACTCGCTTTTTTACAAAAAATGTCTGTCTGTAAAATTTTTGCGAGAAATTTTTTAACACTAACAAATATATTAAAAATGCAAAATTCGATGCATAATCACACTGTGCTAGTTGCTAAATTAGACAAGCCGGGCACATGGGGTTTTAACATAATTTGGGTACGCTGAATTCAATGGGGCTTGTCGTTTTTTAGGTTAGCTCTTGTTTTCGAGATATACCGTTATTTCGAAAATGGAGGAGGTTGCACAACATATATTCGCGTAACTCAAAAACGGCTTAGTTTATTAAAATTACTAAAAAAAATTCCACAATAAAATTTCCTTTAAGAAAGGTAAAACTTTTTTCTAAAATGCGCTGTCGTTTTAGAAACGGTCATACATTATAACCCACTAGGGGCGACTCCTGGGCATTTTCTTCAATATTTTTCTAGTCTGCATCGAACATTTTGTATGAGAGCCCCCTTAAGGATTGAAGATAGCGGGTAGGTATGTTAGAAATAAATGATTGAGATGAAAAACAAAGTGGGGTTGGTCATACATTTGACCCATCTAGGGGCATTCTTGGCACTGCAGTAGCCAAATTTAAGAATTTCAACCATACACATATGGCGGTTTAATACAATTCTTAAATTTTGCCCTTGCAACGCTTAGGATGCACCTAGATGGGTTGTGCAACCTCCTCCATTTTCGAAATAACGGTATATATCGAAAACAAGAGCTAACCTAAAAAACGGTGGGCCCCATTGGATTCAGCATACCCGAATTATGCTAAAACGCCATGTGCCCGGCTTGTCTAAAAAAATGTTTAAAGTGTATGAATTTTGTTCTTGGCCAGGGCTCTGGAGTCGGACTCCAAAGTTTTTCGGCATAAAAAATTTAAAAAAAATTTTCCAAATTAAAAATTATTTTCTTAAAACACATTTAAAATTTAAATAAATGGTTTATGAATACTGCTCTTATGTGCTGTTTCCAAATGACAGGCGATGGACTGAGTGCTTTTCATATAAATTTTACTACATAATCAATCGCCTGTCATTTCGCAACAGCACATTAATGTTTGCGTTCGGTAATTTCTTCTCAAAAACTCTAATTTTTAGAAGGCCGAACGGTAGTGAAAAAATAAAAGTTAACATCACTTAATCTCATGTACATTTAGCATCAAGATTATAGTAAGAGTCGGAGTCGCACTTAAAAAATTTAAGCGTTTGGAGTCGGAGTCGGAGTTAGTACTTTTTTCGGACGACTGTTGAATTATTTTGCTTTTAACATTTTTATAAAATATACGAATGTTTTCAAAACGTCAAAGTCGCACTTTACATTATTTCGTAGAGCCGACGGTTAGGTTTTCGCCGCCGTCATTGAATTTTTTTAAATGTTGATCGCCGTCAACGATATGCGTGACTTTGAGTTGAATATAATGACATTTATAACATAACGACGTTTACTCTTTTCATAGTTTTCGACATGAGTTACACCTCATATAAGAGCAACTCCTGAAACTGCAAGTTACATAAAAAGTGTCCTAAAAGATCGAACTAGAAATAAATTTTGGTACAAATTACTCTTAAGTGCAACAATTTGGCGCAAATTTAATCACAGTTTTCACAAAAAGTCCACTTAGGTAAGTTTTCTTCTTACATACCAACATTTTCAAAGAATTTATGGTTGCTCCATCTTGTTTGAATCACATGTTCCCCAGTCCTAATTCCTCAAGTTGCGGTAGAAAAAAGTCGTGGATAATGGCTCTGTAGCGCCCACCGCTTACAGTAGTTGTTTTAAGCGGGTGTAATGGCTCTTTATTTGTTACATGTGGTTATTTGAACTTAATTGAAATGCATCATTCCAAAACTTAAAGTTCTCCAATATGCATTTTGAGAATGGACCCAAACCCCCCGTATATGTTTCATACAGTCCAATACTGTCATTGAGTTACTCGCAGAATTCAACAAATCAGCAAAGCCGTTAATAACTGAAAACTTTTTTTTTATATTAAAGTTATATCCTTTTATCAATTGCAGATTGGGCGACAAATTGCGTAAAACTTTCAATTTATCGTTATTTCTAACGGACATCGTAAGTGCAGCCTCCATATGTTTCCATGTCTATTTGATGGCCAATAGTCAAGACATTATTGCCATTACACTCTTTATATTTCCTTGTTTTGTGCAGGTGGCGTTTACATTCGATAATTGTTATCAGGGTACTCGAGTGGCTGAGGCGGTATTGTGACAAAATTAGAACATTTGTATATGTTTTCTTTAACAGTGTTCCGCTTTACAGAGTGCCCGCATACAAATTGCTCTGTCCGAGCAAAATTGGTATGAGGGGTCATTGGAGTATCGTAAATTGTTTTCGTTGCTCTTGCAGTTTGGCAATAATTCATTTAGCCTCAGTGGTTTTAATCTATTTAGTATCGACATGGTTCATTTTAGGGGGGTGAGTATTGAAGAATTTTGCTTTCTTTATCGTGTATAATATTCTTGTGTTTAAATTTCAGATAATGATGATTGCATATAGACTATTTACTTTTCTGCAGTCCAGGAACGAAAATAATTTTGGGTTGAAATAAAGATGTTTATTTTGTTAATTTTACTTTTCAAAATGTCTGAAACTTTTTAGTAAAATAAAATTGGCTAGAAATAGGTTTCTTAAGTTTTTTGGCGTGAGTGTTTTTCAAAAGGATTTATTTTAATTTTTAAATTTCTGGCCATAATTTTTGTAAAATTGAAATAGCGATCCAGTATTAATTCCCCTCCTGAAAATCATTTGAGTACGTCTAAAATTGTAACGAATCATGATATTTTATTCAAATAAGTTAAATAACGTTTAATACAATAATAGAAATAAAGGCATACAACTTTCTAATTGGCCAATAATTTCCCACAAGTCTAAAATGCAACTAGTACTTATACTGACGTCAGTTTTTATTAAGGTAGGTTAATAAAAAATACATCCCATATAGATGCACTCAGCGTATCAGTGATTCATACAGTTTGTATAATTAAGCTTTAACATTTTTTTGCTGCAATTATCGCAATACTTGATCAGAAAAAGTGTAATGATTTTTTGCGAGCTTTAATTTTCTGACACTAGGGTGGTACATTAGGGCCGTAGGAACAGAGATCTGGTGGATAAATACTAGAACAAGGTACTTAAGGTGAATGGCAAAGACACAAACTTTGATAAATCATACTTAAGGATCCGACTGTAAATGCCAAAGACTACACAAAAAGTTAAAAAAAGCAAAAAACCATTTTTTCGAAATCGTTTTTATGAAAACTTTATACAGGGTGGTTAATTTTAAGGGGCGATGTTGATTTTAAATAAAACACAAATTATTTAGAAAATTACTGTCATTTCTTTTAATTATGATAATATTGGTATAGATCAATTATGTATAGAACAAAATATTGGCGATGTTTGGAATGGTCAAGCGGCTTTAGTTCTTGAGACAATTGCATCTTGAAAGCGTGATTTTTGCGATTGTACGCACATTTGGACGATAAAATTGACCGAAAAATTCACGAAGTGCACCATATGCATTTTCATAACAAGCCGGTATAACTTAACGCGTTGCTCGACTGTGTATCTTTCCATGGTTCAAATTGAGTTAGTCTAAAATTGAGAAATGTGAAATGAAATGCATAAATAAACTTGACGTTTCGATGTGGTTCGCATTCAACATCGGCCCTTAAATTTAACCACCTTTTATTAGGGGCTGTACGGCGCACTTTTTGTTAAGTTAAGGTTAAGTGTATATAAGTTTCGGCAGAGCCGAAAATAGCACCTCTTACTTTGTTTATTTAAAAATTATTTCTTTAAGTTTGACGATATTTTGTTTAGATTTTATATAAGAATTGGCATACTTTGTTTCAGATTTTAACGCTGTTTGTTATGACGAGTTAAGTGTGTAATTTGTTATGGCTCTACATTTTAGGTTGTAATAAACTGCAGTCGAAACCAAAAACTATCAAACAAAAAACAAAAAACAGTTATTTTAGCCAATGACAAATGAAAAAGTGGACGAAAAGGCAGTTTTTCTACTTTGACTGCAGTTTTTTAAACGCTGTTACATTTTTAATTTATGGCATTTGTTTTTAAATAAAGAATTTTTTTCTCCACAAGTTTTTCATTATAAAAATTATTTGTTTTTATAAGATTTAAATTTTTATTTTAATATTGGTAAACATTTAGCGCCGTATTCATAAAAAATAAAATTAGTTTGAAATGTGTTTTAAGGCAAAATTTTCATACAAATTTTTCTAAAAATGCATGTCAAATCCATTTTAATTTTTTATGAATACGGCAGTTAATATTTATTAATGTTTTTTTTTCATTTGTAGTTTTTTACTAAATTTGAAATATTTGCAAAATTATCGATTTGATGATTTTGATTTTATTTTAATTGTATGCTTCTTTTATTCAGTTAACTACATACATACGTACTTTTGTTTGTCCATTTCTCCCGTATTAAAAAAAAATTTAAATCATATCTGACCGATCTGTTTCAGTCAAGCACTGCAAAAAACGATTATTTTTTCTAATAAAAACTAAAAAATTCAAACTGGATGGAAAAAAATACAATTGTTTTAAATGTTGATGCCTGGCTATAGACTGCCAGCAGTCGCAGTGGCGAAATGTGTTAAACTGCAAAGAATTCTGATGATGATCTCGAAAAATGTAAATTCGCCCTGAATTCGAGCGCCGTGTTCAGTCAAGGATAAAACAAATTTTTAATAAATTTTTATAGTAACTGTTATTTTCTGAGGAATAAATAAAACTTAAAAAATAAGTTTTATTTTCTAAGCGAAAACTTAATAATAATTAAAAAGTAAACTTAAAAATAAAACTTATTACCGTTATGGTCCCTGGATTCATTCGTAGAATGTTAACATTGACTTCTTTTTGCTAGATTTTTTCTTGATGATTTATTTTAAATTAATTTTATCTTTTACATTAAATTCAAATCCTTAGACTTTAAGACGTCAGCAATTTCGGTAGAATTTTGAATTGTTTTATATTTCCACAAAAGAATAAAGTTGACTAATGATTCTTTAATTGCTACTGGCAAAAATCTATAAAGAAATTAAATAAATAGAATGTGGGAATTATTTATTTTTGATTAATTATTTTTATTTATTAATTGGAATTCAACTCATAGAAAGAAGCACATTCGAAAAAATGGTCAATGAAATTATGTAAATAGATTTAAATCACATATCACACTTGATCAACAAGAGGGTATTAACTCAAAATGTTTATATTTTTTCAAAACTAACAAGTAATATTAGTATCGACCCGCTGTAAAAATGTTTTAAAAATCCTTTTTCGTATGCCTTTAATATAAAATTAAAAATGGTTCTGCATATTATTGAACATTTTTCAATTTTGAGTTAATACCCTCTTTATGATCAAGTGCGGTATGTGATTTAAATCTATTTACAAGTCATATTCAATACTTACTCCAATAATTTATAAATAGTCTTAAATATAAACGGTACTGTTAATTCACGACTACCACTCAACATTCCATCGATTACATATTTGGCTACAATTTCACCCTCTATCAGGGGGAAAATATGATGAAAACCACACAATTGAACTGCCGTTGATGTGCGTTTATTGGTTGACAAAAATGTTGGCATCACTGTTGTCAATGTTACATTTTTGCGCTCGATTAGACATTCCATTCGTACGGCTGATGTATACGAACGCATGGCTGCTTTGGTGGCGCCATAAACTGCCAATAACGGTACAGATGAGAGAGCGGCAACAGAGGAAATGTTGACAATGTAACCCTGATTGAGTTCTTTCATTTTGGGTAGAAAAACTTTATGGGTCTGGATTAAATGAAAATATTAAAGAAATTAGAATTTATATACACATGTTTATGTACATATGTACTAATTAAGTACATTAGCGTAAGCTTCAAATTATTACATAGCATAAAGCAGTTAAATTGACATCAATCATTTCCTTTATCTCGTGGGGTTCATCCATTTTTAAAGAAGAACCAGCAACAATGGCAGCATTGTTGACTAGAATAGTTGGCACTCCCAAATCCGCAGTAACAGAGTCTCTTAGTTGCAAAAGTTCACCAAAGTTGCGGACATCAACCTAAAATAATACAACAGCGTATAAGTGAAACCAAGTGTTTTTTGCTTTGAAAACGTTAAATTTTGAAAAAAGTGGACGTGCTTCAGATCGATTGTACACCCAAGCTGATATTCGCTCAGTTTTAAAGCGCAATATATTTTGCCACGAAAGACAAAAATATCGTAGATGATGACTCTAAGAATATTATCCAGGCAGAAAATAATAATCGGTTAAACGTTGGCAAACCATTTCCAAAGGTATTCGAAACGTTGTCAAAATGTTTCAAGTTAAACTTTTGCAGTGTTCTGCCAACACACAGATTGGCAACACAATGAAAAGCACAATTTCGAATACTTTAAACTTTAACATTTTTTTAATTAAAAAGCATTGGCAAACCTTTTTCAGATTGTTAGCCGTAACAACGTTGGCAAACAGTTTTGGTTTTTTGTGTAAAATGGCCTTCCCATTGCTACAATTTTTATAAGGGTAACTACTTCTGCCTGGGTTATTTTCCACTTAAGAGAAACTTGCAAAATCATTTAGAACCACCCAATCAGCCACATCAAAACGTTCACCAGCATAAGAATTCTTTCAAAAGTAAAGAAAGTGGAAAGTGCACGAGTTGAAGTCGAGAGGCGTTGAAAGATTCTTTTGAATGTTCCATCGATACCAACCAGGTGGGCCTAACACCATTGCAGTCTCAACCACTTGTGACGAATAATTCCTTTACCAACTGCCCCTTAGCATGAGACCAATCAGCTCATACAGGTTGCCCACAAGTGGTCTAAATTTCTGCCGTTGAAGCAGAAATCTTCGGAATCTCCGAAGGGTCAGCTTCGGCCGAAGTCTTAGGTGCTGCTGCCTTCCGTGATAGCAGATAGGATTTCTGGTCTGCGCCTGATTTTTCCACATCCTTAAATATCTTGTTTTTCTGCATACCGCTGGGAGGATCGAATTATTACAGGCGACAACAACCCGGATCGCAATAATTTATGTATAAAGCACGCTCAACTAGCCGAATCAACCATATATCGAGTCTTAAAATAAAAAAGCGTGACTAATTTTTTTCCTCCAACATAACATTTTATGTTTTTTCTGTTAGACAAGTTCAAAATGCACTTTTCTTTAAAGTTTAAAAGTGTTTCATCTTTTTATTGAAAAATTGCATTAAACTTATTTCCTTACCGTGTAAACTTACACAAAACCGAGTTACGCCTTATGTCGTTACGTTTGAAGGGAATCCGGACGAAAATGTACTGAAAAGGAGATCAGACATTGGGCCGTACTATTTAATCTTGACAACGCTCAGCAACATGTTGCAACTTGCAGGATCAGTTAGAAAAGATTAAGATATATCGTGGTTGAGAAATTAAGGTTTATCCCATTCAATACATTGCACCGTTTCGGGGAGTCGTAGCTAACGATAGCAAATACTTTGAAAAAAATTATACTTCACTAATGTTTAACAATAAACGCTCAAAATTGTTCGATTCCGAAAATCACAAAATTATCGATCCTTGTCTTTTCTTTACAAATTAATATTTACCTTATAAGCCTTTGCGTTAACTTTAAATTTTTCAGCTAAATACTGGGCAGTTTCCACAGCTAATTTTTCTTGTACATCAACAACTGCTATTTGGCAGCCTTTGGCGGCCAACTCTGAAGCAATATCACGTCCTAAGCCACGACCAGAACCAGTTATCTAATTAATTGGTAAAACAAAAAATACCTTTTAAGTAAACAATTTCATTAAGCGAAAAGTAAATTCACAAATTAGTTTTATTTAAAAAGGTTTTATATTTCTTATTTTTTAATTTACCACAGCCACTTGTCCGGCTATATTTTGGTTTTGAAATGGTTTTCTTAACAATTTTACGATTTCATTAATCAAAACTATTAAAATAAGTAACGGATATATTGCGATAATTAAGACAGCATAAAGAGCATTAAGTGCTTCGAAATATAATATTCTTCCCCACATTTTTTTCTATTTTGCTTTCACTATTTTTAAACTTCTAATCAAGTTGTTTTAAACAAAAGCGTTTAAAATCTTGTTTATTACTGAATATCATTTAAGGTTTAGTTTTGTTTAAATAGAATAAAACAAGCACTTATTTTTAAAAATCCGGTTGAACATGTGGTAAACCTGTGGGAAGGAAGCCGAACTTTATATATACACACGTATGTGAAAGTTTAACAATCATGAGTGACATGCCGAATCGAAGATACCCTTCACCATGGTGCGATAATAACAGAAAGTAATGTAAATAGATATAAGTATAAGTGATTTATAGAGTTTCTTAGTAACAGGGCTTGGATGCGTCAGACCCCCTACCGGGGTGTTGTAGGGCGAGGGGAAGGGGTTGCTCAGCAAACTCAAAGTTGGGGCAGAAAGGAAAAAAATTAATAAAAACTCCATAACAGCTAGAGAGTCACTCCCGAGCTAATTTATACTGCCAAGGAGTCCCCCTAGCTCCTTGGCAGTTATGGGACTTTTTCTTCAAGAAATTCCTAGTCTGTATTCAAAATCTAATATGGAAGCCCCCTTAAGAAATGGAATTAGCGGCTACACTGAAAAAACCAAATCAATCCATCCGTACTTAAATCAAGCCGAAGAACTGGCAATAGTACGGATATTCTTAAATCAAGTACATAACTCTTGATTCAAGAACGGATATTTCAAGTGCGAAATACTTAACTTATCCGTATTTAATTCCGAATTCATACTTAAAGTAATCGGAACACAGGATTGACTTAATTAAAAGTGAGATAAAATTAATCTCAAACTGTACTTGATTCAAGAATTTCTGAGACGGTTTAATCTCGCTTCGTATTTGAAATAATCCGAAAATGAGATTATATTGATTCTGACCTAAACACTTACCCCACAGAACCAGGAAGAATATTATTATTCCGCCCTTTGCTTACAAAAGAGTTCTCAATTATAGAGACACCAGCAGCATGCCCAATATGGTTTTCGTATTTATTCTACCTTGTGAAAATTTGATGTATTTAGCTAAATAATTTTAAAAAATAGAATTTGGGAATTATTGCTTCTTATTTTACTCTTTAAACATGAAAATTATCTAAATTTTTCTTCTTGTAGTCTTGTTGTTGTTGTTGTTTCTATACAACGAACTATTCCAATCCAATGCACGCATTAATGGGTTTCGAAAGTTATCCCATTTTGGATTGTTTAAGGTACTTTTACGTGTTATTCACCCTTAAATTTTTGAGTACGACCCATCCTGATCACTGCGGGGGTTATTTTACAAATTTCATAAAACAACCATACTGGTATGGGAGCTTTCCTAAGGGGCAACGACAACGGGCAATTATGTTTTGAATAAATGTTTAAGACAATGTTTAGGATGAGTTAGATTGGCGGCCTCCTCCAAATTTTAAGAAAAAGTGTTATAGATACACATCCAAAACATAGACAGTGAAACCCATTTGCTTAGCCTTCCTTCAATCACTTTTGCACAGCCCTAATGTATAAAGTGAGCGACAAAACGTTTTATGCATTATCAGCATAAAAATAAAATCTTTTATATTTTTATAAATTGTATTTTTATTTAAGTGATAAGCATTTGTATTTTTGCTTAAATCCAACAATATTTAAGATCATGATGGTACAATTAATATTACATTATTAATTGCATCATTATTAAAGATTATGAAATTTTAGAAACAGCAACAAGTAGATTTTGTAAAAAGTTATAGTAGATAAGAACATCTCATATTAAAAAACCCTCTTTTAAGAAAGTATTTCAAAAGCACCGTGTTTTTTCTTTATGTGTCAATATAAAAAGTATTCTGTATAAGAAAACTTTTAAAAGAAAAAAAAAAAAGAATTTATACAAGAAATATTTTTTTGCATAAAATTTCCAACTAAGTTTGTACACTTAAATGAAAAATCAGTCCATTCGTACTCAAATCAATTCGAAGCCGTATTAATCGTACGGTAAGTACGGATTTTCCTTAATCAAGGACAGAGAGATTGAATTAAGTACGGATTTTCAATCGCGAAATACTTAACTTATCCATATTCAATCCCGAATTCGTACTTAAAATAATCCGAAAATGAAATTGATTTAGGTAAAACTAAGATTGAATCAATCTCAAAGTACGCTTATTTTTAGAATTGTAAAGTTGATTTAATCCCGAATGCGTACTAAAAATAAACCAAACGTGAAATTAGAAGGAGCATTTTACTATGATCAGGGAAACCAGAAATATGCTTTAAAAACACGTTTTATGCGCATTAAGTATGCGCATAAAAGATCAAATAGAGGAAACCGTATTAAGCAACTTCGACACAGAACTCATATATCTGATCAACATTTCTATATAAATGCCATTAAAATTTGGAATAAATTACCCTTTCGTTTGCAAAAAATAAACAATGCAACGCAATTCAAAACTGAAATATTTAAACATTTTAGGCAAGTGTAAAATATTTTATATAACAAAATTCTTTTATTTATAACTTTGTTATTTTAAGTCATTTTTAATGTATTTTATTTTTTATTTTTTTTAAAAGTTTTTTAAACGTTTATTATATATTTATATTTAACTCAAAAATTGTATTTTTTATAAATTTAATTTTTTATAGTTTTATACTTTTTTATGTGTAACCACTTTTTGTATACCCAGTATATTATCCAGTACTTAATATAAGATTTAATCTTTGTTTTGGATTGTAAAACTTAAAATTAAATAAATAAAAAAAAAAAAATAAAACTTATATACATAAATGCTTTTTCCTTAATTTTTGCTAATTTATATATAAAATTTTAAAGTTTAAAATATCATTTCTCATCAATGGCAACCTGCTTTGTCTTACTATTTTCGATTAAAAATTAAATGTAGATGGTGAAATTGAAGAAACACCTTGGGCATACAAATAGATATTTAAAACAGAGAAGCCAAAATATCGCAAACACTTTTTTTTTATTTGCTGCGAAAGCTCTTGTAGGCATCTTAAAAAATTTAACATGTAAAAATGTTGCAAAAATTATATTTTAACTAAATTATGCAAAAAAAAAAAAAAAATGATGCAAACGGTAAAATATGCAAAATTATGCACTATCAAAAAGATGCCAAAATTTATGAAAACCTCTAAAACGGATAAATATATTGTTTCTGCCTTCATTGGTCGCTCAAGGAAAAACATGCAATTGCATATTTCTGGTTTCCCTGATTATGATAGATTTACTTAACCGTTTAACATCGTACAGAATTTCAATAATAAAACACCAGCCAATCAATCAATCCCGATATGATTTTTACTTTAGAAGCTTAATGTACATATAGAACTGAAAATATAAACTAAATGAGAAGCAAGAGTTCTCAATTTTACATTAAATGAAAAAACATGAAAATAATGTGTTTTCGTCTTGTTCTGTTGTTTTTGTTGTTTCTACACACAACAAGCAAATCGTTTTTCAACTATTTGTATGGTGTTGTTGTAGTGTTTGACACAATCTTTGGTTTAGTGCTCCCAGTTTTATTTTAAGCATTATCCCCAATTTGCGATTTCGCATCCCCAAAAGTCCCCAAAATAGCTTTTTTTGTCCCCAAAAATTCCCATATTTTCTTAAAAATAAAATACATAAAATTTTGTCAATGGTAAAATATGCATACCTTGATTTATTTAAATAAATCCATTTGTGTAATATTGTAAAAACTAATGTTATTTATTCTTTGAGTTTTACGTACACATGTATGGTATATAAAACGGGTAACGTAAAAAAAGCAAAAGAAAAATAATTATGCGTCAATATTTATCATTTCAAAAACTAAGGAATCCAAATCTTCTGATACATCAGCCAATGCAATTTTGTTTTACATGTTGTTTGTTTGTTTAAAAAGTGCATTTGAGATGATTGAATAAATTTGTCACAGCAAGCTGCATTATTTTAAAGTGCGTATTTATTCTAATTTATTCTTATGTTAAGTAATTGAATACTACTTACACAGAAAAAAATTACGACAAATCAATTGTCATATTGAATACCAAATTCGTCAATACAATTAATTTTTTAATTGAAAAGGCACCAACAACTGAATTTGTTAATACAAAAAACTATTTTGTTAATGAAAATTGTTAAAATTCAACAAATATTTTTAACAACGAGTTTGTAATATTGAATAAAATATTTGTTAACAATTAAATATAAATTTTTATTACTAAATTGTCATATCAACAAAATACTTTGTTACTAACTAAATTGAAATTAAAGATGCATTTAAAAGTTGTTTTTATTATCGTTTTAGTAAAATTCATAAGAAATTACATCACAAAAACCATTATAACAAACATAGTCCTGCATGCGAATTTCTGCCATCAACACAAAACGGAATCTTGCCATCATTAATAGTATTATTTGGAAAGCTAGAATTTATAGAAAACCCGTTAAAATTTATTTATGAATAATTAAATAATAAGTTAACTGACCGTATAGATTGGTAAAATTTCAGAACAATCGCCACATCGTTCATTCTTTTAAAGATTTAAAATGGAAAAAAAAGAATTTTTTTTATGGTTTTTCTTTTTGACACAAAATATTTTTTCTATGATATACACATTTATTTTCTAAAAAAAAAAACAAATTGTTAATATGACAATTTACAAACATGTTAATTAAAGAAATTGTTAAAATTATTAAAAAGATTTAACAAATTTTCTTTAATTACTTAATAACTTTTGTTATTTTTTTCTGTGTTATGTATATAAAAACTTACTTATAGAAGAACTTAAGAATATTTCTTTGTTATTATTATTATTATTATTATTATTATTGATGTTTTTAATTAAACATGGATATTAATCTTACAATACATGTATAATTGGCCTTATGGGCTTTCTTTGTATTGATTAAATAAATAAATAAATCCCCAAAACTGGGCACGCTGCTTTTTTTTACTCCCAGAATAAAAAGTTTAATCTTTTTTTAACTTTATTTAACAATTTTGTACGTATTTTAATGCTGGGTACACACAATGCAATGCATTTACGCAATCTAGCAAATTAAATTCATTTTCATTCATTTTGCATTCATTCCAGATTGCATCAACATCAAAACGCTTTGATATTTTGAGGTTGCATTGACACAAATTACATGTAGATTACACTGTCTGTACCCAGCATAATAAATTACGGGATTGATTTTCTAAAGAAATCTCATCTAGGATTGTTTTAAGTGCGTTTTAGTGTTATTCGTACTTGAATTTTTGAGTAAACTTGAAGTAAATATAAAAAAACTTAATTTGTCCCGAGCGTTTTTCTTTCTGCAAAGTTTTATTAGAAATAAATTTCTTGAAAGAAAAAAAAAACCGCTTAAAAGAAAAATGTTAGTGCCATTTTTTTAATTTTTTCAACCTTCATCCCCTGTTACAATTTGTATTTCGATGCCCATGTTCTGTAACTCTCGCGTCGAGAATCTTTTCGATAAATAAACTGAAACAAACAACTGTTTTTTTACTTAACTGCGTCTGTAATATTTTTGGCGAGTAATAGCTGTCACGTAAGGAAATAACTCGCAAATTTACAGAAAAAGTGTGCCTGTAAAATTTTTGTGAGAAAGTTCCCGCTTTGAACTCTCAAATAAATTCACGAATAAAAATGGGTCGAAAAAAAATGTCAACACTAAAAAATAATTAAAAATGCAAAGAATAATAATATTTTGTTCTTGGCACATTTTTTCATTGTTTATTTATTTTGCTTTTAAAATTTTATAAAATATACGAATGTTTTTTAAAGCTCATTTGCAAACAACAAACATTAAAGTCGTACGTACTTTACTTGGTTTAGCCGACGGTTGTATTTTCGCCGCCTTCGTTGAAAGTTTTTCAATTTTAGTAAATTTTGGTCGCCGTCAGCGATTTGTGTGTGAGTGGCGTACTCAACGTCTTCAATTTCACATCGGCTTCTAGAGCAATGTTGCTACATTTATAACGTAACGACGTAATCTCTTTTGATAGTTTTCGACGTGAGTAACAGACACATTATTTTCTGACTTCGAGAAAAAATAGAATATTTTGTTTCACATTTTTTTCATGCGAGAAGTTCTCACTAAAGTTACTGAACATGGGTACTGGTAACGTTTTTTTATCTTTAGTTTCACTTTAAATTTTATTGCATAGTTTTAGGAATATTTTAAAGAAAATTCTTGAAAAAACAAAATTTAACATCAACTCTTAATTTAAGGACACAATTTCAGGATTATAAATTTTCGATGACGCCTAGTCTGGGTTCACACTATGAAATTTTTCTTTCAGAAAGTCTGAGTTTATTGGTGAGAGGGGAAGAGAACATGCTTTTCTTTTCTCCTCTCTCACCCATAAACTCAGGCTTTCTGAAAAAACTGATTGGCACTGTCCTGTTGAAACCACATATCGTCCACATCCATATCTTCCAGTTCGGGCCATAAAAAGTTCGTTATCGGCCCGGTGATTCCGCCAGCCCATAAACCGCACCAAATAGTAACACTTTGGGGGTGCATTGGTTTTCCGACAATCACCCTTGGATTATCATTCGCCCAAATGCGGAATTTCTTCTTATTGACGAATCCAACGAGGTGAACATGGCCTCATCACTGAATCACGATATGCATTTTGATTTAAACGCCCATTTTCATTATAAGCCTGAATTACTTTAACGCGTTGCTTGATTGTGTATCTTTCCACGCTTCAAATTAAGTTAGTCTGAAATTGAGAAATGTCAAATGAAATACACAAACAATTTGACGTTTAGGTGTGGTTCACATTCAACATCGGCCTTAAACCACCCGTCACATAAAGTCCAATGTTGAAAACATGCTTTAAAAGAAATACAAAGATCTAAAATATGCAATAGCTTTTTTGGAAGTAAGCAATTTTAGTCATAAATAGGGCAAGTGTTATGCGTTGTATATTTCAAAAGAAAAATATTCTTAAAAAAAAAATGAAAAGGTTTCGGAATATTTCATTATAAGTTAAGAAGGCAATGAGAAGATCTCAGCTAGCTAATAAACGATAGAAAATAACGCATAACAAACGTCATACTATATGACCGTTAAATCCTTAATTTTTACAATGAACAAAATTTTGGCTTGATGTCCCGCCAATTTCGGTACACTTTTCTCCCACCCTTCTAACAATCTGGGACTGCCGTTCGGTTTTAACCGAAATCGCAAGGGTTTTTTAATGCCTGAAATCCGAAACCGAAAACCGACAAAAAAAGCTCGGTTTTTAGATTTACCTTTAAAAATATCTTTTTTTAAGTAAAATTATATTTACATAATACTCGTACTTCACATAAAAAAAGTTTATACATGTCAAGGTGTTTTAAAAATTCTTAAAATTGAAAATAAGTACTAAGAAAAGCAAATGTGCCGTTTTTAAGAAGAGTACCTTGATTTCCAACTAGAAGATCGTTGAGTAGTTTTGGTTATCCAAAAACTAATTAATCAAAAAAAGGAATCACAACTAACCCATTAAGAAGAGTCGCGGGTAGGGTACCATTTTCTCCCGACAAAAGAATCGAGCGCATATTTTTGTTTTTTAATTGCCCTGAAGAGTCAAAATTACTCGAATATAATTAAAAATGTAACATAAATGAATCTTTGCTTCAGCTTCATAAAAAAAATAAACGCTAATACTCGTTGTGAGAAAATGGTACCCTGCCGATGATTCACCTCAAAGAATCGTTGGTGATACAATTTTCTGATTCCTTTTTGAAAATTTGAATGAATCGTATGTCAATCCATTTTCAATGATTTCATATGATTGAATAATATATGAATGCCTTTTCAATCGCTCAAGTGATAAATTAGTTTGTAATCAGCAAAAGTGATCGGAGAAAACTCATTTAGGGGATTTAAAAAAATAATGATCACCTAAATGCTAGCTGGGTTGAAACAAATAAAAAAAATTTATTTCGTACAATACATCTTCATATTTGCATATACAGTTTTATTGGGATATTTTTAAAACCGAAAACCGAACTGAACCCGACCGGAATTAATAATTTTAAAATCGAAACCGCGGTTTTACATTTTTACGGTTCTTAGCAAACACTAATAAATACCCTATATTAACATTCTGTCCCTAGAGCTAACACGATTTATTTGCTAAATTGAAATTATTTCGTAGGTTATCCTTCCCCGCTAGTTCAAAATTAAAATTGCAAATTTCTCTCTTAACAAAAACAAGGTTAAATATTAATTGAACAATTAAACACACAGAAAGAAAAAACTCGTAAGTTTTTTCTGCTTACTTAAGTACGAGTCGTACTGAAAAATTCAAGTGCGAAAAACACGTAAATGAACCTTAAACAATTCAAAATTGGGATAACTTTTGAAAACCCAATATGCATGCATACGCGTGTGTTTGTTAAAGTTTGTTATATAGAAACAACAACAACACTTCAAAAGAAGGTAAAAACGATTTAATTATTTTGTATAGAAGAACAACAACATTACAAGAAGAACAATTTAGACTATTTTAATGTTTAAAGAGTAAAATAAAAAGCCATAATTCCCAAATTCTATTTGTTAAAATTATTTATCCAAATACATACAATTTTCAAAGAAGAATGACTACGAAAACAATCTTGGGCATGCTGCTGGTGTCTCTGTAATTGAGAATTATATTGTAAGCAAAGGGCGGAATACAACAAAAGTGAAATAAGCATGTGCAACGAACGGGTAAGTGAAATAATAATATTCTCTCTGGTTCTGTGTGGTAAGTGTTAAGGTCAGAATCAATCTGATCTCACTCTCGGATTATTTCAAGTACGAATCAAGATTCAACTATGTTTGAAATTCTTGAATAAAGCACAGCTTAAGAATAATTTTATCTCACCTTTAATTACTTAAGTCAATCCTGTTTTCGGATTATTGTATGTTCACTGCATTTGAATAATCCGTACTTGAATTGAGCATTCTGTACTTGATTTAAGAAAAACTGTACTTACCGTAATATTGGCACCGCTTCGGCTAGATTTAAGTACGGATGGAGTGATTTGTTTTTTTCAGTGTACTTAAAATGAAATTGCTCAAAGTAAATAAGAAAAAATACATAAAAAGCAATATGTATGTATGTATTAATGAATTCTCAAAAAAAATCTTATTACTGTATCAATAATATATAGTTTTTAAATTATAATAACAAATGCGAGTGTCGTGGTCACACACGTCACTATGGAATTGCCCATATATCAATGACATTTAGACAAAACATCGTAAGTCGAGCTAAGAAGCAAAAAAGTTTTTAAAAAAAACTTGGTGAAAAAATTATTTTTATTAAATAATAAAATGAACCAAAATTAAAGAAAAAAAATTACGTTTGTCATACGAAATATTAAAAACGTAAATAAAAATGTTTTTCGAATGAAACAAATGAAAATTGACTTAATATGTTTTCTCAAAATACCACAGATATAATTTTGTCGTGGAACCAAACCTACAAAATTAAAATCATCAATATTATCAATACACTTCCTCTTTAAAAAAAATTGGCGGGATTGGAGAAGTGGGCGTGGCACTTTCGACACAAAGACATTATAGGTTCCCTGCGGGAAATTTGTGTAAATTGGTCCAACATACTGGTCCTGGGATTTGTGAAAATAGAACAAGTCCAAAAAGAGAGAACTCATATCCAGTGAAAGGAGAACCAATGAAGAACAATAAGGTAGAAAAAGTAATGAATTCAGCGGTGCTGCGACACATTTTTTGGGACTTTCTAAAATTTGGTTCTTGAATTTAATTCTAGAACTTGTTTCATTGAAATAATATTACATTGTATTGAAATAATGACTGGTCAAATGGTGTCAATTGGCCCCCTTCAATGACAACTCCATGTAAAAGTGATAGGTCTTATTCATATAAAGTGTTAGATCTTGAACCGGTCTCTACCACGAAAGACCAATCACGGGACTACTTTGGTGTCAGTTCGCTTCCCTCTAGGGTTTCTTTATCTCTGGAGAACGACACGAGCCAAAGTTTCCAAAACATGTAAAAGCATCTTGGTTATCAATACACAACATCCTACAAAATGTTGGCGGGATTTATTTGTTTATTGACATTAGCTGCGTTCGTTTACCCCAAAATTTGCGCAAATTTGTACTGGATTTTACTGAAATGCGTTCGCGTACACATAAATTTGTAAAATTTTCATATAACTCACCTACTGGATTTTACTGGGATTTTACTGGAAAAGTAAACGAACGCACATATTAAAAGAACGGCTAGAGGCAAATTGTCGAAATTTGGTACACATACATAGCTGGGTTATTAACTCACAACCTCTTTAAAAAAATGATTGGGATAAGAGAAGCGGGAGTGGCACGTCCTGTACTTATAAAAAATAGATTTCTGCATATCTGGAAAAACGTAAAAGCTTCCAAATTTGTTACAAATAGCTTCGGTGTTAATGCAAGACTTCTGGCGAAAAGGCGGCGGGATTGGGTTTTCAGGCGTGGCACAAAATTCAATTCTTTATATCTGGAGAACGGTAGGAGAACAATTTTCCAAATTTGATACTCATTTCTTCGAAAAAGAAAAAAGTCTGTTTTAAATACGTATATTTCATGTTTACACGGATGGTACAAGTTAAATTAAAAACAATAACAAAAAAACAGATGGTTGCAGTTTAACAATTTATTCAAAAACAACTGAGTTGATTTAAGTTGTTTTTGTAATTTTATAAAAAATTACACCACCTTCAATATATGCTGTTAAATACACCTCTGGTGTAATGAGAATACATAAGACCGCTTGTCTGATTTTGTATTCATATTCTCTCTTACTCAATACATTTTGCTTTTACATGATAAGATTTTTCTCATTCTACATAATTTTTTGCACTGTCGTAATACAGTGTATTACCGTGTAAACTAGCTTTTAGTTTTAATCTATCCGCTTTACTTGACCCAATTTATTATGTATTTTTCAATTAATTAAACTATAAAACACACGTAAAACTAAATTTATTTGACTTCAGACTTGCTTTTTTCCTTAGGAGTTCTTAGCAATCGGTTGTAGCCTCTGAAACTGAGCAAAAAATTGCCGAATTCTTTAACACTAATGGGTAGAAATCTGAAAATTTTCCATAATAAAAATTAAAAGGTACCATATTTACAAAATAGTATATCGAAAAACATTTTACTTACTCGTATAATTTATAAATATAGAGAAAGGCATTTGGTATCGTTATCTCATCTTCATTATTCAGCATGCTTTCCAACACGTATTCGGCTACTAAATCACCCTCAATTAGAGGAAATATTTGTGTCAAACCACTCATCTCGATAAGTCTCCCCACTCTTTGATTAGTATTCAAAAACATCGGCATAACAGTAGTGGCTGTAATATTTTTAAATTCATTCAATAACCCAATACGCAAAGCTGAAGTTATGGAACGTACGGCTGCTTTAGTGCCGGCATAAATATCGAAAAAGGGAGAAGTAAAGAGGGCAGAACTCGAGCAAATATTTACTATGTGTCCTCGGTTTAAAGCCTTCATTTTAGGCAGGAATATTTGTTGCGACTGAAAAAATATTTATGTGAGTATTTTACGCAGTTTGCATTTAAAGCAATTTTACTTACAAAACAAACGGCAGTAAAATTTACATTAATCATCCTTTGTATTTCCTCGGCTGGGGGATTAATCATGGAAGACAGTGTTAGAATAGCAGCATTGTTTATTAGAATGGTTGGATCACCCAAATCCAGGGTAACGTTTTTGTCTAATTCAATTAATTGATTATAATCACTGACATCTACCTGCACAAAAAAAAAAAAAAATTAAAAATTGATTTCAATTAAAAAATTTGTGATATTAATAAAAATATGAATTGAATTGCACTTGTAAACAAATACATAGTATCAACTAAACGTTTAATTCACTTGAACAAATTTTCAATTAAAGTTGATGTTATTTTTAATTCACTTGATTAAACGTTTTTATTAAATTTGATTAAATTTTTAATTAAAATTGATTTTATTTTTGATTAATGCTTAAATTAATTGGTGAAAAATTTTGGAGAAATTTTTCTGTGTCGTGTAAACAAAAAAATGGGAAAGTTGCTTTTGGAATTTATTTAACTTTTTTTATGGAAACATTGCTTTCGGAACTTTTTTGAGTAAAAGTTGCTAAAGGAGCTTTTTTTTTAAAAAGTAGCTCAACCCTATCTTTACTTATTTACTCTTTACCATATAACTTTTTTATGTGTACGCAAATTAAGCTCTTTTTCAATAACTTTAGCTGATGACGAAAGCTTTACAAAGATAATTAATTAAAATCTCAAATAAGAGTTAAAATTTGTATCGAATTTTGAGAGAGAAAAATAAGTTTTATTTTTTATGCTCATCTAAAAAAAAATTGTGGATTTTTTTATCGTTCCGCTAAAGTTTTTTTTTAAATAGTTCGTCGATTTGTCGAAAAGTAACTTCATATTTATTTGTTCTTAAGATCAGAGCTCCGGCTAGGCCAGAGCTTCTTCTACCCAGATAAAAATAAAAATTGATTGCAATTAAAAAATTTTTGATATTAATTAAAAAATAAATTAAATTTGCGCCAGATAACAAATTAATAGTATCAATTAAACGTTTAATTCACTTGATTAAATTTTTAATTAACTTGATTAAACGTTTAGTTCATTTGATTAAATTTTTTGATTTTGTTTTTGATTAATGCTATAATTGGTGAAACAGTTTCGAGAATCTTTTCTATGCACTATTCGCCTCCAAGCAACACGATCTTTCGCTAATGCTTCATAGTTCTAAATTCTCATAATCTTTTAGTACACCATCTATCCATCTTGCGCTTGGTCTTCCTTGTGTAACGAAAAGTAACTTAAATGTACTAAAATTAAGAGTAACGTTTCAGTGTTCAGTGTCTTTTTTATAAAAATGATAGCTGAGGAAAATTTTTAAAGAAAAGTAGCTTGAGGAACTATTTTATAAAAATGTGGCTCCAGCCCACAGTGCAGTATTAATAACTTAAATGAATAATTTGTTTTTGTTTACTTTGTAAAACTTTGTTTTAACTTTGTATTTTTGCGCAATATAAAAAGCGGTTTCCTCTGCTAAATCTTGCTGCACATCGACAACGGCAACATGACAACCTCTTTTAGCCAATTCTATAGCTAAAATGCGACCCAGACCTCTAGCAGAACCAGTTATCTACAATTAAAGCAATAAAATCAAGCAGTGGAATAATAAACATTAATAATAAAAAAAAATTAAAAAATATGAAAACACATTAATGAATCATCAGAAATTATTTAAATTAATATTTTCATTTTGAAAAAACAAAAAAAAAAATGCAATATGTACTTTGAAAATAAAATTAACATTAGTTTTTGTAGAAAATTTAAAAATGTTTTATCCACATTTTGCTTGTCAACTTACCACCGCTACTTGACCTTTTATTGATTTACTTTTTTGTTTGTTTTGAATAAATTTAAATAATTTTATCAAAACAGCAAAAACTATCAAAACCGGATAGACTATAACTGTGCCGACCACATACACTGTATAATACAATTCAAGTAGTAGAATTTTAGTTTGATTTTTCATTTCTTATGTTTTGTTTTTCTTAAAATATTCAAAATTTGCATCCATCCGAAATGATTGTTACTTTGTTTCTAAAATCAGTTCCGTTAAAATCACTAATATTTATAACCATCTATTTTTGTTTACGAATAGAGTTTAAAAGTAAGAGAACTAGATTTTAAAATAAACTTAGAGTTAGACGAATTTACTAAATACACTTAATTAAATTTAGGGTTTAAATGAAAACGTTTATAAATTTAAATGCGTTAAGAGAATTTTCTGTATTGGAGAAACAGGTAAACATTTACTTACAAAATACAAAACTCTTCTGTCCAAAACGCCAGGTATCATTTTAATAAAAAAAAGAGTTTTTTTTTTTGAGATATTCAAAATATTTTTATTTCAATTTATTACAACTTGGTTTCGGTTAAAAATGAAAAATTATATCGATCAAGTGACCCCCTTCTGGCTCGGCAGGCTCCCAATTTTTTTTTACCAAAATTCTCAATCACGTTTTTTAATAAACTGTTGTCAATGGCTGTTGCCTGCTTAATAACGTTGTTTTTAATCTCTAGGACTGTTGTACACTTTCGATCTCAAAAAAAACCCCACAAAAAATAGTTTACGATCTTAGCGGCCAATTCACTCCTCTACGAGAAATTATGGGATTTTCAAACGATTCATTGTTTCTCTTGCTGTGTGTCAAGTGGCACTATCCTGTTGAAGCCACATATTCACCCCTATCGTGAATACAAATTCCTTTGTAGTTTTTCCATTTTTCCAATTTTCCTTTGTCAATTCAATTGTAACAATGGGGAAAAACTCCCAATCTCCCATCTTCGTCTAAATCGTAAATTTTTCGCGATTTAAATTGACATTATGACCTTTTTCCAAGAGGGCCTTACAAGTATGCCACTTATGGCCATTGACATAGTCCGCTTTTACAATGTTGAAACTGAAAGGCAGACATATTTCTTATTTTCATTTGAACATGCCTAAACCTTTCACAATCGCGAAATTAATAGACAGAAAGAAATTATTCGTTTCCTTTTTTCGTTCTTTTTCGTTGTTGACGAAGATGACCATTTCACACACGCAGAGAAAAAATATGGTTGGGCATGGTTACGGCAACCACACTGTGTTTATTGTAACAATATATTGTTGTTGTACACAAATAATTGTTATTTTTATTAAATATCAGCAATATTATAGTTACTGTAAACATATTAATGTTTATCGCAATTATAAATTTGAGTATTGTTGACCAAAAAATAATTATTTTTCTAACAACTAAATTATGATAACTTTCAAAACATATTATATTACTCACAGCCATAACATGATATTTAATAGCCATAACATGATAACTTTATACACATTTATCATAATAAGTTTAAGATGCAATCAAAATATCGTTACTCTTATAATATTTTGGTATCGCCATTTGTAAAATAATTTTGTATCAGTTGTGTCGTGTTTTACATAAAAATATCGAATTATTTGTTAGTGAGTGGCTAAATAATAAAAAAATAACCATTAAAATAAACAAGAAATTAAAAAAAATAAAGAAAAATATTAAAAAAGAAATAACAAAATAACCATTAAAAAAAACAAGAAATTAAAAAAAAACATTAAAAATGGGTTGTAGTGTCACAAATAAAATATATTTGCTTAAAAATTTTAATAATCTTAAAGTGGTGGAAAAATGTGTGAAATATTGGTGCAAAAAATTAACCATTACTGGTAAGTTTTGTGTTATTTTAAGAGAAAAATAATGAAAACTCCATAAAATAATTTATAAATAATTGCGACCTACGACAAAAAGATTACAGTAACTATATTATGTTTTTTATTTTATCATAAGCATTTTTTTCCAATAAAAATATTATGTTTAAAGTTGTATCATATTATGATGTAAAAAATTTATGTATAACAGTTCATATCACTTTGCATCATAATATGATTACTTCTAAACTTATTATGATTGCCATGACAATACTATGATTACTTCTAAGCTTATTATGATTGTCATGACAATAATATGATTACTTCTAAACTTATTATGATTGCCATGACAATAATATGATTACTTCTAAACTTATTATGATTGCCATAACAATAATATGATTACTTCTAAACTTATTATGATTGCCATAACAATAATATGATTACTTCTAAACTTATTATGATTGCCATGACAGTAATATTATAACTTCTTAACGTTTTATGATTAACAGGATAACAATATGATTAAGGGAAAAATATTATGATGTTATATTACGAACATATTTGGTCATAATATGATTTAATAACAATCGTAATATGGTGACTACAATCATGAATCTTATCATAATATGTTGCTCTTAGAATATGTTTACCACAACCATGTTTTTTCTTTGCGTGTACAAGCCTCTTTCTGGAAAACAATGTTTGTGCCCATAAACCATTTTATTATGTTGGTAAATTTAGTTCAAAGTAATCTTATTGCAATCTTAAACATCTTGCCAATTATTTATTGAAATCGGTCCATTTTTGACCACAGCTTGCATACAAAGACTACAACCGGAAAAAGCTTTTAATACCATAACTTTCTTATAAAAGTTGGTATTGACATTAAATTTGGCGATAGCTACTATGCCTTGTTAAAACTTTGTGTTGGTAAGTCCATAAGTAACTATTATATATAAAATCCTACAAGGAGCATTGGATTTATTCAATTCTGATATGTCCGATGCAAGTGTTTTTATCTCGTTTCGATTTGGCGGTGCTAGGTGTATCCTCCTTTTCTACGGCTTCCTTGCGGATTCCATTCGATAGCTTGACTTGTGACATCGTCAACGGGTTTTCCAAGGGTATATCCTATCCAGCGCCATTTTTCCCCTATCTCGACGTGCACGGGAATTTAAGCCTTTCATTGGATATCGTAACTGGCCAGAATAAATATTGTTAAATTTCCACTGAGGTAGCGATTTATGAAAACCAGTAGCAAGTTAACATCCTTCTGCGCTGCATTTCACGATTCACAAATCATAGAGAAGAGATGATCTAATACTGAAGTTAAATATGCTCAGCTTGGTCTCCATGTTCCTATACCACCAAGATTTTGTTGGAACATGTTGTAGTTTGATTTACAAGATTTATACTCATTAGATATAGTGTACCTCACTGTTGTAGCTGAGGAGATATGAATTGATCCGCGAAAAAAGTGCTTTTGGTCCCAGTGTGCGTCGTCTGCTGTTCCACCTGTTTAAGTCAGAAGACTTCCGTGATAGCAGAACGTTGATACATCTTCAAGATTATTCTCGTCTATTGCGAATGCTCTGTTGTTAGAAGCAATAATTCTCATTGCTTAAGTTTTGGCAATATTTATTTTCACACCAGCCTTAGCTGCTTCTGCTTAAACTATTAGTTTAATTTAAATATTGATATTTATTTCAAAAGTCTTTATAAAGGGTGGGTTAATAAACGTCTAGTTTTTTTCTGCAATTCATTTGACATTTCTCAATTTCAGACTAACTCAATTTGAACCATGGAAAGATACACAATCGAGCAACGCGTTAAAGCTATTCAGGCTTATTATAAAAAAAGGCATTGAAATCAAAGTTCATCCAAGAGTTATTGTCGAAAAACTAATGCACTGTTTGGTGCGGTTTATGGGCTGGCGGCATCATCGGGCAGTATTTTTTCCAAAATGAGGCCGGTCAGGCAGTTACAGTTAATGGTGTTCGCTATCGTGAGATGATAACGAACTTTTGATGGCTAATATTGGAAGATATGGATGTGGACGATATGTGGTTTCAACAGGACACACAGGACACTTGGCACTCAGTTAATGAAACAATGGAGCATTTGCGTTACAAATTAAATGGCCGTGTTATCTAACGTGGTGGCGATTTCAAGATCATGTGATTTCCCAAGATCATGTTATTTGACACCGTTGGACTTCTTTGGGGTTATTTGAAAGAAAAGGTGCACATCGCTAAGCCGGCAACAATTCAAGAGCACATTAACTGCATAGAACCTCAATTATGCCTAAGCGTCATCGAAAATTTGGACCATCGGTGTGCCGCCGAGGTCGCTGCGGCCATTTGCCCGATATTTTGTTCCATACATAATTGAACCATACCAATATGTATTATCATAATAAAAGAATTGACAATAATTTCCTAAATAATTTGTGTTTTATTCAAAATCAACATCGGCCCTTAAAATTTATATATATATTTTATATAAAGTAATGAAGGGTGTCTTACTTGTTTTTTTTTCAAAGTTAGTTTTATTAATATCTAAAAGTTGCTAATTTTATTTTGATCCAAGCAATTAATTTTGGTATTGAATAATTAAACAATATTTGAACTTTGCTCGATTTTGTAACAAAGGCTAACCACATTTTAGTTAAATAAAGTATACTTAACTGTTTTTTCTTGCCGAAATTGATAAAAAATGAACTGGTATATACACAGAAAAAAATTTTGCTCCAGTAAAAGCATTAATTAAAAATAATGTAAGTTTTAATTAAAAATTCAATCAATTGAATTAAACGCTTAATTATGTGAATTAAACGTTTAATCAGCTGAATTAAACGTTTAATTGATATTATTTTTTTGTTTACTGGTGCAAACTAATATTGTCAATAAAACGTTTAATACACTTGATTAAAACTTTATTTCACTTGATTAAACGTCTAATTCACTTGATTAAATTTGTAATTTAAACTTACATTAATTTTTTTAGTGCTTTTACTGGTGCAAAATTTTTTCTGTGTATGAATAGATTTATAATAACGTTTGTTCCGGGTACGTGTTACTAAAACCCAAGAACGGCTAGACTGATTGACATTAAATTTGGAAAATAAATTAGTTTAGTCTGGACCCAGATTTCTCTTTAGGTTAATCCCGAAAGTTGGCACAGTTGTCGTGACATATTTATTTTTTTTTAACTTATGGTAAGATTTGGCTGAAATTTACAAAATGATTTATTAAACAAATATTAGACAATTTCAAAACCGTTTGTACTGCTAGGCAACGCGGGACGGGTTCAGCTAGTTTTAAATATAAATTTTTGTATACATATTATAAATTTTTAAATATTAAAGAAACACAACATGTAAATTTAAATAACAAATTATTTAGTACAATATTTTAAATTTATGGCAATAAGAATTTAAAGATTTTTTTTTCATTATTTATTTATTGAATCTTCATATCGAGCCTTTGCTGCAATAGAGTAATAACTGAAAAAACCAAATATTTGAGCTAATGTATTTAATTCTTTAATTCCCAGAGGAACATAGGGCCGCCTACAGGCAAAAAATGTTGAGTAAATCGCCATATCGATTCTTCATATTGTGATTTCATACAACTCTTGAAAGGAGAATTAAATTGTAAGGTGTTAGAAAATTAAAAATTAAGATATTACTCTATAGCAGCAAAGGCTCGATATATTAAATATTAACTAACAATAATACTGTGCTACTTAAAAAAATTAAGCTGGGCATTTGGCGTTTTAACCCAATTCGGTTACTCTGAATACAGTGGTGCTTTTTTTAGGTTAGCTCTGGTTTTCAAGATATACTGTTATTTCGTATAAAACGCAAATACATTTTCTGCATTGCCAAATGCTTCATAAATACATTATGTTGAATAAAAAATTTAATAATAAAAAAAAGTCATATAAAAACCTCCATTTAAATTATATTCTTCATCTATGTTGAAGAAAAGTTCCACAACTGCCTAGTAGCCACTCCTAGGGAGATAATATGTATGACGGACCTCCATTAATTTTTCGTTCTTAACATTTTCTCAATTCATACTTTTCCTTTATCTTCACCCCTTAGGGGGACTCCCATACAAATATTGCGTTTTATGAAATTCTTAAAAAAACCCATTTTAATCATTTATGGCTTGTTTTGTTTGCAATTTTTTTTACCTTTGGAAATTTTTTATGAATTATTTTTTTTTTTTGGCGATTTTTGAGATACTCGGCGATTTACATGGCTATTTTTACCATTTATATTATTTCAGCGGTTTTTTTTAACAGTGCCATTTATTTGTTATCATTATTAACTTGCAATAAAATCTAGCAATTATTATTCACATGATCTTCGTTTTGTTATCATTTTTAGTGAATTTTATATTTAGTCACTATTTAATTCTAATATTTATGGCAATTTTCTCAATGTACTGACAAACTGTCTGTTACCTTATGTCAACATAAATTTATTAGACCGATAAACTGTCTGTTAACAATTTTGGGTTTCTCAATAAACCGACAAAAACATTGTTTTAAGTTGGCAACACCTCTCAAAATACATGTAAAAGTTGGGAGTCAGCTGATTGAATTTATCTGTACGGCAAATGAAAGGAAAACAAATAAATAATTGGCAGATGAGTGCTGTAGCTCGTTTCTGTATTTCTCGCATCGTAAAATTTTCAACATGAAGTGTGAAACAATAAATTCCATCGTTTCTCGATTTGCGAGAAAAAAGTGTTTCTGTATTTAAATGCGAAAACAGACAAAACAGATTCAGTTTTAACTGGAATATTTCCAGAATTAAATGTCAAATGAAAGCGAAACGTCAACAAAAGAAATAAATATAATAAAAACAGGGCTGCCAGATTTGACGATTTATTTTAATTTCAACGATTTTTGCTCCGAAAACGTGCCGATTTGCTGATTTTTTCTAAAAAGTAACGAAAGCAAAAACAAAATCAACAATATTTTATAACTTTATTGTAGCTTTCTATAAAAATTCATATCGAATTTTTAAATTTCAAACACTTCATATTTTGTGGCATTGAAAATTTTAAAAGACAATATGAATTTCTGTAGAAAGCAACAACAAATTTATATACATACATATTTGATATTCTTAGCTTATATGGACACTTTTATGCCATTTTCGATTTCAACTAACAGGTATTCTACTACGTATATTTCAGGTGAAAAAGAAAAAGTAAAGTTAATAGTTATAAGAATAGGTAAATTATAGATTTATGGTTAAAAATTGGAGGCGTGTTTTTCACTCATATCTCAGCCATTTGTGAACCGAAATTTTTAAATTTCAATTATATCCTATTTGGATTCATACGATACAAATTTAAAACAACGTCGTCACTATGAATCCTTGGTTTTTCGCAAAAATAAAAACCCTAAATATTTATTTTACTGTTATCTAAGCGGAATTAATTTAAAAATTTTTAATTTCTTAGTATTTGTATATATCTATTTTAAATAAGTTTGTATGTTCATTTTATTAAGCTTGACTTCTTTTTGTTTTTATAAAAATATTTATTTTATTTTTTGTTAAAATTTATTTTTAATATGATATTTTGTCACGCCTTTGTGAGACTTCTTCAGGGGAAAAAACAATTTTAAATTGTTATCGGATCAAAGAAAATAAATAATTTTATAAAAAATCGACCTCAAGCTTAATAAAATATATATACATTAAAAAAAAATTAAGTTCGAACAAAAGACAATTTATATGTACATATGTATGTATGTATAAAATACCCATGAACTTTGACTAGGTCTTTGTTTGATTTTGTTGTAATAAAAAATCGAACAAAATTTGTTTATAATTAATTTTAAATTGTCCGATTTTTTGAAACAAAAAGGCGATCTTTTTATTTTTCTCAAAAAATTGACGATTTTCACGCAAATTTATCTGGCAGCCCTGAATAAAACCAAAACAAGGAAAGGCTTACAAAAATTCATAAATTAGTATTTTTTAAAAATTTCTTCAATCTTTGGCTGGGGAGCCATTTGTATTTGTATTTTTATAATTGGGTGTATATACTTGAATAAATGAATTTTTGATTTTTTATTGTATCCATTAGTAATACTCAGGATTTTGCTTTTGTAATATATTTTTATTGGCCTTGATAGGCTTTTGTATATTACTTATATTAAATAAATAAATAAATATAACAATGGTGTTTTATTTATTTTCATCATTTAAATTACGCATTCATAATTAAAATGTTTTTTATTTATATTACAAAAATAGTATATAAACATATTTTAAATTTAAATTATCTATATTTTGTTTTTCTCGCACCAATTTTAAATGCGACTTATTTTGATAGTTTATGTAAGAAACTTTTCTCAAAATATTGTTACAGAAACACTTTTTTTCACATCCTTCCAATGATTGCTGGAAAATTATTAAAATGACAGATAATTCTCGCAACGGAAAGATACAGAAACACTTGTGCGAGTAAAAACCATTTTTTGTTTCATTTTGCACTCTTTCTGTCCCGATTCACTGGTTTCATGCAGAAAATTTTACGATGCGAAAAATACAGAAACGGGCTACTGGTTAGCTTTGCGACAGAATATAAGGAAACGAGAAAAGATAATCGTGTAATGAGAATACGGCCATTAGTATGTATGTATGCAGATCAAAACACCAGTAATGAAATCGATGAGGCTAAAGTGTACGATATTATAGACTAGTGCACATACATAATTTTATATTTTTTTTAACTGAATGTCTGATCTTCCTTTATGTTGTTAAAAAAAATAACAAAAACTAAACAAAATTTGCTTTTGTCGCCTTTTTTGTATTTTTTCTCAGTTTTTTTTTTAGCGATTTTTGACTGAAATATTATACTAGCTTTTTTTGTGTGCAAAATTTAATTAAAAAAAAAATAAATAAAAAAAAAATGTTACGAAAACTGAACAAAATTGACGTTTGGCGTTTTCTGACATCCGGTTTGGCGATGGAGCTCAAACAAATCTGACAACCATGGTCTCTGCAGTAACTTTCTTACAGCCGTACTTTAACAAGAGCGAAAAACTTAACGTTTTCTGCCGCATAGCTTTAACGCTGATATGCCATACCTAAACAAGAGCGTTGTGTCACAAACAGTGGTGTTAACTTTCTTGTTTAATAAAACCAACATAATAGAAATAAAAAGAAGAGAAAAAATCGCTTGATTAACAAAAAAACAGCAAAATTGCCATCATTTATTAACAATTGCGACCAACTTCACTATTAAACGCGGTGTCAAAATCGGATTTTCCAATATCAAAGCGTTGGCGCCGCGCTATTTAGGGAAGCTTCATGCAAACTGTATAAACATGAGAATTTTTGACAACTAGAAAACGCTTTCCGCTCTTGTTTAGGTCCGGCTGTTAGCCTTTTTGTACACTCATTTAGTAAATTCTTACAGCCATACCTAAACAAGAGTGGAAAGCGTTTTCTAGCTGTCAAAAATTCTCATGCCCATACAATTTGTATGAAGCATCCCTAAATAGCGCGGCGTCAACGCTTTACAATTGGAAAATCCGATTTTGACAGCGCGCTTATTAGTGAAGTTTGCCGCTATTAATAATAAATAATGACAATTTAGCTATTTTTTGTCAATCTAGCGGGTTTTTCTCTTCTTTTTATTTCTATTATATGGGTTTTATTAAACAAGAAAGCTAACACTACTGTTTGTGGCACAACGTTGACGCTCTTGTTTAGGTATGGCATATCAGCGTAAAAGCTTAGCGGAAGAAAACGTTCCGCCTTCCGCTTTCGTGCTCTCCTTTTTTCAGACAAGAGACGCTCGACATCTGTAGAATGCTCATTATTATTATTATCATTAATTTTTTTGAGTATTATGCTAGAATGTTGAACAGCTAGTTTAAGATAACTGTCAATTGATTGATTTTATAAACACCCCGTAATTATTGTCGCTTGAAACAATAACAACAAAAAAAAAATACTGCTTAAGATAACAGCTGACTTCAAACGACAGCGAATATCTTTAAAAATTTTACTGAATAGCAAATTCGATAAATTTTCGTTATATTTGCTTTAACGATACGATTATCGTTATAAAAGTTAGTGAATTGCACTACTGCTACAGAAAGGTAAATCAACATCCTAAACGCTAAGCGAAACTAAATTAAAACAAAAGTTACGAGTTTTCATCAACGGTCAGTTTCCTGCGATAAATATTAAAAAAATATTAAAAATTATTTGAATATTAAAAAAATAGAAGTGGATTGGAATTTTAGAATGAATTCTAGAATCGTTACATTGTTTGTGATGAGTTCTTTCTAAAAAATATATATAATGGTAAATTGAGCACTGGCTACCCAAATGCCATGCAATCAAAGTTGACTTACTCACGTGACAAAAATAGAAGTGCCTTGTAGGAGGAATTGTAGGAGGTTTTTATTTCGGAAAAAATGTTTTTATAAAGGTTACTAATGGGCCTTTATAATCATGTTTTGTTCAAAAGCAACTATGCATGGGTTGGCGAAGAAAAAATAAATTGTAAATTACGCACGTGACATTACGCACGTAACACTTTTTACCTTCATACATATTTTAGTAATTATACATATATTTTCAGAAGTTTTTAACAAAAAAATTAAACTTTTATTCAAAAATGAAAAATAAAAAATAAAAATATACTACAAAATTAATCCAACTTAATAAAATTAATAAAAAAAATTATGCGAGCGCTTTGATTTTTTAAGTCACGGTGGACCATTTCAGAGAAATACCCATATATAAATGGATCGGGCAGACAGTCCGAAAGTCATATAACGGCGTCTGCCATGAAATTCTCGAATAAAATCTACAAGGGTCTAAAAGCCAAGGAAGATCAAAAACTACGTGGAGCCGAACAGTCCTCAAAGAAGTAGGAACATCTTTAAGCGAACTGCGAACTGTTCAGAGATAAATGGAGATTCTAAGAATAAACAGATACAGCTTATGTTATTGATGGAGTTTGCTAAATAATAATAAAATAATAATATGTTCAATACTTTGAGCTATTTTCCATTACGCCAATGTCTTATAATAAATACTTAAGACAAAGTCTTGACACAAAGAATTCGAAAAAACAGAGGAAAGGATACGTCATGTAATTTAGAATTTAAAATGATAATTACAGCAAAATCTCGAACAACCAGTACACTGGTTAAAAGATTGATGTTAGACTGTTAGCTGGCGGGCACCGCAGTGGTGCAGTGGTTAGAAGTCAAAGATTTTCTGAAGATAGAATGTGGTGATTCTTGAAACATGCAAAAATCAACCCGCGTTCAAATCTCTGCTCAGCCAGGAAAAATTATCAATAAATTTTAATAAAAATTTCAAGTTTTAAAAAAACAAATTCCTTCCTCAGTGAAAATAATTTAATGAAAATTAAATTTGATGATCTCAAGCCTAATTAAAGAATATCAAGAAATTAAAAATTAACAGTTCAACTAAAATCAAAATTGTTCTTAAATACTTAAAATTTCATATAATAAAAATTCAACTAAAATTTATTAATATTTAAGTACAATAATTATAATTCTAGATATTACACAACTCTTCCTCACTTTCATTAAATAATATATTAAAATAGTTCTACTACTGAAAACTTAAGAACTTTTTGTTCGTAGCAAATTGTGCAAAATATGTAATATTAAACTTTATATGGCAGTTGAGTTTGAGTATCTTGAGGTTGTAATATTTAATTTTTGTTTTTGCAACTTCGTCCAGTTCTTTTTTTTTGTGCACAGAATGCGTCTCTTAAAACGAAAATGAAATCAAGTCACGTAGTTTATTAAAACATGGCCGCTGCCATGTTAGACAATGAATTGAATTTCCGTTTAAAAGTTATTAAACATGGTGGGACACATACAGACATATGGACTCACTCATCGACTCAACGACTTATGGCGTCCAACTTTAATAATTTCTTTATTTTTAAAATTTTTTTTTTTAATTTTGTTACAACAGCAGGAGTATATTTTTGCAAAAAAAGAAAAGAAACAAGAAATATTTAACGATTATAGTTATTTTTAAACATTATTAAAAGCACTTTTAAAAAGGATAACAATTCAGACAACCCAATAAACAATTCGTTAATGTATTGATTTTTTTTTAGGAGATTTTAAAAAAGTGTAAAAATTAGCAACCTGATTAAAGTTAAAATCAAATTAAGTTTTTTTCACAAATTTTATTTGACTTTAACTTTTCATACTCGACTTTAAGAATCGTGTATGCTCCTAATTCGTTCTCTGTTGGCAATTTGATTTCCAGTATTTAGTTTTTTTAATGTTTTTTTTTTTTTTTGGTGTTGTTGTCTTTCCATCGACAACTTGCAGCAACATTTCATTGCATCAGCAACATGAACAATAACAACAAGCCAACAACAACAGCACCAACAGTAACATACAGCTCGAGGTTTTCGTGAACAATTTCGTGTTTGTTGAAACGTATAATCTTCGCACATTTCTATGGAAATGTGCAAAACAATGTACTGGGAAGAATTTTGTTACTTTTGCGAGCAGAGCTGCCACCAGATAAATTTGTGAAAAGTTCGTAAATTTTCTGCGAAAATATAAAAAAATCGTTTGACACCTTTAAAAAATTCGACAACTTAAAATGGTTTTTGAATCCTTTTTATCAGTAGCAATTCAGATTCATTAGTAAAGGGTGGTTAAATTTATAGGGCCGATGTTGATTTTGAATAAAACACAAATTATTTCGGAAATTATTGTAATTTCTTTTTATTATGATAATATTGATATGGTTCAATTATGTATGGAACAGAATATCGGCCAAAATAGCGGCACACCTCCATCCGATGGTCGAAATTTTCGAAGACGCTGATGCATAATTGAATTTCTAAGCCGTTAATATGCCGAATTATCTCATCCTTTAGCTCTTGAATTGTTGCTGGCTTATCGACGTACACCTTTTCTTTCAAATAACCCCAACGAAAGAAGTCCAACGGTGTCAAATCACATGATCTTGGGGGCCAATTGAACATCGCCAACACGTGAGATAACACGGCCGTTGAATTTGTCGCGCAAAAGAGCCATTGTTTGGTTAGCTGTGTGGCAAGTGGCACCATCCTGTTAAAACCACATATCGCCCACTTCCATATCTTCCAATTTGGGCTACAAAAAGTTCGTTATCACCTCACGATAGCGAACACCATTCACAGTAACTGACTGGCTGACCGTCCTCATTTTGGAAAAAAATACCGCCCAATGATACCGCCAGCCTTTAAACCGCACCAAACAGTCACTCTTTGCGGGTATTGGGCATTGGTATTTCGACAATCACTCTTGGATTATCAATGCGGCAATTCTTTTTATTGACAAATCCACTGAGGTGAAAATATGCCTCATCACTGAAGATGATTTTCTTCGAAAATTTATCATCCACTGTTGCCATTTCTTGCCACCATTCTGACCATTGACGACGTTTGGAATGGTCAAGAGGCTTAAGTTCTGAAGTCAATTGCACCTTGTAAGCGTGTAAATGCAAGTCTTTATGCACAATATTCATCAACGACGAGCGTGAGAGGAGCAATTTTTGGGCACGTCGACGAGTTGAGGTGGACGGCTCTTCAGCCACACTATCGCGAACAGAAGCAATATATTCTGGATGTACGAGCATGCACTGTTGTTTTCACATCTCCTACAGACCCAGTTTGCTAAAATTTTTGCACAATTTTTCCGATTGTACGCACCAAAATACAAATGTCCAAAGAGCCAAAGGACGATTACTCATGCACTATTCTTTATAATTAATAATTATATTCAATCACTTGTGTATTCTAAACAGTGTTCGAAAATAAATCTAACATTATTAAGCGTTCGTTACACGGTGTTTGTGTATAAGTACACAATCCCTAATACTGTTCATAACTATTTTCACGAAAGTAACAAACATTAAGTAGTGTTCTTTTTATATACTCTCCATCACCACTTGTGGTAAATGAGAGTGAGTATACTAAGCTTGCCATTCCGTGTAAAAGTTTTTTAATATTCATCTCAGACCACAGTAATTCCCCTTTAATAGTTCTAAGTCGATTTAAATATTTGTAGTTTAAACGCCCAATTTTATGCGTTTAAAGATGGTTTGAACTACCAATGCAGACCAATAAATTTGATAAGATTTATCGTAGTGCTGCCGCATGTTATTTTTTTTTTTTAACAACATGGGACACTGATTTATAGTTTTTGAGTTTAAACTATTCAAGTTCAGTTCAACTAAACCAGCGATTAAGCCATAAGTAATTTATTAGCCCTAAGTGTTGCAATTAAAAAATTAAATTATAGCGGTCCTTTTCTTTCATATGAATTTTCTTATATCGAAACTTTAAAAAAGAACTTAAAGAAATTACATCGGATTAACTTTTTCTTAAATAAGCGGATACATTTTTTTGAAAAAAAAATCGACAAATCGGCTCTTTGTTAATTTCAGAACAAAAAATTGTTAAAACAAAATAAATCGTCAACTCTGGCAGCCGTGGTTGCGAGGTTTTCTTTTTTTTTTCTTCACCTACAAACAAAATGAGAATATATAAAATTTGCTTAAAAGGTTTGCAACAGATTAAAGCTTATATCTCTTTATCCCCCGTTTCCACCTTCAAGTGCAAGTTCGAAAAACTCAATACACGCAAAGAAAAAACATGGTTGTGGTAAACATATTCTAAGAGCAACATATTATGATAAGATTCATGATTGTAGTCACCATATTTCGATTGTTATTAAATCATATTATGACCAAATATGTTCGTAATATAACATCATAATATTTTTCCCTTAATCATATTGTTATCCTGTTAATCATAAAACGTTAAGAAGTTATAATATTACTGTCATGGTAATCATAATAAGTTAAGAAGTAATCATATTATTGTTATGGCAATCATAATAAGATAAGAAGTAATCATATTGTTGTCATGGTAACCATAATAAGTTAAGAAGTAATCATATTACTGCCATGGCAATCATAATAAGTTTAGAAGTAATCATATTATTGTCATGGCAATCATAATTAGTTTAGAAGTAATCATATTATTGTTATGGCAATCATAATAAGTTTAGAAGTAATCATATTATTGTCATGACAATCATAATAAGTTTAGAAGTAATCATATTATTGTCATGGCAATCATAATAAGTTTAGAAGTAATCATATTATGATGCAAAGTGATATGAACTGTTATACATAAATTTTTTACATCATAATATGATACAACTTTAAACATAATATTTTTATTGGAAAAAAATACTTATGATAAAATAAAAAACATAATATAGTTACTGTAATCTTTTTGTCGAAGGTCGCAATTATTTATAAATTATTTTATGGAGTTTTCATTATTTTTCTCTTAAAATAACACGAAACTTACCAGTAATGGTTAATATTTTGCACCAATATTTCACAAATTTTTTCCACCACTTTAAGATTATTAAAATTTTTTAGCAAAGATATTTAATTTTGTGACACTACAACCCTTTTTAATGTTTTTTCTTTTTTTTTTTTTAAATTTCTTGTTTATTTTAATGGTTATTTTGTTATTTCTTTTTTAATATTTTTTTTTAATTTCTTCTTTATTTTAATGGTTATTTTTTTATTATTTAGCCACTCACTAACAAATAATTCGATATGTTTATGTAAAACACGACACAACTGATACAAAATTATTTTACAAATGGCGATACCAAAATATTATTAGAGTAACGATATTTTGATTGCATCTTAAACTTATTATGATAAATGTATATAAAGTTATCATGTTATGGCTATTAAATATCATGTTATGGCTGTGAGTAATATAATATGTTTTGAAAGTTATCTTAATTTAGTTGTTAGAAAAATAATTATTTTTCGGTCAACAATACTCAAATTTATAATTGCGATAAACATTAATATGTTTACAGTAACTATAATATTGCTGATATTTAATAAAAATAACAATTATTTGTGTACAACAACAATATATTGTTACAATAAACACAGTGTGGTTGCCGTAACCATGCCCAACCATATTTTTTCTCTGCGTGTACACTCACACTTTTTCACTAACATTCACCCAAGTTTTATATTTTCAGCCAATCGGCTGTGCCCTTGATTTTGCGTTCATAACACGTATACACTACTTGCAAGTAGGGTTAAGCAAGTGTACTTTCTTAAATTTAGAAGTGAATCGTAGATAAAGAGATTTTCTTGAAGTTTTCAATTAATTCAATTATTTACTGGAATAATCAAATCTTATACAGAACTCGATCAACAAGAGGGCATAAACTCAGAATTGAAAAATATTCTGCAAAGGTAAAACTCTTATTATTATTATTATTAATATTAAACGCATATGAAAAAGAAGTTTTAAACCAACCGTTTCATTACACAAATATAGACAAAATAGCAAGATATTTTAACAGCGTCTAGATACGAAAATGACGTGTCGAGTTTTTGCAATAAAATCCTCTTGTTGATCAAGTGTGATATATTTCTGCACGGTGTAGATATCACTTGGTTGGCCTTGTCTTTTACTTAGATGCCATATTTATGATACCTTAGAAAATATGTAGGTAGTACCTTTATAAAAAGTACTTTTCCATTTGAAGTTTGTTTTCAAGTCGTCTTTTATTAACTATTAACTTTTTTCCCCCCATTTACTGTTGAGTGTCGTAAGTGAATGGATAAATATGTAAATGTTACATGAACGAAAAATGAATAAAAAACAATAACAACAAAAATTGATGGATTCGTGAAAAAAATAAAATAGAAAACAACAACAACAACAATAGCATGCGAAATATCGTTGATTTGTTACGTGTTTAAAAATGCCATTTAACACAAGTTGCCACCAGTGATAATCAAAGTGAAGGTAAGCAACGACTTAAACCAGCTTTACGAACAGCAAAACTCCACCAGATTAAGCATTTTAATATTTTCTTTTGCAAGAAACGTTTCAAACCCCATGACCATCATTCCTGCCCCTTTCAGTTGCAACAAATCTCAAATGAAAGGTTTTTACCATTAAATACGTGTATACATGGTGCCAATGGTGTTCACTTTCAAAAGATCCACAAATAAATGCCCAAACTTACACACTTTTCACAAAAAAAAAATAAAAAAAAACCAAACAAACGAAAAAACGCTAGAATAATAAAAATTTTAAAAGTTTTTCTGTTGCATTTTTTGTTTTTGTTGTTTTACTTGTAGTTGTTATTGCATGGTATGAACGAACATGTAATTGTTGGTGTAGTATGTACAACATGCTGTATGCAAATATGCAATTAGTCGTTTGAATTGTTTGTGTTTTTTTTTCGTTTGTTTTATTACTACAACAATATTTGACTTGAGTGTTGTTTTAAATATTCGTTGACGGATCTAAAAATGGCACATTGTAACATGTCTTTAGGATGCAGTCAAATTTATCTGATACTTGAATTACATACCCACATACATCTACATATGTTTGACTAGATATTTTCTTCTTTCAAAGAAAATTGAAAGACCAATACTGAAATAGTACCACTAAATGAATCATCTAATAATAAAAAAGTACTAAGTTCACAATGAATCGTCAAAATTGATAGAAGGCTTTTAAACATAAAAATGAAACTTTAAAAATCACTAAATTGATTAAAAATGTAATTTCAAAACTTTAAATGGTTGTTTAATGAATAAGTCGCAAAATAGAATCGATGTTCTTTAATTAAAAAACAAAACATTATTTAAATTGCAAAACACACACTACTTTTTTTTTGACGATTTAAGTAAGCCAATTTGACTATTTTGACGATATAACATTTTATCTGGCAGCTTTGGGTGTCAAATCACATGATAGTGGCGGCCAATTAATATCGCCACGACGTGAGATAACACCGTCATTATATTTCTCGTGCAAAAGAGCCATTGTTTCGTTGGCTCTGTGACAAGTGGTACCAGCCTGTTGGAACCACATATCGCCCAGGACAATATTCTCAATCACTCGAAGATTCACTTTTGCCATTCCGCTTGTTAACGAATCCACTGAGGTAAAGATGATTTTCTTTTCAAAGTCACCATTCACGGCTGTCTGTTTTACCAACTATTTGGCGTGTGCTTAATTGTTAAGCTCTCCATGGTTGAAACAAAGAAATGTCAAATTAAGTTGGGCAAAAAACTTGACGTAATAGTGTGCCACAATTAGCAACGTGCATTGCAAAGGCAAACTAGTTAAGAAAGAACACTTTCCTTCTCTGTTTCTCAACCGATTTAAAGAACCAAATATGTACACCATTTGAAAGGTGTTTACTTACAGAAGTGCACAATATATATTTTATTAAAATCTGAGGGGATTAAAAGCAACTCCGACTCCAACTCCTACTCTTACCTTGAGACTGGTCTGCTCCCTTTTTGAATTTAAAATCTTTTTTTTTTATGCAGTACATTTTAAATGGTTAAAAATTTGAAATTGTCATTTAAAAAAAACCTCTTAAGTGAAAATTAAAAATTTTAAAAAAATATTGTAAATCATACGAATTTTCATTCAAAAAATATTTTTGTTTAAGTTTTAAAAATTTTATATTAAAAGCGAAATTTTTCCTTAATTTTTGTGTATTTTATTATTTGAAAAAATGATTTTTTCACCGAGTTTTGTTTAAAAACTTTTGTGCAATCTTATCTCGACTTAGGATATTTTGTCAAAATGCCACAGATATGTTAAGTAGTAACTGTTCCTTATTTTCTGACTTCAAAATTTTTAAAGCAGACCCGCTTAAAATTTGTTTATTTTTAAAAATATGCCGAAAAATTTTGGAGTCGGATTCACGACTTTTTGTGGGTACTTCGATTCCAACTCCAAAATTTTTTGGTAAAAAAAATGTTCTAATATTCTTCAAACGAAAGAAATTTTAAGCGGGTCTGTTTTAAAAACGGGTAAATTTGCTGATTTCAAATACCCATAACTAAAATAGATACAAAAAAGAACTCAATACTTATCGTTGTTCCTTGACAAATTAAGTGGACAGGGGTCTGGTACTTTTTTGAAATTCGGCCCTTTTTTGCAGTAAAGGGGTATAACCAGTGTATTGGAACTTCTTTGACAACGCATCTTGTCTAAAAAAAACATAAATTTGGTACTTTTTTAAAATTCAAACGTTGAATGAGTGAAAATCGTACCGATTCTTGGTAATATTTTTACAAAGCATTTTTCGTTGTGTTTTGATATAAACTTATGTATTAAATTTTGGCATCAAATTATTAAATTAAAAATTTTTGACACTTAAATGGGGAGAAAAAAAATTTAAAAAAGGGGAAATAGGGGAAATTAAATTTCTTTTACTATTAAATTAAATTTTCTATAATATTGAACTTAGAAAAAAAATTATATGTTCAGGGTCCATACTGAATAAGAACCTTTAAGATGAAAAATGTTGGTACTTTTTAGTTCTTTAATTGGTACTTTTTTAATTTTCGTTAATACTGCATCTAGAAACATAAAATTTATTAAACAATATCCTGAGTGGGTGAGAATCTATAAGAGGGAACGGTTTGGTACTTTTTTGCTTTTCAAATGGTACTTTTTGAATTTCCGTTAGTATTGCACCTAGAAACATAAAATTAAATATGCAAAATCCTGAGTGGATAAGAATCTAAAAGAGGGAACGTTTTAGTACTTTTTATTTGTCAAATGGTACTTTCTGAATTTCCGTTTGTATTGGACCTAGAAATATAAAATAAAGCTCCTGAGTGAATCAGTATCTGTAAGAGGGGCCGTTGTGGTACTTTTTTTGTTCTCTAACTGGTACTTTTTACGATTTTATTAATACTGTACTTAGAAACATAAATTCACACGCTGAATCCATAGTTATTGCGAAATTATAAGAGGAGACGTCAGTACTTTTTTGTTTTTCAATTAGTACTTTCTGATTTTTTTATATTATTGCTGTAAACCGTAACTGGAAAAAATCAACTTTATGAAATAAGAAAGTCAACTAAAAGAGAGAAAATTTAGGCCCTAATAATATAAAACGAAACGCCAAATAAATATTTTGTAATTTGGTTCTACAGGAATTCATGTACCGTTAAAAAATTTTCATCGCCACAAGTTATGAGGCGTTTGAAATTTTAAAAGGCAGCGTGAATTTCTTTAGAAAATAACAAAAAAATTACAAAATACTTATGACTTTGTTTTTGCCTTTAATGTAATTCTTTGGCGTTGCGTTTTACATAATAAGAGACTTAATAATTTGCAAAAAAAAAAAAATGCAAAAACGCCAAAAATTTATCCAAAATTGCAATCTGTAAACATTATTCAAAACGCCATAATAAAAAAATAAATTCTTTGAAATACTACTTAAGTATGAATAAAATCAAAATTTTCCAGCATAAAAAGAAATGAAAAAGAATCAAAAGTCCATTTACTTAAAGCTTTTTAGTGTTTCTTAGTAAAAGTTTTGAATTGAAATTTTGTATATTTTTAAATAAGGCTTAAATTCATTCAATTTAATTTTCATTAATTGATTGCTGTAAAGGAAGGAATTTTACAAAATGAAATTCATTAAAAATTTTTTTGTATAATTTTTATTTTTGACTGAACCAAATTCTGATGAAGGGAATGTGGTAATTCTTGAAACATGTATAGGTAAATTCGACTCAAGTTCAATCTCGCGTTATAAAGTAACAAACATAAGAACTAAATTTTAAAGCATACGTTTACTTAATTTCCCTAAAATACTTTCTCATAACTTCGTACACCACCCTCTTACATATTAAAAAAAAAAATATTAAAATAAGCTTTAAACAATTGTTGTGTGCGCAAGAACAAAATCCGTTTATTATTCTGCAAAAAAGAAAAATAACAACTTTAAGAAACTTTTAGTAACCACAAAAATAAAGATATTTTTTATAAAAAAAAGCACTAAAACTTTTTGTTTTAAATAAAAGAAGAAAAAAAACTTAACTTAAGGCAGGCAAACTCCAGTCAGACAGGCAACATTTTGTTTTTTATCAGCGAAATAAAATCAAAGTTTTAAAATTCAGTGAATGCCAGGCACCTTAAAGAACATTTTGAATATAAAATTTTTAATACTGCTGAGTCTGGAAACAACCCCCCAATAGCCAACAACAACAAAATCGACAAAAACTACCAACAAAACTTTTATTTATAAAGCAAAAATCGTTATCGATGGGGAGTTGAAACCGAAAAGCAGAAGCAAAAAAAAATCGCGCATGTTTATTTACCGCCATCATTGAAGTTTCTCCAATACGGAGGAGCGTGTTGGGCATTAAAGATTGTAAAAATGTATAGAAATGAATTTTTAAAATGGATATTTTTCACTGGCATGTATTCGTATGTGTATGTATAAGTGTGTTTGTGCTGTGCCGCATTTCACAGTAAGCCCATGTATTTTTTTTTATGGATTTTAGACATGCGAATGTTGGAAAAAACATTTTTTTATATTTTACTACATACATATTTTATATAAAAACCCATATAAAACAGTTTTTGTTCTGCTGTAAAAGTATATATTTATATTAAGCGTTTTTTGCACAAAATAAAATCGCCCAGAAGAAATATATTAAAAAATTGTAGTCTTTTTGGGTGTTGGCAAACATAAAGTTTTATGTACGATATTGATATTTTCATAATGGCATCCATCATGTATTTAAGTTTTAAAAAGACGGCAAAGGAAAACGAACAGTAACTTTTAGGACGTTGGGACTAAGAAATTATGAAATTCAATAGGGTGGTATGGTTTTAAGAGATTCTAAAAGAATAAAGATAATTTTATTTGTAAAGATATCATTAAGTAAGTCGCTTAAATAATCTACCATTTTATACCTGAGACCACTTCACAGAAAAAATGTTTGCAAAAAATTATTCAATTAAATAATTACATTAATTATTCAATTAATTTTTTGTTTGCAGCAATTAATTTTTTCAATCAAAACCCATAAAATGAAATGTTTGTGTATATGTGGTGCATTTTTTAGTTTATGCAATTAATTTTTTAATTGACTAAATTTGTGTCCCATGACTCGAAAATACAAATCCGTTAATTGATATGATCAATTCCTTTGCAGGGGCAAAATTAGTAAAATATTTAATTGTCTGAACGAATTGTTTAATTAAAGTCGATTTTCTATTTTTTCTGTGTTGTAAGTAAACAGAAAAGATGTTTGCCAATTTTTTTTTTTTTTTTTCAATTAAATCATTTATCAAAATTAAAATCAGTTTTAATTAAAAATTTAATCAAGTGAATTAAACGTTTATTAACAACATTACTGCAGAAAATGTTGTTAATACATAGAAAAAAAATTTAACTGATACCCACTATAAATATATTTACTGGTGCAAATTAAATTATTTTTTTATAAATATCAAAATTTTTTTAATTGAAATATTTTTTTTTTGAAATAATAATTTTTGAGTAAAGAACTTTCTCGGATCTCTGGACAATTATAAGCCTATCGACACAATTTATATTTTGAGCGGTTATAATAAAAAACATTGTTTCAATATAAATTTACACATAAAAGTACCAATTGAAACTAGAAAAACCCGTTTGGGGTTTTGTGGCGTAACTTGTATTACGATTTTGAAACAGTAACTACATGCGGTTTTTTGCTTCAAACTTTTTCGCACTTTCTCTATACATACAGCAATTTTAAAGACGGGAAAACATCCTTCGAATCGTTTTATGAGATATTTTCCAGAGAAATATTAGGTACTTATAAAAAAAATGATTAAAATTTTTTCAATAAGAACTTTCTAATAGAAATCTAAATGAAGTACATCTTTAAGGTATTGACTAAGGTTTTTAATTAATCGGATTTTGCTTTTGTTCGATTAATATATAGACAAGCTTTAGTTAGCGGAGCCAGTGTTCGATTTATCAACGAGAAGAAAATCCTTGCGCCCGACCGAAGGCCGGCTATAACGTAAAGCTGAAGGTCCACACCATGCGTTCATGCGTAGATGCGTATGATACTTTTTGTGCATTTTATGTGTTTCTAAATTCAAGTAACATGTCATGCGTTATGCGCCAAATTTGTTTTTTTTTATCAGCTGTTGTTCTAATATGTTTATCAATTAAAAACAAAACAATTGTGCCAAAAATGGAAAGTGTAATTTATATTTTAAAAGGATTCATGGAGGAGTAAGCTTTTATTATAAAAATATTCGTGACTTTACACGGTATCAATAAGTTTCCAGTTCATGGCATTTGTTCAAAAAAAAAAATAATAAACACAACAAAGATGACACTTAGAACATAAAAGTAATCGATAACTTGAATGGCAAATTTTGTTCGTGGTAAAATTGTGCTTAAAATTAATTTTAATATATTTTATTCTTTAAAATTTATACAATCTTTATTACGAAAGCTTTATCTCTTATTAAACACCTTTTTTAATACAAAAAAATTGTAAAAAGTAATCGACCACACAATCATATTTATCGATAACATTGAAAATAAAATATGATTTGTCATCCATGACCATCAATAACAGATGACTTTTTTCCACCACACATGGGACGGATACAAAAGTAGAAAGTAAACCTACTTTCATGCGTTTATGCATTCACAGAAAAAATAGAAAATCGACTTTAATTAAACAATTCGTTCAGACAATTAAATATTTTAATAATTTTGCCCCTGCAAAGGAATTGAGCATATCAATTAACGGAATTGTATTTTCGAGTCATGGGACACAAATTTAGTCAATTAAAAAATTAATTGCATAAACTAAAAAATACACCACATATACACAAACATTTAAATTTATGGATTTTGATTAAAAAAATTGATTGCTGCAAACAAAAAATTAATTGAATAATTAATGTACACCAATTAATTATTTAATTGAATAATTTTTTGCAAACATTTTTTCTGTGTTCTATGCGATTTTCTGTGTAACTTGTCATATACAATTGCACTGATTCTACTTTTTTTGTCAGATGCATAAAAAGGACAGACGCATAAACGCATGGTGTGGACCTTCAGCTTAAAGCTGTGGTAAGCAAAGCCAGTGTTCGTTATACCATAGAGGAAAAAAATCCTTGCGCATGGCCGAAAGGCCAACCATGCTAACAATCAAATGATTTTTAAAACTAAAACTGTATAATTATTCGGATTTTGAAATCGGGATTCAAAATTTGGGATTTTTTGTTTCGGGCATATGAACTCCATCCAAAATTTTTAATAATTAGTATTGTGGTTATTTTGTTGAACTGTTCTATGGTTTTTAGTCCAAATTTTGATATTTTAATTAGGCTTAAGTTTATCAAATAAGATATAAAAAAATTTTTTTTTTGTCTTTTGAAGAATTAATCGACTAATCAACCTAGTATTGACTATACTTAGCTACAGAGTTACAATATTAGGGATTACCCCCCGATGTATGGGTTTATTTTTCATTAGGGTGAAGATTAATGGGATAAAAACACTTGGTAGAAATTTGAGGGTATCACAATTCACATTTAAAAAATACTCTCAATAATTAAGAAAGGAATGAAAAATACACGCAGCAAGATAATTGGAAGTTGTCTACAAGAAATGCATCATCTGCGTAACATATTCACACCTATCGTGCATAATTTTTCCCTTTTTACATATTTGCAATCATGAAAAACTCCCATGAAAAATTTGTTTGAGGTAATTCAAAGGAGTATAATCCCACAAATCCCGGGATTTAAATAATCTAATCCTGGGATTTTCGGGATTTAGTCAATACCGAAATGGTTTACTAAATTTTTTTTTATGTAACAAACTCATCTTGACTTTCCCCCTATATTTGATTAACCCCGGGGCCAAATTACGGCATACGATATCGATCGAAATTACAATGGAATTTAAATGGAAATTTCGATCGATATCGAATGCCGTAATTTGGCCCCTGTTAATTCTGTGCTTGAAGACGTAAGCGCGTATAACAGTTATAAAGATATTTTATTGTTAGAAGTGCAAAAATTCCGTATGGTTTTATTTTCTAATTGATTAAACTAGTGCACCAACTAGAAAATGCAAACTTTATAAGGTTTGAGCCTATTAAATTGTTTACCGAGAGTGAGCACCTACGGTAAATTATGAACCGATTTCAAGAAATTAAATAGTGTGATTTACACATATTTTCTACCAATACATAATGGTTTTTTTTTAAATAGGATTTTTATAGTTAACTGAGCAAAATGATTTTGTTAATTAATTTTAAACTAAAATTTTAATTGTTCATCTGAATTCATTTAATAAGAATTTTAATTTGTAAGATTCTTAAGTCAATCTATATATATAAAATTGTAACGTTACTGACTGACTCACTGACTGACTCATCATCGCACAACCTAAACGCCTGATGCTAATAACTTGAAATTTGGACCAGAGATTGGTCGCTCTCCAAATCGATCCACTAAGACGGGATTTTTGGAAATTCAAATGTTTAGGGGGTAAAAAAGGGTAAAAACGTTAAAATACGGTAACCTTATATCTCCAAAACTAAAAGAGATACAAAAAAAATGTAATACTTATCGTTGTTCTTAAGAAAAATAAGCGGTCAGGGTCTGGTACTTTTTTGAAATTTGGCATTTTAGGGAGTAAACGGGTAAAACCTGAATTTTGGTACTTTTTTTAACACCCCATCTATCTTTTGAACCAATAAACATAGAACCAAAGTTTATACCACATTCGAAACTTATCAAAAAAATACGAATACCAATTTGGTACTTTTTCTAAATTCGAACATTTAAGGGGTGAAAATCGTTACTATTTTTGGTACTTTTTTTACAAAACATTTTCCTCCATTCTTTGACATATTCGTACTAAATTATGGGCTCCCACTACAATACTGAAATTTTTGATACTTTAATGGGGGGAAAAATAGTACCAAAAAAGGAAATACGGGAAATTTGATATGTTTAGCTTTTTGGTTTTACAGCTGATATTTTTTATTTAATTATCGTTAATATTGGACCTAGAAACATTAAATTCAACATATAATGCCCTGAGTGGATAAGAATCTATGACGGAACTTTTTGGTACTTTTTTGTTCTTTAACTGGTACTTTTTGAATTTCCGTTAGTATTGGACCTAGAAACATAAAATTCAAGATGCAATGTACTGAGTGGATAAGAATCTATAAGGGGAAGTTTTTGGTACTTTTTTGTTCATTAACTGGTACTTTTTGAATATCCGATAGTATTGGACCTATAAACATAAAATCAAACTTGCAATGTCCTGAGTGGATGAGAATCTATAAGAGGGAAATTTTTGGTACTTTTTTATTCATTAACTGGTACTTTTTTGAAGTTCGATTAGTATCGGACCTGGAAAGATAAAATTAAACATGCAAGGTCCTGAGTGCATGAGAAATAAACATTGGCATACAGATATTACCACGAAGAAAAAGAAGACGCTTAAATGCTAGTTATATTAACTTTTTCTTATTTATTTTGAATTGAATAAAGTATATATTTTACCGTAGGAACACAATTGCACCGTATGAACTTCGTAGCGTACGACGTAGATTCGTTGTCAAATTAAAACTTATAATATTTAATACAGAGGCACACAATAAATTGCATTAACGCAAACGCGTATCGACGTCATACGTCGACTTATATCTAGTTATATATCGCACGTCGCCTACGACCGTATTGTCATAGAAAAAGAAAAATTAAAAATATAAAATGAAATTATTTTTGTGTTTTCAAATTGAATATTTAAGAACAAAATAAAAGGAAAGAAAATAAACGATAATTTGAATAAATTTGGAATTTTTAATATTAAAAATTCAAAAGAAAACAAAATACGTTAACGACGGAATTATGGGTAAGTGATGCGTGTTTCTAAAAATTTACGGTTACATATACATCCTACGTTCATACGACGTACGACTCAATTGTGTTCCTAGCATTAATCTTTAGATTTACCCCCAAATTCATAAAAAAAATTTCATAGAAAATTAGTTTCATAAACCTCTTGAAAACCCGAAATGTTTTTTATGAATATGGGCAAGGCGAATTTATTACAGGTGGTCTTAAAAGCCCTGCTGATATTAGCTAAAATCACTGTTGGATGTCAAAATTTTGTTTATTCTCTTTTATTATATTTGTTTCTGTTTTGTTTTATTTCTGCTTTTGACATTGTACAATGATTTTACAAAAACAAATTGCTTGCGCTTTTTGTACAAGTTGTACTTGTTGTAGTACCGAGATTACCTGGGATGAATTCGCCTTGAATATGGGGATAAGTTTTTTTTTATATTTGAAAAATTTTTGTATTTGTTTAAAAATTTAATTTTAAAATTTGTATGACAGCTTGAAAAATTTCTTGTATAATCATTAAAGCAATTTTAAAATTTGTATTTTTTCGAATTTTATTCAATTTCTAGAAATGACAAAACAAAAAATATGAACGCTCATAGAATAAATTCGAAAAAACAATAAAAATGTTTAATATAATAAAGTTACTTATGAAAAGAAGTAAATTCAACATGCAATTTAAAATTGTTAAATTTTCTCAGTATTCAAGCGATTAAAGAGAAGGCGCAATCAAAAAAAAAAAAATTGCCAGAAATGTTAAATCATATGAAATCAAAAAAAGTAAGCAAATCGAAGGATATCTATTATCTATATCTGGATATTAAATTTAATTTTTAACTTTTTGTTTGTCATATTTAAATTTGTTTTTTATAGTTTGTGTAACAACATTGTAAACACATTTTCCTTTATCATTCCATTCAATCGATCAATAATTTCAAAACAACATCCTCTTTCAAAAACACTCCCATTTCCCTTTTCCTAAAGGTCTGTTAGCAATCTCTTTCCACTTTGTCGCATTTCATCGATTGTCTTATGACCATTTTTTTTTTAAATCTTTTCAACAATTTACTGAACTTTTTTATAAATATAACTGATCTAATCGAATAATGTTGAACAAATTATTCTAATCGCTAATTTAGTTGATACCACTAACTTCCGTTTCTTTCCGTTTCTATTACAAAAGTTAATTCCACATTAACATGACTGATAATTTCATAATTAGAGATAATTTCAATTAAATTAAATAGTTTAACAAACAAACTTTTACAATGTACGAACTATGAAGTTGGTGAGTAAAAGGTGCCTGCCAGGTTGTTTGTTAAAAACGCGTGCTTCTTTCTTTTTGTTTAAAAAAAAAATAGTTTGATTAAGTGGTATTTGCTGTCTGTCGGGTTATGGTTTGAATACACTATCTGTCGTCATTAATGCAACAAATTAGTTTAATTAAACTGTAATATCAATCTGAGAGTGGCAACAATGTAAACATGATAAAATGATACATAATTTGCAGAAATATTTAATGAAATTAAATTACACTTTAAAAAAATTTTGTTAAAGCAAAAAAAAATGCATCGAGATCACCTTAATTGAATCTGAAGTACTGTTAAAGTTTAACTTTACACAGAGCAAGGCGATTACACTATAGGTTGCGGCAAAACGCCTGCTGGCTTTGACAGTTCGAAGCAGTCTTCGAAAATAAACAGTACATTATTTAGCCTTCGGCTCAGAGATTGTGTAGACAAACACAACCCTTATACCGTTCGTAACTATTTAGAAGAAAGAGCCGAACGTGTTCTGGTTTTCGTTAAAAAACAAACATTATATTTTAATGATCTATAATGTTTCTTTTTTTACATTGATAAAGAAAATGTGTATTGTGTATATGTTTTGTTTGTGTAAAGTTATTTTGCTGGCTTTTTGTTTTTTTTCGTATGTGTATTTTGTTTTTGTAAAAAATGTTTGGTTTTATTTTACCAGCCAAAAGCGACGAACACTAATGAGCGGAACCGAACACAATGAAGTTTGTGGTTAAAAAAATCGAACGGAATTAAATGTTTTCATCTTTTGTTGAGTTGGATAAAAACAGTATTATTTTTGTGTTCGAAAGATGACAAACAGGGAAACGTTATTTTTTTTAAAATAATTTTCTACACAAACACTATTAGCGTTTGTGTTTCCCACAAATCTTCCAAACCGAACACTAAAGAACGATATTTAGTGTTTATTTTCGAACACTGGTTCGAACCAATTTTTGTTTTGTTAGAAATAGTTGACATTTCGTTACAATACATAGAAAGAAAAACACTCGGGGTAATTTAAGTTTTTTATACTTATGGCCAATTACATCAATTCAATAAGTTCATATTTAAAAAAAATTTCATATAAATTTGTTTTTATTTGACATGAAAAACGAATTTTAGACAAAAATTAATATATTAAAAAATTGGTGAAATTGGTTATTACTTTAAGTACGAGTCGTACTCAAAAATTCAAGTACGAATAGCACTAAAGCGGACTTAAAACAATCCTAAATGGGATTTCTTTCGAAAATCAATCCCGGAATTTCTTAAAATAAGTACAAAATTCTTAAACCAAGTTAAAGAAAAAGATTCAACTTTTCGTTGATAGTGCCACTCTGAGAGTAAAATTACAAAGTGAGCATATTAATCTCATTTAACTTATTAAAGTTTGTTGTAGACACTACAACAACGCCACACAAATAGTTTAAAAACGATTTGCTTGTTGTGTGTTGAAACAACAAATACGACAGAGCAAGACGAAACAACTACATTTCAAGTTTAAAAACTCAAATTAAGCACTCTCGCATCTCATTTAGTTTATACTTTCAGTACATTAAGTTCTTTCATTAAGTTTTTAACTTAAAAACCATATCGGGAATGATGCTGGTGTTTTATAATTGAAATTCTGTAAGGTGTAAGTAAATCAATCCTAAAAAAATTCTTCTTCTAATTTTCACATTTGGTTTTTTTCAAGTACGAATTCGAGATTGAATCAACTTTATAATACTTGAATCAAGCTTATTTTGAGATTGTTTCAATCTTAATTTTACTTAAATCAATTTCATTTACGGATTATTTTAAGTACGAAGTCGGTATTAAATATGAATAATTTAAGTATTTCGCGATTAAAAATCCGTACATGAATCCATCTTTCTGTACTTGATTCAAGAAAATCCTTACTCACCGTACTTTTAATACCGCTTCGGATTGACTTAAGTAGAGATGGATTGAATTTTTTTTTGAGTGCAACAATGCAATGCAAAAACCCTCTGTTGTTTTTGGATTGTTGTAGCATTGTCGCCACCTGTCGTGAATTTTGGCTTGTACATACCATACATAATGCGTTTTTTTTTTTAATTGAAATTAAAAAAACTACTAGACTGGAGCGTTTAAGAAATTGACCAGATTTCAACAAATATTTTCCCTAAGTGTATGCACATTTATTCTTCCCTACAATTATTTGTCAAATTAATCTATGATTTCTGACTTAAAACACTTGTAACTGTAGGACAACTTCCGTTGATATTCCATGTTACTGTTTTATCTAGATATAAATCTATACATTAGTACCGTTTACTTCTATCATCTCAACAGACAACTGGACATCTTTCCGATGACATTAGAAATAATAAAAACAGTTTCTTTAGCATTTAAAAATTATTGAAATAACTAAGATGCATTATTATTTGTGAACATGTGAACAATTATTTATCAAATATCACGTACGGATATTTAAATGAACTCTTTTATTTTCTGCTAAATTAAGAGTACATTAAGAAATCATTACAATTCAATCATGTTTAATAAGAAAATACAGTTTTATTGATTCCAAGCGTTTAAATGTCATATTAACCCATTGTGAACATATCAAGCTTTTTGGTTTTTTTTTTTTTTGGAGTTCCGAAATGTTAATAATGTAAATAATCAAGATGCAGTTTGCATTTTAAAAACTAATTTGGTAATTTTTTAACAAAGAATTGTTCAGATGAAATTGCAAAGAATTCGGTCCATATTTTTAGTGTAAAGTAAAAATATGTAAAATTTGTTAGCAATATATACATAGATCAGGAATCTCTTTATAATTTCATAAAATTTGGGGTTTAAGTTTTTCTTCAAAATTCAGTTCATGATTTTTGTTCCCATACAAAATATTTTCCAAAATAGTCGTTGTATAAATCGTTAAAAAATTTCAGAATAAACTAAAAATTTATCGCGCCTGTATGATCGGATAGGTCCATAACTGGCAATTACCTTTAAATGCGACTTATTTCCGCCAATCACTCTTACACAAAAAGGAAATACATGATGTAAAAAAATATTTGTACCAAACTAGGTTAGGTTAGGTTCAGAAGGGTTATGTGCCCAAGGGCACACTTCCACTCGGAGACCAGTACGGTCCATTGTGAATCCCTTCAACATGATGAAGAATAGATAAAGAAGATAGAAAAAGAGAAAGGTTAAGAAAAGAAGTATGAGGTAGATAGAGTATAGAATATAGGAAAGTTAGTAGGTGATGTGAAGAACAAAATTCCCTCTCTACTGTCCCCTCAACAGAAACAACCGCACTATTTCCCTGACAAACCCCAGTAGATCAGCTGGACTACATCCAGCGATGCACCCCAGTTCGTCGTGAAACCTATTTCCTAGCCACTTCTGTCTGAGGCCCTGCACCCTGGGACAATGGCAAAGTACATGCTCGATCGTCTCCAGCTCCTCCGAATCCTCGCACAATCTGCAGAAGTCCGGTATGGCATTGTCCCATCTGCCTACAAAAGCCCCGACCGGACAATGACCCGTCAAGAACCCTATAAGCGTTCTAAGACTACTCCTATCCAATCCCAATAGAACCCTGGTTGCCCCCGCGTCCAATCCGGGCCATAATGCCCTAGACACCCTGCAATTCACTCTGTCCCCCCAGGATCGGTTAACGTCATCACGGAATTTCTCCCGTATCACACCATAGTAGTAACATAGGGGAGGCTTTACCCCCCTGTCCCTTACCACTAAGTCCATACTCGAACCCCCTCTCGCGAGTTCGTCCGCCACCTCATTTCCCTCAACCATGCAGTGTCCAGGTACCCAACACAGCCTCACATTGAATGCCTCCATGAGTCCACCAAGAGCATTCCTACACCGAGCGACCAGGCACGATCGCACCGTATAATTCGTCAATGCCCTAAGCGCCGCCTGACTATCGACGTAAATTGTCACCTCAGATCCACCCACGATGTGTTCCAGTATCACCTCCGTCGCCCTCCAGATCGCTAGGATCTCAGCCTGGAAGACACTGCACTCATCGGGGAGTCTGAATGACCTCTTCACCTCGGTGTCCGCTATATATACACCGGCACCAGTGCCGGTTTCCATCTTGGATCCATCCGTAAATACTGCCCACCCCTCAAACAGTCCATTGGATCCACTCCAAACTTCCAAACTAAAAAAATAGAAAAAAATGATCACAAGGTGATCACAGATTCCATATAAGACCAGATGCCTAAAATCTATTTAAGCCAGAAATAACCACTTTAAGGAATTGCTTTTCATGAACCAGTTTTCATAATCCAGGTAATCCATGTGTATATCTATACCAATATTATAAAGCTGGAAAGTTTGCATGTTTGTAAGTGTAATCTCTGGAACTGCCTGTTTGATTTTAAAAATTTCTTCAACAAAATGAGGAATGGAACCTCCTAACGGATAAAGGCTATATAAGGTTCCACTAAAGTGTTAAGGAAAGTGTCCAAGGTTGCTAAACCTTCTATTCTAACCTCACTCATATCTCCAAAACTAAAAGAGATAGAAAAAATGTAATACTTAAGAAAAATAAGCGGTCAGGTGCCTGGTATTTATTTAAAATTCTGCCCTCTTAGGGAGTAAACGGGTAAAACCTAAATTTTGTTACTTTTTTGTCACCACGTCTATCTTCTAAACCAATAAATGTAAAAATAATCATTGTATTACGTTCGAAACTTATCTAAAAAATACCAATACAAATTCGGTACCTTGTAGAAATTCGTACGTGTAAGGGATAAAAAACGTAACTGTTGTTGGTACTTTTTTACAAAGTATTTTTCTACAATCTTTGGTATATACGCATTAAATGGGCTCGTTCTACAAAATTTTTTGAAACTTCAATTGGGAGAAAAATGTACTAAAAAGGGGAATACGGAAAATTAAAATTCTTTCTTTAACTTTTTGGTTCTACAACTGGGAAATTTTTTAATTACCGTTCATATTGAATCTAGAAACAAACAATTCAACATGCAATGTCCTGAGTGATAAGACTCTATGAAGAAACTTTTTGGTACTTTTTTGTTCTTTAACTGGTACTTTTTGAATTTCCGTTAGTATTGGACTTCAAACATAAAATTAAACATGCAAGGTCCTAAGTGAATTAGAATATTTAAACGGATCTATTTTGTACTTATTCGTGCTTTAACTAGCATTGATAATTGTTATGGAAAGAACAATCCAAGATCATGTGATTTGACACCGTTGGACTTCTTTCTTTGGGGTTATTTGAAAGAAAAGGTGTACGCCAGCAACATTTCAAGAGCTAATGGATGAGATAATTCGGCACATTAACGGCATATAACCTCATCAATGCCTCAGATTCCTCGAAAATTTGGCCCATCGGATGGCGATCCATTTGGGCGAAATTTATTCCATACATAATTGAACCATACCAATATTATCATAATAAAAAGAAATGACAGTAATTTCCTAAATAATCGTCCCTTAACATTTAACTGCCCTTTACATTCGCAAGCATAATTGCATAAGTAAACAACATATTTTTTTCTTTCTATTCAGTATAAAATTTTTTTCTTTAGAAAAGAATTAATTTTCAAAATTAAAGGAATTGTTTTTTAACTGGAAAAATTGCATTTTAACTGGTAACTGGACTATGCCCAAAAAAAACCTGGACAATCCAGGCCATTTCAGCAGGTCTTGCAACCCTGCTTGCACTTGTAGTTACGTACTTAAGATTTTCGCTTAAAAAAAAATTGGAGTGGACATGGATGTTGTTGTATGATGCATAATCATTCAAAAAACCGATTTCGCATTTTTTGTTTGTTTCGTGGTTTTGCATTTCAGCTTATTTACTAACTGTTTATGCCTTAACACTTCATGGGTTAATTTAAACAAATAGTTTGTTATTAGTGTTAAAGAGCGTTTACTTTGACAACCATAATTAAAAAATACTTCATAATTTCGTAATTAAATTAATAAAAGCATATCAATATTTTCTATTTAGTGCAATTTTGTGTAATAAATACTCTCGCCATGAGTAATTCAATATAATTTTTTTTATTTTTAATTTGTTTATAATTTTTTAATTAATATTTTTATAATGCTAATAGATTTACAATTACCCCCTAACAGTAAACGATAATAAGTTTATTCTGTTTAAAAAGAAAAATAAATTGAATTGAGATCAATTTTATCAATATGGACTTTGGAAAAAGTCAAACGGTTAAAAAAACAAATGAACTTTATCGATTTGGAAATTTTTTGAATATTTATAGCCACACCACAGTATTGGAGCGGTATTATGCGTTGGTGCTGATGTTTACAACTCCTTACCCTGGGTCTACACTAAAGAAAATTATCACAGTAAGTTGGCAATAACGTCGGCAGAATAACAGAAAAATATTTCTTATTGTTCAGCTTATGTTAAAGGCATGGGAAAACGTATTTGTGCAGTGTAAAAATGACGCAATCTTGCAAAAATTAAGTTTATTAATATAAATTCTTTCTTATTCTTCTTTATTTTTTAAATGTATATAAATTTAATTTAAGCTTGAGGTCTTTTTTTATATAAAAATTAATTAATTTTTATTAAATTTATTTTTTTTTGGTTTAAATAAAATTTACATTTTTATATAAACAAGAAGTCAAGTTTAAACAAATTAATATAAATTTGAATAATAAAGATCGAATAAGAAAAAATTATATTAATTAAAATAATTTTTGCAATTTTATTTTATTATTTATTTAATTGTTTAATTTAAGTCTTTAACTACAATTATAATTTGCTACAATTTCACAAACTCTATATCTTTCCTACACAATTTTCTTCTATTTTTTTTTCTTTATGTTAGCAATAATTGTCAACAAAAGTGGACTAACAATTATTGCAACATAAATTGTCGGCAATAAATATGTTAAAAAAATTGCTGTCTACATTAAAGATAACATAAATTTGACATTTACTGCAATATATGCCGCAATAATTATCTCTGGTATAGACGGGCAGTTACGAAAAAAGATTTGACATCCCGTGCGACTTCGTCGGTTTTTGCAAATTTTCAAAACAATAACACCTTTCATTTGATCAGGGTTACATTTTAACAAATGCATGTTTATGTGTGCGAGTGCGACTACTAACTGTAATGTTTCATTCGATGCATGCATTCACACTATCAGACTTTTACAAATTAGTTGAGTTTTTGTCATGTATAAATAGAAAGTATAATAGGGTAAACTAGCCTTTAGAAAAACGCAAACTAAGATATTAAGCTAATTTAAAACTCGTTGACTTAAATTACTTGTTTTCTTTGTTGGTAAGTTTCGGGCTTCAGAAATAAATGGATCTGAACTTAAAACGAGCCTATTCAAAAGATATGTATTTGTTTTCGTGTATATTGCAGTCTAAGCTGTTTTATATTCTTATTATATCGCTTCAGCTGCTTCCTCCGATAATTAACCAATGCATGCTTGATCACCTCAGCTCCATGGCTCAGAATTTCGTGTACCGATAGAGGGAGGTAGTACCAGGGATACTCCTCAACAAGTTTTCAGGCTGTCTACAGCATATTTCTCAAACTTTTCGGCATCGAATTTAAATCCAGAATTTATTGCTTGGACAGTTGTAACACATCTTTGCAAAATGTTCTTATCGATTCCTGTTATTTATTTTATGAAAGATCGACATTTTGAAAAAATCTCCGTGCTGTGTTTTGGCATCGTTCGAATTTCCGCAACCACCAGCTTTTGGCCTATCTATCTACCTAAATTCCCATTTCGGTTCTAAATCGTTGTTGAATAAATTGTTTTATCTTCACAATACTTGACTTTTCGTTTAAAACAACAATTTCTTGAAAAAAAAAAATCCGTTTACTTATATTTTTCATTATTTTTAGCCGGATGACTATGCAATTCACTTCCATATGCAAAAACCTGTGGCCACAAAATTTTTTTAATTAAAGAGGTTGTGGGCGGATGAGGGCCAAATAACTAAAAGTCTACGTGAAAAGGTATTTCTTCAAAAACGCGTATTTTGAAAGGATTAAAAAAGGATTTTTAATGGTCTGATCTTTTCCAGCTTTTATTGTTTCATTTGGTATAAAACACTTTAAAATTTAATGTTTGTAGTAGGGTGATCGATTATTCGAATTTTTTCAATAACCGGTTTTCGAATATTCCGAATAGTTGCTATTTAAAAAAAACCGGTTTCCGGTTAAGCATTTTAAAAATAACCGGTTAACCGGTTTTAATTCGAATACATATAAATACAAAAATCAAATTAGTTTTTGTAATAAAAACTTAATTAGAATAAAAACTAAACAATTCACGAAGGTAACGAACCAACAAATTACATAAATATATATGTGTGCCCGTCGATCCTATAAGGAGCATAGGGCCTCAATACATAGATATGACTTTGACGATAAAAGCAAAAAAAAGCGTGATTTGTTATTTGCTAAACTTTATGTCTAAGAGGATAATTACATTTATGTATAATATATGTATGTAGTTTAGAAACCGTTAAATAATATTTGCTCTAGCCAAACGTTTTGCAAAAGCAAACAATTCTTTAAGAAAACTAGTGATTACGTTAGGAGTCAAATATTAAATAGGTGTGAACTTTAGAATTTTTGAAAAACTTTGGTTTTAAAAATATTGGGATTTAATAAATTTATTATTTGGCATATTTTCCCAAAATTATTGTAAATGACTTTTAATTTGTTGCTGGTTAAGCATATCATATGAAGCAGTCAACTTCAGCCATATTTTTGAAAAGTGGCAAACAAAACCTCTTATCCAGGATTATATATTTCAATTATTTTTGTTTCAGCATTATAGAAACAATAGTAATATGAACATGCTTTTTGTATGAAATATCTGTTAATTTGTCGATCACACAATTTAAACCCTTCCAGGACATTTTTGATTCCTTCAATTTTGTTTTAAGTTCTTGGTGTTTAAATAAATAAAACTGATGAATTTTCCCATATCGTTGATTCCGCCGGTATGTTCTTGTTTTAAGCATGAAGATATGCTAGAACTCCTTAAGAGTTTTTCATTCATTATTGGCAGCATATTTTAGTAAAGTATTATTTGCAGTCTCTTAAAAACTACTTGGAACAGGGTCAAGTTTTACTTGGCGTATATTTATGTCAAGCTTGTAAGACTAATTAAAAATGATTAATAAGTCGAACATATTTTTCTTCAAAACGATCTTGATAATTTTTATCAGTGGTGTAAAGCTAATCTTATGGATCTCAATCTAAAAAAGTGCAAATATATGCGATTCTTTAGGAGGAACTGCGTTAATGTTCATTACGTTTTAGGAGAGCATAAACTGGATCTAGTTGATGTTTTTCTCGATCTTGGAGTTTTACTTGATCCAAAACTGAGTTTTGTTCCACATATTCATATGACCGTCAATAAAGCCAGAGGTGTTCTTGCCTTTATCAAACGATGGGCAAAGGAGTTTACCGATCCCGATATTACAAAACAGCTGTATACCTCACTTGTAAGACCGATCCTTGAATATGGATCCGTAATTTGGGACCCGCAATACAACGTACATAGTAACCATATCGAATCTGTTCAAAAACAATTTCTTCTGTTTTGTCTGCGAGGTTTACAATGGAATCCGTCTATAAATCTACCATCATATTAAAGTAGACTTAGTCTAATTAAGCTACCAACTTTAAAAAGCCGAAGAATTATGCTAAATGTATCCTTTATGTTAAATATAATTAATGGCGATATTTCATCTAAGTTTCTTTTGGAAAATATTACTTTCAATGTCCCTCAAAAACCTACTCGCTACTTTTGCCCCATAGCATTACCATTTGTTCGCAGCAATTACGCAAATGCTGATCCATGGTCTAGAGTTAGAAAAGATTTTAATGACTTGTATAAATTAATTGATTTCTCACTAACCACTACAATTGTAAAACGGAACATAATAATTTATTTACACACTTAAAACAAAAAAACTGTATATTTTTTTATTATTCTACATATGTAATTTTTTTTTATGTCACATTGTATAGTCTGTAAGGATGTAATCCATAGACTTAATAAATAAATAAAAAAAAAAAAAGTCGTGACGTTAAAGAACCTTTGCAACTTATCATTTATATATATATATCTATATATATACATATATATGAAGTATTTGTAATACTGTCAAATTGCTAATTACTTTTTAAGCTGAACTTATCTTGTAGTACTTTAAATTGTTTTTGGTTCTTGTTACGAGAACACACGGTTATATAAGCGATTTGTATTGGCATTGCTCATAATGTTTTTTTGACATTTGTTTCATTTTGTTTTGACATTTTTTATAAAAAGTTTAAGTTTGCCAAATTTTCAATTAGAAAAATACTTAAATTACGGGTACATTTATAACAAAAGTAAGGAAAACGTATATAAAATACACATTACTAAAATAACCGGGTTATTTTATTAAAATAACCGGTTTATTCGATATTCAAAAAATGGACATTTTAAAATATTCGACTTGGGCAAAACAAAAATAACCGGTTAAAACCGGTCGAATACTATTCGATCGATCACCCTAGTTTGTAGGGTTTTTGGAGACTTCTGCTACAATATAAGTAACGTAACTAAATAATAATTTTAAATTTGTAGATATAAAAGTTAAATCCGACTAAATAAGGAAGTGTTTTGTTATTTGCTGGAAGAAATTAAAGATCATATAAAAACACCTGTTCGCGTAGTGGCTATTCCGCCCATATTAAACTTATGCTCTGCTCTTAGATTTTTCGCCAACGGCAGCAACCAGAAGTGCTGTGGCAACGATTTTAATATAGGAGTAGTTCAATCTACGTTGTCACATGCAATCTCTGGGTTTTTCAATTAGATTAACAAGCCTCTCAAATTGTTATTTAGTTGTAATTTTCAAAGATCTACGAAAGTATTAAATGCAGTGAAATTCTAATATACAGTGTAACAAATCTTTCTACTTACGGTTTTCCCATTGTTACTTTTTTTTTTTGCTTTTAAAAATGAAAGTCAACTGAAACTGAAAACAACTCAACTACTAATAAGCGGTTGTGTATTTATAACGTTTCTGTCGACCAAACTTTTACAAAGTTGAAAACGGCAATACCACGAAAAAACAGGTACACAAATAAAAAGCCAACTGCCAGTCGAGTGGAGAATGTCAATGCGAATTTACCAAAGACAACTAAACTGATACAAAAGTGGAGAACCGCAATAGGGGCATAAGAGTGTTATCAATAAATTAAGTGCAATAAAGCTTAGAAAAAACATTAATTTTTTTGGATTTTTGTCCCACGGGGGAAACCACTGTGCCCCGGTGGCTTTGAGACTAGGGCTGCCAGACGATCTGGGATGGCCTGGATTGTCCAGTTGCCAGCTAAAATACAATTTGTCCAGTTGAAAAATAATTTCATTTATTTTCAAAATAACTTTCGTGGGAATACAAAATTTAATTTAAATGATTCTGTTATTCGTGCTTAATTCCCAATTTTTTATATTTTTGATAATCCACAATAAATTTCAGTTTTTTTTATCAAAAATAAAAATTGGGAATTAAGCACGAATAACAGAATCATTTAATTTCATTTATTTTACAAACTAATTTTTATTTATTATATACATACTAAATAAAAAGAAAAAAAATTTGCAATTTGATAAAAGATATTTTAATTGATAAGATGCATTTGTTTAAAAAAAAAATGCAATAAAACACATAAGTTGACCTCGTTGGTTTTCTTTCCATACTAATCAGCAAGGCTTTAGGTGAAAGTACTTTAAGGGCTTATAAATCAAAGCAAGTTGAACTCTCTGTTGAACAAATCTATTATTCTCAGTAAACACATAAACTATCTTTAAACGCATAAATACAGACCATATGAATTTGCCAAGATTTATCGTAGTGCTGCCACATGTTATTTTTCTCCTACATTTTTTTTCTCATAAATTTCGAGAAAGATACATTTTAGTTCCCAAAAAGATACACTTTTTCCCAAAAGATACATTTTGAAAAAAATTTGAAAATCCATTTTTAACGTTTAACATTTATTTACATAACATTTTTATTTTATATTTAATGAATATTGTAAAGAAAATGATAGCAAATGAATTTATTTTTATATTTATTTAAGTCATAAATATTATTAAAATTAATTATATGCAACTATATTTGGATGTTATCAAACCAATTCATTTTTGTAAAAATTAATATACGAGTTCAGGCGTTTACACTAAGGCGATTATAAAAAAGTTCATATAAATTTCCTAAATAAAAAAGATGTTCATATTTTCCCAGAACAACTCCGCACTACTAGAAATCATCGATTTAGGTGGATCGTATGTTAAAACATCCGTAATGTTTTCTTTCAACATTATTAAAGCTGCTTTTGTATTAGTATTGAGTCGGTTACGATGATCAATCAGTCTTAATAAATTTTAGTTGGCTAAAAAATCTCTCCACACATGCATTCGAAAATGGAATTACAAAAGTGAAACAAACTACTTTTTTAAAATTTTTAAAAATCGGCTCATTAGTCTTAATCCATATTATGAAACATTTGCTGCAGAAACTTTCTTCAATTCTGTTTTGAAACTGCGTTCGTGTCAATGCAATAAAACTTTTGTTTTGCTGCATTATATCACTTTGTATACCTTTTCTCTTACTGTCAATAACAATCTCACAGAAACTGCTTGTACATGAAGTAAAGAACACTTCTCAATTCGTCTTTCCCCTTTCATATTCAAACTCAAATGTTTCGTAGCAAATGTTTCATAATATGGACTAGGACTTAACATTTTTTAAATAAAACACTTTTTCCCAATACTTAGCGGTCATGCCACTGTTAAACTAAAGTTTAATATTTTATTTATGTACATTTTGCGTGCGGATTCAAAAGATACGAAAAATATCAGGATTATACATGGTACCTGAAGTCATCAAAAGATACGAAAAATTTATCTTTCGTATCCTAATAGCAACACTGCATGGAAGACTAATTTACAGTTGTTGAGTTTAACCTACATATAAATTTAAGTTTAGTTTAACTAAACCAGCGTTTAACCATTCACTAATTAATTACCCATAAGTATTTTTAATAATCTACACTCAGAAAAAAAAATTATAGAATGAACTTCCACGTTATAACAGCTTAAATATTAATGATACTTAATTTTTGTGATAGTGCTTACAAGTAAAACAAGAGTGAATTAATACATGTAAAATCCAAAAGGCCGATACTTTTAAATGATCATGATTAGGGATGTCATTTCCATGAAAATGCATGTTTTTTGTCGACAGTCTAAGAATGATGTCGACCAATTATCTTTCCGAATCATTAAATTTGCATTAAAATGACATCGATATGTTTTTGCATATTGTTGTATATCTTGGTGAAAAAGCATATTTTTGAATATTTAGGTTTTTAATGCATATTTTTGCATGTTTTGAGTGGTTTTTTTTTTGTTAAAATTTTCATGTTATAAAAAAACACAAAAAAAACAAATTTTAAAACCAATAAATAAATTATTTTGGAGCTTTGCTTTAAATACAAGATTTTCATGATTTCACAAAAGATTCTTCTATTTTAAAGCGATGCAGCACCTTGCATGCTTCAGACTTTCAATGGGTTTAAAATATTTTATCCAAAACTGTTACAAGTTACTTGCATTGTAGAGGAAAGTATAGGCCAATTCGATAATATTGAAATTTTTACTTAAACCTTAAACAACAATAAAAATTAAGGATTTCAAAAAATAAAATAAATTTCAAATATTTTGATCTGATGAATCAAAGTGGTATCTGAAAATAAATTTTTTCAAAATGCATTGGCGTTCTTCAAGTACAAGACACAGTTTTACTTTTAAAAAAACAGTTCATATTTATATAAACAATCAAAAATTTTAATTAGTTATTTAAGTTAGTTAGCATTTTTTATATTTTTATTGTTGATGTTGTTTTGTTTAAGCTTTGATATTATTACAAGTAGAACTGTTGCATAATTCTTATACGTTTAACAGTTTTATTTGGTTTAATATCTTTAGTTATTCTAAAATCTTTATGGATGAAGTTTCCTGATGATCTGGCCTAAGCAACCAGTGAAATGCGCATAGGAATAGCTTATCCCATCAACAATAAATTTCAAGTGTTTTTATCAATAATAAAAACTGGGAATTAAGCACGAATAACAAAATCTTTTGAAAATGTTTGTTTTTAGTAAAATTTAAAAAAAAAAATGAATGGATATTTTTTAGTGCATATTTAAGGCTTTTTAGTGCATATTTTCGATTTTTTAGCTCATGAAATTTTCATCCCTTATCATGACGTTATTAACCAAAATGCATCATAATCAAACAAAAAGCCGATTTTTATTTTTTTTTCTTACTTATGGCCTTTTGGATTGAAGGTGACGAGACATAATAACGTAAGACTGAATTTTAATTAAGGGTGTGAAGATAAATTCGTCAGTTAAATACGTCCCACACACACTGTTAAATATGGTAAATTTTTAAAAATTAATAATTTTTTAATAAAAAGCGAAATTGTTTGTAACTTTTGAATAATTAATAAAGAAAACATAATACATTTTAACTTTTTTCCAATACAGTTTTGGAATCTGATCTCTTAGGGCTTTCAAATGGTATCCCCAAAGCGCATTCAGGTCTGTCCTAAGTGCCCCAAACTGATGTTTTAATATTTTTAGTGTACTATATTGCACCCCTCGTTACATGTCTTCTGAGATACCCAGAAAAATGTCCAATACAGTTTTAAAAATTTGCTCCTTTAGGGCTTTCAAACCCCATTCAGGTCTGTCGTAAGTGCCCCAAACTGATGTTCGAATAAATAGCTATTTTTAATTATTCCATTTCAATTTTTGCACCCCTCGTTACCTTCTGAGAAACCCAGAAAAATTTCCATTACTGTTTTCTCTCGAAACCCCATTCAGGTCTGTCCAAAGTTCCCTAAAAAATAACATAAATCAGCCAATAAGTACTGAGCCACTTTCCTTATTAAAATAATTTTTTTCCAATTTTTTTAGAAAAAAGTTAAAATTTATTATGTTTTCTTTATTAATTATTCAAAAGTTATAAACAATTTCGCTTTTTATTTAAAAAATATTAATTTTTAAAAATTTACCATGTTTAACAGTGTGTGGAATGTAGTTAACAGAGGTGTGGGGCGTATTTAACTGACGAATTTATCTTCACACCCTTATTTTAATTTATACTTTTTTTGTAGATTTTAAAAAAATTAACTTTTCGAACTATTGGACGAGTAAAACTATATTTTATAATTGTCCAGCTATTTTTAAACAATTCAGGTGAACTTTTTACATTGTCCAGTTATTTTAAGCTTTGTTTCTGGCAACCCTATTTTAGACCCACATTATCTCCAAACCTGAGAAATCGCAATAAGCGTAAAGGGTACTATGGGTTTGTGCTGATGTATGTACGACACACAAATGTTGGATCTAGCCCCACCTTTAAATATACCGATCAACTCAGAATCAAGTTTAATTAAAACGAATTCCGGTCCCTCGCAACATACGGAAAATTTGACTATCTATGGTGTGTTATGTAGCCAGTATAATTTCAATAACATTAAGTAATTTTTAATCCTTTTTGGTTTCTAAAAGATGGACATTTTTCAGTATGAACCTTATAATTTTCTAAAAATAAACATGTTATGAAACTTTTATTAATCATAGTTACCATTATTTCCGTAACCACTCAGAGGACATTAAAGGATTTCGAATGACAAGTGTTTCTTTATTGTCACTATATTTATACTTTTAAATATATTAGGGCCATTTTTATTTTCTTTGGTCATTAGTTGTGTAAACAACCCTTAAGATGGACATTACGAAAGCCTTGTATATATTTGAACTTATAAGTATGTATGTATGTATGTATGTCTCAATACATAGCCATGGATATGTGGTCATAAGGTCTGTTAACATGGTCTTGTAATGTTAGTAGAGTAGCATGTATTGGTATTGTGTTGGGATATTGAGTTAAAAACAAAAACATATTGTCGCCTGACATATTTTTTCTACATTTGTCATAACAATACAGAGCGTCTACAACATAAAAAAATAACACGCAAAACATTTTTGGTCACATAAAGGGGCGTAAACAAATATGTGGACTTACATGTAGATGTGTGTAATAGAGTTTTATATAATTTTTACATACATACAAATGTACTGAGTATAACCCAGCAAAGTATTGAAAAGAAGCCTAATTGGTTTGGTTTGGTTTGGTTGGACTTTGCACGTCCATTCGAGCAGTCCAATTTTTAACTACTTTTTGACAATAAATCTGGCCGTATGGCGTAAATGGTGGAATGCATGTTGTCTTTCAATGATTTAAGAGTTGCTGGCTTGCCGGCATAAAGGAATGACTAAACATAGTCCCATACAAAGAAAATCCAAAGGCGTCAATTCACACGACGGAGGGGCCCAGTAAGCAGAACAATTTCTGGAAATAAAGTTGGCACCAAATTGCTTTTGCAATAAATCGATTGTAAAGTGCGTTGTATGGCAAGTTGCGCCGTCTTGTTGGGGAACCAAATGTCGTAGATGCTTAGTTGAGTAATATTTAGAACCAAAATTCAGTCAGCATGGCTCGATAGCGCTTACCATTCACCGTAACGGCAGCTCCTTGCCTCTTTTGAAGGAGTGTGTAAACCGCACCAAATAGTCAATATGAATGGCTGTAAAGTTGATTCGTTATCGTCTTTTCGCTCCAAATACGGAAGTTGTGCGTATTGACGTAGCCATTTATCCAGAAATTAGTTTCGTAAAATAAACGAAGTGCTTTAGGAACTTCGCGAAGAGATTTATTTATTTTTTCAAAGTAAATGTCCACAATTCGGAAGCATTGTTCTAGCGTTAAACGATTCGTGATGTGCTGTCTCAGCTGTCAAATCTGAGTTATCGATATCGAAATACCCAATATATCAAAGAAGTGTCTATAGAACTAAAAAAAAAAAAACAATTTTTGCTACGCCCGCACTTTTTGTTTTTTACATAAAGCGACTTCATTTCTGTGGTCAGAAGCGAAAAACGCCTAAGTCGACTTAAGAAACAATTGAGATCATTTTTGTTTTTATTAAATATTTCTGAAATAAATGCAACTTTCGTCATTATTTTTTTTTATCTTAGCATTGCGGGGCTACGAATCTTTGATTCTGAAGTACTGTTTTTCTAACGCAATTAATTTTTTCAGTTACGCAAGCATTAATATAAAGTCCCTTTTCCCAAAAACTATTTCGACTTAGGCGGTTATTGCTTGTGACCACAGATTTAAAGGCCGATCTCATTGCATCACATATAATTTTTCATGGCTTAACAATCATATATCATTGTTACTTTTAATGGCTTAAATGTCAGGAAATGTTTTAATTCTGCCCTTCACCACAGATGAAAATGCTTTGCATAAGCTTGTCATTCCGTTCACGTAGAGAAAAAATATGTTCAAAAAAGAAAAATTTAAACATATTTTGTTTAATTTAACCATATTATTGTCACTGATAATATAATATGGTTTATGGTCAAATTAGTCCCCCATCAAGAAGACACAACCATATTAGGGTTGCCTCTAAATATGTTACGGTTAAATATTACAATAATTTGTTTTAAAAGTATTTTGCTCTTTTATAAGAGCAACGTTCTATTGTTGAAAACTAACCATGCCATTATAAGTTTTTAGTTATTATTAACCATAACATGTCTGGCGGCAACCATAATATGGTTGTGGCTTCTAGTTAGAAGACTAATTTAACCATAATATGGTTGTCGGAGACAGTAATATGGTATAATTAAACAAAATATGTTTACATTTTTCTTTAAAAATAGTTTTGTCTGGAGGTGACCATATTTAAACATGTTTTTTCTTTGGGTGCTTGTAATTTCTAAAATATTGATCTTAGGCAGTTGAAAGAAACAAATATTCTGTATCCTTATAAGTAGCGAGGTGTCTGTTGAAACGGGGTTTTCGAAGACCCCAGAAACTAGATTTTTTTTTATTTCTTCCACATACGCTCCGCTAAATTTTGCTATTGAAATTCAGCCAGATCGGTCTATTAATGACTAATAAAAGAATTAAAACACTACCTTTGCCTCTAATTTTTGCTAAAAATCCCATGTAGTTTCAAAAGATTTTGTTATTCGTGCTAAATTCCCAGTTTTTATTATTGATAAAAACACTTGAAATTTATTGTTGATGGGATGAGCTATTGATAATCCCATGTAGTTTTTATTTTTTTGCTTTTTATTTTTTTTTTTTTTTGCTTTATTTCACAAAACATATACATTAGGGTATTCATGTTTTGTATTAAACGATTAATCGCGCGAATAATTATTCGAGGTAAAAATTTAATCGAACAATTTTGTATTATTCGGTTAATCGAATAATTTTAATTTTGTCTAGTTTAGAAGTTTAAAAATAAGACCGAAAATTATATTTTTTTAAATAAAAATTTTATTAAAAAAGTAGTACGTTTTGTACTTTATTTCATGCAATAAAAGAGGAAAACTTTTTAAATAAAAAAAACGCATCATTCATTTATTTTTGACGTTATAGAGATTGAAAGTAATACTTTATAAAGCATATCCAATTTCTAGTTCTTTTTCTTGTCTTTTCTAAAAGTTGGTAGTCTTTCATTATAAAACCTTAATTTTTGTTTGTTTTTTTTAACAGTTTTAATACTTTTAATATTGTGTTTAAAGTCTGGTAGAAGGTTGTTTTCATTTATCTCAAAAGAATCTTCTAAATCATTGTTTTAAAAGTCTTTACTAAACATTCCTAAAAATATTCCCAAACTCTTTGGTTTTAGTCTTGTTAAAACGTACCAGCTGGTTATTTTACAGAAAAGAAAACAACTTTTGCTGTAAAAAAACAAATTTTCGATTAATTGATTAATCGACATTAATAATTCGAATTATTCGTTAATCGAAAATAAGCAATTGTAAATAATTCGAACAGTTAATAGCCCAAAATAAATCGATTAATCGAACAACGGTTAATCGTTTGAATACCTAATATACATACATAAGTACATGATCTGCAGCTTAAATAGAAAAATGTGTTTAAAACGAAAAAATTACTCAATATATTTTTGTTATTCTATTTGATAATGTAATGTGTTGTTAGTGGGTGAGTGAGCACAGCCGAATATAAGTAGCACTCTGACTTGCTGGAGTATTGCCATAGATTTTCTTTAGATGTTAAAATAAAAGTTTTAACTAAAATTATATTCCGGTTCAGTGTCGTCAAAAGTAGGGGGAATACCGTTAAAGTGTTCCTTGTTCTTCGTTAAAAAACAGAATAATTGTAGTGATACTGAAGACAAACATTATATTTTAATGTTCTAAAATGTTTCTTTATTTACATTGATAAAGAAATGAACAAACAAAAATTTGAGCAACGACCGTAGCACGAACAGCTTGGGTGATTATTGTGTATATATTTTGCTTGTGTAAAATTATTTTGCTGACTTTTTGTTTTTTTTTCGTATGTGTATTTTGTTTTTGTAAAATTTATGGTTTTTTTACCAGCCAAAATGAGCTGAACCGAACACAACGAAGTTTGTGGTTTAAAAAAAAAACCGAAGGGAATTAAATTTTCTCATCTTTTGTTGAGTTGGATAAGAACAGTATTATTTTTGTGTTCGAAAGATGACAAACAGGGAAACGTCTTTTTTAATGGTTTTCTACACAAACACTATTAGCGTTCGCGTTTTCCATAAATCTATCGAACCGAACACTAAAGAGCGATATTTAGTGTTTATTTTTGAACACTGATTTAAAATTCCCTTAAAAGCAGCTATTTTTGGAAAAAAAATATAAAACTAAGTTTTTTTTAATAAGATTTTTTTGTTCAAAAAGCTAAAAAATTTATGAATAAAATTCCTCAGGAGTTTTTCCACTTCTCTTATTTTCATATGTAAGTTCAATTGTAAAAATGGAAAAAGGGAAAAACTCCTGTGGAATTTTTATTCATAATTGGTCTGATTACCAAAAGAAAATCATTTAAAGTTAAAGATGAAACGAATTTTCTATAGAAATTTGTTAATAAGCCTTTTAGAAATCAAAAATATGTTTCATGAATATGTGGGTTAGATCAAAATAACTTCTTGGCTTTGTGTCTGCATTTCATTTTAAAGAACTTGTATACATACATATTTATTTTTAGAAAAAGCATCGTGTTCTTTTAATTGAGTTTAATCAAAATTATATACAATTGTTTTAGTTTTATAATTTAATAGATGTGCATATGCGAAAAAGAGAACTTAAAAAGACAACATCGGACAACACTGCATTAAATATTAAATCATAATATTTCCCTGAGGATGACCAACAAAGTTGGTCGAAATATTGGAACAAATAAATAATAAAAATTAAAACAAAAACAAGAATTTTTATTTTTATATTTTATAAACAGACCTCAAGCCGAATAATATAAACATAACACATTTAACAAGTGAAAAGGTCTACATACACACTTAACAAAACACAAAAAAAATAATTTTTTTTATAACTAATGTTTTCTCATAGAGTAACGCGAAGAGATACCTATCTGCAGGGGAACTTTTTCAACGTATACACTGAAAAAACAAATCAATCCATCAGTACTTAAATCAAGCCGAAGCCGTGTCAATAGTACGTTAAGTACGGATTTCCTTAAACCAAGTACAGAATGCTTGATTCAAATCCAAATTATTCAAGTGCCCCGTACTTAAGATAATCCGAAAACTGGATTGACTTAATAAAAAGTGAGATAAAATTAGTCTCAAAATGTGCTTGATTCAAGATTTTCTTAGTTGGTTCGTACTTGAGAAATAGTCCGAATGTGAGATTAGATGGATTCTATCTTAAACACTTACAGCCGTATTCATAAACAAAAAATAGTCTATTAAACCTTTAATAAACCATTCATAAAGTAAGAAAATTTATTGTTCGATTTTCCCTTCTTTAAACCAAAAATAAAATGAAATTTTGATAAGTGTCTGCATTTTATGATATTTTTTTTGTGAAATATGTATGTTCAAAAATAATGAAAAAAATGTTTTATTTATTAATATGGACATGTTAAATACATTTAACTAAATTTTTTTTTTATTTTAGACAACCAATTTAAAGTTATATGGTAAATTATTTAAAACATTTTTATATGATTTAAAGGAATATGTTCAGGGGCAAATTCAGATATTATCTTTAATAACTTATTAACTTACAAAAACTAGTGGTTTTTTGTTTAAACTAACGAATTATTATTCAAAAATATTAAAAAATATAGAATAAACAAATCATAATAATAGTGATGTTAATAAAAAGTAAACAAACTTTTTATTCGAATACTTTCTTATCATATATTTAAAAAATGTTCAAACAAAAGTGTTTATGATACCTTTCGGCAAGATTTTGTTCAGAAACTAAAATAAAATGTAGTTTTATTTGATAAGAATAATTTTTAAGTTCTACAATTAAAAAAAAAAACTACAAAAAACAATTTAATATAGAATATCATGTGAACCGAATAGAAGTTTCATGCATCACTAGCAATAAAATGGCAGTAAAATATAAAGAAAGTTGCCATACTTAAACACAAAATCGCCACAAACAGTTTATAGTAATAAAAATGTTAATGTACGTTTATAAATACAAATTTTTATAGGAGGTTTATTAGACAAAAAGCTTTTGATAGTTATTACATGCTATAAGCTTAAAATAAGAACTTTTTATGAATATGGCTGTTACTCTACAGAACCAGAGATAATATTATTATTTTACTTACCCGTTACACATGTTACTTTCACTTTTGTTGTATTCCGCCCTTTGCTCACAGAAGAATTCTCAATTAACAGGCACCAGCAGCATGCCCAATACGGGTTTCGAAATAATTCAACTTTGAAAATTTGATGAATTTAACTAAATAATTTTAACAAATAGAATATGGGAATTATTGCTTTTTATTTAACTTTTTAAACATGAAGATAATCTACATTTTTCTACTTCTACTGTTGTTGTTGCTTCTATACAAAACGATTTAATACTTTTACTTTCTTGTGTTGTTGTTATTTGTACAACAAATTTTTGCAAAAACACACGTTTGGATTATTTTAAGTGTGTTTTTTTAAGCGTTATTCGTATTCAAGTTTTTGAGTTCGACTCGTACAAAAGTGAGAAGAAAAAATTTAAACTTTGTACAAGTTTTTTTTCAATGCAAGGAAAAATCTGATTTTTTAGTATGCGTTGGCATCTTTCACTGCATTGTTCCGGTTAGACGAATATTTTTATTTGAAATTTTTGACATTTTTAAAGGCCCATCTATAATATGCATATGCTTGCTTAAGCTACGGTCAAAAATTAACAAAAAGCCTCGCAAATAATGCATTTAAAACAAACCAAAACCAAATCAAAAAATATTTGATTCCGTACAGAAAGAGAGATCTGTTTCGCACTTTGCTTAAGCAGATGACAATTTCATAAAATTTAGCAAAAAGTTTTTTTAATTTTAATACGGTTCGACACATGAATTACATGTGTTCGCACAATTTCTTTAGACAACTTAAGCATATTATAGTTGGGCCTTAAATTGGGCTAAAGTTCATCAAATTTAATTTTCATTTAATTAAGGAAGGAATTCTACAACATGAAATTAATTAAAATTGTTTTGATAATTTTTGTTCTTGACTGAATACCGGGTCGAACTCTCGGTCGAATTTATATGTTTCGAAAATAAACACATTCCCATCATCAGAATTCTTTGCAGTAAAACACCAACAGCTCAATAAAATCGCAAATGATATACAAATATGTACTTTATTGTAATTATTTTAAACAAATTTGCAGATTTTTTTTAACATTAAACATTTTGTTGGTATATCAATAATTTAATATGTATTGTTTATTTCAAAGGCCTTTTCAGAAACTTTTATAATAAAAAAGTTCGTGGAAAGGGTATGTATGTACATGCATTTACATACTTACCCCATCCCTCCTTCAAAAATCATGTATGCAAATGTTGATTAGGCGTTTGAAGAACATGTGGACACGGTCAGTTTATAAAATTCATTTTCTTTTTGAAAACTCTGTAATCATTTGTTCTTTTTTATTTTTGAAAAATTAAGGGGCTTTAAGGAATACTTTAGTTCATAATAAAAATACTAATTCTAAAGAAATCCTAAACAAAGAAATAAAATATGTTTTGAAGAATTTCCTGGAAATATTAAACTATCGAACCAAAAAATCCAACTTATTAATTCCCAAGAAACTAAAAATATTTGTTCTTTTTTTTTTCTTTTTGTAAATTATGTAATTACGTAATAAATATTTAATTGAAATTATAGTATTTCTTTAATATATTTGTACACTTAAAGTAGATAATTGCTAAATTTTAGGTATTTTTGTTTATTCCCTATACCACAGGGGAAAACGGTATAAATAAGTTTGTCATTCCATATGTAAGACAGGGTGGCCCAAAATTAATACAGTATATAAATGGGGAATATTTTTAGTTTAGTTATGAAAAATAATATCTCGCAAGTGGTGGCCATTTTCTGCTTCGCAAATTCGTGCTCTTTCCAACACATTTTCCATAACCTTTCGCAAAACTTCAGACGTTATGTTGTAACTTCAGGTGTTATGTTGTTTATTTCGTCGCGTATATTGCTTTTTAATTGCTGGATGGCTTTAGGCTTATGAATGTAGACTTTTCCTTTCAAATAACCCCAAAGAAAACAGTCTGGGCGGTTAAATATTGTTGACTCTGGGGGTCCTACCCGCACATTACAATAACGACGATATGAACGCTGAGTCAAAACAATGGATCGTTGATTTCAAAAATAAAGCTCAACAATTTGGGCACGTTGTTCAATTGAGTACTGCTCCATTTTAAATTCCCCAAGTCTTCTTTACAAAATACTGAAAAGAAAAGACAAAACAAAATTATAATAAAAAAGTTATAAGCAATTCAAACCCCTTCGGTAATTTTGGGCCAACCTGTACCTGCTGCTTTGATCTTAACATAATGATATCAGTATATTTGTCTAACCACTCATCTATTTGTTGATTGAAATTGGTTTTCTTAACACCTGAGATATTGTTGCGACTAGATTGTTAACCATTTATATGGCACAATAGCACCAAAACAATATCAGCTAGGAGGACTTAATTTGGCTCAGATATTTCTAAAAAATAAGAATAATTAACTGCCGTATTCATAAAAAATGAAACAAGTCTGAAATGTGTTTTTAGGCAAAATTTTCATACACATATTTTTCTTAAAATACATATAAAATCTATTTTAATTTTTTATGAATACGGTAGTAAATATTTAAAATTAGCTTAATCGGTAAATTACTTCACCTGACCCCCAAACAAGTGTCATTAGGAATTTTGGATTTTGGTTTCGACCTAAAATTTCACCATACATTGTTAGAAAAGGCATAATAACGCTGATGTATTTTGACATCAGTACTATGACAAGTGTCTTCGTTTTGACCCCATGACACTTTTCATCATTGTGATGTCATCCTTAACATTTCTTGGCCAAATTGTCATCAGGTGAAATTATGTCATCAATGGGATGACACATCGGCATCACAGAAATGATGAATCGGAGTTAGTAAAATAAAAAATGGCATCAGTGCGGTGACTTAGAGAAAGGACTCATTAGGCTGAATTTAATGACAAACTGTTGAATTGAATCATTGGGATTGACTTTAGTCAAAGTGTGAGAATTCTATTATTTACCTTCCCGTTAAACATGTTTTTTTCAGAAGAATTCTCAACTAGAAGGCACCAGCAGCATGCCCGATGTGATTTTCGTATTCATTCTACTTTGAAAATTCGATTTATTTAACTAAATAATTTAAACAAATAGAATATGGGAATTTTTGCTTCTTATTTAACTTTTAAACATGCAAATAATGTAAATTTTACACAAAATGTGGCATCGAAATGATGTTACTGTAGTCATATCATAGATGGCACATTAAATATGACAAAATTTTATGAGGACTTTCTTCATTGGTTTGATGTCACTTTTTACCTCATTGATGCCATTTGTCAATAGGAAGAAGCTTTTTTCTATGGTTGCAGAAATAAACTCCCGCAATTAGGATATGGACCCGATAGCGTCCACACTATATGAACTAGGTAACAATAACCCTTCCAATACTATGGTAAAGTGTATTTGAGATTCGGCTCAGCCGCACATAGAAGTTTAACTTGCTTATCATGGTTTTTCCCATATTTGTATCTGCTTACCCATAAAACAAGATTTTCCGTATCACAATATCAAAATCTTTACAGTAACAAACAAATTCATATGAAAAACAAAATGTTATGAAATTTTATTTCAATGCAATGAAGGGGAGGAGTCATTGATAAAGGGCTTCCTAATTACAGGAAAAATTACATACTTACTTCAGTATTTATTCATTTTAATAATAATTATCTTCATGATTTCTTTATTTAAATTATTTTCAAAAAGAAAAAAACATGTGTGTTAAATAATGTTATCAAAAGTTACGTAAAAAGAACTTTATACAACAATTTGAATAGAAAAATAATTTCCTTAATACTTTAACAAAAATTAGTTATTAAACAAAAAAAAAAAAATACAATATTATACAACAAATAATAACAATTTTCAAATTTTATATTCAACTAATTTGTTTGGATTTTAACACCTTTATAATTATGATAATTTTAACTAATTGCTTCGTTAATTTGATTAAAAAAAAAAGAAAAAAAAAGACGAACAAAATTATTAAAAATAGATAGTCAACTCGTTATTATTGAAATAAGGCCTACAGAATTGATTGAAAATGTAATTTTTAATATTTTTTTTTTAATAATTGATTAGGAAGCTTTTCAAGAAGATAATAACATTTGATGAAGTGTAATGCAGTTAGTTGATATTTTTATTAAATAATAATTTGTGGAAAAACCTTTACTAAAGAAACCAATGTACTTAAGTTACTAAGCATAAATTAAAGTAAAGACCCATGGAGCTTACTGGTAAGCAGCTTTGTAAGGGAGAGAAGCACAATACCCCCTTACAAACCAGCTTACAAGAGGCTTGCTTTTTATATGGCGAATTCTCACTTGGAAGCACTTTTTTTTCGCTATGCAAAAACACAACTTGATGATTGATTGCGTTAAAGAAAAAATTCAATTTCTTTGTTCGTTAATATTTTAAATTCATTGCAATACAACCTGCTTCCATGTAAGGGAATAACAGAAGCACTTAGAACATTGTTCGTGAATTTTTTCTTCCAAATAATTCACTAAAAACTTGCTTACTTAGAAGGGATAATGCAAAGTTATTCAATCACTAAATTAAAAATTTTCTTAAATAGTATTCGCTTCTCTGCTGCTTCTTCGTAGCGTGTAATAGCAAGCGCATATATCAGCGCTCATGTAAATTTCGTGCTTTAAGAAACCTAATTTTTTTTTTTACTGGGAATGAAGATATAGACCCAGGCCCACGATGTCGAAAAGAACATGTCTTTCGTATATTTGTATTGAAATCAATAACAAAGTTTAGTTTTTTGTTATTGTTTTCAATATTAATATGCGAAAGAAATGATCTTGTCGACATCGTGAGCCTGGCAGATAGTCTTATCTATAGTCTAATGTATAGTTTCGCCTTTAGTCTCCTCAATACACTTGAAATTTTTTTTCGTCTATAGTTTCATCAACAGTATTTTTTATCTTATTGTATAGTATTTTTTTTAATCGATTATAGTTCTGGTTTAAAGTCTCGCCTATGATCTTGCCTTAGTCTCGCCTTTAGTCTCATCTATTGTTTCGCCTTTAGTCTCATCTTTATTCTCGCCTTTAGTAAAGGATTAAGTCTCGTCTATAGTCTCGCCTTAGAACTTGTCTTTAGTCTCGTGTATAGTTTCGTCTTTCGCCTCCTCTATTAACTCGCGTTTTTTCGCGTCTATATTTTCATCAAGTGTCTCTCCAATAGTTTCGTCTTATATAATGATATATATTTTTTTGTCCAACGTAGATAGCAAAGTATTTTTATAATTCCGTCCTTTGACTCGTTTTTAGTTTCGCCTTTATACTAGTTTAAAGTCTCGTCTATGATCTGACCTTAGGTTTCGTCTTTAGCATCATCTATATTCTCGCCTTTAATTTAGGATTAAGTCTTGTCTATTGCCTTGCCATATATCTTATATTTAGTCTCATCTATAGTCTCGTGTATAGCTTCGTCTTTAGTCTCTTATATGAACTTGCATTTTTTTTTCTCGTCTATAGTTTCAAATATTTCCTCACCAATAGTTTCGTCTTTTAGTATGTGGTCTACATGTAGTTAGTCTATCATACCGTTTTCGTCAGTAGTCTAGTATTTTAATGTCGCCTATAGTTAGTCTGGGTTTGAGTCTCGTCTGTGCTGCCGTCTTTAAGGCCCAGGCGCGGATCCAACTCGAGCCTTAGGGGGGGGAAAATTTTTCTTGATACAAAAAAGTAAAAAATTTGTTTTTAAAAGTTTATTAAAATTAATATGTGTATATTTATTAAAAAAAACTCAACAATAAGGTTAAATGAAATATAAGAGTAGTTCATTATAAATTAATTTTTTTAAATAAGCAATTTATGATTTCCTCGTGAGGCAAATTTAGATAGTACAGTCTTTCTTCTGTCATTCTTCTGTCATTGTCATCGTCTGAGCCATGTTTCTATTAGACGACGGGTAGGAAATGAACTCTCTCTCGTCGCATTACTGACGAGTAGGGCAAGTTTTTTATGGCATATGCCATTTTTGCCATTTCTTCAATTATTTTTTTAAAAAGCAATTTTTGGTCCAGCTTGCTAAAGAATACCTTTTTGCAACATAGAAAAAAAATTTTAAATAAGCTTAGCGAATATAAGGCAGAATCTATTCGAAATGCTAACTGAATAATGCAAAAATCGGACGTAAAAAGTACTTTCAATGCATCTGCTCAAGCCTCTTGAAGTTACAAACGAAAGGGATTTCTATGAATGAAAGCTTTGGCTTAATTGATAGTGCTAATGAAAACAATACAAGATGTCAATAAAAAAGATTTTGTTGAAAAGTTTAAAAAACGTTTTAGATCGTAATATGTGTGGTAAATTATTCAATACTCCTGAAAAATCTATATGGCTTGGTATTTCAATTTTAAAAAAGTGTTTTAATCGATTTTCTCACAATTTTGTTTTAATGAAAGTGAGACGGATGAATTTATTGACAACCCCTCTCCATCTGAACTTTTAGTGTTCGAATATGCTCCAGTTACATCTTGCGATGTTGAAAGAGTGTTTTTCATTTATAGAACTGTGTTATGTGATAACAGGAGATTATCAAGGGTGTTCTAGAAATCGAAGACGTAATACGCAAGAATTTTAAACGTCGTTTTTTAATAAGATTTCCCTGAAAAAAAAATTTTATGACAAATGTTATAAAAATATTTCTTTATGTAACAGAATTTTATAACAAAAATTAGATTAAAAGTGTATTAAAAACAACTTCCAAATTCTTGCGTTTTGCCCCCCAGTATTTTTTTTTTTTTTGACAATTTGAAGAAACTATTGTACTTACAATAGAAACTTAATAAAATAAATGTTTCTTAAATAACTTTTTATTTTTGCCATTTTTCGAGCCATTTTTTATACTTTTTCGTACCATTTTGCCAGCTATTTTTCGTGCCATTTCAAACTTGCCCTGCTGACGAGCATTGAAACGAAAATTTTTTAATATTGTTCTTAGATTTCGGTAGATATCTTTATCACAGTTTATTAAAGCATCTACAATGTTATCTGATAGATTTTTAGATATTTTCCATGTTTGTTGCAAATGCAACAGTTCAGACTCGAGTTTAGATGTTAGTAGGTGTTTATCGATCTTTTGGGAAACGTGTTTTGAGATCTTCTAAAATAAATTCAATAAGAGGAATGTAACCTACAACTCGGTAGTAATCTTCAACATTTTGAATGTGATTGGAACCTCGATTTGATCGCAGATAACTTAAACTTTTTCAAAAATCGCTTTAAATAGTTCTTCGGCTTTATTTATTTTCTCTTCAAGGCACATGATTTAAGTTTTGATAAGGCTTGATCCTTTTTGAAGATCTATATCGTGCTTTTGTAAAATGATACTATTCCTCAAATGAATTCAAAAGCGAGTTCCTTAATATAAGGCTTTTGATGAAGTATCTCTACCTTTCCACTCAGATATTTTTTCCAAAGCTTCTACTACGTGACGGCCCAACCATCTGGTCTCGCATAATGTAGAGAGTTTGGCTCCCAAATACTTTGCTAAAACTGTGTTTCGCTTGGGATGAATATATTTAAAAAAATTTGTCGTTTCTTTAACAAATGATACAACTTATTGTATTAATGGCATTTTGTTGCTTTTTAAAATTGAGTTGTTTGATTTATGGGAATAGCAAGCAAAGCTTTTAGAACTAATGATGATACTGCCTTTGCATCAATTGACATATCACATTATCAATATCCTTTGAAGCCTCTTCAAATGCGTTTGAAATATCTTTAAGATAAGGAAATCTGGGTTTTCCCCGAAAAATCTGTGTTTTAGTCAAAAATTATCGAATAGAATTTTAATTCATATAATACATATATACATAAATATTGCATATACATACTAAGGCTTATTAATAATTCGACCGCACGCATTTTTAAGTCAAACGTTTATTCTTTGGATATAAAAAGATGCCACCTGCTGGGATAGAATGTAGAATAATAAGTATTTAAATACAGTAAACTAGATGTCTAATAAATAACTATTAGAATTAAGTTTTGGATACTTATTGAAAATTTCGTTAGATTCAATAAAAAAACCAAAAAAAAACTTTGCTGGGATTTCCTAAAATTTTTTGCATATAAAAAATATTATTATTGGGAATTCTTGTATTATCGAGAGAAACCAAACATATTTTTAGAATTTAGGGGGGGGAAATTTCCTTATTTCCCCCCCCCCCCCCCCTGAATCCGCGCCTGTTAAGGCCCAACTATAATATGCATAAGCAACTATGCGAATGCATGTAAATCATGTGTGTCAACCATATTGAACTTAAGGGAAATGTTTGCTGTGTTTTCTGAAGCTGTCATTTGCTTAAGCAGAGTCCGAAACTGGTCGCACATTTCGTACGGAATCAGATGTTTTCTGATTTTGTTTTTGTTGTTTTAAATGTATTTAACAGGCTGTTCGGCAAACTTAAGCTTAAGGTTACTCATGCATTTAATAATTGGCCCTTGTCTTTCGTCTTGTTTAGCCTTAAACTCGTCTATAGTCCGGTATTTTTTGTCTTAAGACTCGCCTATAGTTTCGCCTTTAGTCTGATATTTATTCTATGTTCTCGCCTTTTGTCAAGCCTTTAGTTTTGTTTATAGTTTCGCTTTAAACTCGTATTTTGTCTCATTAATAGTTTCGCCATTAGTCTGGTTTAAAGTATTAGTATGGTTTTAGTCTCGCCTTTAGTGTTGTCTTAAGTTTCGTTAAGTCTCGCCTTTAATTTAGGATTTAAAACCTTATTCCGTAAAACACAACGCAACGCCTAAAATTTAATTGAAAGCAAAAATAAATTCAAAAATATTTTATAATTTTGTTGTTGCTTTCTATAGGAAATCATATTTTCAACGTCACAATATGTGACCTTCTCTGAGAAAAGGGACCTAGTGTGTGAAATGAAGTGTTGAGAAAAACGCATTATTATAATTCTACACCTTTTTAGGTACCAGAATCCACTCTTAAGTCTGAACCAGTTTTTTGACACACTAGGTCCCTTTTCCCGGAGAAGGTCACATATATGAATTGTTTGAAATTTAAAAATTCAATATAAATTTCTGTAGGAATCAACAACAAAATTTTAAAATATTTCTGAATTTGTTTATGCTTTTAAAGAAATGTTAGGCGTTGCGTTGTGTTTTACGAAATAAGGCCCTTAGTCTTGTCTATATTCCGTCCTGAATCTCGTATATAATCTTGGGCATTATTTCCTAAATAGACTTGTCTAGAGTCTTGTCTTAAGTGTTTTATATAGTGTTCTTAACCTTATCTATAGTCTCGTCTAGAGTCTAGTTTAAAGTATTATCTATCGTTTATACACAAAAAAAAATTAAATTCAATAAAAAAGATTGTAATACTAATTAAATTGTCACAATTGAACAAACAAATAGCAGCAATTAAACGTTTAATCAACTTAATTAAACGTTAAATTCACTTGATTAAACGTTTAATTAACTTGATTAATCGTTAAATTCTCTTGATATAACGTTTATTATATTTTTAACTAAAACTAAAATTTATTGCTGATGACATTTAATTTTTGATTAATGAATTAATTGGTGAAACATTTTGTAGAATTTTTTCTGTGCAGTATTTCGCCTTTAATACTTCCTCCAGTTTTTAACTAACGATAAAAGTAATAATTAAATTTCTCAATTGAATTATTGAATTCAAATAAAAGAGAAAAAGTTTCCACTTACTTTAAGTATCTTCAAAAAAAGTTTTGAAGCTGAAACAATTGAACGTGTAATTGAACAGGAATAACATTAATTATTTCCTTTAAACAAACCACAAAACAAATCTTATAAAAGAAAACTTTGTCCACAAGAAAGTTCATTTTTGTATTTCCTACTTCATTAAGTAAAGACATTTTGATAAAACTAACAAAGAAAATAAAGAAAATATTATATGTAAAATAAAAGTAGGGTTTCTGAATTAATACATTTTTATTATTTCTATTTCGTTTAAGTTTAATTCTCAAAAATTGTCTTCCTTAAAAAAGAAAACCTTTCAAAGGACTTTTAGACGTTTGTCTTAAAACTGTAAAAAATAAAAATAGACGAGTGCAAAACAAATATGTACTTAAATATATCAACATGCCTTAAAATTGGACATGGAAAATAAGTATGTACATCTGCTGTGTAATGTCAGAGGCCAATCACATTTGAAGAACTGTTGAAAAATGTATAAAAATTTAATAAAGGACCCATAAATACACTTATGGTTTGTTTAAATAAAAGAACATTTTGATTAGAGGACATAATTTGGTAAATACTCCCCAATAAAATTTAAACAAAAAAAAAAAAAAAAAAAAAATAGGCAATAGACAATAAGTATGTGCGTACATCAAATGTATGCAACACGCAATACAAGTGACGGATAAACAAACAATACCCGACACACGCACACTTGTAGACACATGGCAAGCAATTTCCTACACACAACCATACAAAGGAGGACACGAATCGAAAGGCGTCGCATCGAAAAAAAAAATGTCCAACATAAACCCACAACTTTACAATATTTCTCATCTCTATCTCCACTTGAATGAACAAAATACATTTAGATTCTTATTTTTTTTTTTTTATCTGCCGTCGTCTAACGACATCATTAGCGACACAATATGACACAAAGCTTTACCAAAAGACAATAACAACAACAATAATCACAATAATGTTGCAAATTGGATTTCAATTGAAACACATCACAGCAGTTCTCACACGCCAATACACACACATGTACAAACGAATGTGGTGAATCAAAAAAGGGAACTTTTTAAAGAATTAATTTTTTTAATATTTCAGAACTTGATACAGAGGTAGAATAATATTTAAACTTAAAACAAGATTATAGACAAGTTTTTGGACTAAACTATTGCCATAGGCTACGCTTTAAACACTTCTATGGACTAGACTTATGATCGAATTAAAGATGAGTCTATCAACTAAACTAAGAACAGGTCTGTGAATTAGAACTAAGACTAGTCAATTGAACTGAACTATGTACCGCTAGTTGCACTTGACCTTTTTCTAGCATTTGAAAAAGACTAAAGTCTAGTCAATGAATCACAAACTAGACTACCCAACGCTACTACACTAGTCAATGGAATTAACTAAAAACTAGAATATGGAGTAGAGTAAAGAGTTCGCTATAATATAAGTCGATTCCTTTGGTTCCAAGTTGGAACAAAGGGCCGTAACGAAATCCGCATCTGTCCTGTGCCAATAGTTTTTTTCAGACCAGGGTTTTCCTATTTTGTTTTTTTCGGATTCCAGTAGTCTCTTCTCCAGATGTTAGCGGATCTATCTCTTCCTATGGTTCCAAGTTGGAACTAAGGGTCGTAACGAAAACCTTCCATCCGGATCTGTTCTGTGTCATTAGTTTTATTCCGGCCAGGTTTTTCCTGTTTTGCTTATTTCGGATTCTAGTAGCCTTCTTAAGATGTTAGCGGATCTACCTCTTTTCCTGCTGCCTTGAGGGTTCCAGGCAATTGTCATCTTCGATACATCATCATGAGATCTTCTCAAAATATGGCCAATTTTATGCGGATTGATGTTTCACCTGTTCTTTGCAACAGCTCTCTATTGGAAACTACGTTCGGCCAAAAAATGTGCAACGGTTAATAAATACTTGCAGATATTGTATGTCGCCTGCAGTAGAGTTCCAGGACTCACAGCCCTATAGCAGGTTAGAGCAACCATTTAAGGAGAAAAGGCGAACCTGTTTGTATTTGTACTGACTTCCATGTTGTTTGTAATGCACCAAATGACTGTTTTGCCTTTCGTATGCGATATGCAATATCTTCACGATAGTCGCCTATGGAGAATATTATGCTTCCTAAGTAAGAACACGATTGCACATCCTTGGCATCTAAGTTGTATAGAGAGATTGGTTGTGTTGATAGTAGAACCTTTGTTTTGTCGATGTTAATAAGAAGAGCAACACCCGATGCTAACTGGTTTATCTGTTCCAATTTGGCTGATATGTCGGTAAAGATATGCGCGAGTAAGCAGATATCATCAGCATAGTTCAGATCCTAAAGTTGACCATCCATACCCCTTGCGATGCATCTTTTAGTGCGGATTGATTACTGCATAATTAAGTCCTATTAAATATTGAATAACAGCGGAGAAAGGAAACATCCCTGTCGTACACCAGTACTAACATCAGTCGGGTTGCCTAACATGAGATCATGCCGTACTCGGCTTGTTGAGTTCCATTGAGCGCTTGAATAAGATCGTTTAGGTCAGGTAGGATGCCCTTTCAACGAAGTGCATGCCAAATAGCCTGATGGTGGAAAGTACCTAGAAAAAATAAAAATTGATTTCAATTAAAAAACTTGCGATATTAATTAAATTTGCAACAGTAGACAAATAATAGTATCACATAAATTTCTCTTGATTAAATTTTTTATTAAAACTGATTTTATTTTTGATTAATACTTTAATTGGTAAAACACTTTGGAGAACTTTTTCTGTCTATCGTAGGCTCTGATAAAATCGATGAATATCAAATATTGTGGAGATCGCCATTCCACCGATCGCTCTACTATGATCCGTAGGGTATTTATGTAATCGTTGCAAGATCAATGTGGTTTGAAACCGGCTTGCTTTTTTCGAAGATCTGATGCAATTGATGATGACAATCTAGAATGCATTATATTAGCTAATACCTTATTGATCATGGTCAAAAGATTATTAAGTCACCTTTCATGGGTAGTTTGATTATCACTTCCTAACTCAGTTCATTAGGAAGACAGTGGGATGTCAGCTGATGTCAGATGTCAGGATTGATGTTGTCTATGACTGGTGCCTTGCCATTCTTCAGTGCACGTATAGAGAGTTATTTTTGGAGTAGATTAAAAACTATTGTTTGAACTAGACTATAGAGTAGTCTATGGACTAGACTAAGACTTGTCTATGGACTAGACTTAGCAATATATATACGAAATTCCATAACTTTTTTTTTAAAACTAGACTCCAGACTAGTCTTTGTTGAGATTTAATACCTTAACACCCTGCTCCTAAATTGGGCCAACAAAACGAATTCGATGGCGGGGTTTGCAGGCGACGTTCTCGTACTCATGTTTCATCCAAACTCCATTAGTTTATATTCAGATGTAGTCAAGTGTAAAACAAGCCTTTTATGCAGGCATCACAATACAGCAGAAATTAGTAGAAATAAAATGCAGAACAATGGAAGGTAACACAATCATCACATCAGCTTCTCTTCGACAATGATGTTGACATCGTCGTGTTTCTGTGGTATCAAACAAAAAAAGATACGCACTCTGATTAACGCAGGCAACAACAGCCGCATGATGATGATGGCAACATGTAACGCTTAACAACTTTTTTGTTTGAAACTTTATTTGGAAAAGCTTTCTACCACATTCACACACATAAACACTTGTACACTGGTTTTCATATGATTTTGGGGAATTACCCAGCGGGAAAAAATGAGTTCGGATGCCTTCTGGAAGGCCTCTGTATTCCTTTTTTTTTTTAGATAAACAATTCCTTCTTGCTCCATTCCATACTCATACCTTTTTTACACACGTTGCCATTGCGGAGTAGGCCTCCTGCTCTCGCTTCTTTAGCAGGTACATTAGAATGGTAACGGGATCAAAAAAATAATTATTTTGCCTTTGCTTGCGCAAAAAAACAGTACAAAAAATGTTCCCCCTTCTCATAGAAGCGAGTGTGGAAGGTGTATCTTATTTTTTATACGAAAGAGCCGGGGCTTTCTATGAGGCATTCTGGCATTCTTTAGCTGTTAGATAAGAATAGTACTTAATTGAATAAAAAAAATTTTTAAGCAGGCCTTTAAAAGGCCTGAAGTCTTCTTAGTTTTCCCGCTGGGCAGAAGGTCTTCTGAGTTTTCCCGCTGGGTATATTTATGGTTGTGTGTGTGTGTGTAAATCTGTGCGTGCTGTGCAAAACAATTTAAAAAACGTTATTCATACGAATGTTATTTGCGTGTGTGTGCGTAAGTTACTTTTTTTCGACCCATCCGTTTCCGCTAGAAATTTATTCCAAAAGTTATTTACTGACTGTTGGGTAAAATTTTAGTTTTAGTGCAAAAGTCAACTTTTTTTATCACTGCTTTTTTTCTAAAGATTTGTTTTTCTTGCTATTTTTGCTATTGTTGTTGGGGTTGTTGTTTGATCTAATCTTTTCGGCTTTATAATTGAGTTCATTTGTTTGGTAATTTACCAACTTAATGGAAACATTGTTCAGTATTTCCCCCCCAAACGATTTAAGAGTTTCAATCGATTGCCAAGCATAAGAGATTATTCGTTTAATTCACAGAATTCAAGTAAAGTAGTCGATTTTTTTTTATAAGATAAGGGATAATAATGATATAATGGGATTTTTTTTAGGTTTAGGTTTGTTTATAAAAATTCATTTTAAATAAAAAACTAATGAACTTTTTTTAAACGCATGCGTGAGTTTAATATTCGAAAAACTTAAAACTTTAGGCAATTCACAAATTGTTCTTTTGTGTCATATTGGTTGTATGTACTATAATTTAATGAATGTGTCATTAATAAAATTATAGCGAATACAACCAATATGACGCAGTAGAACACTCTGTGAATTACCTAATTTTATTTAAATATCAAATTTACCTCGACAATAAAAATTTTGGAATTAAAACATGACGAATGATATATTTTTTCTTCGATATGTCACAATTTATAAACCAATTTTTATAGAATCACACATTACAATATAAAATACAATAAAACTGTGTACCACATTTCATAACTGCATTCCTTTCGAGATTTGACTTAAGGACATATTATTAATTACGGACCGTTCCGAAGTGTTATGACGTCGCTAAAATATAACTATCCCTTACGGTTTTGGGCATATGCACCTGTACCGCAATTCTGTAACATTTTGAAATTATTTACCGATATCGTTAATTAACGAGAAATCTCGGCAACTTTAACGAAATTTGTTTGTTTGGAAATATTAACGACAAATATCAGTAAAAATAGAAGAACGTCAAAGTTAAAATTTTTTTAAATAAATAAGAAATATAAAATAAATTTAGCTTTAAAAAAATTTATTTTAACAAAACATGAACGACAACATGTTAATATTGATTATATTTCTAAACGAATATGTTGGTTGTTGGTTCGAGGTGCATGATCCACTCTAGCCCAACATTCTGCTTTAACTTTTTATACCCAAACAAACTACTGTATGTTATGGCCCATCTGTCAGGTCTGATTACTTGTACAAAAAACATGTATTTTGTTTTTGTAAATTTTTTTTTCAAGCTGTCAAAAACTTACTACCACAGATACAAAGCAAATGGAAAAAACATGTATGTGTGGCATATCATAAACATAAACAAAAATTAATCAAATGTAAACAACTTTTGACAGCTCAAAAGAACAAAAAACAATGATCATCAGACGTCTTGCGCAGACCTGTTCAATGGGTCTTATTTGTGCAAATGTGTGTAGCACATTTAAATATACGGGGCTGTGCTGGAAATCGAAAACGTAAATCGCAAGAATTTGGAAGTAGTTTTAAATACACTTTTAATCTAATTTTTATAATTTTTGTTATAAAATTCTGTTTAACGTTTAAATATTTGTATAATACTTGTCATAAAATTCGGTAAATGCGGGAATATTATTAAAAAACGAATTCAAAAATTCTTGAGGTTTCCGTTTTCGATTTCCACCCCTGATAGGTTCTGGAACCACCTTTTATTACAACGATTGACCCAGAAATAATCGATTTAACAAGGTCCGTCCTTCTATCTTGCTGGCTGGTTGTCTGTCCAAGTTAATCTTGTGCGCAAATTACAGGTTGAAATTTTTGGAAATAATGTGTTTATTGTCACAAGCCTATTCGAAATGGTGAGATGCGGTTCTTCAGTTTTCATAGCAAACTTTTTTCCGGAAAAAACGGGGTTTGTGCCCATTAACCATCTTGTTTTATAGACATTTGGGTATAATTAGGTCCACAAATATATTTTGTTGCAACCTACATAAATCATCAGAACAAATTTTATTAAAATCGGTCCATATTTGACACTTATAATAAGTTACCATTATAATCTATGTTATCTCATAGTAGTAATCATAGTTGTAGTAGTAGATATTTAGATAATATTTGGCACAAACATCTCTTATGTAAATCTTAACCTCACAACATACTATTTTTGGCGGAAACATGATCGCCCAAATACTTTAATGTAGGGTCGGGCTTGATCGACTATACTTTCTTAAATTAAATTGGCTTCATAACTCTATATTTTTACTGCCTGTTTTTAGAAAACGCAAACAAGGGAGTGAGTGAAAAATTATATTGAAAACAAAAACAAATTTTCGTTTTTTATTGTTGTTTTCAATACAATTTCTCACTCAATCACTTGTTTACGTTTTCTAAAAACGGGCAGTTAATCTGTTAACAGTACATTTATTTATTAATAATTATTTAACAAGAACTTTTTTTGTGTCGTTAGCTAACGACATACGAAATAGCTCTTAACGACAACTAACGTTAGCTAACGAATTTTGACTAGTTAACGACAGTTTTTTGTCGTTAAAAAGTTAAAGAATTTCAGTACTGTCGTGTATGTATATTTGTTTGTTTGCTTATTTGTAAATGAGCGATTTTTTTCCGTTTCAGTCGTTTGAAGGTGTTTTTCGGAAGTGGTTTTTATAAAGAACTTATGGTGGGCAGATAGAAGAAAATAACTATGAAGGCTTTCCCAGAGTATTTCAATTCAAGATATTGGCAAATACATATATCTCTTAAAATGACTTGCACTTTTCCTTGAAAATGGTGCCAATACCAAAAATTGACTCAGAGTTTAGGCCAATTGCTATTTTGTGCTTTCTATCCAAGGTCCTTGAAAAACTTCGTTTTAATCAAATGTCGTTACATATCAAAAATAACGATTTGTTGTCTGATAAGCAATGTGGGTTTCGCCAAAATCAGAGCTGTTTTTCTGCATTACTGGATGTAACTGAAAATATTCGACGTGAACTGGATGAAGAAATAATAAATTTCGTGGTATTTCTTGATCATTCTAAAGCCTTTGACATGGTTGACCATGGCACGGTTTGCTTAAAACTTCGACACTTTTTTAACTTCTCCTTAACTTCAACGCGACTACTATCCTCCTACCTCTTTGGTCGGTGTCAATTTTTGTGGTTAAACAACCGGCAACTATTACACTGCAGGATTCAGATGTATGCCGACGATGTGCAGTTGTATTTAAATAGTCCTGTCATTTCTGTTGCTGAATATATTTCTAAACTTAATGATGATCTGAACAAAATTTACCGCTGGGCAACTTTAAATGGACTTTGTTTAAACCCTCGAAAATCAAAGTGTATCTTAATTCTTAAGAAAACAATTTCTCGTATTCCCAATGTTGTTGTTTTAATAAATGGTGAAAAAATCACCATTGTTAATGCTGCCAAAAACCTTGGTTTAGTTCTTAATGACAGTCTTACCTGAACAAACCATGTGAATACACTTGTGGGTCAAACATACATATACAAAGTTGAGGAGTCTTAAGTCGTCAAAGTACTATACTCCTATTAATATAAGGCAATGCTTGCAAAATCATACCTTGTTCCTGCTATAATCTACGGTTGTGAACTTTTTACAAGCTGTGATTCAGTTAGCAAAGCTTAGCTAAAGGTTTAATACAAAAATATTATCAGATATGTGTACGGATTGCAAAGATATGATCATGCTTCCCAATTTTCTTCAAAATTTTATGGAGTTTCGTTTAACAATTTTCTTAACAAACGTGTGCTTTTATTATACCCTCCACCACAATAAGTTGTGAAGAGGGTATATTAACTTTGTCATTCCGTGTGAAACTTTTTTATTATTCATTTCAGACCCGATAAAGGATATATATTCTGGGTTATTGAGTGATTCTAAATCGATTTGGCCATGTCCGTCTGTTTGTCCGTCTGTTGAAAACACGATCACTTTCGAACAACTCAAATGAAATGAACAAACTTTGTTTCAAATTGCTTGTAGTTATTCTAAGCAATTTGGGATTGAAATCCAGCAAAATCGGTTCAGTAGGACAAGAGCCATGAATCAAAATGTGGAACCACCACCTAAAAAAAATGAAAATTTTGTTACAAAAAATAACATAAATGGTGGAACAAGGCACGGAATGAGATAAGATTTTGCAAAAATTCGTTTTATTCGACTGGAAATCATGCTGTAAAATTTCGTGAAGATCAGTCCATAATTTACCCTAGGCCCCATACAAACACTTGTCCTGGAAAACAGTTTAGTACGCCTAAAACCGTAAAAATTAATGCAATTGTTTTTTTTTATCCAATTTACTTATTTAGGTCTATTTAATATTCTTTTTTTATTTGGGCCTATTTTTAATTTCTTTGGCTGAATTTTGTAGCATCCGTTGTATTGTAAAAAAGGTGCGTGATTGATAATTAAAAATAAATAAAATTACTTTGTTTCTTGGTGGAGGGTATCAAAGATTTGACACAGCCGAATATAGTACTCTAACTTGTTTTTGAATAAAATCATTTACTCGGAAATGCCACAATATCTTATTGATAAAATCAGGTTTGCCAGATCAGTTAGGGGAAAAAGGATTATAATTCCATTACACCGTTCTCTTCTGTCCGAATGGCAATTTGTTATACATGCTGCGCGTATTTGGAATATCCTTCCTCAAACACAACAACTTAATAGCAACGCAACTAGCTTTAAGATTAATTTATTTAAATATTTTTCGCAATAGGAGACTATAACAATAATATAAACAATTTATGTTAATTTTTACTAATACATATATTAATTTACATTTGCCGTCCTAACTTAACGTATTGATATTACATTCCTGTACTCTTAATATAAGATTAATTCTTGTTGTTCAGGAATTGAACATTCTCATGAAATAAATAAATATTTAATTTTTGATATTCTTTAATTAGGCTTGAGTTCATCAAATTTAATTTTCATTAAATTATTTTCACTGAGGGAAGGAATTTTACAACTTGGAATTCTTATCAACATTTATTGATAATTTTTCCTGGCCGAGCTGGGATTTGAACCCGGGTTGGTCTTTACATGTTTCAAGAAACACCACTTTCTATCGTCAGAAGATCTTTGTGTTCTACCCACTGCACCACTGCGGTGCCCGTTAGCCAACAGTCAAAAATCAATCTTTAACCAGTAGTACTGGTGAAGAATTAATTCAAAATTTGCTAATTCATTAATGAATTAAAATCAAAAATGAATGATTCATTTACAGCTCTGCTCTGAACAACTTCTCCGAACTTATGTAAACTCAATTTTATTAAAATGCACTTAAACCCCTTGTGCTTTAAGCCCCTCATTTAAAAATTTTGACATTTTTATTTGTACAAAATTATTAAAAAGCTTTTATTTTCAAAACATAAAGTCCTATCGCATCATGTGCACTTAATTATCAAGAATTCAAGGGATTTCTTTCTTTAAACATAGACAAAGTGTGCGTGAAAGATACCTTCGAAATTAATTTAAAAGACCCGTCAATGCCATTGTGTATGTATGTGTAATATCTAGTAAATTTTCGCGGCCTTGATTTGCTGGTTAACACGCATCTAAAATGGCAAGTTTTCATTGATTCTGTTGCATTAGTAGGGATAAATTTGACCGTCGCGACGGCATGACTTATGATGGCTTTAGGGGACGCTGTTCTTTGTGAATTATTTGCAACGACCTGGACCTTAAGAAAACCTCACAAGAAAATGACTAACAGAGTGAAATCGCTAAATCTCGTTGGGCTGTTCAAATCACCTCTACATAAGATGACAATGCGCTCAGACCGCACGTGCAGTATGTCCCATGTGGCATGAGATCTGTAGCAAGTGGCGCTGTCCTGTTGAAACATCATGTCGTTGGTGTCCATATTATCCAACTCAGGCCAGATGAAGTTTGTAAACATCGACCTACAGCGCTTGCCATTGAGGCCTGGGAAACATCGTTCTCAAAAAATTCCTCACCAAACCGTTTATTTTTACGGGATGCAAAGGACTTTTTTGGATCGTCCTAGATTCAAAAAAATTTTTTAAATTTTTTAAAATATAATAATATGCACGTGTTGTTGAATGATATATCTTCTACGGGGACATGAAAAAACAACAAAATAAATGAAATGTCGATTCGACAGATGTATGGTAACTAGGATTTTTGTTTTCCCCTACTTTTTTGATTACCGGGAAACAAAAAATTCACTTGCCTCACTTCCCAAAATTAATTCAATTTGTTCTTCCATGTGGAAATTTTTTTAATATTCATTTAAGATCCCATAAAGTCTGGGTCTTGGGCAAATCGCGACCCAGATTTTTAGCCATGTCCGTCTGTTAAAATCACGTTTTTTTTCCAAACGACTCAAAAATAAAGAGCAATTTGGGTATTAAATTGTTTCTTCTAAGCATTTTGGAATTGAAACCAAGCGGAATTGGTCCAGTAAGAAAATAGTTATGCACCCAAATGTGAAACAAAAAAAAAAAAAAAAAAAAAATTGGCAAAAACTAACATAAGTTGGTGGCGGAATGCACCGATTGTTACAAACAGGGCAAGGGCCTTCATGCAATTGAATGTTTGTTGTCGTTACTCTGAGACTCACCTAAAGTTAATATCTTTGCGAATCAAAAATTTTCCAGTGAAATTACATCAATTTGTTAGTACATATCTTGGCATATTTAGCTCTAAATGCATGTTTTTGCATATTTTGCTATTAGTGCATATTTTTCTTAATATTTTTAAAAAAAGTTGCTTGTTTTATTTTTGTTTAAAAAATTATATTTATTTTTAATGATTCTAATTTTTACGCAGTAATATTTTTCTATTTGCCGAAGACTTTGTGATGTTAAAGTTTCTATTTTTTTTTGTGTTTTTAAAAAAAGGAAAGCTACCTTTTTGCACAGTATACAATAAAGGTTTTACAATTGATAGAAAATTTCGAACAAATCAGCACCAATTAACAAGATTTCGTTGGTCGTGCTTAATTCCCAATTTTTATTCTTGATAAAAACATTGAAATTTATTGTTTATGGGATAAGCCAGATTATCGGGAAACTTCATTCAAAGATTTTAGAAAAACTAAAAATATAATACAAACGAAACTGTTAAGCGAATAAGAATTATAAGCAAGAGTTTTACTGGTAGTAGTGGGGAATGTAAGAAAAGATTAACTCAATGTTTATTGTTGCTGTTTTTGTTTAAGCTTTGGTATTATTACAAGTAAAACTGGTGCTTATAATTATTAATCGCTTACCAGTTTTATTTGTTTAAAATTTTTAGTTTTTCTAAAATCTTTGGTTGAAGTTTCCGGATGGTCTGGCCTAAGCAACCAGTGAAATGCTATGCGCATATTATTTTTAATTTAGGTTATGCTCTGTTGTTCTGTTTACAAACACAATTTTTCAAATACTCAAAAAAAGTCTAAAGTGGTTGAATCACGTTTTCAAGGCGATTCCTTCTGATTGTTCTTTAAATTTTACAACTAAAACGAATCATTTTGTTTTTGCACAAGGACTCTTTACTCAGAATGAAAAATCGGATTAAAAAAGTTTTAATGTACAGAAATTGATTGCAGTGTTGATAATTGTTTTAAAGCTTCCGTTATAATCCTCGAAATCCGAACACTTCAAGACATTGATACCACGTCGTACGTTGTGGGGTATTCGTTATTCAGGGTCATATCCTACAAAATAAAAAACCGTTATGTAATAAAAATAAAGCGACAACATGGATTTAGGGATACTCTTATTTAAAAACAAAATTAAATTGGCCTCCTCGGAAGGTTTTCACCAAAAATACTTGACCTGTAAATCACCTGTAAAGAAATTTGCATAAAAAAAATATTCAAATCTATTTAGATCATCCAAAATTCAACTTCCTCATACCCTTGTGAATGTGGGTGGCCCCATTTTGCATAATTTTTTCTTTTATTTCAAAAAAGATTATCAACATTTATTGGCTATAATTGTATGGCAATTAATTCATTTTCAAGTCCACCTTCGAAATTAACAAAAATTTTTGAATAAAACAAAATTTAAACAAAAAAAAAACACAAAAAAGTTAGTTCCTCTTTACAAACAACATCCGTTTAAAGGTCGTACAACAACAACAACAGCAAGAGAAAATTAAATAAAGGTGGATGCTTATGACCTTCTAATTGTTACCATTGACTTGACTAACAAAAATGAGGGAAGATGTTGGAAAAACACGAACTGGGAAAAAAAAAAAAATGGAAAAACTCTGTCTAGTGAAAAATTTTAACGAATACAAAAATTTAATCTTTAAAGAAAAATAATGCGGCATATAATTAGTGTCAGTTCCGTAGTCACATTTAGCTGCTGCAAGTTGACGCCTTCTTTTGCTATTTGTATTTTAACACACAAATACACTCTCATTCCTTCTTTCATTCATTACAAATTCAAATGTCATTCATTCATTTATTCATTACGTATGTACGTACGGGAATGTTTCTTGAACTTCGTGTTTGATAGAAGTCTCTTGTTTGTTCGTTCGTTCGTTCGCTTGTTTTGTGTTCATGTAACTTTTTTTTTTATAAAAATTCATTCAAGCATGAGATGTAAAGGACTACTTTTTTCCATTTTACAAAATGTTGTCTAACTTTATTTGTTAGTGTGATTGTGTGTGTGTGCATGTGACTTTGTATATTTGTGCGTGCAACCACCAATGTCGGCTTTGATCATAAAGATTCGAAACGACTAAAACCATTTGACAGTTGGCTTAGAAAAAGGTCTTGGTTTTGGTTTCTTGGTTGTTGACCATTCACCAATTCTTTTTTATGAAATACATCTGACCATTCATGCATCCCTTGGATTGCCATATATAAAACTGGATATGTGCCAAGTTTAGTTTGTAAAACATAATTATTGTAATTATATAAATGAGTGCTGGTTAAAAAGAATAGTTTGTTAGATATACATACATATTTAATAAGGGACACTTTTTCAAGTTTTTTGCTTTCAAAATAGGTTTTGCAGTAAATTTTTGGCATCGTCTTGCATCTCAGCGACAACAACAACGACCCATTCAAGGGAGTTTGAATAGTATAGTAGAACTTCTCGTAAATAAGCACTAACAAGTGAAAAGATCGCAAGCTTCAATTTGAATTGGGTGAGCAATAAGTTGATGAGGTGATAGATTTCTGGAAGGGAGCCTTATTTTGGGCATGAATCTTAATACATCATATTTTAAAGTAATGGAAGGTCCAAAGGATATCGAAAAGTTTATACGGCCATGGATTGCTATTTGAATGGATTGCTATTTGTTTGCTATTAAAGAAGCATGTTGGTCAAAGCACAATGATCTGGAGAGCTTTTGCATCATTCGGAGTTGCAAAACTTTCATTTTACGCCTGCAAGCAGCATAGGACCGTAACAAGTTGAGATTCCAATATTCTCGATCAATTGCAAAGGGTTTTATTTCATTCCAATTTAGGTAAAGTTTGGGAATTTCAATTATTAGTTGGCGTTTACAGGTGTGCGATGGTTGCCGACTGCCTTGAGGATGGTTTACGCAGAGTATGCCCTATCCAAAGTAATTTACGTAGACTGATTTTAATTTCGATAGGTTGTTGTTGGGCTATAAACGAGAATCGGATACTTTGTTGAGAGCCAATACACATGAGTCATCTTTCTTAAGCTTTTGTGGATAAATACGTGAATCAAATGCATATCCTTTGTTGCAGCCATGGCGCAATTATTAAGTCTATGCAAAACTACAACAATGCAACAAAAGAAAAAACAACATGCATTTTGTTTGTGTAAACCATGGTAAAGATGTCAGAAAAATTATACACCCAAAAGAAAAGTCAATCCATCCGTATTAAAATCAATCCGAGGCGGTATTAGTAGTACAGTGAGTACGGATTTTCTTGAATCAAGTGCAAAAAGGTTGAATTACGACCTTTGTTTACAGCTGTTACTCTCAATAATATGACACCAGCACCATGCCCCATATGGTTTTCGTAATCATTCTACTTTAAAAATTTAATGTATTTAACTAAATATTTAAAAAAAAATAGAATGTAGGAATATTTGCTTCTTATAAAACATCGTAATCATGAAAATACTGTTAATAATATAAAAAATGTGACATCGAATTGATGTCACTATAGTCATAAAATAGATGACACGTAAAAAATGACAAAATTATACGAAGACGTTAATCATTGGATTAATGTTACTTTTTGCATCATTGATGCCATTTGTAGTAACAATGATGTCACAATTCGGATGTAAGGGCGTCATCAATATGAAGATGCATTTTTCTATCAGTGTATGAAGCCAATTTCCCTGCCTGGTGACAGACCATAAATTTAGTTGGGCTCACCAGTCGTCCCCCAACAAAATTTTTGCTTAGCAATCCCTAATACGGTTTTGGCTTGGTATTAATATTACCCAGTGTAAACTGGTGGTATCTGAGACCACAGTGCATAATAAATAGACTAGAAAGTAAACTTCGTAAAAAAAAAAATTAAAGCAACTTTTTACACCTCATCAAGCCGTGACCTAAACATTATTAAGCACGTGCAAGCAATTCTGCTGAAAAATAAGCTTGAAGTAGAATTGAAAAAAAATATTAGTTGCTTCAATGCCCTGCCGGTTGCAAGCCTTAAGAGATGATCTACTTCGGATACCTGACCCAGGGCCTTGCAGACTTTTTTGTATGTAGCAACAGCACTTTCTCAGGCCGAACTCTTCCTCAAGTGGTGAAAAATCTTTAGTGTGATTTTCGGTGATATACATTCCCGCGACTTTAGATTGTAAACCGCAACCACGACGTAGTCACCGAAAGTATCTTTATGATGGAAAAGCAAAACTTCCGCCAAGACAATCTTCCATGAAAAGCATACTAACGGGTAGGTCTTAACAATTACTCAGTCCGGTGCCGCGCCACCCAGTGGTTATTGACTCCCGTGGTACCATATTCTTACGTCACGTTTCCGGCTCTTAAGGCTCAGTTAGCCGGGAGTAACAGTAACGTTGAAAATCAGCTGCTTCATTTTGTTGTATGTTAAGCAATTAGAACGATTACACTTAGCAGTAAGATGTTACGGCTCAATCTGTAAGAAATAGATTGGTCTTACGTTTTTACGGCAAGGTTACTGTTACTCTTACTCCCGGCTAACTGAGCCTTTAGGCGTTACTTAGGCCTGGTTCATTATCCTATCGACTCTTCAGGTTTGTAGTTTTCAACCGTCACAGATCCTGAGATCTGTAAATCTTGGATTTTTTCAAATCATAGTTATTGACCTGCACCTGATATTTCAAACCAAAAGGAAAAATATCTTAGTATGATCCCCGGGGGTTACTATTTTATAAGCTGAAAGCCAAAGTTAAGCACCCGGGGTTTGCTAAGCGAGCGTGGCAAAATTGCGTATTATAAGCCGAAATAGGCATATATTTAATGATATCTAGATAATATTTGGTACAATGAGCTCTTCCATGAATCTTAATGCCATAACATAATTTTGTTTTGGTAACTCTATTATTGCCTATGGGTGCTAAACAAGGTACATCCTCGATAATTTGTCTGTAAATACTGTGCTGTAGAGTATCATATTCTTTCTTACTTCTTTGCTCGTAGTTTTAGTTTCGGTCATCATGCCAATTTTAACGAGAGTAATGGCCAATTTTATTTAAATATAGTTCAAAGCGAATTTACACCAGGTGCTTGTATCTTGCTACGTAAGCAACAGCTGATAACTAACCTTGTGTCAAAATGTTATACCGTTCTGGTGGTTCTGGGGAATCTTAGCTAAATTCTATAATCTTTGCTTAAAATTATGAAATTTAGAATTCTTTCAAGTTATTATATTTCAAAACACACAATTTAAAATTAAAAACAAAATTAATTATTTGTTTGAATTTTCGACACAACGTTCAAATATTTTACAGTGTTGTTAACGTCTTCAAATTAAGACCATCTTGTATAAATTCGCCTTGATGTAGTTTTTCATATAATTTTATTTTTATTTGACATGAAAAACGGGGTTTAAACATGAATTTATATTTATATGAATTGGTGCAATCGGCCATAAGGGTAATATACAATTTTTTTTTATAATCGATTTAAATTTAATTCAGCTAGCTGAATTACTTGGAAACGAGTATTTTTAAAAATAAAGTAATATTTTACAAGTTCAAACCAATTAACATCAATTCAGCAAGCTCAATAACAATCATTATTTATATCATCTAATTTTACTTTGTATTTTAATCCATTCTGATTATTATTTATGTTCATCTTGCTGAATGCCCTCATTTTAAAGCTTTTTTGCTAGTTTAATTGTAAATAAAATATTTTTGATTACATTCAGCTAGATTTAATTTTTTTACTATTTTTATTTTATTTCGGTTATTTTTTAACAAATTAAGCTAGCTGAATTATAGTTATAATAAAAAAATTGCTTATAAACTTTTATTAATTTTTGAAGTTATTTAAATTCAGCTAGCTGAATATGTTCTAATTATAACATGCTAAATGTTTTTTATATTATTTCAAATAATTTAAAGACAATTAATTCATTTATCTAAATTATAGTGGCATTCGGCATATAAAATTATTGTCTTATAAAATATTTATGTTTAAATCTATATATTCAGCTGGCTAAATAAACATTTAAACTTTCCTAATTGTTTTATACAACACATCAGTTTCTTAAAACCAAAAGGTATTTATATTTCTTCTATATCTCTTAAAAGTCGGTTATACTTTAATATAAATCAATTACATAAAATATCATTCAACTTATCAAATCAATCTGATTTCTTTATAAAAAAATTATCACAATGTACAATTGACTTTAATAGCATTAAATACAAGACTAATAACAACCCCCCAGTAGGTCAAATTTCCATTGATAATTTAGATTTCTTAGGCTGCGCGTGTTATCTGATGCTGCATACTGTGATACACGAGTTCTCATCTCTTTGTTCCAATTTATGTTTAACTTCAGTCCCTTGGACTTTTTGTGCACAAAAACACTCTGGGTGGCGAACTTTTTCCGACATATTTCTCTATACCCAGCAGTCCATGTTGCTAGTTATGTAAACAAAAATGGTCCCTCACACTTTGACTAAAGCTTTGGATTGCAATAACGAATATTCTCCAAAATTGTTTCTTCTCTTCATTACTTTGGTTTAACAAAATACTCCAGGTATTGCTTTGTAGAACTTTAGGGTTGTTGAGCAAAATTTTAAAAAAGCATTGGCATTAGAACTGCTGGGTTTATTAACAATAATCACTGTGTGTGTGTGTGAGTGTTCCTTTATTCCTGCAATATTGTAGTTCGGTGTTGAATAATCTTAATTAAATTACAATAGTAACAATTTAAGCCAACAATAACAACAAAAGCCAAAGCAATATTAACTTTTGTGTCGACTAAAAAGTTCAACCACTTGCCAAATGATCGAATGACGACACGAAGGCATGAATAAGAGACTGGATGAATTGAAATACTGGCTGCGTACAATGGGCTTAAAGAGATGATAATAAAGAAGCGCAGCAAAGAAAATCATCGAATGTCGTTGAAGTCATTGAAACGTGTAATCTGAAGCACGTGCAGACATCAAAATAAAAAGGCCACAATACCCACACACACACACACACACACAAAATTTGATGAAAATGATTTCGATGTCGATGATAAATGGGGTTAAGAAAATTAGCCAACAAAATGTAAATAAGTGGGAGCAAAAGTAGCAGTTAGGTTAAAAATAGGTTAATACCTAAGACTTGATTATAGACTCGATTACAGACAAAGATTCTGACTTGGCTACAGACTTGATTATATACCTAAGTATAAGTCTAGGCTGTTGTCTAATCTGTACTGTTTCGGCTAGCGATATCGCAAAACAAGAATATGGAACATCTGCAGAAAAATACGGTAAAAAGTCATGTCTAACAATATGTTGGAGCTGCAAAAAACCAGAAGAGGCCAGCATTAGAGCATTTTCCGACAATAATGTAATCTTGACGATACAAATCAAATTATCAAAGATTTGCTAAAATCGTTAGGTCTGGTATGCATCCGCAAGTCCCAAAACGGAGGGTGTATTAATCTCTGAGAAGGGCACAAAGAAAGATTGTAAATCGGTCACGTAAATTTAATATAAGTTTAAATTAAATAGCCCATTAATTAATTTATAATACAGACATTGATATGGTTAGGCGTATTAAAATACATACAATGATTACGTTGGCAAAATCATGTTGTGAGAAGGCGTGAAGGTTATCCAGCAAAAAAAAAATATTTAAATACGAGCCCGGGAAGACCAAAATTTCGATGGAAAAATCAAGGAGGGGAAGAAATCTCTAAGATTGGAATTACAAATTTAAAGAAAAAGAGCGATGCTTGGAAATCTTTTCTACTTTCGGCTTAAGGGACTAACGTTCTGTATTAGTCACCTAAGTATGTATTAATTAATGACAGGTTTACTCCAGGGCTGTAGAGTTAAGGTATTTGTACCGGAGTCGGAGTCAAAGTACCCACATAAACTCGCGACTCCGAAACCGACTGCAAACTTTTGCGGCATTAAAATAGTTTCCAAAATAAAAAAATTTGGAAGTCAGAGAAAATAAGGACCAGTCGATTTTATATGTAAATAACGGCAAGTGCTAGAATTCAAATATCGCTTTAAAATATGTACAGAATAATTTTCTTGCTATATTTAACCATTTAAAAGGTACTCATATGCATAAAGCATGATAGTTAGAGTTGGAGATGGAGTCGGACTTAAACAATTTCAGCGGTTAGAGTTGGAGTCGGAGTTAGAACTATTTTTTTATTTCTAGTTTAGTCTACACCTCATATATAAGAGAAGGGTACTATGAGTTCGTCAGGATAGAACTTACTTTCACTCTTAACAAAGTTGTTTGAAAGAAGGTCTGCAGCGGATACAGAACTATAACCCTAATAGAAAAATTAAGACTTTCCAACAAAGCGGGGCGTTATAAGGGGTATTTTTATAGAAGCAATGAAATTTGTTTAAATATAAAACACAATAAATTCAATAAAATAAACAAAATTGTAACTTAATTAGCTCAAATATTTCATGGCATTTAATGCTTAAAATTAACTACTGGCATATGGCCTCCGCGGCTGCGTCTTATGGACGCCATCCTGTCGGTCCAATCTTTCACCACTTTTTTCGTCAATAGTGCTTCGAATGTAAGCATCTGAATTATCAATCGTTGCTGGTTTATCAGCATAGACTGGAGAATTGACGTATCCCACAAAAAATAGTCCAAAGGTGTAAAATCCCACCAACGAGGCGATATATTTCATGAGATAATTCGATCATCAAAACGGAATAAATTTATTTTCTAAAGTAATCAATTTCATTTCTTAAAACAAGAAAATTCATATAAATTTCCTAATTTTAACTTATTTCGTTCCTTTTTAGTAAAATTTTCTTAAATAAAAAAACATTTTGCTTAAACCAAGCCACACATATATCGACCCCTTTGCGCGAAATTATCGTATATGCCAATTTTTTGAAATTGAGTTTTTGATGCAATCTTGTTCTACATTCAAAGAGACGTCACCTGACAAAATATTGTAGGCAAATTCCACTTCGTTGCTCCAAAAATTGAATGTAGATTTTCATTTTTATATGCAAGCGAACGCAGAGAAAAGTAAAAAAATGGCTGTCCTGTAAAATTTGGTTTTTGTAACATACGATAATTTCGCGCAAAGGGGTCGATATGGATTTAGAACTAACATTTAACCTGCTACTTCGTAAGCGTCTCCTTTTCCTTCTAGACATATTTTTATGCCAAAGTTTATTTAATGTTTTTAAAAAAAAAGTACCAAAAATAGTTCCGATTTGTACCCCTTAAATGTTAGAATTTCGAAAAAGTACCAAATTTATATTTTTTTTCATAAGTTTCGAATGTGGTTTAAACTTTGTTTTTATGTTTATTGATTCAAAAAACTAGATGGGGTGTAAAAAAAGTACCAAAATTCAGGTTTTACCCATTTACTCCCTAATAAAAAAAGCACCATACATCTGTCCGCTTATTTTTCTAAAGAATAACAAAAAGTATTAAATTTTTTTTGTATGTCTTTTTTTAACATTCGAATTTCCAAAAATCCCGTCTTAGTCGATCGATTTGGGTAGTGACCAATCTCTGGTCCAAATTTAAAGTTTTTAGCTTTAGGAGTTTAGGCTGTGCGTTACAACTTTATATATATCGATAAGTTACTTTTGTCTTGGACGAGTTCAAAAAACGTTTTCATCGTTCAAGCCATATTTTCTGGTGATTTAGTGAATAATTCTTTCCGTTAAACGTTTGTCTCAACAGAGTTAAAGTGACAGATATATATTGCGCCGTCTTCTTGGAAACATTTCTACTCCAAATGATTTGAAGTGACATTAGGAATAAAAAAAATCTCGAACCATTGGCCTGTAGTGTTCGCCATTCACGGTTATGTTGGCACCGCCTACGGATTTAAAGACAAACGGGCCGATGACGCCTTCGGCATGTTAACCTCACCAAACAGTTATTTTTTTGGGATCAAAAATCTCATAAGGATTGTGCTATCCCCAAAAAGAGAATTCCGCTTGATTGCATACCTGTTAATCCTGAAATGAGCGTTATTACTGAAGATGAATTGCCATTTATAATCAGGTTCAACTTCTAGTTGATTCTCAGCCCATTCATTGATCAAACGACGCAAGTGATGGTCCGCTGACTTTTATTCTTGCATCAGTTGGATCTTATTTGTGTGAAGGCCGAGATCTTTACTCAAAATGTTCCTAGTAGGGGCGGGCAGATACCGAATTGCTGGGAAGGCCGTCGGGTCGATAAATTCGAGTCTTCTGTCACACTCTCGTCTACAGTCACGATGGTTTCTTCTGTATGGGCTCGATTTGGATAAATATTATCCAAATGCGTAAATTTGGTAATTAATCGATTCATAGTGTTGCGTATATGCTGCTAATAGGGACGATTATGCGCACCGTAAACTTTACGAAGGCTCTGTAAGATTGGCGAAATGAGCGGGAATGTTGAAAATAAAATTCCCCGATTGGTAATTATTGATCTTTATGTTAGACTAAGCATGGTTACTTGCTACAGTCTACTGAAAAAAAATCACACAAACTTTATTACTATGATAGCTATTTAACAGTTATCCTTATCGGAAGTTACTTATATACGTCTGAAAAACACCCTTCATAACTGGCGGAGAAGATAGGAGACCATTCAGAAAGTTTGATGTATGTCTTTATTAACCAAAACTCAGTTTTTTAACAGGTCATTAACGATACAGAAATTATCTTTTAAAATATCGCCTCGAATATATATTTGGTCTCAGAGTATGCAGAACTTGTATTATTTCAAATGTCCTAGATTCTAAAGCAAAGGTTGAAATGGGGCATATTACTATTATCGGAAATATAGATGAGACAACAATACCTTAGTTAATTACATAAGTCTACTTTTTCAAGAATACACAGTTAAATCCGTGGAGCAGTCTCGCGGGAGAGTAGTTCACGCACAAAATGGCGGTTAAGAGAGTGGAAAACGCACAACATCATATTAAGTCTTACATAATGAATCCGTGTTGTTTGTATTTTGGGAAGATTCCGCACACTAGACTAAAAATAAATGTATACTACCACCATAGCAAATAAATACTTAAGATATGACTTAAGTTAAGGCTAAATACTCAAATTCGTTTATATAAACTATTGTTTGTACTTAAAGACTGTAGACTGCTGACTATACACTGTGGACTACACAGAAAAAATTATTGCCGAATTATTTTCAAACAAACGATTGTTTGAAATTTTTTTTAATTTCTACAAATTTTTTTACTGATTCAATTAATATTTTTGTTTGATTTTTATTTAACCAACAAAAATGTTGACAACTTTTCAATAATATAATATATAATATAATATATATTGGTTTCAATTTTTCATAATTTTGTATGAAATATTTAACGCTCTTTAATTTTGTCGTTTTTTGCATTTTTTATTTGATCGTAAGCAACACTTCTTTATGTGAAATATAAGAACAACAACACAAAACACATACAGTTTATTTTTGGACGCTTTAAAAAAGTACAACAAGAAGAAAGATGATAAAATAGCGCGACGAGGTTATTAGTAAAAAAACAAAAAAAATAGCAGGTAAAAAAAAGTTTTCATTCTTTTTTAAACAACAGAAACAACAACAACACTATAAGAAACAAAATAAATTTTTGGTTGGTTTCAAAGTTGGAAAAAAAAGAATGAAAAACAAAGTCCCGTATTCAATTTTTGAAAACTGTTTACTTAAATACCTACATCAAATTCAAAAATAAAATGATGACGAAAAACATATCGAGTCGGTCTGCTGCCGTTGTTTGTTACATTTCTTCTTCTTTAGCCAAGGAAAGGATACAGCAACAGTGAGTGATGATTAAAAGCATTGTGTGTATAAACAAGACTTCGTTCAAAAATTATTCCAACAAAACATGCCAGCCGCCGCTCTGCTTCTGCCTTCATCATCTCCTTCAGTGATAGCTTGGGTGCGCGTCATTGCTTGTGCAAAAAATTTTTGTTTGATTCAGCAAAATTATTTGTTTGAAATTTATATGAATTTCAGTAAACTTTTTGTTTGATTCTGTAAATTATTTGTTTGAAAAAATCAGTGTTTTTTTTTAGTAAACAAAATGCAAATAAATTGTTTGAATATGCGAATTTGTTTGTAGGACCGATTTCAGACAAAAAATGTTTTGATACTACAAATTTTTTGTTTGAATTCGAAAAATAATTTGTTCTGTGTACACACAATAGTTTTAACCTCCATTTAACTAAAACTTACTTTTTTTAATCTTAATTTAACACATTTTTTTATTCCTGCTAATTTTATTCTCCCAACTGTGTCTGCTGCTATGTTACATATTTTGCTAGTTCTAAAGGAAACCCCGTGTTTCTTCTAACAAAAAATTTTTCAATTGGCAGCAACGTCAAAACAAACCGCAATAATTATAATTTAAATAAAATAGGAATTGATTAACAACTGGGAAATAACAACAAATATAAAAAAAAAAAAATAATCCCAGCTAGTGGTCTCTCGATATTTTGAAAACTTTTTGTCAAACATGACCCTTCAAAATTACAACAACAACTACAGCAAAAACTTGCGTGAGTTTGTTTAACTTCTTAATGCAAGTAAAATGTTTTTTTTCGAAATGGTAAATAAAAAAAATCGACCCCGACCTGAGAACTTGAAAAAAAAAAACCGCAAAGAAAAGCAATAAATAAAGACCGCAAATTAAAAAAAAAAAAAAAAAAAACAAATTCTGAAGTAAAAAGACCAACGAACCATCATTTATTCCTCATGCACTGGCCGTTGGCAGTGTTGCACAAATTCCTCAAATGCCAATAATTGTGGTCATACAAAAAACTAAGAAATGTATTCCAGTGTACTTTGTTGTTTGAACCTTAAAAATAAAAAAAAAAATAAAAAAACAAACCCATCCTGGTCGTTTTCAACTGACTCAATGGCTGCTTCCACTGACTATCGGTTGACCAAACTTGCTGACTGATATTCTTCAGTTGCGGCGGAAGCCAACTGAAAAGAATATTTCGAACAAAACAAAATATTTAGTTCGTTAGTCGAACGTTGCTTTCGCAAGTTGCTTTATTCGCAAAGAGAATGTCTTTGAAGTGCGGCCGCCATTTAACACATTCGTCAAACGGTTAAAATGTCACATACAAATGAAAATATGCACAAATAAACAACGGAATAAGAACTAATGAATATTTTTTACATACTACTACTACAGCTACGATCATGAATCCATGGATAAGGATGATGATAATGTGGACGTATGATTCGTTGGTAGGATGAATGAAAAATATTTTACAATTGAAGGAATTTAGGAAAAAGCTGCTTGGCTAAGCGGATGAATACTGACGAAATGCTGTTGCTCCTTTAAAAGATATGAATGAAACAGATGTTGAGTTAAACACTGTTTTAATTTAACTGTCACTGTCTTTTTCAACTACCAATCAAATATTTTTTTCAAAAGCAATTTATCTTTTTAAAACGGAAATGGTTTCTAGCATGTTTAGCTTATAGGTAAAATAGTTTTCAATACAATAGCACCTTTAAACGATCCTGCGAGTGTTTTTTTATTTCCAGTATGGTGGTTCGGGGTTTTATCTTTGTTTTTCTATTAGAAGACGTCTCCTTCTCAAATGATCTGGGTGCAGATTTTCGCCGAAATTGGGAATTGTTATAAAAACAAGTAGGAAAGCTATATTCGCCGAATTTCATATAAATATATAAACGCCCACTTCTCGTATCCCGCCCACATTTTGTCGAATTTGATGTAACCAAGATTCTTGTACCTCATTTGGAAACTTTGGCTTCTGCCGTTCTCCATACATACAGAAATCTATAATATCTTTTTACGAGAGGTTTCACGACTATTTCTCAAATCCCGCCCATATTCTTAAGATTAAAATGTAAATAAATCCATTTTGTGCCACGCCCACTTCCCCAATCCCAAACACATTTTTTCAGATGTTGTAAATGTTGAATGTGAACCACACCTAAACGTCAAGTTTTTTTCTGCATTTCATTTGACATTTCTTAATTTCAGACTAACTCAATTTGAGCCAAGGAAAGGTAAACAATCGCACAACGCGTTAAAGTTATTCAGGCTTATTATGAAAATGGGCGTTCAAATCAAAATGCATATCGTGCACTTCGTGATTTTTTCGGCCACTTTAATCGTCCAAATGTGCATACAATCGCAAAAATCGTGCAAAAATTTGAGCAAACCGGGTCTGTAGTAGATGTGAAAACAACAGTGCATGCGCTTACAAGCTGCAATGTACTCAAGAACTAAAGCCTCTCGACCATTCCAAATGTCGTCAATGGTCAGAATGGTGGCAAGAAATGGCAACAGTGGATGATTAATCATCTTCAGCGATGAGACACATTTTCACCTCAGTGGATTCGTCAATAAGCAGAATTGCCGCATTTGGGCGAATGATAATCCAAGAGTGATTGTCGAAAAACCAATGCACTCACAAAGAGTAACTGTTTGGTGCGGTTTATCGGCTGGCGGCATCGTGGGCCGTATTATTTCCAAAATAAGGCCGGTCAGGCAGTTACTGTAAATGGTGTTCGCTATCGTGAGATGTTAATGAACTTTTTATGGCCCGAATTTGAAGATATGGATGTGGACGATATGTGATTTCAACAGGACGGTGCCACTTGCCACACAGCTAAGGAAACAATGGCTCTTCTGCGCCAAAAATTTAATGGTCGTGTTATCTCACGTGGTGGCGATGTCAATTGGCCGCCTAGATCATGTGATTTGACACCGTTGGTCTTTTGTCTTTGGGGCTATTTGAAAGAAAAGTTGTACGTCGATAAGCCAGCATCAATTCAATCAACGGCACATAACCTGAATTATGCCTCAGCGTCATCGAAAATTTGGACCATCGGATGAAGGCGTGCCGCCGAGGTCGGGGTGGCCATTTGGCCGATATTTTGTTCCATACATAATTGAACCATACCAATACTATCAAAATAAAATGAAATGACAATAATTTCCTAAATAATTTCTGCCGTATTCATAAAAACTGAACATGGATTTGAAATGCATTTTAAGAAAAATTTGAATGAACATTTTGCCTTACAGCACATTTCAAACATATTTTATTTTTTATGAATACGGCGTTTAGGTTTTATTTAAAATCAAGATCGGCTCTTAAATTTTTTTTTAATGATTTGTTGTTGTCCACAGTGTTGTATATTGAACGTTATTCATGCTTAGTATGGCTAATTTCTCAGTATAATTGTTGAAATCGCATTAACAGCATACACTTAGATAACAGTGTCGGTTTGTCATTCTAATGGCCGTTTTCTCATCACACGATTATCTTTTTTCCCAACGAAAAACTGCACATTAAAGAAATTTGGTTTTCTCAATGTCTAATTTGCTTCTATTCTGTCGCAAAGCTAACCAGCACTCATCTGCCAATTATTTATTTTCCTTTTTTTTTTGCCGTACAGATAAATTCAATCAGCTGACTCCCAACTTTTACACGTATTTTGAGAGGTGTTGCCAGCCGAAAACAATGTTTTTTGGCGGTATATTGAGAAACCCAAAATCGTTAACGGACAGTTTATCGCTATAATAAATTTTATTTTTTATCGATGGCCATAAGGGTTTAGGAGTTTTGCGAATTTGTGAAATATGGTTATGGTGCAATAAGTTTCATCGTGTTATCCAGAATTTTCAAGTTGATTGAAAATGTTTATTTAATTCGGGATTTTAACATAAAATGCATTTGTTAAAAATGTCAACACATATAGGGGATTCACAAGGTGTGCTATCAAGTCATATCGTCATAATGTCATAAATAATATTTTACAATTGTTTAAAAAAAATACTGTTGTGTTTCAAACAAAATGAAAATTGTAATGCTGTGTTCATTGATTCGTCATAACTGTACAGTAGAAATTTAGATTATATGACTACCTTGTGAATCCCCCAATAGTTTGTATTGTAAAAAATATGAAATTCGTACAAAAATGTCTTGAGCGGTACATTGATGAATTTTTCATATAGAATTTATCTGTAAATTTTTAGAAAATAAATCTTTAATTTAAAGATTTTCCAAAACTTTTTTCAAATCGAATCTGGGATTTTTTTTTCTCATGGTGAGTAACATTTATTATATAAATGTTCATATTAATTCGAATGTATATTCTTAGTCAAATTACAATTAAAAAAAATATTGAAGGAATAAGACTATTAAAGTATGAAAGCTTTTTAAATTGTACTTTGACTTATACATTCGAATTAATGTGAAAATTTACAAAACTTTTTTTTCTTAAAGCAGTTTCTTAATCTTTACAAAAAAATCGTTTAATTGTGAACAAAACGCTTGCTAAGAGTAAAAAAAAAAATCCAGGAACGTTTCTTTCGTAAAATATCGCAGTAATTTTGAAAGTTCAGTAGGGATAACATGGGTCTTCCATTCTTTCACTTCGCCGCCTTTAAGCATTCAGATATTTCTGTGCCTCAAGCATCAAAACGTAAAATTTTAATTAATCGAAAGTTCTCTTTGCAAGTTATTCCTAATAGAAATCTCAGGAGGAATCATGTGAGTGTAAATTACAGATCATAAATCAGAAATTATAACCGCATATTCTCTGAAACAATTCTCTAACATACCGTCTAGACCGGCCATCGCTATGTTCAAACAATTTCTAGTGCACACATGAATTTGGATAGTGAAGACTGTTGTTGTTGATGTTTAGTTCTTGTTCAAACAACGGTGTTAAAAATTTGTTCACACAACGATGTATTACATCGATTCAGTATTTCCATAAACATAAATACATAAACTTTATCTGTGTTGCCATAGGTTTTCCCCACATCAAACAACATGAAAAGTTGTGTGTCGGCAATTCTGCCAACGTTTTGTTCATGTTCCCACATAACAATAGATAGTCTGGACGGTGTGAAACATTTATTTTACAATTTTTTTATTGATTATTATGAGGAATTTTATTCATTCATACGTTTTGCTGGTAACCCTAATTAAGAGCTTTTAAAACAGCTAAATTCCTAATTTAATATAAACCACTCTTGTACAATGAGCAAGAGTAACTTAGCCAATACAATTACTAATAATAAGATGATTTGTTGCATACAACAATTCACATGCACTCAAATCCACATTCGAATAGCTCGTGATGTATGGCGGATGAAAGCAACAGCTACAGCAAACATCCACTGCAAAGAAAATCTAGGAAATTCTCACAATTCCCCAACGTGTATAGTTGCAACGTAGCAATTTGAAGCAGCCATCAAAGACAATGGAAAATTCGTCGGTAAAAAGCTTTTGTGCAAATAAAGTTTTGCGCTTTTAGCCCAAGTGACACGTTGTTTTTTGATTGGATTTTCAGCGCAGCGAGATGGATGGTTGGATGGATGGGCATGAAACGGATGAATGTCAAGCAACAGTAGACGGACAACTCTACTAAAACCATGTACCAAGTTGAATGAATGATGATCAAATAACTTTGGACATTTGTCGTGTCCATGATCAACCCAAAAAAATAACGAAAACTGAAATTGTTCATTTTCTTTAGATTTTTTTTATACCATTTGCTTTATCTTCCTCTTGTTTCTGTTGAAGTTTCGAGTTGAATTCTTTTTAAGATTTTGCACGTTAAGATCATGTTTAGCCTTGAATTTATGTTTGCGCTCATTAAAATTTACTCTCCCAAACAACTCGTAAATCCCATTTGATCTTTACTCAATGTCAACATCATTTTGATGGTTTGATTTTTAGCATACGATGATTTTAGTTTAACGGTTCCATGGCTGGTTGTGGTGTAACTATTTTTGGTAGAGAGTTGCCAAGTTGCGACCATTTAAAGATTCGGGTGGAGTTTATTCAGAAAGATTTGTTTTTTTTTCAATTATAAATATGTAGATTGAATTTTTTTTCATATTGGATGATGAAATTTTAAACCTTTTTCAAATTTTTCGAAAATTGTATACAAATTCTGCTTGACAAAAGTCACAGCCAAATGGTTTATCATGGATTTAAATTTGCTTATTTAGTCTCGGATCTTTCAGGATCTAAAAGAGAAAAATGGATCATGATCATTGTGCAATTTCGCCTAAAAATTATTTCATATGTGTACATACAGGTAAAATTTTCCTGGAAATCATTTTCTAGGAGAAAAAGCGATGGCTTTTAACTGGATATCATTATCTAGGCTTATCAAAAAGGATTTCCTAACTGTAATAAAAAAAGAAATAACAAAAAATTCACATTATTTAAAAATGTATCGGTTCCCTCTATATATTTATTTGTAAACTCAAATCGTGGCTTTTCATCAAACGCAAAATTTGCTTGTGTAATTCCTAAAATTTTGAAGATTTTGATACTTTTTCTGTGTAAAATTTGATTTAGATTCTTGCAAGACTGTCTTACAGTAATGATCTAATCAATAAAACGTTACGACATTTTGGATGTATTGTTCTTACAGTATTCTTTGATTCCTAAATGAATCGAACGAATTTGGACGATGTTTAGGATTTGCGTAAGTCCCTGGCATATTGGCCTAACCCTACGGTGTTCAAAAGCGCTGGGTGGACAAGGTATCCACTGGTCCGGCATAATCAGTACAATCGTCCCATGCTTGGCAGCTACAGTTTTTCAACCTTTATTGCTGAAACGCAGCAGTTCCAAATTGTTTAATAAATCTAATGAAAAAAACTTCAAACCTATGTTGTATTGCAAGAAAAAAAAATAGATTAAAATTATACATGACGTAAAACGTCGTTGGTCATCTTTTTCTAATATGATTCAAAATTTTCTTCGAATATATAAATATGTGAATCAACCTTTGTCTGATTTCAACTTGGCTTGTTTCACAGAAAATGAAATTGAAATATTGACAAACTTAAGCAATACTTTACAGCCTCTGGATGTGGCTATTAAAGAGCTAAGTAAGTATTCGGCAATTTTAAGGCATTATTAAATTCTTAATTAACAGTTTGGCAAAGGCAAATAATGCTTTTACAAATGATTTTATTGAAAGACTTAAGTATTGTTTAAATGATCGAAGAACAAAAGTGCTGAATACACTTATTTTGTACCTTAATTCGGGATCAATTCCTACTGGTGATAGTTTTTTAATATGTAGTTCAAAATCTGAAAATAAAGAATTCGGGAATAAATTGTTTGCCAGACTCTTTGTCATTGAATCTAATGAAGTTAATTTGGACGTATCGAATGTATCAGATGCCAAGACAGTCTGATAGCAGAGTTAAACAAAACTATTAAAAGCGGCCAAAATTTAAAAAAATCCAAAAAAGGCTCAAATAATATAATCGACGATTTTATCTATTTAGAAAAAAACAAAGAAGAGATCTGAAAAACTTAATATGCTCTTTAATGCACTACTTTCGATATCACCAACTTCTACAATAACCGAAAGAGGGTATTTTCAAAGTCTGCCTTTATAAAAACAAAAGAAAAAAATCGTCTTAAAGCAAAACATTTCATTCAACAACATTTTATTTTTGAAAGATTATTTTAAAAGATCTGTTTAATTTTTTGTACATATAAAATTATATGATCTCAACACATGTTTTGTTTATTTTTGTTCGTTTGTTTTGTTTTTTTGTTAATAAAATGTAATTACTTAAGTACACATTTTTTCTAAAATTATCGAAACAAAATCTCGTAATTTATAAAATTTCTGAATTTGGAATTATTCGATTAATCGATTAATTTTTAAATTTTATTCGTTTAATCGAATAACTCAAAAATGCCAAATATCGATTAATCGTTTAATCTAACAAAAAAAAACCCTATTAATTGAGCACCCTATTAGTGATACATTTACGAACATTCAACTTTACTAATGCGCAACAACTACATTTACGAACGTACCCAATGTTTCAGATACCTCCCATTTCTATACAAGTAAAAGCAGATCTAGAAAAAACAACGTAAAAGGTTCCTCTAGAATCCCTGCAGTTAACAACACCTTTCACTTAATATTTAAATTCCCATCATATGGCCACTCTATACAACAACATCTTACTAACCATTGCCAGCCAACCACTAGTCCATCAACTCAGTCATTCACTCAGTGGTTGCCTGCAACTTCTACAGACAACCAATTTGAAAGATTCTAAATTAGTGAGTGTATGGCGTATTTTATAGTTCATCGAATTTAGAATTTGCATGTGTCTTAACGAAAATGGCTTTTATTTGTAATTCTTCGCCAGAACAATTCTTTACATTGCCGTTCTAAAAATGTCACATATTTGATGTGGTTGGTAACGAATGTTTTAAAGTGCAAACAAGTTTTGTGAAACTGTGGTGGGAAACTATTTAATTTTTATTTAAAGATTAAAACTATGTTCAACTTGTACGTTTTAAACAAACTAAATTGAATGTTTTGAAACCCTTCCCCAGAGTTGTTTTTGCTTGTTGTGAAAAATATTTAGTATTAATGTTGTCCTTTTATTTATTTTATTTAAATAGACGACCCTTGAAAAAGTCACCAAGATTAACTTGAACACCAGCAGTGGTGGTATAATCTCAAGATGGCCCTAATTACAATAAACAATGCGATGGCCCTATCCTCCTTGCAGGAGTAAAAGGAACAAATATATATATATGGCCATAGTGTGAGAGGCACCATCTCCCTCACAAAGGTTGCAATTTGAGTGCATTATCCGGAAAATTATACACTCGCCACTTGTTTCAGAGCTGGAGCAATCTCACCTCCGTTGCTTCTAGATGAGGGATACTCCTCCCTCACGCTGGACTCTTCCACAAGTGGTCAAAAATCACGCCTTTATGGGATTTTGGATTTAAAATAAATCCACTACATGATCTCTAAGGTATTCATCTTTTCACCAAAAAGTACCTTTCTGTAGCTCCTTTTTCTGAGTTTATGCTTTAAACAAAACACTCCCCCATCAAGCGGAAAAATAACTTCTATGAAATGTAAATTTTTATCAAGTTAAGCTTCCGCAATGACAATATCACTGAAAGACAGAAATTATTGCATGTAAGAAGCATATTAACGAAAGCCCGGGGGCTAGTGATTCACTTGGTACCAGTTAGGAGTTCTCGGTAGCCACGATGGCAAGATATCGTAAAGATCTCCTGTAATCTATCAATGTTGGATTTGACCGTAACCCAGGTATAAACTGCTCCTGTTTTCTTTTTAAAAGGTTGAGCATCCTTAAGAATATACTCTACACCCCCGGGGGCGTCCTGTAGTATATTGAAATTGTTTTTAAAATACCCTGATATGATGGGGACTATGCTACAATATATTTATATCACATATAGTCCGAAATAAGTAGCTATTGAAATTAAGCCCGATCGGTAAACTAATTGCTTGAAGAATTTTTATAACCTATGAATTTTATTTTTTACTTTTACCTAAGATACAATTAATAGAACACTGAGGGATTCTTCTCTGAACTCTTCCACACGGGGTAAACAATTAGCCCTTTAGGGGGATTTTCAGGATATCCCTTCCCGTGAATTTGGCTTTAAAAAACAACTACCACGTGATCCTCGAAAGTATTCATTCATGAAAAAAATATCTTTTTTAATAAAAGAGCATTTCTGTGTTAAAGGTACATGTTTTGAGAATACTCAATCATCTTCTTCCTCCTCACAATCAACTTCTTCTCCGTTCATCATCTCAACACATTCTTCAATAAGTCCATTCATACATTCCCTTTATTCTTAAGGATGTTACAAATTCTTTCACCTTTTTCATACTCTTCTCCCTTCATCTTACCATCATGACTCATTTTGAATTTCTCTTTAAAAGTTACTTCGGTTTTAAAAGTACTTCTTTGTGCGTAAATAGCTTCTTTCACCAATAAAGGTTAAACTTCCGCAAATCCAATCTTCCTGAAAGATGTAACCGCTCCTGATTTGGCCCTTTTGGGGTTTTTTAATCTGTGCGTAAAGAAGCCACAAAACATACCTCAACGAAAAAAGAATATTCGAGAAGAAATTCCAAGGAAAGCTCCGGAAATCTTGAGAAAACATTATGAATAACGTCTTTCATATGCCAAATGTCGAATGTGAACCACACCTAAGCGTCAAGTATTTTTCTGCATTTCATTTGACATTTCTCGATTTCAGATTAACTCAATTTGAACCATCGAAAGATACACAATCGATCAACGCGTTAAAGTTATTCAGGCTTATTATGAAAATGGGCATTCAAATCAAAATGCATATCGTGCACTTCGTGATTCAGTGATGAGACACATTTTCACCTCAGTGGATGGAGAATTGCCGCATTTGGGCGAATGATAATCCAAGATTGATTGTCGAAAAACCAATGCACCCACAAATAGTGATTGTTTGGTGCGGTTTATGGGCTGGCGGCATCATCGGGCCGTATATTTTCCTAAATAAGGCCGGTCAGGCAGTTACTGTGAATGGTGTTCGCTATCGCGAGATGATAACAAACTTTTTATGGCCCGAATTGGAAGATATGGATGTGGACGATATGTGGTTTCCACAGGACGGTGACACTTGCCACACAGCTAACGAAACAATGGTTCTTTTGCGCGACAAATTCAATGGCCATGTTAATGGCGATGTCAATTAGCCGCCAAGATCATGTGATTTGACACCGTTGGCATTTTTTTTTCTTTGGGACTATTTGAAAGAAAAGTTGTACGTCGATAAGCCAGCATCAATCAAGAGCTAAAGGATGAGATAATTTGGCACATTAACGGCACATAACCTGAATTATGCCTCAGCGTCATCGAAAATTTGGGCCATCGGATGGAGGCGTGCCGCCGAGGTCGGGGCGGCCATTTGGCCGATATTTTGTTCCATACATAATTGAAACATACCAAAATTATCATAGTAAAAAGAAATGACAATAATTTGTGTTTAATTGAAAATCAACACCGGCCCTTAAAATGTAACCACCCTTTTTAAATTAACAAAACTTCTTTCTTATTATTAAAGTTAAATAAAACATCTTAGAAAATAATGTAATGATACCCTAAACCACAGTATTTTTAAACAAATTTTCCAAAGTGCCCCCTATTTGGCACCCACTGCAAATCATGGACCAGCCAGAACAAAGTTATGTTATCAGGTTAAGATTCATGTAAAAGTTCTTTGTGCCCCGGTAGACTTGCTGGAACTTAGAGCTTATCTTTATGCAATTTGTTTGCTTTTTAGTGATCTTTGGAAGAGGGTTTATATGGGACCTACCAATAATTTTGGACCTATCAGCCCAAAATTTTGTCATAACATTGAATCTATCGTTAGTAATTGTCGCCAATTTGTATGTCCATACCAACATTTATAAGGAAGTTATGGCATTAAAAGCTATTTGCGGGAGTAGTATTTGTGTTGCAGCTATTTTCCAATTTAAACCGATTCCAATAAAATTTCGTAAGAGGAGTTTGATTGCAAAAAAATAATTTTTGGATAAAATTAACCCGAAATACCAACCTAATAAGATGGTTTGTGGGCACAATTATTATTCCGGAAAGAAGCTTGTATGGGGGCTATGTAAAATGTTCAATAGGCTTAAGGTACGGTGACATATGGCAAATATTTGACAAAAAAAATAAAAAAATCAAATATTTGTTTGCCCTAATCTGACCAAAAAATATTTTTGAGGGGCAAACAGAAAAACAGCTGATTTTGGGCGACCAAATTATTTGCTAGCAAACAAAAATGTTCCTAATGGGGCCATTTAACGTAAAATATTTTTTCCTTTGTTCTCTTTTTAGCAAAGAGTAGGATTCAAGATGTTACAAAATACATATTTCTTAAGTAAATAGGTCATTTAATTACAGCCGTATTCATAATGAAAATTTGGCATGAAGCTAGCAAAAAGTTTATTTTTAACGAGCTGCCAAATGTTTGCCAACTAGTGAAAAACAGCCGTTTAATGTCAAACAATTTTGTTGGTTTTTTTTTAATTTATTTTTTTTTTTAATTTTAAAAACTTTTAAAAATTTTTATATGTGAAGGGAAAAAGAAAAAAAAAATGTAAAATTCAGCGATGATTAATGCAAAACGTGTTGCATTTTTGAGTAACACAATGTGGCATCATAAAAATTCAGAGTTGATTCATCATTGAAAGTTGGCAGATGGAGAAAAGTTCGTTATGAATTTACTCTGTGCCAACAATCAGCTAAGCTTAATCGGCATTCTAGTTAGCAGCTCGTTGTACGTAGTGTACAAACTGTGGCTAACTTTTTGTTATGAATACGGCTGTTAATATCTATATCAATAGATCAATTTTCGAGAGTGTACCAGTTTGGGGTCAGTAGACAATTATGATTATGGACCAGCCAAAATAAAATTATATAATAAATTTAAGATTTATATAGAACTTATTAGTGCCGAATAATTTACCGACATCGACATCTTTATGAGACTTTTTCGTCTTGAAGTGATCGTAGCAAATGACCTAGAACCAATTCTCGGCCTACCAAGACAAAATTTGGACACGACATACAAACAATTATAAAAATTATTGTGACATTAAAAGCTATTTACAGAAGTGGTATTTTTAAAAGAGCTATGGTAAAATACGGATCAATTACAATAACATTTGGTAAGGCGATCATAGATTGTTTATGGGCACAAGGACTGGTCTCCAGAAATAAGTTTTTATGGGGGCTATGTGAAATTATCGACCGATTCTTTCCACTTCGTATGACAATTAAAACGTAAACACTAAATTTCATTACTTTCAGGTGTGTTCTAGGTATCCAATCGTATTGAAAACGTAAAATTTTTTGAATCCGCAAATTTCAGAAATTGGTGTTCTAAAATCCGCATGTGTTTGTATACTCGAAGTTCTGTTCCAAAAAAAAAAAAAAAATTTGATTATTTTTGCTTTGATAGTGCCCTGTAAAATCTGAATAATGGCGACGATTTCCAAAAAGAGCAACAAAGATACGCGAAAATTGTGTGAAAATACATATTGTTTTCATTAAATTGAATAAAGAAAATTTCAAACTAAAACCAAAATTGTGTTCTCACATGTACTTTGCGAATAGGGATAACATGGAATTTTCTATAACAAAGTAAAAAAAAGAATATGCTTTTAATAACTTTTTCATTTTCGGTCACGGTGGACCTTTAGAAAGAAATGCCCATATGTGACCATACCTTTAGTCTTTGTGTTCGAACCTGTGTTTTAAATTTCATCAAATTATTTCAAAAATTGCGACCTGTACTTTGCGCACAAGTTTTACATAGAAAGACAGCCAGACTGCCTGCTGGGCGGATGGCCATATTAAGACCGAGTCAGAAAGGTATTCTGAGCCGATCGGTACACCAGACATCTGCACATACGCATAATACCCTATTCACTATTGTGGTGTCGTTATCAAAATATTAAATTGGTTAAAAATCAAGTAGTTATTTACAAATTAAACCTCTTTTATCATAGTTGATCACCTTGTAGTACAAAAAATAAAGTTTCATTAAAGTGTTTATGTAGCTGGATTAAGTAACGACCGGTTTAACTTTGTATGATTACAGGCTCAGCTCATTTTAAATATGCTGGCGCCATCTCTTGGAGAGTAGTAGCATTAATGATTGTTGACTCACCAACAAATTGGTAATGCAGTTCAGTTAAACAGTGTGTATTAAATATTACAACAGCTCACCACTTAATATAAAAATACTAACACATAAAATGTACGAAACTTTAAATTGTGGTTATTTTTGTGTTAAAGCAAATACTTGTATTTCTACAAACGGAATTTCATTTCAAGGTATGTGTTGGAAAATTGTACATTATTCACATGAACACACATTCATGGACATTTAGTTTATATACTTTTGCAGCAGAAAAGGTGCCCAGTAGTTCGGATAACTGCATAATATATTCAAATTGTAGTCCAAATCTTAAGTAAAATACTGTTGTTTTTCGCAAAATATTATCAAAATTTGTAATTTTTGCCTTTTTTAGAAAAGTGCTTTGTAACCACATAAAATGTTTCATTATTTATTTTGTAGAATATCCAAGTTCCTATCAGAGATCAGCAATGAATCGTTTTTTCGCTACTCATACTGACTCATGCAATTGTAAGTATAAGTGCGTAGAAATCATTTAAACTAAATTACTCTGATGCACTCATACTCACAAGAGAATTTAATATGAGTGCGACGACGACATCGTACCCATACTCATAAATGACCTCAGTTTGACGTATAATTTCAGAAAAATACTTATAACACTCACATTGATTCAAAGCAAAAACAAATAATAAAATATTGATTTTGTTTTACATGTAAGTTAAGCGAACGAAGTCTTCGATCGAAATCGATGAACAGGCCACTAAAATGTGCACAAATAATTTTGAATTTTCGAATAGACATCCAAAAAAACTTCTCCAGTAAAATCCGTGTTTCCGCGCTTACGATTATTTCGCCAAACAGAAGATTTTGAACTTGTTTGTTACTTATGCCCTTTTTGATTTTAGGTGACGATATGTAATATGACGTAAAACTAAATTTTATTGTTACGTTTCCTCGTTGTGGTAAAAAAAAAAAAATTATATCGAATTTAATTATTTTGAACTTTTTAGATTGTCCAGTTATTTTTACAAGATCCAGGTGAATTTTTTGCATTGTTCAGTTATTTTAATATTGGTTTCTGGCAACCCTAGCTACGATCATGGTTCTAAGAATTTCCGATTTTGCCCTCGGTATAAGATTTATACTGGAGATGCTAGCCCTTCTCCCCAATTGGATAGCGTATGTTCAAATCGAGTTCAAAACGATTTTATACAGCATGATTTTACAGTCTGGCCAAAGATAGGATTTAACATTAATTAACTAGTAAAGTCTAAAGGCTGTTGACTTCAAGTGAAGTCTCTTGGTTTCTATATTTCGAAGCCAAGTCAACTGTCTATCCAAATGTATGAAAAAAATCGTTTACTCTTCCGTTCAACCAATGTTCCTCTGTAATAAGATATTTATTAAGCTGACGAAAAGCCACACATGCGAACTGTATCAGCCGGAAATGTGGAAATGGCCAGTTTGTCTCGTATTGGCAAATTGGAGGGGTATACAGTACTTTACGCTCATGATGAACAACTTTAGTTGCTCAACTTTTGGCGACTATAAGCGAAATTAGACTTTAACCGATTTTTTTATAAGCAATTTTATGGATGATAAGTGAATCCTAGTATAATCCACATTTTGGACTATATACAAATTATTTTCTTTAGTAAAACCACTCCTTAAAGAAAAAAGTTTATTTAAAATATTTGGTTATACATTTATTTTATTTAAATAAGTAGTTAAAACAAAAATCAAAAAAGTGCTGGTTCACACTCTTCAAGTATAAGTTGTCAAGTCTTGAGCTTGTTGGGGAGAGAAGAAAATAAATAACATCCTCTTTTCCGTTGACGTGTGTGAACCGGCATTAATAGTTGCCAGAAAGGTAAATAAAAACATGTTGCCAGTTGATTAAAAAATATAAAAAACATAGTGGACCATAACCGAACATTTTTGCATGAAGAATTACTACGCATGCTAATAAAATGTGGCTTTTAAACGAAAATGTCCTACAAGCGAAATGGACCTTAGAACAAATATTTGTATGAATACGATAGTTTTGGCTAAAATCCGTGTTTGGCCTTTAAGCGGAATGGACTATAAGCGAAAAGTACTGTATTATATAGCGAGAGCGGCCAAGATAATTTTCCTGTGAAATACCAGCTGTAATATTATATTCTCTTGTTAAAAATTCTTTGTTTTGTATCCTTAATAAACGGTCTGATTAAAAACTCTCAAGTAATTCCTGGGTTTGGTGGCACCAGACGTTTGATTTAAAAGGACAGAGCTTTATGTCATGCCTTGTCAAAGTCCTGCGTAACATCTACAAAACTGTGGAACAATATTTTTTTTTTGTTCAAATCATTTTTCTTATTTTTCCAGTCAAAAAAATATGCTGGACGTAATTTTATCGCCATATCAATTTTCATTGCGGTTTTAGGCGTATTGTAGGGTTTTCCAAAAGTGCGTCGTATGTGGAACCTATGGCAGCTTTTGGTCCGAAGATTACAAAAATTGCAAACGCGATTTCTAGTTGTATAAAGCTACATTGGACTAAATTTTTAAACAACATAATTATCCCAATAAAAAAATTGATTGACAAATGTTTGACCCAAAAAGCGCTTTATTCAACGAATATTAATACTGGCTATCAGCTTTACACACTGAATATTTTTTTACAATTTTTTTTTTGTATTCTCTGCTTCGTAGTAAGGGAATGCCGTGGCACTTGAAAAATTATTTTTTCTTTTATAAAACTTGTTAAGAATTCCTTCACTTACTATGCTAAAAATATCGATGTTAAATTAATATGGCGCAATGTTGCCATATTTTTTAAAATGAATAGATTCTTTCACTAAAAAAATATAAAATTGTTCAATATTGAAACCATTTCAACCTGTTTAACTTGTTTTTTATAGAAAAACCAACAACACGATAAGAGGAAAAACATAAATTTTTTTATGTTCATGTTTAAAATAATCTAAAGAGAGAAGAACAATTCCCGTATTTTTTTTTTAAATTATTTATTTAAATAGTTAATCGAATTTTTAATGATGATGAAACCAATATCGGGCCATTCTGCTAATAAAGGGGAATACAAAAAAAGTGAAACATTTGTTACATGAAAATAAATAATTATATTCTCTCGTTCTCTAGCTGCGCGGGTAAGTGTTTTGCATTATTCTTAAATAAATCCATATGTTGTCTCTGAAGATTCTTCTCACTTTTATTGTACACTAAAACCAACTTGATTCTACATGAAATTAGAATCAATATAAATTACATTTTGCTCTAACTTTACTGCAATGTTAAATTAACATGAATTATAGTTGTTTTAAAACAAAAAAATGTTGTTGCAAGTTATTGTAAAATAATGTTAAATTAACTATGAAGCAAAATCACTACCGAAAACAGTAGAATCAATCAATCTTGTTTTCGACGATTTTATATTGATTTTTTTCATTCCGACTTCTTTCTGTGACATCCTCTGGTTAAACCGGTGCAGGCAGTTTGCATTTTTGTTAATAATCGTTCAGTCAAAGAGGTCTTTTTAAGAGCGATTTTGAAGATGGACTAGAAGAGCATGACATTTTCGGCTGAGTCGATATCTTTCGTCGGACAATGACAATATATGGCGTAATCAGGGGGCGAATTACTGTATATGATATTGATCGAAATTACAATACAATTCAAATGCAAATTCCGATCGATATCGAATGCCCTTATTTGCCTCCATTTGCAGCTGAAACTCGATAAAAGTTCAAAATTGGCAGATATAACGGCTGACCAGAGAACCTATTTGCTGCCAAGGGTGTCAGAAGAACCGTTAACCGTTTGCCTTTCTGATAATTCATACCTTCCAAAGGTTGAGCTTTCGTACCTTAAGTTAAGGGGTTCAATAAAAATTATTTTTTGACAAAGCGATACTTTCGGGGATCAGGTGGTGACTGAAACCTAAATTGCGGGTAGGGGTATCATAAATCGTCAGCAGAAATATACACTGCGTGAAAAAACCACTCATAGAAAAAAGCAGCTTCATATTGATAATGCCCTTACATCAGAATTGTGACATCAAGGTCATTGATGTCACATTTTGTTTATTATCAATTTTATTTTAATGTTTAAAAAGTTAAAAAAGAAGCAAAAATTCCCAGTTTCTATTTACGAAAACCATATCGGGCATCCTGCTGGTGTCTTATAATTGAGAATTCTTCTGTAAACAAAGTGCGGAATACAACAAAAGTGAAACAAACATGTGTAACGGGTAAGAAAATAATAATATTCTCTCATGGCCTGTTCGTCGTTAACGAATGAAGACTTCGTTCTCTTAACTTACATGTAAAAAAACAATATTTACTAATTTGTTTTTGTTTTAAATGTAACTCACTTTGACTTAAGTCAATCCCAATGACAGACTGTCAGTATATTAAGCCTACTGAACCCTTTCTCCGTTGTTACTGAGTCATCGCGGTGAAGACATTTTTTATTAAACTGACTCCGATTCGTCATGTCTGTGATGGCGATGTGTCATCCCATTGAAGGCATTATTTCACCTGATTACAATTTGGCCAAGTGATGTTTATGCTGACATCACAACGATCGAAAGTGTCATGGGTTCAAAATCGAAGGCATTTGTCATTGTTCAAATGCCAAAATTCATAAGCGTTAATAAATCTGTAACTACATACCTTGTAAATTTTTTTCATATTTAAATTTCATGGAGCCATAACACTTTTCTGACCAAACTGAATAAAAAAAAATTCTTCACTTCGAACTGCTGGGTACTTTACTAAATACGTTCGTTTGTACCAACTTACGTAACCACATACAACTTTAATGTGTCACGCTTTCGTCATAACACGCATATTCAAAATGACTGTCCTACAATGCGACATCAACATTCAAACGACAATAATTGCCCGGTTGTAAATTTTTAATAATCTTACAACATTCTTACCACAAAATCATGCCAAGTATAAAAGTACCACAAGAATAAATAAAGGAAATAAATCAAGAACAGTAGAAATTGTCCAATTGAATTATTTAAAAGTTCGGTATTTTTTTTTTTTTTTTTTTTGTTATCCTTCAATTGAAATTGTACGTAAAACGGCAAAAGGCTTGACATGTCTACGTTTACCAGAAAATGCGTATCAATCAAATTTTAATGTGTCCGCATGAGTATTTTTATATATTTTTGTATTCAAATGATTGTAGAATATAATTTTAAATTCTCATTTGAAATTGTCATTTGTTGTCTAAATCATTTATAGATTTTGAATTGTATAGAAATTACAACAAGTAAAAAAGTATAGTCGGACAAGTCCATTCATTTGGGACCGTACCAATAGGATGCATTTACATGGATACCCTGTACAACCGGAGGGTGAATACGCGTTACTGAGTTTGTTCATTTGTGTTGCGAAGCACAGTATTGCTTTTTTTTTTTTTTTTTTTTTTTTATTTATTTAAAATTTGACTTCCTTAAGCTAAAGTTATCACACAATTTACAGAGTTTTAGTTATTTAATAACTTTTCTTCTAAAAAATTATTATACATATATTTAAATTTAAAGTTTAGATTTTAATTTCAAAAAATAATTTTTCAAAGGAAAATTAATAACAAAAACCTCTGATATATTTAATTACAAGTATTACTCTACTATAAATTCTTCTTTACATACGTAAATAAGCACAGTATTGCTATTTTTACAATTTTTAATTTTAAATACTCATATCAAAGTATACATTTTCCCTATAAACAGGGTGATTCAATATGCACATTTTAATTATCTGGCTGAAAAGTATGATTTTGTAATAAATTTTAAAAATTCAATCGCTTAGTGCCGGTTCACACACGTCAAGTTTGACTCGTCCAGTCTTGAGTTTTTAGAAGAGAGGGGAAAAGAAATGGCATTCTATTTTTCCTTCTCTCCTAAAAGCTCAAGATTTGACAAGTCAAACTTGACGTGTGCGAACCGGCACTTATAACTTTTTATTTTAAAAAGGGATTTTTATGAAATAAAATTTTTTCGCAAAAACTCATGTTTCCACCACTTTTAAAATCGCTTTTATATTATTTTTAAAAACGTGTAAAATTTTACATAATTTTAAGGTTTAATGGAATAGAACCTTAGGGAATTCCTAATATTTCCTAAAGTACGAGCTCTCTCCTTTGTCTGGGTTCACACTATAAAAGTTTTCTTTCAGAAAGTCTGCGTTTATGGGCGAGAGGAGAAGAGAACATGCTTTTCTTCTCTCCTTTCCCACCCATAAACTCAGACTTTCTGAAACAAAAATTTCATAGTGTGAATACAGACTTTATTTACATAACCATTTCGTTTAGCTTTTTTTGCTCGTCTTAAGCTTGACCAATTTTTCTGACTCAAGTCTGATGCTTATATTCTATTGTAAATTAAAAGAACGAACAGTGACTTGGACGTAAATCGGTCCACTTTTTTGGGTACCTCCCATACAAATGACCATTCGGGAACCAATTAAACGCTTATAAATGTCCAGCAAAAGCATATATAACGATAAAATTAAGCCAGAAGAACACTTGTAAGAATAAAAAATATTACACTAATTTTTTTTCGAATCTCTCTACATTGGACCATACCCCTCATATTTTTTTTTTTTATTTTCCTAAGCTAATCCCGCGAAGCTCTTCACTTGTCTGCAGGAGAGAAACCAGAGCCTCTGGCGGGAGTCGAACCCGCAACCCCGGCGCTTATAGATTAGCTCACTACCAGCTATCCTACCGGGGCACTCTGCATGCGTTTTTATTGACTTTTTACGGTTTTGAGAGGTTTAAAATAAATTTTTTGTGGATAAACGAATAAAGATTTTACAATGATTTTTTTTTCTGTGAAATATTAACAGCTACGTAAAGTAATTTTAAGAAAAATTTTAATTTAAACTTTTATTTTAAAAAAATTCGTTCAAAATTAAAAAAAAACTATTTTTTGTTCACTTTTTTGTACATCACGATAAAAACGATAAATAAAATAATTGGGAATTTAGCACGTCATACAGAAATCTTGTTAATAATAAATTTTGTATTCCCTAAAATAACTTTGATAATATACTTGCATGTGCCCGTGCAAAAAAAACTGAACTGGCAAATTGTTTTTTTTTTTTGTTTTCTTACGAAGACAATAATTCGAAACAATTTGTTTTTAATTTTGTTTTTTCTTTTTACCCACTTACAACTACAACTACGAGTCGGAAAAAATCCAACCAATTGTAGGGGAATGTAAGAAAAATTAAACTCACTGTTTATTGTTGGTGTTTTGTTAAAGCTTTAGTATTGTTACAAGTAGAATTTTGAGTGTTTATAATTCTTATTCGCTTTACAGTTTTATTTGTTTACTATTTTTAGCTGTTTGAAAATCTTTGGAAAAGGTTTGCCCAAGCAACCAGTGAATTGCGAATAGAAACTAGCTTTCCCTCAACAATAAATTTCAGTGTACTTATCATATATGAAAAATTGGGAATTTAGCACGGCATACGGAAATCTTTTCACTTTGGGTTTTAAACTCTCAGAAAAGATAGGAAAAACCAGTATTGGTTCCTCGGCTGAAGCAAAATTTGGCAGATCTCTTGTATATCACAGCTAAAGAGAGATCCTCTTGATAAAATTGAAAATTAGACTGAAAAAAAACGGTTCGCGTTCTTGCTCCATTTTTTTTTGGATTGATTTTTTTTAAATATCACTTTTTTCTGTTTTTGCTCATCTTGCTCATCATAAGTGCATATGAGTAAAATGTTTGCGTTTTTTATAATTTGTGTAAATGTTTTTTATTTGAATTATTATTACACCTAACACTAATATAACCTGTGTAAAAACGGAAAGTGCGAAAAGTAAGTAACGGTTTTTTTCCACCTGTGCAGTTGCGTTCTAAATGACATTATTTTGTGGAGAAAATGTATGTATGTACCTGTTTAAAACAACTTCTAAATCCATTAACAACAAAAATAATATTATTAAAAAAACCAAATTTTGGCTCCAGGTACTCAGTTTTTTTACTGCCACGCCCACCTAAAGATTAAAAATATTAATAGCCTACATATGTGTTGGGTAATCAGAAAATTACTTTGAAAATTTCTGGAAAATAAGTTCAGTAGTAAAAGAGTCTATAAGGAACAAAGAACCATAAGCAATTTAATTTATATATTACTTATTGCTTCCCCTGCACCTACCCCCTTTATTTTGAAAGGTGTAGTTAACCATAAGAGTGGGTCCAACAAAGCTTTAAGATTTTTGTCTTCAGGTATTCGGTATGAAATATTTTCGTTCTATGGCGGTTCACCAGAGCCAAAAAAACTGTATGAATGTGAAAAACAAATTCATATCACAAAAACTATACAACTTAGGAACATGAATTTAAAAATGTGTTTTTATTTTTTCTCGCTGTAAACATTTCCTCTCAAGTCAATTAATCGCAAACGATTTTTCTTTCACAGACCTATAAAGTGCTGTAACTACAATAATTTTTTTATGGAAACAAAAAAGTGAATTTTTTTTCATCATACAAATATGGGACCCGGACCAATCGACGCAGTATTTTTTTCTGATAAAAATGATGCAAAAAAGTGTGTTTGACTTTTTGTCAGTTACAGCGTTCTTTAATTCTTGCGACGATATCACGCCACCTGCGCCTATCCCCTTAATTTTTATTTTCAAATGTGTAGTTTACTATAAGATTGGCTCCTATCAAGTTAGAACATTATTGATATAACAGTTCTTAAGAAATGCAATATTTAACATTAGCGCCCTATGGGGGTAACACTTCCGCTGATCATATCTCAAAAATTCAAATTTGGCTTTTTGATTGATTATGACGTACTTAACCGAAACACATCTACACAGAAAATGTTACATGTATACGTCCAAAAATAACGACTTTATTACCGAAAAACAAAAGGCCGTAACTGCAACGTTAACAATTTTATAAACCAAAAAGCCGTAACTAGTTTTCCAAAAAAAAAACAAGAAAAAAATCAAAACAAAGTTGCCTTTGATTCTCTTTCAATGTGTGTTATTGCGTTATTATTTTTCTTAACCACTTTAATTTAATTTTATTTTCTCGAATTAAATTTATAAATTAAATAAATTTTTTTAATCGTTATGAGGAATTTTGTGTTTTGTTTTAAAATACTTACAATAAATAGATACAAAAAGACATCACTTGCCTAAAAACTTTTTTAGTTACGTCCTTAAAGCACTATTTTCTTATCTTAACCGTTTTATTTTATGCACAATTTTATTCTTGTAGTTACGGCTTTTTGGTTTCAGAAAAATAGAGTATAAAAGGCCGTAACTAACATTTCCTCAAAAGTACTTTTTTCCATTATTTTCTTTTTTAGAAACAAATCCGTCTTTGTTTTCTAAGCTTGAATCTAAAATTTGGATATTAAGTTTTAAGTAGTCTTTAATTTATAACGTTTATTCCTTCTCCTGTAAAAAACCATAAAGTGTAGTTACGGCTTTTTTCATTTTAGGTCACGATATATAAAATAGGATGTATGTATGTAACGTATGGACTCCAAAACGGCTGAGCCGATTTTGATGCAATTTTCAGGGAATCTTCAGAATATTCAGGCGGGTGACACTGTGAAGTCTGATTTTTGATTTTCGGACTGAGGGCGGAGGGGCGTGGCAATATCCATAACTTGAGAACGGCTTGACCGATTTGAACGATTTTTTCTTTAAAATGATCGCCATGGTCCAACTTTTTGCCTCGCCCACTATTTTTCGAATTACCTATTATCAGAAAACGGCTCCATCGATTTGACTAATTTTTCTTTCAAATGTTCGTATTAATCAACTTTAAGACTGGAGAACGGCTTGACCGATGTGGACGATTTTTTCTTTAAAATGATCGCCATGGTCTAACTTAGGTTTTGCGGAAAGAAAATTTTGCCCCGCCCACTTTTACGCCCACTTTTTCAATTTACCTAAAATCAAAAAACTGCTCCATCGATTTGACTAATTTTTCTTTTAACTGTTCGTATTAATCCATTTTACGTTTTCATCGAAAGAAAAAATTACCACGATTTTCTCTTTAAAATGATCGCCATGGCCCAACTTAGGTTTTTACGGATAGAAAATTTTGACCCGCCCGCTTATTTCGATTTACCTAAAATCAGAAAACGGCTCTTTACACCAAATAAAAAAAAACATTGTCTATGCGCTGGCCTTAAGATGAAGTAATAAATAAATATAATTTCCAATTTGCCTTAAATACATGCGTTTCTTTTTTTATTTTGTAAAAAAAACTTTATGTATTTCATGGATTTTTATTTAAATGCCGTAAATTTCGTTTAAAGATCAATTTAAATCGTCTGGTAATACAACACTTATGTTTGCTTAGGGCCAGCAACGCGGACCGGGGCAGCTAGTTATCGATAAACAGTCAACGGCGTCATAATACTCATACAAAATACCAAATTAACATAGAATTAATGTTGTCTTTGAATAGAATTGCTGTTGCCTTGAAATTGCCGTTGTTATTGCCGACGCCAAATAGAATAAGGGTGTATATTTATCCATCGATTTTCATGAATAAAAACTTGTTTTATTTGGAATATACATACATAGTTCTAAGAATCTATATACATATATAAAAATTAATCCCTTTTTCCCTTGGTCACGGCATCACACGTGAATGGTTGGACCGATTTCACTTATTCATATATAAAAGAAAGTGGCGTTAGTTACTACGTTTATAACTAAAGAACGGCTGGACCGATTTCGATGATTCGTACCAATTCGGAATGGTCTCTGACCAAGTAAGAAGAATCTAAAATAGGTGGCGCCATTGAAAATTACTCAGTATGAATTAAATCGTAAACTCTGCATTTGACGATGCTATGATCTTTAGCAAAGTTGCTGAGCATGAGCCGGCGAAGGTTTATAAGTTGATATGACCAATTTCAGACAGGTGGCGCCACTAAAAATGACTTGAAATTAGTTAAATCATAAACAATGTATTTGATCATGCTATGATCTTTAGCACAGCTGTTGAGCATTACCATCAGGGTTGTTAGACTTTTTTCCTCAGAAATCGTCAAAAGTTTAAACAAAATTCGTCAAAAGTTTAAACAAAATTCGTCAAAATCGTCACGAAAATTGAACAAAATCGTCAACAAAACGTCAAATATATAAATTTTACAAATTAAAGACAATTTATTGCATGGATTGGTTCGAAAATATAAGTTTTTAGCAAGAAATTCTATTTATGTTGAAGAAAGTGATATGGTTAAGTGTTATTCTATTTATTTCAGCAAGCATAACAGAAATTTTTTCAGAAAATATTAAATAATAAATAAAATCTCATTTGCTTTTAACTCGAGCTATTTTTAAATGAGTAACCTTTAGCGCTATCTCTATTGCAAATTGTTTTTATTGTTAAAGGTGCTAAAAACCAATAATTCTGTCTATATCAACAGTCTTTTTACCCGACTTGAAACGTTTAATTACGTCCAATATTAGTTCCAAACTAATACATTTTCTTCTCATTGCACTCATTTTTCTACACAACTTCTTATTAAAAAGTAACTTTTTACTTCCTAACACGCAATTTTACTAAGAATAACTTTCCTAACAGAATTAAATGGGATTTGCCTTTTTACACACAAATGGAAAAATTCTTCACATGTGATTATGACTTCATTAAAAAATGCATTCGTATGTAGCGACGCAAACCGAAATCATAAAAACGCAAAGCGGATTAAACCAATTTTTAAAAAGCGGACCAAATAGAACAGACGCAAATAAGGGCACTAGTGTATATTTTTTGCAGTATCGATGGCATTTCTTTAATTGTAGAATTTGAATTACTAATGCTTCTAATGAAATCCACCTGGTTTGTGATGGGGGAGGAATTTTTTTGTTTAATTTCCAAAAATTTTTGTATTTCGAAAAATTGATTTATAAGTTTTGGACTGTTTTCAATATAATTGTAAATATTTCTTGTGTGTTTTATCGATGCCAGAAAATCGTCATAAAGGTTCAGTTAGCCGGGAGCAACAGTAACCTCACCGTAAAAAAGTAAGACCAATCTATTTCTTACAGATTGAGACGTAACATCTTACTGCTAACTGTATTACTTTTAGTCAAATAATCGTCAATCGTCATTTTACTGTATTTTCTCAAAAAAATCGTCAAAATGACGAAAAATCGTCACATCTACCAAACCTGCTTGCCAGATTAAAGTGTTATAAAATTGATGCCAGATTAAGGTTTAAAGTAAATTTATTGACGGGATTAAATCGTCAAAATATAAGTGACTCTACATCAAAAATCGTCAATCGTCATTTTGATAAATTCATCGAAAAAAATCGTCAAAATGACGTAAAATCGTCACATCTAACATCCCTGATTACCATACAAAGGTTTCTAGGTTGGTATGACCAATTTCCGATAGGCGGCACCATTGAAAATTACTCAAAATAAATTATATCATTTGATCATGCTATGGTATTTAGTAAAGTTGTTGCGCATGAGCCGGCAAAGGTTTCTATGTTGGTATGAACATTTTCCGACAAGAAGTGCCATTGAAAATGAATCAAATCGTAAGCTATGCAATTGATCATGCTTTGATCTGCATCAAAGTAGTTGTGCATGAGCCGACGGAGGTTTTTCTTAAAATTTGGAATGCAGACCCCGTAGTATCAAAAGGATCTTTAAGATATTGGAAATTCCAACAATTAGGGCGTAAAATAGAACAAAAAGGCTGAAAGCTCCCGCTGCCCGTGTCTTCTTTATTAATTATCCGATGATAGTTTCAAGTCTTGAATGAACTAAAGTCTATAAATTTCAACATTTACGGCGTAAATTAAAGCAAAAAGGGTAAAAGCGTCCCAAAAAAATTTTCTCCGCTTATTTTACTTCGGCTATGCATGGTAAATTGATTATCTCTGTTTGATTTTCATTCTTGAGTATAAAAAATACATCACTTTTTTATGTTTAACTTTTGAATATGTAACAGACAGAAATAAAGAAACAAATAGCTATTGTTTTTTTTTCATCGCCGATCATGGTATACAGCGTCTTATTCCTCTTTCTTTCACTTGAAATTAGGTTTATGGCAAAACAACGTTTGCCGGGACAACTAGTATTTTATAAAAATATTAAGTTGTTTTCAATTTAAATATTTTGTAAGTTAATTAAAAATAAAAAATAAAAAAAATTAATAATATTTTTCATCATTTCGGTGTGAATTATTTCGCAACCGTTGGGAGTATAAAAATATTGTTTTAATTCCAGTAATAAAAAGATTCTTGTAATAAAATTGGATAACCAATTCCTCCAGAGGCTGTTCTCTGCAAAAATAACAAATTTTAGAAAAGAAATGAATCTACACACAGAAAAAAATCAAGTTAAAAACGTCGAAAACAAGGTTGATTTAAAATTTTTCGGTGGTGATTTTGCTTCATACGTGTTTCATGTTAATTCAACCTGATTTTATAATTGCTTGCGAACAACATTTTTTTCTTTTAAAATAACTATTATTCATGTTAATTTAATATTGCAGTAAAGTTAGAGCAAAATGTCATTTATATTGAAATCAAAATCCGAATCACGTTGAATGAAAGTTATTTCAAGTTGAAACAACGTGAATTTCATGTAGAATCAAATTGGTTTGAGTGTGTTATAACAGTGTGAAGAAGCTTTACAGACAACATATACATTTATTTAAGAATAATTCAATACACTTACAACTGTAACACATGTTTCACTTATTTTGTATTCTCCTCTGTCAACAGAAGCATCAGCAGAATCGCCCGATATGGTTTTTGTCATCATTATACTTTGAAAACTTGGTGCACTATTTAACTAAATATTTTTAATTAAAAGAATACGGGAATTGTCTTCATTGTATAACATATTTTAAGAATGAAAATTAAAATATTAACATACTTAACTATGTATGCATGTTAATTTAACAAGATAAACTTTTGATTTTAATATAAAACAGGTTTTTTAATGGATTCAATATCGAATCCATATTTATTTAAATTTCAATATTTTTTTTATTTATTTTAACAGTGAATAATATTAAATAAGCGTGATTTAGGATTATTTCAATATTTTTAATTTAAAATTAATATGAAATAATGATAAATTTAAATAAAGGGCATACTTTTGCAGAAATTTAACATGATTCTCAATCAACATTTTTCCATGTTAATTTTACATTGGTATTTTTTTCTGTGTGTAAGGACTTTTTATGGAGGTCTAATTTAAGCATAATATGATTGCCGGTGACAGAAATATGGTTAGATTAACCATAATATGTTCAAACTATTTCGTTAAAAATAGTTTGGCGGGACGTGACCATGGTGGCAAATGTTTTTCTCTGCGTGTAGGCAACCATAATATGCTTCTGATATCCTTATAGAGGACTGACTTAAGAAAATGGTTGTTATAACAATACTCTGGTTAAAAAAACAATAATATCTATGAACATTTTTCTTTAAAAATAGTTTAGTAAGTCGAATCAGAGAGTAGACAAACACACAGACCTCAAACGGTCGCGGGTATACTCAGGATATATTTAAAGCTTTATTTATGCGTTACAAACATCATCACTCTTCACTTACAATAGTGTAGGGTATACATAAATGATTTCTTTTTTTTTTTTGCTGTTATCCTGTATTTGCAGGCACATGATTACATGGACATGCATTATGAATTCATAAAGCAAACTGTTTTAAGAGTTAAATAAATTGTATAGACCAACACATTTGCAAGCAAAAGCAAATTACAGTGGTGGTTAAAATTGGTTTAATAAAAAAAGACTAACTAATTTTGTAAATTTTTTCGATTAAGTTTAGAGATTATATTAAGAGATATTCTCTTAAATATATGTATATATTGAATAAAAGTGTTTTTTTTTTAAATTTTTACATGTTAGATAATTTTATTTTTTACTGTTTTCCTTAACGATTTTCTTAGAGCCTATACTCATGTGTAATATAGAAAAAGCACACATTACAAATCCTTATAATAATAGATAATTTCTTTTGAATTGTTTCTTTCATTTAGTGACATGATATCAATACAAAATCCGACAATACTAAAAATAAAAACTAACTCATTTGTAAACTACATAGTAATTTAAAAATGCAGAATTTAAAAATTTCCTCCAATATTTTTGCTGCATATTAAATTAAATTTTCAATTAATAAAATTCAATAGAAGTAATTAAATTTTATTGATTTAAATTGATTTTATAAAAGTTTTATTTTTATTTTGTTATTAAAGAACAGGCCACAATTTAAAAGATAAATCATATTGACATGGCCCTGCACTCAAAGGAAAAATCAATTCATCCGTACTCAGATCAAGCCGAGGCGGTATTAATAGTACGGTGAGTACGGATTTTCTTGAATCAAGTACAGAAAAATTAGTTCAAGTAGGGATTTTCAATCGCGGAAAACTTAACTCATCCATATTCAATCCCGAATTCGTACTTAAAATAATCCGACAATGAGATTGATTTAAGTAACACTAAGATTGAACCAAATCTCAAAATGCACTTGATTCAATTATTATAAAGTTGATTCAATCTCGAATTATTACTTGAAATAAACCAAAAGTGGAATTAGGAGGAGGATTTTAATATGATTGGTTTACTTAGCGGTTTTTCACAGAATTTCAATTATAAAACACCAGCATCAATCCCAATATGGGTTTTACTTTAAAAACTTAATGTACATATAAAACTGAAAATATAAACTAAATGAGAAGCAAGAGTTCTCAATTTAACTTTTTAAACATGAAAATAATTTATATTTTTCTTCGTGTTGTTTATACACACAACCAGGGCTGCCAGATTTGGCAATTTTTTGTTCCAAAATTAGCAAAGTGCCGATTTGCTGATTTTTTTCTAAAAACTGCCAATTTTTCCAGTCTCCAAAGTCTGAATAAAACATTACATTTTCTGACAATTCCGTTTTTTAATCTTGGAATGTTTAATAACCGTGCCTTTATAAGAGCGGACGTTTTCTTTCGCTTAGCTTTTAGCCTGATATGCCATTCCAAAGCAAAAGCGTCAACGTTGTGTCACGAACAGTAGTGATAGCTTTCTTGTTTAATAAAACGAACAAATTATAAAAAAAAATTTTGATAAAAACGCTAGATTGACCAAAAAAAGCTAAATGGTCATTATTAATTAACAATAGCGGCAAACTGCACAACTAAACGAGGTGTCAAAATCGGTTTTCCAATTGTAAAGCGTTCAGAGTACAAAAACAACAATGATACACTTTGTTTATCTTTCGTCAAACCATCGTCGAATGAATCTTGTTTGATATATGATATATAAATCATATTTTCAACAATTATACGGCAAGCATTTCACGAGTTGTAAGAGTATATCTACATGAGTCTCATACGATTCTTGACATGAAAGTCTCGTTAGATTATCTTTACCCACGTCTTAAACGATTCCCACAACGATTGAAGAAGCGTCTTTCGCTGTGCTATAGAAGATTCTCACTCGTGTTACAGTTTTTCCAGTGTGAGGAATCTTCTACCATCATCGACGATGAAAGACACTCTTCATGAGACTGCCAGTAGCTCCTACAATTGAAAATGCTAGCTGGGTATAAAGAAATTATGTTTTTGTTTGAATGTTTTTTTTTATAATAATCGAATAAAAATTGTTTTAATAAAAATTAAATTTTAAGTTGTCCGATTTTTTGACGATTTGTCGAAACGATAAAGACAATTTTTTTATTTTTTTTTTTCAGAAAACTGACGATTTTCTCACAAATTTATCTGGCTGCCCTGCACACAACAATTAAATAGTTTTTTCCAACATGTGTGGTGTTGTTGTAGTAGTCTACAAAAAAACTTTGGCAAGTTAAATGAGATTAAAACGCTCACTTTGTAATTTTTAGAGGGCCGTAAGGTAATGAAAAACTCAAAGTTAACTTCACTGCGCCCATTTTTCTTTCTGCAAGTTTTAAACTACAAGTTTTTGTGCTCTTAAAGTATTGTAAAAAGTTTTATTAGAAATAAATTTTTAGAAAAAATAATTGCTTACAAGAACGAAAACAAACGCTTATAAGAAAAAGGTTCGTGGCATTTTTTTTAATTTTTTCTACCTCCACCTACTGTAACAATTTGTTTTTCGGTTTCTCGCGTCGAGAAACTTTTCGATGGAAATGTGAAAATTGAAACAAAAATGTCAAAAATTGAAATAACTGTTTTTTTTACTTAACTGCGTCTGTAATATTTTTGGCGAGTAATAGCTGTCACGTAAGGAAGTAACTCGCAAATTTACAGAAAAATGTGTCCGTCAAATTTTTGTGAGAAAGTTTCCGCTTTGAACTGTCAAATCAACTCACGAATAAAAATGGGGTAAGAAAAAATTTCAACACTAAAAAACATTTAAAAATGCAAAGAATAATTATATTTTGTTCTTGGCACATTTTTCCATTGTTTATTTATTTTGCTTTTAACATTTTTTTAAAATAAACGAATGTTTTCCAAGCTCGTTTGCAAACAACAAACATTAAAGGCGTACGTACTTTACTTTATTTGGTTTAGCCGACGGATGTATTTTCGCCGCCTTTGTTGAAAATTTTTAAATTGAAGTAAGTGCCCATTCACTCTCGTTGTTCTCTCATTTGACGAAAAATGTATTGAAGTTCGGTTGGAAAAGAAAAAGTCGTAACGACAAAAATCGTACAATGTAAACATCAGACCGACTTCAGAAACGACAATTATCGCAACGACAAAAATCGTATAATGTTTGACTGATGTTCTCAACGCCTGCAATACCACATCTGCCTCGAGTAGAGCTGGAAAACTATCGATAGTATTATCGATATAATCAATAGTCTTAAAACAATAGTTTTATCTGTATGGTAATACAATGGACGACCATTAGAGGAAAAATTACAGACACACTTTTTTCCACTTTTCGGGAAACGATGGAATATTTTGTTTCACATCTTTTCGATGCGAGAAGTTCTCACTAAATAAATAAAACTTGTCAGTCTTGCTGAATTCGAATTTATTCAAGCGAACGCATCGGAAAGAGAGTTAAGCTGGAGGTCCACACCACGCGCTACACGCATTTTCGCTGTCTACGCAGCCGTCAAAAAAGTAGAATCTGTGTAGTTATATGTAACAAGCAACATGCACAAAAGCGTAGGATGTATTGAGGCGTTAGATGCGAAAAGTAGGTTTACTTTCTACTTTTGTAAGCGTCGCAAGCAGCGTTCGAACAAATCAGCTGGTTTTGACAAATGAAATTTAATTTTTACTTCTGGTGATGCCGCATAAAAAGCGTTGCATGAACTTTAAACATAGAACGCATGGATGGTATAAAAATCACGCAAGGCGAAAACGCGTGGTGTGGCTTTTACTTGCTGGCTGTCACTTTTAGCTTTATGCTGGCTGTCACTTTTAGCTTTATGCTGGCTGTCACTTTTAGTGTATGTAGTTTATATGTATTTATCCTAAATGTCAATGTATTTGACATTCATAATAAATATAAAATTAGATGAAAAAAGGGACAGCTAGCCTGACTCTTACTGATGCGATACTCATACGTCTTGGTCTTGCTTGAGTTTTTACACAGAACAGTTGTGTAATCGTTTGTTGTTTTCATAACAAGTCACCATTTTTTATAAAAAGACGGAATCTACCAGGGAGTCCAAAGATCTGCAGACCCCCTTTTGCAAACTGTTGATTTAAACGATTTTATTTTCTTTTAAACAGATTTTTGTAAAGTTTTCTAACAATTAAGTATTACAATAGAAGTTTTTTGGCAACATCACTTACATTGATTTCTAATCACACTTAAACAATATTTCAATGTATGTTTTTGCCATCAAACTCAAGATAAATACATTGCTCTCTCAAGCAGAAGTGGCAAAGTATGATTTGAAATTGCGTAGTTTAAATTCCCTATAGTATAGACCGGACCTATATTAACATTTTGTAAAGAATGGCTTTATCGTCTTATCTTACATATGCAGACTAGTTTTGGGATTTATATTATCGTGACATTCTTATAACCATTGTGTGGATATAAGCGATAAATACTGTAGTCAGAAATGTGCCATTCTCATTAATAGATCGAATAACATACATAACGCACTTGATCAACAAGAGGGATGTTAATTCCAAATTTTTATTTTTTTACTTTAGGAAAACATCGACTAAATTAATTAGCAACAGTCGGCAGTAAGATTTGTCGGCAGTTCGATTGTCGTAATTAATTCAGTCAGCTCGAGTCATAACAATAAAAATCTAATTTGCCTTAAGTCTAATTCAAAATGTTTGTCGACATCTCCTTGAGTGGAGGTATAGATATTGAGGAATCAGACACTCTTGCTGTTCTAGGCATTAAATTCCAATGAGATGTTCGTTGGAACCAACATGTTTTCCAACTGTCGAAAGAAGCTTTCAAGTGTCTTGGTTTGTTAAAACGGTGCAAGAACTAATTCACTCCGTGTGATCTCCTCACTATTTATACCGCCTTATCCGACCGAAAATGGAGTACAACTCCAATTTCTGGACTGGTACTTCAAGGTCTATCTTGAAGCTTCTGGATCGGTTGCAAACGAGTGCGTTGAAGCTCATCAATGGCAGTAGGGTATACAGCTCTATTGACTCATTGGAGCATCGTCGGAATGTGGGTTGTGCGTCATTGTTCAATCGATATTAATACGGTAAGTAATCAGCTGAGATGGGCGAACTCCATTAGGGCCCACTAGGGTGGCCGTTAGCTACATGGCGAATTTTTTTGTCAGAGTTTTTTCATTCTCACCCCCCCAGTTTGGTGAATTTAAGTAAAAAATTATACCGAGAAAAAAATTTCAGGTACATTGGGTGGCGTAAAGACGTGCCCCAAGCCCGCTAAAATTTGGGAAAAAATCATAATTTCACAAAAAATCTGTTTTTGATGTACTGTAACATGAAGACTATTACTAAAATTTGTAAGAGAAAATTGTTCATATACTCATATACAAGTCAATATAGGTATATTTTAAGTTGACTCTTTTTCAAAAATATCTGAAACATGGCCTGCGACATGTTATTGGCCTAGGAAAATTATAATAACTTCAACATTTTTTAACCAAATTTTGTCTTTTATCCTTCTTTTAAATTTAATAGCAAAAGTAATTATTTAATGGCAACATTTTTACAAAAACTGAAAAATATTAATTTGAAATTTAAAATTGTATAGTTGTTGATTTTATTCAATTCTCTTTAATTAAGTTTTTAATATGAGACTAGGAGCAAACTTGTTCAAGTGGAATCAATTGGAAGCTTCATGGCGAACAATTTTCTCTTACAAACTTTTGTTGTAAAATTAATTGTCTTCAAGTTTTAGTACATCAAAATCAGACTTTCTGTGAAATTATGGTGTTTCCCAAATTTTAGCGGACTTGGAGCACCCAAATTCACCTGAAATTTTTTCGGTGTATTTTTTTTTTTACTAAAATTCATTAAACTGGGTGGTGAGACCGGACAAAATCGAAAAATTACTATTAAGGGTCACTCTAATGCCCATAGCACTCGCCTTTCCATTAGATCACATTTGTTCGTTGTTGACTGTCCGTCCAATGTATCACACAACGCATTACGTATGTGGAATCGACTCCCAACATCTCCCGATCGACTAATTAAATGCCCACAAACACTACTCCCTCTCTCCTTATAACCTTTTTTCCCTAATAGTACCACAATGCATTGCATTAAATTAAAGTTTTAAAATTGTTATAAAAATGCCGACGGTGAATTTATAAGGATGAGAAATTAATTTGAATAAATTGTTTTATTCTATAAAAAAAAGTTGGCTAAAAAATAAAAAATCTAAACTTTCTTAACTTTTTTCCAAAAATTTATTGTATTTAAAAACTACAAAAGTTCATTAAACTCTACAAAAACACTTTTATTTTCAACGCAAAACAATTAAATTAAAGTACATAATTACCTTTTTGTAAGTCTTCTTCTTTGTTTACTACAATTAAATTTGTAATAAATTAAACGAAATTCAACATTAAATCAACACCTCATTGAAATGTTCTACAAAATAAGTTTTCCATTAATAATTGGGACACACTTCAATGTTGCATGTGATGGATGGATGGCTGGATGGATGGATGAATCGTTGAATATGAAAATGTTAATCGAAGCCAACAGATACAAGTGGGACATGCATAAATACAACTGCCACTTTGAAGTTCAGTTGAGAGAGTTGAGTGGAAATAATATGCAACAGTTTATTATTTTGTACATTAAAAATCAATAAACGATTAAATAATTAGAAAATTGTGAAAATTACTATAATTTTGAAATCAATACAAAATGTGTGAAAAACGGCACAATACATCAAACGGACATACTGACTGCATCCATCGCACATTTATGAAGCCAAAACGAACCCAAACAGAGAAGAAAACAAATTGAACCATAGAAGAATGCCTCCTCTCATACCACTTTTTAGAACATGTATTAAATGATTGATATGATGTGCTTTACAAGATCGGACAACAATTTTTGCATCATCAATTCAAAACAGCTAAAAAACAAATTTATCATCGACATGTCAAAAAGTTGATTACCTTCTGCTCGGCTGAGACTGGGCTGCGGGAAATGGCATCTTCTTATGAATATGCTGATGGTTTGATCAAAACATCTTGTTGCTTATTTTAATGGCGGCGGATTAATATGCAAATGCATGTTTTTTCACCAAAGTTTTAAGTTACGTTTTTTTTTTATTCAAATCCCATTTTTTGCTTAGAAAAAACTGCATTGTGCATATTTGTGCATATATTGCTTAAAAATGTGCACACCTGTGGCCGTATTCTGTAATTCGCTAGAGCTAAATCTCTATCGCTAAAAATCTAAAAAGTTTATTTAGCGATTTTTGGCTTCGAATGCAATACTGTAACGTGCATTGTTAAATTTGGCATTGCCATAAAAATTTAATTCGCCGCGATTTTAGCTTTTAATTTCATCGCGAAAATTTTTCAATTTTGTATTCTCTAAGGCATTTAAGCGATCGAGATTTAGCTTTAGCTAAGCGAATTACAGAATACGGCTTCTAGTTGTGTTGATATTTTTGCTGAAAAAAAACATATTTTTCTTAACAATTTTCGTAAGGAATTTAAAAAAAAAAATTTACGCCAAAACAAATGATAAGCAACCAGAGACCTGCGCCGTGGGATTTTATCGAAGGCGGCGGCTGACGTAAAAAATACTCGGCGGCTGTTCGAAACCGGCTGATTTTATATTTGTATCGGTATGGGTATCGGATTCGCCGATATTTCATTGTGAGTATCGGTATCGTATCGGAACATTCATACTTTGAGACACGTAATCTTTTGCCAAAATTGAATTATAAAATTTTTTTAAAACCCATCTAAATTAAAAATATGTAAATGCATTTATATCTGTTAGATTTACAAAAAATATAAATACTAAAACGGCTGTAAATTTGCAAACAAACTGTAGCATTTAAAATTTACATATAATAATAATAATAATAATAATAATATAATAATAATAATCTTTATTTTGTTTTCCTTAATCATTACATTGGCATTCATTAAAAATTTAAAAACTAAAACAAAATAAATACAATTTTAAAAAAAGAATTTAACTGACATTGACTATAAAGCCGTCCGTCATATATAAATTTTACTTTTATAAATGATTTTTTATTAATCGAACTCATCTACTAACAATTTTCTATACATCAAAGCACTTGTAACATAATTGTAGATTCTATTCCAACCATCATGTAAGTTACCATTTAAAATATCGATCAACTCATTCTCTTCAATGGCCGTTTTCCCAAAATACCTTATTCGGAATTCGTTTAATATCGGACATTTTCCAATAAAGTGCTGTAGTGTTTCATCTTCTCTCATATTGCATAAAGTACACATCTTGTTGTCGTCGTTTCCGAAGCTATTAGCGTTCAAAGGCAGCAGCCCACATCGTGTTTTAACGATAATTGATACTTTGTTAAGATTCGCTAACTCTTTTATGTAATTTTCTCCAATATCGTGATTTAGAAATCTATAAAAACGTGTACTACTGGATAATGCTCCTTCTATCTTTTCACTTCGACTTTTATTTTTTAATTCCTGTAGAATTAACGTTCCTTTTCGAATCCAATCTTGCGCCGAAATATTTTCATCAAAAGTTATGTTAAAGTCTGCTACCAGTTTGTTTATTTCTTTTGCCCAGAAGCATCTTCTGTTTAAAATCAAAATTGATAGCTTATGTGGTAATCTGCTTTCGTTATATTTAAATATTGTGTTGAAAATATAGTTCATATGCAGGTTAAGAGTATAGAAGTGATTATCCTCTGCGTTTGTTTCTAGTGATAAGGCATAGTTTGGCGTGAAATCTGGCAGCCTTAATATTCTTTTTATAAAATACCTTTGTAAAACATCGACCTGGTTAAATAAAGAATATCCCCATACTTGAGCTCCATAGGACTGCACCGATCTACACACAGCTTGGAAAAGCTGCCATTTTGATTTTAGTGAGATTGTTGTTTTACCAAGAAAGTTTTGCCAAGTACAGTTTATACTGTGTTTAGCCAAAACATTTCTTTGCTCTAAATGTGTCACAAATGACATTTTTGGTGTGAGAATTACGCCGAGGTAACAAAACTTATTTACGATTTTAACTTGCTGTCCTTTGTAAATCCATCTCTCTTGCGTTGATAGCCGACCACCTTGCCTAAACACCATCATAGCAGATTTTTCTAGATTTACCTCCATATTCCACTCAGTACAATAAGCTTCTAATTTATTTATCATTTTTTGCATTGTATGCATGTTATCTGACAGCAGAACTATATCGTCTGCGTAAAGAAGTAACCGTATATTGGTTCCACCTACTCTTAACCCACCTTCTAATGTAGTATGTAGATCGTTGAGGTACAAAGTAAATAACAGAGGGGAAAGTAGACAGCCTTGGCGTACACCAGAATATGTGTTGAAACTTTCTGATAGTTCTTTACCAGTCCATACTGCTGATTTAGTGTTTTCGTATATATTTTCAATTAGATTTAACATTTTTGTGGATAAACCCAGCATATGTAATTTGTATATCAATAACTTTCTTGGCACTTTGTCAAAGGCTGCCCTGAAATCCACAAAAAATGCATAAACCTTCTTTTTTTCTTCAAATTTCAGGTGTACAATTGATGATAAGTTATAAATATTATCTATAGTAGAGTAGTTAGGTCTAAAGCCAGCTTGATATTCATTAAGTATTTGGTGTTTTTCGACCCATTTTTGTATTCTTGTGTTTAAAATACCCATTAGAATTTTAGCCACGGAGTTCATAAAAGTAATTCCCCTATAATTACAGGGAGAATCAGCATTACCTTTTTTAAATATTGGGAATATAATAGTTTCATTAAAGGTGTCATCTACTTTTCCAGTTTCAAATATGATGTTGTAAATAGCTGTTAGCTCTGAATAAAATTCGCGTGACGCATTTTTAAAAAATTCATATGGCACTCTGTCAATTCCTGGTGCTTTATTTATTTTTGCTTTGTATAGAGTTTTGCACATTTCATCTATACTAATTTCCTTATCCAGATCGTCATCAACTTGCAACATTGCTGCATAGTGTATATTACTTGCCGTTTGTATCGGATTTAAGAGTGTATCAAAATAGTTCTTAAAATCTTCAGCAGCAATATTAACACCCATATGAAAACGTTGACCTCTTATCTGTTTTGCCACTTTCCACCAATCTTTTGCATCATTTGACGTATTAATTAATTGCTCCATCTCTACCTGATATTCATTCTTTCTCTGTTTACATATTGATTTATAATATTGGTTTGCTTGTATGTATTTGTTTTTATCATCCAGGTCATTGGATTTTCTGAATGCCTTTAATAGTTCAAAGGATTTTACTCTAGCTTTCTCACATTTGGTATTAAACCATATACATTTAAATTTTGTTGTTTTATTGAAATGTTCTTGCTCAGTGTTTGTAGAAATTTTTATTATATTTACCAAATCATTGAGATTGGTTACTTTTCCTTGCTTTTTTTGTAAAATAAGGTTTGTATTAAGCTTTTGCAAGTATCGCGCACTTTCTGAATCCTTCCACTTTAGTTTCGGTAATAAATTCATACCAGTTATTTCTTCAACTCCTTTATCAAAATTAAGGGTAATTTTTAGTGGCATATGATCGGACCATATCTTTGACTCAACTTCAAATCTTTCAACGAATTCTAAAACTTCATATGATGCAGCGCAGATATCATTTACAGATTGACCTACTGTACTGACAAATGTAAAGTTACCATCTTTATCTCCTATTGTTCTTCCATTAAGCACTAATAGCCCATAATCTTCACAAAATTCTATAAATTTTCTTCCTTTCGCATTCACTATTTCATCTTTTGAATTTCTTGTCTCCAAACCTGACGTAAATTTGCCGATGAAATTTTCATCTACCACTTGCTGCATGTTTCCAATTCTCACATTCATATCGCCCATCACTATAAAACTTGAATTTACAGTTTCCCGGAAAAAGGTTTTAACTTCCTCAAATTCTACATCCCAATTTTCTCCACGTATGTATACGGGTATTATATTAATCTTTTTTTCCTTTGATTGCAATACAATAATATCAGTTTCATTAAAAGTTTGAATATCATGTCTTATACCAGTTTTCTCCAATCCCTTATTGATTCCATATACACTACCCCCACTAGCTCTTCCAAATCTACTTAATCGCTTTGCAGGTTTCCAATACAGTTTAAAATCTTTAAAATATTTTGCCCACTGAGCTGTGTTTTCCTCGACTACATGCGTTTCATATAATGCAAAAATTTGTGATTGGCCAATATAGTCGAAAAACCGGGGAAACATATATTTATTATTAAGACCATGAATGTTATATGAAATTATATTTAATTTTTGATAATTAGGTTTTTTAGTTACATTTTTATTTATTTTATTACTAGTGCTTTGATGTTTATTTTCTAGTTTTTTAAATTTAATTTGTTTAATAATAAATCATAATTAATAATAATATTTAATTCATTGCCATAGAGTTCCTTTAAAACTGTGATACCATCGTCTTTGCCGCATACCAGCTTTTTTTCCTTGTTCCATTTGAGCCACTTTTTATTAACATTTAATCTATCATCACGAACTAAAATACGATATTTCTTACTTACAGCAACAATTTCTTTTTTTAATTGCAGCAGAACCACTTTATTTTGTTGTTTTTCAGCATCCAAATCACGCTCGATATAAATCCCAGTGCCTTTCAGCTCTATTGTTTTCTTTAGGACATCTTCAACGTTATTATTTGTTTGGAATTCAACTAGAACTGTCATTTTGCCTTCCCTCTCAAATAGCTTTTTTGTCGAATTAATAATACCAGTCGTGTCCGTCATCTTGAGTACATCAGTGCATATGGCATTTACTGCTTCATTAGCATGTTTTTTTGAGTCTAGTCCTTTGAAGATCAAGTTTTTTCCTTTGATTCGTGATTCCAGAATAGAAATTCTTCTTCGGTCCTTATCTCTTTCACATTTAAGTAACTCTATCTCATGCATAAGAAATTCATTTTGCGTTTTAAGTTCACGTACTTCTTCAGTTAGCTTTGCCAGCCCTGCTAATACTTCACCATTGCTCTCTTTAATAATACTTTTTAAATCATCAACGGATAGATCGGCAATTTTTTGACTCATTTTTTGTTGTTTTACTTTATTTTCCCCCACTGGAGATATTTGATTTGATTTTCTTTTTTCCAGTTTGTTTTATTTATATTATTATTTGTTTATTTTACGCGGTATACGATACGTTATAGAAGGGACACCTGTAATTTAATTAATCAGCTGTTGTGTATTTATGTATCTATTGTGAATATTTTTATTTTGGTTTTGATTTTCACCACTATAATGTCAGCGGGCATTGATTTTTTACTAGGTTTGTTGTTGTTTTTTAAAATTTAATTTTTCTTTAGTTGTTTTGTATTTGTATTTGAGAATATTGGTATTTTGTAGTTTTATTATTTGGTATTTTTATTACAGTTTTGTTTGTATTCACTGACCAAAAAAAATATGTTGCCAATAGTTTTGTACACAGCCGTTATTTATCATACAGTTTTTATTTAATTTTTATTTTAATAAAATAAACTTCAGCCCAAAAATTTTTCTTTCTATATTCAAATTTACATATATTAAAAATGTTTAACATAATTAGACTGAAGTTGTTTTGAAATATGGCTTAGAAATGACTAAAATTAAATCTTTAAACACTGTTTTATTCATTCATTTTATTGTGAGACTTTAGCTGGGAATCGCATTGATCAGGAATGGGCGACGATAATTAAAAATTTTGAAACGAAAGGAAAACATTTTACGTTCCTGGCAGTAGAAAAAAGTCTAGGAAATTAGTTATCATTAATTCGTTAAAAAAAACTAATGCAAAATTTATTTTTACTTAGAACATATTTTAATTTTTTTGCAGGATATTTTAGGTACATATTTTTTTTAGAAATAAATTAATAAAAATTCACCCCCTACTATTTGCCATTCAATACATCACAAATGCAAATTTGTTTATAGTTATTTTTTTTCAAGAGTAAAAATCACATTATAATAAAATAATGAACCATAATTCCTTAATCAAAGTTAGTAGGAGCTGGTCAGATAAAAACCAGCTTTTAAAAAAAGTCTCTCTGGTTGCCTAGATCGTATATTGCAATCACTAAAGAGGCATAGATAAGATATATGTATTTTCAATTTAAATGATAAGTATTTTTTTTTTTTTTTTTTCAAAACATTTAGTGGGATTTATATCAACATGAAATGTGGATGAGACCAACGCGATCACAAATTTTGTAACGTTAGATTCTAAATGTCGTTCGTTTGCAAGTCCACAAACAAATGAGATTTCTAAAAAAAAAATTCTAAACAAAAAAAAAGATGATTAAACTTGTCTAGAAATTACATAAATGTTGCAATAATAATATTAGAATGTACAAAAAACTGAATCTTCTTAAGGCGTTTATTGAAACCAAAATATATTTATTTGCATTCCATGAATAGAGTCACATTAAGGACTTTTTATTTTATTTTCGAGTGGAAGTTTTTTTCACCAACTAATAAAGCATAAATCAAAAATAAAATCAGTTTCAATTAAATATTTAATGAAGTGAATTAAAAATTTAATCAAGTGAATTAAACATTTAATCAAGTAAATTAAACGTTTAATCAAGTAAATTATTCGTTAAATTGATAGTATTCATTTGTTAACTAATGTAAATTTAATTAATTTTTTAATTTATATCACAAATTTTTTAATTGAAATAAATTTTAATTTTTTCGGAGAAGGATTGTTTTTTTATTTAGCTTCTTTTATTGACTAATTGAATATAGTTGGTCACATTTAAAAAGCACGAAATAAATATATATTTTTTTAATATTTACTTTTCAAAAATATCTTTTACTTTGATCGCTTTTAATTAATATTCAAAAAAGTTGTTCTTAACCCGCAAAGAAAAAACTTTATTAAAAAACACCTCCAGCTGACAAAGTGTTTTAGATTTTATTCATATTCATAAATTTTTTTACACTCGGGATATTCAAAGGAAACTCTTTCTTATACTTAGTCATACACACTTATTCAAAGAACTTAACAGGATACAACAAGGGACAGCTGTTTGCGATCATCTAGATCAAACAGCAAAAGGTTGTCATAAGAAACGGGCACAAGAAGACGACATGTCAAAAATAAAAAATAAATAAATTTAAGCTAAAGAAAAAAAGGGCCGGTTGCCAGCCTGTCTTCTCCATCATAGAAACATCAATCATTTCCATTCCTTATTCCTGTTGGAGGGTGTGTGTGCTTTTAGAATCGTTACCAAACACTCGATTAAAATTAAACACAATTTGTAATAAATCAATCGATTCAGAGGTTGAGCTTTATTTTGGGACGAACTTTTTGATAACAAAAAAAAAAAAAAAAATTTTCAAAAGTCAACCACTCAAATATATTTTTATAAATTTCTCTTAAACTTTTGGTGAACAATGATGGCCCAAAGCAGAAATAAATTTCAAGTTTTAGAAAATTTATCGTATTTTTATTATTTGTTAACCGAAATTAAAATATTTCTTTTTAAAATTTGAAAAAAAAAAACATTAAATTCAAAGAAGTCTTTGAAATCCTTGTTGCGGGAGTTCGAGAGAAAAATTTTTGCAAAGTCTATCAATTACAAGAGTTTTATACATATGAATGAATTCTAAAATTGTTAAATTTAAAATAAAAAATAATCCAAATAAAAAAATAATAATAATTAAATTGTTAGACTAGAAAATTGTAACTAAAAAACTGAAATCGAAATTTCGGCAAAATTGCAGTGAATTCGTATTTTTTTTTAATTTAAAGGAGAAATGCCAAAATCAAAAAACCGTATATTACCAAAAATAATCGCTTGAATATAAAAATATAAAAACAAAAACAAATTAAAAAACCCCGGAAATTTTAAAAATCTCCATAATTATACAATCGGCCAAATGCAAGAAAACTTAATTTGACGTTGCGCAATATTTATTGTCCAAATTTGGTTCACAAAGCTGGGTTATACACAGCCTCTTTAAAAAACGCGCGGGATTGGAGAAGTGGGCGTGGCACCTCCCGTACAAAGACATTATAGATTGTTGTATATATGTATATCTGGAGAACGTAAGAACCACATTCTCCATAATTGGTACACTAAGATGGACTAATTATACACATCATTCGACAAAATGTGGGCGATATTGTGAAGTGGAAGTGGCACAAAATAGATTTATTTTTTTTAATTCCCTAAGTTACACCCCGCGAAGCTCTGCACTTGTCTGCAGGAATGAAACCAGAGTCTCTGGCGGGAATCGAACCCGCAACTCACTACCAGCTAGATTGACGGTATTTATTTAACTTTCTGCTCTTATCGGGAGCCTTTACCTTTTTAAAGAGATTTTAGAGAATATGATCCAAAAGAAAGCGTGAGTTAAATAATGAACTAAATTTCACTAGTTAATAATTGGCTCAGTTTTTGGTCCGAAGAAAGTTTTTGAAGCTAATTTTGTTAACAAGAGGGTTTTAAGCTTTTGTGCTGATATGTGTCCTTCCGTCCGGTTAGCTGTCGCAATTGTAGAGAGAATATGATGTAATTTGGTACATAATTTTTAATTCCCATAAGGACGAAGCCTTATTACGTATTTCCCATACAAAATCTTTGTGCCCGTAAACTATTTTATTAAGGTGGAATTATCGTCTTACCGAATTGGTTCTCTCAAACAAACCACTTCCGAAAATAGCTTTTAATGCAATAACTTTCTTAAACATTTTATGATTTGGCGACGATATGTTTTATAAAAGCTGCTATGTCATGGCATTGTGTGCTCGTAGGTTCACCTAGGTACCATATAACCCCCCTCTCTAAAAATTCTTAAAGACGAACAAATCTGATATACAAGATGTAATTCACTAGAAAAATTTCGACACAAAGAACTCTTATGCCAATCTTATCCTCATTACAATTTTAACTCGCCCAAATAGGGAACACTCTTGAAAATGTGTCTTTATAAATTGTTGTGTAGATTGTAGCAGGCTTGACCAACTGCACTTTTTTAAAGTTGTACCTTGATCGCCAAAATTCTTTGCGATTTCCGTTCCGTTATTTTTTCAGAGGTAAGGTAAAATCCTTGACATATTTTCCCTTATTTCAATAGTCTCCGTTTATAAGCAAACAAATAAGAGTGCAATATTCGGCTGTGCTAGAAACAGGAAGTTGCTAGTATGTACCTAATTTAGAAACTTAGGATCTTGCCGTTCTCCAGATATACAGAAAAAAGGGATTTATGAGTAAAATTAGATGCAGTCTTTGTTTTTTTTTTTTTTTGCTCATATCTCAGCCATTTGTGGAACAATCAGGCTAAAACGGAACATATGTGACATTAATATATGTATAACATTCTAGTTTCCACTCATTTTGACCCAAAATATTTACAGAAAAATATTGTAGAAATTACAAACGAAATGACAGTCTTTCCCCTTTTATTGCCGTTCCACCTGTGGTAAAGAGCCAAAAATAAAATAAGAAAAAAAAAATTTAGAATTAAATTTTTCTTAAATAACGCTCAATTTTAGAAAATTTATGAAATTTGAACAAAAAAAAAGTGTTCGAAAATAAACACTAAATATTGCTCCTTAGTGTTCAGTTCGTTGGAAAACACAAACGCTAATAGTGTTTGTGTAGAAAATCATTAAAAAAATAAAGTTTCCCTGCTTGTCACCTTTCGAACACAAAGATAATACTGTTTTTATTTAGCTCAAAAAAAAAGATGAGAACATTTAGTTCCGTTCGGTTTTTTTAAAAACCCTAAGCTTCATTGTGTTCGGTTCAGCTCATTAATGTTCGTACGTTTTTGTTGTGCGTTTTTTGCAAAAACAAAATACAAATACGAAAAAAAGCCAGCAAAATAATTTTACATAAACAAAACATATACACAGTGTTGCCAATTTAGCCATTTTTCAGCCTGTTTAGCCATTAATAAATGAGTTAAGCCATTAGCCATTTTTTTTAGCCATTTATCAACTTGTTTAGCCATAAAATTCTTTTTTTTAAACGAATAATTTTTATTTTATTATAAAAATTTATAAAAGTAAAATAAACATTTTTAACAATTAAAGCGCCTTAAATATTAATCACAACATTTACAAATGTTGAAAATCGCTATAAACGATGATGATGAAACATCTTTCAAAATAAAGGAACAGTATTCCAATATTAAATTTATAAAATGGATCAACACAAACCTCGGTGTTACTTTCTGGTTGCAACTTGCAATTATTTAAATAAAGAAATGCAGGCGGCAACAACATTTTTTTAAAAATTTCAGAATTGACTATAAAGTTGCTCTCACTTCCATAGTCTAATGCTGAAGTAGAGAGGGTATTTTGCCAAGTAAACATCGTTAAAAGTAATTTAAAAAATAGGTTACATTTAGCAACCATTAATTCGATTCTATCAATTAGGTAAATATTTATACCAACACCACAATAGTGGAAAGGGTAATATGCGTTTGTGCTGATGTTCGTAACACCTAAAAATATTGGTCCTAAGCTCACCTTTACGTGTACCGTTTGAATCAGAATCACTTTCTGAGTCGAATTAACGATGTTTGTCCGGCTGGCTGGCTGGCTGGCTCTCCATGTAAACCTCGTGCGCAAAGTACAGGTCGAAAATCTGTAGATAATTTAATAAAATTTGGTACATAGGTTCTAATTAGGGATGCCAATCGGGACAGGTTTTCGCAAATCCCGGGATTCGGGATTTCAAAAAATCAAATCCCGGAATTCCGGGATTTTTCGGGATCCCGGGAGTTAACGGGATCCTGGGATTTTTCGGGATATTGGGATTTTTCGGGATTCGGGGATTTTTGAAAATTAGAAGATTATTGCTTTTTATAGATATTTATTAAAAAAAAGTCTTTAAAAGAGGTCTACAAGCAAAGTTTTATTATTAATTTATTTTTTTCAAGTAAAATATAATGTTATATTTATTACTAAAATTTGCAAATATTGAAAATTGTGATTTTTTTTCATAATTAATGATTAATTAAATTAAAAATATTAAAAAAAAACAACGTATGATTTCTAACAATGTGTTATTTGATTCAATTAAAAAATAATTACCATAATATCTTTATTTGATTTAATTACCTCAGTTGATAACTAAATAAAGAAAATAATTAATATTATAATTGAATAGAGCAAACTTGTAATTGATTTATATGTAAGTTTCTACTAAAATTTTTATTAAGTAAATTAGAATGAATAATTCAAATTTGAATTCAAAATTAATTATTAAAATCAATTTATTTAGTTAACCATACAAATCTTATTTTAACAAAAACACATATTTATGCCCACCAAAAAAGTGGTAGGAATTATGTAGATCGTAAAATACATTTCTTAATTTCGTAAAATCTCTCCATAAGTTGTCGTTGTTCCTTGGCCTACTCCAGTAAAACACTTTAATAATTTAAACTCTAATGCCCAATTTTCAGGATAGTAACTATTTAAATCTATATTAAGTTAATTTTCATAACAAACTTAAATCGTATTTAAAACAGATTGGTTTTTTTGAGTTTTATTTGAAAAGTCTTATTTAATTAAGATAAAAGTATGGTAGCACTACTAAATACAAAAAAAAATATAAACAAGTGTATTTATTTACAAGGTGGTCTGAAAAAACAGCTGACTGGTAATGCTTTGTTGCCTGTTGTTGTTGTATTGTTGTGACATTGAGGCCACCTTGCTAAAATATTACAATGGAAACTTAAGTTGAAATTAAGTGTACCACATCGGTGACTAAAGTTCCACTTAAGTTTTTAGTGAAGAAGAGAATTTTGTATTTAAAACGATTTTAAACATAAATGTGTTTTAATATCAATCCTAAAAATTGGGCATAAGAAAAGTAAAGTTTCAGTTTCGAATTTGGTGCACCAGTGAAATGCTTTGTGCATTTCAAAAACATTTTTTTCCTTTATTTATTTTCTTCTTTAATTATTTTCTGCACTTCTCGTTAAAATTTCATATAATTGTTGTACACGCTTAAAAAGAATAACAAAGTTTAATTTTTTTTTCATTTTCAATGATGGTATTAACAGAGTTAATCAAATAAATATTAAAGATCAATACTTTGTTCCCTATCCTCTCAAGGGGGAATGTCATGATGAGTTTATTTTTATAAAAAGAGGTAAAACGAAAAAATTTTGTTAACAATTTCGGGATTGACTAAATCCTGAAAATCCCGGGATTACAAAATTTAAATCCCGGGATTTCGGGATTGGCATCCCTAGTTCTAATGTGGTGTAGGGTATTACTTGTTTTTAATTGCAGATCTGGGGCACTGCTCTCTATTGGGATGCGAAACAAAATGGTGGCAAATCTAGCGATTGGTACTCTTTAAATTGTTTGCGCATTTGTCTTTCGCCGCTATTAATTTTTTTCTTTTCCCAAATCATCCCTATTTATTTTATTTAAACTTTCCAATTTCAAATATTTTAGCAGTTCATTACTGTCAATCTTCAAAACATTTTGCGAAAGTGATAGAGAGTACCAAGTTGGCATTTAGCTTTCGCATCGAAATTGTTTTCGCATCGCAATAGTGAGTAGCCCCCCTGGAATCGAAATGTTGCCGTGATTATTATTTATGTTAAAATTTCAATTTCATCGTAAACAACTTTAAATGAATTATTTATGTGTTGTTATTGACTTGTAATGTGTTTTTATTTAAAAAAGCTTTTAGCTTTTTTTTAGCCCATTTTTATCCATTTTTTTTAACCATTTTTTCCGTAAATTTAGCCACTTTTGGTCACCAAGTTTTGGCAACACTGCATATGCACAAGCTGTTCGTGCTGCGGTCGTTGCTAAAATTGTTTGTTAGTTCATTTCTTTATCAATGTAAAAAAAGAAACATTATAGAACATTAAAATATAATGTTTGTCTTCAGTATCACTACAATTGTTCTGTTTTTTAACGAAGAACCAGAACACTATATAATGTTCGGCTGTTTCTTGAAAATATTTTCGAAGTTGTGTTCGTCTACACAATCACTAAAAAATAGATATCGTTCTTGGGTGTGTGATCCGAACGCTTAATAATGTACTGTTTATTTTCGAACGTTGAAAAAAAGTTATTGTTATTTGAATTTGGCGTTGATTGAGCTGATCGATCGTTCGTACAGACGACTGAACTTCCATCGCCAGTAATGACTCCATTCAAAATTGATTTCTTTTTACGTTGCTTCTAACATGGAAAGTCATCTATTAACGTTTTTTGGGTTTAACTCATGTTGCAGCCATTTTCTTTGCTTTTGGATGAATTCGGCAGATTGTTAACGTTTTTAATTGTTGCTGGATTTTACAAGTTATTATATAATTTGTCAACAATCTTCAGATTCATCATCTTCAAACTTTTTTTTGGAGTCCTGGGCGGTTTGCTTATCGTGTTAAAATCACTATTTATATTAATTAATAGTCTAATGGTGAGCTTCGGTCTGCAACCGATGTGCTTTAACCGCTGTCAAATGAAGATAAATTAAAGGATGTAGTTAATCCTCCAAAATGACACATAAGTTATTAAAGACTCAAACCATGTACATATAAAAGATAAGGCATCCGTTGTGAATCACCACACATTTTTAATTTATACACCCAATATTTGTGATGACAGCAGCACAAATAATTTACTTTTCGAATAAACTTTATAAAAATAAAAATTTATGTTTAAACATTTTTTTATTTCAATAATTTATTTCTGTGTTTCGTGGAGGTTTCTATTAAAAAAAAAATTCCCTACAAGTAAAACACATTTGCTTAATTAAACCAAATAATAACATTTCTATCCCAATAGTATTATTTTTAGTTATGGGAAATTAAACAAAACCAAAGAAAAACAACAAGGCAAGAATGTTATTCCTAATGCAAAAACAAAAAAATAAACGTCTAACATGCAACAACATTCCTTTTAAACTACTGCCAACTCCCTTAACAAATGTCTGTCTCCCGCAAAAGGTATTAAAACCCTTTCGGCAACTATTTTTCCACCAATAGACAAATTACGTGGAAACACATAAATAAAACACAGAACTTTCGACTCGAAAGAGAAAAATTGTTGACTTTATTTTGCATACAACAACCAACAAACAACAGTTAAGAGTTTTTTTTTTTTTTGCAATTTTTGTTGCATGTTGTTACCCTTGTTGTCGTGCTTCTTAAATTTTTCCACTTCTTACATTTTACGTTTTAAGCTGAATTTTGCATTAAGGATCGAATCGGTTTTCGGGCGAGCAAAAAAAAAAAAAAATAAGAAACATTTGCCACACCAAAAACAGAAATTTATGAAAAAAAATACTTTAAACCTTAAACTGTCCATCAACTTGCGGTTTCGTTGGGTTGTGCAATCAACCAGCAAAATATCGGGAGACTCAACGGGGAAAAAAATTGGCAACAACAATAACTCGAAAAATACAGTACAATTTCAAGTGTTGGTGGCAATGGCAGCAGTAACAACAACAACCGACAAAATAAGGTAGACATGCGAACAAAATAGAAAAAAAATTAACTCTACAAACATTTAGTATTCATTTTTGGTTTTGCCCCCTTTTGTTGCTGTTGCAAATTGCATGTGGCAACGACAAACAGACACACATTCATACTTTTAAATGTTGTATGTTTAAAAGAATTACTTCTTAAAATTAAATCAAATTTGGCTTATTTAGCAATTTATAAAAAAGATACAGCCGATCTGTGTTCTTTTGTTATGCGTTTTCGGTTTTCCCACAGGTGGAAAGGGCAAATAAGTTTATTGAATACACTTATAGAAAATGCATCCACCTTAATATTGATGATGGCATCATTGAGGCAAAAAGTCGCATCAATCCAGACACAAACATCATCATAAAATTTTGTCACATTTTACGCATCATCTATGTCATTAATACAGTGACAACAATTCCATGCAACATTTCGAATATTATTAACATTGTTGCACGTTTTAAAAGTAAAATAAGAAGCAAAAATTCCCATTTTCTATTTGTTTAAATTATTTAGTTAAATAAATCGAACTTTCAAAGTAGAATGATTCCGAAAACCAAATCGGGTATGCTGCTGGTGTCTTCTAATTGATAATTCTTCTGTAAACAAAGGGCGGAATACAACAAAAAAGAAACAATGATTTTGAACGGGTCAACGGGTCAATCCCAATGACTCAATTTAATGACAGTTTGTCGGAGAAAAGCCTCCGATTCGTCATTTCTGTGATGCCGATTTGTCATCTAATTAATGACAGAATTTCACCTGATGAAAATTTGGCCAAGTGATGTTAAGGTTGACATCACAATGTTGAATAGTGTCAGGGGTTAAAACACGAAGACATTTGTCACAATATTGATGTTAAAAATACATCAAAATACAGATTTTATTTGCAATTTTCACAACATGGATCTTATACCCTATAAAATATATATCTTTCGGGCATTCCACGCCAAATCGAATAGTATAAAAGAATTACAGCCTTATTCAAAAAAAGTTACTAAAGGTTTACCAAGACTTATTAAGTAAAAATCGTTAAAGTATTATTCAAAAACAATTATTAGTCTAAAATACGTTTAGTAACTCAATATTAAAAGAAAGAATTTTAAAGTACCTTCAACCCTACTTTAAACCAAAATTAATAATATTACAAACACAACAAACTTTGAGAAAACTAACAAAATAATAAAAATATAAATTTTACAATATTATATTGGTATTTAAAATGGAAACACTAAGTTTTATAGAACGAATGTTTAAAATTCTGGGGATGGAGAACGATGGAGAATAGTATTGTCCACAAATCCTAATCATTTTTTATCGCCCATGTGACTCCTTTTCCAGAAATCTGGACTCATCCCCTAGAGACTTCAAAAGAGTAAATTGGCCATAAGTCATTCCAACTCGCTCTGTTAAAAATTCTGGGGATGGAGAATAGTATTGTCCACAAATCCTAATCATTTTTTATCGCCCACGTTGACTCCTTTTCTAAAAATCTGGACTCATCCCCTAGAGACTTCAAAAGAGTAAATTGGCCATAAGTAACTCCAACTCGCTCTGTTTAAAATTCTGGGGATGGAGAACGATGGAGAATAGTATTGTCCACAAATCCTAATCATTTTTTATCGCCCATGTGACTCCTTTTCCAGAAATCTGGACTCATCCCCTAGAGACTTCAAAAGAGTAAATTGGCCATAAGTCATTCCAACTCGCTCTGTTAAAAATTCTGGGGATGGAGAATAGTATTGTCCACAAATCCTAATCATTTTTTATCGCCCACGTTGACTCCTTTTCTAAAAATCTGGACTCATCCCCTAGAGACTTCAAAAGAGTAAATTGGCCATAAGTAACTCCAACTCGCTCTGTTTAAAATTCTGGGGATGGAGAACGATGGAGAATAGTATTGTCCACAAATCCTAATCATTTTTTATCGCCCATGTGACTCCTTTTCCAGAAATCTGGACTCATCCCCTAGAGACTTCAAAAGAGTAAATTGGCCATAAGTAACTCCAACTCGCTCTGTTTAAAATTCTGGGGATGGAGAACGATGGAGAATAGTATTGTCCACAAATCCTAATCATTTTTTATCGCCCACGTTGACTCCTTTTCTAAAAATCTGGACTCATCCCCTAGAGACTTCAAAAGAGTAAATTGGCCATAAGTAACTCCAACTCGCTCTGTTTAAAATTCTGGGGATGGAGAACGATGGAGAATAGTATTGTCCACAAATCCTAATCATTTTTTATCGCCCATGTGACTCCTTTTCCAGAAATCTGGACTCATCCCCTAGAGACTTCAAAAGAGTAAATTGGCCATAAGTCATTCCAACTCGCTCTGTTAAAAATTCTGGGGATGGAGAACGATGGAGAATAGTATTGTCCACAAATCCTAATCATTTTTTATCGCCCACGTTGACTCCTTTTCTAAAAATCTGGACTCATCCCCTAGAGACTTCAAAAGAGTAAATTGGCCATAAGTAACTCCAACTCGCTCTGTTTAAAATTCTGGGGATGGAGAACGATGGAGAATAGTATTGTCCACAAATCCTAATCATTTTTTATCGCCCATGTGACTCCTTTTCCAGAAATCTGGACTCATCCCCTAGAGACTTCAAAAGAGTAAATTGGCCATAAGTCATTCCAACTCGCTCTGTTAAAAATTCTGGGGATGGAGAACGATGGAGAATAGTATTGTCCACAAATCCTAATCATTTTTTATCGCCCACGTTGACTCCTTTTCTAAAAATCTGGACTCATCCCCTAGAGACTTCAAAAGAGTAAATTGGCCATAAGTAACTCCAACTCGCTCTGTTTAAAATTCTGGGGATGGAGAACGATGGAGAATAGTATTGTCCACAAATCCTAATCATTTTTTATCGCCCATGTGACTCCTTTTCCAGAAATCTGGACTCATCCCCTAGAGACTTCAAAAGAGTAAATTGGCCATAAGTCATTCCAACTCGCTCTGTTAAAAATTCTGGGGATGGAGAACGATGGAGAATAGTATTGTCCACAAATCCTAATCATTTTTTATCGCCCACGTTGACTCCTTTTCTAAAAATCTGGACTCATCCCCTAGAGACTTCAAAAGAGTAAATTGGCCATAAGTAACTCCAACTCGCTCTGTTTAAAATTCTGGGGATGGAGAATAGTATTGTCCACAAATCCTAATCATTTTTTATCGCCCATGTGACTCCTTTTCCAGAAATCTGGACTCATCCCCTAGAGACTTCAAAAGAGTAAATTGGCCATAAGTCATTCCAACTCGCTCTGTTAAAAATTCTGGGGATGGAGAACGATGGAGAATAGTATTGTCCACAAATCCTAATCATTTTTTATCGCCCACGTTGACTCCTTTTCTAAAAATCTGGACTCATCCCCTAGAGACTTCAAAAGAGTAAATTGGCCATAAGTAACTCCAACTCGCTCTGTTTAAAATTCTGGGGATGGAGAACGATGGAGAATAGTATTGTCCACAAATCCTAATCATTTTTTATCGCCCATGTGACTCCTTTTCCAGAAATCTGGACTCATCCCCTAGAGACTTCAAAAGAGTAAATTGGCCATAAGTAACTCCAACTCGCTCTGTTTAAAATTCTGGGGATGGAGAACGATGGAGAATAGTATTGTCCACAAATCCTAATCATTTTTTATCGCCCACGTTGACTCCTTTTCTAAAAATCTGGACTCATCCCCTAGAGACTTCAAAAGAGTAAATTGGCCATAAGTAACTCCAACTCGCTCTGTTTAAAATTCTGGGGATGGAGAACGATGGAGAATAGTATTGTCCACAAATCCTAATCATTTTTTATCGCCCACGTTGACTCCTTTTCTAAAAATCTGGACTCATCCCCTAGAGACTTCAAAAGAGTAAATTGGCCATAAGTAACTCCAACTCGCTCTGTTTAAAATTCTGGGGATGGAGAACGATGGAGAATAGTATTGTCCACAAATCCTAATCATTTTTTATCGCCCATGTGACTCCTTTTCCAGAAATCTGGACTCATCCCCTAGAGACTTCAAAAGAGTAAATTGGCCATAAGTCATTCCAACTCGCTCTGTTAAAAATTCTGGGGATGGAGAACGATGGAGAATAGTATTGTCCACAAATCCTAATCATTTTTTATCGCCCATGTGACTCCTTTTCCAGAAATCTGGACTCATCCCCTAGAGACTTCAAAAGAGTAAATTGGCCATAAGTAACTCCAACTCGCTCTGTTTAAAATTCTGGGGATGGAGAACGATGGAGAATAGTATTGTCCACAAATCCTAATCATTTTTTATCGCCCACGTTGACTCCTTTTCTAAAAATCTGGACTCATCCCCTAGAGACTTCAAAAGAGTAAATTGGCCATAAGTAACTCCAACTCGCTCTGTTTAAAATTCTGGGGATGGAGAACGATGGAGAATAGTATTGTCCACAAATCCTAATCATTTTTTATCGCCCACGTTGACTCCTTTTCTAAAAATCTGGACTCATCCCCTAGAGACTTCAAAAGAGTAAATTGGCCATAAGTAACTCCAACTCGCTCTGTTTAAAATTCTGGGGATGGAGAACGATGGAGAATAGTATTGTCCACAAATCCTAATCATTTTTTATCGCCCATGTGACTCCTTTTCCAGAAATCTGGACTCATCCCCTAGAGACTTCAAAAGAGTAAATTGGCCATAAGTCATTCCAACTCGCTCTGTTAAAAATTCTGGGGATGGAGAACGATGGAGAATAGTATTGTCCACAAATCCTTATCATTTTTTATCGCCCACGTTGACTCCTTTTCTAAAAATCTGGACTCATCCCCTAGAGACTTCAAAAGAGTAAATTGGCCATAAGTAACTCCAACTCGCTCTGTTTAAAATTCTGGGGATGGAGAACGATGGAGAATAGTATTGTCCACAAATCCTAATCATTTTTTATCGCCCATGTGACTCCTTTTCCAGAAATCTGGACTCATCCCCTAGAGACTTCAAAAGAGTAAATTGGCCATAAGTCATTCCAACTCGCTCTGTTAAAAATTCTGGGGATGGAGAACGATGGAGAATAGTATTGTCCACAAATCCTAATCATTTTTTATCGCCCACGTTGACTCCTTTTCTAAAAATCTGGACTCATCCCCTAGAGACTTCAAAAGAGTAAATTGGCCATAAGTAACTCCAACTCGCTCTGTTTAAAATTCTGGGGATGGAGAACGATGGAGAATAGTATTGTCCACAAATCCTAATCATTTTTTATCGCCCATGTGACTCCTTTTCCAGAAATCTGGACTCATCCCCTAGAGACTTCAAAAGAGTAAATTGGCCATAAGTCATTCCAACTCGCTCTGTTAAAAATTCTGGGGATGGAGAATAGTATTGTCCACAAATCCTAATCATTTTTTATCGCCCACGTTGACTCCTTTTCTAAAAATCTGGACTCATCCCCTAGAGACTTCAAAAGAGTAAATTGGCCATAAGTAACTCCAACTCGCTCTGTTTAAAATTCTGGGGATGGAGAACGATGGAGAATAGTATTGTCCACAAATCCTAATCATTTTTTATCGCCCATGTGACTCCTTTTCCAGAAATCTGGACTCATCCCCTAGAGACTTCAAAAGAGTAAATTGGCCATAAGTAACTCCAACTCGCTCTGTTAAAAATTCTGGGGATAGAGAACGATGGAGAATAGTATTGTCCACAAATCCTAATCATTTTTTATCGCCCACGTTGACTCCTTTTCCAGAAATCTGGAATCATGCATCATAACAGCGTTAACATAAGTTCTGTTAAGTGTTTAACATTGCTCTGTAAACATAACAGAATGTGTCTAGGGTTATAAATTTTTAAAATTTAACTTCACACACATAAGTGCATGAACCGGTGTTACCAGTCTTAAACTAAAAAAATTCTAAAAGTCATTATTAACTAATATACGTTTTTTGTATACAAATTTTTACAATAAGGTTATTAAGCGTAAAGTGCTTATTAACTAATATGTTCTTTAAACCAAAATTAACATTTTTTTTTGAATAAGGCTGTTATTTTTTATTTCCCCAGTTTTGTAATATTCTTAGTTATACATAGTACTTTTGAAATTTTTTTGATAATTCTTTCAAACTTTGAAATTTTTTTGATAACTCCTTCAAAGTAGGAATGGACAAAAAGCATCGATGTTTTTAAAACACTCGATGTATTGTGTCGAAACATCGATATAATCCGATGTTTTTTTTGCTCCTAAACAATCGGAAAACATCGATGTTTTCTTTCGATGCATCGAAATGACAAATTTTATACAGAACGTGTAGATTGATATATAAACGTGTATACATATCTATATGTGTTGGCATGACTCAAGTATGTATGTATATGTAAACGTGGTAAATATTATGCGAACAACTGTCAACACTATTATATGCGGCGAATAAGTTCGGGTCTGGCATCTACTCCCAATAAACAGCTTGATAACCACGCGTAATTGAAATAAAAGCTAACAAATTGTGCACAAGTTCAACAAAGGAAAATATTTTGCTGTTTGTTTATTGTTTACAGTATTGAAAAAAAAGTATTGGGAGATGTAAAATAAACTTAAGATTTTTCGAAAATAAAAAATAAAGATAAATAATTAAAAAAAAAAACAATCGATGTATAAAAAATTTAAATTTCTCCAGGCCATTAACGTGTCTCAGGCCACTTGAATAAAAAATGTAGAACCAAAATTAACATATTTTGACAAATATTTGAAAAAGAAGTATTTACTTCTATATGAGTTTTTTCTTCGTAGGTTACCGTTAGGATATGCGAAGATGTGAATGCAGGCATGATAAAAAAAAAATAATTTAACGGCAGTTTCAAAACTCCATATTTTCAAAATTTTGTTAAACAAATCAACACATTGGGATTTATTGATTTATTGGGGATATAATAGAATATAAATATATAAAAAAAATTATGTCAATATCTCTCATAATTTTTCCGTACCTGCGATTTAAACTTTGCTAGTTTTAGGAAAAACTAATTTTTTGGCCATATTTTGGCGAACAAGGCCAATATCTTTCCTGTTATGAATTTAAAGTAAAACTTATTAAGAATATGTGGCCTTCTCCGAGAAAAGGTACCTAGTGTTTCAAAAAACTGGTTTGGGCTAAGACTGGATTTTGGTAAATAAAAGTGTGTAGATTAAGATGAAATGCGTTTTTCTTAAAACTTAATTTTCACACAGTAGGTCCCTTTTCTCGGAGAAGATCACATATAATAGTCCAGATAAGTCTAGTAGTTTACATTAACCCTAAAATCATGAAGTTCAAATCGATTGACACATTTGAAACTTGCGAAAAATCGTGTGCCGGTTTTTATGAAACTGGAAAAAATACACCCTTAAGTCATGCGAAGGAAAACAGTGCAAAAATTAAGATTAACCCTAAAAAACACTTGATGTAAAAATGGCCCCAAACTATTTTAAGTTTGAAAAACGGCTCCATAACGCCTGTACAGTATGAGCTAAGAGAACCCAATTTAGGCTCAGATGTTTCTTTTACATATATACATAGAAGCATTAAATATAAAAAATTAGACAACTCGACCCGTTCTAGTGTATTCTGTAATTTAAGGTTTTGGTAGTATTTTTAATCCTATGGTGAAGGGTTTAGAAGATTAGGCACAACCGAATATGGGTACTTTCACTGAAGTGTCACTTCTTGCATTTTAGACCAATATTGTTAAAATTTTTCCATTCTTTCACTAAATTGCAACAACTTTGCAACAAAATACAAAAAATTAAATAGTATATAAATTTTTTATTAATACGATTTTCGTATGACGTTCTAAATTCCCAGTTTTTCATATTTGATAAATACACTGAAATTTATTGTTGAGGGAAAGCTAGTTTCTATGCGCATTTCACTGGTTTCTTAGGCCAGCTCATCAGAAAACCTTTTCCAAAGATTTTAGAAAAGCCAAAAATATTATACAAATAAAACCCTAAAGCGAATAAGAATTATAAACACTCAAAGTCTTACTTGTAACAATATCAAAGCCAAAACAAAACAAAAACAATAAACAGTGAGTTTATCTTTTCTTACATTCCCCTACAATTGGTTTTTGTTTGAAAAACAATTTAAACAGCTTGGTGGCGTAACGTAGAAAAGTGGACTTTCCTGTAGAAATACCTATGTGGCACTTTTAGTTGTTTTTAATTAAAAACTTTTTAGATTGCAGCGATTTACATATTTCATTTTCATGGATTTATTAGAATAATGCCGATTTTCGTTAAAATGAATTATTGGGAAATTATGGTTACAAATCGTTGTTTCTGTAAAAATTACATCTGTAATGGAATTTTAGTTTTCAAAAGTTCAGTTTTCAGCTTATCCCATCAACAATTAATTTCAGTGTTTTTTTTATCAAGAATGACAATTGGGAATTAAGCATGACTAACAAAATCTTGTTAATTGAGAATTTTTTATCTCCAAAAATTACTTTGATAATAAACTGGAAAGTGCACGGCTTAAAAAAAACTAAACTGACAACATGCTTTATTTTTTGCGAAAACAATAAAGCAAGTTGTTTTTGCTTTTTCTTAACCTACTTACAACTTCATTTTTGTACTCTCAGCCAATCGGCTGTTTCCTCGATCTTGTTAATTGAAAATTGTTTATTCCTAAAAATTACTTTGATAATTTGTTCAGATTTTAAAATTTATTAACATTTCTGGTGGAATATTGATTACACTGGTTTACAGCCAAAAAAAATACCAAGAACGCCACATGCCTGGATAAGTTAATTGGGACCTCCTGAACACGAAAAATTTTTTGAATTTTCAAAAATTTAAAAAATTTTATATGAAAATTTTCTCAACGCAAGGTGAAGTGAACAACAAAATTACCCCCTTAATATCTTACAAGGAAGAACGTATAGTCTGTCAATCCTGATCACATGATACCCTACACCACAGTATTTAAAAACAAAGAGAGTGTATGGATATATGAATTGGGATCTTTCTATGTTTTAAATTTTATTAAAATCGGTTTGACAGCTTCTGAGAGGCAGAAATTGCTTCTTTTTTTTAAAAAAATGCATACCTTATGTGTCCATATAATATGGATCTATCAATGTTTTAAATTTCATTAAAATTGGTTTGATAGTGGGCACAAAGACCCTTTTCTGGAGAGCAACTTGTATGGGGCTGTAAGAAATAGGCTTGGTCCTTGTCCCAATTAAAACCTATGTAACAAATTTTCTCAAATTATCTTAAAAATTGCGACCTGTTCTTTGCGTACAAGGTAACATGACCAGCCAGCCTGACGGACATCGTTAGATCAACTCAACACATTAGCACAACTTATACCCACACCACAATAGTGGAGAGGGTATTAAGCCTATAGAACACGGAATGTAAAAAGCTACATGCGCATGTGGTTCTGACGTAATTTTGTCTTCATCACACAACACGAACTTGCTATTGTGGCTTTGTAGTGTCGTCAAAATTACGTCAGAACCACATGCACATGTGGCTTTTTACATTCCGTGTACTATAGGCTTAATACCCTCTCCACTATTGTGGTGTGGGTATAAGTTGTTAATATTTCAAAGAAAAAATCGATAACAATTATTGATATTTTATAAAAACTTTAAGTAATCGTATTTTTTATCGCATGCGATATGTTTTTAATATATTTTTTATCGCATGAGATATTTTAAAAAAATGCATTTAACTTTTGTATTTATCTTCACACACATGTCTTTTAGTGCAACAATTTTTTTTTATTTTATTCCTTCGATTATTTTAATTTTTTATTCTAGCGATTTTTTTTATGGATTTGTAATTTTGTCCATTTTGCCGTTAATTTCAAATCTAACTTTATTCGATAATTTCAGCGATTAAATAGTTGAAAAATATTTTTAGTGCTTAAATTTTCTGAGTTTTATTTTTTCGATTGCATTATTTTTATATTATCTTTTTTAATTTTTGTAATTTAATGTGCCTTTAATTTCAAATCTAACTTTTTTGAAATATTTCAACTATTTAGGCGGCTTACAATTCAAACATATTTTCAGGGCTAAAAGTTCATTTAACTTATTCTGCGATTGTTTTATTATTTGTTAATTTTTTTTTTATTAACAGCCAATTTCACCAAGTTCAGTTAAATCTAACTATTACTTTAATTTCCAGTTAACAATACGATTTGACAGCTATACCTGATAGTTAATTATAACTGAACTTGGTGAAATTGGTCGTAAGAAAATTAATTACTTTAGATATTTTTTATGTATTTTCTTTTTAACTAATATTTTGCTTTTTTAAGGTAAACACTTTCCTCTAATTTTAGAGATTTATGTGTGCTTTTTTTTTGACGATTTTCTAAATTCAAATGATTTTTTTTAATTCTTTGCTGTAATTTTTTTGAGTTAAAATGACCGAAACTATTCTTGAATAATTTTTTTTTTTTTTTTGCAACTTTTGAATTTTTTATATTTTAGCGTTTTTTACAAAAATTTTTAAAAGCGTTTTCTTTCTAAAGTAAAGGTTGTTTTCCTATATTGGAACTATTTTAAAATTTTGGCGTGTCTTATCTAATCGCTTATAAATTCTGTCGATTTAAACAATAGTTCCTTTTCAGTTTTTTGGTTATTCGGAATAAATCAGGAGGAAATACATTAGGAAAAAATTCCAAACTTAATGGACACCATTTAATTTACAAAGACATCCTTTTACGAACTGTCTTGCCATAAACTAATCAGTGTGGATGTGTGCACTTATGTTGATGTGGCTGTGTGTGTGTACCCTGCAAATAATAGGACCAGTCCAAACACGCGTGTAAAGAGTAGTCCACAAAGGACCAGGACTAGTCCAAAAGTAACCCAAACGTATGGAAAAAACCTGGTCTATTTAACATTACGATGTCCTAGGACAGGACCATATAACCCATCTTTGGACCACTAAGGAGTAGTTTTAAAACTACTCCATGGTATATAACCCACCTTTGGACCACTAAGGAGTAGTTTTAAAACTACTCCATGGTATACTCAAGAGGATTAGTTTTGAAGTCGTTTAAAAACGAAAGCACGTCGTTAAAAAACGAAGACATGTCGTCTCACTACAAACACTTTTTAACAATGACATGGTCCATGCTTGCATTACATCGGACCAGTCCATGGAGTAGTCCATTTTATCAAAATGGGTCAGGTGGTCCAATTTTATTTGCTGGGTATTCAAAATGTTTTAAACATAAAAAGTGTAAATATGTATGTGCTTATGTGTTTTACAATATTAAGTTTGCATATTGGAATAATGGTTTTTATTTTATTTATTCTTTCATTTCGTAGTTCTGACAAACCTTTTTTTTTTTTTTTTTTTTTGAACAGCATGTGAAAGGAAGAAACTTGTGTATTGAAATGCAAATGTCTGTTTTCAGTGTCTGTCTGTCCATCTATCCATCCATCCATCCACCCATTTGTTATTTTGGTGAACGTAGATAGTTGTACGTTGTCATTCCCATGAATATAAATGGGGTGTTATGTTGTTGTTGTTGCTGTTGCTGTAGCTGTACAAAACCACCAATAAAATTGTCATGCGATGACAAATAACATGGCAGACATGTGGTCTTGACTTACAATACAAATACAATTTTATTTTGAATTGTAAATATATTGTTGCATTTTAATTTGTAGAACAAATTTATCATTCGATAATTCTTATTTATTTGAAAATGTTAATTTAAGTTAAATATTATCAATAGTTTATTTGCTTATCTTTAAAATAAAGTAGTGTGATAGACAACATACTCGTAAAACTATTCAATATAGACTCTCGACAATGCCTATACTAGATTATCTTTATACTTCACTTTAACTTGTCTAAAGTCTGGATTAAAATTAAAAATCCATACTCTGGACTGTAAACTAGTCATTAGTCTAAACTTTAATACAGTCCACAGTCTCAACTTTAAACTTGTCTATACTCTGGACTATAGATTAGTCTTAAGAAAGCCAGAGTACAACGAGCCCTATTCACAGTCATTGTTATGTGGTGAATAAAATCCAATTTTACATTCAGTAAAATGCCAAGATCCATAATTGTGTCCACTATCTCGATTTTGTAGTCACCGAGTTTATAATTATTTATAATACTACGTTTTCTAGAAAAGCGCATATGTTTACATTTCATTAGGTTTAATTCCATTAGGTTATGTTTACACCAATTATAAAAGGTATCTTAGTCTTCTTGAAGATATATGTGGTCTAAAGTGTGGTCTATGTTCCTAATAGGATAAAAGGAGCCCTCTCAACAAATTTCATTAAAATCGAAAGGGGTCGTGTACCACTCTTGGTCGATTTGACATGGAATTACCCATATACTAGTCTATAGGCTCAACTTAAAGACAGTCAATACTCTCGCCTATTAACTAGTCTAAAGTCTTGACTATAAGCTTGTCTTAAGCCTCGAATAAAAATTCGTTTTTGGTCTCGACTTTACTTAAGCCATAGTATAACCAATAGTCTTGTCTTCAGTCTAGACTAGACAATTCCGTCTAGTCTTTAGTCTATTCCATATTAAATCAATAGCATTGTGGAATTGTTTCCTCTCTTGTTGTCTTACAAATATTTTGTGCCAATTTTAAAGAAGAAGAACATCATCAGCTCTCTACTCAGGGCCATCATGATGATCAAAAGTATAAGAAAGAAAAAAATCCAGACAAATACAAGAAAAATGGCGACTGCCACAACAATGGCTTTTATAAATTTCGCAAAAATCAACAGAAATATTCACAACGACTTCAGCAATTGCCAACACTGAGCAACAATATGCTGCTCATATATTATGCTCCCACGCCTTCAAAAGATTTTAACAATAATATACAACGAAAAGCATACAACTTTAATAGTGAGTACAGAAATATATTGGAAAAAGGGGAGAAATATGCACAAATGCGAAAGTACAAGGGAAACAGAAACAACTGGCAACGTAAATAGTGTAATGGACAGACATACGGACAGGTAAACAGACAGGCCTGACTAAATACCAAATAAATTTGTGTTGGTGGTTTAAAGTTAAAAAAAAAAAACATCAGCAATAATAATATAAAACAAAATCTTAAAAGAAACCAGACAAGACCACGTCCAATATGAAAACGACAGACATCAGTTACTTTAAGTTCCTAAAAATGAAAATCGTTATTGCAACTTACGAGGATCGATAGAAATGTGCAAAGACTAGAAAACAGGGTATACTAGAGGCTGGACTATTAATTGTAGACCAAACTCAGAGAATGAAACAGCACCGTGGAATTTACTAAAAGCTTAAAAAAATGTAGGTCTATAGATCTAAGTAATAAATTCGATATAATCAGCACTGGGAACTTAAGTACTAGTTCGACTTTAACTAGATTATAAACTACTTAAATAAAGTCTATATATCGCAAAAAGGTACAAAAGAAAACTTAATCAAAATTTGAGTTTTTGAAAAGTACTCATGGACAACGTTTCAATTATTTTGGAAGATTTCTTAGGAAGTTATAACAAAATTACTTTTTGGTTGTGTTTTCCGATGTGCATTAACATTTAGAATAAAAACTTAAGTTTACTTCCGATCTGTGACATTATGAATATTAAGAAAAAAAACTTTAAAAAAAACTATAATCTCAAGGAAGTAATGATTACATCGAGCTCTTGCCGCAAGAAAAGCTTAAGCGACAAAAACGCAATTTTACATGGGAAGGGTTTTTTAATTATATTTTATAAAAATTTTGTATGAAGGTTGGCACTTAAGCTGAAATCGTTTTTGCTATAAAATCGTAACAGCCAATAAGTTAATTTATTAAAAAAAAAAATTAAAATTTAAAATGATGTCGTTTAAGCTATTTGTGCAGCAAGTGTTTAATATGAGAACAATAGTAAATTTTTAAAAATCACCTTTAAAGTTTAAAATTGCCTTCCTACCAAACTAAAAAAATATACTTAGGCCCGTTTTAACAACTTACCGATGCTAAAAGTAGACTTTAACCGGCCTTATAATATGAAATTTGGCGTTCAAATCAAAATGCATATCGTGCGCTTCGTGATTTTTTCGGTCAATCAAATTGTCTAAATGTGCGTACAATCGGTAAAATCGTGCAAAAATTTGAGCAACCTGGGTCTGTAGGAGATGTGAACACAACAGTGCATGTGCTCCTACAGCTCGTTCTGCAGAAAATATTGCAGCTGTTCGTGATAGTGTGGCTGAAGAGCCGTCCACCTAAACTCGTCGTGCCCAACAATTGCACCTCTCACGCTCATCGTTGATGAACATTGTGCATACAGACTTGAATTTACAGGCTTTCAAGGTGCAATTGACACAAGAACTAAAGCCTCTTGACCATTCCAAACGTCGCGACGCGTCAATGGTCAGAATGGTGGCAAGAAATGGCAACAGTGGATGATTAATTTCGGAAGAAAATCATCTTCAGTGATGAGGCACATTTTCACCTCAGTGGATTCGTCAGTAGCAGAATTTCCGCATTTGGGCTAATGATAATCCAAGAGTGATTGTCGAAAAACCAATGCACACAAAAAGAGTGACGGGTTTTGCGGTTTATGGGCTGGCGGCATCATCGGCCGTATTTTTTTTCCAAAATAAGGCCGTTCAGGCAGTTACTGTGAATGGAGTTCGCAATCGTGAGATGATAATGAACTTTTTATGGCCTGAATTTGAAGATATGGATGTGGGCGATATGTGGTTCCAACAGGACGGTGTCACTTGCCACACAGCCAACGAAACGATGGCTCTTTTGCGCGACAAATTCAATGGTCGTGTTATCTCACGTGGTGGCGATTCCAATTGGTCGCCAATATCATATGATTTGACACCGTTGGACTTCTTTCTTTGGGGTTATTTGAAAGAAAAGGTGTACGTCGATAAGCCAGCAATAATGCAAAAGCTAAAGGATGAGATAATTCTGCACATTAACGGCATATAACCTCAATTATGCCTCAGTGTCATCAAAAATTTGGACTTTCAGATGGAGTTGTGCTGCCGAAGTCGCGGCGGCCATTTGGCCGATATTTTGTTCCATACATGATTGAATCTCACCAATATTATCATAATAAAAAGAAATGTCAATAATTTCCAAATAATCAACATCGGCCCTTAAAATTAAGCCACCCTTTACTATTGAGTTAACTCTTAACTAGCAGAAAACTCGCCTATATGATCATATTTAGATCAAAGACTTGGCATCGACTCATCTATAGTTTATCCATAGGCACGACTCTATAGACTTAACGGTAACCTTTGCTGAGCCGACTTCAAATTCGAGATGTAACTTTTTCAGACTTTTCTCCGGACCCTCGTATCATACAAAGCGGTGGTGTTAGTATCTTTAAAGTGTGCATGTATCGATACTTTGTACAATACTTCATTTCTCCTCCGCTCATTTCTGTTCAACTGAAACTGTTAACAGTCAAATGCAGTATAATCATCCATTGCATGGCCAAAGAGGTTACATGCCAACAAGGCTCAAGGGCCAACCAGGTATTAAAACATGGTTTCAAATAAAACAATATATGAATAAAATACTACAAAATGCAAAAAACGCTAATAAAAGCAAAAAAAAAGTAAAAAAAAAAAAATAAAACAAAAACTTTAAACACAACTAAGAAAACGTGCAAAGATTTACAAAAAATGATAAAGCATCCAATGGATGCTTAAAGTTAAGACAGATACAATAATAACAATAGCAACAAATACAATCTACCTACAACAATAAAAATGAACTTGAAGGCACAACACACAGCTTCATGACGTTTTGGACCATGACGCCATTTTCGTGGTTTCGATTGCAGCTGTGTGGCGTGGCTGTCGGTGGTGCAGTATGGAGAAACAAAAGCTTTCAATTCTATTCGCATTGAATTACTGATGTTCTGATAAAAACGCCAACAACAATAACAACAAATTATTTATACCTTCATTCGTATTGGTTTCAAATACCAGCAGATACTTTTGTTTCAAAACCTTAAAGTTGTCTGTTTTTATTTTCAAGACATTCAATTCACATCAATCACGCTAATCTTAACACCAACAACAGCCAGCCATGAATAACAAAAACAAAAACAAAAAAACGTTTTAAAACTTTAACGATTTTTCATTTTGTGTTACAGAGAAGCAGAAACCTTAAAAAAAATGAGAAGAAAAGATTTTATATACAAAATGAACGTTTGTCGGTTGTAATTTTTGAAAACTTAATATCTCCCATAGTATTCGAAGGCACTCTATATTGAGGTGATCTTTATTAAATTGATCGTAGAAAATGAACAAATTTGAAATAATTTCAAACAAGTTTAACAGATCTATTCTTTCTCTGAATCCTTTTCATAAACATAGCGAACAAAGTTATATCGCAAACAAAAGGCTAATAACCGCAGTCGATCCTGAACTCCCAAAAGATTAGGCTTATTTTCGTCCTCAAAAGTCCTGCATTTATCATATGAACAGTCTCCGGATTATAATAGACTAATCCGTACAGTTGAGATATCCTTTATATTTGAGTTTAATAAATTCCGAGGAAAAAAAATTGGTTTCAATTAAAAAATTTGTGAGTAAACAATTAATTAGTATCAATTTAACGTTTGATTAAATGTTTAATAAAAACTGATTTAATTTTTGATTAATGCATTAATTGGTGATCAATTTTAAAGAAATGTTTCTGTGTAGTCTTTCACATCCAGCTATATGGAATTCTTTTCTATGCAAAGATACACCCACTAAGACTATATCTATTATTTTTGAGCCCTTGTCGAGAATGTTAACTGCCCGGTACTGCACGGAGGCTGCGTTAGTGAAAGATTCGCCTTTGACACAGGGGTTCGCCACAGTTGCGTTCCTTTTCTATTTAACGTAGTCTTAGACGGTATTATGACAAGAGCAGCCCGAGAAGAAAGTGTAATATCGTAGGGATTTAGTAGAGGGTTGGACGATCTCAATTACGCTGATGACATCTGCTTGCTATTCCTCATCTTAAATGACATGGCGTCAAAGACTTGGTCCATTTCACAATGAAACAGTAAAATCCTGCATAAAGATAAATGTAGCCAAAACCGAGATTATGCGAATAAATTCCAAAAAAAACCAACAAACCATTCTCAATAAACGGAGTTGAAATATAAAATGTTTGCAAATTTTGCTACTTGGACCGCCTACGTACAGCGAAGGGGGGCTCCAGCTTAGATGTTAACAATCGCATTAAACCAGGTAATTAATTATTTTGTCTCCTGAATCCCATCTGGCGGTCTCTAGAAGGACAAAAATCCGAATATTTACCAGCTACACCTGACATAAAATCCCTTTAAGGTTTTATTTCTAGCCGAAATCTACATATATTAAATGAGAGACTATAGAGAAAAAGGCAACAAGGCCCATTAAATATTGAAATCCTAAGAAGAAAGGGGTGATGGATTGGACATCTCTTGCGAAGATCAATAGAGGACATACAAGATTCTCCATTCAGTGGAATCCACAAGGTAGTCGTAGAAGGGGTAAACCATCTCATAGTTACCGCCGTCAAATAGAAATGGAACCTGCCAGAAACAACTTAAGCTGGAACGAGATTAAAGCACTTGCTGCGGACAGGACTGAATGGAACTGATTTATAATGGCCCTATGAACCTTAAAGGATATACTGTATACAGTGGAATCTCCCATGAGCGGACAACGAAGGGACCGTTGAAATGTGTCCGCACAAGGGGGCTATCCGGCCAAGAGAAAATTACAAATTTAAATCAACAAAACTTTGCCTCATATTGTTTGTTTTTATTTAAAGATACATACTTTTAATAACAAATAATCATTAAATGTAGTTCTATATGTAATAAAAGTTTAAAATTTTTTATGAGTACTATACATATTTAACATACCCACATTTAACTATGTTATCTGATGTAGTAAATATGATAAACCGTGCCCTGTTGTTAAAGCGAACAAATTAAAAGAGTCTTGGCAGGCTTATTTGTAAATTATGACATGAAGAATTCGGAAAAAAATAAGCTAAGTGTCCTTCCAAGAGAATTTTTTTTATCTAGCGGATGTCCGCGTCCGCTCATGAGAAGCGTCCGTTCAAGGGAAAGCGACTGCAATGCTTTTCTTATGGAGCGCTGCCGGGACCTAGCAACAATGTCCGTTTAATGGGGGTGTCCGCTTATGGGAAGTGTCCGTTAAGGGAGATTGCACTGTATATATATATGAAGATATAATACTTTAATATAATATTCTTAATGTTAATTTCTGGCTTCGAAAAAGTTTTGCAAAAACTGCATTTAAAATAAAATTTTGATTTCGGAATACAGATTGGGTGGTAGCAATTTTTTAACTCAGAAGGAAATGGGTTTTTAACATCGAGTTTAATCTTAGCGGCAAACTTTAATTAATTAATCTGAGAATAAATTTAATTGAGTACTAGATGTGTTTACCGTTTTTAAGTGACTAGAATAATTCATTTTTCTGTTTTCTAAAAAAACTTTAACAGCAGCTTTTGTTATACATGTGTATGTGTTGACATTTGATGATTAAGTTTGAACCACCAACATTGGTCGCTTAAACTGGAACATAAAAGTAATTCATCCTCATCTTAAAAACTAAAAGCACAGATTAAAGATGACTAAATCTCTAATCTTCATGTTAAAAACCCACCCTAATAGTTTTCAAATTATTTGATTCCCTATAAACAGATTTCAAATCCTTCAAAAACAATTTTATATCACTGATCTTTTCCGATGTAACAAGCACAATTCATTTATTCAGTCAAGCAATTCATTCATTCAAATTCATAATGAAATGAATGCACATTTTTCTCGTTTAATTGCATTCATGCAGGTCTCTACAATAAACCAGTGTATATACTCCAACTAGTGCACTAAAAACTAGTCTTTTAAGTCTCGATTTTAACTTGTCTATAGGCTGGACTATAAATTTGACTTTAAACTCTTCCATAGTCACAAATATAAAGTAGCCTGGCTTTCAATTAGTCTAAAGACTGATTACAAACTAGTCTATAGGCCTCACTATAAACTAGATTGTATTCTCAAATACAAACTAGCTTATAGTCTCGACTATAAGTCTTGGACATATAACTGCCTAAAGTCTCAACTATAAACCAGCCAATAGTCTCATCTATGAAATAGTCTACATTCTCCCTATAAACTAGTCTTAAGTCTCAACTATAAAATAGTATACTATACCTATACTATACGACTTTACTTTAGTCATAGTCTAGCCCAGTAAATTCTGTCTTCATATTATAGTCTAGTCTATATTAAATCCGTATTGCTTGTAACTGTTTCGCCTCTTGTTGAAGAAGATCAACTTCATCAGCTTTCTAATCACTGGTATCATAATGACCAAAAATTTAGGAAGAAAAAAAAATTAAGACACAAACAAGAAAATGCCGACTGCCACTTTAAAAAATGTTGCGATTCTGCAATTTCTTTTTAACGATAGTTTACAATTGTATTTTTGTTTTCATTTATGTAATTTAATATCATGTGGCATCTCTGTCTACGAAATGTAAAAAAAAAACCGAAAAGCACAAAGAGAATTTGATAAAAACAAATGAGATTGTGCTTAACTGGCGGTTTTTTATATTTTTCTGTAAATTTTGAATTTAGAATATTGTTTTTGACGACCAATTCTATGCCTAAAAGAAGTCGTTCGTCAGCCATTTTAAACGCAAAATACTCTATCGATTTATTAAGCATCTCGAAAATTATTGTCAAAAAACAACCCGCTTAAAGTAAAAGCTGATTTCAACCGATTCGCTATCGTTAAAAATTTTACTTATTTTTATTATTATTTTTTAACGATGTGTAATTTTTTGCAAAAAAGTGATTTTTTTTCTCAGGCTCATATCTTGCAAACCGTTCGGATTTAAACTTTGAGACAAAGTTGTAGCTCTTGCCAAAAAGAACAAAATAAAATCTAAAAAAATTCATCTTCCAGATCAAAATCGCAAAAAACTTTAAAAAACCTAAACGGTATTAAGAATCATTCCTAGAAAGTTCATATGCTCTACAAAGTTGTTAATTGAGGTCTTTGGTACATTTTTGTAGTTGATTGAAGATGAAGTTTTTTGATTTTATATGTTCACAATTTTTGTTCTTTATGGCAAGAGCTACAACTTTGTCTCAGGGGGTTAATCAAAACTCCGAAAGGTTTGCAAGATATGAGCCTGAGAAAATGATAATTTTTTTGCAAAAATGACACCGAGGCCCTAAGTCTTTAAGGGCCCATAAAAAAAATGTGCATGTCTTTGGGCAAAACTGGGAAACACGGGTCTTTTTTTTGGTCCTTTATGGTTATTTTTTTTCGTGTTGCACTGTGTTATCGTTATACAAGTTTGTGAATCGCACTAATGATCTTTATTTTAAAAAACTTTGTTTCCCTAACTATAGAGAGTTAAAAATTCGTCTATGCCAACTATTTGTTATGGGCAAATGCCTTTTATATGTATCATTTAATGCGATTTGACGTCATGCTTTTTTTTTTTTGTAAAAAAACAACGAAACTGCATCCAATGTAACTTTATTTTTATTTACATCAGTTAGTTATCTTTCACAATAAAAGCGAAAATATGATTTTTTACTGAAATTCTTTAGATTTATGGCCTCAATTGTATTGCAAAATCTTAAGACTTAAACGTAATAATAATCATAAGTGAGAAGAAAGTTGGTACAAAGACAAAAATACATATCATATAATTTAGATCCGGTTGGAGTTTTACAAATAGCTGGAAGCTCAAAATCCAGAGAGACATATTTACAATTTCTAGGATCGTTTTACCGGTAACAATTAAGTCGTTAATCTCTTCGAACGAAACTCATAATAGTCAAGCAATTGGTATTAACTTTTCTTCTTTCAAAATGCATATTTTATATGAAGATAGCGTTGTACTTACGTCTTTGTATAAGACAACCCTTTTTAACACAGAAGATGATTTAGCGATGTCTTTTGATCTATTTTTAACGTATATTTTTTTAAAATTAAAATTTAAGTTTTTTGAAAGTTTTAGGTTTAATTTGCTTTAAAAAAACTAATAGCAAACTTTTTGCCTTTTATGTACTGCAGTCTGCAGCTAAAAAAACGGTCACTGCTCAAAAATATCCTTTTCATGACATCTTAAATTGATGGATTCTGCTAAATTTCTTCAAATTATTCGCACGATAGCATCGGAAGTGCTAATTTCTGGCCTCGGCAGTTTCTTCTGACAATTATCCAGTTGGCAAGCTTGCTTGCTTTCCCAGCATACAATGCTGCTTCCTCGTCGGAAGAACTAAAGCAAGGGAGAATTCGCTGTGTATCACGCGTAAAAGCTTCTGTTTAGAGATCCGACTGATTCACGCAAATGTATAAAGGAAATAGAAAAATTTTATTTCAGCGTTTAAAAATACTTCTTATAAATCTAAAATAATTTTAATGAATGAGGGGGTTTTACTTCTATAAACAACTATCTAAGATTAGTAAAAAATATTTTTAATTTTTTTCACCGTTTCAGTGAAGCGCAGAAAATCTGTTCATCAAAAACAAACATATAGACAGCGATAATCTTCTAGTATTTAGCACCGAAAAATTAAGCGGCTGGAATGCGGTATACATACGAATGGACTGCTAGAAAGATCCGGTCTATGGTAAGTAATATGTAAAATGTAGCGATTGTTTTGTAAACGGGACAGGCAGAATAAAATCATAGGGTACCAGCCTGTCATAGGGTGGTGTAGAGAATAGTGTACCCCTATATGGCGCAACACGTAGCCATACCATCACTCCTTGTGATGAATTCTCGTTTTTAGGTTTTTCCGCTTTTCCGTACGTTGGTCATTTTTGACACTTTGTAACAGGCAACTGAAGTTACCTAAATAGACACAATCAATTTCGGTTACAATAATCCCTGTCGCAGATATTGTCCCGGGGGAAAAATTCATTGTATAAACGAAAATCTTTGATTTATAAGTATTTATTGTATAAGACAATAGCTTGGTATAACACCTACAGCATAAGGTCAATATTGTAGTAGTTTGAATGAAATAACTTATGTTCTGTTTCCAGATACTGAATTCAAATGTTTTAAGAGGGCTAAGGACACCTTAGGCTGATGTCTTAGTGGCCGCTAGAAGCTTTAATATAAAAGGGCGCTAGAAACAACTGCTTATGTCTTTTCTTATGAATATGCTCAAAAGATGTTACAGTGAGAGCGAAACTTAAAGCGAATTCGTGCTACAAAGCAGGTTGTGCAATCGTTTCAAGTACGTTGTAGTTTCTACACTTTTGTTTTTTGTTTTTCTTTCATGGCTTTTTTACTCTTTTCCCTCCGTTTTGTGTATTAAAAAAAAACGCTTTTTGGCAATCCTTTTCTTTGTGAATTTGTGATAATTGGTAAAATTGTGTGTGTTACATTAATTAAAAAGAAATTAAACAAAAAAAAAGTGTGTGAAAAAAGTTTTGACGTAATAGAAACCGATACCGAACAATTAATAACAGACGTTTTTACAATTAATAACAGACGTTTTTACTCATCATCGTCGTTGACGCCCGTTGTCGATACGCAGATCAGGCGATAAACCTTATCAAGTATCAGTCTCAAAAGAAAAATCAGTCCATCCGTACTCAAATCAATCCGTTTGCAAAATGCACAAAACTATTCAAAATTTTTTAATTGTATTTAACATGTTCAAAACCAAAACAAAAACTTTTCAAGTGTCAAAGAGAGAAAACGAAACAATTGGCTTTCCACTCATGTTCATTTTTTAATTTAAAGTTACAATCGTACATCTGAGTACAAAACAAATAGAGAAACGTTTTGTTTGCAGTAATTGATTTAGTTCTTGTTTGGTTTTCTTCGAATTACTTTTTATTTAATTTAATTTGTTTTTTTGTTATTACTATAATAGTCAAAATAAGCATTAATAAAAACGAAAAAACCTAAAAACCTCTCTATTTATTTCACTTAGAAACAATAGTGTAAATGAGTAAATTTTTTAATGAGTAAATCAATTACCAAAAGTTTGTCAAACGTTTTTTCTCTGAATGTTTCAATATTCCCAGCGGGAAAAAGAAGGAGTACGAAGGCCTTCTAGAAGGCCTCTGTACCCCTTCTTTTGGATGTACAAGGCCTTCTTGCTCCATTCCATACTCATATCTTTTTTACACGCGTTGTCATTGCGGAGAAGGCCTTCCGCTTTCCTTTCTTTCGCCAGAGCTTCTTAAAGGCATTCAAATATATGGCTTTTAGAAGGCTTTCCTGAGAAGGACTGTTAAAAGGCTTTAGAATAAAGGTTATCTTAAAGGATTTTTAAGAAAGGTATGTTAAAAGGCCTTTTACTTAATGGCCCTTAAAAGGCCTTTCGGACCATCCTTGTAAAAAGTGCATCGGTTCTAATGGAAATTGGCTGACCATTTTCATTCGCATCGCATCGAAAAAAACATCGATGTTTTTTTACAGTGTCCATCCCTACACAGAACCTTCTTCTTCAGTGAACAAAACACAACTAAAAAGATTTACATTATTGTTTTCACTTGGTATTTTAATATGTATGTATTTTTATTTTTATAACGGGATCTGAATTCTTTCGCTTTTGCTTTGGCGAAAAAACAGAACAAACAATTTTACTCTTTCTCTTTTTAACATCAACTAAAAAGATTTACGTTATTGTTTTCATTTGGAAGTTATTTTATTATGTATGTTACTTTGTTTTTGTAAAGGAATCTGAACTGTTTTGCTTTTGCGTGTGCAAAAAAACAAAACAAAAAATGTTACTCCTTCTATTATCGCTTCTCATAGAAGCGAGTGTGGAAGGTGTATCTTATCTTTTATACCAAAGAGCCAAGGCCTTCTATGAGGCATTCTTTAGCAGTTACATAAGAATAGTAATTAAATCAAAAAAATGTTTAATCAGGCCTTCAAAAAGGCCTGAAGTAAGAAGGTCTTCTAAGTTTTACCGCTGGGTTGTTCTTACTCTTTTCTTTTCCAGCTGTGTACGTTTATATTAATGTACAATTTGCGCTCTCGAGCAAAAACAATACAAAACAAAATGGCACAATCATTCTCATTGTTTTGGTTTTGTTTTTGTTTTACTCACTGCAAAGAACAGAACAAAACGTACTTCGTACTCTGATTAATAGTATGGTGAGTACGGATTTTCTAACTTGAATCAATCATTATGTACTTGATTCATAATGATTCTTTCAAGTAAGGATTTTTAATGGTAAAATACTTAAATTATCCATATTCCATCCCGATTTCGTACTGGAAATAATCCGAAAATAAGATTGATTTAAGTAAAACTAAAATTGAATCAATCTCAAAATGCGCTTGATTCAATTATTATAAAGTTGATTTTATCCTAAATTCGTGCTTAAAAACCCCCCAAAAAGAAATTAGAAAGAAAAAATTATTTTGATTGATTTACTTACCCGTATGACACCTTACAGAATGATAGAACACCAACATCATGTCCGATTTTTACTTTAAAAATCATATGTACATATTATTTACCAAAAATTTAAACTAAATGAGAAGAAAGAGTTCAAATTAACATTTTAACCCTTCGTGGTCAGTTTGGTCAATGTGTATAGAAAATCTAAACATGCGTAAGCCGGAGGGTTAAACACATCGAAAAGTTTAATCTTTTTTTTGTACTTGATTTAAGAATTTTGTACTTATTTTAAGAAATTCCGGGATGGATTTTCGAAAGAAATCCCATTTAGGATTTTTATGGCTACGTTTTAGTGTTATTCGTACATGAATTTTTAAGACCGACTCGTACTTAAGGTAATCACAAAAAACTTGATTTATCCCGAGTGTTTTTCTTTCTGTGCAGACAAATATTGCCCTAGTTGCTCTTCTGGTGACATGGGATATCTGAGCGTTCCAATTAAGGAAGAATCTGACAACCGTACCTTTCAAAGGCGGTTCTCAAAGTCTCAGAATTCTACTAAAAAATTTTATAAACATAAACAAAAGGAATCAGTTTATTCAATATATCGTTCACTCTGACTCCATCTAGCTTTGATATTCTATAAACTATTATCGCTTCTGTTTTCGCTTCGCTTCTAGCGGCCACTTTGCCATCAGCTTATGAGGAAGTTTTTTCAAAATTTAATATACAGACAGAAATTATTTCATTATGAAAACAATACTCTTCATTGATTTTTGGAAAAGATGAAAGTAATCACTCATTCTTTCATCCATTTCTGTACAATCCAATATGTTCGAGAAACGTTGTTAAAATAATATTGTATTGTATGTAGCATGCCATAAGCACTACGACTCAGGGGATATTTTTTTGCAGCCCATGTAAAAGAGTAAAACGGGTTAGAAAACCGCCTCTATTTGTAATTCTGTAAATTTTTATTAAAAAATCGATACTTTAAGAAAATATAAGCCTGTGAAATCAGAATTAAAAAGCACTTATTTCTAAGTATTTCTCTAATATAACTAACATTTTAATCATAGTCTTTAAATATTGACACCAAAAATTTTAAAATTTATATCAACATTAGTCAAATCTGAATATGTGTTTTTTACGAAAAAAAAAGAAAATATTTAGTCATACACTTTCATATTAATAAATAAAATCCCTTAAGGCAATCGTCTCGATTTTTATTTTTTTTTCTTTTATTATTTGGCAACGAATTTGATTTATGGACAGAAATCAGTCTGGTCATAAATACAAAACGAATAAAAACCACAATATATCATAAAAAAAATATTCAAAATGCAAAAGAAACAAAATCAGATCAATAAATTTTATGAAAAATCCACAAAAAAAAAACTACCTACGCACTGATATTTTTAGATGGTCCATAGCAATTTGCAGATTGATACGTGACGGAATTTTACACCAGTGATATATGGATATTGATATCTATTGGATTGGAGTCTATTGCACACAGCTTTAGCCAATGCAACAAATAGTGAACTTAACGTGGCCCAAAGTTTTATACAATTGACTAACAAAGACAACAACAACAATAACAGCAAAAACAATATGGTGAGTAACAAAAAGGATCATGCTAAAATATTTTAAACTGAAACTACAGAGGAAAAAGCTAAAACAGAGTTAATAATCGGTTTCACCAAAAATAAAAGATACTCGTACAAACAAAGAAGAAATATTGTTTTACAAGTTGTTGTTCAAAATTTAAATTGTACTTGAAACAAAAACAACAACAAGAAATATGTGAAGTGTATTGGACAACAACAACTGGAGTTGTGATAAAAAGAACTTATGTCCGGTTTTTAGGTACTTCATATATTTAAAAGTCAGAGCTTCAAAGGGGTGTAATGCATGTAGTTTCTGTTAAAAGTGTTTGTTTAAGACTTTTGAAAAACTTATGAAAACTATCAATATATTTACGTAAACATTTATTTCTTGATTCAATATATGTCCATGAAAATCTTTACATGATTCGTTTTATACGACATTTTTGTCTAATACCTGATTCAGATCGGATATCATTAAGCTAACGACTGGGAGGAGGAGTGCAGAGACGCTTGTGGGGTAAACAATGTCGCATGCAATCTAAAACCAAGCAACAATTTGATGTTCTATTTTTTAATATGATTCGTAAAAATTTTTGAAATTGACTAATAAATTTTAATTTATGATTCAAACGTCAAATAAAATCTTGTAAGAAAAAGCACAACGTCTTGACGTATACGAGTTTTCGAAGAGACACCCAAAGAACATACGAATAGTGTTGTAGAGACATTTCGCATAGTCTGAAACAGGTATAAGACCGCATGAACAATCTTTGTATACGGTTATATTATCTGCATATCTATTTCTATTAAACGATTATATTTGTATAAGACGATAATTTATGTACAAAATCATATTTTATTGTAATTATTCATTTTTTAATCCAACCCAGCTGGCATTTTCCGTTATCTAGGAGTCTATTGGGAATCTTATAAAGAGTGTTTTTGTTCGTCGACGAGATCAATTTTTAATTGTAGACGATTCCTCGCAAGAGATAAAGTGTTACACTGATTAGCATGATTAGTAGTAACACAGCAAAAGACGCTTATATTAATGATAAAGGGAATCGTTTTTAATGTATTTAGAGATTATCTAATGAGTCTCTCAAAAAGCATGCCTAGGGTCGTATGAGACTCTTGTAGGAATTATTCTACAACTCATGAAATGCACAGCCGTATAACTGAGTTATCTAAATAAGGGCATCAAGCGTCTTTTTCATGTCAAAACTTCTAATTTTCATACAATTTTTATGAAACAAACCTTAAGGTCGCGAAATCAACAACAGTTTGTCAGAAAATCTTTTTTTTTTTTGCAGATTCTTGGGTCGGTTTGTTTTATTGAAATTGTATTGAATTTTCATATTTCAAAAACGGTCTTATTTAGGTAGCTCATTGTTACATGACTCTTACAGAAAGTCGCAAAAGGTTCACTCCAAGATTAAAGGACGAGCGTGTCAAAAAATAAATAAAAAAGTAATAAATAAAAAAAACTTAGATGTTTTTTGTACTCGTCAGATTTTCAGAAGATTCTTTTACGAGTTGTATATTAATCATAATCGTCAAATAAACAGCCTATGCTAGCTGGGAATTATTGATGAACAACTTTGTATTAGTCATTGTATGTGATTTAGTATTTGTATAATACTTTAACCTTTATAAAAGCTTCGTAAAAGTTTTTTTCATTAAACGATAGCATTTGCAAAATACGACGATTTTTATGTTATTTAAATGTAATTTTAAATTTTTGATCCGAAAATAGATGAAAAACATTGTATGCAACTTTTGTATAAGACTTGTGTATAATACATTGGTTCATGGTATACGACTTTCGTTTTGTTCCTATATACATAATATGATGGTCTTAAAATTAGACGATTGTCTTTGTAAGGACTCTGATGTATAAGACGGTTGCCCGTTTTACAAATATTAATATTTATATAAAACTGATGTTTTTATATGTCGATATAAGACTGTTGTCTTAAATTTAACAAAAAAGAATTTGTTCATACTTTAGTTTCTGCCTCGGTCCTAGTATAAAACTTAAAGATTTTAATATTTGTATAAGTCTTTTCTTTTAATCTTAAATTAATCTCAAATCTGTGTATATTTCTGTTAACAAGCTGTGGTCTCCGTCTTTGTTTAAAACGATTATCTTTCTAAAAGGTTTTCATTTTTGTATACGACTTTAGTTCTAGTTTGTCGATAGAAGATTGTTATCACGTTTATTTTTGTATAAGACTTTTGGTTGAACTTGTCGACATAATACTGTAATCTTAAAATGAACGAACATCTTTGTATTTACTGTAGTTTCTGTCCACATACTGTAGTCTTGGTCCTTTTATAAAGCGGGTAATCCTCTTAAAGATTTTATTTTTTGTATAAGACTTTATTTTAAATTTGTCAATAAAAAATTGTAATCTTAAATCAAACGAGAATCGTTGTGTTTAGTTTTTGTCCTCATACTGTAGTTTCTGTCCTTGTATAAGACGGTTACCTCTTTTATAGACGTTTATTTTTGTATAAGACTTAAGGTTTAATTTTTCGACATAATACTGCAATCGTAAAACAAACAAAAACCTTTGTATTTACTGTAGTTTCTGTTCACATACTCTAGTATTTGTCCTTGTATAAAGCGTTTTTCCCTCTGAAAGATTCTAATTTCGTATAAGACTTTAGCTAAGTTTGTTGATAGAAGACTGTAATCTTCAATTAAACGAAAATCGTTGTATATTCTATAGTTTTAGTCCTCATTCTGTAGTTGTTGTTCTTGTATAAAACGGTTGTCTCTCTTATAGACTTTTATTTTTGTATAAGACTAGGTTTAGTTTGTCGGCATAAAACTATAGTCTTTAAATGAACGAAAATCTCTGTAATAGTTTCGATTCATATAAGATGAGCAAAGTCTTTGTATCAGATTGCAGTTTTTGTATAACACAAAATACTTTGTATAAGACATTTTATTTAAAACGACAATCATTACAATTATTTCCTATTTGTATGATTATTTGGTTACGGCAGCAGTTTTGTAGAAGATACTAATTTAAGTTTAAGTCCATACAAGAAAATCATTAAGATAAATATTTATAAAAACGAATTGATTCCTTTAAGTTCCTCATAAATTGTACCACAATTTATCTGCTTTGGAACCTACAACCAGCCTACAACTCAAACGTTTTAAAAACGTTGCACAACAATAAATAAAAAAAAACTAAAAAAAAAAAAAATAAAATTCAAAATAAAAATAAAAGGAAAAAAAGAAAACCCTGAGTAACATTTAGGCATCACGTATATGGCTGGCCATCAATCGTCCTCTGTCAAAGAGTCCCAGCTAACCAACATTTTAATGATAGGGGTGATCATTGCTGAACTACACCGCTGTAGTAAAACAAAACAAAAAATATTTGCTAGAATTCTTGGATTTAGATTTGCTTAAAATCGTACCTTCAAATAATATTCCTCGTTGTGTTACCAGTTACCATAACGAAAAGTTTGTTAAACTACAATTTGAAAATAAAAAGTTTGTTTTTTGCTCCATTTTTTTTTCTTCTTATTTTTTGGTATTTGAAACAAATCCTGGCTTGATAGTTTAATTACAAAGTTTTATTTTACTCCTTTTTGGTGGTATTTTACCGCCAAACTATAAATTTGTTACTTCCTTTTACAAACAGCCAAAAACACATTCTATTGTTTCTGTAAGTTTTTGGGCTGAAATATTTTTTTTCCTATTTGATTGTGTTTAAACAAACTTCAAAAAAAAAAGTAGAAAAAGATTTTATTTTTGTTTAGTTTGCATGTTAATCGACCATCTGCAATATCCTTCTAATAAAATTGAGTTTCTCACACATTTATGGTTTGAAAATTGCAAACATATTGCAATTGGTTGGCGATAAAATCGTCAGATATAAAGGGAAATGGCGAAAAAAACAAACTATTTATTATCCTTTACATAAGTCTATTTTTTTTTTATTTTGCAGCCTACAATAAGCAACAAACTAAAATTTTTAGTGGTTCTTTCCGTTTTGCAAGGATTTTAGTCAGAGGCAGGGGCGTAAATTGCAAAAGACACTTGAATTACTTTTTTTTTTTTAACTGTATAAGAGATTGTATAAGAATATATATACAAGACAGTAGTTGCATTTCTAGTTATTTTCCTCATCGAAATATTACTGGTGATTCAAAATGTATATATTTTAACCCAAAGGACAAGAAGTCGTTTATAAACCCAGCGAACAAGCTGATTCAACTCCAAAATCTTTATATGGTGTAAACAAAAGAGTCACATCTTTTTTTGATAAGCTGCTTAGATCAGGCCAGACGATCACACCTTTGATATGCAACGAGAAATGAAACTAGAATATTTCATTGAGCCCATTATACAAGAACAGTGAGAAACTAATTAGAAAATAGTATTTGTAACGCTTTGCCGCCTTATAGTCCAGATCAGGCTTCGTCAGACTAACATTTCTTTTGATTTAAGCTTAACTTTAAATATACTTAGTTTTAAAGACAAAAATTGTTTTTCTTTTTATATGTACTCGTATATGTATAACCAGGGGGATACAACTGATTTGTTTTTTTTTTTTAACAAAATACAAGAGAAATAGATCTAAGATTTTTGCACTGGGTAGATATGACCACTATTTATCGTTTTCTTGCAAAAAGCGAAAATGTGTAAATTTTGAGTTTACTCCCAAGATAGCCCTAGTTTAAGGCAGTACAAAATTCAGTATAAGACTGTAGAGTATGGTCTCGTATCGATTTCTAATAAATATGTTTTATTTTTGTCCGCATCAGACACCTGTAAAATATTGTTTATATATTTTTAGTATAAGAGCCCGCGGTTTAATTAATATACAATTTTGTTAAATTTTGAATATAACAACAATAGCATTGTATTAAACCAAGAGAAGGTAGCGAAAATTCTCGAAATTTTTAATACATCAAACAAGCCATTAAATTTATTAAAAATCCCTAAAAGTACAAGGAATGGCAAAAATTTGATAAAAAAAAAATTTGAAATTAGCGGAAATTCGCAAAAATTTGCAAACAGCTGCATGAAAGCAAAGTCTAGTATTTGTTAAAAAAATTTAAAGCTGTAATGAATCAGATAACTTACAGAAAAAGTCGATGATATTGCGAACATGGCTAAAATTCGCCAATAATTGCAAACTTGGTAACAAATCTTAAAATTTATTTGAAATCGCTAAATCGGTTAAAAAAACAAAATTTCAACAATTTACAAAAAAAAAAATTACAAAAATAGCGAAAATTTTCAAAAATTCGAATAAGCCAGAAAATTGATTAAAAGTCCATAAAAGTATACGGAATGGAAAAAATTCTGTAAAAACTTACAATACAAAAATCGCTTCTATCGCAAACATGATTAAAATTTGCAAAACTAAATGTTATTGTTTTTTTTCTTATTGCTGAAAAAAGTTCAATATGTACTTGCATTTTTAGCTATTTGTTGAAGAAATCTAATAATTATTCTCAAAAAGTGTGTAAATTGTTTGTAAAAAAACAATTTAATGTTTTTACGAAAGTTCTTATCCTATCGAATGACATTTCGATCGATTACTCGTTATCGAATTACATAATCTCAAATTTCGATAGAAGTTTTTCGATTACGAATGGGACGATTCCAAAAAGTTAAATTTCGATCAAAGTCACTCGATCACGACTGCGACGATCTGGGCCCAGGTCTTATATGAAAAAAAAACATTCACCCTTATTGTGTTTGGCGTATTTAAAATACGCCTACGACTGTTTGGTAATAGATTACAGGAAATAAGTTCACGTTCTCTTTAATCTATTACCAAACAGTCGTAGGCGTATTATAAATACGCCAAACACAATAACAAGGGCCATTGTCTTCACGCACAGAGCGTTAAATAACTTTACTTTTCACAAGTTCATACAAAAATTTGTTAAAGGAAATAAGACAAATTGTGTATCACATATGATGCGCAAGCGTATCAATCATGACACCGGTGCATCATATAAATTTATTTTTTTTTATGTATTTTATAAAGCTTTTTTGTAATAGTCCTATTTCTTTAATTTTTTAGGAATGAGATTATACACTACCAGACTATTATATTGTATCTTCTTACCTTAGCTGTCCTTTGGATAGCAATGAAGTATACTGTATGTACAGAAAAATTTACAATTATTAGACACCAGCGGAATGTAATGTATTTTCTGGCCCGCTACGGCCTTTGTCAGCATTCTTTGTGTCACACTGGATAGTAATACTTTATAAATTGAATGTATTTATTTATTCCTAAAAAAATTAAAGGAATAGGACTATTACAAAAAAGCTTTATAAAATTCATAACTAAAAATTTAGCTCATACACTCAATTTACATGATGAATTTTATGACGTCCAATTTTGGACGTCATTTTTTTGTTTGGAGCAAGCGGTGTAGAGAAGAAAGAGGGGTAGAAAAATAGACATGATTTCTGTTTTCTCTTCCTCTTTCTTCTCTACACCGCTTGCTATCAAACAAAAAATGACGTCTAAAATTGGACGTCATAAAATTCATCATGTTAATTTAGCCCATAGAATAATTTCGAAAAAATAAAAAAAAAAATGTTCAATATAATCAAGTAACCTATCAAAGGAAATAATTCCCAGATTCTATAATAAATTTATTTACTTTTTTTATTTTTGAAATGTGTTCAATGAATCAAATTCCAAATGATAAAGCTTTGTTGCAAAAGTCCTGTTCCCTCCATATTTCACATACTTGTTTGCTTAAGCCAACCTTTGGTTCCCCAATTTTTCGTACATTTAAAAAGTTTTTAACAACTTTTGGAATTATTTCAATAATAGCTTTGCCACTTTTCTTGGTATAATAATATTGTTAGCAACCCCTTTTCCTTAGAAAATTATTTGCCACGCTCATGTGCGTAGGTGTTGTAATCGTAAGACTTATAGAAAAGTTGTAATAGAAAACATTTTCTTTCTTTTTTTTCTAAATTGCAGACAGTCGGTACTTTCATTTTGTAAAATCTCTAAGCAAAGAAACTCCTTTTAAACATGCAACTTTATTAAGTTGAGACAAAAAAAAAATTACTGCAGATATAAAATTTAAAATAACGGATTGCAAATTTAAAATCTACCCAACTCAATCAGATCATAACGAGAAAAGTTTTCGTGTGCAATGAAATGTGCATAGGAATAGCTTATCCCATCAACAATAAATTTCAGTTTATCAATTGTATGAAATGGAAATTTAGCACAATTTTTTGAATCACAAGTAAAACTTTGATAACATTTTTTTCATTGCTGAATATTTTTAAATACAATAATATTTTTCCAATTAGTTTTCTGATTTTACCGGTTTTTTCATGATTGTTGAGTAAAAAACCAAGTTTTAGTAGTTAACTGATTCGTCGCTTTACAATTCTGAAAGCGACAATTTTATTAATTCAATATCTTTAAATATAATACAAATGTTACCTTAGTTTTTTCAATACATGTTTGACAAACTTTAATTAAAGATCGCCTCGCTTTTGTACAATTTTATAAATAGCGAAATTACAGCTTTCAATTAAAGAATGTATGTAATTAAATTTAGTACAAGTAAAAAGAATAAACTAAGTAGCACAGTTGTAAAATGGGGTAACATTACATTTACGTGTATAGAAATGGGCAAGTCGACACCCGTTAACTTTAAATAATTGTCGGTAAGAATTCTCCTCCCAGTAAGGCACCGCTTTTAGGATCTTTCACTGATCTATTGCTGACATCAAGTACTGCTAGTTTAACGGTGGTTCGTTCCATGATTCCAGTTTTAGTTTTTATTTTCGCCTTTTGCACCTGGCCATCTTTTGCTTTTGTAACCTCGATCACTCTGCCCTTCAGCCATGAGTTCCGCTCTGCATTTTCATCTACCACAAGTACGATATTATCCTTCTTAATAGGCTTTATTCGCTGGGTCCACTAACTGTGGCGCGTCAATGTTGGCAACATTTCCTTTACAAACCGATGCCAAAACAAGTTGGCAAACACTTCGCTTTGACGCAGGCATATTCGGTAATCAATATGTTCAGGTGAACTGAACGGTTTTGCACCATTCGAGCTGCCCAAGAGAAAATGATTAGGGGTGATAGTTTCTTGATCTTCAGTTTCAAGTGACACATACGTTAAGGGTCTAGAGTTGACTACCATTTCTACTTCCATTAGTGCACATCGGAAGCTTTCATCGGTGAAGTTTTGAGAGGGTGTTATTTTGTATAAAATAATTTTTATAGATCTCACTAACCTCTCCCAAGCTCCCCCCATGTGGGGCGCTGCTAGTGGATTGAATTTCCATGTGATGCCTTTGTATGCCTTTTCAGACAGAATATTATAAAGTTTTATATTTGTTAATTCTTCTTTTAACAAACGATCTGCACCACGAAAATTTGTGCCGTTGTCGCTATAAATTTCAGCTGGAGTGCCACGCCTTGCTATGAATTTCCTCAGGGCCATTAGAAAAGAGTCAGTTGAAAGGGTTTAGCTATTTCGATATGTACAGTTCTCATTGTTAGGCACGTAAACTGTACTGCCCACCGCTTTAAGGATTTCCTTCCAAATTTAACCGCTACTGGGCTGAAATAGTCAACACCGACAAACGTAAAGGGCCGTTGAAAAGCTCCAAGGCGTGCTGGCGGTAGGGGTGACATCTGAGGTGATCTCTACGAATAATTTTGTAGACTACTCTCAACCTGACGATGAAATAAATTTGTCGTATCTCATTTATAACCGTTTCATGGTTAAAACCCGATGATAATCATTTACAATACGTTTTGCTACGTGATGATTACATTTAAGTACAATCAAGTCACGTTGAATGCCACACGATGGGGTCGCATATTGTGTACGATTTTAAACTTTTATCACGCCATCATCGTCTATATATACATTGAGGTTATGTAAAGAACTACCCTTTGAAACAGTTTTACCATATTGAAGGGCCGCATACTTGCCAGCAAAACTTGATATTTGGGTCATCTTGTAAATAATATTCTTCGCCCTGATGAGATGGGATGCATTAAGAGTCGCTTCTGGCTTTTGTTTCTTTAATTTTTGGTATCGACGTTGAATATAAACCAACCAGTTTCCAACAGAACGGTGAAGTCTGATCCAACTAGAAAAATACTCAAAATTAATTGGTACCACAATTGACTTATTCGTGTGTATATGTAAGTATCGGGGGCGGATTTCACAAGTAACCTCATCGGCCACATTTGAGTCGAATATGTTTGAGTCTTTAGGCCATCACATTCGGGGAGTAGTAACCATGACGAGCCATTAAACCAATCTGTGTCCTGTATTTTGTGGCAAAGTCAGCTACATTCATAGCACATGGAACCCACCTCCAGTCGGTAGCGTTTGTAAACTTTAAAATTTCAGCTACACGAAACATAACAAACTGTCTATATTTTCTAGGGTCACCAGTTAACCAATTTAAAACTGTCTTTGAATCAGTCCACATTACCTTTCGCTGGAATTTTATGTTGTGAGAACCAACTACCTGCATGAGACTAGTCCCAATGACTGCTGCCTGTAATTCTAGCCGATATAATGAAAGGGGTCGAAGTGGGCCCTTTTTTAGCTGCAACAAGTCTTATTTCAACATTACCGCAGAGTTCAATACGACAAAACGATACGGCTGCATATGCATCTTCACTTGCGTGGACGAATGTGTGCAATTCAACAATGTAGTTTTGTTGTAAGGCTGTCGTGTAACATCGTGGTATAGAAACAGCTGCTATCGTTGGTAAGAATGTTACCCAATTTTTCCACTTACAATGAACTTTTATTATTAAGAGGATGATCCCAATCTATGCAGCAACGCCATGGGGCATGGACTTTAAATATGGCATAAAACAGGCTACAAACCCCAGAGGATCGAACACAGACATCAAAACTTGAAGAACTTTTCGTTTCCTCATTAAGAATTGGTCGATGGAGTCGTACAAATTTTTATATTAATTTTAAAAGTTTCAACTTTGGCGTCCCAGTATAAGCCAAGAATCTTTTCAAATTGAGTAGAATTTTTGTTATTTTCAAAACTTTTATTTTCGCCACATTTCGTTTCGCCAAGTGCACTTAAAACTTCTGTTGAGTTAGAGGACCAATTTCGCATATGAAACCCACCCATAGCGTGTACACCTCGCACCCTTATAGCCAGTTCAATTGCTTCTCCGATAGTGTTTGTAGAGTCGATGAAATCATTCACAATAACGCTGTTTTGTAATGGCCTCAATAACTTGTTTATCATCACCATCTCTTACGTAATGAGAAATGGACGGAGAACATGATGCACCGAAAGTTAGAATATTGAGTTGAAAAACCACCATAGAATTATTGGTGTCCCACCACACAAAAAGTTGAGCGCCGGCATCTTCTCTACGTACTTTTATCCGGTGAAACATTTCAGCTATATTTCCACAAATTGCCACAGCTCCCATTCGAAATTTAAATAAAATATTCAATAGAGGTACAAGAAGGTCAGGACCCTTCAACAAGAAATTGCTTAAAGCAAAATTACCAGACGCAGCATCCCACAGAAGTCGTATTTTATTTGGTTTATGGAGATTTTTAACAATAAATGTGGGCAAATACCAAATTTGATCTCCCCTATCTTCTAAGGCACTCATTTGCAACTTCTCGCCATAGCCTTTCTCCTCTAAATTCGTTATTTGTTATTATAACAATTCAGCTAAATTAGGGTCACGATTGGCCTTTCGTTGAATACACTAAAAGCTTTTCATTGCTGTTGGCAAACTATTTGGCAACTCCGGCGGGTCACACCTCCATAAAAGCCCGACTTTATAACGGTCTTCAACGAATTCGCAAGTTTTTGTTTTACTAGGCCCTGTAGTTCATCACAGCTGCATTTATGAAAATTTAGTCTACCACATACTTTTGTTCCACCACAATCAAGTTTTTGATGCCACTGGTTGCTGCCAGCCACCTTCACGGGTCTTAATTGATGAAATTAAATTGGGATTGCTTACACCAATAATCATGGATGGCATTGATTTTAAGTAACCCTCTAAGGGAGGTTAGGGTATTTCTTCTTTATATGTTCGACAACCATTGTTTCAGACGACAAATTTAAATTTCTAACTTTGCTGAAGAAATTTTAATTTTTATTCTTCTAGAGTTGTCTTCATATCGGGATACGTCATCAGTCCACCGGATGCAAAGTGGTTCGTAAATGCCTTTTACACCCAATTCGTTGGCCACTTTTTCCTCCAAGAGCGTTAGGGTTGAACCATCGTCCATATTGTGATCGATTTTGTGTCACTGTGAGGAGTAACTGGCACAATACGAAAATATGATTCACCCTTGCCTTTGTGGTTATTAAGCGTACTTACTGTATTTCTAGTCTGCAGCTCTTCATTTCCATTAACACCACACTGTTTGCTTGCCTAAACAAATACGACATAAATTTTTGGATTTTACGACGTTCCACCTTTCAGCACTAGACAAATCCTTAAATTGTTTGCAATGTCGGTAGTATCGGCAGTTTTGAAGTTAACTATCGAATCTATCGATAGTTTGCAGATCTATTTCAAAGCTGACAACGCTTTAAGTAAACATCAAAAACTGTCGCAGACTGCACGACAGTGATGCAAAATGTGGTACAACTGTGCCATTTGTGGAACTTTTGAATGTTTAATATATGTTGGCCCTTTCAGGTCAACATTGAACTAATTGCTTTAAATCGTTCGATAAATGTTCCCATGTTATTTTCACTACTTTGTTTTACGAAATTGTTTTGATTGCTCATTACGTAATAAACCACACAAGCGGTTTGATCATTGTATAAACATGAACATATTAAAGCAAATAGAATCTGGGAATTAAAATTAAATCATGTTAGAATAAAATCTATGTTTCTTGTAGATATATGGAAGGCGTCCGGCTTTTTTGCTGGCTGGGTTAAAATTAAACTAAAATGGACAAAAATACTTTTAAACAATGTGAATTTTTGGTTTTGTTAGGTTTTACTACTGGCTTTATTTAAATACCCAGGCAGCAAAATAGTCCGACATCTTCCAGATATCTGAGAAAAACGACGTGTCGACAAAAAAGTCAGAATCGTAAACGAATCCTATCAGGATTCTGAACCAAAATTGCATGAAGTAGTTGACACAAACTGTGGCGGAGTGACGTTGGAAATTCTTTTTTTTTTTTTGCCCCCATATTGTGTTCTAACAGATGGCTGAACGAATATGGAATGGAATTCTTATCTACTAATCACACAGATTTCTGTAAGTAGGCTTTCATTTAATCGCAAAGTAAAAGTTTATAATTACAAATTCAACATGAACATAACACAATGTACAATGTTCATATTATGTACATACACAGAAAAAATTCTTCAACATTTTTCACCAATTAAAGCATTAATCAAAAATAAAATCAGTTTTAATTAAAAATTTAATCAAATAACTTAAACGTTTAATCAAGTGAACTAAACGTTTAATCAAGTGAATTAAACGTTTAATTGATACTATTAATTTGTTTACTGGTGCAAATTTAATTAATTTTTTAATTAGTATCACAAATTTTTTAATTGAAATTAATTTTAATTTTTTTCTGTGTATGGATGTACGTACCATTTTTTTTTTTAACTTAAGTTTGAGACGGGGAAAAGCCAAACTAACAGTGGCCAATACTCTGAATAATTTAATTAAATCCTATTTAAATAAGTACAAACATATTTATTTTGCCATTATTTAAAGAGAAACGAAAGATCTCGCCTCTTGGATTTAATGTTGTTTTTTTTTAATTTCATGAAATTTTAGCGCGTAGTTTCGAAACTACTTTATTGTGAACCCTGTTCTATTCTATTCTTTTAGAGAAATTCTTATAAAAACACTTTATTTAAATTTTTTTCTGCATTTCTTTTTCAGTTTCAAACGTATCATTATAATTTTGTATTGGCACTTTTAATTAATGTTTAGTCCCCGATAACAATCATTTGTCATTTCAACTTAAATAACAAAAAAATTAAAACATGGAAAAAAACGTCTTTTCATTCATTAACTAAAAGTCTCAAGAACAAAATTCATTCATTAACATTTTAGTTTTAACACAAAATTAAAAAAAAAAAAATAGCATAATTATGTTTTGAAATATTTATTTTTTTTTCTTGTGCCAAAACAAGGTGTCTTAGAAATGTTAACGTTTCTTTAAAGTTATTTTTTGTTTGATTTTTTAATTTCAGAAAATATTTACCCACGGTAGAATAGAAAATTTTCGTTTTAAAATAAGAAACCCAAAATGAGAAAGTTGAATTTCGTTTAAATGACGTATTGAAAGAAAAATTCAAGTTCAGCGGCTGACTATAATCTGAAGACATTAAATCTAATAACAAACCAGCAACACATGTAAAAATTAATTCAAAACCCTAACGAAATTCAATTGTTTACAATTTCCGCTTTTCCGAAAATTTTAAGCGAGATTTATTCAGGTGAGAAACTAAGAAAAAATGGTAAAAACTATTTTACCTCACACACAGAAATAAATTAACATGGCGAAATATTGATTGAGAATCGTAGTAACTTTCTGCAAAAGTATGCCCTTTATTTAAATTTATCATTATTTCATATTAATTTTAAATTAAAAATAATCAAATAACCTTAAATCACGTTTATTTCACTGTTAAAATAACCTTGTTTAATATTAAATGAATAAAAACCTGTTTTATATTAATATCAAAAGTGTATCTTGTTAAATTAACATGCATACATACTTCAGTATGTACATTTTTTTATTTTCATGTTTAAAATATGTTATATGTAAAAAGAAGACAATTCCCGTATTCTTTTAATTAAAATTGTTTAGTTAAAAAGTACACCAAGTTTTCAAAGTAGAATGATGACGAAAACCATATCGCGCCATTCTGCTGATGCTTCTGTTAACAAAGGAGAATACAAAACAAGTGAAACATGTGTTACAGGGTAAGTGTTTCACACTGTTATATCACACTTAAACTAATTTGATTTGACATGAAATTCACGTTGTTTCAATGTACACTTTAGCAATTTAAGGAGAGTTTAGAGCTTTCTTTGTGCCATTGTTCGCCGACCAGTAATAAAAATTACGAGCACTCTTATGGCAATTTTCTCAATGTATCGGCAAACTGTCTTTCAACATAAATTTATTATACCGATAAACTGTCCGTTAACGATTTTGGGTTTCTCAATATACCGGCAAAAACATTGTTTTTAGTTGGCAACACCTCTCAAAATACATGTAAAAGTTGGGAGTCAGCTGATTGAATTTATCTGTACGGCAAATAGAATTAAAATACTTAATCGGCAGATGAGTGCTGGTTAGCTTTGCGACAGAATAGAAGCAAATGAGACATTGAGAAAACCAAATTTCTTTAATGTGCCGTTTTTCGTTGGGAAAAAGATAATCGCGTAATGAGAAAACGGCCATTTTTGTTTTCTTCAATGTTTTTTTTTATTGTTTCTTAGCATCTTATTTCCTTATTATCTTCAACATCGTTCAACAGTTATGCGGCGAAAAATTGGTTATACAAAGACAAAAGCAGAGTTTGTTTCTATCTATTCTATTATTAATGGTGTTTTCTTTTCTACAAAAAAGAGTAAAATTTTATTTACAAAAATTCAAATTGGCGTTCGTTTCTTAAAAATACTTTGCTCTCTAAAAGGGTGGCTTGTTTTATTCTGAAAAACTCACACTTACTAATGGCATAAGGCATTGCACTTTACGCCCCGTATAAATCGACAGTGTTGACAATGCACTGTAAAAAGGTGACTTCTGTTTATATGTAGGGCTACCAGACGAAGTAAGCAAAAAATCGCCTCTAATCAGAACAGTAAAAGTTTAAAATTTTAATAGTCATTATTTCAATTATTTTACAGTAAAAACATTAGAAAGCATTACATTGTTAAAGGTAGTTGGTTGTCATTGATTACAAAATTTAAGTGGATTCTTTCGGTGTTATAAAATTGTTTAAAAAAAAATATTTCAAATCAAAAAATCTTTCAAAATGAAAAACAAACAAATCAAGGGATTTAGTGGCAACGCCGATATCTTTTGGATATGATTTTAGACATCAACCGTGCAAAAAATCGTCTGAGCTTAGGAGTAGAGCAGCGCGTTAAGATTGTTGAATCCTTTTACGCAAATGGGCGTTCAAATCATAATGCATTTCATTTTCAGCGACGAGACGCACTCTCACCTCAGTGAATTCGTTAACAAGCAGAATTGCCGCATTTGGGCAAATGAGAATCTACGAGAGATTGTTAAAAAGTCGATGCATCCAAAAAGAGTAACTGTTTGGTGCGGTGTTTGGGCTAGCGGCGTACTTCTTCAAAAATGAGGTCGACCAAGCAGTTAGCGTGAATGTTTTTCGCTATCGCGAGATGTGTAACGGACTTCTTATAGCCAGAAATTTAGGATATGGACCTGGAAGACATGTGCCACCAACAGCCAACCAAACAATGTCTCTTTTGCGCGAGAAATTGTTAATCGGCCGCCTCGATCATGTGATTTGACATTGTTAGACTTCTTTCTTTGATGATATTTTAAAAACAAATTGTTCGTCAATAATCCAAGAGCTAAAGGATAAGATAATTCGGCACATTAACGACATTGAACCTCAAGTATGTTTCAGAAACATTGAAAATATGGAACATCGGATAGAGGTATGCCTCTGAAGCGATGGCGAGCATTAGGCCGATATTTTATCATAATAAAAAAAATATAAAGATAATTCTTGAAAACTTTTTGTTTTATTTACCATTTGGTTGGACCACCCTTTATTTTAACAAAAAAAATCCAACTTTTAGCGTAAAAAATAGTTCAAAACGGCAATTTGAAAGGTACAAAGTGCTTTTTATGAGCTATTTAGAGTAAATAGACACGTTCAGATTGCCTTTATATATTCACAAAAGTTGTTCGTTCAACTAAACTGTAGCCAACAGCTTTGTTGAATATTGTTAGTGAAAAATTAGCAGTCCCTGTATTAATTTAAATTTAAACAAAATTTATTCGAACTCTTACACGAAAAAATTAAAAATTTATTTCAATTAAAAATTTTTTAATATTATTAAAAAAATTAATAAAATTTGCGCCAGTTAACAAATTAAAAGTATGTAGTAATTAAATACTTTTTGATATTACCAACATTTTGTGCAGTGATGTTGTTGATATAAATAAACAATTAATTCACTTGATTAAATTTTCAATTAAAACTGATTTAATTTTTGATAAATGGTTTAATTGAAACAGAATGTTTAATTTACAAGAATGTTTTCTGTGTAGCTATATTGTTGCCAAATAGAGTAAAGCGGCATCACGAAGTCTGAATTAGCCCACCGATTTTCAGTATATTATAAGGTCCATTAAAAAAAAATTGGTCACCAAAATCGCCAAACTGAGTATAGGGCTTCACTACCTGTAGGAAATACAATGAAATCATTACTGTCCAAACCGTCTGTTTTTTGCACTGTGTTATGAGTTAAAATGTTTAGTTTTAGTTTTTTTTTTTTAACTTTCGAACCAACCCTATAATTCCCTAAAAACCCTCTAAAAATTATAATTGTTTCTAAAACCGTTAGATTTTAATTTTTATTCTTTTTTTTTTTAATATTGTTTAGAAGTGAATTATCTTTCGGTTGGCTCACGCAAAACTTGTGTTGGGCAGACTTTAAATATGAATTAGTGGATTTCATTTCAGCATTTCTATAGAAATTTTTAAGTTAAAGGGTCATATTTCAACCGTATTAACAGACATTTATAATTAAATCAAGACGCAGTTTTATACAGTTGTCTTATTTGTCGTTGTTGTTTTTTTTTCTTTGGCTTTTATTTTAGTTTTGTCTGCCTCGTCAAATAACGCTTAAAGCATTAACGGAAATGATCAACCATTTAGACCAAAAAACAAAAAATGTTTGGCCTTTTTGCAAAAAGAAAAAAAAAACAAAAAAAAGCAGCCACAAACCGATGTAGTAATTAAGCACATAAAAAACCCTTAAGATATGAATATCAAAAACAAAAAAAAAAAAAAACAAAAAACTATTCACAATGAACGGCATTTAATCGGAGGGGGTACTATAATCGGCATAATCTGTTTCAAATAAAGGTACTTTTTTAAAAAGTTAAAAAATTATAATCCTGGAATTTATTTCTCATGTTGAGTAACATTTATTATACAAATTTTCATATTATTCGAATAATATGAAAATTTTTAAAAAAACTATTTTAACTCTAATGGCCGATTTCATCAATTTAATTATTTATTAATTTATGTTTAAAATTCGTTTTTCATGTCAAATAAAGATAAAGTTATATGAAAAACTATACTTAAATATGAATTGATATTCAAATAGAATTGGTGAAATTGGCCATAAGAGTGAGCTTTTTTACATTTTTTAATTACACTTTTCAAGAGGTAACTAAAAATAAACTAATACAGTAGTTTTGACTTAGCTGCACAATCTCCTTTGCACGATTTTTTGTGCAGGTAAATCAAAAATGCAGCTATCTTAAATGCATTTACCTGCCTTAATGTGCAGGTACACAATTGTGGTTACCTGCACAAAAGTGCAGCTAAAGTAAAGTGTTTGATTTAAAAGAAGAATAAAAAAATTATTTTTTAATACATAAATTTATATTTTATTAAAATTTTATTTCAACCCAGGAGCTTACTAGGAATCTCACAAAGAGTCTTTTTGATCGTCGACGAGATCATTTTTTAATTGTAGACGATTCCTAGCACGGGAGAAACTGTTACACGTGCTGATTCGTAAGAGAGATTCTTCCATAAAGCAGCGAAAAACGCTTAAATTATTCGTAAAGGGAATCGTTTATGATGTATGTTGAGATTATCTAACGAGTCTTTCAAAAGCATGCTAAGAGTCGTATGAGACTCATGTAGGTTTTATTTTACAACCCGTGAAATACTCAGCCGTATGACTAAGCTACCTAAATAAGGGCATCAGGCGTATTTTTCATGCCAAAACTTCTAATTTTCATACAATTTCTATAAAACAAACCTTAAGGTCGAGAAATCAATACCATCCTGTCGGAAAATCCTTTTTTGCAGATCCTTAGACAGGTTTTTTTTATTAAAATTGTATTGGCAATAGCATTTTCATACTTCAAAAACTGTCTTATTTAGGTAGCTCAGTAATTGTTATACGACTCTTACAGAGAGTCCCAAAAGGTTAATTTCAAGATTTACAGACGAGCGTGTCAAAAAATAAATAAAAAAATAAATAAATTAAGAAAAGATTTAGATGTTTTCGTTGTCAGATAATCACCAGAAGATTCTTTTAGGAGTTGTATATTAAACATAATCGTCTAACAAACAGCCTATGCTAGCTGGGAAATAGCAGATCAATTTATACATGTATGTATGTTTATTTAATATAAAAGAAGCATTAACAATAACAATGAGAATTCACAAAGAACATAAAACATAAAAAAACAAAATAATTGCGATTTATATTTTTATAAACAGCTTAAATTGGATATTTATGTGAAAAAGTGGCCAACATATAGTTTTATGTGTGTAGCTAACTTTGATGTTTTGTATGAAAATATTTTAAAGCTGCCCAAAAATATGAAAAATGTGCAGGTATACAAAATGCACGTAAACAAGGATTTTGAAGAATAATTCCAGAAAATATTTATTTTGGGCAGTTAAGTCAAAGTGCAGCTAACTTTGATATTTTGTATGAAAATAATTTTAAAATGCCAAAAATTTTGTGCATTTATCTTAAATGTGCAGGTATAGAAAGTGCACTTAAAAAAGGAATTTGTATGGAATTAGAAAGAATAATACCAAAAATTATCAATTTTGTGCAGTTAAGTCAAAAGTGCACGTAAACAAAAGGCAGTTAAGTCAAAACTACTGTAACACTAAAACTTACTTGAAACAATCACAAATGGAATAACTTACGACACCAATTCCGAAATTTCTTAAAATAAGTATAAAATGCTTATATCAAGTAAAAAAAGATTGAACTTTTCATTAGAAGTGCCATTCTGAGAGTAAAATTACAAAGCGAGCGTTTTAATAATTTATAAGCCTCATCTTTCAGCATTGCATTCTATATGGGGTTTGTCAAAGTTTGTTGTGGGAACTGCAACAACACCGCACAAGTAGGTAAAATATGATTTCCTTCTTTTGTGTAGAAACAACAACAACAGAACGATAAAAAAACATATGTACATTATGTTCATGTTTAAAAAAATTAAATGAAAATCAAAAGTTCCCATTTTGTTTATATTTAGTTAAAAACATCAAGTTTTTAATGCCATGTCGGGCATGATGCTGGTGTTTTATAATTGAAATTCTGTAAGGTGTAAAATGTATAAGTAGATCAATCATAATTTTTCTCCCTCTGTCTTTGGTTCTCTGGGGTAAGTGTTTTAGGTAAGAATCAATCAAATTTCCCTTTTGAATTCGTGATTAAAACAACTTTATAATACTTGAATTAAGCGCATTTTCAGATTGATTCAATCTTAGTTTTACTTAAATCAATCTCATTTTCAGACTATTTTAAGTACGAATTCGGGATTCAAAATGGATAAGTAAAGTATTTCGCACTTGAATAATCCGTACTACTTGAATCCATCTTGAATCTACTTGATTCAAGAAAATCCGTACTTACCGTACCATTGATATCACTTCGGATTGATTTAAGTAAACAGAGCGAAAAAAAAGACATTAAAAAATTGTCACAAAGTGTTGTCAATATTTTGACAACATTTGTTGTCAAATTTTCAACAAAATGTTGTCAAATTGGGCCGAAAGATAAAAAACGTACCATTGTTGTCAAATTGACAACACCTTGTTGTTAAATGGTTAAATTGTTGTGAATGTGGTCAATATACCAACGGTGTGTTGTCAAAAAAGGTTAACAGCATGTTGTCGAAATGACACCATTATGGTTATAATATATTAACAATTTGTTGACAGAATGACACCAAAAGGTGACAAAATCACAACGTGGTGGTTAAAAAATATTGACACCATCTGTTATCAAATTGAACAGAACCGAAGTTGGCTCACTTTTGACAACGAATGGTGTCAATTTAGGTATTTTTATACCGGATTTTCCCTCTGTGTACGGATAGATTGATATTTCTTTTGAGTGTACTACTTTTAAAGGTACTTTTTTAAAAAGGTATTTTTATTTCAAAAAGGCATTTTGGTACTTTTTCTCAAAAAAATTTTACTTTTTCGAAATAAAATTTTATATTCTTAAGCTTGAGCTTGCTTCTTCTTATAAATGTACTTTTTTTCTTAATTAGATACAGTTTCCTTAAAAGTACTTTTTCTTAAAATATTACTATTCGTAATGTACTTTTTGTTGAAAACTTTTTTCGATTCTTTAGTTTTCGCAAGGTACTTTAAAAATAGTTTTTCTTAATTTAATGAAAAAAACGTATTTTTACTCAAAAATTTCCACTTTTTTCAATTCGAAATTTCTAAGAAATATAAGTACATATTTTTAAAAATATTTAATTGTTTCTACGTACAAATAACTTTGAAGTCATATTATTTTTTTAGCACTTAACCATAAGACTTAACAAACTAATAGGATCCACATTTGTTCCTTTTTTGTGGTGCAGGGTATTAGTAAATGACTTAACTGAAAAAAGAAACTAAACTTAAGTCTTAATGAATGAATTTTAAGTCATTTTTTTTTAATTTTTATGATTTTAAACTGATTTTTGTCAGTAATCCATCATCATGAAAATCATGGCGTTATAAAGCCGACAACATTAATGAATTTTTGCCGATTATTTGTTTCGAATATTAAACTCCTTTTTTAGCTTTTACTAAAACTGTTTAAAATGCAGTTAAATTATGAAATCCTTCGGAGAGTTTTGAAAAAAATTCGACTTGGTACGTGCCAAGCACGAGCTAAAAACATTTTTGATTGATTTCATAGTTTTTGGAATTTGGAATTTAATTAAATAGATGTTTCATCATTTTTGAAAGTTTATATTTTAAAGTATTGACATCAAACGCCTCTTTACTATTACCATTGCTTTTAAATGGAACTTCTAATTTTACTTTTCTAACAAGCAAACGAAAAAAAAACCAGATTTTTTCTTAATCAAAACTGAAGAGAAGTGAAATAAACCTTTTAACGTGAGTGATAATTATGTCGCATTAAAAAGTCTAATAGTAATCGCTCTTTGTCTTTTTGATTCCAAAAATGTTGATGGCTTTGCCAAATGAACATGCTAAAGTAAAACGACGACTCTTTTTAAGTTTTTGGATTTAATGATATTTTCAAGGTTACCGTAAGCCCAACACAAGCTAACAATTTGATTGCGCAGTAATCTCTAGTCCCTCGCCATGGAACCAGTGGCCGTATTCTGTAATTCGCTAAAGCTAAATCTCTATCGCTAAAAATCTAAAAAGTTGATTTAGCGACTTTTGGCTACGAATGCAATACTGTAACGTGCATTGCTAAATTTAGCATTGCCATAAAAATTTAATTCGCCGCAATTTTAGCTTTTAATTTCATCGCTAAAATTTTTCAATTTTGTATTCTCTAAGGCATTTTAGTGATCGAGATTTAGCTTTAGCTAAGCGAATAACAGAATACGGCTGCAGATTAATTTAATTTCATCACATAAGCAGAGCAATTGCATGGCAACAGTTTACGGACAGACCAGCCTGAAAATGTTAACAATCGGTCCACTATTTCCTCTAAAAGCCTTATGTAATTTTTTTATTAAAAAATTGTTCTAAAAATGTAAAAATAGAAAATTTGCAACTAGTCTTGTAACAACTAGTAATACAGTGTTCCAAAACGAATCAACTAGCTGCAGGTTGATTCGGTCAATAGATCTGCTGTCCAGAGGTATCAGAAGATTAATCTTTTCCGCATCATAGTCGCACTGCCATAAAGTTTCTTTTGGAACAGAGAAATAGTAGCAGGCAAAGTTTACACTGACACAGTTTGTTGAATTCTCTTTTAAACTCTGTTTCGTGCTTAGACACACAAAGTAAAATTTGGCAAACTTTTGTTTAAGTACATATAATATTTAAACAGCGTTGAAAAATTATGATTTCATCATATTTTTAAATATTTACAGCCAATTTTTAAAACAATGAAGTTTTGTATCAGCTTGTTGTTTATTTGTTTTGCACCCAGTGTCTGGAATACCTTAAATTGCATCCGTACACAGTACCGCACATGATTTTGATACTCATATCTGAGAGTTGCACGTGAAAGTAGCCCCAAAAATAAGAACATCTGCATCATTACTTTTGTCAAGTTGGCTGCATTAATAATTTAATGGCATACGAATTTTTTTGCTCAAGGTAGATTTTTATCACTTTTTCAAAATTTAACACGGTTATATCTCGGTATTCCGACGGAATATCTCCTTTGTGTCTGAAGCAAAGTTTTGCATCCAGTGCCTTAAAAATCGCAAAAATGCCCATTTTTACAATTTTTTTTCCTTCTGGTACAAACTACGAACAAAAAACTAAACAAATTTGCGAGTACAGCAACGTATGTACTCTCCTGCTATTCTCTTTTCCCCTCCCTCCTATTAACTCAAGACATTGCCTGTCTAAAAGGGGGCATGACAGTTTCTGTTCCGTCGATATTCTTTCCTCTAAATCTGAAAATCTATGGAGATCGATAACGGTGCATGCATACTAAGGATGCGACAAACACGAAATGACAGGGCTTTTAAAGTGCTCGCCAGTGTACCCTATTTTCATTTGGCACAACGGGAGTCAGTAGCCTCTGGTACTTCGGTACTTGTCTGACTATTGGCTGAGGACTCCGTTAGTATGCTTCTCGCAAGATATGTTTCGTGTCTCAGGAAGATTGTCTTGTGGAATACTTGACTTTCTTTGAAGATATACTTTTGGGGATCACTTAATGACTGTGGTTTATGTATACCGAAAACCGCAGGAAGAGAGTCTGATTGTTCTGCCTTGTGGGAAAGTTCGGCCTATGCTATTCCACGGAAACTGCTGGATTAGCTGTAGCAGTGGATATTAGATAGCTCGAGCCCCTAAGGGAGTCAGAAGCGCCCGGTACTTCGGTACTTGTCTGACTGTTGGCTGTGTCGTACGTTAGTTTGCTTTTTGCAAGCAATGCTTCATGTCTCAGGAAGATTATCTTGAAGAAATTTTGAAGGGATACTTTCCGGGAGCAGGCATTGCCTGTTAATTATATCCAAAACCGCGGGATGGGTTTCTTCCCTATAGAGGGCCTATTTTTCAGTGGAGGTTAGATAGCTCGGGCTCCTAACCAAGAGACGAGTGCATAATATTTGTCGGATCGTACACTCAAACTGCAGCATATGTCTGAAAAATTATCCTGGCACACACAGGGGCTTTTTGTGAGTGCGTATGTACCTCACCAATATGGATGGTTCCACAATATGGTTAGGTCAGAAGGAAGGTACTCATGTAAATATTTTTCACAACTCTATCACCCTGACGCTGAAGATATTATAAAGATTTGTTTCATATACAATGTTTAGACATTTGAATTTATACAAACAGACGTACAACACACATGCTTCACTTTTATTTATGTATTTCATTTTCTACAAAAACCAGGCAAAGAATTCCCACTAGCTCTGGGTCAAGTTCAATTTAATTTCTTTAACTCTTTTGCACAAAACGCAATTACGTAAAAGTAACATTTATGCTAACAATATTTTAAACTCTAAAAAAGGAAGACACAAAAAAAAATTAAAAATCTATGTATGTATGTTTGTTTGTTGTCAGTTGTAATTATATAGTCTGGGCCACAATTTGGGACTGACATTAAATGTGAAATGGTGAAATAAAAACTAAAGAAATGCTAAAAATTCAAAACCAAAAATAAAAAAATGGCATAAAAGGATGCATACACGCACTCTCATACACACATGGACAAAAAGAGAACAAAATCAGGATAATTACGATCAATTTTAAAATAACAAGACTTTTAAAATGATGCGTTTTCTTGTTTTTCTTTCCTTTTCACTTAATTTGTTTAAAACATTTTTTTTTTTCTTAAAATATTTAAAAACAAAAAAAATCGGTGAGACAGTGGGATATAAAAAAATTCGAACATTTGCTGTAGTCAACCTAAAGTCGGAGTGAAGGTAAAAGAACGTAACACGCGAGCGAGCTGTAGACTTCTGTCAAAAAAAAAGGTAAACTAGTGTTTTTCAGAATGTTGGTTAATTTATAACTTTTTAACGCGTTGCGTATTTTCGACAAGCAATCAGCTGACAAGCCAGGACTACAAACAAACAAACAAACAAAAAGCCGAAGCTTGAAATTCTATAACCATATAAGAGTTATCCAAGAAATAAACTTCAAGCCCATCATCAAAATCCACACAAGGTTGAACTTCGCATCAACATAAAAAAAACCACAGGTCATGAAACGAAATACAAACAACACCGAAATACAAATACTCCTCCGTTATGATACAATCATAAAAGATATCCAATTCGTCAGCTATCATGGATGTACATTCTCAACACACAGTGGAGCTGACGAAGACGTCGCAAACCGGATAGAAAAGCTCATAAGGCTTTGAACTCAAATGATCTTTATCATGACCTTAAACTATAGCAATATTAAAATGGATGTAAAACCTGCACCCATATTCTGTAACTTTAGTGAGAACTTCCGGCTTCGAAAAGATGTGAAACAAAATATTCCATAATTTCTCGAAAAGTAAGAAAAAAAATGTGTCTGAACCTCATGTCGATAACTATAGATAACAATAGAGTTTTCGTCGACGGCGACCAAAGTTTACAAAAATTTAAACCTTTTTGACGACTGCAGTGAAAATACAACTGCCGGCTATACCACACAGAAAAAATGTTGAACCAGTAAAAGCAATAATCAAAAATAAAATCAGTTTTAATTAAAAAATGTCATCAAGTGAATTAAACGTTTAACCAATTGAATTAAACGTTTAATCAAGTGTATTAACAATATTAATTTGCACAAGTAAACATATTAATACTATCAATTAAACGTTTAATTCACTTGATGAAATTTTTAATTAAAACGGATTTTATTTTTGATTTATGCTTTTGCTGTTGTAAAATCCGACTTTAATGTTTGTTGTTGAAAAAAAAGCTTTGAAAATATGTATTCGTATGTTTATTTTTAAAAATGTTGAAAGCAAATTAATTAAACAATGATTTTTTCCTCTTCATTACATTATTTTATATTCATTACATTTTAAAATATTTTTTTGGTTAAAATTTTTTCTCACCACGTTTTTATTCGTGAGTTTATTTGGCAGTTTAATACGGGCGGGAACTTTCTCACAAAAATTTACAGACACAATTCTTCTGTAAATTGGCGAGTAATTTTTTTTTACCCGCCAAAAATGTTACAGACACAGTTAAGTGAGAAAAACAGTTGTTTGTGTGAATTTATGGTATTTCTTACATTTTAATTGAAAAGTTTCTCGACGCGGTTCTCGAAAAATATGGGCACTAGAGTCTGAATAAACACGTCAAAAAAGACACAAAACCTTTGCCAACCGTTGTCTACGCCGTATCATCCGATGCTTTTTGCCAAACACGATCAGCAACTCTAAGCTCGTTGTCACGGCAAAGAAGGAGAACATTTGGATGCATAAGCCGCACGCTCAAATTAGCAAAGACTGCTCTGTCGTAAAGCCTACAAGACTGTCGTCGGCATGGACGCCCAAAGGCAACCTGGCGTACAGCAACCAACTAGCATAATCACAATTTACATAGACCGAAGGCCCAAGCTGGAGAATAGCGGGACATTATCGTCATCATTATCATATACATAGAACAACCCAAAGAAAGTTGCTTAACGGCGTTAAATCCGCAATCTTGGCGGCCAAATTTCGTTGTATTTATTTTTCTGGTAATTTTGTTCGCTACACGTTAAATAACACTGGTCAACAAAAAATCCTGTTTTACGTATAACAAGAAAATTTTGAACTGATCTATTAAAAACAACGATTTAAGGAATAAATAGATGAAAAATGTTTCCGGTACTTTGCTTCAAGAACGCCCAGCCCCTGTCGTAGTCCGCAACAGTAATCCACAACCTTTGTTGGACTCTAAATCGCCTGTTATTATTTTTATGTGGTTTATTACTTTAGCAAAGTTTTTAATCCGGTCTATTTTTATAAAGAGAGGTGGTAAATTTATATTTTTGGGTTGTACCAATGAAGCGTGTTTTACATTTTTCCGCTCTGAAATAAGATATTGTCTTTTGGGCCAATTTTTCTTAAAATAAGTTTTATTCTATTCCTTATTCCAATACCATACTTAAACTATAACTTTTTTGCAATCCGAAAAATATATAATTGATTCCGAGAATAAAAAAAAAATTTAAAAGAATTTAACAACTTTTCGCCATCAAATATGTGTGCTAAAATTTTGGTAATTCAATTAAATTGGTTGTGTTTTATTTTTTAAGAAAATCAAGAAAATGCAATAAGACCGTTTCCTGTGGTGAATTTAACAGATCTATCGATCTGCGCAATCACCAGGTATCTTTCTCTTAAGCTGAAAGTACACGACATGTTTTTTACATCTGACTTGTCAAATTTTCCACTGCAAAATACCTCTATAACATTGATTCTGTGAAAGTCAGATGCAAATTAATCGGACAAAATTTCCATTAGAGCATGCTCCATTTGCTTCTAACAAACCATCTGACATCAGCACGTCTCAGAAATCTATATTAGGAAGAATTTGGCAGCGGCGGTTAACTATTGACGGAATCATTAGCCGGCTGAAGTATATATTTAACAATACCAAAAAGTTCACCACCTAATAGAAATTATGTCGATATTTTTACAAAAAATGTTTCTTTACACTGGTTCACAAATTTTTAACTTTTTGCCGTAACCTCAAAAATGAATGTGTGTGAAGTTAAATTTTAAAATTTATAACCCTAGACACATTCTGTTATGTTTACAGAGCAATGTTAACCACTTAACAGAACTTATGTTAACGCTGTTATGATGCATGATTCCAGATTTTTAAAAAAGGAGTCACCGTGGACGATACAAAATGATTAGGATTTGTGGACAATACTATTCTCCATCGTTGTTCATCCCCAGAATTTTTAACAGAGCGAGTTGGAGCGACTTATAAATTAAATTGACCATAAGTCGCTCCAAATTGCTCTGTTAAAAATTCTATATATAAGGTTAATTTTTTTTATGTGGCATCTTGTTATATCTATTTTTAATTGATATCTTCAAATTTAAAGAAAAACATTTTAAGACGGCTGAAGTCTTTTTCCACGCAAACAAAAAATTTTGTTGCGGCAGCACGCTATTTTGAAACCGAGAACTACTTTGGTGTCTGCAGTAGCACAGAGACACTGTCAGAAGCTAATTACATGTTCGATTGTGACCTACAGCTTTATGTAAAACGGCAGTTTTGACAGACATGCACAATTACATGTGACCTGAAAAGATGACAAGTCAGATGTAAAAAACATGCCGTGTACATGCTCCTTAATGGAAAAAAGAATTATTTTGTGATTTATGTGAAGATAACTTTTGCACGACGATATATATATCGTAACCTAAAACGCAAAAGGCCCTAACTAACAAAAAATTAAAAATTTACTATTTCATTCATTCTGATGTATTGCAAAAATGTCCCCCAAAAATGGTGGAATCTTTTGACCAAAATAAGCGTTTATATGAACTAAAATCAGACGGCCTTATTTACAAAAGATTTTATGATTAACGCTAAAGCCGGCGATACACTATCCTATTCAGCCGTACGATTTGTCAAAAAAATCGTGTGTGCTCATAAAGTTGGATAGTGTGGCTTAAAAATTAATTAAGTGACAGATTTTTTTGACAACTCTGTCCGACTTGCAAATGTTTATGACAATTTTCATAAAATGATAGTTTCTATGCGATCAGAGTTGCATTATCTTGTAAAGTAGCTGAGTCATTTGAGTCGGCATGGACAGTATATTTTGAAGAAATTTTTTTTAGTCAAATAGAATTACATCAGATTTTCGTGTGAATGAATGGTACGATTGTGTAGGATAGTGAATCCCGGCCTTAAACGGTCTTACTAACAGTTTGCATAATATGGAGTGCTCAGAGCTGAAGCGAACCAAGTCAAAAAAGAAAATTCGAAAATATATTGAGTTTGACTAAGTAAATTTCCATTAATTACTGGAGCCACTGACTTGGGCTTATTACCTTTACCTTAGGAACGAAACTGTTTTTGATTTACCCCATTACAGAACTGGATTGATTTGCGGAGATTTTCGCACCAGATTTCAAATACATATACGTGATATATTTTATGACTTGGTTCGGTTCAGCTTTGATCCCTCCATATGCAACATTGTCAAAATACTTAGTAAGTTTAAAAAGAAAAATAGAAGAAAAATAAATTATAAACTATTATTAGTATTGTGGTTATTTTGTTGATTTTAATTAGGCTTAAGTTCATTAAATTTAATTTTCATTAAATTATAAACAATAAAGGAAAATTATCATTTATCAATTTATCAATAAGTTTTGTTTCTCCTGTAAAATTGTCAAAAATTTTAATAGGGCCTTTTGCGTTTTAGGCAACGACATGAACCTTGCCTAATTTAAATTTTAAGATAGGAAGCACTTAATATTTTTAAGGGATTAAAAATCCCGATAATACCGGGATCCCAACATCGGCAGCCCGGGAACTATTAAAACTCTAGTACCCACTGACATCCCTGCTAATAACCAACTTAACCTTGTAAAAGCTAAAACCATCATCGAAATTTCCTCAACGCTGTTTAATTGCCAAATTCAGATATTTTTGTAATAACTACTCTCCCTTAAAACGATGATATTTTCAGTTGAACGGCAAAAACAAATATGTACTGGTAGTTTATTCTATCGTACCTCGCCAGTCAATACAAATTTTTTTCAATTGCGAAATATAAAAACTAAACAAAGTAGAACTCAAAAGACCTCTAATTAATTGTTCCACCAGACGTCGTGATTTCTGTAACATCAAAACAACTTTTATCGATATCTACTACTGTTAAAGCGGTAAATGGTATACAAATTATTGCCTCTCTAAAAAAGTAGAAAATTTACTAAATTAAGTCGAGTTTCTATGTAATTTACACTATTTAATAGATGATTAATGTAAACGACTGCAAATGCCATGTAATAACTTATTTAAATAAAAATCTTAAGCGATTTGTTATCAGATCGCTTGTACACGGAAAAAGAAAACTTGGTTGAATTATGATTACAAAAAAAAAAAAAAAGATTTTAAACTAACTTTTGTTGTTTTTAACCACTTGTATTTTCACCACTAAAACATTTTGTTTATATCGGGCCTGTTTTGAAAATCACGTAATTTCATATCACGTGTTTTTGAAATCACAAGTGTGATTTTGTGGTGTTCTGAAAGTCATAACGTTTTTGTGTTTCTAGGTGTGCTTTCGGTAATTGAAGATCACACCAAAACACACAAAAACGGGACACTAAAATATCACATGTGTGACTTAAGTAGGCACATGTGATTTGAAATCACGTGATTTGAGTTAAAGTGATTTTCAGAACAGGCCTGTATATGTAACCACAAAATGTTTACCTCCCTTTAAAACTCAAATTCGGTTGACTAACTTCACCGAAAATATTATCAGCAGTTTTTTTATCAATTAAAAAACTTGTTTAAAAAGTATTTTAATTTAATTAATGTGCTAAATGTATCAATTTAATTTTCATTAAATTAGCATTTTAGTTGTTTTGAAATAAATTTTTAATTAAAATATTAATTAAATAACAACAAATCTTAATAGATTTTTTCGTTTTTAATAAAATAATTGAAGCTTGTATAATTGTTGTTGGGAATTCTCAAAACCTGAGCTATATTTAATTAAATCGATTAACTCATTGTTTTAAACGGCAAAGTTTTTTGTTTATTTCTTTTAATTAAATTAAAAATATCATTTATTGAAAAAAAAAATATTTTTTACAATTTTTGGTAATTTATGTAATCATTTTGGGGTAAAAGGTGCAAAATCAACAAATTATTTGCTTGATTCTATGAATTTGGTGATTAGAGACCATTTTTAATATTTTATGTAAAAAATTTGTTTAAAAGTTTAAAAAATTTCATGTATTTTACGAAGTAGCACAATTCTGAAAATCAGAAAGAATTAAGATTATGATCGTTACGGGCTAAAAAATAATTAACACTTCACTCAAAAGAAAAATCAATCCATCCGTACTCAAATCAATCCGAAGCGGTATTAATAGTACGGTGCGTACAGATTTTCTTGAATCAAGTACAGAAAGATTGATTCAAGTACGGAATTTTAATCGTGAAATACTAAACTTATCTATATTTAATCCCGATTTCGTACTTGAAATAATACGAAAATGAGATTGATTTAAGTAAAACTAAGTTTAAATCAATCTCAAAATGCGCTTGATTCAAGTATTTTAAAGTTGATTTAATCCAAAGTCGTTCTTAAAATAATCCGAAAATGAGATTGATTTGAATAAAACTAAGATTGAATCAATCTCAAAATGCGCTTGATTCAAATACTATAAAGTTTTTATCCCGTATTAGTGCTTGAAAAAAAGCAGAAAATAATCGTAGAAAGAGGAAATTATTATGGGTGATTTACTTACCCGTTTAACACCTTAAAGGCCAAATGCACTAGACAAATGCGTCTCCAGCAGGCGAATTCACTAGTGTATGCAGTGTTGTCAGATTTTTTTGAGCTCCAACGCCAAACCGAATTCCAGAAATCGCAAAATGTCGATTTTGTTTGGTTTTGCTTAGCTAGTACAATATTTCAGTCAAAAATCGCTAAAATTTGAGAAAAACAAAAAAGTCGCCGAAAGAAAATTTAGCTTGGTTTTTGGTTTTTTTTTTATTCATTTCATAAATTATTAGGAAGTTTGCATACTGATTATTATATAGTAAAATATACATACATTTTCATATATCCTTTTTTACCATTTAAAGAATTTTAAAAAGATTAGTTATGGCCTATTTCACCAATTCTTTTTATATATTAATTTATATTTTTAAGTATAGTTTTTTATATAATTTTATTTTTATTTTACATAAAAAACGAATTCAAAACAAAAATTTATATTTAAACAGAATTGGTGAAATAGGCCAGTATGGCCGGCCAATTGGTGAAATAGGCTCTAATGGATACAAAAGTGTGTTCCCCAAAAATAAGTAAATAATAAGGACAATATAATAAAGTTTGGCAGAAAGAATGCTGGGCTATTGGTAAGTGCATCGAAGTATTAAATGAATCGCGGACATATGTATTTTATTGTTGATTTTAAGGATGGCTTAGACCGATTAAACAAGCTCCTAATTCTAATTCTTATAAATTGGCTCATTCGTCTTCAAAAACAGCATATTGCTTGTAACTCCTCACTGGAATCGCATAAAAATGATTTAAAAAACATTCCGAAACCAGTCGCTACAAATAAAATTACTGTTTTTTTGCTAAAAATTTGTATTTAGGGATTTTTGGGAATTTCTTATTAATATTTTTCTTACTATTTTTAAAAAAAAATTTTAAATTTGGTAAAAAAAAATATTAAATTTTTACCCCCGTATTCATGAACTGTTTTTAAATTTAACAAACGTTTATTAAGGAGAATTTTCATACAAATTGTGTTTTGTAAACCTTTTTTAAATTTAAAATATTTTTATGAATACAGGCATTAATGTTTTGTTTTTTAATTTGGGGATTTTTTTGGGGAAAAAAGTACAAGTTTCCATTTTTCTTATGAAAGTTCCCAAGAATTTTGTGAACATACAAATAAAAATTGGTAGCTTGTCATAACGTCCAGTGTCATAGTGTCCACAAACAAACTTAAAATATAAACTTGTGAGTCCATGCTCTCCTCGCTCAATTTACTCGAATCGGAGCTGGAAGAATAATTAATTACAGAATATAGAAAAGTGATAAACATTATCAAAGGTTTTTGTAGGTTTTGAGAGTATGACTAATTTGGGAATTGTTTCTTAGTTTTTACATTGATTTATATTTCAAATATGTCTAATGTATTTAATGAATACATACTAATAAATTTGAGCCTATTTTACTTTTAAGTACCCTTTGTTGACCCTTTTTTTCTTAAATGCCCTTTTTATGACACTTTTTCGAAATGTTCAACGGCAACCCTGAGAGTGGCTCTACCAACGAAAAGTTCAATATTTTTTTACTTGATTTAAGAATTTTGTACTTATTTTAACGAAATTCTGGGATTGATTTTCGAAAGTAATCCCATTTAGGATTGTGTTGAGTACGTTTTAGTGTTATTTGCACGTGAATTTTTGAGTACGACTCATACTTAAAGTACAATTTACTTAACTGTCCATTAAAGGATAAGCTTGAAAAAGTTAAACAGAACATAAATTATGAGTAAAAAAAGCTAAATAAAATCATAAATTGATGAATCATTAACCACAGTATTATAATTATTTACCATATCGCTGGCTTAACATGTAAAGGCTCTAAGTCCATATTCGAAAATTTTACAGGAGATACAAAAAACAATCAAAATACATGCGATCAAACAATTTGAGAGAAATGGTTAAACTGTAATTTTAATTGGGACTTAGCGCTTTTTCTTGTGATAAATTGGATTTAGCGCTTTTGCTCATCACTACAAAACAACAACAAAAAATGAGGTAACTGTAATTTTTTCTTTGTAAACAGTGTATATTTACTTATTGCACATTACTGCATTAAAATCACAATTTCTTAAAAAAGTGGACTTAGAGCCTTTACATGTTAAGCCAGCGATATTATGATTATTATGATTCTGGTTTATTTTGACCAAATTATGGTTCATTTTGACAATATCACGATTGATTTGAATATGGTATAATCAAAATAAAACAAAATATTATCAAAATTAACCACAATATATTAAAAATTAACAGTTATATGGCCACCTTTTTTTTCTGCGTGTAGATATTTAGTAGTTAAAAATATTTTGTACACAAAAAAAAAATACAAAAAATTCGTAGAATCAACTATTTTTTTTTATTTTGCACCTATCACCAAAATGATTATGTTGATTACTAGAAATCATAAAAATTGAAAATCGTGAATTTTCTTCTAATTGCACAAGCTTAAATTATTTTACTTAAAACGATAAAAAAAATAAATTAATTTACTTCATTAATATTTTAATCACATATTATTTTTAAAAAATTCAAATGTTAAGTGAATTTAATATAAGTTTTTCATTTTTTGTTCAATGTAAAAAGTAATTGATTCAATTACCACATTAATTAAATAAAACTACTTTTCAAACAATGTACATTTTTAATTGATAAACAACGAATGACAATTTTTTTCTGTTAAGTTTATGTCATTAAAAACAATTAACTTATTTAGATAATTAATATAATAAATTAATAAAAAAAAATAGACCAGAAAGAAGAGAATGAAAGCTTATTACAAAAATGAATTTTAAAAATGTTCCAAATATTTTATAATGTTTTTAAATTTATTCTTGTGTATTGTTGACCTGTTATTTATGTTGTTTTATTATTTTGGCTTGAGGTCTTATATAAAAAATAAATGAAAATTCAAAAACTTATAATTTTATTATTATTTATTATTTTTTTATTTTTCCAATATTTCGGTCAAAATCTCTGGCCATCATCAGGGGGATATTTAAATAAATAAACAAAAAAAGTTTAAAAAAACCGGACAAATTTAACACCTCAAGCCAAAATAATAAAACAACATGTTTTTAAATTTTTAAAACAAATACAGTCACGGTTGCCTAAAGGTTGACCTGACCGCCTTATGCAAAAAAGTCATAAGTTAACCAAAACATTAATAAGTTTGTGCTTTGTTGTGATACAAACTACGTTTATACGCACCACTTATTCGCAAATAAAAATATTGCAAGTAAAGACAACTGTCGCATAAACAGTGAATTAAATTTTAATTTTCGAATAGCTACGAAAACAATTCCTGATTAACGACACTATTTGCAAATAAGATTTAAAGCATTGCCACACTTTTAACCGTTTTACGTTTTTATTTCGATGTGGCACATTCATACGACAACAAAAGTAAAATTAATTCAAAATTGTGGAAATAAAATTCACAAATACACAAACATTTTTAATTTGTTCATAATTCATTAAAAAATAAAATGTTTTTATACATACAGTGCTACCAAATGCATAAATTTTCCATCCGGCATTACATAAAAGTAAGAATTTTCAGAAACAAAAAAGGACATATAAACAGTAAGTTAGTTAATCGCAAATAATTTTTATTTGCGAATAGTCTACGTATAAACGTAGTAACAGACGTGTATTATTAAACCCGCATACAATTTGAATTATAAATATATTAAATTTGATTTTTTATTTAAAATAAACATTCAGCGAATGAACGCAAAACAAATGATTTTTAAATAAATTATTTAGCATAAAAGTGATCAATTATTAAAAACGAAAAAATTAAATAAAGAAAAATAAAAAATATAAGTGAATAAATGTACATACATACTTCAGTATGTATGTATACATACCCGGTAGCGAACGTCATGATGATTCATCATGAAACATACCGACAATGTTAAATCAATGACATATGCTGAATTTTCGTTGGCGTCATACATGAATTTTATAAGCAATTGTCCAAAATATCGTAGATGACCAGAACTGATTTTGTTCGTAAGGCTTCCGCGCATTAGTGAGTCCTTACAGACAATATCATCGATATTCAGACAAAGTTGTCAAGTTTCAATAAACTTCAATGCGGTGATTAACAAGAAAATACCATACATACATATATTAATAATCCGTTATCCAACCATTGAAGAATAGCAGACAAATTTCAGCAGAGTTCAGTTTTATATCGAGTGATTACAGACAATGTCGATTACTTTCAACTTTCTTTTATACAGTGAATCTTTCACAAAAATGTCTGCAAAACTGTATTTAGCAGTGTCATTTCGTGACATTTCGATATTTTCACAGAAATTGCGCCTTGAGATCCAGTTTGTCAGGAGGAATCATAGATGTAAATATCAATTTGACAAATTCGCTCAAAAAACGCCACAGGGTAATCTTGCAAAAACATTTTAATTTTGTGAAGAACAAAAAAAATAACAAACATATTAAAAGCACAGAAATCGGTGAAAAACAAAAACAATATTTTGTATGAGCAAAAACAATGAGACAACAATAAAACTCAACGAAAGAAATTGCTTTGTAACAGTTCATGCAAATGAAAATATGTAATGCTGAAATAAATAAAACAAAACAATATCAACTACCTAACGGCTAAGCCAATTATTCGCACACGTTCCCTCTCACCCTCGGTATTTACACAAACGGTGGACAGTGACTCATTAAAAAAACTTAAACTAGACCTGGTGACAAGTGTGACCAGGCCAGCAAGTATTGCCGCGACGTCAAAAACAAATTTAGTGGGAAATGATACCATGAACTTAAACACAAATGCAATGGAAAACCCCCCTGTAAAAAGTTGTCAAAAGCCTCAAGTCCAAGTTGGTATGGACAGGTATATAACAGTGCTTAAACGGGGTCGCAGCTCTACCTCTTCAGCTGTTGCTTCGGCCTCAAAAGTGCCATCTTTTGATAAAATAAATTCCCAAATTCGCTTTGCAATTCTGGATGATGAAGCCTCTGAAGCACCAAACGTATGTCAATAAAATATGTCTTATTATTTAAAAAAAAAATTAATTAAGAACTTATTGCAAAGATATTAGCATGTTCAAAATGGGTTTAATTTTATGGGGATCATTCCCAATTACAAATGATATTTTTCTATATAAAACAAACGACATTAGAAATTAGTCGAGTTGATTTCTTTGATCGTTCGTAATCTGTTCATAATGGCGTTAATTTTTTTCGTCGTTGCTTTTATTTTGTTCGCCTGGTCTTTAAATCGTTGGAAATCGAGAGTTTATGTTAGACTTGCCAAAGCAGTACCTTCAAATAAATGGAATACAATGTTAGGCTGGGGTAAATTTACAAATGCAAATGGTAAGAATATAATCATGTTAAAAAGTTAGATGATCAAGTGAAATTAAATTGGGTGGAACAATTAAAAATGTGTGATATACAGCAGATGGCGTATCTTGTACAAATGGTTTGTGTTGTTAATAACTTAACTAGTATAATGAAATTTTGAAGGTTCAACATCTGTCATTAATCGCACCAAGTCATTAAATGTAAAAGAGTGAAAAAACAAAGTATGTTATTTTTATAAAAGCTTTGGCTTATTTTTGCAATTTGATAAAAATGCATTTGAAGCAGATTCATTGTTAAATAAAGCTATTCGTAAATATATGTGACACGCAAAATAGAAAGGGACCTAAGGGTTAAACCCGGTTTTTTTTTTGGCATGGGATCGGTCTCATTCGATGCTCAGATGTTGTCCACATCAAAAAAAAAATTGATTTTGTTTACCCTTAGGTCCCTTTCTTTATGCGCTGTCACATATTCTTTCAGCTTCATCGTGCAAGAGATGATTTATGTTGTTTATCAGAGACAGAAAATAACAGTTATTATGAAATTCTAATTGTTATTTTTGTTCAAAAATATAAAAAAAAAATACTTTTATTATGATCCCTGTTGTTTATACATAAGTGATGAATCTGACACGGAAGACAAAGGCGAAAAAAAAAAAGTTCGAAGAGTATGAATAAAATCCATTTCCATAAAAATGTATGTCAAAAAAGCTATGAGCTGCCAAAATCGTGCCATATAATCACAGTGAACCTGTTTCGATCACAGCTAACCAGTTTAGAGAAATTTGCCTCGTTCAGCCACTTGTTGCAAGACCAGCTAAAAACTTTTTAGAAAATAGTGATCTGGAAGTTTTGCCTTATCCGTTTTATAGTTTAGACCTTGTCCCGTCTAACATGAATTTTTGTCGACTGGTGTAGAACGCTCATACTGCCATATAGAAGAGGTCATAATAGGTTTTGTTCGAATAAGGAATTAATCAATTTTTGAAATTGCTCGATTAATCGAATAAAGGTTTTAAATTGTTCGAATTACTCGAATAACTCTAAGAATTCAAATAATTTTATCCAATGGGAAAAAACAAACATCTCTATTTAAACTAAATTTTTTGTTTTTTTTTATTAATAAACAGAAAAAGAGAGGTGCCAGTCAGTTATGAAAAACATTTTAAGCCAATTAATTATTTCTTAAAATCGATGAAGATTCTTCGTTAAGTTTTTTTCAAAATCACGGCTTTTTCCCTGATTTTAAAAATTTAAATTTAAAAATTTAATGGATACTATATAAAAGGATTTTTTTATAAACTTTTAAAACAGGATCTTTTTTAAATTCGTTTGATTCCAATTACACTCGTATGTATTCGGTTTCCAGAACATGGCTGGGGTGAATCACCTCTATCGTGAATAAAAATTTCTTGGGAGTTTTTTCCCTTTTCCCAGTTTAACAATTGAATTAACATAGGAAAAATGGAATTTTTATTCACGATAGGGGTGAATTTTTTGTAATCCCCTTTTAATATCCTTTATCTTAAAACTCTTCTCTATAGGTTTGGTTAATTTATTTTTTTACGGATTACTATTTCACGACAAAAAATCAGACACTTCGTTTTAAAACAAGGACACTAATTAGGATTTTAAGACGGATCTAATGATATCTCAAATGTCAACATCCAGCCGATTAGAAGTCGGGTAATTACAGGTTACCCATAATCTAACAGAACATGGTTTACACATTTATAACTGTTGATGATTGTTTTACGTACTTGACGTTTATAAACGAAAACATGTCGTTAAAAAACGAAGACATGTCGTCTCACTACAAGCACTTTTTAACAATGAAATGGTCAATGATTGTATTACATTGGACCAGTCCAGGGAGTATTCCATTTGATCAAAATGGATCAGTTAGTCCATTATTATGTGGTTTCGACTGCAGTTGTTAAACCCTGTTTATAATGATTAACATAATTTGACACACACGCTTAAATCTAAAAATGGACTAAAATATGTTTATGGTGTTTTCTTTTCTACAAAAAAATAACACATTTTAAAAGGTGCATGTACGTATAAAATTTCTTGCCGAACATGTATTACTGCAATTTTTTATTTGACGAGAAGGAAAGACAAAATTGGATCGCCCTGTTTTTAACAGCTGACAAAAAGTCTTCAATATACATACATATAAAAAAATATACATAAACCCAAATTTGATAATAGATTGATATTAACAACCTACCATTAACAATGAATTGCTTTCTTTTGTTTTTACTATAAAATAAAAAAAAAAAAAACTTTTAAAACTTAAAATTTTTACTGTCCCGATTAGAGGCGATTTTTTCCCAACTTTGTCTGGTAGCCCTATATAATGCTTTTTAAAGGGCATTATCAGCCTTATGACATTTAAGGGTGAATTTTTTTAAAATAAAACACGCTGCCCTTTTAGAGAGCAAAGCATTTTTAAGAAACGAACATCAAATTGCATTTTTTTAAATAAAATGTGACATTTTTTGTAGAAAAGAAAACACCATTAAAGTATGAGTAGTGCAAATAAATGCAAAAGGAAACAACATGTAATTTAGTTTTAAGGTAAGAAATCTAAACAAAATATTCTTACATTAAAAAAAATAGAATTTTCTACGAAATTAATTTTAATCGATTCATTGATATAAATTGTTCGAGTTATTTGTTATTTGAAACCAATGATTTCAATGAAAAAACTATATATTCAATAATAATTGTTTAATGGTTAAAAAATGTAGTTCCGATTTTTTTTATGAATATTTTAATTCAAATTTTGATATTTTAATTAGGCTAAATAAAGTTTATCAAATTTAATTTTTATTAAATTATTTTTATGAAGAAAGGAATTTTACAACATGAAATTAATTAAAATTTATTGAAAATTTTTCATTATTGACTGAGCTGGGAATCGAACCCAGGTTTTCACAGGCATGCTACCCATGCCTGTTTCGATTAAAAACCATAAACAGTTCAACAAAATAACCACAATACTAATTTTATATTTAAATTTTAAAGTTAGAGCAATTTTCGATTTAAACAGGCCTGCCATAGAAATCAATTCCTATAGAACGTGGAAGTAATTTCGTATTTTGCTTCTCCAAAAACACGAACATTTTGTTAAAGAATCGTAAACAAATTCGATCAGAATCGCAGCTACTAAATTTCGATCGAAATGTGTGACATGACTGATAAAGAATTATTAACCGCTTGCAAAAAAAAAAATTTGTTATCATTGAATATCGTCTAAAAGATAATTAAAATACTGGCCTATAACAACACTCCATTCTTTCTAGATGTAATTTCAGATCTACACAACCATTCCAACAAATATGGTCCAAACAGCGTATTTTGGATGGGACCAAATTCGTTTTTTCTCTCGAAGAATCCTCAGACCTTAAAGGAAATCTTAACGTCTAAAAACTGTACAAGTAAACCATCGCTTTTTTATGATGGAATTGCAATGACGATTGGTCAGGGTTTATTAAGTGAAAATCGTATGTAAATTTATATAAATTTAAATATAAAAATCAAACTGTTAATTATAATTGCTTAACTTTTTAGAACCAACATGGGGTCAACATCGGAAATTGTTTAATAAAGCTTACTCGCATACAACTTTAGTCTCATTTCTACCCATTTTTTATAGAGAAATTGACAATATGATTCAAAAAATTCAGAAAAGTGTGAAAAACGAAGAAACTGTTGACATGTTTATGTTGTTTAGAATATTGACTATTCAAAATTCAACACGTGAGAAATCGTTTTAAAATTTTTAAATCGCATATTCATAACTGTTTTACGATTTATAGCAATTTTAATACTATTTTTTGTTCTTTTCTCTTTAGAAACGATACTGCAAAAAAACTACGAGTTTTTAAAATTTACACCCACTATGATGGTAGAAAATTGTCACCGGTAAGTTATCAAATGATATAATAATGGACTGATCTTGAACTAAGTCCCAAGTCACATTATACGATTTTTGTCGTTTCCTCTTTGAAGTCGGTCTGATGTTTACATTGAACGTGTTATGTTTATATTATTCGGCTTGAGGTCTGTTTATAAAATATAAAATTAAAAACTCTTGTTTTTGTTTTAATTTTTATTATTTATTTGTTCCAATATTTCGACCAACTCTGTTGGTCATCCTCAGGGAAATATTATGATCTAAAAATATTATACATTTTAGAACATTTTTCTAAATTTAATAACAAACAATTAATTTACTTAATATTTAATGCAGTGTTGTCCGATGTTGTCTTTTTTAAGTTCTCTTCACTGACTGTCTAATAATTTTCTTTTGTTTATTAATCTTATGTTTGTTTATTGTATGACGATATATGTGAGCGCAATTATCGGTATCAGTTTTGTAGTTAATTCTCTTTTCGTTTGGTGTATTTATAATATGTAGCATCTCCTGCATGTATCGTTTAGTGTAATTATTCTCTCCCACAAGTATTCTCACCTTATCAAAGTCTGGTTGATGCCCCGTTTTTGCACAGTGGGCTGCTAATGCTGTTTTTTGTGTTGAACGATTTTTGTCGTTACGACTTTTTCTTTTGCAACCGAACTTCAATACATTTTTCGTCATATGAGAGAACGAATGAGCGAACAAAAGCAAGCAAATATTAAGTAGTGAAAATAATAGAAGTAATTAGTAGTTGCTGGTCATTACTAGTAAGTATTTATTGAAGTTTTTAGAATAATGACAATTGTAATGACAACTACTTACCAGGTAACATATGAAATAGCTACCACCTATTACCAAAATTAAAAAGTGTTTCCTGTGTTGGTCTTAAATTATAAATAAATATATTTTGCATAACCTGGCCTTGAGCTTGATTAAAAAATAAGAGGAAATCATTTGTTGATTTAATATTAATTAGTTCAGATAAAAAGTACTTTATATTTGTTAAATACATTTTTTTCTTCGTTTAGCTTTTATGTCAAAACAAAATGTTGATTTTTTTCTCTTGTTTTTATCATGTTCTTTTATTCTTTACTTTATTGAAACATTGTCAAATAAAATGTGTGTGTTGGGTTAAACATACATAACAAACACTGCATTTAATATTGAACAAATCTAACCCTTTTTTCTGAGGTAGAAGCGCTGAATTAATAACCCCAGTAAAAAACAAGTAAGAGTGATAGATTCGGCTGTGCCGAATCTTTTATACCCTTCACCATTTTGCTAGCAGAATACAGAGCAACTAGACAAAAACTAAATAATTTTTATATATACATACATACATTCATATTAACAATACTAAAAACTTTATTATAAATTAAATTTAAAAAGCGAAAACTGGTAAATATTTTTTTAAAATCGTTTTTAGAACATAAAAACTAAAAAAAAAAATTTTGTTTTTGAAAAGCCAAGATTCGAACCAGCGAACTCACAGTTCCTAACCTTAACAAACCTCCTAGACAACTGAACCATGAAGGAACGATGTTTGAATATCATTAAAATGATATATGTATATACATATATATGCTCCCGAAGATCCTATAAGGAGCATAGGGCCCCTATGAGGTTTCATTAATAGGGTTATTTAAGATGCGGTAGCTTATTAGGCTTCCGCACCCGATCCTGGTGCTGGGGCTGCCAGCAACCTCCAGGCAGGCAATTTGTAAAGTTTTTCAAAGGCAGAGATTATCCGCGTTCCTTCTACTTCCTGAGACGCCCTTAAAGAACCATCAGGATACTTTACAGAAACTAAGTTTCAGAAGTTCTTCCTACTGACCTGAGACGTATTTCAACCATTCAGGTTACTTAGCCGCCTTCTCACTCTAGCTAGCCTCTGAACGGGTGTTCAAAAAAGCCATTGTCCGGGGAATACCTGGTGAAAACCGGAGGTAGTGAGCTGCCTTGACTGTGACGCAAAGGAATCATCCTTGGCCACTCCCAAGTGAGTGGCAATCAAGAACTTTCAACCTTTACTTGTCACAGTCCATCCCAAAAATGAAATATGGTCCGATTTATCGTTCACAACTCAACTCAGTTGAGTTGTAATTATTTTTGATGTTTTTGTTCACCGCAATATAGCAAAGTTGTGAACCATAATACAAAAATTACAAATCAACTTATTTGAGTTGTGACCCGTAATGGGGGCCTATATTCACCATAATGGTTTGTGCCATGTGTGTGTGTTTGTTTTCTTTTAGTTAATTTTAATTTTGATATTTTTAGTTAGGCTTGAGCTCATCAAATTTAATTTTCATTAAATTATTTTTACTGAAGGAAGGAATTGTACAACTTGGTATTTTATTAAAATTTATTAATAATTTTCTTGGCTGAGCTGGGGCTCGAACCTGGGTTGAATTTACATGTTTCAAGGATCACCACATTCTTTAATCAGAATTCTTTGAGTTCTAACCTCTGCACCACTGCGGTGCCAGCCAGCCAGGGGGGGAGAGGGACATCACATCGTTAAATCAACTTCTCTCCTCATAAGGACCCAGAATATATATGTATATGTATATATACTTTATAGCAAAACATTAATGAATATGTTAATATAGTTAGACTTTAAAAAAGCAGTTTAGAAGTGTTTTGCTTGCATGTTAAAAGCATGCATGTTGTCAGCAAAAAATAGTCCTCCAAATCAGGAACACCCCATACAAAAATCAGGCATCCCATCAGCAGGTTTGAAGCAATTTAAGGTATGAATTCATACATAAAACCTACTCCTTTTGGAGCACATTTTTACTGGGAAAAGTTCTCTCTTTTTCATTAAACAAACATTTCAATGTTACCCCAAATTAATAAGTTGTACTAAATCCAATAAAAAGTTACTGTATTTTAGATGTTTATCAAAAAATCGGCATATTTTAAGTAAAAATAGGCACTTTGATAATTTAGAGGCAAAAAATTGGCAAATATGACAAAACTGATGCAATTGCATGTTTTTCCTTGTTCGACCAATGAAGGCAAAAACAATATATTTATCCGTTTAAGAGCCTTTTACTAATTTTAGCATCGATTTGTTAGTGCATATTTTTGCATATTTTACCATTTGCAGCATTTTTTTTGCTTAATTTAGCTAAAAGAGCATTTTTGTTGCATTTTTTAAGTTTATAGCACATATTTTTTCTTTTTAAGGCATATTTTGATCATGTGCAATTTTTTTAGATGTCTACAAAGCTTTCGCAGCAAATTTAAAAAAAATACATGTTTTTCGAAGTTCTGGTTAACTTTTCTGTTTTACATATCTATCTGTATACGCAACGTCGTGTTGCTTCAATTTCGACATCTGCATTTAATTTTTACTCTAAAATTGTACGGCAAAGCAGGTTGTCATTAAAGATAAATGTTATTTTAAGCTTTCAGATTTTATATAAAAGCAAAAATTTAGGAAAAAGCAATTATATACGGTTTTGACGATTTTTTTGCTAATAGTACATAGAAATCTGGACCGATCGACTCAGAATCTCTTTTTAAAGTGAACTTACGATGTCCATCCGTCCGTCTGGCTGGTTGTCTGTCCATGTTAACCATGTGCGCAAAGTACAAGTTGCAATATTGTAGATAATTAATTTGAATAAGGACGAAGTTTACGTAAATGGTGAGAATCGGTCTATAATTTCGCATATTCCCCATAAAAACTTCTCTCCAAATTAGACTCTTTGTGCCCTGCACGTAAACCATCTAATTACACTGTGCTAGTAGCAAAATTAGACAAGCCGGCCACATGGCGTTTTAACTTAATTCGGGTACGCTGAATCCAATGGTGCTAACCATTATTTCGAAAATGGAGGTGGTTGCCCAACATATATTCGCCTAACTCAAAATTTCTAATATGCGCAGTCGTTTTAGAAACATAGTGTTTTTTTTTTTTTTTTTTTTTGAAAAAAATAATTTTTTTTTTTTTTTGAAAAAAATAATTTTTTTTATCAAAATTTCGAAATTTTTGATTTTTAAAAATTCATAAAAAATTGGACCACCCTTTATTATATCTGGTTTGTTTGATATTAATTTAAATATTGGCGATCACTATATATGTCTTCTGTTGTGCATAGCGATATATTCTCCATGCAATGCGTACTAAAATATTTTTTAATTTAACCAATTTATCCGTTGGCCAGTTGTCGCTGGATAATCAGCTGGATACTATTTTTATAGGGTTCATAAATAGAAATTATAATGGGTGTGTGCTCAGAAGATAATTCAAGAAAAGCTTCGCCACAAATCGTTTCCATCGGGATGTTTTTAACCACTATTGAACTTTAATATACAATTTTTTACTATTAATAAAAATTATTACAAAATTTAATTAAAGTTCACATGTTTTAAGGATTTTAGAGTATGTTGCAGAAATAATAACAAATCCGATTATGAACGTTCCATTTATACGTAAAATAGCCGAAAATTTTATCTTTAAAACTGTTAGAAATGAAGCAGATACGTTTAATAAATTTATTGAAGAATCTTTAGAGACATTGATAAGGAATGACACAAAGGATCCTAGTTTTATACCCGAAATAAATAGTGCCCTAAAATGCGCTATACATGGGGCTCAACAAAATGTCATAAAAATGGAAGAAATAAAAGGCGAAATGATGCATCTCTTTTTCGCTGTAAGTTGGAGTAAATAATTTACAAAAGTAAGAATTTTTTTTAATTTTTTTTTTTTTTAGTCTTTTGAAACTTTAGCTACCACATTGTATTTAGTACTCACCCTACTTGCCATGCATCCATACTATCAGGAACGGGTCTATAACGAAGTCGTTAGTATTGTGCACGATGATAACGAAATTACTATAGAACAGATTGAACAGATGGTCTATTTGGATATGATTTTTAATGAGACAATGCGCATTTTTCCTGTAGTTCCGATTGTACTTCGTGAAGTTTCCAGCGATGATCTTGAACTTAGCAACGGCTTGACTTTACCAGTTGGCCAGGTGATTATTATTGACATTTATAGTTTACACCGCTGTAAAGATATTTGGGGACCTGAGGCAAATACTTTTAATCCTGACAACTTTCTGCCCTCAAATGTTGCCTTGCGACATCCTTATGCATTTATCCCATTTACCAAGGGACAGAGATATTGTTTAGGTAAATAATTGAAATCAGTTTCTTATTTTATTGTCTAATATTTGTTTAATGTTCTTTATTTTAAAGGTGTGAGATATGCCCAGTTGTTTGTTAAAATTGCTCTAGCTAAATTTATAAAACACTTTAAATTTAGTACAGATTTTAAATTTGAAGATTTGAAAGTTAAGAATAATATGACATTGTCTTTATTAAATAAGCCGCTACTTAAACTGGAACAACGCGAAAGTTGAAATAGAATATTTTATCGAGATAAAGAATAAAAAAATAATTCGAATTGTGGTTATTTTGTTAAACTATTTATGGTTTTTAATCCAAATTTTTAATATTTTAATCAGGCTTAAGTTCATCAAATTTAATTTTCATTAAATTATTTTTATGAAGAAAGGAATTTTACAACATGAAAATTAATTAAAATTGTTATTGATAATCATTCATTCTTGACTGACCTGAGATTCGAACCCAGGCGGCTGGTTACCATGACATGTTTCGATCGCAACCACTCGATCGATCCTCATAAAAATAATTTAATGAAAATTAAATTTGATGAACTTAAGCCTGATTAAAATATTAAAAATTTGGAATAAAAAAATATTTTATTTATGTATGTATTTGACATTTTAAATACTCATGTAAGTAAATGAGGATGCCAGTTTATTTCACTTTTTTCACAAGATAACGAACATACGGAGCTGATGGTGCTTCTCTTCTTCCAAAATCCGTACACAATTTTCGCACACATTCTGCAACATTACCATGATTTATGTATTTGACATTTTAAATACTCATGTAAGTAAATGAGGATGCCAGTTTATTTTACTTTTTTCACAAGATAACGAACATACGGAGCTGACGGTGCTTCTCTTCTTCCAAAATCCGTACGCAATTTTCGCACACATTCTGCAACATTGCCATGATTTTCAAAGTAATGTCGCAAAATTTCCCAGTGTTGTTAAAGCGTATACACAACCATATTCGTTCAGCGGAATGATAAAACTAATTATCTGTCAAATCAGACATAAGCTAAGTGTTACCATTCACGAAATAAGCACTAGTTGAAAAAAAACGTAAGATGGCGGGCGGACCCGTTAGTTGCGGGGAAAAACTATTTTTATCTTGATTTTTGGAAGTCGTCCTTAATGGTCGATTTTTCAAATTTTCTAAGTGCATTTTAAAGACTTTGGTAATAGTTTTTATTACTAACTTTATTTTGATGTTAACAGTTAAAAGATTGATGCAAAGATAAGTTTTATATGATTTTTTTAAAGCTGAATTTTGTCAGAATACTTATGTATCTTTCTAAGCGATATAAGTGAACTTAAGTAAATTTCAGCAGAGGTTCTTATATTTGACTTTTGAGCGGTGGACAAAAGTTGTCAGCTTTACTTAATTTTTAAAATTTTTTGTACAGAACACTTTTTTTGAGGACCATCTAAATGAGATCTAGGTTTTATCATGGTGTAATTATTAGTAGGTGGTCTCGATAAGCCAGCTGTTTATTATACAAATGTGTTTACGTATAAAGTGTATTGAAATTGTTATATTACAGTCATTACAGCCAAGTTTAAGCTCCTGTCAAAAATTAACGAAATGTATTAAAAAAACAAAATCAAAATGAAAATACAAACGATTTCGTACAGAATGTGTGAACAGTTTCGTAAAACATAAAAAGTTTCCTTAAGTTCAATACGGTTTCACTCATACGATTTACATTTATTGGTACAGCTGCTTAAGCCACCCTATGCATATAATAGTTGGCCCTTTAAATTTAAACGTACATACCACTCTTACTATAATTTAAAATTGAAATTTTCTATTTGCTTAGTTTTAAGCATAATTTTGGTATAAAACAATAAATATTTCAACAATTTCTTTTGAAAGGGAACCTCCCAACATTTGTTTTGCTACATCAATAAATAATTTTAAGCCTTAGGAACCCTTGTAAGCAAAAACTGTTGATATATTTATACATATTAACTTATTTAAGGGTTGCAAAATTTGCAAAAGTTTCATCCTTGTTAAACAAGAACATGGTGTAATAAAAAAGTGTTTAAAGCAAATTAATACTGAAATAGTTTAAGAGTGATTGTACCAAACTGGTGGTTTGTGTCCATGATACCGTTTTTCTTTTTAGTACAAAATACCAAATCTTAGTTTGTGAATGCTACAACTAATTTTTCGAACGTATCTTTAAATCAATGCTACCAGATTAAAAAAAATTTAAATCCCAAAAAAATTGAATTTTTTTTTTTTTATATCAAAAAAGCAAAAAATTCATTAGAGTGGGTCAATTTGTATGCATTAACAAAAATTCAGCAAAGAAACCATGGGTCTAAAATCAAAATCGAGCTTCCCGTTTTTAAAGAAAAATTGTTCTTTTCGTTTACACTAAATTACAAAGAGGTATTGTTTATTCGTTTGTTTGCAGGGGGTAATCTTCGTAACCGCTGAACCGATCTTTATGAAACTTTTACAGTATATGTATTATTGATGGTCTGGGAGGTGCTTAGGACATATATATTTTTTAAATATTTTAAGTGGGCGGGGCACCTTCCATACAAAGACATTATAGATTTATGGTTATCTGTAGAACCACAAGAGTTAAAGTTTCCAAATTTGGTACGAATATCTTGGGTATTAGTACACAACATCTCACAAAATCTTGGCGAGATTGGATTTCTTCAATTAAATTTTAGCATGTTTTAACAAAATATAAAATTCGAAAAGAGCATTTTGTTGTTAAAAACGGGAAGCTCGATTTTGATTTTAGATCCATGGTTTCTTGGGCAAACCTTCTTAGAATTCGTCGTAGATTTCGATTTTGACAACCACTTGGTCGAGAAAAAAAAATTTACCCACTCTAATATATGTATGTATGTATGTAATGAATTTGTTTTTTTTTATTCTTTACGGCCGGAATTTAACACCAATTAAATAAGCGAAATTGAGTTTCTCTGTAAACAAAGTTTGAAAGTTTATTGGTTACATTATCAAATAAGGAAATTACTAACATATATGTCAGAAGTTTAAATAAGGGAATTCAATTTCCTTACATGTATACATATACATACTTTATAGAGTCTTAGATGTATAATAAAAAAGTTTCACACGGAATGACAAACTTAGTATAACCCCATTCACTTCTAGTGGTAATAGAGGGTATAATAAGCTTTTAGCAGAACATGTATGTTTTTAATGTTTTTATTGTGTGTGCACCCCCATCCCATCTGCCAAATCAAATGATTTTTAATTCAGCGAATTGTGTTGCCATACCAGCAAACTAAAATTGTTTGCCTATCTTTTTTAAAAAATAGCGATTGATACAATTATGGTTTTTGTTTTTATGAGGCACTTAAAAATAATATTTTGTATTAAAAATAAACATTGTTGACCAAAAATCGAATGCTGTTATCCACAATATGCACTTGAGCAAAATGCACGTACACCATTTTTTCTAACAAAATGTAGCCATCATACACAATGCTTTGTATTTTGTGCAGATAGGCAAAAAATGCAGTTAAGTGAAATGCAGCTAAACGAAAAATACGTAGTCCAACGTGCGAATCCTATAGGACCCTCAAGTCCCTAACACGAGACATCCCCTAATTCGCCCAGGAATCTACTGCCCAGCCACCTCAGCCTGCTGCCCTGTAGCCTGGGACAGTGGCACAAAATGTGCTCAACTGTCTCCAACTCCTCCGGGTCCACACATAACACGCACATATACGACAAGTCGGATCCCATCCTCACCACCATCCTGCCTATCGTACCGTAACCCGTGATAATTCCTATCATGGTCCTAACTCAAAACCTACTCCTGCCCAGCAGCGACTCCGAATCAGACTTCCTAAGCACCGACCACAGCGTCCGTGATACCCGGTAGTCCGTTCGGTTCCCCCAGGCTCGATTGGTCGCGCCCAGAATCCATTCCCTGATCCTTCCAAAATAGAGTCTATAGGAGGCCTAACCGCCTCCATACATTTAGGATCCTACATCTCTGAGCCCTGTTTCGCCAACTCATCAGCCACCTCATTGCCGCCTATGTCGCAGTGATCCGGCACGCAAAACAACCTCAACACACCCCTCCAGAGCCCTCCTACAATCATCAACCAGCTTGGAGTTCACATAACAGCCCCTTACGGCCACAATGGACGCCTGGCTGTCAACATATATAGTGACCTCCGAGCCCCTATCAATGTTGTCCCTCATCAGTTCCACGGCCATCATTAACAAGGCATTTTTAATTCGGTAATTTTCACATTTGGTAACTTTTTCGTGGCGGCACTGGTTCGCATAGAAAATTTATATGACAAAAGTTTTAAAAATATTTTTTTTTTTATTCAACATTTTTTATTTTTCGAATTTATTCTATGAGCTAAATTTCAGTTATGTATTTTATAAAGCTTTTTTGTAATAGTCATATTCCTTCAATTTTTCAGAAATGACTTTATACACTATCAGACTATTATATTGTATTACAAAAAAGCTTTATAAAATACATAACTGAAATTTAGCTCATAGAATAAATTCGAAAAATAAAAAATGTTGAATATAATATAAAGTAACCTCCAGAAGGAAATAATTCCCAGTTTCTATTTTTTTTTTTTTTTTTTTTCATTGTTTATTTATTGAATCTTCATATATTAAATATGAACTAACAATAATTAATCAAATCTTATTCTAATTCTTTATTAATGTCCTGCCAGTGCCAGACAAAAATTTTTTTCTTCACGGGTTCTGTTCACATATATAGGTGCTTATCGTTCTTCTAGTTGGGTAAGTGCTGCAGTGTCTCTTCTTCTTAAGCGAGTGTGGCCGGCATGATTTAGAATATTTCGAGCTAGTGGATTTGGGTGTTGTTCAAGCCTTTTTAAATATTTTACTGCATATTTTGTAATCATAGTTTTTACTAATGGCACATTGAGATCCTTATGAATGTTTGAATTTTTAACGTACCAGGGAGCGGCTGTGATTATTCGAAGAAGTTTATTTTGACGCCTTTGAATTTTTTCGATATTAGAGGCCGAGGCAGTGCCCCATAGTTGAATACCGTAGCACCAGATAGGCTTTAAGATAGAGTTGTAAAGTAGAAGCTTGCAATCGAGACTAAGGACAGAGTTTCTTCCGATAAGCCAATGAATTTGAATGGCTTTAAGTTTCATTTGAGTTAATTTTGCCTCTATATGGCATTTCCACGTTAATCGCCGATCCAGATGTAAACCGAGATATTTTACATGCGAATGTTGAGGAATTATTTGATTATTGATTGTAATAGGGGGGCAAGATTCCCGGCGCAAGGTGAATGTTATATGTACGCATTTTTGTTCATTTACCATTATCCTCCATTGTCTTAGCCATATTTCTAGTTGAAATATATGATCCTGTAAATAACGAGATGCTTCATAACTGTTTTCGTGTACGCTTAGAAAAGCTGTATCGTCTGCAAATGTTGAAGTCTGTGTGTAGTTGTTTGTTGGCATGTCCGAAGTATAAATTAAGTATAAAAGAGGGCCAAGGATGCTGCCTTGTGGAACTCCAGCGCCAATTGGCTGAGGTGAACTTAAGAAATCTCCTTCTTTAATAATAAATTGACGGCCGACTAAGTAGCTTTCTAACAGTTTGTGAGTGTTTGCTGGTAAATTTTGCTTCAACTTATGTAGTAAGCCTTCATGCCAGACTTTATCAAACGCTTGCGAAACATCGATGAAGAGTGCTGAGCAATATTTTTTTTCTTCAAATGCTTTTCTTATGACATTTACTATTCGATGAGTTTGTTCAATTGTGCTGTGTTTTCTTCTAAATCCAAACTGATGGTTTGGAATACATCTATTGTCATTTAAAATTGGTGTTAATTTTGAAACTAATAATTTCTCAAACAGCTTTGACATATTTGATAATAAGCTAATAGGCCTATATGACTCAACTTTTGTATGATCTTTCCCTGGCTTTGGTATCATGGTAACTAAGGAAACCTTCCATTCTTGCGGGTAGTATTCAAGCCGTAAAATAGCATTAAAAATAAAAACAATAATTTTCTTTGCTATGCGAGGTAGCTCTAAAAGCATTTTATTACTGATCTTATCAATACCAGGTGCCTTCTTAGTGTTTAAGTCACAAATAGCCTTTTCGATATCTCTTATTTCAAATCTTATGGGAATAGCAGCTCTAGCAGCAACAGGTGGTAACTCGACCACAGTATCGTTAGATAAATTTGGTGTAAATACGTTTTTCAAGTGACTCACAAACAGATTTCCTTTTTCAATATCGTTTCTTGCCCAACTACCATTCAAGTTTCTTAGTGGTGGCTTTGATATAACTGGTCTTTTTAGATTTCTAGCCGCACGCCATAATGAGTAGTCAGATTGTGGAGTTGCATCAAGTTCCTTAAGATATTTTTCTAGAGAAGCCGTTTTCTGGGTCTGCAGTAAGTTTCTAAGCCTTTTTGTGCACTCTTTTAATAAATTCTTAAGTTGCGGGGATCTGTAAAGTTGCCACTCTCTTCGAACTCTCCTTTTTTCAGTCAAGAGCCGCTCGACATCTGTGGAATATATTTTAATATTTTTTGTTTTTTTGGGGGCAGTACTAGAATGTTGAACAGCTAGTTTCAGATAACTGTCAAAATTAACAATAGAGCGATCTACATTTTCCGGTGTTCTAAGCGGAATATTTTCTGTACAATGGGTACTGAGATATTTTTTAAATTTTAACCAATTAATTTGTGTGGCTGTCGGCGCAAAATAACCAGTCGGAGATACAATTCTATTGGGGTTCATTATAGTAACAACTGTAGGTGTGTGGTCGGAGGATAATTCTAAGGAAGCTTCAACATGAATAGTTTCTGTGGGGATGTTTTTAACCACGCCAAAATCTATAACATCTGGAATTTTTTGCTGATCAGTAGGCCAATATGTTGGCTGTCCGCTCGCGACCACATTTAAATCCATTTTAGAGATTGCATTAAACAAAACACGACCCTTTGGTGTTATGAGTCGTGACCCCCAGAAGGTATGTTTAGCATTATAATCGCCAGCGGCCAGAAAACAGGGTCCTAGTGATTTATAATATTCACAATATTGGCTTTCTGATATTGAAAATCTAGGTGGAGAGTATAAAGATGAAATTACTATGTTTCGATTTAGCTCTTCAACACAAACGTTTGTTGCTTGCAGATAATCCTCACGATGATCACACATTAAGTAGTGTTTGACTCGAGTTTTTATCAAAATGGCAGAACCTCCACAAGCTCTATCTCGAGGGTCCTTGGTATCATACAGTATATAACCATTAATTTTAAAACTATTTCTTGAGGTCAAATGAGTTTCAGAAACCATCATGACATCAATTTGTTTACTTTTAAGAAAATATTCTAATTCATTTTTATGTTGGCGGATGCCGTTTGCGTTCCAAAAACAAATTTTTAAACAGTTCATGGCTTGTTAAGTACAGCTTGCAATAACATCGATTGCATTCTAAGAATTTCTTGCATCATATTACCCATTGTATTTGTAAAATTATTTACTGTTTGCACTAATGTTTCCATGGTTTTTTCTAGACGACTTAAATTAGAAACCGGAGTTTCATCATTACTTGGCGAGGCACCTTGCATAGGCACATGGTTTGATTTGAGAACGTTAGCATAGGATGTTCTGGTATTACCAGGCTGCGGAGCCTGTATGCCATTTGTGGTTACTTGATTTGTTACCTGCATTTGGGGAGGATTAGTTTTCGGTCCAGCCGACTGCTTGACGATATTATATACAGGGCATCCTCTATAGTTGGCAGTGTGATTACCGCCACAGTTGCTACATTTTTTTACGTTGGGGTCGGTTTTAGACTTATCGCAAAGAACTGTGCCATGTAATTCACCACATACTACGCAAACAGGGGGTAAATAGCAGTATGCCTTAGTATGACCATACTCTTGACAGTTTAAACATTGAACAGGACCATTTCTTTTGTGCGGCTCTTCTATTGTTATTCTTCTGTAGAGAATATATTTTAAATTGTAAATAGGATGCGTTTCGTTTTTTTTAAGTTTTACGTCGCCGGGTTCAAACTCCACTCGAAAAAGTGGTTGGGGAATTTTTTCTCTATTTTTAATATTTACAACATGTTTTACCTTGAAGCCTTTTTCTTCTAGGAATGTTTTAACCTCTTCTGGGTCCACACATGAGTCAATACCCTTGATCACTACCTGAAGACCTTTACTGCTTTTCAGTTGGTATGTATAAAAGTTTTTTTTAAGTGCTTCAAAGTTGTTTATTATTTTGCGGAAGTCATTCTCATGATTGACTTGTATTTTTGTCTCGTTTATACTTCCACGCTTGATAGCCGCTACGTAGAACGAATTTTCACCTATCACCGATATCACACTCTTTATGAGCTCATTTGAATTTTGCTCCCTAAGGTATATCGGGGGAGGCTTTGACGATCTTATGATATTTGGTGCTTCAGAGGATTCATCCTCCAGAATTGCAAAACGGTTTTGAGAATTTATCTTATCAAAAGATGGTACTTTTGAGGCCGAAGCAACTGCTGCAGAGGTAGGGCTGCGACCCCATTTAAGAACTGTTATGTACCTGTCCATACCAACTTGTACTTGAGGCTTTTGACAACTTTTTACTTGTGATTTTTCCATTGCGTCTGTGTTTGAATTCATGGTAACATTTGTTACTAAAATTGTTTTTGCCGAAGCGGCAACACTTGCAGGCACTAGCGAAAGATTAATATTTTTTAATGTCTCAGCATCAACCGTCTTTGTAAAAACAGAGGGCGAAAGGGAACGTGTACGAACAATTGGTTTAGCCGTTAGGTAGTTAATATTGTTTTGTTTTGTTTTATTTATTTCAGTATTGCACTCTTTAGCATTAACTGTTACGTATGCATTTCTTTCATCTAGTTTTATTGTTGTTACATTGTGACTACTCATGCAAAAAGTTGTTTTTGTTTTTTCACCGTTTTGCTGTGCTTTTTTATTTTTATTATTTATTGTATTACACCAAAAATAAGAATTTTAAACTTAATGTTTTTGTTCAGTATATGTATACATACATATATTTTATTTATTTTTTTTTTATTAAATTTTTCGTTTTTGATAATTATTCACTTTTATTTTAAAAAAAATGCGTCCATTCGCTTAATTGTTATATTAAAATGTTATTAATAATTAAAATTTTATGCGGGGTTAAGAATACGCGTCTGTATTGCAACAAAGCACAAAACTAACTGACTAACAGCAGCGACTCCGAATCAGACTTCCTAAGCACCGACCACAGCGTCCGTGATACCCGGTAGTCCGTTCGGTTCCCCCAGGCTCGATTGGTCGCGCCCAGAATCCATTCCCTGATCCTTCCAAAATAGAGTCTATAGGAGGACTAACCGCCTCCATACATTTAGGATCCTACATCTCTGAGCCCTGTTTCGCCAACTCATCAGCCACCTCATTGCCGCCTATGTCGCAGTGATCCGGCACGCAGCACAACCTCAACACATACCCCTCCAGAGCCCTCCTACAATCATCAACCAGCTTGGAGTTCACATAACAGCCCCTTACGGCCACAATGGACGCCTGGCTGTCAACATATATAGTGACCTCCGAGCCCCTATCAATGTTGTCCCTCATCAGTTCCACGGCCATCATTAACAAGGCATTTTTAATTCGGTAATTTTCACATTTGGTAACTTTTTCGTGGCGGCACTGGTTCGCATAGAAAATTTATATGACAAAAGTTTTAAAAATATATTTTCCATTTTATAGAAACGTTTAAATCAAAATGTATTAACAAAGTGACCTCAGTACTACAACAATAAAACAATAGAAAAACCAACAGGCATTTTGTTGCTAGAATTGAGACGGCAAATGTCAAAATGCATTTTTTAAAAATATAAATAAATAAAACAAAAACTACGCCAAACGTCACACGCGAAGAAAATCACTGCAAACAGCTGCGATTGGTAGGTCACTTTGCGAAAACAATTTCGATGCGAAAGCTAAATACCAACTTGGTTCTCTCTATCACTTTCGCAAAATTTTCTGAAAATGAAGCTGAATAGTGGCAATAAAAATTAAAGATTGCGCGGCGCGGATTTACATTAATATAATGCCAAAGTGTGTAAAAATATCTGAAATTTGATAATATAAATAAAATGAAGTGATGATTTACGAATAAAAAATAAATTAAAAGATTCGAATGACATATTCGAATGACATACATACGTATTAAAGAGTACCAATCGCTAGATTTGTTACATTATGCTAGGAACGCAATTGTATCATACGGGAAAAGAACTTAGAATGTTACGCCATAGAAAAACGCTTTATTTGCCTAAAAATTATGTCGTAATTTGTTTTTTTGTAGTATAGTACCTATTGGAAAAATTTGAATAGTTTATTTGTCTACTTTTATTTTTTTTTTCCAAATATTCATATGGTGATAAAAATAGAGAAAAAATATATGTATGCTTCGTGAAATCATTTTTTCGGTATTGCGAAAACTCAATAAATGCTTTACAAAATTGAAAAAATAATTACGATTTTTTTAGTATCAACTGAAAGAATAAGAAATAAAATTGCTTTCGAATCGAAAATTAATTCGAACACGACTGCCAGAATTAGTCACCAGGCTGTTTATTTTTACTTCTGCTTTTTGTTGTTTCTTATTTTCGTTAATGAGATGAATTTTTAGGGTTTTTATGAAATTTTTATTTATTTTAATTTTTTTTATGATTAATAAATGCGTAAGGTAAAATTTTAAGTGTATATTGTTTCAATTTTTAGCGCATATTTTTCTATTTTAAGTGTACTCGATTTTAACTGTATAGAAATGCCGTCTTTAATGGTAGCATTTCCCGAGCTTATTTTACAAAAAAATATTGAAAAACCTTTGCTTCAAGTTCACCTTTGAATGTTTTTTAAAAAGTCTTCATTAATGGTTCCGGTCTTTACTAAAAACACTGTCTTACCCAATTACAATCGCCCATGTAATAAATCAGCTGTCTCTCATACTCACCACTCTCAAGCAAAACAAACTGAATGACATTTTGTAAAAAAAAAAAATATCATTCCCTAGCACAAGTTTTGTTTTGACAACACAAATTTCCTGAAAGATCCGTGCACAGAAAAAAACACACACAAAGAGAAATAATTTCTAAAAATAATTGAAAGAAAAAACAAGAATTTTAAGTTAAAATGGATGCAGCCCAAAAATCGTTTGAATTGCAAAATCAGGTAAGACAAAATGCCGAAGTGGTTAAAAACACTCTAAATGCTTTGTACAACTGGGAGAAAGAAATCAAGAACAAGGAAAAAGAAATACAAAAGCAGCCGGACATTAAAGTGGACAAGGAGAATATGGTAAAATTGTTGTGCGAGAAAAATATGTATATTTTACACTAATCTTGATTGTTTAACTAGACTTTGCCGGTACGCAGTCACATTAAGGAGCTGGAATCCAAAAAATCGATTATAAATTCTAATCCCAATACCACTATCAGTCCCTTATGCAATGGTCTGAATAAATATGATGCTTTGCTGTCACCTTCAAGTGATAAACAGGATACACTTAATGCCCCTTTGGAGTTGAAACATAAAGAAGCCAATGAAATAAAAGATCGTGGTAACAAACATGTCAAATTGGCTGAATATACGAAAGCCATAGAGGAATACACTAAGGCCATAGAATTGTACCCATATGATGCAGTTTATTACAGCAATCGAGCTTTGTGTAATTTGAAATTGGAAAGGTATGTTCTTGAAAAAAACTTAAGTTTTGTAAAAAAATCCTTTTTGTTTTTTACTCAAACTTGTTTTTCTTTTTCCGTAGAAACTTGGAATGCATCGACGATTGTGAACGTGCTATTAATATAGATCGTTTGGCGGTAAAAGCTTATTACCGGCGCATGATGGCCAATGAATCTTTGGGCAATTGTATGGATGCTTTAAAAGATTGTACCACAGTACTAATGATTGAACCGAAAAATATTGAAGCGAGCCGTAGTCTGGAGCGTATAAATGAACGTTTGCGTAAAAATGGTAAGTTTTCCTTAAATAAAATGTTAAAATGTTAAAAGTAACCAATTTTTTTTTTAATTTAACAGTACAATCTGCAAATGGTGCCAACTTTACTCCCTTGCGTTCCAATCTTGTAGATATTTTGCCCATCGATAAGCCATCCTATAAACGTTCTACAAAACCTTTATCTCGTATAGCCATTGCCGATCTGGTGGGTCCTAAGGAAAGTAAAAATGAAAATTTTACTATATCCGATGAAGATATTGATAAGTTGTTCAACAGTAATTGTGGTAATTTTGAGGAAATAAAGGGGCCGGTTAATAAAGCAAACCTATTAAATAAAGCTGCAAATGTACCTAAAGAAACTAAAAAAGAAAATCAGGAAAAATTGCAAGAGACAAAAACAGATAAAGCTGTTGCTTCTCCTAAAACACAAGATTCTAATAAAATTGCAATAGAAACTATAAATACATTAGAGGTAAATTAAAATAAAGTAATGAAATATTAAAAAGTTAAAGTTTTAAATAAAAATGCCCTTCATTAATTTCAGCGTCCTCTACCTCCTGCACCTTCGTCCACAGCACAATTTTATTCTAATTGGAAAGAGTTAACAGCACAACAAAAATACCAATATTTAAAGGTAGATTTTGATTACCAAAAAATCGTAATTTCGTGATTTTTTTAAGATACCTACGTGTTTATATTTTAGAGTATTCCCCTGAAACAATTATGTAAAATTTTGGGTGCCGGTTTTGATTCGGATACATTAACCGATATTATCAATACTTTACATGACTTTTACTTACTAAAAAAAGATGAGGAAACAGCTAAAACTCTTTTGGAAGTTAGTAAAAATAAACAACTTTCCATATTATCGCTGCTATTGTCCAATGAGGAACGTAAAGGTAAATTGTGTTTATTTTTTATTTATTTAGTTATTTAGTCTTATGATTAAATTCTAAGACTAAAGGAAGTACCAAAAAGCACTAGCTACACAGGCTATCGGCCTAAATATAATTAAATATATTAATTTAAAAGTCTGCCCAAAAACGAAAATTGGTCTGTCTGGTTTAACTAATCTGAAATTTCTTATTTAAGATTATTGATTTTTATACCCACACCACAATAGTGGAGAGGGTATTATGCATTTGTGCTGATGTGTGTAACACCTTAAAATATTGGTCCTAGACCCACCTTAAAGTATACCGATCGACTCAGAGTCACTTTCTGAGTCGAACTAACGTTGGCTGGCTGTCCCTGTAACCTTGTGCTCAAAGTACAGGAAGCTGTTTTAGAGATAATTTAATGAAATTTGGGACATAGGATTTTATTGGCACAAGGACCAAGCCTATTGAAAATGGGCTGAATCTTAGGATATAATATGGTCAAGCTTGACCGACTATACTTTCTTACTTGTAATATTTAATCTTTTGTAGTTGTTTAATTTTTTTATACGTATTTCTTTAATATTAATTAGTTTACATTTTAACTAATTTTATTTTAAAAAGGTTAGCAAAATATATTCCTTTACTCTTCTGACATTTTGTGTTGTGGTAATATTTATAATAATTTTTTTTTTTTTTTACTGACTTAGTTTTGAAGGAAAATTTAATAAAAAACCTTCTGAAATAATCCAATTTGTTATTGATTTTTGATGTAAAATATTTTAAATTTTTAATGATTATCTCATATGGTCCACTGTATTTATTTTCCAAAGAACCAATTTTAATCCAAACATGGGAACATGTTGACAATTTTTTGCTTACAAAAACTTTTTGTTTTGAATGTGTAGTTGTAGGAACAGGTTTAATTTGAGACATTACACGTCTTAGAGATGCTACAATAGAAAAAGGGTTATCAATTTTTGGAATTGTAAAAAAATTTATAAAGAGATAATTTCGTTTATGTGTTGGAATTCTGAGTGTTCACATCTTCTGATGAAGTTTTCTGTTAAATAGTTTAATTTAACATTGACGGTAGAAAAACCTGCGAGTGAGTAAAGTCGTCGCGTTTAACCGTGCCACGGAAGTTTAAATATAATATTTAGAATCTGTTTTGGGCCAATTTGCTGACGTATACCATGCTGGAGTACAGTAAATAAATATTTAATTAAAATTGTTTTGTTCTCAATTGAGAGATCCGATTTTCTGTTTATGAAAGGGTATATAATTTATGTGACCCTCTTTGTTTTGTCCACAATGTATGAAATTTAGTTTCGTATCACGTATAACACCCAGACACTTAACATTTGCTTCCCAGTTTATGTCGTTGTTCTCAAACTGCAATGGGCATTGAGGCGTGATGCAAGACTTCCGCTTTCTCGTAAAATATATGGCTTTTGTTTTTTCTGTATTTATTTTTATTAACCAATGCCATACAATTCTACCGAAGACATCTGAAATATTATTTTAGCTCAGAAGTACATTAAGTTAATTTATTGTCTTGTACCAAACGCCTTTTCAAGAAATTCAAAAATTTATCGAAAATCCGTTTTACATACAGTGCAAGATGTTTTGGTTTTAGAAGACCCATAGTAAAATTTGATGCAGAAAATATTTGTAGTACATTTGACCCTCTATAGTGCCGTTTTAGTACACTTTTGTGGGGAAGTTAAAAAAGGACAAAAATTACCCCTTAAAATGAGTGATAGAGGGTTTATATATTCTAAGCCATACAATTCTACTGAAGACATCTGAAATAGTATTTTAGCTCAGAAGTACAATTAGTATTTTTTTTTACTTATACCAAACGCCTTTTCAAAAACTTTAGGTGCCGATATTTCAGAAACCCGAGCTACCTTTTTAAAACCCTTTGGCAAATTTGCTCTACCAATTGTCTAGTTTCATATCTCCTTGTAAGTACAATGTTATTTACTTTTTTGTACAATCTTAATTGCTTGCTGGCGCAACGTAACAAAAAGTAGACTTTTCTGTGGAAATTAACATAAAAGTGTTGACTGACATCTTTCCTTATAGTGGGTTCTTTCTTTACCTTTAAGCTTAGTTTGTTAAAAATAAGTTAAGAGTATTCACAAAATGTGATCAATATTTTTCACTAAATGAGGCAATAGTTGCTTTGAAAAAGCCACCGCGATAACAACAATTTTGTTCAATAAATTATTATTACAGAATATGCTGAAAATCATTCTTTTTTTAATTATTTTGTTAAAAAAAATGTTCATACATATGAAATTTTAAAACTTTTTTTTTTCATTTCAGCTTTAACGGAAATTATAAATTCCTTGAGAGAAAGCAACTCCCTTGATGCTGCCTCTGCTGAACAAATTACAAAAAATTTTAATTTAAATTAATTTAAAAAACGGGTTATTATTTTTATTACCTTAAGTTAGTATCTCTTTTAATATGTATATTTTTTTTTTGCTCCTTTATGATCTGGGCTTTATAATGTAAAAAAGGAAAAATATAAGGCCAAGTTCCAGGAACCAGAATCGAGTGAAATTGAAATCGAACGAGATTTTTATTTCAATTACACTAAAGCCTCGTTTCGCGTTGTTCATACTTGCGTCGTTTCGATTTGTGTCGCATTTTTAAATTTGTTTCAATCTGCTTTGCGTCGTTTTGATTCAGACTTGCGTCGCTATATATGATTGGATTTCTTTCACTGAAGTCATAATCACATGTGAAGAATTTTTCTATTTGTGCTGGAGTTAAGTTGTTTTGTTGAACTTAAGAACGGGAACAAATGAGTGCAAAGCATAGAAAATGCATAAGTTTAAAACTAAAATTAGACGTATTAAAACGTTTAAAGTCGAGTGAAAATGCTGTTGACATAGGACGAACACGTGGTTTAGCACCTACAACAACAGTAAAAGCAATTTGCAATTGCGTTAAAAATAAATTAGATGAAGAGAGCTCGAGGTAATCGCAAAGAAGATTAAACTTTTTGTTTAATGTTATGTAAACACGTTTACACTGTAAGTTTGGGATTGATGTTCGGTTTTAACCGGTTTTTAATGCCTAAAACAGAAACCGACAAAAAAACCTCGGGTTTAGCTTTTACTTTAACAATATATTAATGCTTAAAGAAATCAAAGAAGATTAAACTTTTTGTTTAATGTTATGTAAACACGTTTACACTGTAAGTTTGAGATTGATGTTCGGTTTTAACCGGTTTTTAATGCCTAAAACAGAAACCGACAAAAAACCTCGGGTTTAGCTTTTACTTTAAAAATATATTATAATGCTAGTGAAATTTTATTCACCTCACCAGTGTCAAAATTTTACTTCCATGAGTACTTTGCTACCGTTTCACACACACCCTACCACGAAAAAAACTGGGAAAAAATCAAAAAATGTCTGTCATATATAATATTTTCAAAACCGAACCGAAACCGCGGTTTCACATTTTTTCGGGTTTTAGCAAAATCTACTGTAAATGGATTAAATTAAGTTTTGTTGTTTTTATTAAAATACTAGCGGATTGCCGGCATGTGCCACGACGATTCCCCATTCTCGTAGTTCTCATTTTTAAAAACATTTATAGCTTATGTGTCTATCCAAATAGGGATCTACCATTGTTTAAAATTTAATTCAAATCAGTTAGATTGTTTCGGAGAGTCAGAAATAATCCTCTAGCTCCCCTCGTGTTCTTATTTAAAAAAAAAAAAAAATTTAGCCATATAAGTGGGGATCTATCTATGTTTTAAATTTCATTGAAATCTGTTAGACAATTTCAAAGAGACAGAAATTGCCCCTTAACTACGCTCGATTTTTGACCCAATCAATAAAAAATCGGTGCATTCATATTTACGATGCAAATTGGGGCTCCAGTGTTTTACTAAAAAAAAAATTGACTTGTTATTGTAGCAGTACATAATACACAAAGTACTAAGGTGGCAGCCCTTGGCCGGATATTTGATGCTCCGGGTCTAACCGCTACATAGAACCGGCTGCCGTGGGATGGGCTGTAGTTGTTCCTGCTTTTAAAAGCAGTTCTGTTAAAGATATTTGGTACCAAAAGTATATTTTTATGAACTTCCAAAACAGAATCGTTTTTAAAATTTGTTCGATTTTAATTTCACTCGTATTCGATTTCCAGAACATGGCCGATAATAAATTGTGTGCAAAAATAAAAAAAAATAAAAATTTTAATTAAACAAATTCTTTTTTACTTTAAACTGTAAACCAATCACAAATTTCAATATTGATCTCTACCTTTTTGTAGCAGTTAATTCAAGAGGTTTTATACTTAGTTTTAAGAGTTCCAAAACAGAAATCTCCCCATGATTAAACAAGTGTATGGGTGACAGAGGCTTTAAGTACTACTTGATATCGTTCGTTAGTTGTAGTATTTGGTCAAGTGTATTTTTGTTTTTTTTTTCAGCAATAACTTTGTTTAGATACTGATAAAAACTATTTACAAAATTCTTTACGTGCATGAATAGCTTTATGCGCAAAAAGAGTGTATCGAACAAAAGAGAACTTAACGTTGGAGAGCTGATTTACCGAAAAGCCAGAGATTTATTAAAGTCAATTATTTAAATAAATAAAATTAAAACGAGTATTGTATGGATTTGGATTTTTTAGTTACTTTTCGTTTGAATATGGTTTAAAAGATAACGTTAGTGGGGGTTATGACAAGCGTTGGGTTTTCGTTTGTGTTGGTCAACGCAAAACAGTTTTTGCTATCGAATAACAAAAATAAAATTAAAAAGTAACTACAAACGTCTACTACATTAAATAAATAATTCATTTAGGAAAGGAATTAAATCATTAAAACCAAAACTGTAATAAAAATAAAAGACAATACTGAGTATTGACATTTAATACAAAAGTTCTACTAAATCGACGGGTGAGCGAGAAATTTAAAAAATTCGTCGGTAAATCCTGGGGTAGGAATTTCAGAAAAAAAACTCTATATAAAATATTGTTTTAGTATTATGTACCTTATTAAAAATTTTAATACTTTATCGTCCATATTTTATACACTTTTGACCAGGTACTTTTTTCCTTGTCCCCAAAAAATAAATCCCCAAATAAAAAAGCAAAACTTTAAAATGTTAATATTTTTTTTTGCTTTTTTTCTTACCAAATTTAAAATTTTTTTTTAATAACATAAAAAATTATAAAAGAAAATTATTTTATTTTGTTTGTAGCGACTGGTTTCGGCATGTTTTTTTAAATTCTTTTTATTTCATACTTCGGTGCATCATAAATAATTACCAATAGCCCAGCATTATTTTTCCCAAACTATTAACCTTTTTTTTTTTGGAAGACATATTTGCTTGAAAATGGTCTTTAAAAAATCAAAAATTTGATGTGTTGTCAACGGTTTAAGATTATTTTTTAAAATACTCACTCAAGAATAATAACATAAGTTAAATTATAATAACAAGTGTTTTCCTAATGGTCGAAATTCAGCCATATTTTTTTTTAATATGATGAACAAAGAAAGTTATCGACCGTAATTGGTTTGCCTGTTCTGATTTATATATAAGTTTTATATTGTCGAAATATTCGAAACCCGGTTTCTTGCAAATGTCGAATAATCGACCACCCTATTTTTTTTTATTATTTGATAATTGGAAAAAACAAACTTTTTATTTACATATATGTTATGCATATGTGTTGGTATCAAATTTGAACGCTTATAACTCTGAACATATGGAACAGATTTTAATAAAATATATATTGTGCACTTCTGCCAGCAAATACCTTTCAAATTGTATATTTTTTATTCCAGTCGCTGGGCAAACAGGGGAGAAAAGTGTTCTTAACTGTTTTGCCTTAGCCGATTTATATATAGATAATGGTAATCTTAATCTTAATCTGGACCCTTTACACCATATTAGTTGTTGATAAGAGTAAAACAAAAGTTTTGCTACTTTGTTTTGATGTTTTATATACGTAGCAAAGAAAAACGCTTGTATGTAAAAAAAGGGAAATATATTAAAAATGTGTAAAATCCCCAAATGACTTTCTTTGTCCTTTATGCTCGCATGAAATCCCCAAGTCTGGCAGCCCTGCCATCTTGCAAATATTGATCGATTTACAGAATAGAGAGCCATTTTCAAATCATAAATAAGGAAAAAAACATAGCCTGTTTGGGTTTCTCTTTTTGAAGGACTGCAAAGCTCTACGCTTGTCTGCAGGAGACCAGAGTCTCTGGCGGGAATCGAACCCGCAACCCAGGCACTGATAGACTAGCTAGTCCTAGCTAGACCTGCTAGTCTTCCGGGGCACTCAAAAACATTTCCAGAGAAATGTCAACCGCAGCCAAAAACATACAAAGTCTATAAAAGTATGTTGTTTTAACATATTTTTGTAATGAATCTATTACAAATTTTACATTTTACATTCATAACACACTTTGAAAAATTCAAATGCAAAGTCGAACAAATGCAAAAGTTCTGTTTTGAACAATATAAGAAAAATGTAAAAGGAACGATGCGATTGCCAGTTACGGCAATTTTTTTCTTTGCTTTACCGTATATTTCGATGTAGCGTGCGACATTGAAAAAGAACATTTGTTATCAGTGCGTCGAGGGTATTTGTGCAATGCGCATCAAATATTAGTAACAAATAGATATTTTTGTTGTAAATTTTATAAAAAAAAATTTTGCCAGAAAATAATCAGTGCTTTTCTCTTGGTACTTATTTTGAATTTGTAGTGTGCGACATCGTAAGTGTAAAATGCATAAATTCAAAAAAAAAATTTTTTCTAAAATATCTTTATTTGTGATGGCCAACAACTACAAGCAGCAAGGAGAGCTTATTCCATTAAAAAACCTTTATTTGAGACTAGCAATACTATTTTCAGTTAAGTTAAATTTTGTTCTATATTACAGTTACAGGCAGTGTTACCGTTATGCGACTAAAGTCGCATTTTTGCCCCTTTTTGACTGCCGTGCGACTTTTTTGACCCCTTTGTTTTAAATCCCCTTTTGTACCATTTTGTAGTTTTTTGTGCCCCTTTTGCCACTTTTTGAACCAAATTGTTTTTATACTGTCAATCAATGAATCCGAGCTCAATTTGAAGAGAAAATAGCATCTAATTTGGAAAAAATTAAAATAATTCAGGAAAGGCTATCTATTAACAATAAAATTTACCTCAAATTTCTAGTATATGTATTAAATATTATGAATAAATTAAACCTTAATTTTCAAAACGAATCAAATTATATATTTAGTTTCATCCACGAAAGATATTGTATTAGAAATTTTTAAAAATTTTAATAAAAATTCCAAGTTGTAAAATTCCTTCCCTCAGTGAAAATAATTTAATGAAAATTAAATTTGATGAACTCAAGCCTAATTAAAAGAATATCAAAAATTAAAAATTAACAGTTCAACTAAAAATCAAAATTGTTCTTAGAAATAGCTATGGCACAAGCTCTAATGTTTACATTTGTACTTTAATTTGTACAAATAAAAATGTCGACGAAAGTGGACAAGAAAACATAATAAACGAATGTATTCAGGTTTTCAAGACAAAGTCTTGACAGAAAGAATACGAAAAAACAGAGGAAAAAGGAGGCAACATGTAATTTGAAATTTAAGTGATAATAACAGCAAATTTCGAACCACCAGTACTACTGGTTAAATATTGATGTTTGACTGTTGGCTAACGGGCACCGCAGTGGTGCAGTGGGTAGAACACAAAGATCTTCTGACGATGGAAAGTGGTGTTTCTTGAAACATGTAAAGATCAACCCGGGTTCAAATCCCAGCTCAGCCAGGAAGAATTATCAATAAATTTTAATAAAAATTCCAAGTTGTAAAATTCCTTCCCTCAGTGAAAATAATTTAATGAAAATTAAATTTGATGATTTTTAAAAATTTTTAAAAAAAAAAATATGTTATGCAAACAAATATAGAACAAATTGATTTTGTTGATGTTCTGCATATAAAAGAAACTCTTAATATATATATCGGCCACGAAGCCGAGCTAGAAATATGTACTAACAACATCTTAAGTAGTGATATTGTAGAAATTAAAAACAACATTTTACTTTTTTACCAAAAGCTGTGCAAAGAAATTTTATCAAGAATTAATATTAGCGATAAGAGGCTGAGTTCATTAAAGGTTTTAGATCCAGTATTTATTAAGTCAGCTGAAGACATAAATTACTTTGAAATTGTTACCGTTTTTATTGATATAAATACTAGCCCAGATGATTTTGTAAAAGAGTTCAAACTTTTAGAAACCAGATCAAACGATAAAATCTATGAAGCAATTTTTAAAATATCTAAGCCTGAAACATTTTGGTACGAAATTAGCAATTTAAAAAACTGTTTGGGTGACAATTTATATCCAAACTTGTATAAATTTGCTTCGTATGTTTTTACTTTACCACATAGTAGTGCATCCGCTGAGCGGATTTTTTCTAAGTTAGCATATCTAAAAAATAAAGTGACAAATAGACTGAAAGTAGATACCTGTCAGTCTATGTTATCCGCTTTAAATTTGTATCAAAATGACTTGGAAGATTGGATTACAAGTGATGAATTGATTAATAAATATAGATTTACGTTTTCAAAAAAATAGATATTTAATAGTTGAAGAAACAACATAACACTGCAATTTTAAAACAATGGATCTGTACATGATATTAACTATCTTCCTATCAATACTTTTATATGCTTTTTCCTCGAGGTTTTTTCGTAACTTAATTTTTTTGGTAAAAAAGTAAAATAATCCAAGTGCCAAATATTTATGTACATATACTTACATATATACATATCTCTATCTATTTAAATGTAAAGTTTTTTTGTATCAAATCATATTATGAACCATTTTTTGTTTTTGTAAGTATTGTTATTACACTATTTTAAGCTCGTTTTATTTACAAGTAATTAGTAACTGTTTTTGTATAAATAATTGAAATAATTGCAAACAATACATGTATTTTCACGATATATATACATATATATATGTATATATATATATGTGTGTTTTTCCCAAACAATTTGTATTATATACCTATAATGTATTTTTTTTATAAATATGAAGTTTATTTATTGTTATGTTTAGTTTTCGATGAAAATAATTTAATAAATACATACGTTTTTTTTTTAAATTTTCCTGTTTTTAAAGTTGCCCCTTTTTTTCTCAGAATTCCCCTTTTTGTGACACTTTTTTTTTTGAAATCCCCTCTTTCTGCCCCTTTTTGAAAATTTTGAACGGTAACACTGGTTACAGGTACATATATTTGCAAGAGACTTATTACTGTCTCTACATTAGTTCGATATTAAATGTAGAGACAGTAATAAGTCTCTTGCAAATATACCTGTAACTCATTCCTTGATAATGATATCCGAAGGATATCGAAATATTGGAACAAATAATTTAATAAATAATATATTTATTTTTTAAAATAATTGGCCTCGAGCTCGAAAAAACTTTTTATTTTTATTTTAAAATAATGTAGAACCATCTTACGCATGTCTTATTACATAAAAAGTAAAAACATAAACAAAAAGTAATTTCAATTTTTGGGAATACAAAATTAAAATTTTCAAAAGATTTTGTTATTCGTGCTTAATTCCCAGTTTTTATTATTGATAAAAACACTTGAAATTTATTGTTGATGGGATAAGCTATTCCTATGCGCATTTCACTGGTTGCTTAGGCCAGATCATCAGGAAACTTCATCCATAAAGATTTTAGAAAAACTAAAGATATTAAACCAAATAAAACTGTTAAACGTATAAGAATTATAGCAACAGTTATACTTGTAATAATATCAAAGTTTAAACAAAACACATCAGCAATAAACAGTGGGTTTATGTCATCTTACATTCCCCTTACATTGTAGTTGTAAGTAGGTTAAGAAAAACAAAATAAAAACAACAACAACTTACAAAAGATGTTGTCAATTAAGTGTTTTTTTAGGCCGTGCACCTGCCTGTTTATTATAAACAAAAAAAGTATTACGGAACAAAATGCAACATGTAGCGTGCGACAGTGTGTTTTTTCACTTTTAAGGCGTACGAATGTCGCATTCGACATTGCAGAAATACCCATATACATATTTTTTAAGTTTTTCCTCCTTTTTTAATGCCGCTTAAAAATTATAATATTTTTTTATTGTGTGACAGTTATTTTTATGGAGTATTTGATAATTTTATGGTCCATATTAACTTCACTGATATATACATACATTTATGTATAAAAACATTTGAGATCACTAATGCAGCGCAGTGAAACGAACATGCCGTGCCCATAGTTTTAAGTAAAAAATTTCTTTTCGTATTGTAATTAAAAACTTATGACATTCCTAGTAAAGGATTACAATGAATTGACTCAGTCGAATATCGTATTTTAACTTCGTAATGCTACTAAATAAATAATCCCTATTAATCCTTTTTATTAAATTCTTAAACAATATTTTTTGAACAAACGAACCGTTGGTTATACAGGTAAATACATATGTATGCAGATAACGGACTAAATCATTTTAAAAAATGCGCACCCTACTTAACTTCCTTTTTTAGTTCTTTATTTCGGTTCGCCCAGCACAAACCTCATACAAATAAAATAAAAACTGATGACATTAATATTTTCTAAACTAATGAAAATCGATTTACATTGTCTCCAAAAAGGAGATTTAGCTAGATACCATAGTTGAGGGTAGTGCACTAACTATTGATTTAAATCAGCAGTGCACTATCACTAAATAAAACTACAAGAAAAATAGTTTTCACTCTTTTTACCAGCTTTACGGCCATTTTTACCAAGTTCGGTTAAAACTAACTTTCAATTAAAGTTCCGGTTACCAATATGTTTTGACAGCTATAACCGATAGTTAACTATAACCGAACTTGGTGAAAATGGCCGTTAGTGATGATTGTTATTTTTTAACTACCACTAAAAAATTAAGTGATATTTCACATTTTTTCACTATCACTAAACGCAGATTGAATGCAAAAATCTGCACTAAATTCAAGTAGTGAAAAATTTTAACTTGCAATCAAAAAAGCTGCATAAAAATGTTGCCTCACTAAAATTTAAAAAATTAAACTTTGTATGTGTACGGTTTTTGATAAGGGCTCTCACACAACGGCACAGTGTTAAGGCAGGAAGATTCTCTTAAAAGGAAGGGTAAAGAGGATTCCTTAGAAGGCAAATGAAGTAAAAACTTGTATGCATGTATTTATAAAAATTTTTAAATTAAGAGCCTTATTCCATAAAACACAACGCAACGCACAAAAATTACATTGAAAGCAAAAACAAATTCAAAACTGTTTTATAATTTCGTGGTTCCTTTCTATAGAAATTCATATTTTGTTTTAAAATTTTAAACGCCACAATATATGAAGTGTTTGAAATTTAAAAATTTAATATGCATTTCTATAGGAATCAACAACAAAATTATCGGCCATGTTCTACAAATCGAAATGAAGTGGAATTGAAACCGAACGAAATTTTAATTTCAATTAATTACAAAATTACGGAAGTTATTCGTCTTTTTAAGAGTTTTTATTAAAAGTATAAGTGGTACCTAAAGTATAAAGTACATAAAAAGGAATATTTTTATGAACTTCTTTTACAGACCCATTTTCAAAATTTGTTCGGTTTTAAATTCACTTCATTTCGATTTACAGAACATACCCGTATAAAATATTTTTGAATAGGTTTTTTCTTTCAATGACATTTTAGGCGTTGCGTTATGTTTTATGGAATAAGGCCCCTAATAAAAGGTTAACGAAACAAATTTGCTATGAACATTTTCCTTAATAAAGATTTGTTGAATTAAATAATTGTTTGTGAATGCGGGTGTTAGTTTTTAATTTTTAGAGCATATTCAGCCAATGCTTAAAATTAAATTGTGCTGTTAAGCGAACTATCCAGCAAACACAGTTAAAACGTATTTCATCACCTTAAATGCAAAAGGACGTAACAACAAAAAAAAAATTTAATATTGCGTTTTTGATTGATTAAGATGCACTTGACTAAATTATGTATATGTCCCTATAAAAAAACAATAAAAAAAAAAGTGTTGTTGCGCCCTTTTGCATTTAAGGTGACGATTCATACTCTTATGACAGTTTCTAATTAATAAAATGTGACGAATTTATCTTATTGCGTCGCTTTGAACAACGAGCTTTAGGTAAGAATATATTTTCTATCATAAGCATAGATAATAGGGGAAAAAGCGATTAATATTTTAAAGAATTTTTTTAAAATTTTTTTAATAAACACTAAAACACAATTACAAACCATTTTTTTATTAATATAATTTTTTTCTTATTTGATCTTTATTATTTAAATTTATATTAATTTGTTTAAGCTTTAGTTCTTTTTTATATAAAAATATAAATTTCATTTTAACGAAAAAATTAAAAAAAAGATCTCAAGCTTAAACAAATTAATAAACATTTAAAAAATAAGACGAATTAGAAAGAATTTACATTAGTAAAAATAATTTTTGCAAGATGGCGGGAGTTTTTACACTGCACCTTCTACCTTGATTTTTGTTTCAAATTAGAAGTTAACATAAATACGTTTTCCCATGCCTTTAACATAAGCTGAGCAATAAAAAATATTGCTATATTATTCTGCCGACGTTATTGCCAACTTGCTGAGATAATTTTCTTTAGTGTAGACCTAGAGTAAAGCAATTAGAACGATTATAGTTAGCTGTAAATGTTGTGTCTTAATCTGTAACATGGGGTCCCCACCTGACAATTTTTTTGTCATACCAAACATCAAACTCTATATAAAAAAAAACTAATATTTTTGTCAGCGTTTTTTTTATATATGAAGTTTGACGTATACATAATATGATAACAAATTGTCAGGTGAAGACCGACCGCATGTACGAAATAGATGGGCCTTACTTACTCTTTTACGGTAAAGATAAGTTACTCCCGGCTAACTGAGCTAATACTACTATTTTTTTTACTACTATTTTTTTGTAACTTCAAGAGAAATGGTGTAAAATCATTAAAACTAAAAATGTTTCATTAAATCATTACACTCCTTTACCCCCTGCATTTGAGTGCATACATTTTTAATGACGATATTTAAAAGAGACATTTTCGTACAACCACAATAATCGTGTGCCGTTTTGATTTATGTGAGTGTGTAAACGTGTGTTTGTTGGTGGCTTAGCAAATTGACGGACTGACGATAAACAGATTGTTGTGTGTGGACTGTATGTATGAGAGTTACTTAGCAAAAGTATGGCTTAACTGAGGTTGCGCTTGATCAACTTGATCCACTCCAGTGACAGCAGCAAACGCGAAAAGTTAAAAATCTGTTTATTCGTCGCGTGCGGTTACACTAGTTCTAAACGATATACAAAAACGCACAAACTCATACGACAATAAACGCCATCATTAATTTCATATCGGTTCTATATCTTTTAACTACTTAAAAATTCAAATTAATTTTTACAGAAAAAATAAACGTAAAAACAAAAAAAAAATTTTTTAAATACCAAGAAATAAAAATAAAACTTGTTATTTTTTTGCAAAAAAAAAAAAAAAATCTCTTAAAAACACAGAAAATTAAACAGGCATTTTTTCACACACCAACAAACACACTTATCACAGATGAGTGGGGTTTGTTGGTGATTCGTTGTTGCCTTCGTTCATTCGCATGTAGAAAAACAGCAACAACAATAACTAATTGTTATTGATACGAGAGTGAGTTTCTTTTAAGAAACAAAAAAAAAAAAAAAAAAAACATTTTTGTGTTTTTGCTTTTGACTACGATTTTCAGCTAAAAACTTTTTCGGTGTCTACAAGTGTTTGCGGCTAAAATGCAACAACAACTACAGAAAAACACAATTAAAATATTAACAAGAAAATAAAGAAAATTTTTAATGAAAAGCCTTGATTTTTACACACAAAAAAGAATTGAGTGCAACAAACTTAAGAGATTTAAATTTTCTTAAAATTATTTTAATTTTTATGTGCATATGTATGTATGTACGTACCTATGAACATTTAATTTTTTTTTTAAGAAATTGCAAAAAGATTAAATTATCAGTTGTAACGTGAAAAAAAATTGAAAACAAAATCAAAACAAAAAATAAAAGAAACCAACAAAAGATTTAAGAAAATTACAATAAAAAAGAAAATAGGTATTAAAAACAAAAGAAAACCCAGGTCTGCAAATAAATTCAGTTTTTAAGAGAAAATATTATTACCAAAAAAGAATGCATACATTCATACTTACATTCATCGTAGGTATGTGCCTATTTTGAAAATTACAGTGAAATTTAAATAATTTGTAATAGAGTTTCGTACGTAATCACAAAAAATCGTTATAAAATTTCATCTCATTGATATTTTGTATCAAAAACAAATGAATCAAAATTATTTGAAATCATTAGAAATGATGTAAGTTGTAAAAAAAATTTAATTTTGGTAGGTTGCTACTCGTTTGTAAAAATTTTTGTACAACTATTGATTAAATTAGTTTTTTTTTTTAGAAATATATTTGAATGCAATAGATTAAAAAAAAAGTATTTCAAAAGCATTGTGTCTTTTTCCATATGTGTCAATTAAAAAGTATTCTGTTTAAAAAAACTTTCTTTAAACTAAAAAAAAAAAATAGTCCCCAGCGGGCTTTTCGAAGCGTTGTTTGCGTTTGGAGTTGAGAAAGGCGCCCTACAAGCGAATTTAGATGGTTTTTCAGTTTCATACAGGCCTGTCAGAGAAATAAATTCCGATCGAAAGTGGATGTAATTTCGTAGGTATCTTGCTTCACATAAAACGAAATCACTTTCGATCGGAATTGATTTCTGTGTCTGACAGGCTTGATAATATATTTTGCGAAATCCATCTTTAACCAGTGGAATCTCTAAATCCCTTTGGATGTTCTCATTTCTTGAATACCACGGCGATCCGGTCATTGTTCTTTTTTTCATTATTTATTTATTGAATCTTTAAATATATTTAATATGAACTAACAATAATTAATCAAAACTTATCCCAATACATTATACTTAAATATATATGTCCAGCCAGTGCCAGACAAAATTTCGTCATCACGGTTTGTGTTCACATATGTAGGTGTTTATCTCTTTTCTGATTGGGTGAGTGCTGCACTGTCTCTTCTTCTTAAGCGAGTGTGGCCACCATGATTTAAAATATTCCGAGCTAGTGGATTTGGGTATTGTTCAAGCCTTTTTAAATATTTTACTGCATATATTTTCTAATTGGCACATTGAGATCCTTGTGAATATTTGAGTTTTTAACATGCCAAGGGGCAGCTGTGATTATTCGAAGAAGTTTATTTTGGCGCCTTTAAATTTTTCGATATTAGAGACGAGGCAGTGTCCCATAACTGAATACCATAGCACCAGATTGGCTTTAAGATGGAGTTGTAAAGTAGAAGTTTGCAGTCGAGACTAAGGACAGAATTTCTTCCAATAACCCAATGAATTAAAATTGCTTTTAGTTTCAAAGTTTTTCTTGGGATTCAAAAATTAATTAACAAGGTTTCTTTCAAATGTGCTAAATTCCAAGTTTCATTTGAATTAATTTTGCCTATATATGGCATTTCCACGTTAATCGCCGATCCAGATGTATACCGAGATATTTTACATGCGAATGTTGAGGAATTATTTGATTATTGATTTTAATAGGCGGGCATGATTCCCGGAGCAAGGGGAATGTTATATGTACGCATTTTTGCTCATTGACCATTATCCTCCATCCTGTAAGAAAGGAGATGCTTCATAACGGTTTTCGTGCACGCTTAGAAAAGCTGTATCTTATTCAAATGTTGAAGTTTGGGTGAAGTTGTTTGTTGGCATGTCCGAAGTATAAATTAAGTATAATAGAGGCCCCAGGATGTTGCCTTGTGGGACTCCAGCGCCAATTGGCTGAGGTGAACTTTCTGATTGTGGCCTCTGTATAAGCTCGATAGTGGAATTGCTAGAAGTTCTCTATAATTGGATACTTTATGTCAAAATCGATTTCAGAACGGTTTTATCCAGGATGACTTTATAGCCTAGGCTAAGTTTAGATCTGTCACTAATAAATAGGGTATTCAAACGATTAACCTTTGCCGATTAATCGATTAATTTTAGGCGATTAACTGTTAGAATAATTTAAAATTGCTTATTTTCGATTAACGAATATTTATGTCGATTAATCGAAAATTTGTTTTTTCACAGTATGGATTAGTTTTTTCCTTTTATGTACATAATTAAATAAGCTGGTACATTTTTAATACGCTTTTATTGTTTCTTTACTCAGGAACTTTCCCTTCGTGTTACAATTTGGGAATAATTTATTTTTAAGAATATTTAGTACAGACTTTTACAACAACGATTCAGATGAAGATGATTTTTTTGAGACGAATAAAAACAACCATCTACCAGACCTTAACAAGACTATTAAAAGTATTGAAATTTTAAAAAAACAATTAAAAAAGAGATTCAAGTGGTATGGGGGAAGACTACCAGGTTTTAAAAAAGACATGAAACAGAACAGAAAAATTGGATATGCTTTATAATGCTTCACTTTCAATCCGTCCAACGTCAACAATAAGTGAAAAATATCTTTTCTAAATCAAGTTTCATCAAAACAAAAGAAAGAAATCGTTTAAATCATAAATATTTAAACTGTATACTCTTTTTGAAAGACTATTTTAGATGATTTGCTTAAATTTTGGTGCTACTTTTGGTTTAAAAAGTTTTGCTCTTTTATTACTTTTGATAAATTGTTGTTAATTTTTTAATAACATTTTTATTTTAAGAAATATAATATAATTTTTGGTCTTATTTTTAAGCTTCTAAACTAGAAAAAATTATTCGATTAACCGAATAATATTAAATTATTCGATTAAAATTTTACCTCAAATAATTATTCGCGCGATTAATCGATTAATACCCTTCTAATTAACCAGTGAAGTCTGGAGGCTGTTAACAACAAGTAAAGTCTTTTGGTTTCTAAAGGGTGTTTTTTAGAGTGTCACAACTTTGAGTTGGCATCACTGCTTTATTTGAGCACCATTTAACAGCTGATAGTTGCATTTTCTTTAGTTTGCTTTGAAATTTAATTATGAAACGACTTACACCAGAGCAATCCGTGCAAATTGTTGAAATTTTTAATAAAAATAATTCGGCGAATGGACTGAGCACAAATTGATATTGATTTTGAATTTTCATTCAAAGTTTTATTTTCCGATGAAGCCCATTTCTATCTTGAATAATCAGATTTGTCGCATTTGGCATTTTCCACAGAAAATTACTGTTTGTGCGCTTAATGAGCTGGCGGAGTCATTGGCCCATATGTCTTCAAAAACGGTCAGAATGCAATAAGAATGCCACTTGCGGGTTCACATGCGAACTTAGAATACTGTATTATCCGCAAATGTGGAAATGGTCAGTTTGTCGCATTAGCGCAAACCGGTGGTGAATATTAAGTAGAACCCTTTCCTGTGTAATACCAGCGTTTATCTTATATTCTCTTGACACATATCCTTTGTTTCGTACCCTTAATAAACGGCCTAATAAATCACTTTCTAATAATTTGTCGGTATTTGCTGTCAGCAGACGTTTGATTTAAGACCCCTTACCTTTATGTCAAGCCTGAGCAACATCTAAAAAAACTGCTAAATAATATTTTATTAGTTCAAGGGTTTATCATCTAGTTAAGCGGATAACTTGTTGGTGTGATATCGATTGTGATGGTGTAATCTATTCATATACCGCAGATTTTCTAGTATTCATATGTTTATTGCTAATCATTTAAACATCTTTACATTTTAACAGAGCTATTTTCAACGAAAATTTTTAAATCTTCATTAAAAATAACATTTCCTAATTTCAAAACTCAAACTAGACTAAAACTTTGAGCGGACTTTGGTAAATAAGCGTTTAAATCCTTAAAATACTGCATATGTATTTAATTATCCTTTTTTAAAAATGCCTTGACTTAAAGACTTAATCATTTCAAAGTCTGTCTTATGGGAAAATGACTAGAGTTAAGTGTTTTTCTCTCTCTTTCTTTTCTAAACATTTTCTATGGCTTGTATCTATTTTCTCTCGGTTTAAAGCAGACTCAGACTTGGCAAATCAAATATTTACTCATATCAATCTTGCTTGTTTACATAAATTTCGCTACAACAAAAGAAAAGTCTCTGGAAAACTTTTTTCCTTTTGTTTTTTGCTCGAAATGTATTTTATTTTCTCTTGCAATTTACATCATTATTATTGTTGTTGGTTTTTTGTTTTTATTTCAAATTTAATTTAACAATTTAAGCGAAATTATGATGGCACATTTTCAACAAAATTATTTAAAAAAAAAACAAAGTGAATTTTTATTTTCAGTGATAAGAATTCTGTAAAAAAAAAATATTAAAACGTAATTACTCAATATCAAAATATGAAATATATAAATTGATTAAACATATTAAAATAAAATTGAATTTAAATTGTTAAACAAATAAGTATTACAACAAAAATACATATGTATATATAAACATATTATTTTTGTAATCTTCTTCCTAGTTTTTTTAATTTATTTTTTTTTTGCTTTTAAAATTTTATAACAATTTCCATGCAAAATACTGAAAAAAGCATACAGCAAAAAATATATTTTAAATATTTATTCGCTAATTGTGATTAAATAAAAAATTGCTACAAAAAGAAAAATGTGTACGAAATGAAATTTCTTCAAATAAAAAAACAAGAAACAGCACAGATTGGGAGAAAAATATAACTAAGTAAGTACTTATATGCAAAAATATGACTTAATATGCAAATTATTGTAAAAGAATCGAGAACCCTACGAAAAAGACGACTTTTAATGCCCTTAAAAGACCGAGACCAGATAAGGAAAACTAATGGTGTTTTCTTTTCTACAAAAAAATAACACATTTTAAAAGGTGCACGTATAAAATGTCTTGCCAAACATGTAATATTGCATTTTTTATTTGACGAGAACAAAACACAAAATTGGATAGCCCTGTTTTTAACAGCTGACAAAAAGTTTGTTCATCAATATATAAAAAAAATGTACATAAATCAAAAAGTGTGTTCGTCAAAATATAAAAAAAAATATACATAAACCTTAATTTGTTAATAGATTGATATTAAATAGATAAATAAATGAACAAAATTAACGACGTTATGTTGATTTACAATTTTTAATTGTTTTCCGTCAGCTTAACTTATAGGGGTAGTTAACTTAGGCCTTTTATTTATAATATAGTCTTCCCCCGTAGGCTAGTTGTTAGTGAGCTAGTCTATCAGCGCCGGGGTTGTTGGTTCGACTCCCGCCAGGGACTCTGGTTTCTTTCCTGCAAGCGTAGAGCTTCGCGATATTTGTTTAGGAAATTAAAAAAAAAATAGAAGCGTTTCCTTTGCTTTAGTTTATGTTAATTTTGTTTTCTCAGTCTTGTTTAGATCTTCTTAGTGCATAAAAAATTGTCTTGTTTGCATTCGGGTTTCTGGATTTATTTTTTTGTTAATTTTAGACTTTTTAATGTCCCGCCAATTTTTATCAGAAACTTATGAACCAAATTAAATTAAAATATTTAACTTTTTTATTTGTGTAATCCCCTTTTAATTTTCAATATTTTGATACCCGTTTTGAAAACGTCAACATTCTTTGAAAGTGGGTAAAATATCCATAAAATTCCAATAAAAGTCAGATACAAAAATTATTAAAAAAAAGTACTTTTTTGAAAAAAGTACTTATTTGGAAACTTCAACATTCTTTGGCACTTGGTAAAAATGTCTATAAAAATTTAAGTCAGATACAAAAAGTACTTATTTGAAAACTCTTTTGCAAAAAGTACTTCTTGCTTTATTTTCCTTTAAACCCCATTTTGCTTATGCTTTTCCCCCTTAAAAAGGTATTATACTTTTTCGTGAAAATTAGAGTTCAATTTATTTAAAAAAAAACGATGTTTTCATAAAAAATTATATGTATATTTAGATCATTTATTTTACGATAGTTGTGATTGGATCTAAACGATTCAATTATTTCTTTTCATCTGAACCTTTAAAATTTACTTTAATTTTAACAAAAACTTTTCTTTAGAAACTTAATCATTTTAAAGAAATTCTTTAGAAAATTTAAATAAAAGTTTTAATCCATTCAAGTCTCTTTAAAGAGTTAATTCCTTAAATTCTCTTTCACAATTAAAACTATCGTAACATTTATTTGCTTGAATTTCCCAAAATGTTAATTGTGCATTGTTGTTTTAATGCAATCATGTATCGCAAAATGAATATAAAAAATCTCTGAAAAAAAACAATAGAAAAAACTAATATAAAAGCAAAAAATGTTTTTTTTTTTTGCTGACAGAAGTAATAAATTAAATAATCTGTAAGAAATAAAATTAAGTTTTTAATAGTTTTCTCGATAATAGCTTTAGTTTTTCTTAAAATTCTTACTAAAAATTCATATAAAAAATCTAAACTAAGCGATCAAAAAGCACTTATTCAAATTATTTTAGGTTTTATTTAAAGCATATGGGGATTTTTTACTTGGTGTTTAAACAAACATTTAATCTTTTTAAAGAGTAAAGAAGGTAACCTTTCATTTGGAATATAAAATGTTTAAATAGCAATATCGTAATTATTTAGATCTAAAACATATGTTTTCTTTTTGGTGTGATAAAATAGTTAGTTTTTTAAGTGAGCTGTTTTCAACAACTAAAATGTATATTTGATTATAAATTTAGTTTAGTAGATAACCTTTCATTTGCTATATAAACTAAAACATTTCGTAAGAAATTGCAGTCAAACTAAAACAGCTGATTCTTAAGAATGATGTGCCCAATACAAAACGTAGCGGAATGCAGTGTTTTGCCCATCTTAATTTCACATTTCTTTCCAAATTCCACCTTTTACGAAAATGGGCGTTCAAATCAAAATGATCTTCGTGATTTCACAAATAATTGTCATAGATCATTCTATTATAATAAAAAAGATTAGGATAATTATCTGAAAACTCTTTGTTCTATTTTAAATTAACATCGTGTGTTTTGGTTGGACCACCCTTTACATTTCGTCATAGAATTCATTAGATAACCTTTCATTTGTGTCAAATTAATAAACCACCTATGGATATGGTATTTAAGGAGATGGCGACGAACTCGACAATTCGCCTAAGATGCACGCACCCTTTAGTGTCGTGAAAGCAGTGACGAACACTGCAATGTTATGGAAACGAGCATCTCGAGCTTCTAAAGTGTTTCCAGGTGGAGGACCGGAGTTCATGGTAGAAGGAAGGACGTTAATTTGTAAACGGATGGGTCAAAATCTCTAGAAGGTGTAGCCTTCGCAGTATACTCTAAGAAGCTAAACATCATGTAACGCAAAAGCTTTCGGATCAAGGCTAACTTAGCCGGGAGTAACAGTAACGTTGCAAATCAGCTGTGCTTCATTTTGTTGTACGCTAAGCAATTAGAACGATTATAGTTAGCAGTAAGATGTTACGGCACAATCTGTAAGAAATGGATTAATCTTAATTTTACTCCCGGCTAACTTAGCCTTTACAGTTACAACTGTTTCATAACTGCCGCACAGCCGTTATATGGCTTTGTGTTTCTCGTTCATGAGAATAAAAACAACGCTCGACTAACGATCATCTTTAAACGAGAAGGCTAAGCAGTTTGATATAAAGATCATTTGGGTGCCTGGGCATAGGGACGTATACGGGGACATAAGAGCGGATGAGTTCGCTACCTACCCGGTTCCACTGAATCAGGAAGGCGTGAGAGAATCGGAATGAAAATATCAATAAGAAGGATATCGTAGAACATCTCCTGTGTTACCATCTGTCGTTGGCGAGCGATTAACTAGCTCAAATGTGATTTGCTTCTATCAAGGATTTGTCGGATATTTCTAGCATTGGTCTAGATTTTATTTTGTGCTTCTTCACGAGTGCGGGAATTCCCTTGTATTGCAATAGATCAATAGGTTTAAGCCATTTCTTCCTAATATAATCTAATGTGTGTCCAAAAAAATAAAATGCTTATTCAGTCCAGTTGAAAGACTTATATTTACTGTGAGAATTTCTAAAGAACACCAAGCAATAACCATTTTAAAGCTATTTGGAACTAAAACATTTCGTACTTTTAAATGAAGGACAAATAAGTGTGCTTTATTCGGCTTTGCTGATAATTTGATACCCTCCACCGACATTCCGAATATTTTAGGAGCGGGCTTTATATGGTATTTAGAAACTATAAGGCAATCTTAATAAAAACTGACCTGACACTATTGAAATTCGATGCGGTTTTAGGCGTATTGAAGTTTATATAAAATAGTCATATAAAACATAATTTGTCCTAATTTAAATAAAATAAAATGTTTCGGAAATATTATTGAGCGCATTATAGTGATTTTCGCAAAATTTGGTAATTTCTAGTATTAAAAAATTTACCAAGTTTTAAAACAATTAATATAATCTTTTAACAGTTAATGCGTCTGAAGTGCTTTTCGAAAGGACGGTGTTTATGGGACCTATAGTAACCAATAGATCGATTACACAAGGGAACAAATTTGGACTTTTTTTGTGCGGTCTGGAATTTGATTGCAAATTCTTACTAATTTCAGGTCGCTGAATTTAAATCTTATCTCCATTTTTCTCTGTCAGCTCTAGTTTTTGAGATTTACTGTTATGTCTCAAATTAAGGCACTTTCACAACATATATTGGAATAACTTGGAATAAGCCGTGCTTACACCGTTTTTAAATTTGCCCTTTAGTTTCAGAGATATGGTTGAATTTTTGAAGAATAAAAGGAACATTTTGAAATAATACAAATTTTTTGTTCTTCTAAAATTCATAAAAAAAATAAAAATGCGACAAAAATCACAGTTTTGATCAAAAATATGTAGCTTAACATAATTTCGAATGAAATGATGTTTGCTTCATTGTAATCGGTGCACAGCTTTTGATTTTATGCACTACCTCATTGAGGTAATTAAGCGAATACGCTTAAATACTTTAGTGAGGTAGTTAAACGAATATATTTACAAGATACCTCAACTTTGAAGTATGAAAAAAAAAATTAAGATATGGGAATTTTTACATGTAGTAGCTAAATCTAAAGAGATAGTAATAAAAAACAATGGGATTTATTGTCTTTAATTTTGTCTGTAATGCTTTTTGAGATGTCCTGTCATATCCGACTAACAAAATCGTACTCAAACATACCAACTTATGATCAGTGAAACCGAAAATATTCAGTTGCATGGGTTTTCTTGTGCGACCAATGAAGGCGGAATATATATATAAGAATATATTTATCCGTTTAAGAGCTTTTTATGAATTTTGGTATCGATTTGTTTGTGAATAGTTTGCATATTTTAGCTATTGCTGCTTTTTTATTGCACACGTATATGACGTTTTTGAAGCATATTTTAATACATGTTCAGCAAATAAAAAAAAATTGCTTAAAATTCTGGATAACATATGAATTTTGTTTTGCTTTAATTTCGATATCTTCATTTAATTATCGCTTTACAATTTTAAGCCAAAGCAAGTTTTCGTTGAAGATAAATGTTATTCCAGATTTTTTATATACCTACAGAAATTTGGACGCATCGTTTAGTAAACCGATCGGATCAGAAACACCTTTAAAAGTGATCTTTTCGAAACTAAAAACTGACGAACAAAAATCGAAAATTTGTGTACAACTGTTTACATTTAATGAATCAGAAGTTAAGTCGATGAAACAGCAGCTTCTGAACTTTGACTGCAGTTTTTTAGCGATGATTTAAATGTAAATATTGAGTTGTAAAATATTTTGCTTTCAAATAAGCCATAGATTTTTTTGGGCATATTTTCTTTAAATTTTTTTAGTGCACTGAGGCAATTAAACAAATGAAATTTAGGTGTAATTTTGATTTGGGAGTTTAATTTTTAAGGCAATTACCCGAATTAGGTAACTAAGCGTATGGCAGCTAAACGTGGATTTATAACTCAAGGTAAAAAGCACGATTCGTTACGGTTTAAGGCGTACTAAAGTGTTTTCCGAAAGAGTACTCTATTTGGGGCATATGGTAAATTGAGAAACCTTTCATTTGCTAAATAAATTTTTAAAAATAAATAGTAAATAATAAATAACTTTACTACGGCCCGCTATCTGTTTGTAACCACAACATTTCGTATTCATACTTAACAAGCGATAAACTTGTAAAATTATTACAAAATGATTCATTTGTAAAACTTATTTCTGTCTTTTATCCAGTTTTGAAAACTTGTAATAAAATTGAAGTTTTTTAACACTTAGCAATTTTTATATAAATTTTAATTTACGGAAAATTTTTAGAGTGAAACCAATTATTTTCTTATTTCAAATTTAAGAAAAAAAAACTTTTATTTAATCCAGCAAATATCAATAAAGAAAACATAATTTTAATAAAACTAGTCACCAGTTTATAGAGAAATTATTCAAAAAAAAAAAATAAATCGACGCATAAAAAGTTTATTTTTATATATTTAATTTTATTTTTTAAAAAGAGATCTACGCCAGACATTAAAAAAAAAAAAACATGCGATAAAAATGTTTTACAATTTCACACAAAGACAAATTAAATAAATAAAATATAATTGTTCGTAGTTGAGTTCATGTATTTAGTTCTTTTATAAATTTCTTACTTTGTTATTAAGTTTATAAAAGTAAAATTAAATTTTTAATTCTTTTTCTTTAACAATTTAACTTTTGTCAGCTAAACACTCTCGTAGTCACTTTAACTGTCGTGTACTTAAAATGCAATGAAAAGATAATCGTCTATCCCCGGTTTGCATTTGACATTTATTACAGTTGTGAGCAGTTAAAACGAATCGGTTGCATCATTCAAATTGCAATTTATGATGATGATTTGATGGGTTTTGTTAAGTTTGAAGGGCGTTAAGTCACAATGAAAGATACATAGATTAATGGGAATTTCAAAGTGTTAGATTGAGAAAGAATAATAATATTGGGATATAAAATTTAAATTTATTAAAGCTATTTATTTTATTTTATTTCTTATTATTAGTAAAAACACAATTAACACTTTATGGAACAATAGTAACGTGGACTTTCCGCTTATTCTAATAAAACAAACCAGAGGCTCTGGCACGAATCGAACCGCAACCCTCGCACTAATAAGCTCGATTTCTACCAATTAGCCTACTGGGGCACCCAATAAAAAAAGGATGTTTTTTTAATTCCAATAAAACTTGAAATTGACAAAAATAAAAAATAAACACACAAAACATTTATGCCTGTATTCATAAAAAAAATTAAAAAAAGCTTTCAAAACAAATTTTGTATGAAAATGTTCCTTAATAATCGTTTGTTAAATTTAATAACCGTTTATGAATAAGGGGCTAATTGTTATCAAAAAGATTAATACATGGCATTAGTATTTGAAAATGATTTCGAACATGTAGGCACCGCTGCTGCTTTTGACGAAGCGCATTTTGAATGTCCAATTTTGGGACACTTTTTCGTATATTGCTGGCCGTATGTCACGAAACACATGAACAATGTTTGCCTCTAAGGCGTCTATTGTAACTGGTTTATCAGCATAAACCATTGAGTATACGTAGCCCTTCAGGAAACAGTCGAGATGTGTTAAGCCGCACGACCTTGGAGGGCAATTCTATTTTTGATTTCAATTAGTCGATGATTGCGGTCGCCGCATGCCACTTAATGCTGGAGGCGTTCATGCATAGATGCGTATGATACTTTTTGTGCATTTTTTACGTTTCTAAATTCAAGTTACAAGCAATGCGTTTTATGCGGTAAGTTGTTTTTTTGTATCAGCTGTTTTAAAAATAATTCTATTAAATAAAGAACATAAAAGTAATCGATGGCTGTTCATGAACTATTGTGCTAAATATTAATTTTAATGTATTTTATTCTTGAAAGTTTATGCAATCTTTATAACGAAAGCTTTTTCTTTAATTAAAAACTTTTTTTGATACAAAAAAATAGTTAAAAGGAATCCATTACACAAACATATTTATCGATAACATCTATATATGGGCATTTCCAGCGAAAAGTCTAATTTTTGTAACGTAACGCCAGAAGTAATTTGAATTGTTTTTCAAAAAGTTTTTTATGTATAGTTTACTTTTTTATATTTTGGCGTAAAGCGCAACTAGCTCTACATTTAGTAACAAAAGGGATAACGATTGAACAACATGGTCCGAAAATACAACCTTATTTGCAATCTGGCGTTACATTAAAAAAGTAGACTTTTCGCTAAAAATTTCCATATTTACCTTTAAACGAGCAAAGATTTTTAAATTTTATAGCTTGAAAAATAAATTTGTATTAGTCCAAAGTTTACTAAAAAAGGTTTTATACAAAACATCTTGCTCATTTCGCAGTCTTATTCAGTTTTGTAATGCAAGTCAAAACCCACTTCCGTTTTTTTAACGTCACGCCAACGCAGATTTTTGCTTATATCTGCAAATCCTTAGCGTCGATTACTGTAATTTTTTTCTGAATTTAGAGCTACTTCATGACTTTGTATATATAAAAACCCTTTTTACAAATTTGACTTCGTCATTTAATTTTTTTACATTTTGTGGTACAAATATCACGACACGTCAAAATGGAAATGCCCATATATAAAAATGAAAAATGTTTTTATGTTTGTTTGTTTGTTTGTATGTTGGCTTATAGACTCCTAAACTACTGAGCTGATTTTCCTGAAATTTTGACGTGCTGCTAGTGAGCCCTAAAAATAAAATAGGCTACTTATTTTTTCGATAGGGGCAGGAGAATTGGTACCCCCCATTGGATGCCAATATTAAATATCGCATATCTTAAGAGCCGCTTCACGCATTTTGTTGAACTTTTGGTAGTAGGATCTTCTGAGCTCCAAAATTGAAATAAAGTAGCAGCGTGGGAAGTGGTTTCCCCCATCGCATATCTTAAGAACTGTTATAGTGAGAATGTTCAAACTTTGTAGAAGTCACTCTTATGGTATACTACACTATTGAAAATAAAAATAAAGCGGGTAGGCGCTGGGGGGGAAATACCTCTCATAGGATGCATATATTAAATATCGCTCAACTGAAGAACTATTAAAGGGAGAGTCATCAAACGTGGTTAAAGCTACTATTATGGCAAACTTTAAATTTCAATATAGTAATGGGCGGGGTAGACAGAGGAGGAGCAGTACCCCTCATAGATAGAAATATTAATAAGAGCCGCTGCTAGCAATTTATTGAACTTTTGGTAGTAGGATCTTCTGAGCCCCAAAATTGAAATAAAATAGCAGCGGAGGAAGTGTTACCCCCCATAGGACGCCAATGTTTCATATCGGATATCTTAAAAACTGTTATAGTGAGAAAGTTCAAACTTTGTAGAAGTCACTCTTATGGTATACTTCACTTTGAAAATAAAAATAAAGCGGGTAGGCGCAGGGGGACACTACCTTCCATAGGATGCACATATTAAATATCTCTCAACCGGTAAAGTGGTTAAAGCAGTGTAGCGAAGCGCATCGAGTTAAGCTAGTTAAAAATAAAATATGATTTGTCATCCATGGCTATCAAAAACAGCTGACATTTTGTTACCACACATGCGAAGCATACAAAAGTAGAAAGTAAGTTTATGCATTTTAGGCATTATGCTGTGTATTTTTTCACATGCAATTACACTGATTCTACTTTTTGACAGATGCATAAAAATGAACAATGCATAGAATGCATGGTATGGACCACCAGAGCTTAAGCGTACTTTACACTATCACACAAGTCTTACGTATTCCAAAATACTTTGTAAGATAGAAATCTTATGAGTTTTGGTTGCGACACACATGAAATTGATTTTGTTCAAATGAAAAGTTTTATTGCTTAGATAAATAAAAAAAAAAAAAACTATGATACGACTGTCAAAATGGGATGTCAAAATTTTTTTCGTTATACTTGTCATTTTTATAATACATTGCATTCACACTGTCACACTTTTATATATTTCTTGAGTTTTTCACATGTTATAAAACAAAGTATTTATAATAGTGTAAAGCACCCTTAAGCGCATTCCTGTTGAAACCACATCTGCCGGATCAATGTCAGCCATATTTTCAAACAAAAAATCACTAGTCATTAGTGCCGTAGCGATCTCCTTTGACCTTAAAGTGAGCTTCGGATTAATTTTTGAAGAAATAAAGTCTGGCGACGCCACCAGAGTGTTAACCGCACCAGACGGTGCAGTTTTGGTTAAATTACACTACGCAACAAAATTAAACTTTTATCGTGATTTTTGATGATTCATTTTTCTCTTTTTTTGCAGATATGTTATTAGGTCTTTAAGATGACGATATATAAACAAGTTAGAGTGCTATATTTGGCTGTGCCGAATCTTTAATACCCTCCACCGACTGTTCGAATATTTCAGGAGGGATATCTATATGATGTCTATTTATTATTAATTTATCTTTTTAAAAACAGACATCAGCATTAAAATTGGTTGGTTTGAGGTTTAGATCTATATTAAATTATTTAGCAATTTAAACTAGCTTGAGTAAAGCCTATAGTACACGGAATGTAAAAAGCTACATGCGCATGAGGTTCTGACGTAATTTTGTCGTCATCACACAACATAACATGCTATTGTGGCTTTGTAGTGTCGTCAAAATTACGTCAGAACCACATGCGCATGTGGCGTTTTACATTCCGTGTACTATAGGCTTAACAGTTTCAATTTAAATTTTGTTATGATCGCATTATTTTTTACGGTTTTAGGCATACTAAACTGTTTTCCAGGAGTAGTGTTTATATGGGGCCTAGGGTTAATTATGGACGGATCTTCACGAAATTTTGCAGCGTGCTTTCCAGTCGAATAAAAATCTTATCTCATTCCGTGCCTTGTTCCACCATTTATGTTATTTTTTTGTAACAAAATTATCATTTTTAGAATTGTGGTTATCATTTTTTTTAGGTGGTGGTTCCACATTTTGATTCATAGCTCTGGTCCTACTACACCGATTTTGCTGAATTTCAATCCCAAACTGCTTAGGATAACTACAAGCAATTTGGCACCAAGTTTGTTCATTTCTTTTGAGTTGTTCGAAAGTGAGCGTGTTTTCAACAGTCGGACAGACAGACGGACATGGCTAAATCGACTAAATCGGACCCAGAATATATATACTTTATGGGGTCTGAGATGAAAAATAAAAAAGTTTCACACGGAATGACAAACTTAATATACCCTCTACACAACTAATTGTGGTGGAGGGTATAAAAAAGATTACTTTTTGACCAAAAAAAAAGTACTTTTTATAAATTCTTATATTCGTTCCTATAAAACGTTAGTTTTAAGTAACATTTTTTTTAAATTATGCTGTTTTTTTTTTTGCAAAAATTTTAAGTTTCCACTTCATACAATTCAAAGTCCAAATACATTTCTTCGTTTTCTTGTTTAATCTTGATTAACCACAAAGAAAACGTTGCTAGACCGTCGGGTCGAAACAAGTACAATTTTGAAAAAAAGTTTTATTTGCAAAACAGAAAAAGTTGTATAAAATAAAACAAATAAATAAATAAAATAAAATGTGATTTGTTAAAACAATAAAAAAAACTCTGTTTTCAAAGAGACATACAAGTGGACGGACAGAAAGGCCGACTTGCATATCTCTTTAAAAACAGTCAGCCAGCCAACAAACACCAACAAAAGATGTTTCTTTAAAACAAAAAATTATGGAAACCGGTTGGTTAAGTTTATTTAATTTAATATTTTGTTTTTTAATTTTTTGTTTTTCTTCAAACTCAGGCGAATACAAATAATCCAACACACACACACACACACCTTGAGATACAATAGGTAAACACAGATACTAAATATACACACAAATATACTCAAACTCAATTACAGACATATTTATTTGTGTTGTACATGTTTTTGGATAAATACTTCAGACAACTACTGGTCAGCAAACTGTTTGATGGTTGTTCGAACACAAAAACATTAAAATTGACATTTGTTTTAAATAAAAACAGCAGCAGCAGCAACACTGACCACAAAACAAAACAAAAATGACAAATGTATTTCATAGTTTTTAATGTTTAAGTTTATATTCAACAACATTGTAGTTGGTGTTGTTTTTTTTTTTATTAAATTTCTGTTTTCAATATTTATTTTAGCGCCACTTTTAGAAGCAAATAATTTGTGTGCAGTTGTCGCACAGTGAGCTTTAAATTGTGCAGTTTAATGTTAAATGGCCAGTTTTTTTTTAATAAAATACTTCAGTCACATAAATAAAGCGATTTAAAAATGCTGTTTGTGACTTTTTTAGAACTGCAGGAAGAGTTCATAGAAATTTATAGAAATATTTAGCGTCATAAATGTCAAATTGATTTTGTATAAAATAAAATGTATGAATTATAATGAAGAAGAAAAACTCGTAAGGAACAAAACAAAGTTTTTTGTTAACTAGTTAAAGTGATATATTCGACAGTGCCGAATCTTTGATACCCTCCACCTACAGCTAGAATATTTCCGGAGTGGGCTTTTTATGGGACCTATTGTTAATTATGGGCCGATCTTCCCGAAATGTGACAAAGCTATTTAAACCATGACTGACCAAATATTATTATAATAGCATTATTCGTTATAGTTTCCCGCGTACTAAAGTTTTTTCCGAGAGAAGGCTTTATATAGGGCCTATGGTAAATTATAGACCGATCTTCAGTGTGATTTCTAGTCATGTTACGGTTTTAGGCGTACTAAAGGGTTTTTCGTGAGTGGGTGTTTATATGAGGCCTATTCTGACAGACCGATCTTTACAATATTTTGTGGTATAATCCAATTTGTGCAAAATTTCAAACCAATACGTGCATTCAGTCACTATTAATTCTAGTTTTTTTTTTAACAAAATTATCAATTTTTAAGGGTGGTTGTTCCACATTTCGATTCGTAACTCTTTTTCGGCTAATTCTGGGTTTCAATCTTAATATGCTTAGAAGAATTACACACAATTTGACACCAATATTGTCCTTTTCTTTTGAGTCGTTTGAATGTGAGCTCGATTTCAATAGACTCACAGATGGACAGACAGTCAGAAATACTCAAGGACCCAAGATATGTGTAAATACTTTATGGGGTCATTACACATGCAAGTAGTGGCATGTCACTGTTGTATGTATATTATCAAAGAAAATTTGTTCGAAATAGTCGAATCTCATGCATTTTGCTTTTGTGTTTACACATGCCACTGCGAGCTCATTTCCAAAGTGTCGTTAAAGCGTCAACTTGAGATAATTTGTTTACTTCTCAAATTTAAAGAAAAGTACCAGAAAACAAAATAGAGTTACTGAGTTAATCATATACATATGTAGGCACATTTTTGGGGAGATTGTTTACATTTATTTATATTGGCATTATTTTACGATATTAATGCTCTGTAATTAACAAACTTGCTTTTATTAATGCGGGTTTTTAAAATATTATTCATAAAAATACATTTATTAAGTAAACACTTTTATTACAGCTTGACAATATATCACTTAATGTGCATTACATTTTTAACAGGCTAACAGTGTTTATCGTTTGTCATTTAATGGCATTCAAGTGCCAAATTTACACTCGCATGCAATTTTTGCTTCCACTGGAGCTGCCATTGCGTAAAATGTGAGTGGTTAGTAAAAAAAGTGTGAGTGTATTGAGTTTTTCGAACTGGCAGTTGCATGTGTAAATGCTAGGTTAAATGGGAACGATTTCGTTAAAGGATTTAAATATCGCTGGCTTAACATGTAAAGGCTCTAAGTCCACTTTTTTAAGAAATTGAGATTTTAATGCAGTAATGTGCAATAAGTAAATATACACTGTTTACAAATAAAAAATTACAGTTATCTCATTTTTTGTTGTTGTTTTGTAGTGATGAGCAAAAGCGCTAAGTCCAATTTATCACAAGAAAAAGCTCTAAGTCCCAATTAAAAGTACAGTTTAACCATTTCTCTCAAATTTTTTCATCACATGTATTTTGATTGTTTGTTGTCTCTGCTGTAAAATTTTCAAATATGGACTTAGAGCCTTTACATGTTAAGCCAGCGATATGTATTATTTTTGTATTTTCATTTCAAAGAAAGATACTTTTTTTACGGGTTTTTATTTTGAAAGGTTTCCTTTTCTTGGAAAAGTACTTTATCTTAAAGAGGTTTACAATCTGAAAAAAGTTCCGTTATTTTAAAAAGATGTCGTTTTTGTAAAATTTTTGTTTATTTTTATTTTAGCAAAAATAACTTTTTTTAAATGTAAATTTTCTTTTAGTTTTATTCTCTAAAAAAAAGTACTTTTTGCTTAACAATGTACTCTTTTCCTAAAAAGGTTCACTTTGCTTAAAAAGATACTTTTTCCCTAAAAAGTTATTTTTGCCTTAAATGAAGCCCATAAAGCTAAAAAAATGTTATCTATAAAAATAATTTTCAAAACGATGTATTTTTTTAAAAAGTACCGTTTTCCTAAAAGAATTTTATATATTTTTCTTAATTTTTTCCCCGTTTTTTTTTTTAATTTTTCTTTAGTTTAAAAATGTTTACATTCTGAAAATGGTACTTTTCCAAAAGGTATGCGTACTTTTTTTAAAAAGGTATATTTTATTTAAAAAAAAATATTTTTAAGGTTTTTTAATTTTTGGAAAAAGGCAGTTTTCCTAAGAAGTTCGTATTTTAAAGAGCATTTTCTAGAAAATTAAATTTAAGAAAGAACTTTTTCCTAACAGGGTGGTTTCAAAATGTAGTTTTTTAAAGTAATTATAACACCCACAGCCCAATTACGCCTTTATCAAAAATCTCCTGAAATAAATTTTCTTACAAAAGTATTTCACCAAACAATGTTTAAATAACGGCACAAATTAAAACATCAAAAACCATTTTGATTTAATCCATTTTTTTGCTTTACATTCCTTATAAAACCACTTTTCAGAAATTATATTAATAAATTGGCGAATTAACAATTTAATGGTCGTATAAGACAGCAATTCTTATAAAAACATAAAAAAAAAATTTAGAGCAGATCGCTTTATGTTTAATCTGTTTGAAATCGAAATTCATTTTCAATATTTCTTTAAAATTTTTAATATTCTTGTTATGGTGGGTTTAATAGAGCACGTAGATTTTTTTATAATCGCTTTTTTTAAATTACTACATGTTTAAAAAGGACTTTTTATAATTTTAATTAAAATTTTTATGTTGTATAAGAAGTGCTACAGTCAGTCATTCAGTTACATTCAATAACAATAAAATAAAAAAAAATTAAACCACAACTAATCTCAGTCTAAGCCACAAACCACAACAAAGCGTTAAATACCGTTTAAATGATAAAAAGATATGTATGCACACACATACGTAAGTTTCTAGTCATAGTGGCGTATGATTAACCGCCCCACTGTACAACTGTATAGCAAGGTTTACATAGATCTATTGTATGTATTTGTTTAAACTTTTCGCCGGTAAATACTAACATAAATGAGAGGTATTTTTTAATTAATTTTAAAAAAATTAATTGAATTATTAACTTGTCACATTGCTTCAAGAATGTCACGTCAAAGATGATTTTGTAAAGGAAAGAAGAATTCTTAATATTTATATTGACTGTTTTTTTTTTTGAAATCTTGTAAACCTTGACAGTTGATAGATTCTAAAGATTCGAGGAAAAACGACTAAGTAATTGCAAATTTGCACGATGGGTCAATAGAAGACGAGAAGCGAGCATAGTGTGATTGGCAACATCTTTAGTTGTTTGGTTGTATTGTTTTCTAAGAGAAGGGGTTTTTGGTTACAGATCAAAATTAATTTAAATACCTTTTGTAAATTTATAAACGAGTTTAAGAAGATAAAGGTGTCTAATAGAATTAAATTAATTATTTATATATTATTAAGTTTAAACCCAAATTATAATAAACTAATATGTAATATTATATTTAAAAATTGTTCTTTTCCAAAATGAACTTAAAATTATGATTTACAAAAGGTAACTAAAGACACCATTTATCAAGTCTTAAAAATATACCTTAAAAAAACATTAAAAAAGTAAATATAAAAAATGTTTTCTAATAAGAACTAATTTTAATTATCTTATAAAATTACCTAAAAAAATTAAATTTGAAAAGGAATTAAGCAAGTACACTTTTAAAATAGATCAGCAGCCGTATTCTGTAATTCGCTTAGCTAAAGCTAAATCTCGATCGCTAAAATGCCTAAGAGAATAATATTGTTATGGCAGTGCCAAATTTAAAAATGCACGTTGCAGAATTGCATTCGTAGCCAAAAATTGCTAAATCAACTTTATAGATTTTTAGCGATAGAGATTTAGCTTTAGCGAATTACGGAATACGACTGCAGCTTTTGATAAAAAATCCTTTTGTAGAATTATAAGTATTATAAGTTCATTTTTAAGGAAAATTCAGTTTTAAGTAAAGAACTATAGTATAAGGAAAATTCGAATTGAAAATTCGATCTTTAAAAAAACATTTTAGAATAGCATGTTTTAAGAAATATACGGCCATGAAGAAAGGAAGCAGGAAATTATCAGTTTTTTAAATTCTTTTTAAAAATTACCGTGGATTTTCAGGATTTTTAGAAGAATTATTATAAATATAAGTGATACTCAAAGTATGGCTGACAGTAGCGTTTTGAACATTTGTTCAATTTAAATTTTACTCGACTTCGATTTCCAGGATTAACCATTAAGTGGTTTCAAAACCGCCGGTCTGGAAAGACTGTCAGCTGTTGAATTTCTGTCATCTGAAGTGTCATTTATTTAGCAAAAAATTTGCCATTTACATATATGGCTCGTTTGTGGTGCGGTCGTTGCTAAAATTTTTTGTTTGTTCATTTCGTTATCAACTTAAAAAAGAAACATTATAGAAGAATAAAATATAATGTGTGTCTACAGTATCACTGCAATTCTTTTGTATTTTTAACGAAGAACAGAACACTATATAATGTTCGGATCTTTCTTGAAAATAGTTACGAACGGTATTAATGGTTGTGTTCGTTTTCACAATCATTAAAAAAATATATATCGTTCTTGAGTGTAAGAGCCGAACGCTACATAATGTACTGTTTATTTTCGAACGCTGGTTTTGAGCGCTATGGCCGTATGATAACCGACGGTTAATCCCATAGTGTTGGAGCATTTGAAAGCCAAAACTCGTCAACTCGTAAAAGTTGCATCGTTAAATTTATCTTTATTTTGGACATCGAAATATGCATAATCCTTTATAACTTCTACTGTACTTTTTAAATAAAAAAATCCGTTTAAAAAAAAGTAAATTTTTAAAAAATGTGCCTTAACCGAATTCTGTAATAAATGGTCCTTAATTAACGATAGGTCCAATATAAAATGCCCTCCTAAAAATCACATTAATACTCCTATATTTATGATGTATGATGCATGATATATAATTTAAATTATGCAAGGATTTATAATACTGTAAGTTCAGGTTTTATAAATATTGTTTAATAGCACTGTGCTAGTTGAAAAAACTGCCAAGCGGGGCACTCGGTGTGTTTACCTAATTCGAGTACACTGAATCAGTGTCCCTGCAGCGCCTAGGATGCCCCTAGAAGGGTCGAATGTATGAGCAACCCAACATTATTTTTCATCGACATTATTTATTTTTCACATACATACCTACAAAATTTTCAATACAGGCTAGAAATACATTTTAAAAAAGTCTCATAACTGCCTAGGTGTTGTCCCTATGGTGATAAAATGTATGGCCGACTTCCATTGGTTTTAGTCCTGAACATTTTTTCAAAACATACTTGCCCTCTATATCAACCCCTTAGGGCGCTCCCATACAAATATGGCGTTTCATAAAATTCTTAGGTTTAAATAAAATTGTTCATCTTTTGTGAATAAAAAAAAAAATAAAAAAGTTGTAGGCAGATTGTAATAATTTATGGCTTGTTTTAAACTTTGTTTTCTATAAATGTAGAAAATATAAAAAAAAATTTTTATGATTTTTTAAAAAACAAAAATTTCGAAATTTTGCTCATATATTATTTTTTTTTGCAAAAAAAATTATGTCACAATAAAAGTGTCAAATTCTAGATAAGTGTAATAAATAGATCACATTAAAGCCCCCTCCTGAAATATTCGAACTCTCGGTGGAGGAGATTCAGCACAGCCAAATATAGCACTCTTACTTGTTAATATGTACATATATAGAATATTTTTATAAAAAAAGTTCTTATATTTTATATAGAAATTTTTGTTTCAAGAAAAGAACTTTTTCAATGGTACCTTTTGAAGAAAAGGTTTTTATACAAAGGTTCTTATCTTTTATATAGAAATTTTTTGTTTAAAGAAAAGTACTTTTTCAAATGGTAACTTTTAAGGAAAACAGTTTTTTTAAAAAATCCTTATATTTTAAATGGAAAATTACATTTTCAAATGGTACCTTTTAAAGGCAACGATACATAATTTTTTGTATTTTTATATGTAGTTACAAGTGCCATTAATTCCTGAGGCATTTAAAATAAATCAATTATTCTTTTATGCGATTTCTTTTAACAACAAAAATTGACCGTATCATGGTACCTCCAAGTAACATTTAAACATCTCTCCGGTATCGTTTGTAAACTAACTATCGGTTGGTTTTCTTAATAAAATAGATCATCTAAAAAATTTTAAAGTTTATAAATTTTCCGCTAATTTACTCAAATTGAAAAAGCTGTAAACAGGTTTTTACAAATCTTTGTCTTCAAAACAAAAGCAATAATAAAGAATAAAACATTTATCTTATTTTATTTACATATATGTATGTACATATGTATGTATGTATATATTTGATATTTGTAGCTATTCGAATCACTTCAAAGAAGCAACTGGTTTTATTTGGAGATAAAAAATAAATAAATAAAATAACAAAAACAACTACTCGTACAACAAATTGCTTAATTTACCCGGATGCAAAGAAAAAAGAATAAAGACATCTTTCTTTCACCGATCTAAATTTAATTAAATTACAAAAAGATTTGATTTGAACGAATCACGCACATTTAACGAAATGTGTGTGTAACTATCTACACACGCACTGCATGTCTCATTCGGGTTTAGTAGTGCGACATTTATTTAATATGGAGTATTTCTGTTACATTTTGTAGATAGAGTGTGTATTGCAGACTTAGTTTTTAGTAAAGGTTTTAATTCTAAAGATCATTTACAAGTCCACTTAAGAGAATAAATGATAAAAATGGAAGTAGATAGATAGAGAAAATTGTTAATTTAAGAATTGTAGGGTTCTCATTGCAAACACATAATTGAATACCATATACATACATACATAAACCGGGATATTTAAGCTCGTGTTTCCTTTTTAAATAAAATTAGTTTTTTTCAAATTTTAAAAGGATATTTATGATCGATTTATAAATTGTATATATCTTTACCTAAGACGCAAACGGGAGACGCAAAAAACTATTTCAATGATAAATTTAGAAATTGCCCCAAACTGTTAATAGGTGACAATGTAGCATATTATGCAAAAGATTAGGTAGGTTTTGTAGGTTGGGTTATAAACATGGAAATCCGATATTAAGTCATCTTTAATCTGTGTTTGTAGTTTTAAAGATAAGGATTTTAATTACGTTTATATTCAAGTTTAAGCAGCCAATGTTGGTTAATCACCAAATGTCAACACATACACATGTAAAGAATGTCCCAAAAGTAACGCAAAATTTTAATTTGTCGCCATTAGTGTTGGCAACACTTGAAAAAAATTCGACAAATATGTATAGCATAAAACAAAAATGCATGCGTTAATTTTGGGACACTCTTTACATTAAAAGCAGAGGCCAAATTTCGGCACTCGAAATCGATCGAAATTACAATTCAATTTAAACGGGAATTTCGGTCGATATCAAATGCCGTAATTTGGAACCAGCTCTTTACCCTACGTTTCCACATGCAAGTAATTATTTGCAAGTAGTGTATACGTATTATCAACGAAAAATCGAGGAAACAGCAGATTGGCTGAAAGTAAAAAATTTTATGAATGTTAGTAAAAAGGGTGAGTGTATTGAGTTTTTCGAACTTGCACTCGCATGTGGAAACAAGGGGTTTATTAACACGAAGAAAAAATTTACACAAAAGAAAAGATTTTCGTAGACAACAGATTTTATATATTTTTATTTTAGACAACCACTTTTCACATCGCGCTTAAATTTTCTTTTTAGATATACATTTATAAGAATTAAAATGGTGGAATTTCTTCTTCTTCCGTATGAAATGCAAAGTGCATTAGCAAAAAGCTGACATTTTTTGTTATTCAGCATGCGAGGTTTAAAACGTATGCGAGGTTTAAGCTACCACTTAAAAACGGCAAACAAAGTTTGCTAAGATTGAACTCGATGTTAAAAACCCACTCTTTGCGTTTATCAAATAACCGCTTTTGTAGATGGGTCGTTAATTTTTTGTTAATAAAATCGTTAATTTTGATCGAAAGATTCCAAAATTTGTGTTGATGCCAGTGATGTTATACGTAGGGAAAAATCTCTTCAAATCAAACGCCTCATAACTTGTGGCGTTGAAAATTTTAAAACGGTACATGAATATCTGTAGAAAGCAACAACAAATTAAAAAACATATTTATGACTTTGTTTTCTCTTTCAATGTAATTCTTTGGCGCTGCGTTGCGTTTTATATAATTAAAGCCAAAGTCTTTGTGATTACCTAGAAAGTCTCAAAAAATTTCTTATTTCTTTAACCCTTAAATCGACTATAATAACTTCCCATATCTTCATAGGGATTTTTAAAGTCTTTAATTGCACGATGATTTTTAGTAATTTAAAGATTAATGTTATTTTATAAAAAACAAAATGATCGTGAACAATTTTCAGTAGTTTCGGAATCTGTAAACTGCAACAAAACAGAATTTGCACATGGGAGCCCCTGTGTTTTTCTTGTGTGGCACGGTGTTAATATAAATTTAAAAGATACTTTTTACATTGTAGGGGTACTGCTTTATTTTTTGCTATTTAGAAAAAGGTATTGAAAATAGTACAATAGTTAGTACTGAATTTTTATAGCTCGGCACCAATTTTAACTGCATCATGCTTTTATTAGTGAACAAATTCTCCTAAATGGACTAGCTCAACATTTACATCGTGCTACAAAAATAAACTATAGGCAATTCATACAAAATACGTTTTAACGAAGTGTAAAAAACACTCTCTCATACTCATACTCACACTCGTATTCATTCTTTTTTTTTAAATCTTTATTTTGATGAAAAAGGCGTTAATTTAATTAAGGATGAATAAATGAAATGTGAATACAATTCTAAGCCTAAAGTCACTATTTGATCTTAAATGCGCGTAAAAGAAGATTGTTTGTTTGTTGTGATTCTTCTGTGCGACAGTAAAAGTAAGTTTGTATTCATGTTATCTACATATGTATGTATGTTAGACTGTCCCAAGCTTGTATGGGGAATTTTTTTTTTTCGAATTCAGATATGAGTACCCTCCAAATTTTTTCCTTTTGATCCGAATAACCGAAATATGAAATATTATTGTGATCGGATAACGTTTACCAGTGTCGACTTGAAGTCAAAGTTTGAGATAAAGGCCAGTGTGAAAGCCATAGAATAATCTTGGAATTTAAAACCATCTTTTAATTTTACTTGTGTAATACACATTTATTTATTAAAAATATGCTAATATTCAGTGTTTTCTGAATCCTCTAACCACGCCCACTACAACCCCCCCCCCCCCATGCTGTACTGTTGCCCTGCCACAAGTCCTAAGTTCCTGCCTAAGACCATCTGGACATGGTAAGTGATATAATGTAGACAAAAAAATATATATGTAAATTAATTTTAAAGTTTTAGATTTTAATATCTTTATTCATTAAATTTTCTTTTTAAAGTTTGTTTATTACAGTCCTACATCCCATCGAAAGAAGAATTTTGCGGCTCACTTTACGGTTAGTCTTGCATATACTAATAATAGATTTCATTTCTTTCAATAAATACTTCAATATACAATTGATAACAGTTTTCCCTTTTTATTTTTAGACAAAAATATAGATGACTTTATTTCATTTAAAAGCAAATCCTTATTTAATCGGCTTAAAATCGACGACAGTTTTCTAAGCGAATGTCCCACTACGTGGCAAACTAATGCATCATTTCAACAAAGTAAAGAGAAAGTTAATGCACTGAGAGCGGTTAATGATACTGCTGAAAGAGCGGTTAAGTTAGTAAAGGATTTTCATGGCTTAATTACAGCTGAAGAGGAGCAAAAGCAATATTTACTACGTTGTGTACAGGAACACAGACAGATGTATCCGGACTGTAATAAACAAACTTTAAAAAGAAAATTTAATGAATAAAGATAATAAAATCTAAAACTTTAAAATTAATTTATATATATATTTTTTTGTCTACATTATATCACTTACCATGTCCAGATGGTCTTAGGCAGGAACTTAGGACTTGTGGCAGGGCAACAGTACAGTACCAGCATGGGGGGGGGGGGTTGTAGTGGGCGTGGTTAGAGGATTCAGAAAACAATGAATATTAGCATATTTTTAATAAATAAATGTGAATTACACAAGTAAAATTAAAAGATGGTTTTAAATTCCAAGATTATTCTATGGCTTTCACACTGGCCTTTATCTCAAACTTTGACTTCAAGTCGACACTGGTAAACGTTATCCGATCACAATAATATTTCATATTTCGGTTATTCGGATCAAAAGGAAAAAATTTGGAGGGTACTCATATCTGAATTCGAAAAAAAAATTTCCTGGGACAGTCTAATGTATGTATATAAATGTGTCTGTGAGTGAGAGTACGATTTAATATTTAATAAGTAATAAACATTTATTGTGAATTGTTGTCAGTCTGTCAGTCAATTTATTTCATATATTGTCATGGTATTTATTGTTATTTTTTATTGTTTTCTTACTTTAATCCGTAAGTTTTAAATCTTTATTAATTCATATACATACATAAGGGTAATTCCATGTCAAATCGACCAAGAGTGGGACCCGACCCCTTTCGATTTGAATGAAATTTGGTGAGAAGGTTCCTTTTATCCTATAAGGAACATATATGAACGAAAAAAATTTTTAAAATTTTTTTTTCAAAAGTTACGTCATATTCAAAATGGCATAATTTCGCCGAATTAGCCGAATATGTTGAGTTTATTTTTTCTATATCTCAAAAACTACTGCACATACGAAGATGATTTGTATGTCATTTTAAAGAGAATACTTGGGGCTATAAGCAATATATTGAAGAAAAAATTTTTTTTGGAAAAAATGTAATATCTGCAAAATATTAAATTTTTAAAATGGACTAAGTCAAAAACCTAATTTTTTTTTTGCCTAATTTTTTTTTATATAATACCTCAAACTGTTCTTTAAAAATCCTAAAACTTTGAAGGAGGTGTTTTTTTTTTTTTTTTAGATATGAATTTTTTTCTTTCGCAACCTTTGAAAAAATAATCTTAAAATAGAATTTTAATATTGTAATTTTGAGCAATAAGTACACTGTGCTAATTGCAAAAAACAGACCAGCCGCACAATTTGCATTTTGCCCTAATTGGGGCACGCTGAATCCAGTGGGACTTACCGTTTTTTTAGATTGGCTCTTGTTTTCAAGAATTACCGTTATTTCGAAAATGTAAGAGGCTGCACAGCATATATTTGCGTAAATCAAAAACGGTTTAGTTTATTGAAATAACTAAAAAAACCGAAATTCGGCAATAAATAATAAAGTGGGGTTGGTCATACATTTGGCCCATCTAGGAGCATCCTACGCGCGCTGCAGGGGCCAAATTAAAGAATTTTATTAAACCGCAATATTTGCATGGTGGCACGTAGGATGCTTCTAGATGGGTCAAATGTATGACCAACCCCACTTTATTATTTATTGCCGAATTTCGGTTTTTTTAGTTATTTCAATAAACTAAACCGTTTTTGATTTACGCAAATATATGCTGTGCAGCCTCTTACATTTTCGAAATAACGGTAATTCTTGAAAACAAGAGCCAATCTAAAAAAACGGTAAGTCCCACTGGATTCAGCGTGCCCCAATTAGGGCAAAATGCAAATTGTGCGGCTGGTCTGTTTTTTGCAATTAGCACAGTGTACTTATTGCTCAAAATTACAATATTAAAATTCTATTTTAAGATTATTTTTTCAAAGGTTGCGAAAGAAAAAAATTCATATCTAAAAAAAAAAAAAAAACACCTCCTTCAAAGTTTTAGGATTTTTAAAGAACAGTTTGAGGTATTATATAAAAAAAAATTAGGCAAAAAAAAAATTAGGTTTTTGACTTAGTCCATTTTAAAAATTTAATATTTTGCAGATATTACATTTTTTCCAAAAAAAATTTTTTCTTCAATATATTGCTTATAGCCCCAAGTATTCTCTTTAAAATGACATACAAATCATCTTCGTATGTGCAGTAGTTTTTGAGATATAGAAAAAATAAACTCAACATATTCGGCTAATTCGGCGAAATTATGCCATTTTGAATATGACGTAACTTTTGAAAAAAAAATTTTAAAAATTTTTTTCGTTCATATATGTTCCTTATAGGATAAAAGGAACCTTCTCACCAAATTTCATTCAAATCGAAAGGGGTCGGGTCCCACTCTTGGTCGATTTGACATGGAATTACCCATAAGTACAATTTATAAATTTTGTTAAGATAATAATTCTAAAAAAAATGATTTCATTTATTTTTTTTTTTTAAATTTTATGGTGTTCAATTATTTAATAGGTTTCCAATCCTATTTGTTGTTTAGTGTTTTTATTTTATTTGTATTGCATTTAAAACTCTTTTAGGGTTCATAACTTTAAAAATTTTATTAAAGTTATAAAAACTTTATAGTTTTAAGTTATAAGTTATAACCAAAGTATAATAATGTTGTAACTATTAATTATAGAAGTAACATATAATTATAATTTTTAAGAGGATTTTAAAAAGCTTGGTTTTTTGACGAAAAATAATGAATATATTTGAACAAAAAATCTCATGATTTTCAAGAATTTATAAAATCAGAAAAAAGATATATCAAAGAAAGAAAGGTCGGACAAGCCAACAAATAAAGGGTGTTTTTTTAGGCGTATAGAACTTCAGATTGGGATAACTGAAAACTAGCAGTCATACTATTCAAGTGTTTCGGACTTTTTATCTGTATACTTTGGGAAATCGCCATGCTAAAACTTACACTAGATCAACGTTTACCAAACCTTGAAATTTAATTCCAAAATTCGTACTCTGTTCGCCAAATTTAAAAAGCACTTCGTCAAGTTTAGCATGCGCATAATCGTCCATCTGAGCAGCTGAAATGCAATACTTTGGATCGATTCTTGACCAAATTTACTAATTTTGATAGTATTTACCCAATAAAAAATGGAGCAGGTTTGTAAGGGAGAAACATAAACGTTTCGCTTACCAGCGCAATGGACAGAAGACATGAATTTTATATGGCGAGTTCCCACTTTGAAGCAAAACATTTTTGATACATAAAGCGCATTATTCAGCGCATATAAAAATTGTTGTATGTAACGATCGGCCTTACACATTGAATGCTTTTATACAGTTATTTTTTAGTATTCTCCCTTACAAACCTGCTTCGTAGTAAGGGAATGCCGTAGCACTTGAAATGTTATTTTTTTTTTTAAAAGTTGTTGAGAGCTCTTTCACTTTCCTTTACTGCATTTCTGTATGTCTTATTGCGTAGCGCATAATTGAGCGCTTATTTTTTTAAATGTAAAATTAGTGCTTCGCAAAATGATGAAATTTTTTATTGGGTATTGAAATCGCACTCGTACCATGCATACAGAAGAAGCCATTGCTTTTGTTTACGTGAGTTTGACAGAGGAATCTACTTTATCGATCCGACGCCGTTGTCAGCAAATCGGTCACTGTCCCTCATCTACTTTGAAAATTTTGTGGAAATAGCTTGGCCTACATTCATAAAATATCCAACTGGTGCAAGTATTGAACAAGAAGTTGAAACAGAGTAATATCGTCAAATCATCTTTAACCAAGAGGTTTATTTCTACTTTACATGCCGAAGGTTTCATAGGCCCATTTGTCTTTAAATCAAACCCTACACGCGAATGATTCGTGATTTTATTCCTCATGTCATTGCAAATCAATTGGAGGAGGAATGGTTCCAGCAAGACGGCGCACCATGCCATATAACGCGCAAAACCATCACTTTGTTGACCCAAACGTTTGGTTTGGTTTCCTGATGATCTGGCCTAAGCAACCAGTGAAATGCGCATAGGAACTAGCTTATTCTCCAACAAAAAATTTCAGTGTATTTATCAAGAATGAAAATTAGGAATTTGGCACAACAAACAAACTCTGTTACCTAATTTAGAAACAGACTCCTGTCGTGCTGCAGATATACAGAAATCTATAATATCTTTGCAAGGGAGGTTCTGCCCCCATATTTATAGAGAGATTGTGTATTAATAACCCACCTATGTGTACCAAATTTGGAAAAATGTTCTTTTACCGTACCTTACCCACTTCACAAAACCCGCGCACATTTGGTGGGATGTAGTGCAACTGATACGTTTGTACCTACATTGGAAACTTTGGCTCTTTCCGTTCTCCAGATATACAGAAATTTATAATACCTTTGTATGGGTAGTGCTACGGCCACTTCTCCAATCCCGTCCATTTAGAGAGGTTGTTTGTGTATTGATAACCAAGATGCTTGCACCTGTTTTGGAAACTTTGGCTCTAGCCATTCTCCAGATTTGTTGAAAAAAGAAATAAGAAACAACAACAACAAGGGATTAATTGGTAAAATTAGAGGCAGTCGTGGATTTTTGCTCAAATCTCAGTCAGTTATAGACCGATGTGGATAAAATTTTAAAAGAAAACTTAACCAGAGTAACAACCCACATCGTTTTTGGGGTCTTTGGAAAGCGCATTACAACATACTCACGGAGAGCGTTAAATCAACTTTGCTACTCATAAGGACCCAGAATATTTATACTTAAAAGGGTCTAGGATCAATTTTGTGGAAATAACAAACGAATTGACAAAGTTTTACCTTCGGTAAAGGGTATAAAAGGATTTATTTGACAAAAAGTTAACTTTATTTGACCAAGAGGCCTATTATTAGTAAATATAAAACAATACAAAATGTTAACGACATTTTAACGTTTATGTAAATTTTTCGGTTCCACATTTGTAAATTAGAAAAAGTACATTTTTTGAAAAGGAAGTGGTTTGAATTCCGATAGTATTATAATATTTTTAAAAACAATTTTGATTTATACAATTATTTTTTCCCCTTTGTCTTTTCAGGTTTTTTTAGCAAATATTTTTACTTAAACAAATTTTGTAAGGATGCTCGAATTAACAAAAGGATATTATAAATTTAGCACAGATGGACATGGACTTTTACAATGAACACATATTAACAGATTTGGGTAAGTTTAACATTTTTGACCTTAAAAAAAATATTTTAAACCTATTTCTACGTTCGTTTACTCTGAAACGTTTAAACATTTTTGAAGGAACTTCAGTGTCGAAATTCTTCAACAATTTTTTTTAAATCGTAAAATTCGCAATTAAACCATTTACGGCCAATTTCACCAAGTTCAGTTATAATTACTATGACTGTGTGTCAATAATCAACTTTTTACGATGTTTTTAGCAATTTTTTTTAATCGAACTCAGGTCGAATTTACATGTTTTGGGAATAACCACATTCCCATCATCAGAATTCTTTGTAGTTCAACCATTTCCGCCACTGCGGCGGCTGCCAGTCTATAGCATTGTTTCCAATTTAGCCATTTAGTGGCTAGATTTTGCCATTTTTTACCCTGTTTATTCATTAAAAAATTAGTTTAGCCATTAGCCATTTTTCAACTAGTTTAGCCATACATTTTTTTGCCGTTTTTTCTTTTACAAAAATAACTTTTATTTTATTACAAAAATTTATAAAAGTAAAATAAACATTTTTAACAATTAAAACGGCTTTAATTAAAACCACAACATTTACAAATGTGGAAATTCGCTATAAACTATGATGATGAAACATCTTTCAAAATAAAGGAACAGGGGCCAAATTACGGCATTCGATATCGATCGAAATTTCTATTTAATTGTATTGTAATTTCGATCGATATCGAATGCGGTAATTTGGCCCCAGTATTTCAATATTAAATTTATAAAATGTATCAACACAAACATCGGTGTTTCTTACTGGTTGGAAGTATTGCAATAAAGAGATGCTGGCTGGCGGCAACAAAATTTTTTTAGAAATTTCAGAATTGACTATAAAATTGCTCTCAATTCCATGGACTTATTCTGAAGTAGCAGCCAATGAAACATCGTTAAAAGTATTTTGAGAAATAAGTTATATTTAGCAACCGTTAATTCGATTTTATCAATTAGGTAAATATTTTTAACATCACAATAAAATATTTATACCAACACCATAATAGTGGAGAGGGTAATACGCGTTTGTGCTGATGTTTTTAACACCTTAAATTATTGGTCCTACGTATACCGACTAAAGGCTCAGTTAGCCGGGAGTAACAGTAAAGCAATTAGAACGATTATAGTTAGCAGTAAGATGTTACGTCTCAATCTGTAAGAAATAGATTGGTCTTACTTTTTTACGGTAAGGTTACTGTTACTGTTACTCCCGGCTAACTGAGCCTTAACTCAGAATCACTTTTTGAGTAGAATTAACAATGTTTGTCTGGTTGGCTGTCTATGTAATCCTTGTGCGCAAAGTACAGATCGCAATTTTGGAGATTATTTGATAAAATTTGGCACGTATGTTTTAATGTGGTGTAGGGCATCATATAGTCGGGGTTGACCGACTATACTTTCTAACTTGAGTTTTCTTGTAGATCTGTAGTGCGATTCTCTTTTCAATTTTAACAAAATTTAGATTGTTAAAAATATTTAACAGCAAAGTTAACGTATATTTTATCCAGTAACTTTTTTAACAATAACGTTTACTGCTATGTTCTATTTTAACGTCATTTATTTAAGTTATCTTAACGGCAAAATATTTTTCATTGTTTATTTTTAAATTCGTTGTTATTTTTCAAAAAAAAAAAAAAAAAATTCGCTAATAAAAGCCACATTAATATTTTTAAAATTCACGTTATTTACAAACATTTTGCAAAAATAATATTAAAAAATTTGTTTTTGGGAATTTATTTGGGAATTTAAAAGAATATTACATTTTAGATGCAGCTTAAAGATTAAAGTGATTTCTTTTTTACACAAAAAAAAGCTAGACTTTCTAATCATGCCGCTATCAGCGGTAATTTGTTTTTTTAAGCAATTTAGCGATTTCAAATAAATTTTACGTTTTTTTTTTTCAAATTTGCAAATTTTTGCGAATTTTAGCCATGTTCGCGATATAAGAGATTTTGTCCTGTGGTTCTTAAGAGCTTTAACGATTTTTAATAATTAGCCGCTGTTTGCAAATTTTTGCGAATTTCCGCTAATTAAAAATGTTTGCCGAATTGTTGCAATTCCTTATAGATTAAGCGACTTTTATGCCCCTATTGCGGTTCTCCACTCAACTCAGTTTGGTCGTGTGAGAGTCAACCCAATTTATGCACAACCTTCATTTTAGGTATTGTGATACCCAACTGTTTTCAGTCGAGTTTTCTATAAAGTTGCCAACTTTAAATATCGATTTCCAACTTTAAATATAACGTTTGACAAGTGAAAATTTTATAAAATTAAATAATTTTTTAAACTAAAACTATTTTTTATTGTTGTGTTGAATAAAATGTATTAATAATGGATATTAGTGTCGATTTATTTTATGATGATGAAAAGAAAAACTCTTGTATAGATTCGCTAAGTACAAGAAGACAAATTCGTGATGACTCCAACCCTCTTGAACGTCCCAGTGCCAAGTAAGAACTAATAAGTAACGAAACTTTCTTGTGAATGATGAGTTCTTCTTGTTGTTCTTCTTTTACTGACTCAGTAAAATTGTCACTTGGTGGTGGAATATTTTCAACACCAAATACTTGGCCGGACTTGCAATACAAGAGCTGCGAAACAGTATCCTCAAGGCTATTTAATGGAACTTCTTGTGATAGAACTCCCCCTGACGCTTGAGTGTTTTTTTTTTATTGTTGGCAAAATTTTGCTTTATACTTGTCTTGTAGTGTATCCAAACCTGTGCCAAGAATATTAGAATTCAATTAAGAAGATTATAAGTGTTAAAGAAAAGTCCTTGTCGTGGTTCCAAACTATTTAACTCCACTATTATATCTTCCCATAACTCCTTACATGTCGCTCAAATTGAGCTTTTGTTTTTATTTTCACACTAATAAAGTTTTTAAAAATAGCGAAAAAGTTATTACAAAAATTTATACATACGATATATCCATTTTGTTTTCGATTTTCACCGAATTTTAAAAAAAAATAAACTTTAACTGCCAATAACACAACTACTTTTTAGCAGTTGTCTGTATTTAACATTTTTGTCGACCAAACTTTTACAAAGTTGAAAACGGCAATACCAAGAAAAAAACAAATACACAACTGAATATCCAACTGCCTGTTGAGTTGAGAATGGCAATGTGAATTTACCAAAGACAACCAAACTGTTAAAAAAGTGGAGAACCGCAATAGGGGCATTAATCAATTTTATGGCTTGTTTAAAGTTTTTAAGAAAACGACACCAATTTGAATTTTAAAAAAAGACACATTTTTTTGTAGAAAAGAAAACACCATTAATTTTCTCTTCGAAATGTGTTATACAAATTATTCAAGTAAAAACTGAAGGCGCATCTACATACATGTTTAAATAAAAGTTCTACAAATTCAGTGGAAAACCACACTAAATAAATTTGGTAAAATTTACGTCTAAGCGAGTTTAAACTCTTCTATCTCAAAGACTACATTAGATAAGACTTATGGGAATTTACACATCCATCGAGGAAAAATTCTGATTCCAACAGTATAAACCACATATTTTGAAAAAGATGTGAATTGGTGTAGTTTATCCTTCTCCTACAGAACTATTGTTACATTTTTTAGCACTGTTTGCATAATTTTAATAAATTAATAAAACTTTCAAAACATGCTTAAGCTCAATGAATAATTTTCCTGGTGGTCATAGTGTATTGCAAAACGAGTTCGATCCCATATGAATTGTAGCAAAACTCGTTTATTTCTTTCGAAACTTCGAATTAAAACTCTTTAGTTTAAAATTAAATCTATATTTCAGTTGGTTTAAATTTTTCAACTGTTGAGTTAATAATCAAGAATGGCATAACACTTCAGAATCAAAATAGTTCAACCAATTTGGTCCATTTAATCGGGCACTATATGTTTTTTGCATTTTCCCAAAATTCGAATAAAGTGTAACGAACGAGTTTTGCATCTCACCTACTCATATTTAAATAACTATATTTAAGCTCAATGTGGCACGTGTTAAAATTGAAATACTGATTTGAAATTTTGATAGAATATTTTTTTTTGCTATATTTAACAATTTAAAAGTTACTTCATAAAAAAAATTTAAGTCAAGTAAGGACCAGTCTCTTATACACTGCTAATCAAAGGAGTCGTACTTAAAAACAAATTTCATCGGATGGAGTCGGAGTTATCACTTTTTCTTACGACTCCACAGCCCTGACTAAAACGCAAAATTTTGGATAATTAATACCAACTAACTAAGTAAATATCAACACTATGAAGTTAAATGTGGGTACTTTCGTCCAATTCAAAAGATATCAGGGATCGTAAAAACTAATGGTGTTTTCTTTGCTGACAATAATGTTCCATGTATGCTAACATTCGCGCGGGGTTTTGTTCTATTCTAAAAAAAAATATGCAAAAATGTGGGAGTTGTCGTTTTCCTTTCTGAATATGTTGCAAAATAAATGGCAAATTTGTTCCATTTCTTACACCCAGTTATAATTCAGTGTGAGATAATACCCTTTTTTGCATCTGCGTTAAGTATATTTTTGTAATAACTTTTTTCTTGTGTTTGCGTACAATTTGTGTTGTATTTTGATACATTGTGATGGTTATAAAAACTTCTTGTTTTTCGTTCGTTTTACTTTTATTTAATAACTATTTTTTTTTGCGCAAAATTTAATTATTGAAAATCAATACTGAACGCTTATTGTAATTCAAAGAAAATTTAGTGTTGAAAATTGCTACAACCGTGGTGAATATCGGTTGTTAGTACAAAATATTAACACGCTAAGTACACATTAGTGTTGAGTGTAAACGTAGGTGTAATTTAGAAAAATGTTTCACTTTGTAAGGGAACGTGTAACCTGATTAATATATTGCACAATTATAATGCATTATTATTTTTTAGAAAAGAAAACACCATAAAACTAATAAATTAATTTTACTTATCAATTCGTATTTTGTATGAACAGAGAAGCAGAAATTATTTAAAATTATTTCGGATACTTTTCCTTGTATTTAAAATTATTTCGGATACTTTTCCTTGTATTTTAGTGTTATTTGAATAAAAAATAAATAAAAATTCATAAGATCTATTAAATAAAAAAATTATTGAGGTGAATGAAACTTTTAATTATATCAACAACCATGCTGCAGAAAATGTTTTTAATATCAAAATATATTTAATTGATACTATGTATTTATTTGTTTACTGGTGCAAATTTATAATTAATAAAACTAATGTTTTAATTGAAATACATTTTTTTTATTGTGTATAGGAAAAGCATTTGTACAGTCTTGGAAATGAGAAAACACGTTCCCCTTCTACGGATGTTTGCCTTTATAGACAAAAAAGCACAAAATAATCTCTGGACACTTTCAGTTTTCTCACTACTTTCTTCCAAAACTTGTAATTATTTTTTTAAGAAAATAATTTTCTTTGAATTAAATCAGTGTTTTCTTTACTAATTGCTGCAATAAAAAATCCTGAAATGTTAATTTTTCACTTTTGTCATCATCTCTTACAGAAATAGTATTTAATGTATTTTCATAATCTAATCCAAAAAGTTTTTTTTCGCGAGTTCCAGATACAATCATTTAATTTTTTTAAGCAAATGGGAACAACTATTTTTGTTCTTATAAAATAAATCTGGGGTTTTAAAAAAATTAAGAATTGTGTACATTTATACTCCTCTTTTTCAATAGTTCAAAACTCCAGAGCATCGAACATAAGGCATTGCCTTGTTTATCGGATTTAAATTTACAAATATTTCTTGACTTAACTTTATTACAATTATATCAGTGGTAAAATTTTCACAATTAAATAAAAAAAATCGCGAATCCTCGCCGAATTTTCTGGAATTTTTGTTGGATTTTTGTCCCTGGGAAGTCCCGTATAAAAAACACTAGTGTAACGTCAAATATTTGTTACGTGTGACCATAGCTTTAGTATTAAAAATAATGTTAATAAATATATTAAATTAAAGGAAAATTCCTAAAATATTTTTTTTTTATTGCAAAAACATTTTTGACATAATTATTACGTGCTGTTGTATAAATTAAAGTTAATAATTCATTTTTTGTAAACCAAATTTTTACCTATGAAGTTTGTTATATTTTATTATTTTGTAAATCCATGTAACATGTTTTCAATTTGCTAAGCAACAGTTTTTTTTTATTTTTGTTTCTACTCCAAAATGATGACTTACATTTAAAAGTATTATAGTCGGTCTCAATTCAGAGCTGTAAAATAGTGATTTAAAGGAATAATGAAGGCGTTTTTCCAACATCGGAAAATTTTTTGAATTCTCTAAGTTGTAATTTTTTTTTTTAATTTAGCTACCATTTTTCGAAAGCAGCAAAATGTACCTGGGTGTGTAGTATTAGATGATTTTTGTTAAAATTATAAATAACTGATTTTCCAGCGTCCCACTCAAGGAAAACAAACAAAAATACCGCTTAATCACTATGTTGTAGTCGCGGCGTTGAGGATAGCAACTTTCCTAAACATTACTTTGCGATATTTGGATATATAGTTATTTATTTTTCTTATACGACACTTACTAACTTAAAATCGACAATTGCAGCCCATTGCAAAGTGTTTAATGCATTTTTAATATCACTGAAGCACAATGTATTTTCCTGTTGTTTTCAATTTTTTTCAGAAAGCTGTATGTTTGTTTATGAACAAAAGACTGAATGAGGGGTTTCTGTGAAAAGAAATCTAAAAAAATAAATAAAAAACACCAAAAAAAAAATTGTGTGATTTTTTGTCTTAAGAGTCTGCAATTGAATCAGGGATGGAAAATGTTTATGAAATTTCCCGTCTCTTTCTGATCCATGCTTTGGGATATTAGAAAAAATTAGATTAAATAAAAATGTTTAAATTAAATGGGACAATTTTTTCTTATCTTACCATCCCTACATACATACATATGTAGATGATTTTCAAAAAAATCATAAATTTTATATAAATACGAGGACGGGTCAATAAGTCCGTGACTTTTTACACTCGAAACAAACCTTTTTCCTTTTTACGAGGTAGTATGCTGCCAAACACAAATAAATGACGTTGCTTATAAAATTTCAGACAGCCTCTTTAATGCCACTTTTGGTGCTGAGGTACTTACTTAATATGTATTAATATTATTTTCAAAATAAAAATTATTATAAAAAAAAAAAAAAAAAAAAAGTCAACTGATAGATGCCTTTGACAGGAACAGTGTTGTCCTTCTAGTTAGCTGCCCTTGTAATTAAAGGAAAACTTATTTTCTTTGGCAACACCGATTTTGTACAACTACAAGAAATAGTCGGTTTAAACAAAAAAAATTTAGTTTAGAATTTGGTTTAAAAAAATAAGGCAAAACTTTGTTCCCATAAAATGTTGACACAGTGGAGAAAAACAAAAAAACCTGCAGTGCATAAATTGATTTTAATAGCAGTTGTTTAAATTTTTAACTTGGAGCCTACAGGTGTAACAGGGATGATCTTAGGAGACTTCATAGTAGGGCGCAACAGGTATACTCAGAATTTGGTTTAAATAGAGTTTTCAAAAACTAAATTTAAAAAAACTGGTATAAAACGTTTTATTTTTGGAAAATTTCAAAAAATTCTTGGTAATTATGTGTGTGTACGTATTCTTCTAGGTCACTAAACTTGTTAAAATAATAGCAAAACTAGATTTTAATTCACACATTTTTTTAAGATTTCAAATAAAACTTAAACAAACCAAAGACAGGTCTAACTCAACCCCTCACACCACTGTCTTGCTACTAAAAAAAAACTATTAACAAATCATTAGTTTAAGGCACTATTTTGTAAATAAATAGTCAGTTTATGTATAGATTTATGTAAATAAAATATCCCTACAAACATTCTTGAAATTTTTTGGCAATTGCTTGTTTGGCGATGACTACGCGATCCTTCTCAGGGAATACGAATAGCTAACCATCGCCTACGCCTTACAACTAGGCGATGAATATGCGAGCGCACACAAGTAGCGGCAATCATCAGTGTTTTTTTATAACTTTCGATAAAATTTTTTTTTTTTGTCTTGTTGCTTAAATATTTGGTTTCAAGGGCAATTAGCAAAATTGTCATTCCAGTTGAGCAAGTGATTTGTGAAAGGTGTGTTATTTGTAATTCATGTAAATAATATTAAACATATCACAATTAACAAAAGAAATAGTTTAATATTTTCATTGTAGTGGTCAGTGAAAGGTATGGTGCTTAAAAGTCATAAGTTAATAAAAATTATTAAATTAAAACGATTGGTAAGTTCTGGAAATGGTAAATGCGGGTAAGTCATCCATAAAAAGGGTATATTTTTTAAAAATGCTTCTACTTTCAGACACGAATCATTAAAATAGTTGGGGGCGCTGATGTTGTGAACTTCACCAGAAACGCAATCAAACGGGTTTTTACTGATGAGTTGGCCATGAATTTTTCTTCGAAGGGCACAACAACAAAGGAAACCGTTCAATCTATGCTTTTTAAAACATTGATCAGAGGTATGCGTTTTAAAGGATTTTATTATTTAACATCTCCATTTTATACTAAAATTTTAATTTTGCATTGCATTATGTAGAAGTTTGCCAACAAAAATTTGCCGCTGCTGAGCGACACCAAATAAATCGTGTTCTCCAACAACATTTTGTCCACGGATGGAATCGCCTCGCTAAGCGAAAGGTACAACTGCAATCCAATGACGAATAAAAACATTTTAAACATCTTGATCACACATAAATAACAATTTAATACAAAAAAAATAAAAGCACTAATTAAGTATAAATAGCGTAGAATAGCGAGCGAATCGCTCACAACTCGCGGTACGATGCATCCAGCCATGTTAGACAGCTTGCCGGCGATTCTCGGGCGATGATTCGGCGATGTAAATTGTTTGCAGGGATATATTTACTAGCACAAATACATTAACAATTGTCTTAACAACTGTCAAACCACTGTTAAATAGAAAATGAAAACGAATAAAAAAACAAACAAACGTAAATAAAATTCTATACTGTATTATTTGTAGTTGTTGCATTTAAAAATACACCAGAGAGAGTTGATGTTGGTTTATGTGTACATATGTATTTACATAAATTTATGTTCTCTTACAATTCACAGTGGGAAACTTTGGAAAAAAATGCGAAACAAAATAGCACTTCGCACTTCTTAAGTACTGGTGTGTTTGCTTTAAAGTGTTTAATTTGTAAAATGAGGGAGGTTCCACAAAAGGACCCCTCCCCTATTTAGCAACGTATTTTTGCCAGTTGCACACATTTGAAGTTCTTTGTAGTTCAGATTCAAAAAGGTGCGGTTACCATTTTACATTAAAATTGGACCAACAAAATACAGATACCTACAATAACAGGATGCAACAAAGGTAAACTAAAATGTTATAATTTTGGCCAAACAAAGTCTTAATAATAAAGTATGCCATATATCTATTTGCTAGAAGGGTTATTTGGTCTTAAAATATCAAAAAAACAATGCAAGGAGAGCGAAAGAATAGCATCTGAGTTACAAATCGAAAAAGAGCGTTTGCTGAGCCCAGTCTCGATTTATTGCGCCAAGAGTTTGTTTGGAGAACTGAAAGAGTTACAGTTTCCTAATTAGCTACAAACATATCGGTTATCAAAGCATCTCACAAAATGTGAGCGGCCTTGGAGAAGAGGGCTTGGCATAAAATAGTTTTTTTTTAATCTGAAGAACGGTAAGAGATATATTTTCCAAATTTGATACACATAGGTGGGTTATTAATACAAAACCTCTCTTAAAATATGGTATTTTAAACGTAAGCAACAGACAGATATATGGGGGATTTCATGTCAAGTTAACCAATTTTTAAATCGATGTCTTCTGATTTGGATGAAATTTGTTAGTCCTATTGGATAATAGTTTAGAAACAAATTTTCAACAAAATTGGTCTAAAAGTTTCTAAAAGGGGGGTCAAAGTTTGGCATTTTGACCATGCAGGTGTTTTTTCTCATCAATGTAACTTATTACCTATTTGTGTTAGAAAAGTTGGTCCCAAGTAGCTAAGATATCTATTTAAAAAAAATTGTTTGCTCTTTTTAAAAAAAATTTTTGAAACATCACCCACTGTGCAATGTAAATGCATGTACGTGTGTTAAATGTTTGATCAATAATTAAATTTCAATAAAAACAAGAAGTTAAATTTTTGTAACAAGACCGAAAAAAAGTTTGATTTGTCAATTGTGTGCTAAATTTGTAGCTGTTGTTGCTTTTTTCGGTCTCTTATTTTAATGGAAAACTTCGTTAAATCGTGAAAACTTTTCCTAAAACACGGTTTAAATTAAAAAAATTAATAAAACTAATAAACAGAAAAATTGAAATTATCTTAATTATAAATTCGTTAGCCATTATGAATAGCAAGCAATATTAAGCATTATTTTCTATGGAAATTTAATTTCTATTAAATAAATAAATGTTTAAAATAGAAAACTATTTGCAAATTAAAACTGCTTTAGAAATAAAAAAAATAATGTAATGAAAGTTAAATGCAAATAAATATTAATGAAAAAAACGTAATTGTATGCTTTACAAAATAAATAAATAAATAGCAATATTTCAAATAATTGTAATATGAGTGGAAGCAAAAAAAAATTATTAAATAAAAAACAAATTAACAATAAAGTAATACAATAATTTAAACCGATTCCATTAAAATAAAAATACGTAAATGCAAAGATTTTTAAAGAAATTATGTTGAAAAAAAAATGAAAAACTGTTAAGCACATTAAAGTTCAGAATTTAATTGATTTTAAAGTATTTACTCTATTGGTTGGTATTCATGTTAATTAAATTAAATAAAAGTTTAACATCTAACTTTTTTAATAAGAAACATCCGGAGTTAAACAATTAAAAACAATTCAGTTAAACTTGGTTTAACAACAACATAACATTTTTCAAGTAACGCACAGTGGAGGAAGCTAATCCGAAAAAGAGGGAAACATAAATCTACAGTTTCTAATTTTTTTTTAGTAATTCCTTAAAATTTATTGTTTTTTTCTTTCATTAGGGTTTTTTTAAATATTTCTAATTTTTTTTTTTTATTAAATATTTTTTTTTTTTAAAGATCCCGATTTTTTTAAACCTTTCGATTGTTTTTGAATTTGGTATTTTTGTGAAATTAAAAACTTTTCATATCGATCTTTCTCCATTTTGTGATTTTCTATTTTTTTTTTTTTTATAATATTTCCATCAAAATCCAGATTTACTTTTTTTAATTTGTAAAGGATTGGCTAAGAGAGATCCAATCTACCATACTTTAGACCATGGCTGTGGAGTCAGAGTTTAGGTTTTTGTGCTGGAGTCGGAGTCGAAGTACCCATAAAACTTCGCGACTTCGACATGAAAATTTTAAAAAAAAAATATCAAATATTGCAATATTTAAAATATCGATTTGAAATTTTTACAGAATAATTTTCTTGGTATTTTTATTTAACCATTTTAAAGGAGTTTAAAGTTAAATAAGAACCAATCTCATATACATTTAGTATCAAGGTCGTAGTTGGAGTCGGAGTCGTACTAAAAAAATTTTAGCAGTTGTAGTCGGAGTTGTACAAAAAAAAATTAAGCGGTTAAAGTCGGTGTCGGCGTTAAAATAATTTTTTGGCGACATATAAAAACGTTTAAGCTTTCAATTTTTACTTTCTATCCTGTTCTTACCAAGCTTTTGTATGAAAAGGTACTGTTGCGTAAACGTGACGTTGTGTTGCGTATGAACCTGATAAATTTAAAATTGTTTAACGTTTTAACGTATAAGCTGTTAAAGAATTTTGTGTTTATTTATGTTTATTGATAAAGTGAAAATTCTATTGACATACATGACGTTTTTTTATATTTTTATAAAATTTTGACAAATTTTATGTTCTCTTTTTAACATACATATTTCAACACGCTTACGTATTTAAAATAACTACCAATCATTGAAGTATACCTCAACGTTTACGTGTCCGCAACATTCACGTATAAATTATAAGGCCTTAAGTATACTTATTGATAAATTTTAGTACCAAAATCCCGGTCCAGTAAAAAATATTCCTATTCCTCTAAATTCATGCAGAAAAAAAAATTTTTTTTTGTTTGAAATACTGAAAATTTTGCAAAAAAAAAAATTTCATCCGGGTTTTCACTTTGGAGTTGAAGATTTTAAGTTTTGTGTTGCCCGACATTTCGAAGAAACGGCGCACGGAGACAAGCATGCAAATTATATCTGTCTTGTCTGATCTCAACTTTATGTCTTGTGATCAACCACCCCTTGATGTAATTGTACAACTCAGATACACAAAGGATGTTACATCTTTGCAAAATGCCTGACTTGGATGTTACATTTTTGTATATCTGTGTCCTGCTTTTATTTACATTTGGAGCAAAAACTTAAAAGGGAACCATGAGGCACTATATAGAGGCAACTATGTCCTTAAGCTAGTATTTAATCTGGTTTGGGCTAATGGATTTGGAAAAAACCCCATATAGAGCATTCAACATGCCAAATTGGTGTAAGTATATACCCAAATGGGTATGGGTGATGCATCATCCCCCTCTTTTAAACCTTAACTTACCTACAACATGTATGTATCGCTTAGAAACGCTTGTGCTGTGAATGGATAAATGCCGTAGATGGCGATAGTGCACTCAGTTTGCCGTTTCAACTCACACTTAGTGATAGTGCAAAAATATTGCAATCATTTTTTGATATTCAGCCATGTTACAGAGTAGAATTCCGTTCGGAATGATTCCGTGCGGAATCGAAGAAAACATATTTCTTAATTAATAGAAAGTGTATTTTGATAGTTTTTTGGCCTTCCAGATACAGATAGTTTCATTCTAAAAAATGTTTTCGTGATTTTCTGAAGTACGAAAAAACGGAATGAATTCCGTTTTCGAACGGAATTGTACCCTGTGACATGGCTGATTGTGTGATGAATTGAAAATTTACAGCCTCTCTTAACATGAGTGATAGTGATGTTAACAAATTTTGCACTTTTTTTTCTTCACTCATTTGAGCTCAAAAATTTTACACTAAATTTAAAAACAAAGACTTGTTTTTTCATGATTAAGCCAATAATTATACAGTTATCGACAAAATTTCATTTTGTTTCATGTTCTTGGCTTATGCATATCCCCAAAAAAAAATCAAAAACAATGCACATACAAAGTAACAGTTTTTCAACTTAGGGAGACAATATTTGTATTCAGCTTTTTTGATTGCAACTTCAAATTTTGCACTATTTTGCATTCAATTTTCGTTTAGTGAAAAATGTGCAATATCACAAAAAATTTTGGTAGTAGTTAAAAAAATAACAATCATCATTAAAGCTGGTAAAAAAGAGTGCAAACTATTTTATTGCAGTTTTATTTAGTGGTAGTGAACTGCTGATTTAAATCAATATTTAGTGCACTACCTCCAACTATGATAAATGCGCAACAATTTGCTTTTTCTGACATAAATTTGCAGGCCCACTCTTACGCATATTTATTCGACCAATATAATCTTGTCTTGCATTTCAGAATGCCTATGTGCAAGGAGATCGACAAACATCATCCGCGTAGTCGCGGTTTTCTTAACGCCCAGGAAGTCCCCAGGCGTGTGACGTTTAGCTTAATAGTGTTAAGGACGACGTTAAATAAAAGACACATCCTTTTCTGAATAGTGTCTCTAGTTATATGTTTATCTATAAATCGGGAATTGGTATCATTTTGGCAATGAGCGGTATTATTTTTTTCTTTTTTTTTTACTTCTTTCCAGCGTAACGATGACCATAAGTCTTCATTTCAAAGGGTGTCGAACGCTTTCTTAAAGTTATTGGACATGAGATAAATAAAAAAGCGCTATTGTACGGATTGTTCAAAAATTATCATCTTGAGGCTTGTTGCTTGGTCAAGACAGGCTATTCCAGCGCGGAATGGATCTTTGTCTTGTCGTAGCACACCGTAGAGTTATGTGGAAAGGCTCGTGTTAACTATGTTCGCAATGATCTTATAGAGCATGTTTAATAAGTATACACCTCTCCATTTTTGGCATTTCGTAAGATCTCCTTTTTTTGTGGTACTTTGTTTTGAGTTCTTAAAGTGCTTGGTTAAGGAAAATGGTAAAAGTTTTCTTTGAATTAAAATCAACGTAACTTACAAACCACTGTTCCTGCTAATCACTTAATTGCCGTTAGAAAGTAATTGGCATTTTAGTATTTTTAAAAGAAATTATTATTGCAACAACCAGTTGCAGTCTTGAAACTGAAACTCTAACATTTTATGGCAAGCTACATGTCGAATTTAAATAAAAATGTTTCAAATTAATTTTCACCAAAAATCCAGTTATTTTTTGTTATTAAATTTAATTATTATTTATTCATTCCCTCACTCAGTCACTCATTGACTGAGACTATGTATTAATTGCAAATGCGTGAAACGAAATGGAGAAACTGCAAAAATCATATGATTCAATTTAAATAAAATGACAATTTTTTTCAAATGATTTACAGTGAATGAGTTTTATTTTCTTTTTCAATTTCAATTTCAAAAAAAAAAATAATTTTCAAATTTAAAAAGTTTTACAAACTTTTATTAAAAGAAACTGATCTAAAGAAATAAACAGAAAAGCCATTAAACGTTACATGTTACTTACTCTACATTTTATTATTTAATTAATTTTTTTTTTTATTTGCTTTATGAAAATATTATTATATTAAAGTTTTTTTTTTTTTTTGTAAAAAGTGCTCATCCAAGAGTAAAGTGCATCAACCGCAGAAAAAAAGAAGCGATATGTGTGATGTGGTTACTGCTAATGCTTTTAAGAGATTAAAGTTTTTTGTTTTTGTGTATGGAAGAAAATATATATTGGCTCCTCTAAATTGTAATTATCAAGATAATAGATTTTTATTTCTACCATTAGATAATTTTGGGTTTAATAATAAATGTTATCAACGATTTAAGCACAATAAAATATTTTATGCACCCTACTTTGAAGATTTAAACTTATATTAAAGCTTATCTTAGTCCAAATAAGTCATGAAAAATTAAGTACTAATGTACTTTTTAAACTGCAAAATCCACAATACTTCCAAGACTTAAAAAGTACCTTTTTCTAATTCCACACTATTCAACAAGTCTGTGGCAAAAAGGAAAAAGTGCTTCAGGGTCCTAGTAGACCTAATGTCATAGCCGTTCAATTGTTAAGTCTTTGTTTACACTATGAAAGTTTTCTTGCAGAACGTCTCACTTAATTGGTAAGAGGGAAAAAGACCATGATTTTCTTCTCTCCTATCTCACCAATAATCTCAGTCCTTCTTAAAGAAAACTTTTATAGTGTGAACCCAGACTTTGTATGGTTAATGGGTTAAGGTAAGTCACCTAACATCAAACACAGTGTTGCTCATAAAATTGGTTCAAACATCTGTTTTGTATGTTTAATGTTCTAATTTGGGCTTAAGTCGACTTAAGCTAAGTGCCCCGGTAGGCTAGCTGGTAGTGGGCATGTCCATCAGTGCCATGGTTACGGGTTCGATTCTCGCCAGAGACTCTGGTTTCTTGCAGACAAGCGTAGAGCTTCGCGGGATCAGCATAGGGACAAAATAAAAAAAAAACTTGAGCTTATGGCAGCTTTATAAACTTCATTTTTAAAAGTACCCATGAACAAAGTTTCAATTATCAAAGTTATTTTCGGGAATACAAAATTTATTATTAATAAGATTTCTGTATGACGTACTAAGTTCCCAATTTTGTATGTTTGATAAATACACTGAAATTTATTGTTGAGGGATAGCTAGCTTCATTGGTTGCTTAGGCCAGATCATCAGAAAAACTTTTCCTTAGATTTTAGAAAGGCCAAAAATATCATACAAATGAAACCATAAAGCGAATAAGAATTATAAGCCCTCAAAGTCTTACTTGTAACAATATCAAAGCCAAAGTCAAAACAAAACACCAACAGTAAATCCTTTCTTACATTCCCCTATTTAAATTTCAATTATTTCGTACCATTTTTTGGAAAGTTATAGCAAAATTACTTTTTGCTTACTTTTTTTTCAATGTGCAATAACATTTTACTTTCGATCTGCTACGTTAGGAGTATTTAGGAATAAAAACTATAACCGAATTAAAATAAATTTCCAAAAATAACATTTACAGCTTAACATAGCTTTCCTACAAAAAATTGACTTTTCCACATTTTCCTTATTGCCACTGGAGTATTGCAAAATATCAAAGAAAGTTGAAAGAAAAATTCAAAATTTAATTAAAGATTCGGCTATATCGTTAAAGAAAACGCCTTATACAATAATGCCAAGAAAGCATTAAACAGTAGAACTTAAATCAGGATGGAGTACGTGTAGGGTGGCCAAAGGTCAGGAATTCAATGCGGTCCATTTAGAGAGCCTAGAAGCAGACATCAATGCGGATCTATCCGCTCTCTCTCTCTCTCTCTGGTGAGGAGAATAAATTCACAATAATTTCTGCTTTCAATCAGAATAACGGCAAGGTTTATAGCTTCGCGGGATTTGCTTAGGGAAAAAAATATATGTAGATATAGGAAGCGAATCCCCAGATCTAAGGGCTAAATCAGCGGTTAGGAAACATATGTAAGTAGTTAAGATAAGGGTGGTATGTAATTGGGTGAGGCGTTCATTGCAAACGGTTATACACCATGTAGCGCTCCCATTTCGGAACCAACAAATATCATACACACGTGAAAGCGATCTTCTAATTTCAACTTAAATTTAATTTTAGTTTTGTAATTCACATTGAAATTTAAACGATTGCAATTTTTTCACAGCTAAAATATTTAATCTGAACTGAGCGAAAAAAAAATTAAATGTAAAAATAAAATTAAAACGAAGGAAAAAACTAAAAAATAAAAATAAAACAACAAAAACTACTATTACTATTTTTTTATAAACAGTAACAACTAAAAAATATAGCAACAAAAATAACAAATTATAAACTCTCAAACTGCAAAAAAGAATCTGAAAACTATTCACATTAAAATCCAGTCGTATTTGAAACATTCGTTTGTTGATTAACGGTTGGGATTTTCGATTATTGTTTTCGTTAAAATTTGTTTTCAACATCAAATGGAATTTAGAAAAATTGTGATATAACAAAAAAAAAAAGTATAAAATAATAACAACAAGAAATCGTTGAAAAAAAACTGTTAAATAATATAATCGGAATCTTTAAAAAAAACATCAGAATAAATAAATTTCTATGGATTATCACAAAACTTGTAATGGTAATTAGAATATTGATTATAAAAATTAAATATTTATTTACAAAAACATAATAAATAAATATGTATGTATATATGTCTACATTAAATTAATCATTTCGTAGTTAACAATGCAAAAAAAAAAAAAAATTAAAAAACAAATAATTTATTTTATCATAAATTTATTTGTATTGATCAAACAATTTTATTTCTCGTGTTATTTTCTTGCTGTTTGTTTAAATATTTGTTATCGGTAAACTTGATGTCGGTCGATGTTTGTTGAGTGTAAGTGTGAACGTGCTTTGTGATTTGAATTTTTTTTTTCCAAATTCGTTATTTATTTTAGTTCTACACGCCCACTTTTATTTTGACAATGTTCAATATTTTTTTCCAAATAATTTCATATTTAATGGGAAATTCAATTGTATTGCGAAAAAAAAGAATTTTATCACAGCGGAATTTGTAAAGTTGTAAAAATTACACAAAATATTTTACCTTAAATGATCAAAGAATTATTTTAGTTTATTTAAGGGAACTGTTAAAAACATAAAATTTATTTTTGAAAAAAGACTTGTTAATATTTTAATATTATTTAGTGCTTTATATTTTACTAGCATTAATTTCGCTACTTCGTGAGCGTCCCCCTTTCTTTCGTGGACATATGTATGTATTTTTGTATATGCCAAAGTTTATGTTTCTAGATTAAACAAGGAGCAGTTGTAAAACAAAAACAGTAACAAGCAGTTATTATCATTCGCTCAGGACATTGCATGTTTAATTTAATGCATATAGGTGCAATATTACCGAAAGACCCCTTTTACATATTCTGATTCACTCAGGACCTTGCATGTACAATTTCATGTTTCTATGCCTAATACTAATGGAAATTCAAAAAGTACCAGCTAAAGAACAAAAAAGTACCAGAAAGATCAATTTTACAGATTACCATTCACTGAGGACCTTGCATGTTTGCTTTTATGTTTCTAGGCCTAATACTAATGGAAATTCAAAAAGTACCAGTTAAAGAACAAAAAAGTACCAGAAAGATCAATTTTACAGATTATCATTCACTGAAGACCTTGCATATTTACTTTTATGTTTCTAGGCCTAATACTAACGAAAATTCAAAAAGTACCAGTTAAAGAACAAAAAAGTACCAGAAAGATCAATCTTACAGAATCTCATTCACTGAGGACCTTGCATGTTTACTTTTATGTTTCTAGGCCTAATACTAATGGAAATTCAAAAGGTACCAGCTTAAGATCAAAAAAGTACCAGAAAGATCAATCTTTCAGATTCTCATTCACTAAAGACCTTGCATGTTTACTTTTATGTTTCTAGGCCTAATACTAATGGAAATTCAAAAAGTACCAGTTAAAGAACAAAAAAGTACCAAAAGCTCAAATTCTCATTCACTAGGGACCTTGCACGTTTCATTCACGCAGGAACTTGCACATTCTTATCCACTCAGGACATTGCATATTGAATTTTATGTTTACATGTAAAAAATTTACTAAAAACAGAAAGTACCAGTTGTAAAACAAAAAGCTAAAGAAAGGAATTTTATTTTCGGTACTTCCCCCTTTTTGGTACCTATGCTCTTCCCATTAAAGAATCAAGAATTTCAATATGTCAATGAGTGGAGAAAAATGTTTTGAAAAAAAAAATTAAGACTTTCGTCACTGAAATGTTCGAATTTCTAAATGGCCAAAAAAACTTGTCAACTGCTTGTGCAGCCGGCGAATTCAACGTGTGCGTGTGCTGGGCGTAATATTCGCCGTCATATCTAAATTTTTTGATTTTTCATCAAGCGTTGTCGGTGTCACACATGCAAACACATTTTCACTAATACTACCACAATGCTTGATGAGTACTCCCAGTTGGCCAACGGCAGTTGACGACATCTTCGTCAATGATGTATGAACGACTTGCTTTCTAAAAGACAATTTACAGGAAATCGTCGTGACGACAGTTTGAGCTTCGTTGCCTTATATTTAGCTCTATGTAGGACTGTATGAGCGACATTGTCTTATAAGTTGTCCTCTATTTAACTCTATGTGAGACAGTATGAGCGACACTGTCTTATAAGTTGTCTTGTATAAATGCTTTTGACTTGCTTGGATTTCTAAAAATTCTCATTTTTTTTTTAATTTTTGATTAAAATACCTACAAAAAATTTACAAATTTGCTCTAACCAGTAAGACCGAAAAATGCTGATGAAGTTATTCGCGGGCTGGAAAATGGATTACATGCAGTTAATACTTCACAGTCAACTTTGGGATTGCTTATAAGACACTTGTTCGAAAATGTCGTTGGCGATTTGTTCCTGCTGTCCCTCACATGTCGTGCAGGAAGTAACATTGTCGTGCATCCGTCTTCGAGGATGTCTTAAAGACGGGGCCAACTGGGCTTTGATAAGTGTATTTGCGCTTTAAAGAGTACCGGATTCGTATTTGTACTTTTTAGATTAGTTGCGAATGTTATATAAACTTTATTTCTATGCTCATTGGTTTAAAAATTTGATGGGGGATGAAAAAGTTCAAAAATTCCTTTAAGAGCCGAATTTCAAATAAGTACCAGACACCTGTGTACTTATTTTTCTAAGGAACCACGATTAGTATTGCATTTTTTTTTTGTAGTTCTGGAGATATAAGGTTGCCGAATTTACAAGTTTTTGCCCTATAAACATTCGAATTTTCAAAAATCCCGTCTTAGAGGAGATACCAACCTCCTGTCCAAATTTCAAGTTTTTAGCTTTAGTCGTTTAGGCAGCGCGATAATGAATCAGTCATTAACGTTACAATTTTTAATATATTTAGATTATATTAGACAGAAAAAGCTAATTACTTCTAGAAATGTAAACCAATTTTTTGGATACAAAAAATGTTAACTGATTTTTTTACAGTTTTCGTGCCCTTTCAAAACTGACTTAACACCCTGACTGCAAAAGTCTTCGCAATCGAGTGTTTTTGGAATGTACACATGAATTTGGCTAGTGTAGAGTACGGTTTTCAATATTTTGTTCCCGTTTAAGCAGCGTTGTTCTCACATTTAGTCACACCACAATTTCCAACATGAAAAAAACCGCAGAGCAATGTAAATATACGCCTTCTTGATTGTCATTGTTGCGTTGTCGTGTCCTTCATGTTCCCAACATCAAAGGGCACAAATAAGTTATTCTGACAACGTTTTGTTCTTGTGCATGCAAAACAAAAACTAGATTCAGCGATCTAGAAGTGAATGACGTGTTCTTTCAGAAACGACGCAACACTGCACACTCTTAACACCACAATGTTTATTGAACAATATAAGGTGTTTTATCTAGTTGCTGGTTTATTACAGTTAGCGGCGATGCTCTTAAAGAAGAAATATTACCGCCAGTCATTCAAATTCAGCTTGATCTATGCAACAGCTAGCAAAATCATTGAATACTGTATATCGTATTCTATACTTAAGGGCAATTAAGGACCATTTAATTAGGAAATGTCTTTAATATATGACCCACAAAAGTCGGATTCATTTTACTATGGTAAGGCTTGACGAACATTTGAATGATGTCATAGTTCCAAAAAATTTGCATGCATTGACTCTAAAATATATTTCATTTCAAAATCAAATTATAGTTGAGATATTCTGAAATATTAATGAAGGCAGTTTTTTGAGGAAAATGTAACTTTGGCATGATAAGTTGTAATTTTTTTTTTTTTTTTTTTTGAAACTTTCAAGCATTATTTAGATAAGGGAAGAATTTCGTCAAAATAGTTAAGACTTGTATAAAAGTGTAAAACGGCCTTAAAAGATCGTCTTGAGATCTTTAGGAAAGCTTTTTTTAAAACTAATGGGTTTTAAGCTCAATGCTTCTTCCGACAATGCTAGTTTAACAACGATTATAGATCTTCGTTTAGAGGTTTTACATAGAGATACATCTTAAAAATTTACTGAATGTGCAATAGCAAGAAGAAGTTACCCTTGTTCGATAATGTTTCTTAAAAAAATGTTTGTAATCTTCATGTCACTTGCAACATTTTGAGAATAATGCTTTATTCAATATGTATCACAATATTCTCATGAATAACTTTGCAGACGTTCATACTTAAACAAAAAATTTTAAATGCCGAATATGAAATTCTCAAATTCGTAAAATATTTTGCGATAATTGCTAATAATCATATTGAGATAAAAAAAAAAAAAATCACAAAAATTTAATATGAACTTGAAACACGATCTATTTAATTTCAAGTTAAATGAACTTCTTCCCAAAGTTTGTGATAAAACAGTATTAAATTTTGTTTGTTTTTTTTTAATAACTTAAATACCATCGTGACGATGTTTAATTTGTACAATAAAAAGAAGTAAAATATTTCGTTACTTCCAGACAATGTACTTGTTTAAACATAATTAGTTATTAAAACCAAATTATTTAAAGAAAATGTAAAATTAATCAAATTTGGTGTAGGTATGTATGCTTTAAGGCGTATGCGGGCAGTTCCAGCATAAAGTCTACCTTTTGTAACGTAATGCCAGAAGTAATTTAAATTATTTCTCAAACAATTTTATACGTATAATTTACTTTTTTTTTTGGTGTAAAGCGCAACTTAATGTAGAAAGAAAGGGATAACGGTTGGACAACATGGTCCGAAAATACAACCTTATTTTCATTTTGCTGTTACATTAAAACAAGTAGACTTTTCGCGGAAAATTCCCAAATGTACCTTTAATATCGCCAATGTGTATGTGATATTCGAAGGTGGCATAGAAAACGAAAAGAAAATTAAATGTGTTGGCAGCATTAAACAATGCTGTTTGTGTCATTCCTAGGTTATGTTCACCTTTTTACTGAATTAAACGGTCATGTTCTGACAATCGCACGATTTGTAATCGCAAAACGCTAGATTTATTTTATGGTGTTCTGCAACTCGTTCGTTTTGCTTGCGATTTGCCATAGTTTCTTATAATTATTCTGGTTCCATTGAGCATACTTTCGCAATTGGAAGTCGCCAAACTTCTTGCGATTGCGATTTGTAGAACACCTATGATACGACTTCAAGTCAGAATCACAAATGTTTAGCGTTTTGCGATTGTCAGAACATACCCGAAAGTTAAGCAATATTAAAATTGAAACCATTGTGCGACTTATTGCAAAATATAGGACAAAATGGAAATAATATGGCGAATTTCATACACAATAATATTACAAATGTATGGGCCGCTTTAACCAAATAAGGTATATAATTTGAAGTGTAGATTGCCATTATCTGATACTCTTAATGCTTCATAGGTCTAACTGAAAGCCTTCCGATCCCACCACGTTTACTATTATTATATTTCCACCGGGCATATATGTACATATAAAAGATCTACCGCATAATTAAGCTCAATTTCACACTTTGATACCATAACACACAGCAAGACCTTGACAGTTTTACTTGTAAGAGCTCTTTATATAAAAAGGTTGAAAGCTCCAGCTCATTTAAAATTTACGAAATAAGTGTTAACTTTGTTAAGGAGTTGCCACCTCCACTAAAAATTTCGAAAAATTATATAGACTATTGTTTTTTTTAGACCATTGGTAATATACTGCCAAAACTTTATAAAAATTGGCCTAGAAGTTTATGAGCCTACAAAATTAAAAAAAAAATAATTTTTTCTTTAGACATATTTTTAAACTGATGTGCGAATAAAATAGTACTTTTGATACGAAACAATTTTGGTTAAATTTTTTCGCTTTTGGTTACTTTATTTTTACATTTTGGTTACAAAATTTTTTTGGTTGTGGCAACGCTGAATGCAAGTCAAAATCCACTTAAAGAATTTTTACACGCATCGGAATTACTCTTGAGATTAAACACGAAAAACAGTTTCCCAGCTTTTTAATATCCTCTAAAAATTAACTAAATTTCAGACCGCGCAGACTATGTGGGTGGAATCGACAATGAAGCAATATTTTTTGAAGATTTACAAGTAGCAGCGGGTCTTGGTCGCTTAGGTCCAGATGTAAGCCACAGCAATCCTACAGACACTAGTGGCGTTGGTGGTGCAGGTGAAAATTCAGCACTGCCATGCACAGCCAAAACAGAAACACCCGTAACATCACCGTCTCCCATAACATCAGTGGGAGCCGACATAATTCTACCCTCAATACCAACAGTCTCGGCACGTGTTAGCTTAACGACAGCACCAGCAACACCACACATTGGTATACATCACAATCACAATAATAATACACTATCACACCTGCCCGAAAGTCCACCAGATTCAGGATCTGAACCTCCCTACAGCCCAATGCAAGATGTGCAGGGTTTAACTTTAAACACCCGTGATTTATACAGTCACAGAAATGGAAATGGAGGAGGAGGTGGCAATTCTTCGAACGGAGTAATAAATGAGCTACACAATATGCAGCTACACCATCCACCACAACCGCCGCCATTGCCACAACAACAGAACCACTACACACATCTATTGGAAAGTCAAATAAATTTAAATCCTTTGACTAGTCCTCCAACTCCCGACGCATTAGCAACAGGAGGCATACGTGTAAAACATGAAACCGGTCTCATAATCAACGCGAATAATTTAGCACAAACACTTAATAGTCAAACGATGCATTCCAATACACCCCACAGTCTAGATACTCATATTGAGATGCCCAACCAGCAGCAATCGCAGACTCATCATATGTATGCCAACAATCATCAGCTTCATAACAGCAACAATAATCAAATTAACTTCGAAAGCCTTACGAACAAACTATATGCCCAAGCAGGTCAACCAACGCCTGCTGCAGCATATCATATTAATTTAAGTCATATAGAGCATCCTTTACAATCGGACACCCCCAATTGCATGTTGACCACCATAGGCGATTTGCCTCATGTGCAAGTTGTAGGCACTAGCATTCCCTCCACTCCAACTCTAGGCCGAACATCCGCCCCCTCCACTCCCAATCATCAGTCATCCTCACGTAAACGAAAAATGACCACACAAATTGATGATCCTGATTTTCGTTGTGTCAAACCAGATCCTGGTTTAATATTAAGTCCATCTCGAAGTTCGGTTTGCTCCACTCCCCTGCCGGCAGAAACTGCAAAAAGATGCTCCATATCTCCCTTAAACATACAGCTAAGCAACCACGACATGATTGATACTCCAGCCCCCTCAAATGCCTCACTTTCACCTGCACTTTCCTCCGTTAATATGGATGGTAGTGCAAAAAATTCTGACACCGCATCACAAAGTGGTGACGCTATGAGCCCTTGTATACGTTTTGCTCCATTCCAACAGCAAAATTGGCATAAATTGTGCGATCAACATTTACAAGAAATCTCCGTAGTCTATTATCGTGTGGATGCTGATAAGGGTTTCAATTTCTCCGTATCGGATGATGCGTTTGTGTGTCAGAAAAAGAATCATTTTCAAATAACTTGCCATGCTCGCTTGCAAAGTGAAGCAAAATTCGTAAAAACACCGTCCGGTTTAGAGAAGATCAAATCCTTCCATTTACATTTCTATGGAGTGAAACTGGAGGCTCCCAATCAAACCATACGTATAGAACAAAGCCAATCGGATCGTTCGAAAAAACCATTCTTTCCTGTACCGTAAGTATTTTACAATTTTTAATTATTTAGAACTCCTCTAATTTATGTACACTTTGTTATGTTTGTTTAAAGTATCGATCTCCAAAGTCACATTGTTAGCAAGGTAACAGTGGGACGCTTACACTTTTCTGAGACTACCAACAACAATATGCGCAAAAAGGGACGGCCTAATCCCGAACAGCGCTATTTTCAACTAATAGTGGCTTTACATGTTCACACCGCTTCTGGGGATTTTCCCATTATCAGTCAAAGCAGTGATAAAATTATAGTGCGTGCCTCCAATCCTGGACAATTTGAATCGGATGTTGATCTTTGTTGGCAACGAGGCATCACCCAAGATTCCATTTATCATGCTGGTAGAGTGGGTATTAATACTGATCGTCCCGATGAGAGTTTGGTAGTCCACGGTAACCTCAAAATATCCGGCCATATTGTCCAGCCCAGTGATAGTCGAGCCAAGCAGGAAATTAGGGAATTGGACACATCTGTTCAGCTGCGCAATCTTCAAAAGATACGCATTGTGCGCTATCGCTTGGAGCCGCAATTTGCACTGCATTCTGGCCTAAAAAGTCACAAAGACGCAGAAGATATTGTGGACACAGGTGTAATAGCCCAGGAGGTGCGAGAAGTTATACCCGATGCCGTACAAGAGGCTGGTAGTGTTGTTTTGCCTAATGGCAATGTCATTGAGAATTTCCTATTGGTTAATAAGGATCGTATACTTATGGAGAATATTGGTGCTGTCAAGGAGCTATGCAAAGTGACGGGCACTTTGGAAACGCGCATAGAAAATTTGGAGCGTGTCAATACCCGCTTACAGCGAGCTAAAGAAAATGAATTGCAGTTTTTGCATTGTAAAAGTATAACAAGCAACAGAGATGGCTATGAAATCTGTTCGAATAGAACTCTACAAATTATTATCTTCTTACTAGTAATAGTTATGGCAGCATGGTAAGTTTGTATTTGAACGAGGTTTTTCAAAAAAAATATTAATTTGTTCGCTTTGTTTCAGTCTGGCTGCTGTTTCCACCTTATATTTTGTTGAGCACAATAAAAAACAACAGAATTTAAAATACCTAGACAGCATACAACTCTTAAATAACGGTCATATCTATGGACATGATGGTCTAACGTTAACAGAACAGGAGCACAATTTCATTAACATGTTAAAGTCGGCTAGAAATCATACCCACTGGCCGACATTTACTTATCAGCCAGCAATTTCAACGGGAGGCGTACTAGACGAAGTTCGTCTGAAACAACACAGTCGGAATAATACAGAATATCATAGAGCTGATTTAAGATATTTGGGAACACCAGATGATATTCTCAATCCCTCTTCCTCCCAACAGTTAAGAAATGATGAGATAACAGTGGTAATGGAAAAGCCCTCGGTGGGACATGAACTTTTGCAGTCGTACAATGAGCCCCAACGAGTCACTACAGCACCTACACTAGCACGAAATAATAAGACTTCGATTAGCAAGCATAAAAATAAATGGCCTCAACCGCAAATAGTTTTGAGGGTAATGCAATCTGCCACTCACCGCAATGCTTTGCCCATATCGCGTTCTCTTAACTTAAATGGCCAAACAAATGAAGAGTCCCTTCAAAGTGCTTCGCACAATGTCAGCGAAACATCAACCGAAAAAATTCCAGAGGTTCAACAAGATTTCGAAAATAATTCCATAGACACCGATTCACAGCAGCAAAATCGCAATCGTTTGAAGTCAGCACCAGCCAAAATACGCATACCAGTCGCCAAGGAAGCAACACATAGTGAAATACAAAAGTTAAATATTGATTTGCCAATTGTAAGTACTTCGAGCAGTAACATAATCGATGAAAAGGGTCTGGTATTAGAAAACTCTGTTACCCAATCAAATATCTTAAGGCACACTAATGCCAAGGGAGGAGAGTTAGTTATATACAAAACTGTTTCACCACCTACGTCCACAACTAGCACCACCAGTAGTAACGGTTTAATTAACAAAGTTAATACAGATGCTCCTCATGCGAATATCTCTCTGGAAAATCAATCGATATCCAATAAAAGTCGCAATTTTGTAGATCGCACCACAGATAATTCGGATCTTTTACAACAGTTATCAAATGATAATAATGAATCCATCTACAGTGCTACTGATATAATTGGCAATCCTGTAGACTTCATACTCGGGCTAGATGATCGACAATCTTTGTTAGGAAGACGTTCTACTTCCTCATCTTCGGCCTTAAACGCTGGAACGAACGTAAATTCCTATGTGCAAAGTTCGATGGTGTATGTGAATACATTTGGTGAACCAGAGCAATGTAATAGTAAATCAAAACGTGAGGATATATCAAATTGTCAAGTAAGTCCGAAATTATAAAAATTTAATTTTTCACAAACTAAACTCTTTGAAATTTTTTTAACAGTCCGTTTGCTTCGAGGAAAACAATCAACTCCTAACACCCAGTCAATCTAATTTGAACTTAAAATCTACAGAACTTAAAAAAATAAAATCCTCTCTCCAACAAGAGGAAATCGATAATGAAAATCATAGTGAATCTGAAGATAATGATGCTATTATAGACGACGAATTACAAACTACATTTGAAGTCAGTTTTAAAAATAAAGAAACCCTTAACGCCTCCATATTAGCAGCTTCCCTACCTCAAGGAAAAACTACTCACACTAAACAAACTGCTACAAAACCATTGAACGCCGAAGAACAACGTAATGAAGATGCCGAAAATTTTGATGTTCTTTTAGAGCATAATTTTTCCGACGAAAATGCCGATGAGGAAACAAAAACAATAAAGAATGATAAGAATGACATTAGCCCTTTGCAACCAAAACTCTCCATAGATCCAGATTTGCCACCCACAGATACAGATTGTTGGAAAATACGCAGTTGTATATGGGCGGAACGTTTGAACAATACATTCGCAACGGAAGATTTTTGTCCCAAGCTGGGTAAATCGTTGAATAAAACATTTGTCGTACCGCTGTCGCGTTTCTTTAAGGAACAAAGTATTGAATTACATTTAACGTATGTTCAGAAATTTTAATTTGTTTTTTTCTATTTGTTTTAATTGATTTGTATGCTCTATTTTTGCAGGTCTTCCCTTCCTTTGCAGTGGGTACTTTGCAATTTACACGAACATTCCCCAAATGTTTTGCAACGTAGACGTAATACCTCATTACTGCTTCTCAATGTACCAAGTCGGGGCTACTTTGTTAAAGATTTAATTTTACGTGCCACCAATGATCCTGAAAAGGTAAACATTTTTTGAGAGTTTTTAAAATGGTGCGAACGAACAAATCGTTCCATCTTTATTTACCCCAATACAAATGTCGTATTGGCATAACAACTTATCTCAATATCACGCAATAACCATGACAAGTGTTAATTACAGTATTATAGAAGGATCATAAAAAATTCTTTCTCTCGTATGACATTCACTTTAGGGTTCATATTGAGTAACAACTTCGTATATAAAGGAAAATTTAAAATGTATTAAGGGTATTCACGTGACAAGTTGCACCCTTTGAAAAAAAGCAAAAGTGGAAACACATAACAACAACCACAAAGAAAATTATTTACGCACAACTAATTATCTGTGTGGTTGTTGTTACATTTTTGCACTTTTGCTTTTTCGCAAGGGTGCAACTTGTGACGTTAATACCCTTACTGTCATTACTTTGTCGCTATACTTAATGCAGAAATCGGTGTTTCGATTAAGACGGTTTAAGATTATTAACATTCTAAACGCCCAACTATAACATGACAAAGCTGGCAACTGTGCGGATGTATGTTAATCAAACGTTTTTATGATACTTTTTAATGAAACTGACATTTGCTTATGCAAGAACGCAACTGATAGCACTTCCCGTACGGAATCAAATGTGTTTCGATTTTGTTTTTTAAATGCATTTGAGAGGATTTTTGTTAATTTTTACATGAGCTTGAGCAAGCTCATGCATATTATAGTTGGACCTTAAGCGTTTAATAGGGTATACTAAGTTTGTCAATTCTCTACAGAATTTTGTATTATTGATCTTAGACCCCATAAAGTATATATATTCTGGCTCCTTGGGTAATTCTAAGCCGATTTAGCCATGTCCGTCTGTTGAAAACACGCTCACTTTCGAAAAAAATAAATGAACAATGTTGGTGTCAAATTGCTTTTGGTTATCCTAAGCAGTTTGGGATTGAAATCCTAACTATGAATCAAACTGTAGAAGAACCTCCTTAAAAATTTATATTTATGGCGGGAAATAATACCATTCAATTTTGAGATAACCGGTCCATTACTTGCCGTAGGTCTTACATTAAGCAGCCTTCTGGAAACCACTTTAAAGCTTTAAAACGCTATTATAAATTACACTGCTATATCGAAATTTATTATAATTTAAATTTGTTTTTTACCAGAAAATCCTCTACAGAATTTTGTAATGATTGGTATACATATAATTTACCATGGGTCCAATATAAATTCCCCGCTCGAAAATAATTTTAGTTCGGCTAAGACTGTAACGAATCACGATATTTTACTCAAATTTGTTTAACTTAAGTTTTAAAAGACTAGAAATATAAGCCCAAATCTTTCTGATTTTCGGTCAATTATGTAAAATAGGTCTAAACCACAACCAATTTTTATACTGACGCCCGTTTTTATAAAGATTAATTAATAATTTATAAGTCATAAAATTAAAATAAAAAACTTACTGAAAAATAAGAAGATAAGGATGGCAAAAAATGTTACGTGCGGCAGGTCACATACGACAATGATTAAAACTAACTTTAAAAAAGTATGAATCATCATTGGGAAAAATCAATACCATTTCTAAGAGACATTATTACATAACATTCTAAAATAAATCGGCATTTAATTTGTTGGCCGCTAAAATCACTTCTGTTTTCATCACGTGCGAATGCTTGTTTTTTTGCAGTTGGCTTGAAAACGAAAAAATTCATTTTTATTTCGAATTCTTTTTTCACATACTTTTGTAATTTTTTAAAATTAATTATTTGAAATTTTATTTTATTTACGGTCTTTTTACCAAGATCAGTGATAATGAACTATCAGTTATAACCAGGGCTGTGGAGTCGGAGTTGAGGTTGTTGTACCGGAGTCGGAGTCGAAATACACACAAAAACTCGGGACTATGACTCCAAAATTATTAGGCATAAAAAATTTTCTAATATTTTAATTTTTCTGAAAATTTTGAAAACTTCGTAGGTAATTATTTTCGAATTTATTTTTTAGGATCTTCTAACGTAAGCGAACTTTTCTTGGATTTCAATAATAATACATAATTGTAATTTTAGATCGTTCTTTTATTTTGGCGATTTTTTTTATGTATTTTATTATTTTTTTTCGATTTTGAAGTTTTTTGATTTATTTTGAGAAATTGTTATACACACATGTATGTATGTATATAATATATTTTTTTTTATTTTCATTTCAGTCAAATGTTTGCCAGGAACGACCCAACGAAGGCAACACTATACTGCAGTACAATTTTAGAATTTTAAGAAATTGTGATTGAAATACACAAAAACAACACTGTATCCTAAACGAAATGAGTTCTTAAAACTTAATTAAAAAAGTTTTAATTTAAATTATTTTTTTTATCTGTACTTTTATTTTCATATACATACCTATAATATATTTAATTTTTTTTATAAAAACAAAAAAATACAAACATTTTTCAAATAACAATTGTATCACAAAATACATTAATTTGTTAATTATGTTAATGAAACTGAAAAAAAACTATTTAAAAACTTTAGAACAAATTGCAAACAAACGAACAAAAAAATTTTTTGTTTTACTGCTTCTTTTTTATAATTTTGTAAATATTGAGAGTATGTTGTTAAAATAAAATAATTAAATTCTAAAACATAAATAATTTCTTTGAAATTTCATTTCAATGATTTGTCTTTGCAACAACACCAACAAACTAAACGATTTACGAAAAATTAAAAAATATTAAATTTATGAACTTTAAAATAAATTTATTTTCACTGCTATATCAAATATATAAATATGTAGAATGAATGATAATTTTAATTACTATAAATTAAAAATGAAAATGATGGATGATCCATGATATAATTCTTATCATGATTATTTAATATTTATTATAAAAAAAATAAAAACAAAATATTTAGAAAATTTATAAATAAAAAATAAACGCTGTTTTATTTTTAAAAGTGCTATGAAGAATGTATTTTAAAGTGAAAAAATCATTCACTTACCTTTTAACAGAAAATATTTTAAGTTTCAATTTTTTAACAAATAGGATCTGGGAATTTATTTCTCATATTATTCGAACGTGTATTCTAATGCCTAATACATCACTGATGGTTTAAACGTTGGTTTAGTTGAACTAAACTTGAATTTTAATGTAGTTTAAACTCAACAACTATAAATCAGTGTCTCATGTATTATATGTTGTTAAAAAAATAACATGTGGCAGCACTACGATAAATCTTAGCAAATTCATACGGTCTGTGTTGGTAGTTTAAACGCCCAATTTTATGCGTTTAAAAATGGTTTATATCTTTGGTGATTTATAGATTTTTTGGTTTAAACACATTTTAAACCAAAAAGATAGTTTAACTTGCTCTGATTTTTTAGCCCTAAGTCAAATTACAATCCTCAAAAGCTTTTATACTTTATTAGTCTTATTATTGACTTAGAATACACATTCGAATAATATGAAAATTTATATATTCAATTTTTTATTTTATCTATGGCAACACTTTCGGAAACGCCAGCATTTCTCTTATTTGAAATTTTATTTCCGTTTTTTTAGCTTTCATTTTTATTTAGTTGATTTCCTTTTTTTAAGCACACACACACACACATACAAATATATTCATTGCATTTAACAGCAACAACTTAAAATCCAAAATAACGAACGGCAGCCAGGGTTGTCAGATGTTTGGCGACCTAATTTTTGATTTGGCGACATGGCGATTTATCAAATAGTTGGCGATTTTGTTGGCTATTTTTGATGAGCTATGAATTTGTTTTAAAACTCGTTATATACATACCTACCAAAAGAAGAAAAAATATTATTTTTATTCTAGTATTTTTTTGTATTAAATTTGAGGCATTCATATGTTTGGTCAGTATTTGAAAGTATGTTTTTCATGTTTAAAAGTAGTCTTGAAAGAATCAATAAATAGAATTCCTTAAAACATGAATATATTTAAAGTCTATGAACATTTTTTCCAATTTGTGTATGTGGCAATTTATTATCACAGATAAAAAGATTTTTATGAATCCTAAAGCGGCTCATACACTTGCAATAAAATTGTTCAATTTTACGTATTGTACAATTAGATCGCTAATGTGTAAGTGATATTCGATGATGGCACAATATATTGGACACAATAAAAAGACTAGATTTTTATTGAACAACGAAAAGAATGTGAAATGTGTTGGCACCATTGTACAATGCTGTTTATGTTATTCCTATAGGTTATGTTCACTTTTTTATTGAAAGAATGAAACCATTGTGCGACTTATTGCATGGTATAGGACAAAATGGAAATAATATGGCGAATAACATATACAACAATATTGCAAGTGTATGGGCCGCTTAACGTACCTTTGGATGTTTACGAAACACAATGGAAAAAATAAGCGTTTTCTAATTGTAAAGAGGGTTTTAATGATGATATTTCATTTAATTTATATAGGTAAAGCCCAAAAGTTTATTGCTATGTGCTGTTGTTCTTTATTATGAACTCCACAAAAATTCGCCTTCGAAATAGAATGCATTATGAACTTCTAGATGCATTATTAGGAGGTTTAAATTATATGAATGTGAATAGTACATGTTGCAGTTCTTTTGTACTTTCGTTGAATAAATTTTATTCCCTTACAATGTATTTCAATAAGGAAGACAAATAGCGAGTCTGTCCGGTAAAGCGTTTTAGATATATACATAATAGGAATGCAGCTTATATACATACAAGTATATATTCAATATTTGTTTAATACTAACCGCAAAAATTCGGTTTTGTTACTTTAAATAGACTACGAGTATTATAAACTATTTTATAGTAAACATTGTACCTCTAACATCTAACATTGTGTTCACTAACTATTTTAACTGTGTTCTATATATATATTTAACAAAATATATATCATGGCGACTTTTTTAAAAATTTTGGCATATTTTAGCGATTCTGAACTAATTTATTTTTTAGGATTTTTAAAAAATAATTTTAATATGTAATTATAAAAATATTTATGTATTTTATTGTCAAAAACTAAAAAAAAACAAAGGCTTTGGCGATTTATGACATTGAATTGGGCGGAAAAGGTAAAATTCAGTCTGACAACCCTGACGGCAGCATATAACAGAAAAGAATTTGATGAATTTTTGCGACACTTTTTTCGCTTCTATTTAAACAAATAACAAGTGAACACTATTAAAAATCATTTATTTACAACACAAAACAATTATTGAAAACAAATTTTAACAATAATAACCAATTTTTAAATATTTTATTGCTGTTTTTACTTTAACTTTACTATTTTTAAAAGACGACGCGACGCGTACCGTTAGAATTGCAATAATAAACTAAAAAAATATCAAAAGAAACAGCTAGAAAATCAGTTTGGTAGCATTCCTATATATGAAGTTGTACAGGAGGTAGTGAGAGCAAAAGAGATCGCAACAAGTGCATTTTTGTCAAGCAATAAAAATAGTAAAGGTTTGTGGTTCTTCCAGTGTTAAGAACAGCTACATATTTAACATTTTTTCGACAGTAAGAACTGTAGTCACTATTTTTAAAAATCAACTAACCCTTTTTTTATTGAGAAAAACAACAGTAGCTGAAATTTAATTTTCTTTTTATTTCTGCTTAATCATACAATAATGTTTTGCCTATAAAAATTTAAACACCAAACGGTTGATCTTTACCATCTTCATGATACTTAATATAAGTTTCACCATGGGTAAAGTCTTTTGTACCCTCCAAACGTCCACGCGGAGGTGCCTTACTATAGTCAAATGCCTTTTCTGATTTGCCAAACATACGATTGGCTTCTTCAATTTGTTCACGATATTTACCCACAACCACAGATTTGCCGGTTATAGGATCCGTTATGTCACCAAGTTGATAAACAACTTTTTCAACTTTGTGGGTAATGAGAGTTGTTAAACGTTCGGGTAATTCACGTATTAAAACTATATCACCAGTTTTGCATACCTTTTGAGGATCATGGGCAAAGAAGAATTCATCTTTTTTGAAATACTAAAAGAGAATAGGTATAAATTATTTAAAATCAAGTTGGTAAGAAACGCTTACCATATTAAGATTTGTATCCAATTCCATGCGTCGTATACGTATTTTGGAAGCACTTTGTTTAACACATGGTATACATTGTCCCAGTAATAGTAAGTTACGTGCTGACATTATTTATTTATTTAAAAACTATTAAATACGTGCTAAACTAGGAATTTTTACAAAAGTTTGTCAAAAAGTGAATAGCAATGTCAGCTGTAAAAATTATTTTTTTAATGTGATTGCTCAAACCATAGAAGAATAGGTAACTTGGCAGCACTTTTATGTTATATATATTTGCCCCCGGTCTAGACCACAGATAAATATCTCAGGAATTTGTCAACATCTTCGGCAGAAAAGCAGAACAATATTAAAAAAAACAAGTGATGGAAAATTCAAAAAAGAAGAAAACTTAAAGTTAGGAAAGTGGCGCAAACGGATAGTTTTCGGGTTATGGGCCTCTTAAATTTTCAAATAAATATGCGATTTTCGACTACACTTATGAACGTATAGGGCCAATATTGGTATTATTTTAAAGTTTTTGAATATATATTTCTGAATAACGGTTTTTACAAAATTTTACGTCAATTTTACTTTCCACTAATCAATTTTCTATTATCCTAGTTACTTGTTATTTGGAGCTTCGGGTCATTTTTATATTTAAACTGGGGATGTAACGAAACCGATATATCGGCGATACTTTGGATTTGCCGATATTTTTCTGGCGATACGACGATACTTTTTTTTAATAGTTTTTCTAAAAAAAAACAGTTTGATTTTCAATGCTTATATTTTGCATAACAGCTTTCAACTTTCAAAAGCAGAGCATAAAATCAAACAGAACAATAAATAATTTCTTTAAATTCTTAGGCTGGAGGTCCACACCACGCGTTCTATGTGTGCGCTACCTTTTTGTCCGTTTCTTAAGACGTATGCAAAAGTATAAAGTAGTTCTACTTCATACTTTAGAAAGTATATATATTCTACGCGTGAAACTTGTAAAATTTACGGTACTTCTTTATGGACAGATATATAAACGCGTTAAACGCTTGGTGTGAACCGGTAGCTTTTGCCGTTTTGCTTTGTTCCATAATAATGAAATTTTCTCTCGTTGATAAGTCTTGTAAGTATGTATTTGTACATATTACAATTTTCCTGCCGTTTTTTATTCATTTTTGGAAGAATAAAAGCTATTCACTGCTACAATGTCTGAAATACAATAATGAAAATAAATAAACTGAGATGCAGAACAGTTCAGTGTCAAAAAATTTATGACTCATTTAATCAAAAATTTCAATGAATTAACGATGTGATACACAAACCGCAAAATTTTCGAAGACTTAACATGCCTCTGCATTCCAAAGGTGTTTGAAGAAACGGTCACCCCTGCACCTAGTAAAAGTTCTGATAAGTCTGCAAGAACTGACCTTTGGAGCATTTGTGAGAATGCTATAAAATATTTCGAGAAGAATTAAGCTCCATCCATCCTACGCTGGGCCTCAGCTAATGAAGAAGTCTAAAGGTACCTTCGTTTTCTTATTTTTCTAAGGGTCCTTATTACAACTTGAAGTTAGCTTAAGTTAACATTAAGTTGTCAAAAGGCGTATTTTATCTGCCGGATAAAAGCTAACGACAAGATCTTATAATGGTCTTAAAGAGTGATTTCCGCTTGTTTACTGACGGAATGGAATGTTAAACCCAAAATTTAAGGTATTCTTTAAACGGATTTGCAAAATACAAAAACAAAAATCGTATTAATAATAATCTCTTACATATACTTTTTCTTGTTTGTTTAAACATTATTTAATTTTTGGTGATTTTACCAAGAATTCAAATTCAATACGTTGTTTTTAAATTTCCGTACGCAAACATTAATCTGCATTTTCCAAATGACAGGCGATTGATTATGTAGTAAAGTTTATACGAAGAGCACTCAGTCCATCGGCTGTCATTTGAAAACAGCACATAAGAGCAGTATTCATAAAACATTTATTGAAATTTTAAATGTGTTTTAAGAAGATAATTTTTATCTTGGAAATTTTTTTTAAATTTGTTATGCCGAACAACTTTGGAGTTGGAGTCGCTAGTTTTTGTGATTACTACGACTCCGGCACAAAAACCTTACTGCCCGTCTATACCAGAGATAATTATTGCGACATATATTGCAGGAATTGTCAAAATTATGTTATCTTTAATGTAGGCAGCAATTTTTTGTACATATTTATTGCTAACAATTTATGTTGCAATAATTGTTAGTCAATTTTCGTTGACAATTATTGCTTACAAAAAGTCAATTTGGTTGTCAGTTGAAAGAAAGTAGCAAAAAAGAAAAAAAATAGAAGCAAATTGTGTGAGAAAGAAATTAAGTTTTTGAAATTGCAGCAAATTATAATTGTAGTAAAATAATTAAATTAAATAAACTCTAAAATAAAATTGCAAAAATTATAATTTTTTCCTTATTCGATCTTTTTTGTTAAAATTAATATTAATTCGTTTAAGTTCGAGTTCTTTTTTATAAAAAAATAATAATTTTACATTAACAAAAATAAAAAAATTAATAATATTAATATTTTTGTATTAAAAATTACCTCAAGCTTAAACAAATTAATATAAATTTAAATAATAAAGTCGAATAAGAACGAATTTATATTAATAATAATAATTCTTGTAAGATACCGCCATTTTTTACACTGCACCTTCTTTCTTTATTTTTTCAAACTATGAGTTAACATAAATACGTTTTCCCATGCCTTTAACCCCGGGTCTCCACGTAGCAATATTTATTGCGGCAAACGTCAAATTTGATTGCTCCATAAAATTTGCGGCGTATAGACCGCATATTGCCATGAGTGGCAATCCATTGCGCAATGATTGCTCTTCTTATTGCTAGAGCAATTATTGCTTAGCAATCTGCTTTAAAATCAGCTGTTATTTATCTGACATTTAATTTCTCTGTACGTTTTTTTATGGCAAAGCAATTTCACGTGTTCTCCAGCAATATAGTCAGCAATTATTGCGCCATGGTTCTGCCGACGTTATTGTTTGTGCTTAGCAAAAAAAATTGCTACGTGGAGACCTAGCGTAACATCCCAACAAACACGAAGTCAAACCTTTGATATGAAATGACTTTATCATTTGACATCAAACGCAATTCTCAAACGTTTTTCAATTGTTTGATTTAACATTTAAATTTAAATTGATAATGATTTGAAAATAAACATTTGATATCAAATGTTTTATCAATTTGATGTCAAATGTTTGTCAAATGTTAAAATCAAATCAAAAAAAATAAACTTGGTAATACTAAAGCGAAATATAAATGTAAGCATTAAAAATGGTGATTAAAGTTACATTTCTTTACTTTGTGGTTACATGTGTTTTACTATTTAAAATAAATTTTAATATAAAGTTTATTTCCTGTGAAAAATAAAAATTATTTGTGAGAAATTACAATGATTTAAAATACGGAAAAAAAGAAAAATAATAAAACGGGAAAGTGAAGAAATATTGTTGAACTATCGCGTTGCTACAATCCTCAAAATAAAAGGGAGCCAAGTATTTTGTCTTTCCAAGATTTAGAGGACGGAAAGAACACTATTTTATCTTTTAGCTATGGCACCGAATGTTTATCTCAAAGTTTATTTAAATAAATAATAAATTTAAATTAAAAAAATTAAATAGTTTTATTTACATTCCACATTGTATTATAATCCACATTTGAAAAACATTTGAGAATTACGTTTGAAAGCAAGTTGAAAATAAAGGAATTTTTCAATTTGAAAATAATTTCCCCTTTTTGTTGAGAACGCTATGATTTACAAATGATTTTCAAATCATTATCAAACGTTTCTCGTTTGAGAAAACGTTTGATTTCAAATCATTTTCAATTTGAAATCAAACCTCCGTGTTTGTTGGGATAAGCTGAGCAATAAGAAATATTGCTCTGTTATTCTGCCGACGTTATTGCCAACTTGCTGAGATAATTATCTTTAGTGTAGACCTAGGGTTAACTTCGACTCCACAGCCCTGTTTAAAATATTAAAAGTGTTGCTGAATCAGCGGTTTATGGGCAAACTTAACGCTTTTTGTTTGTTTTGTTTGTATATTTCCCATAAACAAAAAGTTGACAACATTTAGGCCCGTTTTCACAACTTACCGATAGCTAAAGGTAGGATTTTATCGGCCGTATAAAAAGTTTCCATTATTACTAACTTACTTAAACCTGCCAGGTAGGATGAACCTAAATGTACTTTAGAGCGCACCTAAGGTTAAAGCAAAGTTTTAATAGTGGAACAATTTTTATAAGGCCGGTTAAAGTCTACTTTAAGCTATGGGTAAGTTGTGAAAACGGGCCTTAATAAAATAAACCAAACCATAACAAAATGATAACTGAAAAAATTTTGTTTAAATTTTTTATAGTTTGCTCCAAAGCGAATTCATGTAAACGGTGTTGTCGATACTACAACAAGTAACAACACCAAAAACACAACAATGTACTTTTTTGTTGCTTTCGTTGGCCGATATGTCAAAAACACAAGTAACTTTTGACATTCCTCTCCCTAATTAAGAAAAAAAGTAGCACAGCTGTGTTTTCAACGCCACCTGAAAGTCAATTCGCCTTGGTTTGCTCTTTCCAACATTTACTGTTTCTTTCTATCGATTCTATATCAATTCCATGGTCCAATTAGTAGGTATCAGGGACCCGATTTAACTCTTATTATTTTTTAAATATGCAAAAGGTTATGGAAAAAATAGCTGAAAAAAAATTGGGCCTGTAATAATAATTATAAATTACCCAGAAAATTGTAGTGCTGCCATAATCATTATGAAAGATTTTTATTTTTTTTGGTCTTTGATAACGATTATGAAAGATTATTGGTTTTTTTGGTCTTCCGTAACCATTACAAAAGATATTTATTTTTTTTGGTCTTTGGTAACCATTATGAAAGATTTTTATTCTTATTGGTCTTCTGTAACCATTATAAAAGATTTTTTTTTTTTGGTCTAATTCAATTGGACTAATTTTATTGCTATTTTTACAGAAATCCGTATTTTAACTAAACTACTTTTGTTATCCTTATTTTACCAATAGTTTAATTAATAGTTTCTTCTAATTTTTACTAAATTTTATGTAGAAAAATCTTTCATAATGGACATGGAAGACCAAAAAAAAAGAAAATCTTTTGTAATGGTTATAGAAGACCAAAAAAAATAAAAATCTTTTGTAATGGTTATAGAAGACCAAAAAAAATAAAAATCTTTTGTAATGGTTACGGAAGACCAAAAAAAATAAAAATCTTTTGTTATGGTTATGGAAGCCCAAAACAAACAAAAAAAAAATATAATGGTTATCAAAGACCAAAAAAACATTGGTTATTTGTAACTATTATTCAGAGAGCAGGTTTTAAAAATTCTTGATTAATTATTATTTCAGGATTTTTTCAAATATTGGTTATAACTCTTATGTCCCTGGTAGGTATGCTTGAAATGCCTGCTGATTATTTGCAGTTGTGTTTTTACGTGCAATTGTTATTGTAGCAATTGCTTTTGACATTTGTACCATTTTTATACATAAACAATAGCTTTTGGTCTTGACATCTCTATAATTTTTTACTCAAAGAAAATGCGTGTTGTTTTTTCTATTGTTGGAATGTTGTAGTTGCGCGCAGACCTACTAATTGGGCCATGATCAATTCATTGAATAAAAAATGTAGTGTCATAAGGGCTTAAAGAAAAATGAAATTCTGAAGTAAAGTAAACTTATCTTCTTGCTCATAAATAAAATTGTTTAAGAAAACAAATACCGGTAATACAAATTAAACTTTTTAATTTTTTTTCGAAAAGTTATCGATTACAAACTTTTTTATACCAGCCTACAGCTTGGCAGTACTTTTTTCAACAGCTGCTCATATTCCTACAACAAGTATAAAAGCCCAGGTAAGCCAAGATAGCGTCGACGAAATAGCGTCGAATTTGGGAATTTAAAAACCGGGAAAACAAAATACCCAAATTATGGGTATTTACAGAATAAGAACAAAAAGTTAGCGTCGTATTTAGGAATTTAAAAAGGGGAAGTAAAAATAACTAATATTTTTAATAAAAATACAAAAAATAGTTAACACAAATTAAAATATACACTTTTAGGAACACAATCAGCGATGCGTGCAAAAAATCGTTCGGTCTGTTCCCGAGATATTTGGGTTCATCCAAAATAGTCAGTAAAAAGCGTTGCTGATTTATCCCATGGAACACAGGCTTTTGCACGGTATAAACTGTATATATTCTGAAAGTTAATAGTTTTCCGGACAAAAAGAGCGAATCGTGCAACAAATTGCCCATCCCGTTCCAGAGAAATCTGGGTTCATCCAAAATGGTCAGTAAAAAGCGTTGCTGATTTATCCCATGGAACACAGGCTTTTGCACGGTATAAACTGTATATATTCTGAAAGTTAATAGTTTTCCGGACAAAAAGAGCGAATCGTGCAAAAAATTGCCCATCCCGTTCCTGAGAAATCTGCGTTCATCCAAAATGGTCAGTAAAAAGCGTTGCTGATTTATCCCATGGAACACAGGCTTTTGCACGGTATAAACTGTATATATTCTGAAAGTTAATAGTTTTCCGGACAGAAAGAGCGAATCGTGCAACAAATTGCCCATCCCGTTCCAGAGAAATCTGGGTTCATCCAAAATGGTCAGTAAAAAGCGTTGCTGATTTATCCCATGGAACACAGGCTTTTGCACGGTATAAACTGTATATATTCTGAAAGTTAATAGTTTTCCGGACAAAAAGAGCGAATCGTGTAAAAAATTGCCCATCCTGTTCCTGAGAAATCTGCGTTCATCCAAAATGGTCAGTAAAAAGCGTTCCTGATTTATCCCATGGAACACAGGCTTTTGCACGGTATAAACTGTATATATTCTGAAAGTTAATACCTTTCCGGACAAAAAGAGCGAATCGTGCAACAAATTGCCCATCCCGTTCCTGAGAAATCTGGGTTCATCCAAAATGGTCAGTAAAAAGTGTTGCTGATTTATCCCATGGAACACAGGCTTTTGCACGGTATAAACTGTATATATTCTGAAAGTTAATAGTTTTCCGGACAAAAAGAGCGAATCGTGCAACAAATTGCCCATCCCGTTCCAGAGAAATCTGGGTTCATCCAAAATGGTCAGTAAAAAGCGTTGCTGATTTATCCCATGGAACACAGGCTTTTGCACGGTATAAACTGTATATATTCTGAAAGTTAATAGTTTTCCGGACAGAAAGAGCGAATCGTGCAACAAATTGCCCATTCCGTTCCAGAGAAATCTGGGTTCATCCAAAATGGTCAGTAAAAAGCGTTGCTGATTTATCCCATGGAACACAGGCTTTTGCACGGTATAAACTGTATATATTCTGAAAGTTAATAGTTTTCCGGACAAAAAGAGCGAATCGTGCAACAAATTGCCCATCCCGTTCCAGAGAAATCTGGGTTCATCCAAAATGGTCAGTAAAAAGCGTTGCTGATTTATCCCATGGAACACAGGCTTTTGCACGGTATAAACTGTATATATTCTGAAAGTTAATAGTTTTCCGGACAAAAAGAGCGAATCGTGCAAAAAATTTCAGCAACGCTTTTTACTGACCATTTTGGATGAACCCAGATTTCTCTGGAACGGGATGGGCAATTTGTTGCACGATTCGCTCTTTTTGTCCGGAAAACTATTAACTTTCAGAATATATACAGTTTATACCGTGCAAAAGCCTGTGTTCCATGGGATAAATCAGCAACGCTTTTTACTGACCATTTTGGATGAACCCAGATTTCTCTGGAACGGGATGGGCAATTTGTTGCACGATTCGCTCTTTTTGTCCGGAAAACTATTAACTTTCAGAATATATACAGTTTATACCGTGCAAAAGCCTGTGTTCCATGGGATAAATCAGCAACGCTTTTTACTGACCATTTTGGATGAACCCAGATTTCTCTGGAACGGGATGGGCAATTTATTGCACGATTCGCTCTTTTTGTCCGGAAAACTATTAACTTTCAGAATATATACAGTTTATACCGTGCAAAAGCCTGTGTTCCATGGGATAAATCAGCAACGCTTTTTACTGATCATTTTGGATGAACCCAGATTTCTCTGGAACGGGATGGGCAATTTGTTGCACGATTCGCTCTTTTTGTCCGGAAAACTATGAACTTTCAGAATATATACAGTTTATACCGTGCAAAAGCCTGTGTTCCATGGGATAAATCAGCAACGCTTTTTACTGACCATTTTGGATGAACCCAGATTTCTCTGGAACGGGATGGGCAATTTTTTGCACGATTCGCTCTTTTTGTCCGGAAAACTATTAACTTTCAGAATATATACAGTTTATACCGTGCAAAAGCCTGTGTTCCATGGGATAAATCAGCAACGCTTTTTACTGACCATTTTGGATGAACCCAGATTTCTCTGGAACGGGATGGGCAATTTGTTGCACGATTCGCTCTTTCTGTCCGGAAAACTATTAACTTTCAGAATATATACAGTTTATACCGTGCAAAAGCCTGTGTTCCATGGGATAAATCAGCAACGCTTTTTACTGACCATTTTGGATGAACCCAGATTTCTCTGGAACGGGATGGGCAATTTGTTGCACGATTCGCTCTTTTTGTCCGGAAAACTATTAACTTTCAGAATATATACAGTTTATACCGTGCAAAAGCCTGTGTTCCATGGGATAAATCAGGAACGCTTTTTACTGACCATTTTGGATGAACGCAGATTTCTCAGGAACGGGATGGGCAATTTTTTGCACGATTCGCTCTTTTTGTCCGGAAAACTATTAACTTTCAGAATATATACAGTTTATACCGTGCAAAAGCCTGTGTTCCATGGGATAAATCAGCAACGCTTTTTACTGACCATTTTGGATGAAACCAGATTTCTCTGGAACGGGATGGGCAATTTGTTGCACGATTCGCTCTTTTTGTCCGGAAAACTATTAACTTTCAGAATATATACAGTTTATACCGTGCAAAAGCCTGTGTTCCATGGGATAAATCAGCAACGCTTTTTACTGACCATTTTGGATGAACCCAGATTTCTCTGGAACGGGATGGGCAATTTGTTGCACGATTCGCTCTTTTTGTCCGGAAAACTATTAACTTTCAGAATATATACAGTTTATACCGTGCAAAAGCCTGTGTTCCATGGGATAAATCAGCAACGCTTTTTACTGACCATTTTGGATGAACCCAAATATCCCGGGAACAGACCGATCGATTTTTTGCACGCATCGCTGATTGTGTTCCTAAAAGTGTATATTTTAATTTGTGTTAACTATTTTTTGTATTTTTATTAAAAATATTAGTTATTTTTACTTCCCCTTTTTAAATTCCTAAATTCGACGCTAACTTTTTGTTCTTATTCTGTAAATCACTATAATTTGGGTATTTTTTCCCCGGTTTTTAAATTACCAAATTCGACGCTATTTCGTCGACGCTATCTTGGCCCACGTTAAAAGCCCAATGCTGTGAAAACTCTAATCCATCATCATTATCAATCAGCTGACTGTATCTTGATAAAGTGTTTCCATTTACAACAAAAAAGAAAAAGTGAAAATTTCTAACAAATAAACAATAAATAAATCAACAAATACCTTTTTGAGCTTATATTTTTATTTATGTAAAGCGTTAGAAAACGAAAACGCTACAAAACGAACAGATTTCTTGCAACAAAATGGTACGATCCAAACGAAAACCGCCCACATTTATAATTCAAAAATTTCCACGGTATTTTAATAAACTACGTCTTTACAGAGCTACGAAGACGACGACTATCATGTGGATACGTTTCCCAAAGAATACGGTTATGGTGCTTTTGATCAAGATGGCTTGGACTCGACGGGCATGGTTGGCACCAATTCTGATCTTAAACCACGCATATTATTAATGGGTCTTCGTCGTTCTGGCAAAAGTTCTATACAGAAAGTTGTCTTCCATAAAATGTCACCCAACGAAACAATGTTTTTAGAATCTACCAATCAGATAGTGAAGGATAATATAAACAATTCAAGCTTTGTGCAATTTTGTATATGGGATTTTCCGGGCCAAATAGATTTTTTCGACCCCACCTTTGATTCGGATATGATTTTTGGCAATTGTGGTTCATTGGTGTTTGTGATCGATGCCAAAGACGATTACAACGAAGCATTGACCAAATTCAAAAATACTGTGCTTAAGGCTTATAAAATTAATCCGCGTATTAAATTTGAAGTCTTTATCCACAAGGTAAAAATAAAAGAAATAATTTGGATGTGGGAAATAAAAAATATGTTTTTGAAAAATTTTGTTATAAGAATGTTTTACATACATAAAATGCGATAAGAACTTGTAGGGTTTCAATGTTCAATTTTTTTTAATTAAAACAGAAATACATTTTATTGTGTGGGGTAGGTTAACAAATTTAGCCTTACTAAATTAAAAAAAAAAATGCGTGTAAGATTTGGACTCCAGTTAGAATTTGCACATTAAAAGCTATGAACATGAGTCATTTTTATTAGAGATTTAAAAAAATGGCTATAAAACTTGCTAATTTTATTTAATAAAAAATATCAAATTTAGTAATAATTTTTAAAATACTAAAAAACACTAAAATTAAGAGAAACCCAATTTTTTTTTTATCAAAATACGAAATTTTAAATAAATAGCGCGAAACTTATAGGTATATAAAAACGCGGTAAACAAAAAAATAGCAAAACTCTTGAAACATTCAAAATGACAAAAATTGTCGAAATTAAAAAACAATAAGAAAAAATGTTAGCAAAATTTTAATTATTACAATAAAAATCAAAATTAATGAAGCTCCAAAACAATATTGATCTTATTAAATTTATTAAAATTTTTCTAGGTAGACGGCATTAGTGATGATACCAAAATGGAATCCCAAAGGGATATCCATCAACGTGCCTCGGATGATTTAGCCGATGCAGGTCTAACGCAAATTCATTTAAGTTTTCACTTAACTTCAATCTATGATCATTCAATTTTTGAAGCATTTTCGAAGGTGGTGCAAAAGTTAATACCACAACTACCAACTCTAGAAAATTTATTAAATATTTTTATATCGGTAAGATATTATTAAAATTTATCGCTTTCAGTTTTAAGAAATTCCATACCGAACAAAATTGCAATAGCATTTACATGAAATTTTTAATCGATATCGAATGCCTTAATTTGTTGTCAAATTTTCAGATTTAGTTTAAGCAATTAATTATTTTTATAGAACTCCGGCATTGAGAAGGCTTTTCTTTTTGATGTGGTTTCGAAAATTTATATTGCTACCGATTGTTCACCCGTTGATATGCAGAGTTATGAATTATGTTGTGATATGATTGATGTTGTTATAGATCTATCAAGCATTTATAGGTAAAAGAAAAATATGATAAAAATATTTAAATATGTTCAATAAAATTTCTTATTCACAGTTCTGAAGAAGATGCGTTCGACTATCAAAGCTCTAGTCTTATTAAGCTCAATAACAATACCATTTTATATTTACGTGAAGTAAATAAATTTTTAGCGTTGGTGTGTATATTACGCGAAGAGAATTTCAATCGGCAGGGTGTTATCGATTACAATTTCTTATGCTTCCGCGATGCAATAAGTGAAGTGTTTGAGTTGCGTTTAAAAAGTCAAAAACTCGCTACCGTTGATGAGCGTCTGGAATTGCAACATAATGGCAATGAAGATTCTGATGAAGATGTTATCGATGATGATGATGATGATCCTAAAATAGTCTAAGTTTTCTTTCTCTATCATAAAGTAATGATTACTCTTATGTTGTTGTTATAAATAATCAATATTTCTCCTACTCTTTCTTTCAATTTTCTTAGTGCTTTTGTTAGATTTTTTTCTTTTCTTTTTTGGAAGTTGATAACTTTTATTATATTTTGTGCCTTTTTTAATCTATAACTGTTAAATTACTTTTGTGTACTATAAATATTTTTAAATTATAATTTTTTTGCCATAACTATGATGTATTTTTTTATTATTTTTTACACAATTATATTTTTTACAAAATAAAGACAACATTCATTAAAAGTTACTACAATATATGAACAAATTCAAATGAATGTTACGTTTTTTAATTTAATGTGTATTGAAATTATTTAACAGTTACATACATTAGATATAACGGTTAGAAACATGTGTGTTTATTGCTTTTTATACTTCTTAACTAAAAATCTTGGCTTATAAATAATGCTTTTCTAAATCAAACTTAAAATATATATTCTGGCACCTGCATACACATATTCATATTCTTATAAAGTTAATTGTAATTAATAAGTTTATATTTTAATAAAAATTCTTAAAAAGAAATTAATTAATTAATTCAAAATCCTTAGTATGTATTTATTCAAATAACAAACTTTAGAGATTCAAAAATTTTAAGCTTGAAACACATTTTTTTTTAAAATCTTAAAAGCCAGTAAGAGTGCTATTTTGGTCTATGTCGAATCGTATATATTCTTCATGTCCACTTCTTTAATCCCGACCACATTTTGTGGTGTATTGATAACCACGATGCTGTACCTAATTTGAAAACTTTGGCTCCTACCGTTCTTCAGATCTACAGAAATCTATCATGTCTTTGTACGGAAGGGGCCACGCCCACTTCTCCAATCTCACCCATTTTATTTTGAGAGGCTGTGCATTGATTATCAAGATGCTTCTACCTAATTTGGAAACTGCTCTTGCCGTTCTCCAAAAATATACATAAAAAATAAAAAAAAACAACAACAAGGGATTTATGTGTATAATTAGAGGAACTCGTGCATTGCTGCACATATTTTATTATTATTTTTCCCTGATTTTTTTAGTTTAAATTTGTAATTTTCTTTTTGATTTTTTTCAAATTTAATTTCGTGTATAAATATTTTTTATTTTGCTATTTCTTGCAGTATATTAAAAACTTTTATGTACACAAATATTTTTTATTATTTATTCAGTTGCGTTTAAAATTTATATTTGTAAAAAAATTTGCTGGGTTATACAAAACTGTTTGTTAACTTGAATTGCTTTCAGAGATGCCAACTATTCAAAGGCAAAACGTGCCAAAGTTTGTTTTGTTTTCAATCCATTTATTATTCATTTTTGTACTTTTAACTCATTTATATTAAAACAATTTAATATACACGTTAATTATTGCTTAGTAAAATTACTTCCTAAAAATGTTATAAAAATATTTACATTACAATATGTAACGTTTAAATAAATAGAATTAAAAATATAAACAGTAATTTTCAAAAAGTGTTACATTCTTTTTCTGGCCTTGTTCTGGTTTGTTTTTATATAAAACTAGCTTAACCCGGTGCGCTTCGCTACTCTGCTTTAACCACTTTATCGGTTGAGAGGTATTTAATATATGCATCCTATGGAAGGTAGTTCCCCCCTGCGCCTACCCGCTTTATTTTTATTTTCAAAGTGAAGTATACCATAAGAGTGACTTCTACAAAGTTTGAACTTTCTCACTATAACAGTTTTTAAGATATCCGATATTAAACAATGGCGTCCTATGGGGGGTAACACTTCCCCGCTGTTATTTTATTTCAATTTTGGGGCTCAGAAGATCCTACTACCAAAAGTTCAACCAATTGCTTGCAGCAGCTCTTATTATTATTTCTATCTATGAGGGGTACTGCTCCTCCTCTGGCTACCCCGCCCATTTCTATATTGAAATTTATAGTTTACCATAGTAGTAGCTTTAACGACGTTTGAAGACTATCCCTTTAATTGTTCTTCAGTTGAGCGATATTTAATATATGGATCCTATCGGAGGTATTTCCCCTCCTACGCCTACCCGCTTTATTTCTATTTTCAAAAGAGAAGTATAACATAAGAGTGACTTCTGCAAATTTTGAACTTTCTCACTATAACAGTTCTTAAGATATGCGATATTAAACATTGGCGTCCTATGTGGGTAACACTTCAACCGCTGCTATTTTATTTCAATTTTTTGGCTCAGAGGATCCTATTACTAAAAGTTCAACAAAATACGTGCAGCGGCTCCTTTTAATATTTCTATCTATGAGGGGAACTGCTTCTCCTCTGTCTACCCCGCCCATTACTATATTGAAATTTAAAGTTTGCCATAATAGTAGCTTTAACCACGTTTGATGATTCTCCCTTTAATAGTTCTTCAGTTGAGCGATATTTAATATATGCATCCTATGAGAGGTATTTCCCCCCCCCCCCCCCCGGACCTACCCGCTTTATTTTTATTTTCAATAGTGTAGTATACCATAAGAGTGACTTCTACAAAGTTTGAACATTCTCACTATAACAGTTCTTAAGATATGCGATATTAAACATTGGCGTCCTATGGGGGAAACCACTTTCCACGCTGCTACTTTATTTCAATTTTAGGGCTCAGAAGATCCTACTACCAAAAGTTCAACAAAATGCGTGAAGCGGCTCTTAAGATATGCGATATTTAATATTGGCATCCAATGGGGGTACCAATTCCCCTACCCCTATCGAAAAAATAAGTAGCCTATTTTATTTTTAGGGCTCACGTGATGCTACTGTAAAAATTTCAGGAAAATCGGCTCAGTAGTTTAGGAGTCTTTAAGCCAACATACAAACAAACATACAAAAAATTTTCATTTTTATACATATAGATATATAGATTTTGGCTTTTTATGTTTCAATTGAATTTATTTTTACAAACACTCATGCTTTGCAAAGGAATATCTGGCGAAAATGATATACCTATCTTGATGGGATAGTACAACATCCAAATGTTTAGTTTTTTTTATTATTAAATTGTAATATATGTACAAAGCTTTCGTCGAATCTCTTGTTGGTTTAACCAATTTTTTAAACACAGAATTTGATTCCCAAGCCTTTCTATACTTTTGACCGCAGCAAAAAATGTGTACGCATATAAAATTGAACCAAAGACAAAACAAGAAGGTAAAAACGGAAATAATTACTGATGGATGAAAAAAGTTTCAAACGTTTCAATATCACGTTTGAAAAGTGCCCGAGTTAGCTCTTTTTTAAAATAACAGCTAATGGGAAAAATTACGAGCCAGTAATAATTAAAAAGAGCTAAGTCTAGCCCCATAATAGCTAAGTTGGCATCACTCATTGCTTTGACTGTTACAGCTGATTGCACTTTCACACAAAACAAAAAATTGCAACAAAAAAAATTAGACATAATTACAATTACTAACTAAAAACAACAATAACAACTACATAACTAAAACACACAAGGAACAAAAAAAATTTTACACCGAAAACAGTGATAGAGAAAATTTTTAACACAACCCGACTTCGTCATCAAAATAATAGCGGTACGACGACGTCAGTCAGTTGCAAAGTGGTTGTTAAAGAGAATAAAACGTGGAAAATAACAAGTGGAGAAGAATAAAATATTTCAAGTGAAAAATATAAAAAATGATTATTGATTAAATTTTATTAAGAGAATAAAATATTAAAAAAAAAATTTGTTAGAAATTTAAAAAAAATGTAATTAATTTTTAAAATTATATACATACCTAGGTAGTACCTATTTAACAAAGTGAAAAATCTGTGAAACAGCAACAAAAACGCCAAAAAAAAAGTTGGAAAAAAGTATTCAGTGACATATATGTTAGAAATGTACATGTTTGGAGTTGAATAAAAAGTGAAAAATATAAAATTATTATTAAAAAACAAAACATACATATGTACTTATTTTCCATTTTTGCCAAACCTGATTTACACGACTAATGAAATAAAAAAAATCGCCTCTTTAATTGAAGATCATTGCAAGAAGCAAAAAATAAAAAAAGTGAAGTAGCGAAAGAAAAAACAAATATGAAAGTAATTGGAAATTGAAAAACGAAAACATAGTGGAAAAATTAAAATAAAAAGTGTTTAATTTTCAGAATATTTTAAATAACACCAAATTACCGACTGTAAGCAAATAAATTTCTCTATTTTGTGCAATTAAATCTGATCAATAAGTGAAAAATTATCTTCGTATACAATATTTTATCTTTTTTTTATTTGCACCTCAATTTTCTTCAAATTAAATTATATGCAACAGAAAAATTAGCAGAGGAGGGAGGTAAGTTATCCAAGTTTTCTGCGTATTTTGGTCTTGGTTTTGCTTTATTAGTTTAATTATTGAATGGTATCGAATTGCATGTCACTTAATAATTATTTCGTTTTTTTTTATTTTTTTCATTACTCATTTGCCTTTATTGTTGTTTTCTTTTGCACAATGGGAGTGAAAGGTTAATTAATTTTGCACTTTGCTTTATGTTTACTTTAAAAGAACTTGTGGGATCAAAGGTTGTAGTCATAATGTCATAATAAGAATTTGAGCTTGGAGAACAGTGGGATCAAATGTTGTATATAGTCATAATGTCATAATAATCTTAAGAAATATAAATGTTTTAAATATCTAATTAATTTTCTTTTGAAAAATAGAATGTGGAAATTATGTATTTCTTTTTCATAAATAATTTTTAATACTACATATTAACCATTTTTTCGCATGTGCTTTTATGAGTTGAATTTCAACTTATAAAGCTTATCTACAATAGTCTTATTTCCTCAATATTTTACATACTTTTTATAAGTTTTAAAAATCGAAATTCAACTCATAGAATCACATTCGAAAGAATGGTTAATACCTACCTACCAATAATTAATATTGTTTGTCTAAAAAATTAATAATCCCATTGTTTCTATCTGCGAATGAATTTTACGAATTTAGCAAAGGGATACGACTGGCTGATTTTAAATTAGACAAGTTAAAATTATCTGCTAAAACTTACAGAGTACATTGGTATTTTACTTACATACATAGCAATTATTCAAAACTATTTTTGGCTTTAAAATGAAACTCTTCAGGTTTTCAAATATTTTTAATTATTAAACAAAATAAACAATATAAAAAAGTAATCCAATTTTTAAATTTTGTGTGTCTTTTACCGCACAGAAACGTTTTATGATACAGAATATTACAACAAAAGGTGTAGAGATACTAGTAGGGTAATTAATTTTGCACGAATTGTAATATCAAGCAACAAGTTGATGTTTCTTTTTAATATGATTCGTAAAAGTATTGAAAATTAAATGGTTAAATTTAAAACTTAAACGTTTCAGTGTAGCATGCAAAATAAAATGTAACGTTTAAACGTATACGAGTTTATGAAGGGACACTAAAAGAAAATGCGAATATTTGTGTGGTGTGTACTCAACTTCGTTTAGTAATACTCAGTGGAGCAATATTCAAAGCTGTCAGGACCGTCACAGGCTGCCATCTTTACCAGAAGAAAAGGGTCCTGTCAGTCAAGAAACACAACGTTTTGTTGTCGAAGTAGTTCATTATGGGATGTCATCGGAAAAGTCATCCAAACATCACGCAGTTGGAGGCTCCCACTAGGCATATAAGACAGAACCTACGCATATACGAGGAGAACATACGTAGGTATGTAGAGGATCGATTTGAAATAATTTTAATAAATGAGGTTGATATCAAGCGTTATATGGGGTTTTGCATCCAATGCAGCTGCAGAATCTGTGTGGATATTCGTAGTAATTTACGTGCACAAAAGCCAAAAAACCAGATGATTTGTTCAAAAGCTGCTTTTGACACTTACAACAGTAGATAGTAAACCTACTTTTTGCATTCAACGGCTCAAGGCGTCCTACACTTTTGTGCATGTGACTCTCGAATCACTAGATTTGGCACCATTTGATTTCGCATCACAACAGAGAGCTGATTTAAACAAAAAAAAATTTTGTTTGTATATGTGGGGATCTAACGTAAAATGCGTTGCTCATGTTACTTGAAGCGTCTAACGCAAGTAAGCTATGCAAATTATACAGTGCGTTGACACAAAACGCACGGTATGGATCTCGCACTTAAATAATTTTGTACTTATTTATGATTTTCTATTTCCAAGATCTCACGAAAGAAAGTTGTCAAAATTTCATCTTCGTATTTACATACATACCTACATATTTTATTTAACAAGCTTGGTATTTTGCTAGTTTTATTTGTTTATTTAATCCCATAGTGCATGAAATTATTAAATCTTTATCTTCTTCTGAATAAAATTTCGATTTGCGTACGTTTTTGGTAAATACATTTTTTAAGTTTAACCATTTAAATCGTTTGTTTTGTAGGCATTAACTTGTATAAAAACTTGCACGAACTTAAAATTTATTTTTTTATATAACTTTTTAGTTTTTTTTTACTTTACTAGGTATTTATTTTAACTTTCGGCGATTTTATTTTCACTTTATTGTAAATAAAATAAATGCAAAAAGTTTAACTTATTTTTATGCAAATTAATTCAGCGTAATAAATTTTATAATAACGATTGTTTCGAAAAAAAGTTATGCAAAAAGAGGAAGAAGAAATAAAAATTAGTGTTGAAATTAAGAAAAAACTATGTATTTCATTCATCCGGTTTCTTTGGCATTTTGATTGCTAGATTGCAACTATGCTGCATAGCTAAGAGAGAAAGGAAGAGAATAGAAAATTAACGGTAATATTTTTCATTTTAGGATAAATGTTGTTTGAGGATTTATTTATCAATTCGGTTGCCAGAGGATTTATATTGTCGGCTTTTCTCTTATGCCATTTGAACAAGAGTCTTATCTTTAATCATATGTTTTCTCAGCTTTTTTTTCTTTTTTAAGGTGTTGGCCAATTTCGTCATTATATTTTTTGGGGGGTTTCTCCTATTAAACTTTTTGTTTGGTTAAAACTCTAGCCTTGACAACAGGGGTTGTTTTATTCTATTTATTTTCCTTTATTTTGCATTTTCTCTAAGGGTGTGGAACCGTGTTTTTATTTTTGGTTTGCAAAAATTGATTTTTTTATTGCTTCGTTGTTTTCTATGGAAATGCCGGTTTCTATGGGAGTAAAAAACACCCTGTAACGTCATGACTCAACATTTTTTTGTTAAGCCTTTAGTATTGTATGATGTTTTTATGTATGTGACTACTTGAAAAGTAAGAATAAAAATAAAAGAAAAATGTACCTATATTGTTTTAATCATAAGAGAGCTAAAACACTCGAGGTACATAAAAAGATCCATTATGATGACGTGTAGGTACTGCAGTTTCGGAAAATCAGTAAAAATGTGCTAAACCGACTTTCTTCGTAAAAAATATACATTTAAGGTTTATTCATAGCGTAATTAATCGCTTTTTATGGAAAAGCCTATCCTTAGAAGAGCCCACGCTTCGCAGGGCCAAACAACTCCAACAAGCACAAACAAGGGAATAATATTCGTGCAATATAGTGTGCCTCTAGAGTTGTCAAAACCGATTTTGAAAAATCGATTTTTTTCTATTTATCCGGCATTTTAAAACCGGTTGTTTAAAAAGTCCGGTTTTCGAAGTATTCACAGCAGTATTTTAATTGTACCAAGCTATTGAACTTGCAGAAGAATTCTACAACACAGACTTTTTTTTAATTGCCAGCAGTATGAGTTAAGCGACAGCTCCGACTTTGGCTTTGGCTTCTGGTGTACAACTCAACTCAGTTAAGTTGAAATTAAAACAACTGCTAGTGATGAGTTGTAATTTTTTGATGTTTTTGTAAACCGCACTTAAAAAGAGTTCTAAACCAAAATACAAAAAACGGCAACATTTCAACTGAACCAGAGATGAGTTGTAAACCGTAATAGAAGAACTGCTTTATGCTACCTTAAAAAATTTAAAATCCAGCTAATAGGTCAAATACAGTTAAGTATAGTGAATTAAAATATGATTTTGACTACAGAGATACATTTTCTAAAAGATCTTCTAAATATGATCTGCTTTACATGCAATAAAATATTTTTGAGTCAACTTTAATTTAATTACCAACATAAAAAGATAGTTTATAGGCACAAAGACTTTTCCGGCAAGAAGTCACCATTTTCAATAGGACTCGTCCTTGTGACAATTAAAATCTATGTATTAAATGTTATCAAAAATACGACCTGCACTTTACATGGACAGACCACCAGCCGATCGGCATACTAAGAGGTGGGTCTAGCACCAATATTTTTTAGTTCAACACACATCAGAACAAACGCATAATGCCCTCTCCACTATTGTGGTGTGGGTATAAAAACAAAAAATTTTTTTTTTATTCAACTGATCTGTATTAACATCTAACTTTTATTTTACGTAGTAATATACCAAACATGTATTAAACGTTTTAGTTCTGAAGTACACATGTACATACGTACCAATTGCTTGTTTTGTTTTACTTTTTTCTTAAATAAATAATTTAAAACAAACCGAAAACCCGATTATTCGAAACCGGGTTTTATTTACAAAACCAATAACCTGAGTTTTGCAGAAGTCGATTTTTCGAAGTCTATAGCAAAGATATGTACGTAATCGCAAAGAAATTCACAAAGATCTATCTTCATCAACTTTTCATTTAATTTTGATTCAATTCTGATTATAAACATCCAAAGTTCCCTACATTCAATTTTGATTATCCCAATCTCTTATTACAATAACTTCATAAACAAATGTAATTATTTTTTATTTTATCGCATTTCCACTTAAAAACTACCGACTGATTCTTATTTTTTAACACTAACCAATAAATTTGAGTTAAGACTCAAGGTTATGCAGTTATAATTTCAAATTGAATGTACTTGAATTTTTTATTCTTCATGTTAAATAAAAAAGTAAAAAAAAAAAAAAATTAAAACCACATATGTCTGCATAAATTTTAAGCTTATAAATATATTATAAACCAAATAAAAGTGAAAATTATTAAACCGTAAAACTATTTTTACCTTCCGTAGAATTAAAAGTTGGCTTACAAAAATGATATGAGTACATTTTTTGTATAACTAGTTATGAAATTTAAAATATTATTAATAAAAGTTATTAAAAAGAAAATAATAACACATGTTTACAAATATTTTATGGTTAAGAGGAACAAAAATATATGATTTTCATGATATTCATGCTTTTATAAGTGTTGAACATATACTCGTCATTATTAACCACAACATGGTCGGAGGCCACCATAATATGGCTGGCTTCGTAGCGAAAGTGTTTGACAGTGTGTGGCATGCTGGCCTACTTTATAAATTAGAAAAATCTACCAATGGACTTTTTTCTTATTTTAAAAAGTTATTTAAGACAGGCACTTTTATATTAAATATAAAGATGAATGCTCAAGCATTATTAAAATGGAAGCGAGAGTTCCGCAAGGTCGTGTCCTTGGCCCTATCCTATACCTTCTGTACACAGCAGACATCCCTACTCCAACAAGAAACACAGATACGTTTGCAACATTTGCAGACGACACTATCCTTTTGTCATCAAATAAAGATATAACTTTGGCCTTATCAAACCTTCAAAAATTGCTGGAAAATACTTTAAACTGGTTTAAAACCTGGGGTATTTTAGTAAATAGTGAAAAAAACAGTACTAGTGACTTACACTAATAGAAAGATAAGTGATCATCAAGCAATTACAATAAACAACACTACGATTCAAAATGATAATAAAGCTAAATATCTTGGCATAATAATCGACTCAAAATTAATCTGGAAAGGTCATATCATCCGTAAAAAAAACGAAGTAAAGTACAAATTCGGGCAACTTTACCGGCTCTTAGGAAAGGATTCAACTTTATCTTAACAAAACAAATTGCTTGTATACAGAAAAATAATAGCTCCTATTTGGAAATATGGCGCAGAACTCTGGGGAGCTCAATCAAAAATACTGAGAACTATTATAAGCGCCGAATGGTACATATCCAATGAAAATCGTGGTCTTAACGTCAGCACAGTCCAAGAGGTCATAAGGAATTCCAGCTTAAAACATAGATGGCGTTATATGTTGACTTAGACTTTGCGCAATCTGACAGGTGTCATTTTGGCATTGTAATTTTCTACAGTAAATGTGCTATTTTTCTTGTTGCAATTTATTTATATTGATGATAATTGTGGAAATGATTGTGATAAAAAAAACGTTTTGAGCTCGATTATACGAATTTTTTTCGGCTCGTTTCGTTATTCGTACCGTAGTGACATCACGATTCATTATTTACATACGTTTCTTCATTCTTCGTCAGTATCTTTTGTTTGTCTTCATTATTTGAACTGGGGGCGAGGCGAAGTTCGCCGGGTCCGCTAGTATTATATAATTTAATAAAAATAAATTTTTACTAACACTAAATATAAGTTATCTTAAGTGTTGATTTATGATAGTTAATACCCAAACCCTAGAACTAATTACTAATTGTCTTATAATAAAGACAGGTGCAAGGCGAATTCATACAAGGTGGTCTTATTTTGAAAACGTTAACAACACTGTAAATTTAATTTCATAATTTTAAGCGAAAATTATAAAATTTAGTGAATATTCCCCAGAACCACATGAACGGTATATTATTTTGACACAAGGTTAGTAATCAGATGTTGCTTACGTAGCAAGATAAGGTCACCTGGTGTAAATTCGCCTTGGATAGGTGTAAATAAAATGGGATGATATAAAAAAAAGAAAAAAATTAATTCCCGCTATATTACAGTAATGTATACATACATATGTACAAATAAAAAATTTGTATAAATGTTTTAAACAATGCAAATGCATTTAAAATTGCAATTACGAGCATAGGACAATAGAATTATTAAAAATTAGAGGAAAAGTCATCTAGGCCGATCACCTTTTGGGTTGAGAATCAAAACCAATTTAGAACATTATCTTAAGTTGCTATTAAATATCTTAATAGTCCCTGCTACTTCGGTTCCTTCAGGAAGGTGCTTATCAGTAGCACAATTTTTCAAGAACTGTCATCTGAAATAACGTACAAACATACATACGTCTCATACGTTCAATAAAGTGATGAAAACAACGAACTATGTCCTGATAAAAAACTATTTAAGAAAACTAGTAGAAAATATCGATAGTATCCCAGCACTTATTCCCACTACCCAAAAGGCCTTTGCAAACGAATCTGGCAGTTCATAGTTCTATTCTCTAATTTTTCAAGTATGAGAAGTTGCATCCAATTAATTTATATAATATCTGCGTATGTTTCCATAAACTGACCCTCGGTACAATCCAAAAAAAAAAAAGTTTGGAGAACATCCAAAGCATATCACATACAAACAAGTTCTTAAAAGCAAAAATTATGATCAAATTCGAATGGAAATAATTCTTCTCCTTGCAGCCTTTAAGATCTCCCATTAAACAAATCCTCGATCTGCTTGAACTTCAAGTTTAAGATTCTTAAGTCCTTGGACATATTTAGCCCTATTATGAATAAAAATTCCCCAGGAGTTTTTTCCCTTTTCCCATTTTTACAATTGAATTAACATAGGAAAAATGGGAGAAGGAAGAAAACTCCCGGGGAATTTTTATTCATAATTGGGCTGAATATGAAACATTTGCTGCAAAATCATTCTTCAATTCTCTTTTGAAACTGCATTCGTGTCCATACAATTAAACTTTTGTTTTGAAGCATTAAGGTTTTTTGTATGCCTTCCCTCTATCATCATCTTTCTTTTAATAACAAACCCGCAAAACCTGCTAGCTTGTACATGAAACAAAGAACATTTTTCCGTACGTCTTTCCCTTTTCACTATCAAACTTAAATGTTTTGCAGCAAATGTTTCATAATATAGACGGGGACTAAACAATGTTTATGTGACGCACTATTTCCTAAAGACTAGATGCACTTGAAACTCCGGATTTTCAGAAATTATTCCATTGGGATCCGGTTTCAAACTTTTGAAAATCATGTTCACATTGCGGTTGATTGGTATCGTATAAAATCGAGATATAATCAATATGTATTTATTCGTTTTAGATCTCCCGCTACTTCCCCCAAAAAACGTTTGTATAAAATTCGTTCTTTCAATACAAAAGAAATATTTTATTTGTGCCTGAAAATTAAACATTCGTACTTTTTTTTGATCAATTTTCATTTGCTTCACATCAAGAACAGCTGTATTATTATGTCACAAACTTCATAAATAATTTCAAAGGTCTTTTTTATTAATAGGAAATTTTAATAATTTGCATATCTATATATACAAACATATACATATCGTTACCTAAAACGCAAAAGGCCCTGTCTAACGTTTTGCAAATTTTACAAGAGAAGAACAAAACTATTTCAAATGGTAAATTGAAAAATTGCCTTTGTGATTTATTTTTCTTGCAAAAACTACCAGCTGTTTTGACAATTCACAACGTTGCATATTATGCAAACTGTTACTTAGGTCTCAAAATGTTTATCGTGTAATATTTTGTAGATAGGGCTTTTTGTTTTTTGTTAATCAAATTGCTAATTTTGGTCGAAAATTTTCCAAAAATGTTTGCGCAGTGTTCGAAAATAAACAATAAATACCGCTCCTTAGTGTTCGGCTAGGCAGATTTGTGGAAAACACAAACGCTAATAGTGTTTGTGTAGAAAATAATTAAACAAAATAACGTTTCCCTGTTAGTCATCTTTCGAACACAAAAATAATACTGTTCTTATCAAACTCAACTAAAGATGAGAACATTTAATTCCGTTCGGTTTTTTTTTTAAATCCGCCTTCATTGTGTTTGGTTCGTACTTTTTGGCTGGTAAAAAAAACCAAAATTTTTTTACAAAAAGAAAATACACATTAAAAAAAAAAACAAAAAGCCCGCAAAATTATTTTACACAAACAAAACATATCAAAAACACGAACAAGCTGTTCGTGGTGCGCTCGTTGCTAAAATTTTTTGTTTATTCATTTTTTACCAATGTAAAAAACGAAACATTATAGAACATCAAAATATAATGTTTGCCTACAGTTGTTCTGTTTTTTTTTTTTTAGCGAAAAACAGATCACTATATAATATTCGGCTCTTTCTTGAAAATAGTTACGAGCGTTATTAAGGGTTGTGCTCGTCTACACAACCACTAAAAAAATTGATATCGTTCGAACACTGCATTTGTGTTGATGAAATACATAAAAATCGATGAAAATTTCGATCTTAAATTTTAAGTTTGTAAGGACCTTTTGCGTTTTAGGTGACGATATACAATATGGATGTGTATAAATTTTTATTCGTTATTAGTTAACTTGTATTTTATAATATAAAGTAGGGATTGCTGTTCGGTTTTAACGGAAATCGAAACCGCGGTTTTAAAGCCTAAAAACCGAAACCGACCAAAAAACCTCGGTTTTAGCTTTGTACTTTAAATAGATATATTTATGCTAAAATAAATTGCAAATTTGACATAAAGCTCGTACTTCATATAAAAAGAACTTTATACATAACAGCCTGGAACAATGGCAAGGTATTTCAAAATTCTTTTAATTTAAAATAAGTTCCAAGAAGAACACATGTTTCTTTTTTGATAAAAGTACCTGAATTGAAACAAATAAAAAATTTCATTAAACATTACAAAGAAATATATTTGTTTGTAGTTTTATTGGATATTTTCAAAACCGAAAACCGAACCAAAACTTTAAATCCGAAACCGAGGTTTCACATTTTTACGGTTTTTAGCAAACTCTATTATAAAGTATGTACTTTTAAATACATATTAGTTCATAGAAAAAAATTAATAATAATATCTTTTATTTATTCGTAGTATATTTTTCTATTAACTAACAATTTTTGTTTGATCAATTGCTGATCTTTATATAACGAGATAAATACATGGTGGCCCAAATAAGACATATACTTTTCGCAGACCAAGAGGCATCTATTAGACGCTAAAGAAGAGATTTATCAAAGCCTCTACCGTTTGTTGTTACCGCTCGTTAGCTTGAAGTTCAGTCTCTTGTTCCAAAACTTCAGCTAAGGCTGTCCAAAAGACATGTTCTTTAAGACTTACTGCCAGCTTCATATGTTAAAGCTTGACCGCAGCCGGTTCAATCGGTAGGATATACGACACGCTTCCATGTAGCTTCAGTTTCCCTAAAAAATCGAACAGGACCAAAAATTTCACTATTATTTTCCAACATATGAAAAAATCTTTTTCATTTGTCGTTGGCAAAAAAAAAATTGGTGCTTTTACTTCTGATTCATTAAATGTAAACAGTCGCAGTCAAACCAAAAGCAAAAAATAGGAAAAGTTGTTCACAATTTTTTGTTTTTTGTTCGAAAGTTTAATTTTTTTTAAATAATCAGTTAATACTTTTTTGCTTTTGCTTAAAATTCCACGTGAAATAAGTGCAGCTTACATTATTTCGCAGTTATGTATATACAAATGTTGCCAGAAACTTAATTTCCAATTTTCATTCTTGATAAAAACACTGAAATTTATTGTTGAAGGGACAAGCTATTCCTATGCGCATTTCACTAGTTGCTTAGGCCAGATCGTCAGGAAACTTTATCCAAAGATTTTAGAAAAACGAAAGATATTTAACAAATAAAACTGTTAAGCGAATAAGAATCATAAGCAACCGTTTACTTTTAACAATATCATAGTTTAAACAAAAACATCAACAATTAACGATGAGTTTATCTCTTTTTACATTCCCCACTACAATTGGTTGGAATTTTTCCAGCATTAACGACTAACAAAATCTTTTTAAATTAAAATTTTGTATTCCCAAAAATTTCTTTGATAATTGCCAGGAACATTTAGAAACTATTTCACAAAATGAACAGAGTACATACAACTCTATCAACTTTATTGTATAGATATTCCGCACAAGTTTTTTTCATATGCGTTTTGCCAGCATTTCACGTGAAATGTTGAACAGCGTATCGGGCTTTATTTTAAAAAATATTGTCAGCAACTACAAATTTGTGGTTGCCAATATGGGAATACAACACAAATAACAAACTGTTAGTTGACAGTTGACATACGTTATATAATTTTGGCAACTGGCAACACAACTTCAGTTGCATGCATTCATTATAAATTTTTAAAAATTCAGTTATAACCAGCAAAAAGAAAAAAAAAACAATTAAATTACACACATATGTAGGTCTGATTTGGACCACCCTATGTTATACATACATTCATATGTACATATGTATATAGAATATTATAAAACACATCACCTATAGTTTTCAGATCTAATATACTAAAAAGCACATGATGACAACAAATATTTTACTGTTTTCTTTTATGGGTTTTTGAAAAAAAAAAACTCAATATGAAATTCGATGGCGCATAATTACACTAGGTGTTCATGCCGCGGTACCGGGAAAACGGAAGTTGAAAACAAAAAAATGAAAATCTAAAAACAACCATAGTTTTATGTAAATTTGTTTGCGTGACAATCTCTCCTTTAGCATGATTTTTATACGTTTTTTTTTTTACGCAAACAAATGATTCAATTTTACAGACATACATAAATCTCTTTTATGACACAAAAAAATTAAATTTTTTATAATCTTTTATAAATATTAAAAATGTGCTTTTGCGCTAATAACTTATTTAAATTTATTTGTTTCATGTTTATATAACAAAAAATTACATTAAAAATTTAGTTTAATAAACTACATTATATGACAAAATTGATGAAGTTTAGGATACTTTTGAAAAGACCTAGTGAAGGTTGTGGACATATTTAAGACACGATTTTACCATTTTTAGAAATTCGACTATACCCCCTATAGTTATCGATGAAAAATGCTTATTTTTGGGATATTGTGGTAATAAATTAAACTTTTTAAGAAGCAAAAAACCAAGTTAGTTTGCCAAAAAAAAAGCTAATAAAGTTAAAAAAAAATAATAAACAAATTTAATTTTTTCAATTTCAATAAAATATGTATATATCTTTGCTTATAGATAATACTTGCTACTCTATTGAACACCGTTTCAACCTTTCATAACAGGGCAAAAATAATTTTCAAGTTCACAATCAGGGTTTAATAAACTGCAGTCGAAACCCAAAACTGTCGAACAACAAACGAAAATTTGCGTATAACTTTTCGCTTTTTGAGTTGATTTCACAGTGACTGTTTAACTGTTTATATATAATGAATCAGAAGTAAAAGTAACAGTTTTTTTTCCGGCCAATGACAAATGAAGAAGGGGAATAAATGGCAGTTTTTGTACTTTGACTGCAGTTTTTTAAACACTGTTCACAATGTCCAGAAAAAAAACTAAATTTTGTCTATAACTTTCGATTTTGGGGGTGTAATTGAATTTCTAAAAATTACAAAATGATCTACACAAGTCGACCCATATCATACACTAGGTCATTTCAGAAGTATACTCAGTAAAAACTTCGCCTGCAAAATAATGTGTTAAGTAATCAGAAAAACTTAAAAGCACTACTTACAATTTTACTGAAAGAACCAATGAATTTTACAAGGGATGTCCTAAAATGAACGCATTCAAAAGTAAGTCATTATTTTTTTACCTACATACATCCCGAAATAAGTAGTTATAGAAGTGGTTATAAAAGCAGTTATAGAAGAAAGCTACTAAATAATGAGTGAGAGAAGTTATTCATTTTGAAAAAGTAAGCGAAGTTTTTACTGGGTATTTTCACTGTCACATAGTGTTGTTATTCCAAAAAGCCAAATTCTTTAGAATCAATCCGAGAGAGTTATGTTGGCTGTAATTTTTTTCTTTAAAATTAATTCTGACATTAAGACTAACTTAGCTCATACAAAAAAAAAAAAAAAAAAAAAAAAAAAAAAAAACAACCAGCTGGGCGAATGAATTAACCTGTTTGGTGTAACCTGCATTAAATCTAAACGATAACAGGGTGGCTTATGAATGTTGCAACGTTAGAAAACTCGAATGTATAACTCTTTTCTTTTTCATTGATATAAACTATTTTATCTGTATTCATTTTAAAAACAATACATGCGTAGGTAAATTATTTTTTAGTGTTTTTTTTAATTATTAATTTTAAGTGACCTCCACGCTTGGTGAAGCATATGCGCCATTAAAAAAAATTATTATTCATTACAGTCTTAAGGGTTGTAGCGGCAATTGCCTCAATTTTTGTTCTAATGCATTAGTTTAGGTCATCCAAAATTTTAGTTATGCAAACTTCCCGTTTCTAATTATCAAACAAGAAAAAAATCGGGCGCCTTAAGGTCTGCAGGCCTTATTGGAATATAGAATTTCTGGATATTAGCTTATTGGGGAATTTTTAGTGCAATTCTGTCAAAACAGGCCTAAACATCTTGTTGAAAACAAACACATTGTTTAAAGGGACTCTTTCAACATTTTTTTCTTTTGTATTTTAGTTAATCGAAAATGTCTGTTTTAAAAGAATATGTATGTATAAATAAATATGTAGATTTTAATATGCAGTACATACTACATACTTATATTTGCCGAATCCGAATTTGCCGAAAAAACAAATGACTTGAAAATCAGCCGATATCAATAGAACATGCAGGCTTTAATTTCCAAAAGTAAATTTGTCTGGCTTTTACTCGGCATGTAGGTATGCATTTTGCAGTGTAAAATTTGACAATCGCACTTTAAAATGCATATCATTTAAAACCAAGTTGAGCTTCTTGTCGAACCTGTAATTGTTACAGGTTTCTTCGACCGAACATAGCGATCTCGTTGGTGAGGCTATCTTGTGACTGCCCAACGTTTGGGCAAAAGTGTAAACAAACTTTCGTCTATTCTTTAAGATGTGTGATGAAAATCGATCGATTTGAAAACGATTGTTTTTAAAAGGTGTGATGAATTTCGATCAATTTTAAAATCTTTTTTTGAATTATAGTCTTACTGACTGCTTCAAACTAAAATAAAAAATTTCGTTTAGAAATTTACTGCCTGGCCCTAAATGTCGACAAGAACATTTTCGTAAATTTTTATTGCAAACAAAAACAAATTTTTTTTTATTATTGTTTTCAATATAAAAATGCAAAAGAAATGTTCTTGTCGACATTGTTGGCCAGGCAGTTTTATATTCAAAACCCAAAACCAGTTTAAGTGTTTTAATTTGTTATTTCAATATAAATATTTTCCCCAGCGAAAATTTTTATATAAAATAAAATTTATAAAAATATACATATACAGGAAGTAATTGAGAAGAAAATGTGTTATAAATACATTTTTTTAGATACTGAAAACTATATTATTGATTTTACTTTATTATTTTTTTTACTTAAATTTAAAGACCACTTCATGAAAAAAAAACAAATAAATAAACCGACTGAAAATCTAATAAAATATTTTTTAGTAGCAGTATTCATGAGTCACTATGTATTTAGATTATTTTGCACAAAGCTTTTTTAAATTATCTTTCGGCATGATTGATTTAAGGCAGTGTTAACAACTCTGCATGGCTAAAAATGGCAAAATGTTTGCCAAAAAATGGCTAAACGCTGGCTTAATTATTGTCTTAATAAGATTTATTTACAAAAAGGCAAAATTAATGGTCTAAAATGTAAGAAAACTAGTTTTTTTTAACTAGAAGTTAAATTTTGACTAACAAAAAATCAGTTTGATAATTTACCATCTGTGATATAGTTTGACAAAAATTTTATTATTTAACATTAATTTTTTAATAGTAATAGTTTGTTTTCATTTGTGTTGTTATTAAAAAAAAATTTATGTTTTATGTTGTGTGTATAAAACTAAATTTTTAAAATAACGTAAAATTAAAACAATTTTCAAAAAGATTATAGGTATACATATCAATAAAAATATCTCCCTGAAGATGTTGGGAATCTCCAACGAAACGTCGGAAGAAAAAATTATGTTATAATCTTTTTATTTTCATAAAACACAAGACCTTAATCAGCCCGTTTAGAGTTTTCTAAAAAACATAACAATAAAAATTGGAAAAGGTCGATAATAATTAAAATTATAAAAAATAATGAATTTAAAAATTCTGTGTTAATCATAGCTGCATTAATTAGATTTCTTCGTTAAAACGTTGCTAAAAAAAATTTGATAATAGATATATTAGTTTTTAATAGATAAACGAGATGAACGAATACTAAATAAAGCCACTTAATGCCAAATTTGGCAACACTGCTTTTAAGTAACTTTTCTTTTGGGAAGAAGTCATTTAAATATCAAGATACATATCGCACCTTTATTGCAACATAGTCATATCAAACATTTTCATGGCTTCTTTATATGTAAAAAAAATCAGAATTATATCTGAAACTGAACCGAAGTTATAGCAAAACATAATTCATTAAATCTTTTAATAAGGGTACATTTTGAAAGCTTTAATTGCATTTTGCCAAGTTTGATTTTTTTGAGATATGACTATGTTGTAATAAATCAGCGATATATCTAAAGACGAATAAGGTATTATCGGAAACGTTGGAAATATGTATAGAATATTTTGGGCTAGTTTTCGTAATACTAATTCTAAAATTAAAAAAACCCCAAAGTGTTAACATTGTATGTGGTTGGCGCAACCCCTTTACTAACAAAGTTTTGTTATTTATGCAATTTAATATCTGGAGTATACCTAAGTACAATTACTACACCCCACGGTTGAAAAAGTTGGTACAATTGTACTTTTTTTGGTACAATTCAAAACTAAAAAGTACGTTAGTACCCCCGTGACTCATTTGGTACTATTTCCAAATTTTTCAAACATATTTATAATTGATATAAAATGGTAACTCGTATTTACTGTTCAATTAATATAAGCGGAGTTTAGTGCAAATAGTCTTGCGAAAATGCAAAATGTCGTAATTTTTTTTATGAAATCTAAGGGAAACTCTAGTTTTTGTTGTTGGATTTAACAAAACAGCTATGTTATTTTGCATTTGCTCTTTTGCAAGACCATTTGCTATATATTCTTGAATATTTTGAAAAACAAACTACATATGTATTTTTTTTAAAATCCGGGGCTCACAATTAATTTTTGACATATGGTTTCTTTGGCAATGTTTCTTGGAATGACTTATAGAACAAGATTCGCGATATGCTTTTGACGCAAAAAATTGTTTTGCTATACAGTGGATTCTCGGTTTAACGAACTCTCGATTTAGCGAATTTGGGATTTAACGAACAGGCAAAAATGTTACCTTAGATACTGTGTATAACGAATTAAAATCCAATTTGGTACTCGATGTAATGAACAAAAAATATTTGTATTTGTATTGTATTGTATTATATTCGCCGTCATATCGTATTTTTTTGATTTTTCATCAAGCGGTGTCACACATACAACAAATTTTCACTAATACTACCACAATGCTTGATGAGTACTTTGATCAGTGTACATATTTGGGCCTTTATTGAAATAAATAGATTCACTAGTCCAAAGCGAATTAACTACAGGTGGTGTCGAAACGGCATCTCATTTTGACTATTCGAGCTTATTTGCTTTGATTTGTTAGTGTTTTGCTAATAATGGTTGACATTTCGAGCTAATGGCTATAACAATGCAATGAAAAAACCCTATGTTGTTTCTGTTGTTTTTGGATTGCTGTAGTTCCGACCCCATCTGTAGTTGAATTCGCCTTGGACTAGTCAGGCAAACTGTTGTAGTCTTGACACACACCTCCAGGCGTATATTTCGTTTTGTTAACAATGAATTATGTACGATTGCCTTCTATTTTTTATTTTTTTTTTTAGTTTCTGATAAACAAATCCTTAAATTACAGTTTGAATTTCTTTCGTAGCCTACTTACGGCCGTTTTCTCATTACACGATTATCTTTTTTACCCACGAAAAACCGCACATTAAAGAAATTTGGTTTCCTCAATGTCTCATTTGCTTCTATTCTTCCACAAAGCTAACCAGCACTCATCTGCCAATTATTAATTTTCCTTTTATTTGCCGTACAGATAAATTCAATCAGCTGACTCTCAACTTTTACATGTATTTTGAGAGTTGTTGCCAACTTAATGCAATGTTTTGGTCGGTTTATTGAGTAACCCAAAATTGTTAACAGACAGTTTATCGGTCTAATAAATTTATGTAGACATTAGGTAACATACAGTTTGTCGGTACATTGAGAAAATGGCCATAAGACTTTTTGTTTTGCATTTCTTTTTGCTTTTTGATCTTTTATTTACTAATTTCGTCACTACCTGGTGTAAACTTCTGTTGTAAACTTTTAAACTTGTATGCAATAAAAAATGGATAAAAAGATAACGATTAACGGTAAAAGAAAAATTTAAAATTTTAGATGAATATACAAATGAGAATGGGTTATTTTGGAAAATGCTTCCTGACAGGACTTATGTAAATGCAGAGGAAAACAGCGCCCCTGGTCGGTAAATGGCAAAAGAAAGAAAAACTTTGCTGCTATGTGCTAACGCAAGCGGCTCCTAAATCCACATTGTTTGCATATGTATGCAAACAGTTTTTGACAAATTTGTAGAATCAATTAACGGCAGAAGACATTAACCAGGACGATATGTGTGAAGTTTTATGAGATGAAGAAATTAATGCACGATTAGAAAAAGATCTACTTGCTGATGAAGGGGTAACAATTAAACACAGCGCTGTAATCAAAAGCTTTGATGTATGTATACAGTGGGGACAGGAAAATAATATTGATATATCCAAGACATTAATTTTACGTGAGCGTCAAGAGAAAGCAATTGAAAAAAGTTTAAAGAAATCGTCCAACCAAACGTCAATAACAAGTTTCTTTAAATAATTATGTACTTTTTTCTTATTTTTTTTTAAATAACTACTTTTTTCATTAATTATGATATGAATTGTTCTGTTAATTTGTTGTTACATGAATAAATATTAATTTTAGTACTGGATTTAACGAATTTTTCAATTTAACCAACAGGGCTGACAATCAATTGATCGTTAAATTGGGAAACCACTGTATTACTTTACATGGACAAATGTATTTAAAGTACCTTTTGTTTTTGTTGCATACAATTTTTGTTTTTAAAAATAAAAAAAAAAGATTTATAAAAAAAATGTTTAGTACTATTGGGGCCGAAAAAGTACGATCTTAAAAGTTCGGTGGTACGATATTGGGTGTCTCATTTATCATCCCTGCCTACACCCATTAAATGAAATGTAAAATAACACAGCAGCAGTTTGCTATTTCCCTGCAAATAATAGGAACAGTCCAAACACGCGTGTAAAGAGTAGCCCACAAGGGACTAGGACTAGTCCAAAAGTAACCCAAACGTATGGAAAAACATGGTCTATTTAACATTACGATGTCCTAGGGCAGGACCATGTAAACCATCTTTGGACTACAAAGGAGTAGTTTTAAAACCATTGTGTACACAAGAGGATTAGTTTTAACTTCGTTTAAAAACGAAAACATGTCGTTAATAAACGAAGACATGTCGTCTCACTACAAATACTTTTTAACAATGACATGGTCCATGCTTGCATTACATCGGACCAGTCCATGGAGTAGTCCATTTCAAAAAATTGGATCAGGTGGTCCAATAATATTTGCAGGGTTAGAGTGTACTAACACAATTACATGTTACCATTTGTTCGCTATTGTTGCTGTTGTTTTGCAATAGGGTGATGGAGTTCAGCCAGGTGAAACATTTAAATGTCAATAAAATGTAAATGCCAAAATTGTTATTGCTAAGGCTTTTAACAATAACTTCAACAATACATATTCACACAAAGACATAGCACATTAACAAAAAAAAAAAAAAACTTTACGCGTTAACAACTTAAATTAGTACAGAGTGAATTTTTTTATTATTACAAAAACAACTAAATGAGAGAAATTTTTATGTTTTTTATGAAATTCAATATGATCTCCATAAAATAACAGTACCTTAACGAGATTTTTTGTTATTGTAAAGTGGCCAACGAGTAACATGAGTAATGTCATCTCACACTTAATCTCATTGGCCTACTTTTTGTTCCTTCACTGTAAAACACAACAAAGTTGTTTGTTATTGTTGCTGTTAGTGCTACCGCTGTCGTTTAGTTCTTTGTGTGCTGTTGGCCTTTTTTTTAGCGTTTTTTTCAATTTGTATTATTTTATTGTTGTATTCAGAAAGTTGCATTCATTTGCATTTACATACATATGTAGGTACCTACATAGTGTTTTTTCTTACCGATCATTGAACTTTTTGTTACTAAAATTCGAAATACCTATCATGTCTTGTTAAGCATGTTAATAAAAATATTGAAATACAATAGGTACCTAATAAGTTTTTTTGCTTAGTAAAAAGCAAAAGTAGTTGTTAAGAATTGTAAGCAGTTTTTAGCAAAAACTACACTTAAAATACAAAATTTTACTAAATAAAACACATATTAAAAAAGAATTACAACAGAAAGCGATAAAACGTACCTACATACATACGTTTTTTTATGTTATTTTTATTAAAATCTTATATTGGGGAAAATAAGCAACACGGAACTAAAAACAAAACTACGCTTTAAAGAAAAATTTTAAAAATAATTTAGGCAGAATTACTGCGAAAAGCGATAAAACGTTGTTTTATACGTTACTCAAAGAAAAATATTTAAAAATCATTGTTGCGGATAAGAAGCAAAAGCGGTTCTATTGAAGTGTAGGCAGCTACAAGTTAGATATTTAACTATCGTAAACGAAAAGGAAAAAACTACGCTTTAATAAGACAACAAATTTTGTGCAAAATAAAAGCAAACATTTAAACAAACCATCGCCCATGTTCGGAAAAACGCATATCGCTTCAATTTGAAAACGTCAAATAGGTGTTCTGACCAACAAAAACGCTTCTGAATCGATTTGGTATATTTTTTTGAAACTGCACTTTAAAGAGAAAATTAAATGATGCACAATCAAAATTAAGTTTAATGATTTCTTTTTATTTTTCATTGAAGAAGAGCTTGTAACATTTTTTCATGATTTTTATTAAAAATTTGGCTTTCGTTTGTGAGTTGTACGTCTGAATTGTTTACTTACAGCCTGTTCATCGATTTCGTTAACGTTCGCATAGAAAATTATATGTAAAACAAAAACAATATTCGAAAATTTGTTTTTGTTTTAAATGTAGTTTTCTATGCGAACGTTGACGTCGAAATCGTTGAACAGGCTGTTAAGGTGGTTTCAGACGACTTGTTTTTAGCAGTGTGTTTGTAAAATTTCCCACTGCAAAATGCATAAGTAAATATCATGTAAAAGCAAAAAAATTTGCTTCTGTAAATATCAGCTCGAATTAGCAGTTTAAAATTTTGCAATTACAGCGTGTTTTACTTGGAAAGTATGTATTTATTTACACATATTCAAAAAACAAAATTTTTAATTAACTGAAATACAATTAAATGTGATTAGAAATATAAATTAGTAAATAATTTGCTGTTGTGAACAATATTAGGTTATGTCAAATGAAACCAGCAAACAATTATAAACCTTCTGTATTTGTAAATTTTGACAGACTACATATGATTTTTAACATCTGACAAAGCCACTTCAAAATACATATCGTCTTAAAGCAAATTAATGAACTTCATTTGTATGTGTGTATGTATCGTTTTAAAGCTTACATACATATGTATATAGCAAGCTAGAACGCTGTAAGTATTTAAATTTTATTATGTTATGATAAAACTTATGGTTTCATTGCTCAAAAACAACTTCGAAAAATAGCAAAAGGCAAGGAAATTGCGGGGTTTTCAAAATATGCTGAAATTCGTTAGTAATTTAAAAACGCTGCGTTTTCCAGAACATTGGCGAATATTTTTCGTGTTATTTTCAGTTAAAATTTAAAAGAATAATTTTCGCATATAATTTATGATCCAATTTGATGTATGAAAATAAAAGCAATAAATTAAAATCGACTTGAATCCTACAGTGTATCTATCATCCAACCGCATTAGAATGTATAATATATATATACATACTTACTATGTACATATGTATGTATGTATGTATGTATCTTTTATAAATTCATATGTAACGTGTGTGTTTAGTCAATTAGACATTCTATTGTTTAATGGGCACGTCATACAAAAAGCAGTCATTTTTTATTTTTCCTTTAGTCACTTGTGTTCGACATTCGCTTTTTGTTTAAGCTCTTTTACGATGACCCAGTCAAAACAATTACCATTTCAGAATTAAATGCTGTCAAACCAAAGGCACCAGAGAGAATTTGTTAGTTTGTTCCGAATAGTCAAATTATGGTTGAATTTTGAAAAGTTTTAGAAAAAAAACGTATTTTTTTTATGAAATTTTAGATTTCTTTGTGAAAGATTTCTATGTCAACATTTTGTAAAAGATTTTATATTTTTTACATATGGGCATTTCCATTTTGACGTGTCGTGTTATTTGTACCACAAAATGTAAACAAATTAAATGAAGAAGCCAAATTTGTATAAAGGGTTTTTATATATACAAAGTAATGAAGTAGCACTATATTTAGAAAAAAAAATTACAGCAATCGACGATAAGGATTTGTAGATATAAGCAAAAATATGTGCTAGCGTGACGTTAAAGAAACGGAAGTGGATTTTTCTTGCATTACATAACTTAATAAGACTGTGAGTTGAGCAAGACGTTTTGTAAGAAACCTTTTTTTATATAGATTTATTTTTCAAGCTATCACATTTAAAAATCTTTGATCATTTAAGGGTACATATGGGCATTTTCGGCAAACAGTTTTTGTTTTAATGTAACGCCAGAATGCAAATAAGGTTGTATGTTAGGACCATGTTGTTTAAGGCCAGTTTACACGGTAATACAATGTATTAAGACTTTGTAGAATCAAAATATTATGAAATTCTCTCCGTGTTTAAAAGAAAAAAATAAAAATCTGTTGTATGTATTTTTCATGTTTACACGGATGGTTCAAGTAAAATCAAAAATAATAACAAAAAATCAGATGGTTGCAGTTTTACAATTTTTACAAAAACAACATGAAAATTTCCTGAGTTGATTTTAGTTGTTTTTGTAATTGTATAAAAATGCTACCACCTTCAATATACTCTGTTAAAATACAACTCTGGTGTGATGAAAATGCATGAGTTTCTAAAATGGTTTAGAAAAAAATCATTTACCGACCGCTTGTCAGATTTTGTGTTCGTATTCTCTCTTACTCAATACATTTTGCTTTTACATGGTATGATTTTTCTCATTCTACATAATTTCGTAATACAATGTATTACCGTGTAAACTAGCCTTTAGCCGTTATCCCTTTTGTTACTAAATGAAGAGCTCGTTGCGCTTTACACCAACATATAAAAAAGTAAACTACATACATAAAATTTTTGAGAAACAATTTTAATACGGGCGAAAGGCTAGTTTACACGGTTAAACATTGTATTACGACATTATGTAGAATGAGAAAAAACGAACACTAATTCTGACAAGCGGTCGGTAAATGAAACTTATGTATTTTCAAGGCCCATCTATCAGGTTTGCTTACTTGTACAAAAACAAAAAACGATTCTTTTAAGCTGTCAAAAACATACTATCACATATGCAAAGCAAAAGGAAAAAACGTGTATGTGTGGCATACTTTAAACGTAAACAAACGTATACATGCCCATGTAAGCAAAATGTAAACAACTTTTGACTGCTCAAATTAACATAAACAATGATCATCAGGCTTCTTGCGCATACCTGTTCAATGGGCCTTGTGTATTTTCATCACACCAGAGGTGTATTTTAACAGAGTATATTGAAAGTGGGTTTTTAAACACGGAGAGAATTTCATAATATTTTGATTCTACACAGTCGTAATACATTGTATTACCGTGTAAACTGGCCTTAACTAAACAGAAGGTCCCCGGTTGCCAATATTCCCCTAACAGCATTAAAAGCTAACCAAAGGTGCATCACTACGCTAGATGTCGATTTTTTGCTCAATTATTGTTTGCCTGCGGCAATGCTTTGCAATTGGAAAATTCGAATTTGAAAGCAGGTTTAATAGAGAAGTTGGCCGCTATTGTCTACGTCTATGTCTATTTTTATTTATTATTTTTTAGGTTTTATTAAATAAGAGAGTTATCACTACTGTTCGTGACACAACGTATTAGCGTAATAGCTAAGCGGAAGAAAACGTTTAATCTTCCGCTCTTGTTAAGGTTGTTAAGCATTCCAAGATTAATTATACTGTTTTCACAACACAAGTTAATGAACGTGTAGTATAAAATTTATATAAAAAACACTCAAAAAACTTCATCTGAAACTTTGTCACTTTCGACACTTTGCTAATTTCGGAGCAAAAAGTCCTCAAAATGACGATAAATCATCAAATCTGGCAGTCCTGTTTGTATGTGTTAATCAAATTTTCTCAATTAAAACAGGGCTGCCAGGTACTTTTTTCCTTGTCCCCAAAAAATTAAAAAAAAATCCACAAACTAAAAATCAAAACTTTAAAAAGTTAATATTTTCTTTTGTTTTTTTTTCTGACCAAATTTTGAATGTTGTTAATTAAAAATAATTATAAATTTTTTAAAAATAGTAAGACAAATTTTAATAGAAAATCCCCAAAAATGCCCAAATAAAAATTTTTAGTAAAAATATTATTTTTTTTGGTTTGTAGCGACTGGTTTCGGCATTTTTTTTAAATCCTTTTTATGCGATTCAAGTAAGAAGTTACAAACAGAAGACAATGTTGCATATTATGCAAACTGTCAGTTAGGCCTTTTAGCGTTTGCCATAGTATCTTTAGTAGACATGGCCTTTTGTTTTTTGATACTTAATAAAATCGGAAATTTTAGTCGAACTTTGTTGACGTGCGTACGTCCACTTCGCTCTGGCCAAACTTTTCCGGTGTAGTGATTCTGACGGTCACGGCTGCCCCATAGACATAGAAAACAGGGCAATCATTTGAAATATTATTCTTTTTAACTTTTAGGTTCAAATATGACACCTAAATTACACTTTTTATTCAGTCATTTGGATATTTTCCCCACGAACTTGGGCTCCGAAAGTGATGAACATGGTGAAAGATTTCACCAAAAAATGGAAGAAATCGAGTGACGTTACAAATGCTGGTGGGTTTCTCATTCGCGAAGATCCATCCGAAAATAAACGCAAAAGTTTAAGTCGCTCGTCATTTTAATTTAAATTTTTTGAATTTACGCCGAATATAGTGTGTGAGCAGTGAATAGGAAAATATTGTCGTTCCACAAATTCCTTAATAAAAACTTTATTTTTTTATCGAATTTTTTTCAAACTACGCTTAAAATGTTTGTAATGAAATATACTATTTGGTTAAATAATAAAACATTCCAGATATTTACTATAACATAGAAGAAAAACGAAATAAAAATAAAAAATTTTGAAAAAAACTAAAAATAGGCAAATTTTGAATTTTGAGGTGCCATAACTCAACCATTGCTTATCAGATTGTAGCATATCGACAGAAAAGGCATTCAATTACATACCTTTCTAACGATGCGCCATTTATTTCGATCAGACTTTTCGGTTGGGCTCCACAAGGGTTTTAGTGGGACCATACATCGATAAACACAAAAGTACCGTTATCTAAAAAACGGTACTTAGGAAAAAAAAATTATAGCGTTTTTCGTGTTCAGGAGGTCCCAATAAACTTTTCTAGGCATGTGGCGTTCTTGGTATTTTTTGGCTGTAAACCAGTGTAATGAAAGAAGGAAAATGTATAAAATCCCCAAAAAAAATCCCCGAAAAATTCCCAATCCCCAAATGACTTTCTTTGTCCTTTTTTGCTTGCATGAAATCCCTAACTTTGGGGATAAACCCCAAGTCTGGCAGCCCTGAATTAAAAAAGCTTTTTGTTCTCTTAGAAATATTAGTAGAAATAAAATTAAGAGTTTGCTTGCCTTCATTTTGATTTTAAGAGTGTTGCAATTTTTTAAACTCTTTCATATTTAGTTTATTTAAGAACGCAAAATGAAATTCTACAATATTTAATTTTTTATTGCAAATTGTTGTTTTTCATTCATATGGCAAAAACAAGTGTATTGTGTAATATTTTTTTAGTGAACTTGCTTGCTAGCCCCGCTTCTACTATTTCTACCTCTTACACTTTTACATATTCCAAATGTCACACACATCTACTATGTATGTAGATAAAAAAAAAGTAATTGTTGTTATGACAAAGTTATTATGCGTTTTTATTAGGTTGTTTTTGTTTTCATTCCTAGAAACTGTTATTGTTTGCTGTTCTTTGCAAAAATAATTAATATTATTTTCATATGCAAGTCATTAAGTCAAAATGATAAACAAATACAAAAACATGAAAGACAATAATTATTTGTAAACAAAAATAAGTATATTGAGAAAAATAAATATGGGAGACTTGATTATTAATTTATGGGCCAACACTTAAAAAGAGAATTGTTTACAATTATAAACATTTATTATTATTTTAATTTATTATACTTATGGCGTTTTCTTTTCTGAGTAAAATTCTGCATTTATTCTGCCTTTTACATTTTTGTGTGTTCTTTTCTGAAAAACATGTGTTATTTTGGAAGTGTAAAGCGTTCTTTTCTGATGATGTTCCCTTTAAAATTAAAAAAAAATGCTACATGTTCAACACTAATTTTAATTAAAGGGCCATGAGTGCAGCACTAGATCAAGGCGAATTGAGTACAAGGTGGTGGCAAGTTTCGAGACGTAAACACTAACAATGCAATTCAAAAAACATCTGTTGTTTCTGTTGGCTTTGAATTGTTGTAGTCTTGCCACCACCTGTAATTGAATATACCTTGCGAGCTAATTGTACTTTATTGTTTTGTGCCGAAATTTGTGTTCTTTTGTAATTGTAAAATTTGAAACACTTCTTAAAAATTAGGGGAGCATTTAAAAATGTTGCCAAATCACATGTAACACTTATGCAACACTTTTGTTTTAGAAAAGAAAACGCCATTAGTTTTGATTGTAAAAATTTTATAAAAAATAACAGTAATTTTAAGGTCTTTAATGGATTGATTTTAAATATGTACCTATGTATGTACTTATGTATACCCAACAAACACGGAGGTTTGATTTCAAATTGAAAATGATTTGAAATCAAACGTTTTCTCAAACGACAAACGTTTGATAATGATTTGAAAATAAATAATTCTCAAATGTTTTTCATATGTGGATTATAATACAATGTGGAATATAAATAAAACTATTTAATTTTTTTTAATTTAAATTTATTATTTATTTAAATAAACTTTGAGATAAACATTCGGTACCATAGCTAAAATATGACAAAATACTTGGCTCCCTTTTTTTTGAGGATTGTAGCACCGCGATCGTTCAACAAACTTTCTTCACTTTCCCGTTTTATTATTCTTCTTTTTTTCGTATTTTTAATAATTGTAATTTCTCACAAATAATTTTTATTTTTCACAAGAAAGAAACTGTTCACTTTATATTAAAATTTATTTTTAATAGTAAAACACATGTAACCACAACGTAAAAAAATTTAACTTTAATCGCCATTTTTAATGCTTACATTTATTTTTTGCTTTAGTATTGCCAAGTTTATTTTTGATTTGATTTTAACATTTGACAAACATTTGACATTAAATTGATAAAACATTTGATATCAAATGTTTATTTTCAAATCATTATCAATTTGAATTTAAATATTAAATCAAACAATTGAAAAACGTTTGAGAATTGCGTTTGATGTCAAATGATAAAGTCATTTCATATCAAAGGTTTGACTTCGTGTTTGTTGGGTAGCTACTGCTCATCTTAAAATATCAACCGAAGATTTGAAAAAAGTCACTGGAATGGAAAATTCGTAGATAAACTAAAGCTAAATCATAAAACTTAAGCATTTAAAATAATAAATGGTCTCAGCCTAGACCTTGAGCACACACATTTAGGCGTTTATTAAATTATAACCCTTTTTTAATAGGTATTGCTTAATTGATTAAATTTCTCTTTGTTTTAACGGGTTTCGAAGAAATTATGAAGTTATTACGTTTAAAAATCTGACAACAATCTTAAAAAAAAGAAATTGGTAAAAAAACAGAATAAAAACTACAAGCGAAACTTTTTAATCTAATTTAGAAAAATTTAACTTTATAATATAAAATCTAGTTAAAATTTGTGAACGAACCAACATTTAAATGAAGAATTTTTGATATTTACGAAATGCTATTACCAAGAAAAAAATTGCTGTTTATTGTTTTTAATTTTAAAATTAATATAAAAGAAAACAATGGTGATTTGTAGGTTAATAAAATAAGTTTAAAGATTGTCAAATGGAATTTGAAAGTAATTGTTTTTAAGCATGTGGCAGCATTTCGTTAAGAAATTGTTAAGGACTAAGTAAATCATATTCTTTTAATTTTAAAGTTTGTTAAATAATTTTCTAAGTTATGCTAGGAACATAATGGGATCGTACGTCGTAACAGCGACGGAAGTAACGTCGTAACTTTGGTTACTAAATAAGGTATAAAGCATGATACAAATACACTTGGTAGTTCCACTTTTCTCTCGAAATTTTTTTTTTGGCGTTTATCGAAATTATTTGAAATTTGTTTTTTGTAAGCATTAAAAAAAACGTTGTCACATACAAAAAAAGGCAATAAATTCCTTTTGGAAATTATAACGTTTTCATAACATTTTGATCTAATACTAAATTTGAATTACGTAATAAATAGTTTACCTCAATTTGCTCTTCTCTTCTTCACTAGGAGGTATTTCGTTTATTTTTTCATTAATATTTTGGCTTAAAATATTATTAAATTCAATTAATTGCTCATTAGAAGGTGATAAATTGGTTTGACTGCCTAGTATATGTTCATTTCGGTCTATAAACAGAATCCTTAGAGCATGGGATAAATTATTAATTAATAATTTGATTTTACCTAATAAATAAGATCGTAATCTGTACTTAATTCCAGAGGAGAAGGATGGTCATGCAGTCCACCTTTTGAACGTATTGGCCTGAAAAAGTTTTCCAGACAGTTTTGATTTAATTTTGACGACAAAATATAGCTCATATTAAACTGTTCCTGGACATGTGCTAACAGTTGAGGTAGACCATTATTATTATGCAATATTCCTCTTTGAAATGGAAGTAGATCGGCATTTTTACGAACAGGGAAAAATTTTACTGCGATTTCATTCATAGATTTTTAAAACTTCGTTTTATTGTTAAAACAATCAAGAGGGGCCACATCGCACGGCCTTGAAGTCTAATTGACAGTTTATTTTCACTAAATCACCTTCATTTATGAAAAAATAAGTTGCGTCATTTAAATCATGAAGTCGCCTATAAGTTAGTTGCGAAAATCGATGACTGATTTTCCAAGAAAATTTGGATAATTTGGTGGCGTTAATAAATTCTAAATTTATTCATGATGATGTGCTTGAGCAAAAAATGAGAGCATTATGACAGTTTGTTTGACAGCTAAGCTGTCGTAAGCTCTATCGGGCTTAACAAATAAGGAAATGAGCATTTTGAACCATCCCTGGATATATGCAACCAAATGTGAAAGTTAAACTCATTATTTTAGGAGTTTTATTTTAAGTTTTATTAGTTGTTTTTAAGTCTTTAATGTTATATTTGTTAATTTTTTTTAAATTACAATAAGAATCCTAACATCTTGACTTCTTCTTTCAATGAGTTCGTTGTGTTTTTGCATATTAAATAAAACTTCAATATTATATCAGGTGCAATTTCATTTAAATCGGGTAATTTTGCTTCATCTCAAGTGTAATTTTGAATTTTGCTGGTGTTAACACGGTATTTAGCAGTTCTTTATAAAAATTCTTGTTTTTTTAAACTCAATAAAACAAATCGTTACTAAATACCAAACGATTATTTAACTACATATGGATGTATGTAAAACACATCTATGGAAAAATACTTTTTTGGATAAATTAAATTGCATTTAATTAGTTTTTGTTGTTCAAAACTTTTCTAAACATTTAATTAACCCCTTTAGGATTTAAGTGATAATAACAAAGTTAATGAAAAACAGGTACTCCACGCTAAATCGAATGCATAATAAAAAATATAACTAAACAATTTGTGGAGAATGATTAATACTGCATAAATGAATGATGGATCAAAAAGACTAAGAGGAGGAAGATGAAAAGTGAGAAGAGTAAGAGAAGGAGGAGAAAAACAAGTCACTTCCTTTGCATAAATATAACTTCGCAAAAATTTTATATTCTGAACGAGAATTTACTTTTTAACGAAAAATACCTTCGGGGATCATGTAGTGGTTGTGGTTAAAACCCAAAGTTGTGGGAAGAGAGATCCTGAAAAGCCTACTACTAAGCACGATTTTTTTTACCTTAGTCTGCAGAAATGCAGGGCTGTGGAGTCGTCAAGAAAAAGTGATAACTCCGACTTAGGGATGGACAAAAAGCATCGATGTTTTTAAAACACTCGATGTATTGCGCCGAAACATCGATATAATCCGATGTTTTTTTGCTCCTAAACAATCGGAAAACATCGATGTTTTCTTTCGATGCATCGAAATGACAAATTATATACAGAACGTGTAGATTAGTATATAGACGTGTATACATATCTATATGTGTTGGCATGACTCCAGTTTGTATTTGTAAACGTGGTAAATATTATGCGAACAACTGTCAACACTATTATATGCGGAGTATAAGTTTGGTTCTGGCATCTTTTCTCCCAACAAACAGCTTGATAACCACGCGTAATTAAAATAAAAGCTAACAAATTGTGCACAAGTTCAACAAAGGAAAATATTTTGCTGTTTGTTTATTGTTTACAGTATGTATTGAAAAAAAGTATTGGGAGATGTAAAATAAACTAAAGATTTTTCGAAAATATAATAATAATAATAAATAATTAAAAAAAAAATCGATGTATAACAACATCGATGTATTTTATGAAATATCGATGCAACATCGATGTATGTTTGCGATGCATCGCATCGAAAAAAACATCGATGTTTTTTTACAGTGTCCATCCCTACTCCGACTCCGACTCCATCCGATGAAATTTTTTGAGTACGACTCCAACTCCGACTCCGACACCTTTGATTTACAGTGTCTATGAGACTGGTCCTTATTTGACTTTAAACTCTTTTTTTTAATGAAGTTAATTTTAAATGGTTAAATATAGCAAAAAAAAAAAAAAGATTCCATTAAAATTTCAAATCGGCATTTCAATTTTAACACGTGCCGCATTGAGCTTTAATTTAGTTACTAACAGATAAGTAGGTGAAATGCAAAACTCGTTCGTTACACTTTATTTGAATTTTGGAAGAATGCAAAAAACATATAGCGCCCGATTAGCTGAACTATTTTGATTCTGAAGTGTTATGCCACTCTTGATTAATAACTCAACAGTTAAAAAATTTAAACCAACTGAAATGTAGAAAAAAATAGATTAATTTTAGAACTAAAGAGTTTTGCTACGAAGTTTTGAAAGAATGAAACGAGTTTGGCTACAATTCATATGGGATCGAAATAGTTTTGCAATTCACTATAGACCACCAGGAAAATTATTCATTGAGCGCTAAGTATCTTGAAAGTTATTTTAATTTATTAAAATTATGCAAATGTAACAATTGTTAACTACACCAATTCACACCTTTTACAAAACACGTTTTTTATACTGTTGGAATCAGAATTTTTCCCCTATGGATGTGTAAATTTCGATAAGTCTTATCTAAGTCTGGGATCACACTTTGAAAGTTTTCTTTCAGAAAGTCTGAGTTTATGAGTGAGAGAGGAGAGAAAAGAGCATATTCTCTTCCCCTCTCACCAACAAACTCAATCCTTCTGAAAGAAAACTTTCATAATGTTAACCCAGACTAATGTAGTTTTCGAGATAGAAAAGTTGAAAAGAACACCGAGTCCAACATGCTTAGACGTCAATTGCATCAAATTTATTTAGTGTGGGTTTCCATTGAATTTGTAGACAATTTTTTTTTAAACACGCAGATGCGCCTTCAGTTTTTTTGGTACGGTATGCATTTCAGGGTTAATTTTTAATTTTTTTTAGAAAATCCTGAGTAGCGCCGGGACCAAACAGCTAGTGTATTATAAAAATTATAATTATTTTTGATACTTATGAAGACAAAATACTCAAATCATCCATAAAATCGATGTGTGCTATCAGGTAGCGGGTAGTGGAAAGCTCCGTAGTTTTGCGGAGCAGCTGCTAATGCAGTCGGGGACAATCAGCGGTTCTACGTGGACGCTCTTCGGTGCTTCGAGATTTGTTCTATATATAAACAAGATGTAAATTAAATTTAGTAATTTATGCAGCACTGGCCCCTATTTGCCCTGAACGGGTTAATTCGAATGCAAAACTCACATAATGTATCCCATATACACACATATTAATGCGTTTTAGAATTTTACCTTGAAGAAATATCAAAATAATATAACAACAATTACAACGATATTTGTTTACACCACAAAGAAAATGTGTAATTACCCTGCAAATAAAAGGACTAGTCCAAACACGCGTGTAAAATGTAGCCCACAAGGGACTAGGGCTACTCCAAAAGTAACCCAAACGTATGAAAAAAACATGGTCTATTTAACATTACGATGTCCTAGGGCAGGACCGAATAACCCAGCTTTGGATTACAAAGGAGTAGTTTTAAAACTACTCCATTGTATACACAAGAGGATTAGTTTTATCTTCGTTTAAAAACGAAAACATGTTGTTAAAAAACGAAGACAAGTCGTCTCACTACAAACACTTTTTAACACTGACAGGGTTCATGCTTGCATTACATCGGACCAGTCCATGGAGTAGTCCATTTAATCAAATTGGATCAGGTGGTCCAATATTATTTGCAGGGTAAAAGACACTCACACAAACATACAACTAGTTGTATTACAACATATCACCGGTCCGTCAAAACAATGTCTGTCCGTCCTCTATTCTACAGTTACGAGCAGCGTTGCCGTTTTGGTTACTTTTAACCAAAATTGGTTACTTTTCTCCAATTTGTACTTGTGTACTTTTTTTTCGTTTTGGTTACTTTTTATCAACACAAAAATAATCAATTTTTTGTTTTGGAACAAGAACTACCCGCTCCGCTTTTTTGACCCTTAAAAATTGTGTGTGGTGTTTGTGCATCTAAAACCAATACTTTTTTCATCTACTTAAAAATTATATTTTTAGAACCTTAAACTTTCAGCAGACTATCAACTTAACCATATAAGGTATAAACTTTGAAGTGTAGATGACCGTTATCTGCTACTCTTAATATTTTATAGGTATAACTGAAACACTTTTCTAGATAAACAACAAAGGCCCTTCATATCTCATCCCGTTTAATATGATTATATTTCCTCCGGGCAAAAAGCATCTATTTGACACCACTGATATAAAAGATCAATTTTGCACTTTGATACAATTATTTAGAGCAAGACTTTAAAAGTGTAACTTGTAAGAGCTCCACTGTTGCCAACTTTTTTTGAATACTTCCCGCCAAATCGGACATCAAAACCGCTAGAAACCGCTAAATATTTAAAGTAGCGGGAATTTTTTTAAAAATACATACCGCTAAAACCTAAACATTTTCAAAATTTTTATATAAATCTAGATATATGTTGCTTTTTCAAAGGTATAAGACTCAAATTACGTAATATACTCAGGTTTTAAACTTCCCCAGCTTTTTTATTCCCAAGAATCTTTGATACCCTACAAGCAATTTATAGTCTTTTAAAAGTATGGTTTACCAAATTTTATTATAATAGAACACAGATTAAGAGCGTTACGGTTTTACGCGTACTTAAGTTTTTTCCGAGAGAAGGCTTTACATGGGGACAATGGTAGGGTATCGACCGATCGGCACGAAATTTGACAGTGTGATTGTTAGTCATATAAAACTGTAACGTGCCAAAAGGTATTACAATAGCATTATTTGTTACGGTCTTAGGCGTACTTAAGTGTTTTCCGAGAATAGGCTTTATATGGAGCCTATGGTAAATTATGGACTGATAATCACGAAAATTTACAGTGTGAATTCCAGTCATATAAAGCTGTTTTTTGAGAGTGGGCTTTATATTGGGCCTGTCACTAATTATGGACCGATCTCCACGAAATTTAACTGTATGGTTTTTAGTCACATAAAAAAATCTAATATCAATATGTGCATTCTGCCACTAGTTACGCCAGTTTTTGTAACAAAATTATTTTTAGGGTAGTTGTTTCACATTTTGATTTATACCTCTTTTCCTATTGAATCGATTTTGCTTTCAATGAAAGCACCGATAACAACACAATCAGCAATGCAAACAACAATAACAACAGTGCAAATGCTCTAAATAACAACAACATTTCGGGAAACAACCCATCAACATCAAGTGTCAACAACAAAAAAATAGCTACAGAAGAACGTATGTTGAATGTTAAAAGTATCTATTATACAACGCTAGCCATCGAATTTTACAACGATACCAGATTTTTACACAAGATAGACCATAAATACAACACCAGAAGGAAAGCTGATGGAAGGTACATCACCCAGAAGTTTAAAAACAATTATGGCAAAAGCACGCTCAACGTTATGTTACCCACAATATTTAATATGATGCCAACAGACATCATAAATACTACAAACCCAAATAAAATAAAAAAAATAATTAAGAAAACATTTTTAAACTTGCAATGAATACTAACTATTTTAAGTACAATCTTGTTTAACTTTTAACCTGCAGACAAGCCACTATAGCATTGCAAGGTGCCAAGGCAAATGAATTGTAAATCTTTTTGAAAATAAATAAATAAAAAAAAAAAAAAAAAAAAAAAAAAAAAATAAAAAAAAATCCAAAACTGCTTAGAAGAACTAGAAACAATTTGATACCGATATTTATGTTTTATTTTAGAGTCGTTCGAAAGTGAGCGGGATTTTAACAGACGGACATTTCTAAATCGACTGAGAATTACTCAAGGACCCAGAATAAATATACTTTATGGGGTCTTAGATGAATATTGAAACAGTTTCACCCGAAATGACAAACTTAGTATACCCTTATCACAACTAGTTGTGGTGGAGGGCATAACAAATTCTTTATAAAATCGCAAAATCGTTTATAACATTTACACTATGTTTGGCAATTATTTGTCGTTTTTAACAATTAGATAAAATTAGTTAGACGAAAGTGAGTGAAATATATTGCTTGCGTTCTATCGAGATAATTTAGATCAATACCTTCCCCTTGTTTAAAAATATTAAGCAAGCTTAAAGTTGTGAATTTTCAGCCCTAACACGCCGTCCAGACTTTCCATTGTTATGTTAAAATCTGTATATTTAAAATTTCAGAAAGGTTTTTAAAATTGAAAATGTATGTTTGAAAATCGCTAGATTTTCCACTTGCCTAAAACTAAAACTTATTTTTTCCCGCGATTGACAGTTCAAAAACGCTAGCGGGAAACTCTCTAAATTGGCAACAGTGAAGAGCTCTTAATAAAAAAGGTTTAAAGCTCTTGCTCAAAAAGTTTTTAAAATTCAAAATAAGTGTTATAATGCCTAATGTTGTTTCCAGTCCATCGGTACCTAATATACAGTCAAAACTTTAAAAAAATCAGTCCCGCGGTTTATGAGCCTACAAGATGCAAACAAACACTTTTTCTTCTTTAGACACACAATTTTTAGACTGAATTGCGAATAAAATAGTACTTTTGAAACAAAATGATTTTGTTCAACATTTTTATTTTTTCGAATTTATTCTATGAGCTAAATTTCAGTTATGTATTTTATAAAGCTTTTTTGTAATAGTCCTATTCCTTCAATTTTTCAGAAATGACTTTATACACTACCAGACTATTATATTGTATTTTCTGGTAGTGTATAAAGTCATTTCTGAAAAATTGAAGGAATAGGACTATTACAAAAAATCTTTATAAAATACATAACTAAAATTTAGCTCATAGAATAAATTCGAAAAAATAAAAATGTTGAATATAATATAAAGTAACCTTCGGAAGGAAATAATTCCCAGTTTCTATTTTTCAAAACGATTTTGTTTACTTTTTATCGCATTTGGTTACTTTATTTTTATATTTTGGTTACAAATTTTTTTTGATCGTGGCAACGCTGGTTAAGAGCTGTATGGTGGAGGTCTAATAAAACAACATAAAACGTAGACGCCAAAAGCACAACAAAATCCCGCCAAGCCCACAAATTTCAACCAATCACAAATTAAATCGCAATAACAACACGGAAACGTTTTAGCATTTTGCTAAAATGTATTGTAGAATTTAAATAACAAAGTAAACAAAAAACAAAAATGATATTAATTTAAATTAGTTAATAAACTTAATTGAAAATAATATTGCAAATAAATTGTTAGAAAAAATGTGGTGTTTACTATGATTTAATTACAAATAGATTAAAATGTCTTGTATTTATTTAAAAAATTGAATGTGTTTTTATTTTAAAATTCTTTAAATTTTGTATTTACCTCAAGAGCTTTTGTTTGATTGTATTTTGTGTGTGCTGTTTTTGAGATTTCGCCACAAAACTTGTAGTTATTTCTCATAAAATCTTGTTTTAAATGTTATTTAAGTTTACCTAGATGTTTTAGTAAATATCAGGCGATTTTAATACTAGTTTTTCAGTTTTAAACGAGATCAGGTTAATCATAAAATATTTTTGAACTCTACACAGAAAAAAATAAAAATTGAATTCAATGAAAAAATTTGTGATATGAATGAAAAAATTAATTAAATTTGAACCAGTAAACAAGTTAATACCATCAATTAAATGTTTATTGATATTTAAAACATTTCCTGCAGTAATGTTGGTCATAAACATAAGTGAACGTTTAATTTACTTGATTAAATTTTTAATTAAAACTGATACATACAAATATACATACATTTTATTTTTGATTAATGGTTAAGTTGAAACAAAAAATTAGCGAGAATTTTCTCTGTGTACATTAATCTAATCAAATCTTATAGTTATAGAGTACTAAAGTTTCTATCTGCGAGTCTTATATACTGAAAAGATAACGCACTTCAGTTTTTTAAGGTAGCCCAGCCTTTCTGTTTTAAATTGTAGACCAGCATTGACTGAATGTTTTGCAATAAAAAAATATACCGGTCTGAACCACATGCTTGCATGACACTTCCCGAACGTATTTTACAATAATATAACACCTTTTTAAGATTTCGAAGTGTGTTTCGATTTCATACAGATTAACACAAAAGTCTGTCACATCGACCTTATTCGATTTGACAGTAAACCAGATTTTGTGACCAAAAAATGATTTTTTTGTTTTATGTTGAGTTAGAACCAAAGTTTTGTATTGTTTTTTTAAATTAAATTAAAAATGTTTGTTAATAATAATTGATAGTAAATAAAATATTAAAATTTAAAAAATTGGACTTATTTCAAAAATTCTTAATTCTTAGATAGAAGCTCCGGGGCAGCTCAAGATGTGAATTTGTTTTTAATTTTTTTTTTTTTTTTAGCAATTTTTATTTGTTTTAACTTTAACGTAAGACAAAAAAATATTGCTATACGAATATGATTCGAGAACTTTTATGTTTTCTCATACGTCAGTGACTCACCCTAATATGTGCACAGAAAAAAAATTTTAAATCAAAAAGAAACAATCTTGTTTCTTGCTAGTTTTATTTTTGTTTTAAAAATTGCAATGTTTATAAGAAAAATTTAAAACAAAAATAAAAATTTTTGATTTAAAGTGATAATCAATTTTTATAGAAAATTTATCATTTTTGTAAAAATTATAGTTTTTAAAACTTTTAAATCGAGAATGTAATATTTTAAAATTAAAAATGTGTAATTTTAAATTAAAAGTACCTAATTTTGAAGGTAACTTACCTTTATACCAGGCAATAAGTAAATATATCAACTAAAAAGGAATTATTAAATTTTTAAGGTTCATAACAGTAAAAAAATATACAGCTTAATGCAACTTATACAACTTAAATGTTATTTAAAGCCGTTTTACACTATTGTTATTGTTTTTTGAAAATGTTCAAAGAATAATTAGATCAGGGAAGCATTTTTGAAAAATACGTAAGACTTTGTGGGATAGTGTGTAACGGCCTTTACTGACGATGCTAACCAAGGTTTATCGAAATATCGATAGAAATAAATAAATATAATATTTAAAAAAAAGACCTTTAGCTTAAACAACTAAAAATATTTATATTATTGTACAAAAATTTTTTTTGTTCTAAAATGTTAGATTAGATGTATTTAAAATTATAAAATTATCTTAATTAAAATGCTTTGCTTTAATTTTAATAACAAACCCGGTTTTTAATACGTTTTTCAAAATTGTTAAACTATTTAAAACAAATACGAAAAATTTTTAATTTTAGAATGTGTTTTCTGCTTCTTTTAAGAAAAACAAAAGTGCTGCCTTTTAATATAAAGAAAACCATTTTTGTTCTTAAAATGTTTAGTTAAAAAATTATATTTTTTGATACAAAAACGTAAATTTTTTTTTTCAAATATGACTTTTATTGCCTAATTTTGTAAACCACACCGTTTCTATTTAAAATAAAATTAAACATTTTTGTTTTTAAAATTTTTTCAAAAAAATTGCTGCAATTTTAAAATAAAAACGCAAAATTTTGTTTTAAATAGCGTTTTTTGGTTCAGTGTATGTATTATGTATGATCAAATAAATTGCTTTCTAATTTTTATTTTCTTTCTTTCCTTTTTAAAATCAGTTGTTTGTTCCAGCTACTCGTACAATATTAAAACTTATCAAAGAAAAAAAATTAACTTTTAATTATAAAATTATATTATAATTATAATGGTTATATGCAGTGTTGCCAATGGTAGGGATTTTATTCTTTTTGTAAAGATTTATTTTTAAAATTTGGCATTTAGGGAAATCGCAGTATGACCACAACTAAAAAAAATTGGATGCTAAATGGGGCTTAAAACAATGCTAAAAATACTAAAAAAACAATTTGAAAATGCTAAAAAAAATGCAAAATTTTTTTAAACAATTGTATGATTATAATGAATGAATTATATAATAATTTACCTGAAAATATTATATTTCTTTTATTTAAAACGAAGTTGATATAAAAAATTTATAAAAATGGTTAAAAATAAAGCTTAAGTTTGATCAATTTACTGGTCACGTTTTTTTTTTTATTTTATCGCCAAATATTTGTTAGGTCTGAACAAACCTTAAAACTAATAATAGCTCTGTTTCTTTACTTTTTGGGTAAAGTTCGTGCAAATGAGAGCAAGCATAAATTTCTCTCATAAAAAGACAACATTACACAAAAGAACGGGAACAGAAAAAACCAAATTTTAAGCACAAAATAAAAATTCAGTGTTTTGACAGTCTTTACAACACCAAAAAAAATTGCGGCACTTTTGAAAAAGTTTATATTGGCTCTAGAATTAAACTACTTTTTCTTAAAATAAAACAAAACAAACACTTTTACAATAACTAACATTATGTTTCCCTTATATTTCAGTGCAAAACTTTTAATTTAAGTACACTGTTTTATTCAACAATACATTTTCCAGAATTTGGGTCATGAACTTTTTTCCATTTCCTTTTTTGTTTTGTTTATGTTTTACAGCTGTTTCACAACTTACACAATTTGCACGAAGAAAAAGTCTGGGCTGTTTCGTGCAAGAAGAAGAAGAATTTTATTCTCTCAAATCCGCTCTCATTTACACAAATTAATAGTACGGGAACGCTTTTCGTGCAAATTGGGATCTCGAGGGATCCCAAAGTAGAGTAAAGAAACAGAGCTAATGTTTGAAAGCTTTGTTAATTGTAATTTGACTTAGAATACAAATTCGAATTATGTAATATGAAAATTTATGGTACATAAAATATTTAAAAAAATTTATTATAAAATTCAATATCCCTAACTTACCAAAACTTAAAAAGCGACTTTTTCATTGATTCTTACATATGTATTGCATCAACACAAATGTTTACACATATTTTGGAATAGTTTGACAAAGATTACCGATTTTTTTAACAAAAAAAAAAACCTAAGGCCCTTTCTACCAAATATAACATCACTAACGCTTAAAGTCCTAACCTACAGTTTGCAAAATATGTTGGAATTTCCTTCTCTTTCGAGTCCTTTTAAATTACAGCAAAAAATAAAAACACACCAAATCCGGCTTTTAGGTTTTATATAAAAATGGTTGTTTATTATACAAATTATTTTCACGGAATGACAGAAATTTCACATTCACAATAAATCAAGGCGAATTCATCCCAGGTAATCTCGGTACTACAACAAGTACAACTCGTACAAAAACCACAAGCAATTTGTTTTTGTAAAATCATTGTACAATGTCAAAAACAGAAATAAAACAAAACAGAAACAAAGATAATAAAAGAGAATAAACAAAATTTTGACATCCAACAGTGATTTTAGCTAATATCAGCAGGGCTTTTAAGACCACCTGTAATAAATTCGCCTTGCAATAAATATTATAAAGCAAAACTATATTGATTGCAAATAAATATTTCTAAAAACATTAAACAAGGTAGGTATTTTGTATTGCAAAGTACAATTTCAAAATAATTCAACAAAATATGAAACAAAAAATATTCAAATTTAAAATAAAATTTTGTTTCTGAAACATTTTGAAAAGGAATCTAGTGAAAAATTAAGGGGGAACATTGGTTGTGGGAAAAAAGGAATTTTTCATTAGCGTAGGGATTTTTGAAAAATCTCCTGTCATCACTGGTTATATGTAGGTATTGACATTTTCTGTTTTTAAGACCTCACGCGCTTTTTTTTTTTGCCTAATAAATGCTTATTTTACTTTCAAAGGTATTTGTAAAATATATACGTATGTTCAGAAGTAGGTATATATTTTGTTTTTTTTTCAACAAATTGCTTGACCTTGTAGAAAATAGTGCGATTTTTTATATGAATTAATCTTATAAAAAATTGTTTACTTCTGATAGTCAAAATATATGTATACGAGTGTGAATGTGTGAACGAGCGCGCTCGTGCGAGTGAGTTGAGCAGATTATTTTGAACATGCGTATTTATTAAATTTGTTGTTGATGACACACGTTTTTTTGTTGTTATTTACTTTTTTTTATATGTATGTATGGATTTGTGAGTATTGAAATTAGGGGCTTGTTTCTTCCCGTTAAAATGCTGACAACATTTTTTGGCAAGTGGGAATTTTGCCAGATTATTTGCTTATGTTTTTTCTGTTGTTGAAAGGGTTCGTTTAAGGCGAATTAACTACACGTGGTGTCGAAACAGCATCTGATTGACATTTCGAGCCGTAAACACTAACAATGCAATGCAAAAAACACTATGTTGTTTCTGTAGCTATTGGATTGTTGTAGTTCCGACACCACCTGTAGTTGAATTCGCCTTGGGTTCGTTGAGTGTATTCATTAGGGTATTAATTTAATCGACCTTTTGCTTTAATCGGTTAATCGCTCGATTAATTAACCGAGGTTTTGGTTGAATCGGTTACTAATCGGTTAATTTTGTTTTTGATCGGTTAACCGATTAATAAAGTTTTTTTTATAAATTAAGTATTTTTAATTTATAAAAATGCATTAATTATTTGTTATTTGGAGTTTATTAGTAAAAAACAACAATAACATACCAAACATAACAACACTTGAACTAAAACGAGCAATAAAAAAATAATTCATAAATACCTATGTAATATGCTTTTTTCAATTAATACATTTACAAGGTGTGCTATCAAGTCATATCGTCATAATGTCCTAAATAATATTTTACAATTGTTTAAAATAAATATTGTATAAAAATTTAATGCTGTGTTCATTGATTCGACATAACTGTGCAGTAGAAATCTTAATTATAAGCGGTAGCCCACAACAGTCATATCGTCGGCTTAATATGCAAACCTGATAACTCCCTTTCAGCACATTTTATAGGACGGACAAAAAGTTTTTATTTTTCCTATTTGCAGCTTGATAGAAAATTAAAAATACAGTTAGTTTTACACAATTCAAGACTTAAATAGAAAAAAAACTACAAGCTGGTCGACGAGGCGCATCTTTCTTTACCACACGGCATCAAAATCTCAATTTACTCAAAAAGTGATTTGTATATTAAGCCGACGATATATATTTCTTGTGATTTTTTTAAGACATAAGCCTTTACAACTTTATGACTACCTTGTGAATCCCCCAAATATGTATTTATTAAAAATAGACTGAGATAATTTAATTAGTTATTTCGATAGTTAAAGGAGATCTTATAAAATAATCTTTTAGGAAAGTAATTTGGTTAAAATGTTTAGGATTAAAGCGATTCTTTTCTTAAGTTTTGACAAAACTTGATTTGGAATTAATTCTTTCACATATCGTTGATGAATATCTAATTTCTTAGTCCTTTTTCAGGATTTCTCTAAACATTTAAAATACTCCATTATGCCATTAGAGTACTGTTTTAATTTTTTTAAATTTGTAACACTTCTAATTGTTTTGGTTGATTCTGTTAAAAGACTGATATAAGAAGATATGAGAAGAAACAAATAACTAAACACAAACATATAAAAAGTACGTGAAACAAAAAAAAGGTGTTGGCAATCAAACATTTAAGCCATTTTTCGCCACATTCCTGTTCGTCGATGATGAAGATGAAAACCAGTGAACAAAAGAGTAAGAGTGCTTGTAATTTTAATCACCGGTCGGCGTAAGATCACTGAACACCTTCTTTGTTTGCATGAAAAATATTTTTTGTATATGAAACGAAACAAATAATAAAAAACAAAAAAATATGTTATGTAATACTACAAAAAATTTGAAATTTTATTTCTTCGATTAATCGGTTAATTGAATGAAACTAACCGGTTTAATCATTAATCGGAAAAAGCCAATTTTAAATTAACCGATCAGTTAATCGGGTGGTAATTAATCGGTTAACCGATTGACGGTTAACCGAATGAATACCCTAGTATTCATACACATATTTTAAAATTTTCCAGGAATATTTTGTATGCAGTATGAGAATTTTTGTTTGTATTTTTCTGTTATAAGGCTTACTTTAGCTATCCTTTGGCTAGCAGTGAAGTAAATTGTAAAGAAAATTTATACAACTTTTAGATACCAGCAGAATGTAATGCATTTCTAGCCCGCTACGGCCATCGTCAGCATTCTTTGTATCTTGAAACTGGATATTGCCCATTGTAAATTTTATGTATTTAACTTAATTATTTTAACAAATAGAAAATTTATATAATAAATGTTACTCAACATGAAAAATAAATTTCCAGATTCTATTATTTTAAGAACTTTTTTTTATAATATGAAAATTAAAAAAATAATCACTCGAAAATGTCAAAATATGCATTAAAAACCTTAATATGCATTTTCACCAAAATATGCAACAAACAAAAGACATGCATTTGCATTGAAATCGCATCCTTTTTTATAACAATTAAATAGTAATTCCATATTCCTTCCAATACGTCAATAATAAAAATTTCAAATTTGCTTAAAAAATAAAATAATTTTTTTTTAAATAAATACTATCCACTGTCCACCAGTGTGCAATGTTTTAAGTCAATACTATTTTCTGGAAAGTTTTTTTTTTATGATCAATTTCTAAAAAATCACTTGTGAGTTAAAAATAGCCAATTAAAATTTTGCATGTTCTGAGGCACGCGCGTTTTGTTTATTTGATTTACATTGAAAAAATAAAAGAAGACGCCAATTTAAAAGTAAACAAAAATAATACAGAAGTCAAATAAAAGAAGAATGTACATAACTTTTCTAATTTGGTATATATTATTGAAATTAATCAAAATTTTGTATTTTTTAAGGCTTTAAACAAAAACACATTAAATTTTATTAGTATAACGTTTTATTTCTGCTGCATGATTCTCAATTTTTATAATAAAGACAAGTTCACTTAGAAGTCATTTTGGTACATATTTGCTTGCGAGGTGAAATAACAAAATTTTTTGTGATTGCGATTTACAAAACACACCAATTTAGTGACGTCAAATCGTTATCGATTTTTATTTTTTTGCGAAAAGTGATTCTCAGCACATGGGCGTATGTGTATGTTTTCTAAAAAAGTTTTATTATTACCGAATTGATAATATTTGTATTTTTAACACAATTTTGAACGGAATCGAATCTGGTTAAAAACCATTCAATTCTTGACTGCAGCGGCGCTCGGCCGTAAAGTTTAGTCCAGAATGTTCTTATAAAGTGACCACATAAGCGCAGCTGTTTGCAATGATTTTCGTCGTGGTGTTTGTTTACATTTTACAATAAGGCATTTAACCATTTGCCGTCTCAATTCTAGCAACAAAATACCTGTTGTTGCATTGTTGTAGTACTGAGGTCACTTTATTAATACATTATGGTTTAGTCATTGATGGTTCCTGACTATCTTTACTACGTTGTAGACAGTATTTAAAATTTTCTTTTTCCTAAACTATACTATTTGCTTTTTATACTCACGTTTTAAATTGGCTTCTGTGTACTCAATATTATTAAAGACTTAATTCTATTAAATCTCTTTGTAAACCGGCTTATTTTGTTTAAAGCCATACAAATTGTTTGGTAAAAATTAACGAAAACACTCGTTCATCTAAAAATACATATTTGGAACGTAAATCTATTTGAAGTAAGAAAAAAATGTTTAAATTCGCAACCGAAAAGCCTCACACGTTCCATAATTTTCGCATTTTTAATTAAGCTCCTCTATTAAATACATTTATAAATATTTGACTTTTTGTCTATGTTCTTCTATTTTAAAATATTCTAATACTCTCACCACTGTATATACAATAGTGGATAGGGTAATATGCGTTTGTGGTGATATATGTTACACATAAAAATATTGGTTCTATACCCACCTTTTGGTATACCGATCCACTAAGTATAACTTTTTTAATCGATCTTACATTGGCCTCCCGTCCTGCTGGCAAGTAAACCTTGTGCGCAAAGTGCAGGTCGGAATTTCGGAGATTATTTTATAAATTAGGAAACATATGGTTTAAGACTAGTGGGGATTACCGGTCCATAATTTTAGATACCTGCCATACACACTACTTTCTGGAATAGGGTCTTTGAGCCCATGAACCATTTGATTATGTTGGTATTTAGATTCATTTTGGTCCAAACTTGTTTTATTGCAATCTAAATCAACTTACCAAATTTTATTGGAATCGGTTTTTATTTAGGCATAGCTCCCATACTAATTCTACTCCATAGCTTCATTAAAAAGGTTGGTATTGACGTAAAATTTGGCGACAGTATTTTAGATGGGTCCTGAACTGAACATAGCTGTTATGTAAACCCCCTCTCTATAATCAGTTAAAGCTAAAAACATATCATGTAACTTCTACGATAGCTACAGTGACATAACAAAATGTTGTGTTGGTAGGTCCAAAATTACCCATAGGTACCATATAACTAACCCTTTCTAAAATCACTGAAAGGCAAACAAATCTCATTAAGATGAAACTATCTAATAAATACACAGAAAAAATATCTCAAGAAAATTGTTAAAAATAAAATTTTAGGTCAACAAACTTTTTATTTGATTCAATGAAAAAATTTACGAAAAATACACTTTGCAAAATAGCACTCATTAAAACCTATTTAATAATGAAATAATTAAATATCCAATATAAAAAATATTTGAATCAAAAATTGGGAATTTAGCACATCATAATTTATAAATAAATAAATAAATAAAGATCCGATAAACATTTTGTTTGATTTCTTACAATTAATTTTAACAAATCACGTAAACCTCTTTTTAAAAACTTATTTTCGCCAACAAATTTTTTTATTGACTTTATAAAATTGGTTGTTGATTAAAAATTCAATAATCAATACCTCCAAAATTTTTTTTATCAATACCGCAAAAATCGTCATCGCAGAATATTCAAAATTTTTTTTAATCAATCATGCGATTTTCGTAAATATTTTAGGCCCCCATTACGGTTCAAAACTCATCTCAGTTGAGTTGTAGTTAAGACAGCTGGTTGTGATCCGCTCTAAATTTTGTTATGTTTTCGTTCACCGCAATATAGCAAAATTGTAAACCATAATACAAAAATTAAGAAATTGCAACTCGCCTGAGTTGAGTTGTGAACCGTGATGGGGGCCTAAAGAACTTTTACATGAATCTCAACCAAATAACTTAACTTTGTGCTGGCGGCTCCATGATTGCTCAGGGTTCCCAAATACTAAAATTTGTTCTTTTTATACTCTATTGTAGGGTATCATATGACCAACTATACTTTCTTAATTTTTTTTTGTTTTTGTTTGTTGAAGTGTTTTATATTCTGCTATCTATCTTTAAAGCGCGAGAGATCAATAAACTGACGAAAGTATCGTTTTTTGGTTTAGTTCACAGGGTCACATGTTTATTTTTTTTTTTTGTTTTTATTTGTATATTTTGTATATTTTATATATTTTTTTTCATTATTCTACATATTTAACTTAAATATAATATACTATTAGTACATTGGTTTGTTTGTTTGTTTGTACTTATTTATTATCACAAAGTAGGTTAAATTTGTTTTAAATTGCTAAATTGGGGGATAGCAAATAATAAGTATGTATGTATGACTGGGTTTTATTTTTGAGTATAGAAGACGATTAGAGAGGGAAGGGAGAGTAACAGAAAACAGCTTAAGTCAGCTGTCAACCTAATTAAATGTGCCTATTTTGTTCTTGTAACTTTCACGTACGAAATTTTGAAAAAAAATTTTTGTTGTTGCTTTTTCTCTCTTTCCATTCAAGTCTTCTTCTTCTTTTTTTTGGAGTGTAGAATTTTATAACAACTTTTTTCGTGTTTTTAGCAAACATCAGTGTTGCCGTAAAATGTTTTTAAAAATAAGCGGCGTTTTTTTGAAAGGCATAGAGCATATTTTTAAAAAATAAAACAACAAATTCAAAGGCATGTCTAAAATGTTGGCTTAATAAGCTGACAAATTTTATTGCGTTTAATGGTGAAAAATAACTCTGGCAAACGCAAGAATTTGGAAGTTGTTTTTAATACACTTTAAATCAAATTTTTATAAGTTTTGTTATAAAATTCTGTTTAATAGAAAAATATTTGTATAAAATTCGTCCTAAAATTCTTTTATTACCGAAATCTTATTGAAAAACGACGTTTAAAATTCTTGCGTTTTGCGTTTTCGATTTCCAGAACACCCCTGATTGGTTTTTAAATAATCAACCATTGCTGGTTTATCAGCATAAACCAGAGATTCGACGTACCCCACAAAAAGAAGTCTCAAGATGTCGAATTGCACAATTTACAGGTTTATTTCTTAAGATAATTCGGTCACCAAACGTGTAGCTCAACAAAGTGATGGCTTCACGCGCCTTATGACATGTTGCGCCGTCTTGTTTGAATCAGTTCTCCTCCAAATGATTTGCCATGGAGTCTCATTAGGATGTTGCTTTCTCCAAAAACGACAATTCTACTTGCTTACATACCCGTTGAGCCAGAAATGAGGCTTATCGCTGTAGATGATTTGACGGTACAAATCTGGTTCTACTTCCAAATGACTGTAAGCTCATTCACCGAACACACAATTGATTGTCCGCTAGCTTTAGGCCTTGCACTAGTTGGATATTATATGGATGTAGGCCAAGATATTTCCTTAAAAATTTCCAAGTAGTGGACAGTCTGAGACCGAGTTGCTGAGAGTGGTGTCAGATCGATAAACTCGAGTCATCTGCCACACACATCTACAGCGGCAATGGCTTCATCTATGCGCACGGTACGATCTCGATTTGGATGAATATTATTTGGAAAAAGAAAGAGTTAATGTGTTCATAAATCGAGCAATAGTATTGAGTATAAGCTGCTCAGATGTCCGATAATACGCACCGTAAACTTGACGAAGTGCTCTCTCTATAATTTTGACGAACAGAGCGCGAATACACTTTATTAGTATGACAGCTAGTTTTACAGTTGTCCCTATCGGAAGTTCTATATGTAAAAAAACACCCGTTAAATACCTAGCCAATTTACAAAAAATCTGAATTTTCCCTACACCTTAAATATTCAGCCTTATTGTGGTTGTCGTTTTCGTAAACAAACGTGTCGTTTTTTGTAGTAGATTAAAGAACACATGTTGTGAATTACTTTAATCTATTACACAGTCGTATACGACAACGACAACCACAATAAGGCCGATTGTTTCCCCACATAAGTAACTTAAAAATTTTGCACAATTAATTTAATTAAAAATACAAATTTTAATAAAAAAATTATGATTTTCGAAATCGAAACTTGGTCTTTACTATAGAACATTTTAAGCACCGACATAGAACTAAGAGCTTCTAGTTTTAAAAACTTCATGAACGTCTAGCTTATAGCATTTTTCTAGTAAATAAATGCTAATTTCAAAAAGTAGCTTCTGGCAACACTGGTGAACATAAACATCTTCAATTTTGGATTATTGCCGGTTAAGAAATCAATACGATTTTAACTGCATTAAGTCAGCAAAAGTACTGCAAAGACTTAAAATTTAAATTAAAGACTAAACTTAATATGGGATCTGTGATCCCATTTTCATAAAATCTGACAATATTATTATTACATATAAGCAATTCACAAAGGGTTCTATTGTGTCTTATTGACTGTATTTGCTATAATTTTCTGAATGTGACATTTATAATTTTATAGCAAATAAAACCAATAGAACACTTTGTGAATTGCCCAATAGTTACGGGCTTAGGCGTATTAAAGTGTATTTCGAGAGGGAGCATGTATATGGAATTAATTGTAAATTATGGACTGAACATTACAAAATCTGACTTTGTAACTTCTAGTCATATAAAACGAATTAAACTTAAATATCAATATTGCTACGAGTTATGCCATATTAAAGTATATTTTGAGTGGAAGCTTAAAAAAGGAAATTTAAATGGTAAATTATGGACCGATTATTATAAAATTTGTTAGTGTGATTTCTATCCTTAAAACCCTGGGTTAGATTAGGTTCCATGGGCAGCCATCGAGAGACAGCTCACTGGCCTTTTTTATTGTTCCCTTTGTGATACCCAGCGCCAATGCCCATCCTATAGAGCAGTTACTCAGATGGCGTCCCTGCAAAGTCTAACCAATTCGTCTTCCTAGTGAAGAGAAGAAGCGATTTAAGCTCTATCCTGGATAGATCACCTAAATTTCATTAGAATTTCAGTGATGATGAAGTGCCTCCAGCTAAGTTGTTGCAAGAATATCTGGACTGTAATGTAGTTTTCCAAATGAATCAAAGTCTTTAAGCACAAATTAACCCGAATTAATCCATATCTGTAAAAGACGTCGAAAGATTGAATGAATACATGTTTGAGCATGAATCTACATTTGTTTGAACATTTTTGTTTTTTTTAGTGATTTCAATACATTTCACACAGAATTTCTATTCTGCTTATGAAAACTAAAAACAATTCGACAAGAAAAATCTTTCAATTCTGGTGTTTCGCTCGAAAGTAGGCGTATTTTTAGCAGACCAACGAAGCTTAATCGACTCAGAAATAGTTAAAGACCCAATAAATACAATATATTTAGTGAAAGCCAGCGATTAAAAAAAAATTTGTTAAAGTAGAAAAACTGCAATTTTATCTACTTCTTCATTTTTTTTGGCTTAAAAAAGTGTTGCTTTATATTCTGATGCATTAAATGTAAGCAGTCGCAGTCAAACCAACTCAAAAAGCAAAAACTTTTGGTTTTGACTGCAGTTTTTTAAACCCTGGTGAAAGCTCTACTAACGGACAGCTCTTCCAGACGGAAACCGCTGGATTGACAAGGCTGCCAGCTATTAAATATCTGTCTGATGTGCCGAGTTGAACCAAATTGTCAAAATTGTCTTTATATAAATTTAATGCACACATGTACTAATTTTGGCTCATATAAACGAAATTTTACGTTTGGGTTCCAACTAAGGGTCAACGAGTTTACCTTGTGTAAATATACCTTGAAGGTGATTTGCTAATTGTTAAATTTAAACAACCATCGGGTATTAACAGCACAAATATGCTTTAAGAGCATAATTATGGTTTCTATTTAGGAACATTTTACAGGGTATCCTTGTGCAAATTTAATTTTTTGAAGTGACCAAGAATTTGTTGACAGAAAGTTATGGGAATTGTTTACAGAGTTTAAGTCTATTTTAAAATATAGTTAACCATTTTCTGAACTGGAAATATTCTGAACCATGGTAAAATAAGTTCAAGGTAATATTTCCACAAGAAGAAATAACAAATTTAATTTATAGACCAGATTAATAAAATTATATTACATTGAATTGGAAATTGGGAAGTATAACGTCAAAAATTATGACTTACCCTAATGACCGTTTCCTCATTGGGCGATTATCTTTTTCCTAGCGAAAAACAGCAGATTAAAAAAAAATTGGTTTTATCAATGTCTAATTTGCATCTTTCCTTTCGCAAAGCCAACCTGCCCTCATCTGCAAATAATTGATTGGCCGTTCAGATAAATTCAATCTGCTGACTGCTGTTCTTTCACATATCAATGTTCAATGTATCGCACAATACATTACAGAGAAAAATCGTTTTTCGGTCGAACTAGCCGTATGTGGAATCGGCTCCCGGTAGAGGTCTTCCCAGTCGGATTCAGTTTGGATTTTTTAATTTTCCTAAGCTACGCTTGTCTGCAGGAAAGTAACCAGAGTCTCTGGCAGGAATCGAACCCGCAACCCCGGTGTTGTCAGACTAGCTCTCTACCAGCTAGCCTACCGGGGAAAATTAAATTAAATGCCCATAAACTCTTCTCCCTCTTTCCTTTTCCTCATGACCTCTTTTCCTAATATCAACACAATGCACTTCATTACGAGGAGACATCCCCTGAGTGTTGGCTCAAAGTAAAAAAATATAGGTTGAGATAGATGTTTTGAAAAAATATTAGTAACTGTAAAATTTTTTTGTCATTATGTTGCATTTAGATGGTAATATATATGACAAAAAAATTATCAAATTCGAAACCCTGTTTTCCAAAATATCGAGCAAAGTAAGTGCATGTCGTACGTGACTTAAAACGGAAGTAATTTTGGGGTGAATGTAAAGAAATACTAAAATCTGCGAATTGCGGAAGGGTTTCTTCTTTTTTTAATTTTTTACATTAAACCACAATTGGAAGAAAAACATTTTTTGGATGGTTTTATAATGAACAAAATGTAGTATCGTTCGTGACTAACCGTACGTGGCAGATTTTTCTCTTTTAGTATTACCAAGGTATGAAATATATTTTTTGTCAACCAAGTAAAATATAAAGCCGGTCAAGCCCCCGACCATTTGATATCCTTCACCATTATAAAATAAAAAATAATTCTTTGAGAGTGTTACCTATTTGGGACCCATGGCCAATCAATCAATGCTATGAGATTGAGAATTATCGGTTTCAACTTTTTTCGGTACAAAACAACAACAATTTTATTAATAGCGAATCAAAGAGAAAAAGAAAAGAAAAAAATTACATGCAGCCATCGTTGTGCATATACCAACGAATAAAAACACAAAGCGTACTGACCGAGTACAGGCATCTCCGTACTTACCCCCTTTCTTCTCTCACCTAAAAACATAAGAGTTGAGCATCAAAAGATGAAACGTGTAAAAGCAGACTAATAAGGTTTAACTACCTCTTTATAGTAAAGGTTGGGTGTTTTTTCCTTTCTACCATATTTGAAAAAACGTTTCAAGCTTTTTAATTTTTTAGTCGTGGTTCGCATTCTCAAGGAAATGTCCATATGGAAAAGCAATTTGAGCAAAATATATACATAATAAACCTGGCAAATCGGAAACATTAAAAAACACCAAATATTTAGTACGTAAACTGATTTGTAATTAACTTAAATTTAAAAAAGCATTTCACAGTCGAATTTTTTTCAGTGTATGGTTTTGCTTTCACTTCGTTTCTAAAAGTTGTTAATCAAAATTTGTCAATATTCTAAATTAAAAAACTAAAAAATTAAAATAACAAGAAAACAAACAATAAAAATTTCAAGTTTCTTCAAATAAATTGCATTTAAACAAAATTAAAGGTGATGTTTCTTGCTGAGTTTTAAAGCGATTAAATTTAAAAACGTTTAACTACTAAAAATAGTGCAAATCTTTGAGACTTTTGAAACAAAACTTAAGCAAAAGTATTTATAAAAAAGCAAAAAGTAAGAACATCAATAAGTCCCAGTCCAGACTAGCAATGTTTGTTGCAGCAATTCTTGAGTTTATAAGTTCTCGTCAATTTTATGAAACATTACTAAAAAAAAAATTTTGTTTTGCAGCACGTTAACATTTTTAATGCCTTCTCTCTAACAAAGTCATACAAATTGCTTGTACACGAAACAAAGTACACACTTGTTAAGTTTGAGCTTGGTGATAAAAGGGAAAGACAAATGGAACACTTTCCCCTTCTATCATCAAACTCAAACTTAACAAATGTTTCATAATATGGACGAGGGCCAAGTGAGATAGATGAGAAGATTGTGGAGGCGTGCACAGCTTCATGTGCATTGCAATTCTGCAATTCAATTTAAAAAAATTGCCACAACAAAAATTGGAAGTCTGGACGATGACTGTTTTGCTAAAAAGTAAAACAAAATTTAAATGAAATTTGGGGAAAAAAGGGAACGGGTGAAGTGAAAGAGGAGTGTTTTTCTCCTCTGCTGCTAAAAGACATCATACTGCTGGTAACTTCTTCAATTGCATTTTCCTTTTTTTATCAATATTTTTCAACAAATTAAAGTATGTTTGTGTTTTTTTTTCTCCTGTCTTCAACTCAATCATAAATTATTATGAAATTTCTCTAGTGGTTGTTGAAAATAAAAGGTTGTATGTTTAAGCAGAAATTTACAGCCAAAAATAGAATGGATTCTGTATTAAGTGCTTGCTTGCACTTCGACTTTTCCATCACCCTAGATGACTGACTAGACAAGTCATTTATAGCATTTGGCTGCCCGGTGAGCACCTTCCTTTCATAACAATTCAGTATTAAATTTGTGGTGTAAGAAGACAGTACAAAACGTAATAAAGACGGGAATACCGACGTGATATCAACCCCGTTTTTTTTCAAGTTGAATCGCTATCTTAACTACAGAAAGAATATTAAATATTTAATATTTTTTTTCTTCTTCAAAGAAACAACAGCAAATAATTCTTATCAAAAGCCAACATCACCACACACATTGATAATAAAAAAAAAATTTTTTCTTGTCTAATTTTCGAATCTTATCTTTAACATTTTCTATATAAAATTCGAAAGTGTTTTTTTGCTTAAGTGATAAAATAATAAAAGAATTTTTCTACAAATAATAGACGTGTATTCAATCAAATTAAATGAAATAAAAATTCTTAAAAGTAAAAAAAAAATTACCGTGAGTTTCGAAATATAATGTTTTTTTTAAAATCGTTCGATTTAAACTTAATTTCGAGATACTAAACTTGCTGTATTTACGCTTAATTAATTTGTAGATAACTTTTGAACAGCTGCTTTAAAAAAAGTACCATAACCATAAATATTTTAAATAACAATAACAAAAGAATGTAAATATGTATAAAAATTAGTTAACCTAACCGCACTTTATTATCAGTAAAATTAACATTTAATTTCATGTGTCATCATTAGGAAAACCGGAAATATATTCCAAAAAAAAAAAAAACTGTTGTATGCGTGTAAATATGCAGTCGACACTTGAAAATATGCTCTAAAAAGTTGTTAAAAATGTGCCTTACAACTAAAAATGCCTTATCAACAATTTAATAATATTTGCATATAATTAACATGTAAAATAGTATAGTCGGACAAGCCCGACCATATCGACCCCTAACAGCGAAAATAACGTAAGCGCCAAAAATCAAATTTTACAGGGGAGAGTTTTTTTTTTTATTTCACATGAATTTTGTATGAAATTTGTCGCTTACGATAAAACTGTTCTTGCTATAAAATCGTAACGGTACCATATGTAACCATGACATTTAAGCAGATGATGCAAGTGTTGCCAATAAATAAATGACTTCATTTATAAAAAAAACGAAATTTGAAAATGTTGTCGCTTACGTTATTTTCGTGGTTAGGGATCGATATGATGCGGTAAACCACCAGTATTTACAGAAACATCTTCTAGTTCTAGAGTTATGTACGTATGAAAAGGAAGTTTTTTTTTTTGTTAAAGGAAATGACCAAATTTTGGCTTTATCAGCTCACAAATTTAATGACAATTAATGTTAAAAAATAATTTCTGCCTAATATCCTCCTTATTATAGTGCTGGGAAACTATCGATACTATCGATAGTCTTAAAATATCGAAAATATCGATAGAAAAAATTTCAATATCGATAGTATTTTTTATAATACAGCTATGAAAATATGTAACAGCAGCTATAATCACAGAAATATCAACAGCGTTATGTATAATGAAAAATTGGCAAGAAGTTAGCACAGAGTTGAATTATAATACACTTACAGACTGTGGATAGCAAACTGCTAAACTCTGACTAGTGAGTTGCCAAATATCTGCTAATTTGGAAAAAACAGCTGTATGAAAACAGTATGAAATGTCAAAATCAGGGATGATTTCAGCAAAAATAATGTTTTTTTTTTAATACAGTATGGCATCGTTATATATCAGAGTTGATTTATTAAAAATTTGCACCAGTGAAAAAGTATATTATACATGAACATTTTGCTAACAAGCTGCTAAGCTTAATCGGTATTCTAGTTGGCAGCTCGTTGTACGTAGTGTATAAACTGTGGCTAACTTTTCATTATACATACCGCTGCAAGTGTTTTTGTAATGGTGTAAAATCAATACCACCTGTATAAAAACGCCTTAATGTAGGAACTCATTCATTTCTTTACTTCAAACTTTGCGATAGCCATATTCTTAAAATTTAAAATATAAGTTGGAAAGTTTAAAATATTTGCAAGTTTTCACACTTTTTGGTAAGCATTGGTGTGTAAAGTTTCTGGAAGCTTAATCAAATCAACAAAAAAAAAATGCAAATGCAATAGCGAGCATAAAGACCCAAATACACGCATCAAAATGCTCATCAAGCATTGTGGTAGTATTAGTGAAAATGTGTGTTGAATGTGTATGTGTGAGACCGACCGGCAGGATGGAAAATCCAAAAATTTAGATAGGGCGGCGAATATGCATTTGACAAGTGTATTTGGCCCATAAGGCATTACATTGCACGCTCATTAGAGGAAAAGTCCTCTAGACCGATTACCTTTTGGGTGGATATTCAAAACCACTTTAGAAAATTATTTAAAGTTACAATGAAATATCTTATTGCCTCTGATACTTCGGTTCCTTCAGAAAGGTGCTTTACAGCTGCCAATAAAATAATAAATAATTATTTATTTATGTTATAACATAAGAAACTGCCTTAAACCATATAAGGTGGACATATTCGTTATCACTTGATCTTAGGAAAAAAGTCTATGAAATACACCAAATAAATATTTTTCAATTTAACATAACGAAAAACTACAGTTTCTTTCTGACTTAAGACATTTTTGCCAAACGCCAAAGAGATGCCAATTCATATTTGATAAGTTAGGCAATGTTTAATGCTTAAAACTCTGACATTTCGAAAGAAGAAGAGTAGGAATGTACAGAATTATTAATTTGTTTGAAGACCCAAATTTTTTTTTTTTTAACGAAAAAAAGTCTTTCCCACTTGCTTCATAAAATTTATTGATTTTATATGCAGAGCAGCTGCATAAAAGATTTTTCGGGTTAGATTCTGGTAGAGATGGTGACAAAAGTTATTAATAAAGAAAACGCTATTCGATTCGGTGAAAACTGTATTTTTTTTAATGGAATTACAAGTTTTGAAGAATGTGGTAAGAAAAATTCCTTTGACAAGGCAACCACCCGTTTTATTGAAACGTTTTTTTTAATTGAAATCTTCTTGATAAAAATTAGAAATAGGCTATCAAACGATTCTATAAATGCTTATTCTGAACTAAAATAAATTCTATTTTAAAAGAAATATTTTGTAAAAATTTGTTGAAATAATTTAACTTTTTAACGTTTTATATAAAGCTTCCCTATTTAAATAATTGCTAAGACGATTTAAAGACAATTAAACTTTTTATTAACATACTTGTGTATTTTTGTATGTATATCGCCAATCATCAATAATTTTAAGTACCCGATAGCATTATCACTAATCTAGCACATGTATTTATCAAATATCGTCAATTAATTAATGTATTTTTTTAATGAAGTTTAATAGATGTGTGAAAAGGTGCTAAAACTAGAAATAAATTTTATTGGAAGTGCAAATAATTTTATCTTTTAATTAAACGTCTATTGTTAAAGTTTAGATCATTTCGAAAAAATGGGTTCACAAGATGCTCTATTTAGTAAATTATTTGATTGGTGCTCGCTGGGCCTTTCTAATGGAATAACAAACATGCTCTTAGTAAAAACATGTTTATTAAGGGTGGTTAAATTTTAAGGGCCGATGTTGATTTTGAATAAAACACAAATTATGTAGGAAATTACTGTCATTTCTTTTTATTAAGATAATATTGGCACACCTCCATCCGATAGTCCAAATGTTAGCTCTTGAATTGTTGCTGGCTTATCGACGTACACCTTTTCTTTCAAATAACTCCAAAGAAAGAAGTCCGACGGTGTCAAATCACCTGATCTTGGCGGCCAATTGACATCGCCACCACGTGAGATAACGCGATCATTGAATTTGTCGCGCAAAAGAGCCATTGTTTCGTTACCTGTGTGGCAAGTGGCACTGTCCTGTTGAAACCACACATTGTCCATATCTTCCAACTCGGGCCATAAAAAGTTCGTTATCATCTCACGATAGCGGCCCGAATCCACTGAGGTGAAAATGTGTCTCATCACTGAATCACAAAGTGCACGATATGCATTTTGATTTGAACGCCCATTTTCATAATAATGGTAACCAGCCGCCTGGGTTCGAATCTCAGGTCAGTCAAGAATGAATGATTATCAATAACAATTTTAATTAATTTTCATGTTGTAAAATTCCTTTCTTCATAAAAATAATTTAATGAAAATTAAATTTGATGAACTTAAGCCTGATTAAAATATTAAAAATTTGGATTAAAAAACCATAAAATAGTTCAACAAAATAACCACAATTTTAAGCCTGAATAACTTAAACGCGTTGCTCGATTATATATCTTTCCATGGTTCGAATTGAGTTAGTCTGAAGTTGAGAAATTTCAAATGAAAAATGCAGAAAAAACTTGACGTTTAAGTGTGGTTCACATTCAACATCGGCAACATTTATTAAAATTGTCAAATATATGTATAATAACCCTAGAGGGAAGCGAACTGACACCTAAGTAGTCCCGCGATAGGGGTTTAGTGGTTGAGACCGGTTCTAGTTCTAACACTTTATATGGGGTTGTCATTGGAGGGGGTCAATTGACACTATATATTTGTCGTCTTTTAAAAATTCTTTTTATCAAATATAATCTTCCTTAGACCGCTTCTGCGAGCTTAATCTTGTAGAAGGGCAGACATTTCTAGATGTCTTTTAATTTCACAAGAAACCGGAGGCTTAATAATTGCTTTTGAACACATATTCAAATCATTGAAACATTTTTAAACTCTATACTGTAGAAAACTGTAGACAACCAATTTCCGTAAGTGTGTGAACATGTAGATGCAGAAAAGAAATGTTTCGCTATAGTTAAAGTACTGGAGAAAAAATATTCTCAAAAATGAACAAGTTTATGAAAAATACATACAGCAATGAAAGTGGGTATTACAAATACACACATTTTTTTTAAATGCAAGTCTGGTGTATGTGTGTACAACATATTTTGTGTGTATCTTAATTTCTTTTATAATTTCGCAAAGACAATTCTTTGTATCCGACGCCACATAACACAAGTAAACATAACAAATTCTTGCAGAACGCACTAGGTAAATTTCAAATTCTAGAAAAGTTAGCAACAAATTGTTACTGCATTGAAGAAAGCCTTTGAAGGACATAAGTACATTATTCTATAACCTTTTTTCGGTAATAAAGTTTAGAAGATCAACAAAAAAATAATTAAAACAAAAGTTAAAAGAATATCAATTTATTGGTCATGCATGTTTTGAAATTTTCTTTCGTCCAATGTTTGTTAAATATGAACATACCTTAAATCACTTTCACCTACTGCTCTTATCTGTTTTGCATTAGATCGTTAAGAAGATCCTTTCTTATAATTCTGTCTTTGGTTTAATGTAAAATTTCGCTGAGCTTCGATATTGAAATTGTTTCAAAATTATTTTTTTAATTTGCTATTATAGAATTTGAAAAAATTTTACTAAATAATTCCAAATTTTATAATTATTTGTATATCAAAAATGTAACTGAGCTTAACAAGCAAGAGCGGCAAGAATTTTTTTTGTTGCAAAACTTCTTCTTTTCATACAGTTTAGATGAAACAAAGCTTTAGAACGCGAATTCAACACTACACGGCTGGAAAATCTTATTTGACAGAACGCTAGATGTTTTGTTTTATTAAAAATGTATTGGCATTAGAATGTTTATGTTTAAAAAAAGCTTGTCGCTCTTGTCTAGCTCACTTAAAAACTATCTGCCGAATATTGAAACGATTTAAACTAAAAATGTAATTTTAACATTTTAATTTATAATAATTATAATAAATGGTGTCTGTTAATTAATATTTGCACTTGGCTGTGGTTCACATTAAAACATCAAATTTACCATTTAAAACGAAAACTAACAAATTCATTTAAAACACATTCAAAATCCACCAACAACTAATTCACAACTATAGAAATAAGAAGATTCTGAAAAACTCAAACTCAAAAAAAAATTCCCATTTTCTTTTCAACAAACTAGATCGTGAAATTCCAAAGTTTCCTAAAAACAAGCAACGTAAACGTTCCTCTTTTTCATCTACATAAATTTAAATAAAATTATTTTAAAATAACAAAATGCCACTTTTTGCCAAGAAAATACCCAAATCCGCGCTACCAGACTCTAATGCACCTTTACATGACAACAATAACGGCACATTGGGAAATGGCAAGCAGAATAATATGAACGGACTTAATGGCAAAACCGGAAATCAAAATATGCCCGAATCAAATGTTACAAAGCCCCAATTAGTATTTCACTGCCAGTTAGCCCATGGCAGTCCGACGGGTTTAATAACTGGTTTTGCCAGTGTCAGAGAATTATATAAGAAAATTGCCGAATGCTATGAAATACCATCCGATGAAATATTATTTTGCACTCTGAACTCCCACAAGGTGGATATGTCAAAGTTACTGGGTGGCCAAATAGGTTTGGACGATTTCATATTTGCCCATCGAAAGGGCCAGCCAAAAGAGATTGAAATTTTGAAATCAGAAGACGCCTTGGGTCTAACAATTACCGATAATGGTGCTGGCTTTGCGTTTATAAAACGTATTAAAGAGGGCTCTGTAATCGATCGCATTGAACACATTTTGGTGGGGGACCATATTGAAAAGTTAAATGGTATTGCCATGGTGGGCAAACGTCATTACGAGGTGGCCAGATTATTGAAAGAGATTCCTACTGGATCCACGTTTACTTTGCGTCTGGTGGAACCGATGAAAAGTGGCTTCCAGGGCATCGGACCCAGATCGCAGTCACGCATGCCTTCGGGTAGAGGAGGCTACGGTAGTGGCAAGGAAACTTTACGTTTTAAGGCCAACGGCAATGTTGAGATTGAGGAAAAATTCGACGACTCCACACAGGCGGGCATTGAGGCTATAAATAACCTGCTCGAATCTTTTATGGGTATCAATGATACCGAATTGGCTACACAAATCTGGGATTTGGGTAGTGATAAAACAAATTCCATGGATTTTGCCGAGGCCATTGATAATTCCGATTTAGAATCGTTTGGTTTTACCGATGATTTCATCATAGAACTATGGGGTGCTATAACAGATGCCAGACGCAAAAAGGCCGCAAAACATTTGTAATTGAAAAAATGTTGCAAAAGGTTTTTTAATTATTTATAAAAAAACAAAAAAATTATTTACATACATACATAAGAGTATTTATATGAATGTTTAAAGGTTAATGCTTTAGAAAAATCTTTGAATAAAAATTATGTAAAATAAAACAAATTTTAACAAATAAAGCAGAAATTTAAAAAAGACAAATTTATTATAAAGAATGACAAATTTTAAAAGAAATTTATTTTTTGTTGATATTTTGCCCAAAATTTTGTTTAACAAGAAAATGTAAATTGAAAATTGTTTGGCTAAAAACATTAAGGGGTTGCACTTGATTGAATGAAAGAGAAAAACTTTTTAATGATGATCATCAACCATGATATAAAATGAAAAAAAGAAAACTTTATAAATTAATAAAAATTTACCTAAATCAAGCTTTAGTACGTGAACACCCCTAATAATTAAAACTCTCATAATTTATATTATGCATTATTTTACAAACAAACTGTTTGTTATAGTTTTTATTTTATTTTATTATTATATTTTTCCTCTTCATTTGCCAATATTTATTATAATTTATATGTTTAAATATTAAAATAAAATAAATTGTATTAAAATTTTTTTTATTAAAAATTTTATGTTTAACTAAAAAATCGTAATTCTAAAACTAAAAAAAAATAATTCATTTTAAAATTTCATGGCTTAAATTTTATTAAAATCCATTTAATTGTATAGAAAAATATTTTATTTGCCGATTTTTTTGCTGATATTTTTGAAATAAACAATTAAGTTTTTATAAACTGAAAACAAATTTAATTTTCTGTTTAATTTTTTTTTATTTTTGAATTTTGTTTTTATTATAATTTTTGTTTTGGTAAGTTATTGTTAAATTTATAAATTTTTGGTATTTCTTTAAAAGATTTTCTTAAAATAAAAAGCAAATTATAAGTTGGTGTTTTTTTAAATTAATTTTAATAACGTCTTTGATATTTATTATTTGTTTGAAGCTCAATGTTAACCAGTGAGTTCAGTCGACTAAATCCTTTTCGATTAACCGAACAATTTTAGACGAATAATTGTTCGAATAATTTAAAATTGCTAAATTCGATTAAAGGATCAATCGGAGAATCTATACCGATTAATCGAATGATAATAATATATAGTATTTCTGTTAAATGTATAATTTTTTAAGGTTTCAAGTCGAATTAAAAAACCAAATGTCATGTTTAGTGAGTAATTTAGTTTATATTTTTGCTAAATTTTTTCAACAAATTTAAAATTCGTATCACAAATTTCTCTATTTAGAATGAGTTTGTTTCAAAATATTGTACGAAAGATAAATCTAATACTGCTTAATGTAACAGGTGTCCAAAAATGTATTAATGTAAATGTTCTTCAACAACTTTACTAATTTACCACTTACACAGTGACTATAAAATATTACTTAAAGAGGATTCGTTAGTCGCTGACAGTTCTTCAGAGAATTTATATTCTTTTTTTTGAACACCTTACCACATTCTTTTTTGATTGACTATCCTTAAAAAGTGCAACTGCCTCCCAATACTGTCATCAGCTCTTGTTTATAAAGCACCAAATTCGATCAAAATGTTGCAAATAACGACATATACGAAAATGTGTTAAGAGCAGTGAATTAGAGTGCGAAAAATGGATTAAATTGTTTTGTTATAATATAAACATATACAAATATGTACACACAAATGCTCATTAAATTTGTATATGTTCTATCGGCTAACAGCTGGCTTCGAGCGGCCGCCGACTATTTTTTGCGTCAGCCGCCAATAAAATCCCACGGGGCAGGGGTTTGACTTCGATCGATTCTCTAGAGGAAATTATATTTAACAAATTCAATGTTATTTATAGACTCTTTCAAAATTTACGTGCCCGAAAATGAAGCAAAAATTTTGAACTACATTGACAAGTTTTATTAAAAAAATAATGTTTATTTACTCAAGTACTAATTTTTCTAAAATTATCGAAAAAAAAATCTCGTCATTTATAAAATTTCAGGATTTAGAATTATTCGATTAATTTTAAAATTTTGTTCGTTTAATCGAATAAGTTAAAAATGCCAAATATCGATTAATCGTTTAGTCGAACCAAAATAAAACCCGATTAATTGAACACCCTAATGTTAACACAGCGTTTACATTTGACAGTACAATCAAGACAGTAAAGACGATTCAATTCAATTGTCAACTGAGTCGTTTGTTGTCCAAATCAATGCGTGTATTGCTTTATCAATTGATTAGTTTGACGGTTGTCGAGTTGGTTGAAGAAAAATCAAAAGATTTTGATTTTTTCAAGTTGACTACTAAATCTCTCCAATCGATTGAACTGTGATTGTCATTTTGCAGTTTTATCTCACAGTTAGTGATAGTGCAAAAATATTGCAATCATTTTATTGATGTTGAGTGATTAATTGAAATTTTCAGCTCAAAAAAAAAAAAAAAAATTATTTGATTTAAACAAAAGCAATCATCAGTTTATTGCAACTTTTTTTTTCTTCATTCATTTGAGTGCAACTAAAAATGCAGAATATATTTTTTTTTTTTTACTTTTGGTCTTTGCTTTTACGAACAAAACTTCAAATTACTGTTTGCAAATATCAAATCACTGTCCAATTTTACTGTCTGCACGACAGTAGACAAGACAGTTGGAAAAGTATTATGCAGCCATAGAGAAGCAGAGATTAAGCGTGTCATACGCCTTGGCATAACTTGTTTTGAATACATTCCTTACTACCTCCCGATTTTGTCATAATGCTTCCTAGATAGCAAAAGCTTTCTACAACTTCGATTGGCTGGCCTGCAAGCCGAAATTTTTTGGTATTTTAAGGCAGATAAAAGTCATCCATTTTATAATTCATCGGCCGTCTTCTAACAATTGCACGATTTGATTATGATGTTCTGAAACTCGTGCAATTTGCTTGCAATCTGCTAAGGTTTCTTAAAAATATTAAAAGTCGTAAAACTTCTTGCGATTTACAGAACACCTATTATGCGATTTCAAGCCAGAATCGCAAATGTTAAACGCTGGGCGATGCCCGTTTATATAGACCGCTCTCGAAAATCACTTCAATCGTAAGGAATAGAGGAGATATTGTGATAAAATTGGATTAAATTTTTTAGGACAAAAAAAAATTTCCAAATTGTTTGACGATCGGTTAGTAATTTACCTTTGGTTGACTTTCGAAAAGTTTCATATGAATATTCACAATGGACTGCATTGGTCTCCGAGTGGAGGTGTGACCCTGGGCGCACAACCCTTCTTAACCTACGAAAAGTTTACTCCCTTCTCTAAAATAACACCCCTTATGGCAACAACCTGTCTGTTTTAAATGTTTACCTTATTCACAAATCTACATCCACAATACAAATTTTATATGCGCTACCACGAATATATTATACAATTCCTTCCGTATAGACACCGTGACCTTGTTTTTTCCCCTGGCCATACACTTGAAGTAGTTTTCTTGTTTATTTTATTTTCTGATTTCTTTTTTTTTCTTTTCTTTTCATTGATGAAATTTTCTTTGGTGTTTTTCTTTTGTGGGATGACAACAATTATTTTTTCCCGAACATACTTATTTACATACAACATACATAATTCATATTTAAATTTTGAACAAATTTACCAAATCTGTATATTTGCGATTAGGAATTCAAAATAAAATTTTAGGTTATAAAACTATATATTTCTATATACATACTATATAATATATAATTTGTATATTTATATGTAGTATGAGTAATATTTTGAATAATTTTTCATAACTGTTTGAGATTTTGTAAAACGATTCTATAAAATAAATAATCTTCGCGAAATTAGTCATGTTCTAAGGAAAGGCAGGCACAGGTTTTCATTTAAGTTGAGTAATTTAGATTTATTGTAAGCATGGAACTAAATTATAATTTAATATAGAGTAATTAGTACATTAAAAAATAAATTATGCGTTTAAACCAGGGGCCCTTACGGTTATAAATTTTATTTATTCTAGTCAAGATGAACCCTTTAGTGATTCTGAAACAAATGAAAACATAAATAAAATAATTATAAGAATTAATTTTGCCATTTTTAAATATGTAGATATGTTGCTGCCATTTGTTGTTATTCAGTATGGCTTAAACTACCTCTTAAAAACAGCAAACACAAATAGTAATCAATTATAGTTTGCCGCTAAGATTAAACACGATGTTAAAAACCCACTCTAAAGGTGTATATACGCTAAAATGTACATACACATACCTAGGAATGATTCTATACACTTCCAGTCTATGAAGATACAAGATAGACTGGTAGTGTATAGTTTTTAAAAAAAATTAAAAAAATAAAAATCAATGCATTTTTTCTTCTCTTCTTTTCTAGTTTAATTATTTAAGTTTAAACTTGAAAAATAGTTATTTGCGGTCCCTGCTTTTAATTTTTTAATTTAAAAGCAATATAAAAATGTAAGGGTAAGTTTTTATATAAAAAAAGGTCATAAAAGAAATATGCTTAAAAATTACAAAAAAAAAAAATTAGATAAAAAGTATAGTCGGTCCAGACCGACCATTTCATATCCTACTCCACAGTATTTACAGAAACATTTTTAAGAGTATACCTTATTTGCGACCCATGTCAAAATCAAATCAGATCTTTTCCTAATACATTATATACAATGTCCAGCCAGTGCCAGACCAAATTTCGTCATAACGGTTTATGTTCACATATGTGGGTGTTTATCGCTCTTCTGATTCGGTGAGTGCTGCAGTGTCTCTTCTTCTTAAGCGAGTGTGGCCGCCATGATTTAAAATATTCCGAGCTAGTTGATTTGGGTGTTGTTCAAGCCTTTTCAAATATTTTACTGCATATTTTGTAATCATAGTTTTTACTAATGGCACATTAAGATCCGTATGAATGTTTGAGTTTTTAATATACCAGGGAGCGGCTGTGAATATTCGAAGAAGTTTATTTTGGCGCCTTTGAATTTTTTCGATATTGGAGGCCGAGGCAGTGCCCCATAGTCTAATACCGTTAATCTTTAATATAGAGTTGTAAAATAGAAGCTTGCAATCGCGACTAAGGACAGAGTTTCTTCCAATAAGCCAATGAATTTGAATGGCTTTAAGTTTCATTTGAGTTAATTTTGCCTCTATATGACATTTCCACGTTAATCGCCGATCCAGATGTATACTGAGATATTTTACATGCGAATGTTGAGGAATTATTTGATTATTGAATGTAATAGGGGGGCAAGATTCCCGGCGCAAGGTGAATGTTATATGTACGCATTTTTGCTCATTTACCATTATCCTCCATTGTCTTAGCCATATTTCTGGTTGAGATATATCATCCTGTAAATAACGAGATGCTTCATAACTGTTTTCGTGGACGCTTAGAAAAGCTGTATCGTCTGCAAATGTTAAGGTTTGTGTGTAGTTGCTCGTTGGCATGTCCGAAGTATAAATTAAGTATAATAGAGGCCCCAGGATGCTGCCTTGTGGGACTCCAGCGCCAATTGGCTGAGGTGAGCTTAAGAAATTTCCTTCTTTAATAATAAATCGACGACCGACTAAGTAGCTTTCTAGCAACTTTTGTGTGTTTGCTGGTAAATTTTGCTTCAATTTATATAACAAGCCTTTATTCCAGACTTTATCAAAAGCTTGAGAAACATCGATGAAGAGAGCGGAACAATATTTTCTTTCTTCAAAGGCTTTTCTTATGGCGTTAACTATTCGATGGGTTTGCTTAATTGTGCTGTGTTCTCTTCTAAATCCGAATTGATGGTTAGGTATACACCCATTGTAATTTAAAATTGGGGTTAATTTTGATGCTAAGAGCTTCTCAAACAGCTTTGATATATTAGATAATAAGCTTATAGGCCTATATGACTCAACTTTTGTGTGATCTGTTCCTGGCTTTGGTATCATCGTAACTAAGGAGACCTTCCATTCTTGAGGGTAGTATCCAAGGCGTAAAATAGCATTAAACATATAAAGAATAGGTGGTAACTCTACTGCAATATCGTGAAATATATTTGGGGTAAAAACGTTTTCAAATGATTAACAAACAGATTTCCTTTTTCAATATCATTTCTTGCCAAACTTCCATTAAAGTTTCTTAATGAGTAGTCTGATTGTGGAGTTGCATCAAGTTACTTAAGATATTTTTTAAGAGAAGCTGTTTTATGAGTCTGCAGAAAAGACACTTAATGCGAAAAGAAGTTGGTATGGGGCCTATGTGACTTTCCGGAATAAAGACTTTGTGCTCATAAGCCCACTTTTATTATGTTAATGTTTAGAATTAATTTTGCCCAAACATAGTTTACTTCAACCTAAATCTTTTTACCAAATATTATCCTATAACTTCCTTGTAAATGTTGCTTTTTAATATATTGCAGCGTTATCTTTAATAATAGTTTACATTTATGTATGTCATGGTTGGTAGGTGCTCTCCCCTTAAGTCACTTTTAGAAGAAAAAAATCTCATATAGATGTAGATACATACATAGATTATCGCCCCTATCGTAAAAAAACTTTATTTTATTAACGATAGGTGTGAATGTTAGGCACAAGGAACTCTTTTTTTTTATTTTAATCTCAACATAATTTTGTTTGCCCATGGGTCCCAACAAAAGAACACTCTTGAAAATCTGTCTATAAATGCTGTCGGATAGGGTTTTATATGCTCGGGCTTGACCGACTATACTTTCATACTTGTTTTTAGTTAATTGTTGACTACAGTTTTACCTGCAAAATGCCTTAAAAATTTGTCCTGCTTATTAACAAGGCTGACAAAATTCAAATTGGACTGAATCATACCTGTTTAAAATGTGGGTTATGAGATAATATCTGACACATAAAGCATTTATTTTTGTTCGTACATATCTGTAAATAAGTCAATTTAAACTTTGAAATACAGTGCACTCGCGATAATAAAAACACCCTAATATATGAATGAAATTATTTTCCATTATTAACCGAAAGGATTGTACTTTCAAATAAAAAAAGAAATAATTAGATCAGACTTGAATTAATTTATAATTTATTTTACTTACACTTTGTAAACAAGTTCCCTTACGTTGGTTTATAAAAGTTTTTTTTTCATTAATTGAAAACAAATTTACTTGTATGGAGCGGAATTCCGGGATTCCGGGAAATTTAAAAAAACTCCCGCTTTCCCGGGAATCGAAAAACTCCGGGAAAAACCTATAGATAAAAGGAACCTTCTCACCAAATTTCAATAAATCGAAAGGGGTCGGTTTGACATGGAATTACCCAGATAGCTTTTGTACGTTATTTTTAACGCATTTCCAAAAAATTTATCTTTTTATAAAGGGTGGTTAAGAGCCGATGTTGAATGTGAACCACACTTAAACGTCAAGTTTTTTCTGCATTTTTCATTTGACATTTCTCAATTTCAGTCTTACTTAATTTGAACCATGGAAAGATACACAATCGAGCAACGTGTTAAAGTTAATCAGGCTAATTATGAAAATGGGCGTTCAAATCAAAATGCATATCGAAGAAAATCACCTTCAATGAAGAGGCACATTTTCACCTCAGTGGATTCGTGAATAAGCAGAAATGCAGCATTTAGGCGAATGATAATCCAAAAGTGATTGTCGAAAAACCAATGCATATACAAAGAGTGACTGTTTGGTGCGGTTTATGGGCTGGCGGCATCGTCGGGCCGTATTTTTCCAAAATGAGGCCGGTCAGGCAGTTGCTGTTAATGGTGTTCGCTATCGGGAGTTGATAACGAACTTTGTATGGCCCGAGTTGGAAGATGTGGATCTGGACGATATTTGGTTTCAACTGGACGGTGCCACTTGCCACACAGCCAACAAAACAATGGCTCTTTTGCACGACAAATTCAATGACCATGGTATCTCACATGGTGGCGATGTCAATTGGCCGCCAAGATCAGGTGATTTGACACCATTGGACTTCTTTCTTTGAGGTTATTTGAAAGAAAAGGTGTACGTCGATAAGCAAGCAACAATTCAAGAGCTTAACAATTGATAATTCGGCACACTAACGCCATAGAACCTCAATGATGCCTCAGCGTCATCAAAAATTTGGACCATCGGATGGTGGTGTGCCGCCGAGGTCATGGTGGCCTTTTGGCCGATATTTTGTTCCATACATAATTGACACACCATTATTATCATAATAAAAAGAAATGACAATAAAAATCAATATCGGCCCTTAATTGAACCACCCTTTAAATAGTATTTATATAACATTGTACGGCACGATTTTTCACCGGTGATCAAACTGACCGAATTCTGAAAATTATTATTATTGCTCTAAAATAATAATAATAATAATATATGAAATTATATTAAAATTTAAGAAATCTGATCATAATCTTTGAACCCGTGGACTGATTTTGCTAATTTTTTACACATTACATCTGAGAACAGTACGAAGCACTTAATCTGGCATCTCGATCAAATGATGTGGGTGTAATCGAAACTTCCCCAAGTGATAGACAGGTGGATTCACATTAAAAATTTAATTGCGCGTAAAAACGCGAAATGAATTGATCTAGACAAACAGAGAGATACGTACATTGTTTAAGCTTTATTTTCAGATTCTGGTCAGTTTGATCATGAATAAGGCCAAAAGTTTAAATTCGTAAGACTGTTGGGAAATTACCTTCAAAATTGTGACCTGGACTTTTTGCATGGACAGCAAACCAGTCAGCCACCCAGACACATCCTTAAATCGAATCAGAAAATAATATTGAGTCGATCGGTATATTAATATTTTCTAGCACAAACACAATACCATCTCCACTATTGTGGTTTGGGAATACAAAATAAAGAAGAAGCAAAAATTTCTCTATTTCCCTGTTTTCGTGTGTACTTAATATGTTAGTATTACATCATGAACACAAATTAACAATAATGCAACTTTTGGTCAATGCTAGATATGTGTTATTAAATATTTTATTATTAAAATGAAAAGTGAGTTAATCCACCTCAAAGAAATGCTAAAATTGTACCAAAAAAGGATGAATTGTACCAGTGTACCAATAAAGTTTCGACTGTACCAAATTTGGTACAATTGTACCACAAATCCCGTCAGTGATTTGTAGTACAGTATAATTAATGAAAAAAAGTTTAAATAAAAAAAAATTATTTAAAAATTTTTTTTTTTAAATATAGAATTTAATAATAAAAAATTTTATTATTTAAAAAAAAATTTTTTACACCCAAAAAACCGAACAATCCAGGCAATTCCAGGCGGTCTGACAGCCCTAAACTCCCTACACACCCCCATTTTTTAACAAATCAAAAGAAAGACTTTATTATTATTATTGTTGTTAATAATAACTTCTTAAAAGCGATGGACGTTTTATATGAGCGAAAATGTTTTCAATTTTTGGAGAATATTTTTTTATGTACATTCATACTTTTTTACGTATGTATGTACAATGCATATATGAATACATTATGTTCATACATACTTATAAATGTATCTGTTTTCATTTTCAGTTTTTGTATGTGAAATAATTAAAAGTTGTCTTACAAGAAAAACTAGTTTTTTTTCGTTTATTTAAACTGGCGTATGTTATAAAATCATATGTATGAGTATGTAAAAATGTTTGTGATTAAGTATGTTCTGGTAAATTTACCATTAGGATCAACACAGCGTTGCCACTTTCTGAATAATTATTCAAAACATGTATTATTTTAAAATATGTAGATAATTTTTGCACACCAATATTCAGGTAGTTTTAAAAACAATTATAACAATATTTTTAAGTTTCTGACTTCCCTTTTATTTTATGATCATACTAAAACAGAATTTTGTACATATCTTATATTTATGTTAATTATTATTAACGATTACTATTAAAAACCAAACACATAAAAGAGGGTTTCTGGTAAAAACTGCATGGACAGATGGAATCCGATGAAAATAAGCTAAATCCTTGGATCAAAGTAGGAACGACAATGTGCCTCTATACTTTTTATTATAAAAGTTGCCTGAACCCAGTGTTGCCAATTTTGCTATTTAGTGGCTAGATTTAGCCTTGTTTCATCTCGTTTAGCCAAGAAAAATATCAATTTAGCCACATTTTCTTAAAGTTTAAAACATTTTTAGCCAAAAAAATTATTTAAATGGAGCTTTACTTGTGTTAATATGTTGGAAATTTTTTAATTATTTTTGCGTTAAATGGCTTTTACAATATAAAAATCATTTTTGCCGATAATGCCTATGAGCTTTTCGTTATCCAAATACTTTTCTTATGTTTAGTTTATTACCCAGCCAACAAAATACTCCGGCTTTGTCTGAACTAGACATTTCTTGCAAATGTCTGACTTCGTTCTTAGAGATTTCGTTCATATTTCTGTCAGACATTAAATATACTTTCTGTCTGTGCGATTTCTGATCGATTTCGAATGGACATATCGGGGGAAATTTATGTACAGATGTGTCTAATAGAATTCCGACGGAATTCTTACAGATGTCTCCAACGAGACTTATTGTTTTTTTTTTTAAATATTGAAAATTGTCATTAAGTTGAAAATAATTTTAATTTGATTTAATTGTTTCAAGATAAAAATATTGAAAAAGGTACGTACGTGTAAAATTTATAATTATATACTTTTAAGTATTTTGCAATAAGAGGAATTCTTTCAGCTATTTTTTAAAAAAACAATAAGAATCTCGGTTAGCTCATCAAAATTTTCCATGCCTTTTTCATTAGATTTCAGTCAGATACCTGTCAGAAATCTGATAGAATTCTTATACGATTCCGACTTTTTTATCGACGTTTCTCTCCGATATCTGAAAGACGTCGGACTATTTTGCTGGCTGGGATTGTTGTTAAAAATGTATTAATACAAACAAATTAAACTCTTGTGTGCAATTTTATTGTAATAAATCCATTTTTTAAGTTTTTGTACCCTCCACCACTAGTGGTGAAAGTTTGTCATTCCGTGTGAAACGTTGTTAATGTTCATTTAAGATCCCATAAATAATATGTACATAAATATATATGTATATTCTGGGCCCTTTAGTTATTTTAAGTCGATTTAGCCGTCGGTTTGATGAAAAAATGCCTCTTTCGAAAAATTTAAATGAAACGAACAATGTTGGTGTCAAATTCTAGTTATCCTAAGCAGTTTGGGATTAAAATCCAGCAAAATCGGTTCATTTTACCTTGAAAAATGGATTATTTTGTTACAAAATCCAACATAAATAGTGGTGGAATTCAGATATTGATATAAGATTTTACACAAATTCGTTCTAAATGGATAGAAATCATACCACAAAATTTCGCTAAGGTCGGTCCCTAATGTACCATGGGCTCAATATAAATCGAACTCTCGGGAAACCATTCGGTCTTCATCTGACAATTTTTTGTCATACCAAACGCCAAAGTCTATATAAAAAAAAAATTTTGTCAGCGGTTTTTTTATATAAAGTTTGACGTTTATTATGACAAGAAATTTTCAGGTGAAGACCCCATGTTAAGAGCTTACTATTAATGTATGAGCCGATTTGTCCACAAGTTGGGGATTTTAACATTAATTTGTGGACAGATTTTCGTGAAAGGGGTTTAAGGGATTTTTGCAAAATTTTGGGTCACATAAAACAGTTCCTTTATGTTTAGTGTTACAAAAAAATAAATTTTTTCGTCTTGTTTCCGGAAAATTACAGGAATTTTAAATAAAAAAAATGTTTAATCAATATGCGTTTTTGAGAACGTAGGCGTACATTTTGCAGGAATTCGTTTCAAAAGACTAGAAATCTCCATAAAAAGCGATCTTGCAAAATCACTTTAATACTTCTAAAACTGTGACAAACACTGAAATTGTGGTAAAACTGGCCATATGCGCTATAGAAAGCTACTTTTCGTAAAGCACTTAAAAGCGCCTAAAACGCTAATAAGTTTTTATAAGGTTAGGTTCCATTGGCAGCCGCAATCAAGTAGCTCCCGTTGTGTTACCAAGTGCCCCTATCTATTTCAAAAAATCAAAAATAATAGTAATTATTTGAATCACACAACCGAATGGGGTTACAATTTGTGGAGCAAATCAAAGTTTCATATAAAAAAATTCAAGAAAATCAAAGAGTAAAAACAGTGAACAAATGTATTTAAAATATTAAATACCGAATCGCATCCAAGCCCACAGTGCAAAATTTTGGATAGTAGACAAAAAACGAAAAAATAAAAAAAACAATTATTCTATTCGGACCAATATTGAAAAAATTCTTATTTTACTAATAACTGAATTTGTTTGATATTCGATATCTCTGTGACCATAAAATCTGAAAATTTGTTGAAATGTGCTGTTGATAAGGATCATCAACACAGTAAAAACTAAAGGAAATCAAAAATATTTTTCTCCAAACTGTCCGATTTCACTTGGTTTGCCCCATATGTATATACAAATTTTATTTGTGTTTTTTTTTTAAAGAAAAGTTGATAAGCTAAAACTTTTCTGGTAACACTGTTTAGTATTGAGTAAGAGAATTATAAAACGTGGAAAGCTTTTTGTTTTTGTGTTTTTTGCACGGGCCCCCTAAAAAGTGGGGACTTTATTCCGAGGTTTTCTTTCGTGTTGGGGCTAATTTTTACTTATTTTGCTTTTAAAAGAGCATTTTATTTTGCATTATATTTTTACTCTTTTTTCCACTTTTTTAGTAGTGTGTTAGTAGTGGTATAATTTGATTAAAACGGTTTGTTTTCGCAGAGTCTTTAATTTGTTTGTGTATTTTTCTTTTGTTTTTTTTTATTTTACTATGGTTCGTTCGTTCGTCTGCTTATAACATTCGTGGACGTCAACGCGCAAGTTTTAGTTTAATAATCGCACTTGTCGGAGCAACTACAGAAAATAAAGTAGAAAAGAAATTTCCTACTGTATAGGGAAAACCCCTAAAATATACAGTATACCAACAAAAAAATTAAAAAAAAAATATAATAAACCACAAAAAACTAAAAGAAAACAAGTTATTACAAAAAAAGTTTCACAAATATTAATAAAATTTTTAATGCTTAGAAAAAATTAATTGCTGAAACAAAAAAATTAAATTAAAATAATAAAGCATTGTGTTGTGAAATAGAGTGAGTTTTTTTTTAAAGGCAGAGATAAAAACCGACAAAAACAAAAGAAACTCGCTAGTTTTTCTTAAAACAAAGAAAATAATTTAAAAATTAATTATTTTCATAAATCTGCGTTTAAATTGCAACAAATTAAAGGTAAACTTGCTTATTTTTTAATCTTTAAATCATACCTATGTACCTCTAATGGATTTGAATTGAAAATAAGATTTTTATAAAAGTGAACTGTCCAATTTTCCACTTTTAATAAGTAGTCATATTAAATCGTTTTCTCACTTTTTTTATTCACATTTGGTTTGTGTTTTTTTTTTTTTTTTCAAAAACCTACCGATTACAAACATATGATTTGGACTTTGATACGTTTGTTTATTTGAAATAAATGTTTTTCCTATTTGTCGTTGTCCTCCTCTTTCCCCTATTTAGTTTTTTAGCATTTAAACAATAAATAAAATAAAACTAAAAACACAACTGCCCCAAAATCAAAGTACATTAAAAAATTTTAAAGAACAAGAACACAAACAAATTTGTTGTTGGTATTTCGACATTGCAAACTGCAATTTGCATTAATTGTTGTTCTTGATAAATGTGTGAGTGTATTCTTTATATTCTCATCAGGCCTGCCATATTTGCCGATTTCTTTTTGATTCTAAATTTTCAAAGTCGTCACTTAGTCCCAATTTACACTAGGGACATTTCTTGCCGGACAGACGAAGTTTGTTGGCGAGGGGTCGAAAAGGTAGAGTGTGTGGTACATGACTATCTGTACTGGACATTTTTTCATTTCTCTCTTACTTTTCGTAGTTTGTATGTAAATAGTAATTTCTGTCTGACTTCTAATGTTTCATATGTAAACGCTTCAGGTAAGATTAAAAATTGTCAGGTAAGATTAAAAAAATGTCCGGCAAGAAATGTCCCTAGCAGGGCTACCAGAAATTTTCAGCAAAAAATCTTAACTTCACCAAAAAAAATCTTATTTTTGAAGAAAAAATCTTATTTTTGGGAAAAAGTATTTTTTTTATTATAAATAATAAAAACAATTCATATTTTATTTAATACATAAAATAAACAAAAAAAAACATAACAAAAAATTAAATTTCTTATACTAAATTGTATTATTTAGTTTAAAAATGTTTAAATGGGAACAAAGAAGGTTTTTTTTAATTGAACCTAACCTTCGTCTAGAAAAAACAAAAAATCTTGTTTTTGGGGAAAAAATCTTAAAATCATTTTTCGGTTAAATAATCTTAAAAAATAAGGTAAAATCTTACGTCTGGCAGCGCTGGTCCCTAGTGTAAATTGGGACTTACCGATTTTTGCTAAAAAAAAAATGCAGATTTCAATAAACTCTTAAAAAACAGTAGGTACAAATAACTTTTTGTTTGTTTTAGTAAAATTTATTAATTTTGGGAATTAGTTATTTTAGGACTACCTACTTGTGAATTTAAAAAGAGACAACAGTTATTAGTTCAGCGCTTCTGCTTGAGGAAAAATTGGTTGGGTTTATTCAATATTATACCCATGCAGTGTTTGTAATGTGTGTGTTGAGCTTGTTGGCTATTCAATGATAAAGAATGAAAGAAATACATAAATCTAAAAGAAAGAAAAAAGCCAGCGTATTTTTTTAACAAAGCTGAAAATATTTTAAATAAAAAATCGTATAAGATAAGGATGATTCAGACACAGCTGATAGCCAACCTAATGTAATGAAGTGAAGTTAATTTATGAACTTTTTTGCAAAAAATTTTAGACTTAAATTTTGAGGATTCCACTGGTGCATTTCCAAAAAATTGTGGTCCTTACATATTCTTCCGTTTTGTGTTTTCGATTTCCAGAACACCCCTGAATATATAGGAAAATCTAAATGCCATATCTCCGGATTATTCCCATACAAATATCAACAAAATGCCCTCCATTTTCCATATTATGATTTTTTATTGTCACTTAAAAAGTTCCCAAACCATGTATCGTAATGTGCTATGTATTCAATAAACATTCTAAATAGATCTAAATGTATATTTCATATCGCTATAGGGCGTTAAATAGGGCAAACCGGGTAAAAGCTCCCCTCCCAATATCTTCTTAACTTATCAACGACGCATAATACCCTCTCCACTATTGTGGTGTGGGTGCACAAAATTAAGAAGCAGCAACAATTTATATATTTCTCTTTCTTCTCAAAGGCTGACAATAGCGTGGGCGTTTGGTTGCTAGTGCCACCAAAACAATATACAAAAGTGGCGATTTGGAATCACTTGATCCCAGGTTTCCTACAGGAATACGAGTACATATACTTATGTATGAATGTACTCAATATGAAAGTATAGCATCATGAACATAAATAACTAAAGCGCCCCATCCATTTTATTATTGCATGCGTTATACGCCATATTATTTCAATTTTGCCCTATGCAATAAGTGGCACAATGGATTCAATTAAAGTATGGCTCAACTTACATTCAATAAAAAGGTCAACATAACCTACATATATAAAACATAACCAACATTGTATAATGCTGCCAACACGTTTCACTATCTTTCTTTTCGTTGTGCAATAAAAATCAAAATTCTTTTGATTGTTGCCAATATATTGTGCCATATTTTAGTATAACATACACATCGGCGATATCACTGTACAATACGGTAAATTGAACAAGTAAATTGCAAGTGTATGGGCCGCTTAATAATGCAATATTTGGTAGTTCTGGTCTTGGCTTGAGATATGTAATTAGAAATTGCGTTATAGAAAAGAAAAGCGAATGAATCCACCTCAAAAATATTATAAATTTCGTGGATATTTTTTTTAATTGTACCAAAAATGGATGAATTGTACCAGTGTACCAATAAAGTTTCGATTGTACCAATTTCATACAATTGTACCATAAATCCCATCAGTGGTATCGACACCACCGTTTACATGAATTCGCCTTGGCACTTCTGATTCTCATTAAAATGTAAAATTCTCCACAGAAACAACATCTGTTGGTTTGTCAGTTGTTGTAGTTATTGTTTACGTACCTATTTGTTATTTTTTTTATTTTTAAATGCAGTTCATTAATTCCTTTTTGTGGTTAATTTTCTTGTTTTTTTTTAATATAAATTTTTATTTGTTGAATTCGCTATTTAATAAAAGTTTTTTGCTGCTTTTTTATTTTGTCTGCCTGTGCACATTAAATATCCGTTAATATTTAAATTTTCCAAAGCAGACATTTAATTTATTTGTCATTAAGTTTTTTATATCATTATAGAATATACATACATACATACATACATACATACATACATACTTTCATATGGAGAAAAGAACGTGTTAAATTAGAAATCAAAAAAATGTTTATAAAATTAAACCCAGCTGGCATATGGGTGATAATTTTTTTTAAAAATCACCTGAATGCTTCTTCTCAGATCACATTTAAAATTCCAAGCAAATTTATTTTTAACTGATTCTTACAGTTATTTGAAAAATTATTTTGATATATATGTATGTATGTAAGTCATATCCATAGGACGAATGGCAGCCCTAAAATTTAGGTTTTTATAAATATTTTGATGTTTTTTAGCCCATTTTTCAAATCGATATACATATCTCGATTCCTAGACGTGACCCAGCGAAACGCCGGGACACGTATAACTTCTTTTTTATCGATATAACTTTCCCCGGTAGTTTGAACCCTTCCCGATTTGTCGCACAGTGTTATCGATAAAATGGATTTTTTTATTGTTAAAGTCATTTGCGTTAACTAATTAAGAAAAATGTAACGTTACAACCAAAATATGTTATAAATGCAGCATTATAACTTTTTTTGGTTTAAAAATGTTTAAAACTTGGCTAAATAAAAAGCGAAAAAAATGCGAAATGCTAAATTGATTTTTTATGGCTAAACGAGATGAAAAATGGCTGAATCGAGTCACTCTTATGCTTGTGCCAATTAAGCCATAAATAATTGGCACAAGCATAAGAGTACTTTATTCAAAATTTTTGATAATTTTTATAAAACGTATTGAAAAAAAATAAATAAATAAAGTTTGTACTTGCAAACGTTTCCTGTTTTTCGTTTCGTATCATTTTGCAGTGAAAACGTGCACTCAACTGCTGCTATTGGCGATAGCAATTTGTGAAATATCAGGAAACATAAGTTCGACCGACCATTTTCTTTTTAATTTTGGTTGCATTTTTTCAAAAAATTTAAATATTTTTCCTCTTTTAATTTTTTTATTTCTGGGAGATCCGCCAACGCCCGAAATTGGGAATTTATAGTTTAAAATTTCTGTCGCTCATTTAGAATAAATAATAATGGCACTATGCTTTTGGTCTTGGCAGCAATAACATATCAGGCTGGTTGTTTAAGCAAGGAAGCATAATAAGAACTGAGTACTAAAACTGAAGTGGAGTACCGTGTTATTTTTAAGACAAAAAGTACTGAAAGTTTTACAATAGTATTGAATTTTCCATCAATGTTTTTATTTTGACAACTGGTGACATTTAAAATTTTTCTAGGTTCCCCTAACTTATGTACTATATTATACAATTAAAGGTTATTTTAAAGATTGTCTATGGCTTTGAAATTGCTTAAAAACATTTTTAACCACAACTAAATTGTTAGGCCAACTTTTATCATTTAATTAAAAAATATTGTTAATTTTATTAGGTTAATGTTTTTTACATGGGAATAATAAAAAAGAATCCATAATAGTTTTGTTTTTTATTTTATTCTTGGATTGTAATTTAAAATTTTTTGTTTATAAGGGAAAAATTGGCATGTTGAATTATTGCGTTGTTTGAGTGTACATTTTTCATATCGTGCGATTTTTTATTTATTTTTTTTAATAAGTGTTATGTATATTATCTTTTTAATGATTCATAAATGCAATAAAGAAATTATTGTTGCGTTTCATTTAAGTTTTTTTGTTTAATTATTTTGCCTTTTATAAGTTATTGAATGTTGGGATATCAATATGAAATAGAAAAAATATTATTATCTACTCGCAGCTAACGAACGCTAAAGTTCAATGTACAATTTTTATAAGAATGAATGCGTGTAAAAGTGCAATTGAACAATATTGTGTATTATTAAATTTTCTTGTAAAAATTATTAATATTTATAAGTTAATAATTTTTATTTAACATTGGATAGACAATAAATTACAAAACTTTGTATTTTTTTTATTAAAAAAAATAGAAAAAAAAATTAAAGGTTTCATAGATTTCAATAATAATAACCCAGCCAACACAAGATACACACTTTTTAAAAGAATTTTCTAACGGTTGTCAATCTGTTGGATATTAAATTGTTGTATAATGCATACATAAAACTTTTGTTTTTACTGGTTGTATTTATTTTACTAAATTTCCTAAAGCTAAAAACTTTACGTAATTAAATCCTATGGCTTTTGTTTGTGGGGCGCTAATTTGTATGAAAACGTTTACGTTATCACTCGCTTGCATTGTCGTCTTTGAAAATAATAAGTGGGGCGTAAATCAGCTGTTTGTCATTGAAAAAGCCATCAAGCGATAGCTGTCGACATTGTGGGCCATTCTGTAAATTATTTTTGATATGGCATACTCAAATAAAATCGAGGTCTTAAAAAATCAATTTAACATATTTTTGCGTTTTTGGAACTTTGAGAAAATAGCTTAAAAATTCAAGGTTCACGTTAGCTTAATCACACTTTAAGCCTATACACTTTTCACAACTTTAGTGCATTGGTTAACTAACGTGAACTTTAACATTTTTTGCATAAGGCAGTTTATGTTTATGTATTTTTATATACTTCGATGGAAAATCATGTCAAAAATTTATAATATTTTAAGTCTAAAATTACTTTCCCTAATGTGCCCAACCCTGCACTTCTGGTAATGTTCTTGATTGGGAAATATTATTAAAACGATAATCCCAAACAAAGAAACATTTTCTTGGTATGCAAGTCATTGAAATTTAATTTAATAGAAAATACCTATTTACTTAACAAATTTGCAATTTATATTCAAGTTTAAAATAAAGTTTCTTTGTTCTAAAAACTCATTGCAAAAATACAATTTAAAAATAATCTTCTACCATTAAACAAGATATTCCATATTTTGTTAAATATTTATTTTAGTTTGTTTATAAATTTCATTAAAAAGAAAGTGCACGTTACATAAAGTAATAATTTTAAAATTTATAAAGAGCCTGCGATGCACAAAATATTATGGCATAATTATTTAATTATGATTTGTTAACTTCACGCCATATTTACTAAGAATGAGCTGTTCATATATTTGTGTATTTGTTAGTGTGCTTTTTCACAAAGTAAAGTTGCAGGCCCATCCAGTTTAACAATTTTTCTTTTTCAAACTTGTGTAAATAAAGAGTATTAATAATATTTTTGTGTAGCTTTTGTTTGGTGGAATATTTATCAAAATCTTAAAATGGATTTCCTTATTTTATGCAATTTTATTTCCTCAATAGGTTAATCTTATTAAAAAAGTTATAAAATTTAAATAAAAAGTTATCAAAAAATTCAAAATTATTATGGATTTGCTTTAATTATAATAAAACTAAATAAACACATTGAAACTTTGGATCTAGGGAATAAAAGTCTTTTTGTGTCGTTTTCTTGATCATTTCTGAAAATCGCTTCAGTGGTTCTATAGATATAAATTTCCAAAGATAAAAACGCAAACACAACCGGGGTAAAATTTCACACAATAGTTTTTTTTATAAAAAAATAAGCAAATAGGAGGCTGTTCAAAGATTTTTTTAATAAAAAACCGTCAGCTTATTTCCAAAACGTGCTAAGTCGAAAAAGTGAGTTTTGCAGGAAAGGCTCTTAAAGTTTACGGGCGATGCAACATTCAGTGTTATGCAAAGTACTTTTTTGTGCATAACTTGGGATTGTATTAGCCAATCAACACCAAAATTTTACAGAATTTAATTTAAACAATACTAAATTCAAAAATGCGAAAAATTTAAAAACATGCTAAGCCGATTTAGCATGTTTTGGAATTCTGGAAATCTGTCTATATATAAATCGGCAAAGGCAAAACAGTATTAAGAACACTTTTCTCCGATTTGAAAATACACAAATTGAAAGGTATTCATACAGAAGTCCACAATATATATTTTATTATAATCTGAGGGGGCAATAAAGGATAAAACTGGGTATATTCGCTAACCTCATTAAAAGTGTGGAGTGTCCGTGTGGTCAGCGTCAAGGCGACTAACCTCACCAAACAGGAACCTCATAACTCAATAAAGTAATCTTCCAAAAAATAAAAAAGAAAGGCAGTACGAACGAATTAACAATAGATACAGAAAATGATGTAAGCCGAAGTACTGAAGTTTAAATAAACGATTTTTCCCCTGGAGGAAAAATTCTAAACATTTAAGATAACATTTAATTTAAGATAATTTTTGATGTGCCTTACTTAAAATGCCAAGGTTAAATAAGACAAAACGAATTTACAAGATTTAACTTGTAATAAAAAAGAAAACATGCTTATGCGATCCTATTGCTAAAATATTTATAACAATACAAAAAAACATTTAAATATAATAAGTAGTTGGCATCTCACAATTATATTCAGAAGAAGAAAACTAGACAAAATTAAAATTTGAGAGAAAATTCTTGATATATAAATATGTGTATGTGTTGTCGTATAAATTGAAATGTGTGCAAATACAACTGTGAAATCAATAAAAATAATACATATTTGTAAACATTTAATTGTTATAAATGTAGAAATAGTTAGTCAAATTATTTCTTAAAATTTTCCTATTTAAGAATAATAATTTTTCCAACAGATGCAGGTCAAAATTTTAGATTAAAAAAAATATAATATTTACGATCCTATTCAAAATGTTACAATCGTTTTAACAAAGTCTTTTGCACATGGTGTCCCTTTCCGTTTTAAACTACTCTATTTCTAATGTTATCAGTTGTAAAACTTTTGCTAATTAATTCGAAAACACCCGAATTGATTTGTTTACTTGAATACCGGTCGTACGGGGTTAATGTTTTGCGTCAGCTGCCAAAACACAATACTCAAGATAATAGTAAAAACATACTTTTTATAGAAATAATCAAATGCATTGAAACTTACATATCGTTGGTCTCATGTAGAGAGGCCCCAACTCGATTTTTTTTTTCGAAATTGAGTTTTTTTTAGTGATTCCAATACATTTTCCACAAATACACCTCGTCACAAAAATGTTATGCAATAGTACACAGAAAGAAAAACACTCGGGATAAATCAAGTTTTTTGGGATTACTTTAAGTACGAGTCGTACTCAAAAATGCAAGTACTAATAACACTTAAACGTACTCAAAACAATCCTAAATGGGATTACTTTTGAAAATTAATTTCTTTTCAAATTTTTTTTTTAAATTTGAACTTATGCTACTCATTTAGTTTATATTTTTGGTTAAATATGTACATAAGATTTCAAAAATAAAAACCATATCGGGCATGATATTGGTGTTTTATCATTCTGTAATGTGTAATACGGGTAAGTAAATCACTCATAATCATTTTTTTTTTGTAATTTCTTTTGTTTTTTTTTAATTATGAATTCAGGATAAAATCATAATATATTTATATTACTTGAATCAAGCTCATTTTGAGATTGATTCAATCTTAGTTTTACTTAAATCAATCTCATTTTCGGATTATTTGAGGTACGAGTTAGGATTAAAACAATTTTATATATTTTGAATGAAGTGCATTTTGAGATTGATTCAATCTTAGTTTTACTTAAATCAATCTCATTTTCGGATTATTTCAAGTACGAAAACGGGATTGAGTATGGATAATTTAAGTATTTTGGGATTAAAAATCCGTACTTGAATCAATCTTTCTGTACTTGATTCAAGAAAATCCGTACTCACCGTACTATTAATACCGCTTCGGATTGATTTGAGTACGGATGGATTGATTTTTTTTTGAGTGTATCAAAAATAACGGTTTTAGAAACCATTTTACATTTTAATACAGTTTATATTCTGTTTTTACCTTCTTTTGTAATCGAGAAATGAGATCGAGCCTTCCTACGTGAGACCAACGATATGTACATACATATGAATACAATTTGAAGATTACATATAAACGACAATTTTGCGTCATCATGCTCTAGTCAGCACTAAATCTGTACAAATTGCCATTTAACATCTGCTTTAAAATGTTAATATAGAAAAACAAATAAATTCGAAAAATTAAATAATAAATATGTAGTTTTGTTTGCAAGCATTTTGTGTTATAAACAAATAAAAGACAAGATAATGTGTTACATGTGTACCCATAGAAATAAATATGTACTATGAATGTATTTTCAAACAAATTTTAGCTAAATTTTTTTTTTTAATTTTAAATAAATCTTATTTATTTTGTAGAAAAATCAAATTCTCGAAACTATGTCTCAACTTTCAAGCATTGAATACAAATTTTAAATCTTTAATACATTCATACTTAGTTAAAATATATTGAAACTTATATGTAAACCCACATACTTTTTTAAAGTTTTGTCGGATTCGACCATTGGTATGTTGTTGATTTTGAACATTGAAACTAGTCAAAACATCAAATCTTTATTAAAATTTATTAATTTTGAAATTAATAACTGATCAAAATGTTAGGATCAAACAAAAATATCTATGAAATATAAATAAACTTTTCCAAAAAAGTAATTTCGTACTTTAAAACGTTTTTCGAAATTATGTTCGAACTTTCGAACTTTCACTAAAAAGTTTTATTGTTCAATATTATTTCAAAAGTAATTGAAAAATTGCGATTTTTTATATTTATGTGTACAAATTTTTTTTAGTTAAAAAATTTCGAAATAGTTTAAAACAAAAATAATAAATAATTTAGAACAAAAGTAACAACAAAACAATAACAAAGTAACAAATAATTAAAAATAAACAAAAAATAATTCGAAATTACATATTTTAAGGGCCAAATACACTTGTCAGATGCTTGTCCAGCCGGCGAAATCAACGTGTACGTGTGCTGGACGTAATATTCACCGTCATATCTAAATTTTTTGATTTTTCATCAAGCGTTGTCGGTGTTACACATACAAACACTTTTTCACTAATGCTACAAGATTGCTTGATAAGTATTTTGATCAATGTATTTGGGCCTTTAAAAGTTGCAAAAATCGAGTATGCCAACACATTTCACTTTCTTTTCGTTGTGCAATAAAAATCAAAAGTCTTGTGATTGTTGCCAATATATTGTGCCACCTACAAATATCACATACACATTGGCAATATGGTTGTACAATACGTAAAATGGAATAATTTTTTGCAAGTGTATGAGCCGCCATACAAACACAGGGTTGTTAACAATTAAGCAAAACTACAAAGTTTCAACCGAACTCTAGAGTTGAGTTGTTAGCAGTTATTTAAATATTGTAATTTCATAAGAATTTTTGAAATTATCTATTAAAAGGTTTAACTTTGCTTTAATTCATAATTAACTGGCTTGGTTTTATTTATTACAAACAAATATTAGTCAGTATAACAAAAGAATACCTATGTATAATTCGTAAGCGCAACGAATCAGCCTTTTTTCAAAATATTTAAAAGGAATTTTTTTCGGTTAAACGCGATTTCGGATTAACGAAGTAAAAATTTCTTTTATTTATTTATTAGAGCAAACAAAAAAAACCAAACCAAACACGATTTTTCATTAGAACGAAAAAAAACAATAAAACAAAAACAGATAAAAATAAAAATCCTTAAAAAAATTAACGGTAAATGCAGCTTTACTTCCAAATACGACCTTGTACAAACATACATACATGAGTTGCATTACGAATTATAAAAGGTTATCAACATCCACAACAGATTTTGTATTGAAAAAAAAATACGAATTCAATAAAAATGTACCAAAACGTATAGTTATTGCGATTTAACGAGATATTTTTTTAGGGACCAACAGTTTGTTAAGAATTACATAATGAGATTTTCAATTTAACGGGGTACGAGTCATCGCGATTCTACTGTATTCAATAAAAGTAAACAATTATTAAAAAAAAACGCAAACATTAGATTAAATATAATGAATAAATTACGGAATTTTGCTAATCCTGTTAACGTCATTACACAAAACTGATAATAATAAATTCGATTTGGCAACATCAGGTGTTTTCTGAAAACCCGTTAGGAAAATTGAATTTTTTGTATTGGAAAATATCTTAAATATGCTTTTATGCTCATATTTTCTGCTGTAGTGAAAGTTTATTTAGAAAACTTGTTATTTCGATGATCTTGCCGTATATCGGCATTGAAGAGCAAGTTTGTGGCGTGATATCATAACGCATAACATGCGATACGATTTATACGGGTCTAAATTTTTAACCGTCAACAACAATCAGACAGACATCATAGCTGCCGTTTTTTTTTAAAGATGGCTTTTTTAACGTACGATTTTAAAGTTAAATGCAAAAACAAATACATAAAACAAATTTTCGGGAAAAAATATAAATAAAAAAAATTATAAACCATAACAAACGCTATTAGAGTATGCGGAACTAAATCATTTTAATGCATTAAAAACATTATAGTTATTTTATTTTTAAACCTTAAAAAAACTGGTTTTGAAGAACGTAATTTTTAAACTTTCAATAAAAGGAAAGCAAATATTTTTTATATAAAATTTATAATTGTCTTATTTGAAATTTAAATAATTTTATTTTTATGTTATTTAAGTAGCACCAGGATTGGCAAAGTTGTACCATTTGACCTTTAAAATTTCTTGTGTACAATAAGGGAATGATTTTTTTTTACTGTTCGGGACTTTCTACTGTTTAAACTATCCTGTTTTCCGACTTATGATAAATATCTTGACATCGTTTTTAACCAAGGTTGGCAACCGATACCGCTTTAATACCCAGTTAAAACTTCGCCTACAAAATAATGTGTTGAGTAAGCAGGAACAATTGAAAATACTACTTACAATTCTAGTGAAAGAACCAATGAATTTTTAATGGGGTTTTCCAAAATAAACGCAACCAAAAGTAAGTCATTATTTTTTACCTAAATATATGTATCTAAAAAAAATAAGTAGTTATAGAAGAAGTTATAGTAGTTATTTAGAAGAAAGCTACTAAATAATGAGTGAAAGAAGCTATTTATTTTGAAAAAGTCATGGATACCAATATCGATATAACAAATAGTTAAATATCGTTATTGATACCGATAATAAAACTCGTTTCGGTTGCCAACAAGCATATTTTCCATTAGAAAATATGTAAAATTTTAAATTGTTTCTACTCTGAAACATTTTTATTATTAAAAATATTTAAATTTGGTATCAAGAGCCAGAGCAAGAACAGTATGCTTGATTCAAGTACGGATTATTCAAGTTTCAAATACTTAACTTTAGCCATATTTTATCCCTGATTCGTACTTAAAATAATCCGAAACGGTCCCAAACAGTGCTTGATTCAATCAAGTTGGTTTCATCCCGAACTCTTTAAACATTATTTTTTATACATCATTGTGCTTTGTAAGCCAAAGCAAAGCAGCAGTGAGAAGAAGCTTCAGACATCATATATATTTATTTTCGAAAAATTCTGAACACTTACCTTCACAGAAAGAAAAACACTCGGGATAAATCAAGTTTTTAATGATTTCTTTAAGTACGAGTCGTACTCAAAAATTCAAGTACGAATAACACTTGAACGTTCTCAAAACAACTTTATTTAAGAAAGTTTTACTTAATACGAACAAAACAAGTAAAAACCAGGAAATTATTTTTGGATTATCTTGCTTTAAGAAACGAAATGGATTACTTTAGAAAATAAACTGTTTTCCTTGTATAGTATGCATTTTAGAGTAAAGCATTTTTGATTTTAATGTATGCAAATAATAGTACAAAAATGTTGGGAATCAATAAAAGCGCTAATTAAGCGCTCTTAAAAAAAAAAGAGCTAAGGAAAAAATATGACTTTTCGACAGTTCAAAAGCGCTAAATTGGCAACTCTGCTCACCGTACTATTAATACCGCTTCGGATTGATTTGTGCACGGAACATTTTCTGCTTTAACAATGAATACAAAAGCAAGCAACAATTTTAAATGTTTCATTTTAACAATTCCTATTTATTTATTTTTGTTTGTTTATTTGTTGTGTTAAATTTCACAAAAAACCAATTTTTACAATTTTATGTTTTTTCTTATTTGAGTGTTAGAGGTATTTTCTTAGAAAATAATCGCCAATTACACTGAAGACATTTTAGCTCAGGGGCCAAATTATGGCATTCGATATCGATCGAAATTGCAGTACATTTTAAATGGGAACTTCAATCGATATCGAATGCCGTAATTTGACCCCAGAAGTACATTTAGTATATATTTTTGACTTATACCAAACGCCTTTTCAAAAAATTCAAAAACTTTAGAGGCCGATGTTTCGGGAACCCGAGCTAACTTTTCAAACCCCTTTGGCAGATTTGCTCTACCAATAGTCTTGTTTCATTTCGCGTTGCAATTATTGAGGCTGGCGGTGATGATGATGACTATTATGTAGTAATTACGTTTATTACTATTTTATTAACAAATTTTGTTTCTTTTTTTCTTTAAAATATAAAAAATTTTTTTATTTAACACGTGAAAATCAATTTCTTAAATTTAATTAAGGGCTCATTTCGTTTACAAATTTCAAAAATTGTTGTTTGCATTTCAATGGTTTCCCATTATAAGACACATTCATTGCTTAAAAATACATACTTTATTGTGAAATTATTGCCTCCACTCGTAATGACCAAGTTCAACAATTCTAGATGTTGTTTAAACGCATCATCGCCATGCAAACCAAATCGCAATCAAACACACAGAACTGTAAATCCAACATCCACCCCACCCCACCGCCCAACAAAATTTTTATTTAATTTGTCATAAGAAAGTACAATTTTTGTTTGGTAAAAAAAAAAGAATAATAAATAAATAAATACTCGTGCAAAGAAACATGTTTAAAATGCTAAAAATTTTGTTAGTACAGTGGAATCTCTCATTCCCGGACACCGGAGGGACCATTCAATTGTGTCCGTACAAGGGGACTTCCACTCGAACAAGCTAAGTCCTTTCCTTTAGAATGTCCGTCGAAAGGGTTTGTCTGCATATGGAAAGTATCCGTTTAGGGATCATACACTTTATTTATTATGTTTTGCAATAATTTTGAAAATTTTCCGTTTCAAATGTTAGCATTTCAACAAAATGTTTATTATATTTGTAAAACATATGTATGTATAGTATTTTTTTCTTCTTCATACAATTTGCGTGTTTTTCATTCATGTTCATTGCCAAAAATTTGTTTTCTTTTTTTTTTATTTTATTTGGCTTATTTTTAAAAATATATTGTTGATTAATATATAAAAATTTACCTTTAGACTTTTGTGTTTTTTGTTTACTGAAAATACTATAGATTGACTGCATTGTAGGGGAAACGTAAGTGGGTTGAAATGTTTATAAATATTAAAAAAAAATATGAATTATGATTTCCATTTACACTCAGGTCTCGTTTTATAAGTCCCATAATACAACTTTTACAATATAATAAGGACACTATAGGCTAATTTAGGTATTAAAAAAAAAATTAGGACTAAGTTAGAAAAATTTTGGTCATTTCCGGTTTTGCAAATGAAAAAAAAAAATTTTTTTTTATTTAAAGATCAATCGATTTTCTACATGAATCACTTTAAAATTTTTTTGTTTGATTAGTTTTTAGTTCGAAAAAATAATTTTAAAAAAATTTTTTTTTGAAAACCTTTATCACCCCGTAACTGGCCAAATAAATATCATAGAAAAAAAATTATTTCTCACTCATATTTTATCTACTAGAACCATAGTTGTGCCAAATATAAAGAAATTCCAACATTTTTTTTTTATTACAAATAATGCAGCAAATATATTTTTATTGATTGTTTTATGCGTTTTTGCGAATTCAATTCACGCAATTTTTTTGGAACTCATCTTTTGCATAAAACGATACCTGAGTGTATAGACAGAAAATAAATAATTTGTTATATCGCTCATTTGCTGCAACACCGGCATAAATCAAAAAATACAATTTTGGAGTTAGTAATGCAGAATTGTTCGCTTTGTTTTTCTTTTTACTGTGTATAAAATTCCTCTTTATATCTTTTATACTTTCCCCATTTGAAGAGAATGTATCGTTATTTTTTCTAAGTGATTACAGCAAATCTAAAACTTTAAACGCGTTTATCTCGAAATGGATTTTTTTGACTTATGCCGGTCTTGCAGCAAATAAGCGATATGTATATTAAAAATTAATTTAGATTTTTAGTTTAACCAATTATAGTTAGATGTGGCTAATTCGCATCAGACTAAACTACAGTGATATGAACGGATATGGTTAAATCGATTCAAAATTATCAGTCTATTCTAGGGAATAGATAGTATCTATCTTTAGATATGTAGATATCTATTAGATACTTAATTGGAATTAAACTTACCCATTAAGTGATTTGATTCGGTGAACTCCTCGTATTTATTAATATTTTCTAAAATGCAACTAAAATAGGAATAGTACATAAGGAATACATAATTAATGGTAGCTTAAAGCTTCAAACATTTATTTTAAGAAAATGTTTAGAACATTATTGAACTATTAGAATGAGCATTTATTTTAATGCGCCATAATGTCTGGCACTCTTCTGTTTTTTTCTTCTTTTTTTATTAAGATCTTTTAAAAGACTGGCAGCCTTGCCCTATATCGAAGGGAATGTCAGGTATTTATTTTTAAAAAAACTGGGATCCTATTGAAAAATAAAACTCAGAGAAAAAATCTTTACACAAAACAAAAAGGTCTAGTCTGTTACTATTTTACCAAAGTTATTTCATTATGTTAATGACTTCAACATGTAAAAATAGGTAAAATTTAAAGAAAATCCCAGACACTTTTATTTTATGTAAAAAAAAAACAACAACCTTTAAGTGTGTTCTCTCTCGTCAAAATTAGACAAACAAATTAATTTGGCACAATCATTTCAGGGAAAAAAATAATTTTTGTTTTTCAAAACATTTTTGCTATTTTAAATACTATACATATACATATGTACATTCAATATTCTACATTTATTTGGAAGATTTGACATTTTCTACATAGTATAACATTTTAAAATTTTCAGCTGGTCTATAGCATTTAGACACGTGATTATTTTTTATTTTTTTTTATTTTATTATACAAAATGTGCGCATAAAAGTGATGATAAATAATAAAATTATACAACATTTTTTATTTTTTCGAATTTATTCTATGAGCTAAATTTCAGTTATGTATTTTATAAAGCTTTTTTGTAATAGTCATATTCCTTCAATTTTTCAGAAATGACTTTATACACTATCAGACTATTATATTGTATTTTTTTATAGATAGATAGTTTGAAAAGATATTAGTTTTACTTTTAGAACTAAACAAATCGTTGAATAATCCGTTGAGAAATGGTTGCGTTATGGTCGGTTTAAGTTAAAAAAATATTCTCTTTTTTCTTAATCGTTCAATCAATTAAATATAGTTTTCTTAACTTTGTTGAAAAGCGAACTATCTGCCTGTTTTAAGAAAAAGTAAACAAGTGACTTTATTGAAAACTAAAATAAATTTTCGTTTTTTATTGTTGTTTTCAATATAATTTCTCACTCACTCACTTGTTTACGATTTCTAAATACAGGCAATATATCTCCAAATCTTCCAAAATTCTTAAGTAAAGTATTTTAGCATTTTGTGCAAAATATAACGGAGCAAATGTGACATAAACAAATATCTAACAACCAAGTCCCCATCATTTCTGTGGCCTTCGGAAAACCCATTTCAACAGACAGACGGGCATCGTATATTCAACTTCGCTATTCATAAGGACCCAGAATATACATATATACATTATAGGGTCTAATGGCCTGTTCGTCGATAACGAAAGAAGTCTTCGTTCGCTTAACTTACATGTAAAACAAAAACAGTATTTTAAAAGTGGTTTTTGTTTTAAATGTAATTCAAGCGAACGAAGTCTTCTTTCGTTATCGACGAACAGGCCATAAGATCAATATTGTAGAAAATACAAACTAAATGACAAACTGTTGTATACCCTTACCACCTATGGCGAATGGTATAAAAAGGTTCGATTTTGTCGCAACCATTCCCCTTTAATCTTTCGCTTCAAATAAAGGAGAATGGTGTAAAGGCAAAAGAGTACAAATTAATCTATAAGGAAAATCACGACGGGTAGTGCAAAGTGTGCAAACGATGCAAATGCGTGCAAAAATCAGTGTTGCCACCAACTAAATGGTAAATTACACATGGATCATGCCAAAATTACACATGAAAATACGAATTACACATGCTATCTTTTTACGCATCTCACAGAAACAAATTTCAATCAAAAGTGGAATTAAACCCGTATTTGGTTCCTCAAAAACGTAAACCAATTTAAATTTTCTAAGTAGAATTGATATTTTAAGCAGCATGTATACCAAAAAACTTATTATTAAGGTATGTGATGGAAATCGATCGAATTCAAAACGAACGTTTTTAAAAGGTTGATGAATTTCGAGGGATTTTAAAATCCATTTCTGAATTTAAGGATTAAGTTTTCGGTCAGAATACAATTCAGTTAACGTATAAAATATAATATTTAAAAGAATTAAGACTGAAAATAAAAGGAGCATGTATTTAAAACCCATTTTAAAAGATACTAAAAACGATATTTTCTGTTTCAAATCGTTTCGTTTTCAAAGTCGATTTCCATCACATACCTGATTGCCACCTTTTTATTTCGTACAACCCCCTAAAAATGTATAAAGCTAAAAGCGTTAATATTTATGTATAGAATTTTTGTTTGCAAGCAAATAAACATAAATATCGTCACTCTAAATGCAAAAGGGCGTAACAAAACTTTTTATTTTTTTACAGTTGAGGCAAACAACTTTACAAAATCAATAACAACAAGGTATAATTGGCATTTAAATTTCTTTAATAAAGTCGCCATTTTTGATCTAAAATTGTTTGTGAACATAAAAAAACGAACAAAACTCAATCAAAAATTCTTATTTCTAATTTGCAAAAGGGCTTAGCATTTTAGGTGACGATATGTAACTTGCATTTCATTTGGATATTTTTACTTGTCCAACACAAATATATTTTTCAAATGTCTCTTTATTTGCTTTTTGTTTACAACAATCGTATCGTTGCCATATTTAATGCAAAAAAAAAATTATATTTTAATTTTACATTTAAAAGATTAAAACAAAAATAACTTTTTGCAAAGTAGGAAATAATCTGTCTCGAAAGGAACTTTTTATTTCACAAAACATTTTTCCAATAATAGTCTGCCCTCAAATTACTATGAAGCTGAAATTTTTCAAAATGTAAGAGTGTAAATATGTACTTCTATTACAACAAGATCTAATATTACAACGTAAAACTTTCAAATATGTTGGAAGGTTCAGACAGGCCTTCGACGCTGCCAAATGTATTACGTGGCACGAGCATTTCATCAAAATAATAACTGGCTTTTCGTCTTTTAGCAACTTAACTTCTAAATTATACTGTCTAAGCATAACATTAGGTGTATCTGATGCAAATCCAACTAGATTTTCAAAAGGAATCCCTTTTTCTTTAATTCTGCTTTTGAGAAGCTCAAACATTTCTTTTGCAGTCGATGAACCACTCTCTTTGAAATAAAAAAAAAAGAATAATGTACCCAGGATTTTTCGTCGTTATAATATTGTGGCAAAAGCTATCTAAATGCCAAATGGTTAGTAGTTAAATATCCAACTAAATTTTTAAGTTTTGCTAAGAACAATAAACCTACTTCCTGTGAAAAAATAATAACAAAAATCAGTGCTACAAAACGTTAAACTATTAAATTACACATGCAGTCAATTACACATGGGCTACACATGAATAAAAATATTACACATGATATGTGTAATTACACGTGAGCTGGCAACACTGGCAAAAATACACTCATTTGCACAACACAACAACAAAATGTACGTATTTGAAATTTGCTCTATTATACTTCGTTAACGAAAAAAAATAGGACCAGTCCAAACACGCGTGTAAGGAGTAGTCCACAAGGGACTAGGACTAGTCCAAAAGTAACCCAAACGTATGGAAAAAACATGGTCTATTTAACATTACGATGTCCTAGGGCAGGACCATATAACCCATCTTTGGACTACAACGGAGTAGTTTTAAAACTACTCCATTGTATACACAAGAGGCAGGGCTGCCAGAAATTTTCAGCAAAAAAACTTAATTTCACCAAAAAAAAATCTTATTTTTAAAGAAAAAATCTTATTTTTGGAAAACAGTATTTTTTTTATTATAAATAATAAAACCAATTCATATTTTATTTAATACATAAAATAAACAAGAACAAAATCATAAAAAATCTTATTCTTAATTGTATTATTTAGTTTAAAAATTTTTAAATGGGAACAAAGAAGGTTTTTTTAATTGAACTAACCTTCGTCTAGACAAAACAAAAAATCTTGTTTTTGGGGAAGAAATCTTAAAATATTTTTTAGGTTAAAAAATCTTAAAAAATAAGGTAAAATCTTACTTCTGGCAGCGCTGACAAGAGGGTTAGTTTTAACTTCGTTTATAAACGAAAACATGTCGTTAAAAAACGAAGACATGTCGTCTCACTACAAACACTTTTTAACAATGACATGGTCCATGCTTGCATTACATCGGACTAGTCCATGGAGTAGTCCATTTTATCAAAATGGATCAGGTGGTCCAATTTTATTTGTAGGGTTTGCACTAAAAAAAACCATGCGCAAATTTAGTAGTGCATATTTACTCAATTGCAAACAAATAAAAACAATAACATTTGACATATTAGCCGCCATATTGTTTTTAAGGAAACTTATAAATTGAACATTTTCGTGGGTTTTTTTATAAAATAGAGAATTAAATTTAAATTAATTAAAATGAAAAAAATTATTTTAATTTGCTTGTGTATAATTGTAAACAAATGCAGATTTTGTACAGTGCTGCCAGAAGTTTTTAGTGTTGCCAGAATAAATTTTTAGAAAAATAGCATATTTGCACAAAAAATAAAAGTGGTATGCTCACGATCAATCATACTATGCATTGCAAATTCACAAATTGCAAAACAATGACCATCGTGATTACCCTTTATATATAAATCGGCTAAGGCAAAACAGTTAAGAAAATTTTTCTTCTCTCTTTGCCCAGCGACTAGAATATAAAATACACCATTTGAAAGGTATTTACTGCCAGAAGTGCAAAATATATATTTTATTAAAATCTGTTCAATATTTTCATAGTTATAAGCGTTCAAAAAACATAAATAAAAATTTTGTTTTTTCCAGTTATCAAATAATAAAGAAAAAAATAGGGTGGTCGATAATTCGACATTTTTAAGAAACCGGTTTTCGAATATTTCGACTATATAAATCTTATATATAAATCGGCACAGGCAAACCAGTTAAGAACGATATCTTTCTCTGTTTGTCAACCGCTCACGTGAAACATAACATATGAACCGGAGGTTGGTTCGTCGCCAAATCGATCCACTATATTTTCTTCATATTAGAAAAAATTTATGACCGAATTTCGACCATTAGGCAAGCACTTGTGCACTGAAAGCGACAAAGGCTGATTTATAGCGTTAATAAAAGGGCTAAGTTTACAATTCACATTTTGAAATTACATATTTCCCTTGGCGACTATTCTTTAACGAATTTATTTATCTAAAAAAAAAGTGAAATTAGTCATTCGGTATCTAGGATTTTTATTAATACTTAAAAATTTACATCATTCATACATTTTTTTTAAACATCAAACAAAAATTTTATAATTTTAGCTAATTACCTACAATATAATTACTAAAAATATTTATTTCATTCCTTTTTGTTTTATTTACAGATAACTCAACTGTGGCTGGGCATACAAATTAAGAAATAAGATTAATCAATTCGCTGATAACCTGTTAACACTTTTTAAAATCGAGACGATTTTGTTCAGCACACACACACACACAAAATAAACTATAAAATGGCCAAGAAATAAAAAAATTCTTTCCAATCCGAAAGAAAGAAAGAACCAGCCATTAAACAACAATTACATTAAAAGGCCATAAACCGCCAGTTCGTCCCCCACTACAACCCCGATATCTGTCGTAAAAACTACATTAAATAAGTAATTTCTACTCAAATACAAAAGCGTTTTACGCAAATGTTGTATAATAAAATAATCTAAAATTTTCTTTAACGAAACTTAAAAAAAAACCAACCTCTAGTTACCATCAATTAAAAAAGCGATAACAACAACTAAAAATCGCAAATACAGAACACCAATAACAACGGGCTGGTATTTAATTTTCAACTAACAATCCCGATTGTAGTGTTATTCTTTAATCGACTGTCCAAAGCAAACAGTCCAGTTCAATTCTGCAGAACAATTTAATTAAAAAAGAAAGAAACAAACAATTTTCAAAATGAATAGTTTAGTTAAAGTTTTCAGTAATTTTAAGGAATTCTATAGTGAAATCAATGGAGCCACATTAACAGGGGCCATTGATGTCATTGTTGTGGAACAGCCGGATGGGGAATTTCAATGTTCACCCTTTCATGTGCGTTTCGGCAAATTGGGAGTTCTAAGGAGTCGTGAGAAAGTGGTGAGTATTTCAAATAGTTTTAAACTAAAATTTCAAGCTTTTCAATTTATGTATATTAATCGGTTTATAAGAGGAGTTATATTTATGGTCAAATTCTGAAATACTTATAGGTTCAATTGTATCGTTTAGTCTGTTAATTAAAATGGCTTCAAAACTTTTTATTAAAAATGTTTCACGATATTTAAACTTTTGAAATAAATTTTTTTCTTAAAATCGCTTTTTACAAAAATTGTTTGTAAAGATATACATTTTTTTGCGATTTAGAAGTCATTATTTTACAACAAATTTCAAATTTCTTAACTATTTTATCGACAATTTTGCAAGCAGTAAATTAAATTTAATATTTTTAGTAGAAACTTTTAAATAACTTTGAAACTTGTTCAATATCAAGGTAAATATCAAGGTATATTTACACAAGGTGGACTCGTTGGCGGACAGACATAAACCCCAATTGTCAAATTCGTGTGTATGAGCCAAAATTTGTACATGAGTGCGTTTAATTGTTTTTGTTTTATATGAAGAATATTTCGACAAGTGGGGTATTTTTACAGAGCAGCATAGCATGTCTACACTCCCAAATGAGTCTACCTTGTGTTACTGTACCTTCGTTCAATATTTTTTATTTTGAAAAGTTACTTATGTGCTGTTTCTTAACAAAAGACAAGTGATTGTGTAATGAAATTCATATAAAAATCACTCAAAACCACGATTTTCTTCACTTTTAAGGAAATAATTTAAGAGAAAAATGTCCAAGCTTTATTTTGGTGTACAAAGACTATAAGTTTTTGCAATGCATTTGCACCCTACATTAAAATTTTTCGTAACTTTTCCATAAATTTTGTAAATAACGCTTTATAACATGTTAAAATTTTTATTAAAATGAAACAAACCAACAATGCAGTTTGAAAGATCAATTTATTCTAAATTATTAAAAACCAAATATTTTAGAATTTGCTCTTAACGTTCCTGAGTTATACGGGTTTTCAGCTTTGTATTCAGTCTATAATATTTTTACTCATACCCAACTAACAATTTAAAATCAAATGTTTTGTTTTGCTTTGTATTAAAATCATTTATTTGGGTTCTTACGATGTAGTTTAAATGCCCTGCAATAAATTCTGAAAATTAGTTTCAGCGTTATTTAGTCTAAATTTACACGTTTCATTTTTTGATGCTCAACTTCTTTTCAATTCCCTTTTAAAGATGCCAATATAATCACACGCAGCAATCGGTTTCAACTTTTTTCGGTAAAAAACAACAATAATTTTATTAACAGCGAATCAAAGAGAAAAAGAAAACAAACAAAATTACATGCAGCCATAGTTGGGCATAAACCAACGAATAAAAACATAAAGCGTACTGACCGAGTACAGGCATCTCCGTACTAACCCCCTTTCATCTTTCTTCTCTCACCTAAAAACATAAAAGTTGAGCATCAAAAGATGAAACGTGTGAAAGCAGACTTACAAAATTTATGGAAACATTTTGACAATTTTTAATGTAGGGTGCATACATGAACAAATGCATTGCAAAAACTTATAGTCTTTATTTAATTTATTTATTAATTGGTATTCCTATACAACAGGACTTTAAGTCTTATGATTATAGTACAATTACAGACCCGATTTTTTGTAAAAATTCGGCTTGAGCGACCTCGGAATAGATCTGAAAAAATGTCATAAATACTTTACTTTAAAAAAAATTTTTGTTCATATGGCTCGGCTCATGTCTTCTTGACATGATTCTTCCAGGGAAGCAGGTGCATCGGAGTACCATCACACACCTGGAAACGTCAAAGCATACCCGAACTGTCCGAGCTACGACTACAGTGGAACGAAGTTAAACATCGCCCTGATGATTGAGCTCATTGGAATCAACTTGTTCTCCCCAGAGGAGTAAAAGAAACAAAAAATACAAATATGTATATTTGTTGCAGGCATATTAACATTAATTTAGAAGGCAAAGTAATATTTAACTGTAAATTTAATTTGTTTAAGAAGCAAATCTAATGAGGAAGTGTTTTTAAACCACCCCCAAATTTGACCGAAATTCTTTTATTTGCGATCTTTTTGTTTTCTTGGTGATTATTTGGCGATTTTTAATTCCTTAAATCAATAAAAAATTATATATCGCACTTGATCAACAAGAGGGTATTAACTCAAAATTTTAAAATGTTCAGTAGAAGTAAAACAATTGTTAATATATTTATATAAAAACGTTTGTGCGGTGTATGTGCTCCTAAAACTCAAGAACCGATTGACACCAAACTTGGACATTAAATTACTTAAGTCGGGAGCCAGGTTTCTCTTAAATTTTTATGCCGATAGTACCAAAGTAGACAAAATAGCACGATATTTTTACAGCGGGTAGATATGAACCTAATTAGGTGTCGATTTTTTTCAAAATGTGAAAAAATCAAAATTTTGATTTAATACCCTCTTGTTGATCAATATTAATTAATATACATACATATATATCGCACTTGATCAACAAGAGGGTATTAAATCATAATTTTGATATTAATACATATGTAGGCTTGTTTGTACAAACAAATAATTTGTAATAATGTTTTTTAAAATTAGATTTATATTAAAAATTTGAATTTGATCTTTTTAGTATTGAAATTTTTTTTAATTTAGAACTTTTGAAATAAAATCGAATTTTTTTTTTTTTTAATTGAAGGTTGACATTGAAATCAATGGAGAACCCGTTGATATACACATGAAACTGGGTGAATCTGGTGAAGCTTTTTTTGTAGAAGAATGCCCCGAAGAAGATGTTGAAGAATTACCCGATAATTTAGCCACTTCACCAATACCATCAAATCATTTTCCCGAAAAATTTTTAAATAACAAAAATACCGAAAATAATAACGATAAAGAAAAGTAAGTTTAAAACAAAAAAATATTTAAATAAATTAATTGCTCATGATCCGGAAGCCGAATTCGAAACGAATTAATATACAAAATTTGTTAATAGTTCCTTCATTCAAAGTTTAGTTTCAAAAGTACGCGAACGTTAAAACTCGAAATTGTTTAACAGGCAGTTTCAAAAGAGCTGGTCTTTAAAGTTTTTAAGATTTCAAAAGTTCTTTCGAATTCGTTTTCAAGAACATAAGAGTGTATATTAATATCAAAAAAGTTCGAAGCTTTTAAACAATATTTGCGATTTGTTTTCAAAGCATTAAAGATTTTTTAACAAATAATATAGAATGTCAAATAAAACCGCAAATATTTCGATTCTATTCTCAGGTTTTTAAACTCTCTATCTGAAATGTAGATTAAATTGTTTTAATTTAATTTGAATAAAATCCGTTTTATACAACTCACTTTCTTCAAAATTGAATTTTCTTCAAGTTTTGAGGGACAATATCAAATAGCGGTTAAATTATGTCATAAAAATTCTTTTAAATTCAAATCTATTAATTATCAAATCGATAGAGGTTTTATAGAACCCGATAATATTTGAATTTTATTACCTGGGCTTGTTTGAACTATGAACATCAGGGGTAGGCAAACATAATACTGATATGATTGGCATTAAAATTTCTTATTTATGCGCGATCGACCTAAAAAAAATGGGTTATTATTTGTGCGAAATAATTGTCGATGTGGTTGTTATGTTTTAGCACTTTTGCTTTTTCGCAAGGCTGCCACTTGTGACGCGAACAGCCTTATTGTATTTGCTATTTTATGCAATGTACTTTGTTAGCAAACATTTTTGATTAATTTTTTTTATGTAGATTTTCATCAAAAGTTGAAACGTTGTATCAAAATATCTAGAGAAGGCTGCAGCTGATCCAATTGCCTTTGCCTGGACTTACGAGCAACTTTAAACTTTTCCTGTATCACATACTCTTGCAAATGGTTACTATTGAAACCAGCTAGATGGCTTGAAATACGTTCAGCGCTTGTATTTAGTTGTAAATTTAAAACAACATTATTTTCCCAAGCTTCTGCCTCGGCATCTAGGATTTTAGACTCTTTTCTGTGTAGGAAGCTGAATGTAGAATGAATAATGTGCAGTATAATTGCCACTACCCAAAGAAATGAATTTCATCATAATGTTTGATTTGTAAAGAATCCTCTTCTACATTACGTACATGCAATCCTCAAGACATGGTATTGTCCATAACATTACATTCGAATTTTGTAGGGAATTGATAAACAATATTTGATTGTAGAAATTCTTGCTCCTTCTCAGTATTATTCGAAGCTTAAAAAATTGCATAATACAAAAATCTATAGTTAGACATTACATAACGATTTATTTTTGGTAAGAAACAATTTTTCACTTACCCTCAATTTTTAAGGAAATTTCTTCACCAGCCTTGTTTAGAGAATAATCAATAGTGTTTGAAATCATTTCCTCTACGGGCGATTCACTATTGCTCGATAACAATTCATCGCGCATATCACTCTCTACACCACTATCTTCACGACTCAAATGTAACAGGCTCTCATGCATTTGCTTTTGTTTCTCTATACTCGCTCGTATCATTTCATCAAAAAGTCGTGGAAAGTTAGGTTTGTTATCACTGATGCACAATATATATATATACATATACATCTATGCCATTAAGTAATCTTTAGTCAGAGAACTCCTAAATTGCGATTAAATGTTTTTCATTTGAGAAAACGCTGCTCCACATAGATAATTTAAACCAAAAAATGCAAATATCCTCATTGCCAATTATATCTTAATCTAGATCCGAAGAATTTAACTGAAAAGTGTATGGCAGATTAAATGCAATATCTAAACTATCGTATTTTCCCAAATTAAATGAAAAAAATAAAAAAATCGGTTGAAGATTATTGAGATTTGTAATTCATCTCTCATATTCTCGATTACAATTTTCTTGCTCGGCACAAAACATTTATTTCAATATTACATTCACCAGATTTATATGTTTTTCCAAATATGGAAAATATTTAAAAATTTGCATTTTCAATAGAGAAGCAAAAAGTTAAAGTTTTGATTTAAAAGCATTTACCGAACTAAACTATTTAATAATACATAGCTTTTCCTTTTCCTTATAAATCTAAATTAAGCGCGTGCCTTAGCTTTAACAATTATTAGTATTGTTAAATAATTGTTAAAGCTAAGGCACGAGCTCTATGTTTGCATTTGTCCTTCAAGTTGTGCTGAAAAGGTCAACAAGAAAAAGAAAGACAAAAAAAATGAAAAAACAAAAAATATATGTACTTTGAACTTCAAGAAGAATTCTTGACATAAGTACGAAAAAAGAGAAGTAAAGGAATAACATGTTAAAATAAATTAAAATAGATAATCATTCAAAAGCAAATTTCGATCTACCAAAGGGTTGAATACAATTTGGTTTAAGGATTGATGTTTGACTAATGGCGTCAGCAGTCGTCGATGGCTGCGAGTGTTAAACGGCAAGCCCTCTGAAGAGATTGAGTGGTTGCAATCGAAACATGTCAGGGTAACCTGTCCGTAAACACCTGGGTTCGAGCCCAGATTGAGTCAAGAATGAAAAATTATCAATAAAAATTTTAATTAATTTTCATGGTGTAAAATTCCTTTCTTCATAAAAATAATTTAATGAAAATTAAATTTAATGAACTTAAGCCTAATTAAAAATATTAAAAATTTGGATTAAAAATTAAGCGAGTTGTAATAGCCCATAAAATCCGTTAAGAATGCCAGCATTCGCGTTAAAAAAAACTTGATAACAAAAAACAAAGTAAAACAGCTGCCAGATTTGATGATTTATTGTCGTTTTTACAAGTATAGACGTTCAAAATGGCATAAAAAGATTTAAATTACGGACAATTTCAACAAGTTCAGTTAAAACTAACTACTACTTCAACTGTCAGTTATCAATATGTTTTGACAGCTATAACTGATAGTTAATTATAACTGAACTTGGTGAAAGTGGCCGTTAACCTAGTAAATTGTATCTGCGATCGACTAAAAAACTGTTCGTGATCAACCGTTTGCCCACTCCTGATATACATACATACATACACAGATACATATATTTCTTTTAGTATAAACTATTGAATGTTTTGATAGATAGCACTTTGTTTGAACTTTTATCACATAATCGCCTATCGTTCACAATCACTAATTTAAATTTTTTTTATTGTTTAAAACTAGCCAGTATCAAGTTAATATTAGATTGTTTAATAGAGAAATTATGTATGATTATTTGCAAATTGTAGCTTTTTTCTTTTGTTTTTTAATTGGAAACCAAAGAAATGTTTATAAATGTGTATATATTATTTTTAATTATTTTATATTATTTTATTTTTCAAATTTTCTTTTTTTTATTTTTATATTAAAAAAAAAAAACATTATTATATCAACATAGAAACGCTAGTGATGAACTACTGTTGCCATTACCATTGCCTAGACGTAATTCCATAGATTTTTCCAAAGAGTCACCCAAAGGAGATGAAACCTCAGATAAATTTGAAAATCAAGTGTCTGATTACAGTCACAGAAGGTAGTATTTCAAATTTCATGATTTACTTTTTTTGTTTTAAATAAATGTCTATCTATAAAATGTTAAATGAATGTTTTCTAATATTATGTATTGTAGTTTATGTTTATTGTGTTTAAAAAAAAAAAAGAAAAATATTTAATTAACCATGTTAATTTCTTTGCAGACATACTGATAATATTTTGGAAAGGCCAAACTTGAGCAAGAAAATTAATGAATATACAACACAAAAACTACGTCAAGAATGGGCTGAACATGAGGAAATATTTCAATTTGATGCATTAGATAAAGATAAGGTAACTTTATATAATTTTAACAAATAAAGGCTCAGTTAGCCGGAAGTAACAGTAACGTTGCAAATCAGCTGATTAATTTTGTTGTGTGTAAAGCAATTAGAACGATTAGAGTTAGCAGTAAGATGTTACGTCTCAATCTGTAAGAAATATATTGGTCTTATTTTTTTACGGTAAGGTTACTGTTACTGCTACTCCCGGCTAACTGAGCCTTAAAACAAACAAGTAAGTTGTGTTTAGAAAAATTAATTAATACAGTTTTTTTAGAATTTTAAAAATTATCAGGAAAAAATTTTTCTTAAAAGGTTACAAGAACAATTCCTTTATTTTCATTGGAAAATTTTAACGATTATTTTGGTTATCGTTACCAATTTTTAAATTATTTTGTTAGCCTTCAAAGGCCATAATCGGTTACAAATTTCTACTAACAATTGTAAACAAAAATTAATATATGAAAGTATAATAAAAAAAACATTTTTTGTTAAAACTAACCAATACTTCAACTAAAAATTTTTTTTGGTTACCAATACCTATTATGAAAAATATTTTTTTTTGTTGCAAATATCCTTTATAAACAAATAAGAAAGTATAGTCGGTCAAGCTCGACCCTATGATACCCCACACCACAATATTTAGAGAGTGTAGCTTATTTAGGAACCATGGTCAATCATGGACCTGGCAAGCCAACATTATATTATGAAATTAAGTTTCATTCATGTTAAAGTTATCACCGCTGTAAAATATCGTGCCATTTTATCTCCTTTTTGGTAACGGAGCGGTTTTGCTTTTACTGAAAAATTTTAAATGTTGAGTTAACACCCTCTTGTTGATCAGATGCGCTATGTACAAATAAACTTAATACTTAGCGCACTTAACCATCACAGATACAGTAAATTTTAAGACTATTTAAAATGTAATAAGTATGTATTTGAAATGAAAAACAAACCACTTTTGTGGTATGTTTATTTGAAGCAAAACTGTGATCCAGAAACCTCATATGTATACTACTTGCTTTTTTTTTGAAAATGTAATGTTTCAAGTGGGGTTTAATAGCTAGATTTTTATAAAAATAAAAAAACCAATTTCTTGTTATAAAATTGTATTTGTATTTGTATCTTTAATGTAATAGATATTTTTGAAAAAAATGACTTGGAATCTAGAGGTTGTTAACAAAAATTGACATTGTTGGCAATTCAAAATTATCAGAGTCTTCTTAGAAGGAATTTCATTTGAAGGGAACGAAGATTTTTATTTAACTTTGACTGCAGTTGCTGAATATGATTGCAATTAAAGAATTGCAATCAAATCGATTGAAAGCAATTAATATATGAATTAATTTCAAAAATTTTATTCAATCTTTTATATGTATCTTATTGAATGATTTCAAATTGAATTCATACAATCAATTTTCCGATTTTAAATGCAATCAACAATTTGGCAAACATTGAATGCAATCAAGAAATCATGTGATTGCAATTAAATCGATTGCAATCGTTTACAGATCTGGTGGTATGTATGTATCATTTAGCAAAAAATCAATACACTCGTATTGAAAAGTTTAAATTTTAACCCCCAATTTTACCAAGTTATACTTAACTATCAGTTATAGCTGTCAAAACATGTTGATAACTGGAAGTTAAAGTAATAGTTAGTTTTAACTGAACTTTGTGAAATCGGGGGTAAAACTATAATAGCAGAAAAGCAATATATGTGCATTTATGCTTTGTAAATAATTTCTTCGGTCGAAATTAAGTTGTCTAGCAGCACTTAAAAGCTGCCCACTAGAAACACTCGTCAGTGGTACTTTTTGCCTACTGTCTAAATGTTTATAAATGGACTAGAATTTCAGTATTGATGCACATTTGAGTTTCTAGAACTTGAAGGCACAATTAAATAAATTCTAGTTCCCTTATTAATAAAATTGTCATGCTCTTCTGGATCTTCTAAATACATTCTGTGTCATGTTCTTTACGCAACGATAAACCTTTTATGTACGTTCTTTTTGATTGAAAATTTTATCAAACATTCGTTAGGACTCGTATTTTACCTAATGTTTAGACTTGTAAAAGTTGTGGAAGTAGCTTCAAGTTTTAATATTAAATTTTTATTGTGAACATTGAAGTACATTTAATTTTATTAAATCATTTAAAATGTTTAATTTAACTTGCAAAAAGTTTATTTTGATTTGTCAAGGGTTTGTTTCGATTAACAAAAAGTTAAATTTTCTTTGCAAATGGTTCAATTTTATTTTCAAAAATTTTAGTTTGGACTGCGAAAACTGTAAAATGATGTTAAGTAATTATCAATATTAAAAATATTAAAAATTAATTTTCTTTTTAATTACATTCTAATTTATAATATTTTTGTTTTTATTTATTTTTAGGACTGGAGTAATAGTACTCAAAAAGAAGATAAGCCGATAGAGTTTGTTGCCAAAGAAGAGCCAACATTACAAGAATCAAACCAAACTAGCAATCTAGATGTTACTTTAACTACCCAAACTATAGAAGTTACAAAAACCCCTTCAATTTCCATAACTAACGCTGCTAATCAACAGCAATCACAATTAGAACAAATAAATTCTAATAACAACAGCCTCAAGGAAGAATCGAAAAGTAAAAAGAAACGCCGCAAGAAGTCACAAATGAAAAAGAAAAATGCCCAACGTAAATCCTCCTCAAGCAGTTCGGTTGGCAGTAATACACCCCAAGATGGTGTCGCCACAAATGATGATAACAAACAGGCTGAAGATGTTGAAAATAGTTCAATATCGATCTCAAATAATACAACCAATTCATCTAACGATGAAGCTTCCCCTAAGTCGTGTGAACAAGTTTCGGCCGGTTTGGTTACCGCCATGGGCGGCGATGAAAGTCCTATTTCAGAAACATGTAAAACATCTCCGATGACACCAAATAATGCACGTATAGCCGATTTGGATATACATTTCTTTTCGGATACAGAAGTCACGTCGTCAGGTGGTATTGGTTCTTTGGGTGCTGGCCGTGGTGCTGGACGCCCTTCCACGCCCATACAAAGTGATAGTGAATTGGAGATTTCGATGCGCGAAAAAGAAACCGATAGTGATTTAATAACTAATTCAGCTTCCTGGAAATGGGGTGAATTACCCACACCCGAGCCAAAAGATCAAGCCGATAGCCAGGCCCAGGCTAAGCGTAATTCTATGCTTAGTAATATGTTTAATTTCATGAAAACTAGCAATAAATTACGCAAACAAGTCAATGATGGTGGCGTATATTTATCAGATTTGGATACTGAAACTATGGATCCAGAAATGTTGGCCATGTATTTCCCCTCAGCTGCATCTAAAGTAACTTCACCAGCTGTGCCAGCCTTGCCCTGTAACGAAGATGATCGTGAGAGTGGTAATGGAACTTCCTTGCCCCATTCGCCCAGTTCTTTGGAAGGACAAAAAAGTTTAGATTCCGATTATGAAGATGGTAAAATGCAAGATGGCAAGTAAGTTTTTTTTATAGGTTTCTTAAAAACTTATGTATATACTAAAGTGATTATTTTTTTACGTTTAAGATATTTAGACTTTGTGGCCATGTCTTTGTGTGGCCTTCAGGAAAAAGGCGATCCTTCAGATGAAGAATTTGAACGTCATTCTATTAAATATAAAGATGTAAGTTAGCATGTAGTTTATTTTTTATCTAGTTGATTTACAACATCATTTTCATATTTGATTTGTTTTGATTTAAAAACTATTGATGGCATGTTATTAATTATTATTTGCTACCATTCATATTTTCTAAAAAATGTACACTTTTAATATAACGATGTTTGGTTTTGTTTGCTTTATTTTGTGCTTGTTTTTTAAATGTGCGGGGAATTTTGTTAAAAAATATCTGCGCTTTCTCTCTGCATTTGAATTATGTTTCAAACGACCGTCTTGTTAATCAACTTATATAAGATTTATATAATATTTAATATTGTGTTTTCCATATCAAAGCTGTTCGAAATTATTCGATAATCGAAAAATTATACATACCAGTTTCGAATACATTTTGGATAAAAACAAAATTATTAGAATTTATTCGTGTTTTAAATGTAGTTGTGCGAAAGAAAGAGTTCTATCGCATTTCGTGAAATAGACAGAAAGCTTCAAACAATATATTTTTGTACACACACACTACAAAAGTGGCAATAGGGATCGCCTCGTATTCCAGATTTTAAAAGAAACACATCCCTGGTTCCTTTAAAGAAAGATTTCTTTGACATACATTTTTTTTAAAAATAATTTAAAAACTGTTTTTTAGATTTTGGATCTACTTTTAAACTAAAAACTTTATGAATTGCCTAAATATCAACGAGTTAAATGAATTGTCTCAAAATGAAAAAAATTTTCTTAAATGCTTTAAATTAAAAGTACTGCTTGTTTTAAAATCTTATCTCGAACTTGAAGAGATACTGTTAGATATACTGTGTTAAAACATTGTCGCTAATGCAACGGCGACAAACTAGCACAAATTATCAAAGTACTAAGTAGTAAGCAAATGTTTTGTTACAGTTTATCTAGGCTTTTTAAGGGACATTTTACAATTTTAAAACTTAAAACTTCACAAAAACAACATTAAATTGCAAAGATTTGAAACAAAATAAAGCTTACAAATTTTTATTTAGTTTACACTTACTAATAGCCTGCCTTTAGTTCTTCATAAAGTAGTAAAATCAAAGGAAAACTTAATAACCTTTAAAAAAAAACACAAACTACACACATACTTTAATCATCACTTATTGTGTACAATGTCTTAGGTCTGTGAAAATCCCAGCATCTTCTCATCGCCTAATTTAGTTGTACGCCTAAATGGTAAATACTACAGCTGGGCGGCTGCATGTCCAATTGTCATGACCATAATAACATTCCAGAAGCCTTTAACTAATGTAAGTTTGTTTTGTCTTGACGAACAATTAAACAAAAGCACTAATTACACGATCATGCAAAAAATTTCATAAAAAAGCTTAAACAACTTTTTAAAAATTGTTTTTCATAATCAAAACGAATTTATAAATTTTATTAATTTAATTAAAACTAAAGGATGCCGTTGACCAATTAATGGTTAATGCTAAACAAGATGCTGTGGCAGCTGCTGCCGATGTAAGTAAGGCCGAAGTGGACGGTGGCACTCCCCCAGGCACCCAAAATCAAGCCAAACGTTCTTGGTGGTATTGGAGACGATCACAGAGTGTTAACAATACCGCAGGTCCTACAAATAACACCTCAAAGACTGGTAAATTAGAGGAAAAACAAGAAGAAAAAGGTAGGTAGACATTAAGTTTAGTTATTCAGTGTTTTAACTCTTCTTTTTTTTTTTTTGCTTTCAATAGAAAATGATCAAAATGCTGTGGCCACACAAACAACACGTCCCAATTCACCCGATATAAGTGATCGTACTTTAAGTAAAACCGATTCTACCATGAATGCTGAAAATACTTCGGCAATAATGGATAATATGGAAGATTTATCACAGGGTTCTTCAAAAAGTGAATCAACCGACAGTAAAAATAAAATGGAACGTTTTAAAAAATCATTGCGTTTAAGTTCAGAGTCCATTGTAAGTAAAAGAAAACAAAAAATAAAATTATTTTTTGACCTTATCGATGTTTTTGCAATTCCCAGAAAAAACTCAACTTAAAAGAGGGAATGAACGAAATTGAATTTAGTGTTACCACAGCCTATCAGGGTACCACACGTTGCAAATGCTTCTTATTCCGCTGGAAACATAACGACAAAGTTGTTATCTCCGATATTGATGGTACTATCACCAAATCCGATGTTTTAGGACACATTTTGCCAATGGTTGGCAAAGATTGGGCTCAATTGGGTGTAGCTCAACTTTTCTCGAAAATTGAACAAAATGGCTATAAGCTATTGTATTTATCGGCTCGTGCTATTGGACAGTCAAGAGCCACACGTGAATATTTACGTTCTATTCGTCAAGGAGATGTTAAGCTACCCGATGGTCCTTTGTTGTTGAACCCTACTTCTTTAATATCGGCATTCCATCGTGAGGTGATTGAACGAAAACCGGAACAATTCAAAATTGCCTGTTTGTCGGACATTAGAGATTTATTCCCTAATAAGGATCCCTTCTATGCTGGTTATGGTAATCGTATTAATGTAAGTTTTTTAATTTTGGTTTTTTTTTTTTTGTCATAAATTTTAAACGCATATTAGTCGTGACATACCCATATTCATACAAAACCGAATAAGAAAGAATTTATAATAATAAAAATAATTTTTGTAAGATAGCGCAATTTTTTACACTGACCCTTCTTAATTGATTTTTTTAAAATCACGAGTTAACATAAATACGCTTTCCCATGTATGTAACATAAGCTGTGCAATAAGAAATATTGCTCTGTTATTGTGCCGACGTTACCATGACTATACAAATAAAATGAATTTTGGTTACTATGGTCATCGGTACGGCTATAGGATTATGTGTAAGTCACGTCTGAGACAGAGTTCTGCTAGCTGTCCCTCTTTATACCTACACCACAAAAGTGGAGAGGGTGGTATGCTTTTGTGCTGATGTTGTAACACCTTAAAATATAGGACCTAATTTTGTTTATTTTATTTTATATAAGTTTTGTATGAAATTTGTTGCTTACGATTAAATTGTTCTTGCTGTAAAATCGTAATGGTACCTTATGTGATGATCCAAGTGTTTCCAATAAGTTTATTAAAAAAAACGAAAATTGAAAATGATGTCGCTTACGTTATTTTCGCGGTAAGGGCTCGATGTATACCGATCGACTCAGAATCACTTTCTGAGCCGATCTTAATTAATAAAAGATCTAATAATATTCGGCACAAAGAACTTTTGAATCTAAAGCTCATGACATAATTTTCTTCCAAATAGGGTACACTCGCAAAAATTATTTTATACACTATGGTGTAGGATATAATACGGCTAGACCGACTATACTTTCTTACTTGTCATGTATGTAAGTAGATACGTATGTATACATACATATACATACATACATATTCTAAATTTCAAACTTAATACCTAAAAAATTGGCAGCCAGCATAATTTTGAAAAGGTCTCTCTGCGGTCATTTGTATTAATTCGCCTTAGAAAAGACTGCCGGTTCAACAATTTCCAACGTAAACGTTCGTAGAGATATATTGAACATATTTTTAAAACTGAGTGTTTTTCAAAACGTTAACTTTCTTAAATATTTTTTCTAATTATTTGCAGAAATTTTACAAATTTGAATTTTTAAATATTTTAAATATTTTAATAATCTTCTCTTTTTATAGGATGTTTGGGCTTATCGTGCTGTTGGTATACCCATCAAACGTATATTTACCATAAATACTAAAGGAGAATTAAAACATGAATTAACACAAACATTCCAATCTTCGTAAGTATTATTTTTATTTTTATATTTCAATTTCCTTTTTCATATCAAGCTAAACAAAACTTTTTAAATTGGTGTATGTACTTGTGTTTGAATATGTATTTTCATTTGACAACTAAAACGGTTTATTTGTGCATTTAATTTTGTCATTTATATATGCTAAAGTACAAGTCTCGCCTTTAATCGAAAGCAATTCTAAAAGGTGTATGTGTTTGAAAATTTATTAAAAAAATTTACAACCTTAATTTTAACATATTTACTTAAAATGGTTAAAAACATATATGTATTAAAAATTATTGAATTTAGAAATCATTAAAACACATTCATTATTAAATTTACTTCTTTAAAATATCGTCGCAAGAATTAAAGAACGTTGTAACTGACAAAACATAAAATGTTCACCAGAGCAAAAAAACCTGTATAGAAGTAGAAAAAAAAATTCATATCACAAAAACTATACAACTTAGAAACATGATTTTAAGAACGCATTTTTATTTTTTTCGGTTTAAATATTGGCTGTAAACATTTTATCTCAACTCAATTGTTCCCGGTGATTCTGCGGCTTACAACAAACGATTTTCCATCCACAGACCTATAAAATGCTGTAACTAAAATAATTTTTTTATGGAAACAAAAAAGTGAATTTTTTTCATCATAGAAGTATTGGACCGGTACCAATCGACGTATTTTTTTTTCTGATAAAAATGGTGCAAAAAAACCAGGTTACAGCGTTCTTTAATTCTTTTGACGATATATTTATACTATATACATACATATTATTTTATTAATTGGCCAACAAGAAACGTAATCTATATTAAAATTATCAGTATACATACATACATATTATGAATAACTTGTAAACAAATTTTATCATATTCTTTGTATGTAAATAATCATAAACCTATCGTTTATTAATTTTTATATTTATTATACCTAATAAACCCTAAGAAATGCATTTTTGTAATCAAGCTTTTGTCGTTAAAAAAGAAATCATAATGGAAATTAAAATTGAAATGAAGAGGAATTTTCAAAAGAGCTGTAGATTTTACTTCAGGTGGATTTTAAGTTATACAAGAAACAATTGTTTCTTTAAAGAAAAAAATAAATTTTTAAAATAAGGGGACAAATATTTCATTAGGTTCGAATTTTAATTAAACTTGACATTGCCGAAAATTTTTATGTACATCGTTTACCAATACATACCCGGGTGTTACTGCATGTTTATAAGCGATGAGAACTTGAAAGATTTGAATTTCCCATTACTATTGCAAACATTTTCATATTTTAATTACAAATCACCTGAAACTATTTAATTAAATGATTAAAAATGTTCTAAAATTAACGCAAAATTTTAATTAAAAAGAAAATACTGTATTTGGTTTTTAATTTTTTTTTTTTGAACGGACATCGAGCAAAAGACAGAAATGGAGTAGCTAAATTGGCGTTTTTTGTTGAAATTTCCATCAATATTTTGCATAAACGTAGCTGAGTTTTACGCTCTCGTCGACATAGAAATTTGTCTTTAAATACCCTAATAAAAATGGTGTTATATTGCACAATCTAAGAGACCAATTCTGATTACCAAAACGAGTGACTACACGACCAGAAAATTAGAAATTTGGGAAGAATATTATAACTTGGCGTTAGTTAAAGAGATTTAGGCCCGTAAAGTTGTAATAATGGATAAAGTCTTGCCTTTAGCTACCGGTAAGTTGTGAAAACGGGCCTTACACTATTAAAACTTTCCTTTAACATAAAGTTAGCGATATGTTACAAGTCAAGTTCATCCTTACTGTCTCATTTCACGGCATCGTTATAAACAATACAAACTGTTCTACATCGTTTAATATTTCTTTCTTTTCTAATCGAAATACCCTCTGAGTTTTGAATGGTACGTCCCCAGCAATGCTTCTGAGTTACATATATGAATCTCTACCAAGTCAAAATGGAAGATTGAGGCAAAAACTCTAACTTGATACAATTTTATGATACCAAGCCATTAGTCAATGTGAAAAAATTTTTTTGAAAAGGATCGCCCTAGTTGTCCTTTAAAAGTAATGACGCGCGAGTTGCTTCCCCGTCCAGAACAGTTACGAATGATAACAAATTATACAACCATAAACTGTTACCCTACGTTTCCACATGCAAGTAATTACTTGCAAGTAGTGTATACGTATTTGCTGCGTTCGTTTACCCCAAAATTTGTACAAATTTGTACTGGATTTTACTGAAATGCGTTCGCGTACACATAAATTTGTAACATTTTCATATTACTCGCCTACTGGATTTTACTGGAAAAGTAAACGAACGCACATATTATCAACGAAAAATCGAGGAAACAGCTGATTGACTGAAAGCAGCGTTTAAAAAACTGCAGTTAAAGTACAACAACAGCAATTTCTTTAATTTCTTCATTTGTCATTTGCAAAAAAAAAGCAACTTTACTTCGGATTCATTAAATTTAAACGAGGGGTTAGCTGTGAAAATTGTTTATTATTTAATTTTTTTTGAGTTGGCAGCGCTACTGCAAATCTTGCGTTAATTTTTAAACATTTCTTTTCGTAAAATATATTCAAATTTTAATAACATTTTTACATTTTAATTTCGTGTTTCCCTTTGAATTTTAATTTCCAAACATTAAATTTTTTTTTTCTTTTTGTAAAAAAAAACTGTCCATTGTTTTAGTTTTTTCCAAACAAAATTTGTACTTTATTTTATTTTTGTTTTATTTTTTTAAAAATTTTTTTTTATTGCGCTATTCCTTCGACTAGTGGTTACATCAATCAATCACTAGAAGTAGATGAACATTTTCCTGTGCTGGATAATGATGATTACGATTATAAAACCGATATATTTGATGACGAAGAAGAAGAGGAGGAGCTAAAATTTAGTGATACCGCAAGTGATGAAGAGGAAATTTTCAGTGATGAATATATCGATGATCCAGATGATGGAATAGTAGTAGATGTATCGGAATCAATAAGTCTTGCAGCTTCAGTTAATTCCCACACGCCAATAGTGAATGGTCTTATAAATAATGGCAATGTCTCACCAGCAAATGCAGTTTTAATTAATGCCTCCTCTCTTTATGTCAACTAAATACAGTAAAAGCAAAATATGAACAAAACAATATTTTTTTAAATTATACATAAAAAGAAATTTATCAAAAAAAAAACTTTTCGACAACTAAATTGTGATATTTATTACCTGGATATTTACATATAGATGCAATTGAATTGCTTTTAATATTTAAATTAAAAACAAAAAAGTAGCCTTTTAGTTTTAACTATTTAAGGTTATAGTGTCTGTTTTTTTCTAACATTACGTTATTATTATTATTATTATTATTGTGTAATCTATTATTTAGTTTTTAAGTAAACAAAAAGTATTGTTATTTATCTTGCTAAAGATAAAAAAAATATTAATACAAATTGATTGTTATTAAACATTTCTAGTTATTTGATATTTTAAGTTTGTTTTTTTCCAACGGTCCCGTAAAAAACCTTACATTCTGCACTTCTTTATTATTAATTTTAATTTGAAATTTATTTCTAAACAACCAGAAATGTGATGAAATCAAAAAATATATTATATATTAATAAAACACTTATTTTGTGCTAATACCTTTTAATATACTACATATTTGGTAGAAATACAAATACAAATTTTGTTTAAATTTTAATATTTGGCAAATAAAATATACAAAATTCGATTTGTTGGGTTTTATTTTATTATTATTAACTAAAAAATATAGCAACAAAGAAATGTATGTACATATTAGAAAAGTATTTATAAGTTTTAACTAATATAGATTACGTTTTTGTGCCAATTTGTATGTGTATATTTTGTACAAAAACAAAATGTTATTATTATTTTTATTTAAAAGAATGCGGAAGGCATTTTAGCTCAGCTACCAAAAGTAGGTTTTAGCATGTTTGAAAACAATTTATTTCTGTTACCTAAAAATATGCAACTATTTTTGTATATTATGTTTATTTTTGGCGACTAAAGTTAGGTTTTAAAAAGTGTGTATATATTTTTTAGACTCGACCTTATAAAAGGTTTTTTTTGTATTTCGAAATTTTCCTAATACTATTTGAATAAAAAAGTCTTTACAAATCTCGGGCGCCTAAAAGTAGGCTACATAAAAAAGCATTATGTCCAAACCTAAAATTATGTTTAACTTTTGTTAAACCATTATTTGTTTCTTATTTTTTACTTTTGCCCTTACAATGGTTTACAACACAATTTAGTTTAGTTAAAACTTATGCAACTTAACTTTACAGCTGCTAGTGATGCGTTGTTATTGTTTGAGGTTTCTGTTAGCCGTACTAGCAGAAGATTGTAAACAATAATGCAAAAGTGCAAAAAGTATAATGTAATGTAATAAAACCAGTGTTCGATAATAAACAGAACATTATTTAGCGTTCGGTGCACACACCCAGGAACGATAATATTTTTTTTAGTGTTTGTGTAGACAAATACAACTCTTAATACCGTTCGTAACTATTTTCAAGAAAGAGCCGAAAACTGTATAGTGTTCTGTTTTTCGTTAAAAAAACAAAACAATTGTGGTACTGTGGACAACCATTATATTTCAATGTTCTATAATGTTACTTTTTTACATTGATAAAGAAATGAACAAACAAAAAATTTTAGCAACGACCGCAGCACGAACAGCTTGTGTGTATAAAATTTTTTTGCTGGCTTTTTGTTTTTTTTTTCGTTGATGTATTTTGTTTGTGTACAAAATTTTTTGTTTAGGAAACGTAATTTTTTTTAATGATTTACTACATTAAAACTATTAGCGTTTGTGTTTTCCACAAATCTACGGAACCGAACACTAAGGAGCGATATTTAATGTTTATTTTCGAACACTAAATAAAACAATACTTAAGACAGAAACGCTAAATAAAAATAACTTTAGAGCTCAAACAGAACTGTGTCGGGACCATATTTTTCATACAATTTAACATACAAATTTGTCGTAGAAAGCCGTCGCACAGTGACTCGTTTTGACATTTTCCGTTGCAAAAAACTTAACCTTAAATGTAATGTGTAATAATGAAAATATGTTTAATTATGAATGTAATATAAGATAAAAATAAGTTTAGTTTTTAAAAAATCTTTATTTTATAGGAGTTTTCATTAGCCAAAATATTTTTTTATTATTGTCAATATGGTTTTCGAATTAGGTTTATAGATAGGAAATTTTTTCAGTTTATATGAATTGTTATACTTTAGTTAAATTTTTATTTTTGTTATAATGGTTTTTGAAAAAATTTTTATGACAAATAGGTTTTTGAATTTAATTTTTGATAAAAATTTTTTCATAATTGTGTTATCGTTTTTGTAATTATTAAAATTTGTTAATTTCCTGACGATGCTAACCAAAGGTTAGCGAAATATTGAGAAAATAAATATAATTTTTTATAAAAAACGACCTCAAGCTTAAATAATTAAAAGAAGTTGTAATGAAGATATTTAAAAAATCTTTGAAACCATATACCACATTTGTTGCCACTGAGTACAGGATGCTCCAAAAATGGCGGTGAAGTTTGAAATATATTTTCGGTTCAAATTTCATATAAAGGGTGGTTCAATTTTAAAGGCCGATGTTGATATTGACAAAATCACAAAGGAATTTATTTTAATTTCTTTTTATCATAATAATAATGGTATGGTTCAATTAGGTTTGGAAAATAATATCGGCCAAATGGCCGCCGCGACCTCGGCGGCACACCTCCATCCGAAGGTCCAAATTTTTGATGACGCTGAGGCATAATTGAGGTTCTATGCCGTTATTGCATCCTTTATTTATTTATTTTCACATTACCTTTAGCTCTTGAATTGTTGCTGGCTTATCGACGTACACCTTTTTTCAAATAACCTCAAAGAAAGATGTCCAACGGTGTCAAATCACATGATATTGGCGGCCAATTGACATCGCCACCACGTGAGATAACACGGCCATTGAAACGAAAAATTTTTTCGAAATGAAACCATTTTTATTTTATGAACGGAATGAGAGTTTTCTGTATCTGAAGTGCCAACAAACTACCAAAATACACTTTCTATCAATAAAAAAATATGTTATCTTCGATTCCGAACGAAATTGTACTCTGTGGCATAACTGAATATAATAATAATAAAAGTGCATACATATCTGTGACATTTTGACAAAACATCTTAAGTCAAATTTAAAAACTTGAAAACAATTTTGTAAATCATACGAATTTTCATTCGAATTTTGGTTAACGTTACCTATTATTATTTGATACAAATGATTTTTTCACCGATTTTTTTTTTAACTGTTTTACTATCTTATCTCGACTTAAGATGTTTTGTCAAAATGCCACAGATATATGTACATTAGGGTGACAATGAAACATATGGGAAAAATTTTTTTCCAGAATTTTAAACAAAAATGTGAAGATTCTTTTGCCACTTGGTCTAAAACTTACTTGCTGAAAATTTGAGCCAAATCGGATAACTCTATCCCGTGCTTTTTGAGGTCAAAGTTCAAATGATAAAAAAAAATTTCCATACAAGCAAAAAAATTTTTTTTCGATTTTTTTTTTTTTTTATTTTTTAATATTAGTTAGCTTTATTAGCTTATTAACAACAAAAAATTTCATTTCGATCGGACAAGATTTTCAGTTTCAAAAGTGACTCTGAAAAAAAATTTGAGGCTTGTTAGGGGCTTACTCTAAAAAATTTAAAAAAAATTTTTTTTTAGTTTTGATAAGCACACATTACAGATTTTTTGTTGCTCTTAATACCTGGTTTTTTAAATTGGGGCCAAAAGCTGCAAAAATTTAGTTTTTGGCGCTATTAAAAAACAAAATTACGAAGTCACAAAAAAATGTTTAAAAAAACCTATTATTAAGAGCGACAAAATATCTTTAATGTATGCTTGTCAAAACTAAAAAAAAAAAATTTTAAAATTTTTTAGAGTAAGCCCCTAACAAGCCTGAAAATTTTTTTTCAGAGTCACTTTTGAAACTGAAAATCTTTTCCGATCGAAATGAAATTTTTTGTTGTTAATAAGCTAATAAAGCTAACTAATATTAAAAAATAAAAAAAAAAAAATCGAAAAAAAAATTTTTTGCTTGTATGGAAATTTTTTTTTTATCATTTGAACTTTGACCTCAAAGGTGCACGGGATAGAGTTATCCGATTTGGCTCAAATTTTCAGCAAGTAAGTTTTAGACCAAGTGGCAAAAGAATCTTCACATTTATCATCAAAAATCCAAAGTTGATTTTTCATTGTCACCCTAATGTACATACATATAAATATTTAACAAATACAGAAACCAAATAAAGGTTAGGTTAGTTTACGAAGGGTTATGCGCCCAATGGCACACTTCCACTAGGAGACGCATGCGGTCCATTGTGAATCCCTTCAATATAGAGGAAGAAGAAAGGAGTTGACAGATTGATTTAAGATAGTTGATAGATATTAGATACTATATAGAACAAAATACTCCCTCTACAGTCCCCTCTTCAGAAACAACTGACCTATTTCCCTGTCAAACCCCAGTAGATCAACTGGATTACATTCAGCGATTGACCTTAGTTCGTCGTGAAATCTATCTCCTAGCTATTTCTGCCTGAGACCTTTCATTCTAGGACAGTGGCACAGAATATGCTCAATCGTTTCTAGCTCCTCAGAAGCCTCGCATAACCTGCAGAAGTCTGGTATGGTATTGTCCCATTTACTCAGAAAAGCCCTAACAGAACAATGACCCGTTAAGAACCCCACAAGCGTTCTGAGACCACTCCTATCCAATCCTAATAGCAGCCTGGTCCAAACCGAACTATAATGCCCTAGACACCCAGCAATCCGTTCTTTTCCTCCAGGATCGGTTAGAAACCAAATATAAGTATGCACAAAAAAAAGAATGTCAAAATGAACCAGGAATGAATCGTGTGAACAGCATGGTTGACAATCTAGATTTAGAGAGCGAACCAAGTGGTTAATATCGTCGTCTGAACATGGCACAATACAAAACATAAAAAATCAATTTTTAAACACAAACAATTACAGATGTAGCTTTTTAAATGGAACTCACAATTCTTTTATACATTTTGTATTAGTTTCAAATATAAAATTAATTTTTTTTATATTTTTTTCTTTTAGATACTGTAGTATGACCTACATTGTCGATCAACTATTTCCGCCCATTAAGCCCGACGAGGTTACTGCGGTGGAATTTTCACATTTTAATTACTGGCGTGATCCCATACCAGAAATCGATTTAAATTTATTCGATAACGTCAATACATCAACAGGGCCCACAACAACTCTAAATGGCAGCGTTGGCAACGGAAGTGCGTCAAATGATGTCACCTTAAATGGTTCACACTCGAAAACATTAACAACCATTCCAGAAAATTAAAAAAAAAAAAATTAAAAATAATTAAACAGCAAAGAAATTCAGACATAAAAGCATTTTTCTCTCATGGTATTTATATTATTTGTTTAGTTATACATACATATTTTGTGTTGAATATCATAACAGTTATTATCATCATTGTCATCATCTTTATTGCTTTAATTTTTTGTTCTCTTTATACGAAATTTTTTATTTTAGAAAAAAAAACTGTTTACGAGAAATTTTTAAATACGAAATTCTATTATTAGAGGTCAATTATGTATTGCAAATGTTAGCCAACTTTTGTCAGTTGCTATTTTGACAGATCGATTGACAACCAGAACCAGTAAACAAGACCAAGAAGAAGGAGGGAACGTGTCATCTGTTATACGACCCTTGGGAAATTCTAATGGCCGACCGTCTGTACTTATTAACCAAATTTCTTGCTTTTGGGCATATTTTTGCCTTCCCAAAGATGCTGTGACTTATTTAGTAGAGACTTTAAAGACTGAACACAAATTCATCGGTCAACAGCAATATCTCCATCGACATCAGTTGCTATCTGTAATATATTCGGCAACTTAACCTAAGTTCGGTTGCCATACATAATCGACCGACACATTAATTCAATATATACAAAATTTCTTAAATGCATTCATTACCTTAATCATTTTAGTTTATTTTTTTATACTTTTATTATATAATTTAAATACTAGTTAAAAAAAAAACTTAAATCTTTAATTTCTTAAACTAAAAAATATGCAAAAAACCAAAAACAAAAAATTTAGAATACATAGTACATAATACATAATATTATATAAAAACATACATAGTTACAAAATAAATAAAAAAAAATTTTCAATAGTTTAGATCAAAATTTCAACACTATTTTTTTAGAAAAACAAATTTTTAGTTGGAAAAAATAAATCGAAATAATAGAAGAAAAGAAAATGAGTTCCAAATCAAAACAAAACATAAACATATAATAAAAAAATATTTTTAATTTAAAAATACAACAAATGAAATTTTTAAAATATAAACGTAAAGCAGTAAAATCTTTTAAAAAGTGATTTAATAATTGATAAAATTATTTTAAATAAGACCATGCTTACAACCAACACAATTGAAATGTTACTGTTTGTATTAAAAAAAAAATCTTAAAAATTCCAAAGCCTATCTTAGGGCTTTACTTTAAATACTTTTGAAATATGAGCCACCCTGTTTAACTCTAAATAAATTAACCAAATTTCGAAAGCCTACTTTAGGGCAGTTCAATTAACAATTCTACCGTACTGACAAATCCTGCTCGCCTGGTATTTTACAGAAATTTTCAACTTGCCGGCCAAAATCCAACAACCAACCCAACCCAAGTGACCTTTTCCCAACAAAATTGCTGCGTATAAGCAAAATTAATAATTTATTGTTAAAGAAATATACATATGTACGTACTTACTTATTTTATGTATTGTAATTACCGCGATTTTTAAATTAAAATGTTTTTTACGGAAAAACGGTGTTGTGTTTAATGAGGTGTTTAGAGAAAATGAATATACATATGTTCAGATTTAATTCCGCAATATTTCTAATCAATACGAATAAAACTTTATGGTTCAGAAATTAAAGTATGTAATCACAGTTTAAAGAAGAGGCGTACACGTGACTTAAATTGTTGTGCAACGAGTGATTCAAACATTAATTAGTTGTGATTGCGATAACTTTTAATAGTAATTACGCACGAGAAAGTGATTTGAGTGCGTGATTCAAATTTTTAATATCACGCACCATTTCTCCCGTACTTACCAAGACTTTTTTAAATCATTTAACACATACAAATTAAAAATTATTTTTATAAAATTGTCTTTTTAATTAAAAATATTTACGTTTAAAATTTGAATTGAATTTAAGCTTCGTGTACTTTTTTTGTTGAATACATATTTTGTGATTTAGAATTCGTCGTGCATGAGCTTCCGTAAGAAAATATTGTTTCCTTGTTGCTTGCGTGATCATGAGGTAAAAACTACTAGCGCGTACAGCTCTAGTTAAAACCACTATTTCGATACAATTTATTCAACCGTGATATTGTGTTGTAATTTTGGAGTATTTATTGTTGCCTGCAGGGATATTTAGTTTAGATTACTGTGATTTGAACCTCAATTAAATCTATACTCACCTATGAAGCATTGTCTGGTAGAGGAAAAAGGGTATACAATTTCAGTTAAGCAAAAGAAGACTTTTGATTTGTCTTCTCAAATCAATATTCAAAATAAGTTCACGTTCTCTTTAATCTATTACCAAGCAGTCGCAGGCGTATTTAAAATTCGGCAACCACGATAAGGGCGAGATCGGCCCTGAGACTCAGAGAGGTTGATTAACTAAACATGAACATACTTACCCTTTTCGTGAATAAAAATGCACTTCTAATTTATTCCCTTTGATATAAATCGACAGTACACATATATCGGCATTACGGATGGTTTAAGCTGGATCGGACCTCAAAATTACTGTCCCTCTTAAACTTTGGATTTCAGATCATTTTATAGTCTGTTAAACCAAAGTAGATGTGGAAAGTATTAACAAGAGCACCTGTCATATGCCCATTGTGGATCTCAACGACTGGGATACAAACCGTACAAACCGCCCATGACTGTAAGAGAAAACAGCACTGTGGTGTGGGTTTAAAAATATATTTTCAAATGCACAAAACAAAAAGTTCCGTGTGGTCCAATTTTCTGATCGATTTTACTGGTTCACCAAATTCAAACTTTACTCGTTACGAATTTAGCCGCATTTAAGTGTTTTGCGAGAGTGGGCATAAGACATACGGTAATTTATGAACCGATTTTACGTTATTATGTAGGGTTATTCATACACTTCTTATTTTCTACCACTAGTGGTAATAGGTACAAAAATGCGTTTTGTTTAAAAAAGATTTTTATGGTTAACTAAATAAATTGGTTTTGTTTTCAAATTTCAATTATTCACCTTTATTCATTTACAAAATATTTTGACTCTGTAAACCTATTTTAAAGACGTTTTTATACCCTCCGCCACAATTAGTTGTGAGGATGGTATACCAAGTTTGTCATTCCGTGTGAAACTTTTTTTTATTCATCTCAGACCCCATAAAGTTATATATTCTGGCTCCTTGAGTAATTCTAAGTCGATATAGCCATGTCCGTCTGTTGAAAACACGCTCACTTTCGAAAAAATCAAAAGAAATGAACAAACTTGGTGTTTGGGATTGAAATCCAAAAAAACCGTTTTAGTAGGATCAGAGCTATGAATCAAAATGTGAAACCACCACCTTAAAAAATTTATAATTTATTTTACAAAAAGTAACAGAAATGGTGGAACAATGCACGGTATGATATAAGGGGCCTAATTCTGGCAGTCGTGATCGAGTAATTTCTCGATTCGAAAGCACTTTAATATCTAATTATTTTAGTTAATACTGAACGAATCGGAATCATTTTTTCGGTGTTGTAAAGCATTAATTTCAGTTTCACAATACTGAAAAAATAATTTCGATTCGTTCAGTATCGACTGAAATAAAATTGCTTTCGAATCAAGAAATTACTCGAGAATTTTATTCGACTGGAAATCGCACTGTAAAATTTCGTGAAGATGGGTCTATAAATTACCCTAGGCGCCATATAAACCCTACTCCCGGAAAACAGTTAAATACGGCTAAAACCATAATTAATAATTTTATCGTGACAAAATTTGGCACGTCACAGTTTTATAAGACTAGTGAAATTTCGTGAAAATTGATCTATAATTTACCCTACTCCCGGAAAACAATTTAGTACGCCTAAAACCGTAATAAAAAATGCTATCAGAATAAAATTTAATACTTTACAGATTTTTAGGACTAGAAATATCTCTAATTAATTTCTTGATGATCGGTCCATAATTAATTTAGGCCCTATATAAAGCCCAATCTGGTAAATTAATTAAATACGCCTAAAACCGTAGCCGATATATTTATTGAGGTAACATTTCTTCCAACTTAGTTCCATATGGCCAGAAAAAATGTTATGAATTTTGTGATATACGGTCCATAATTTAGCTAAGATCCTATATTTAGCAGCCTTCTGAAATTCGCTGTAAACGCTAAAACTAATTTCACCGCTGTTTTGAAATACATATGTATATTGAAATTTATGTTTTTAATACCCGAAATCACTCTGCAGAATTTTAGGATGATTGGTTCAGAACTTACCATAGCTCCAATATAAATTCCCCCCTGAAAATCATTTAAGTTCGTCTTAAACTCTTACGAATCATGATATTTTACTCAAGCTAGTTAAAATTGCTAAAAACAAAAAAAGCATAAACCGCAACCAATTTTATTGCTGATGCCCGTTTTTAAGAAGATAAATTGATATCATGTAGATATCACTCCTAAAATAATTGAACTGTCGGTGGAGGGTATCAAAGATTCGGCACAGGCGAATATAATACTCTCACTTGTTTTTAAATAAATTCCTATAAAAAGCATTTATCTTTAGATTTTTAAAAACCCTGAATCCCGTAAAATCCCGGGACTTCAAAAATCAAGGGATTTGCGAAAACCAGTCCCGATTAGCCTCCCTAATATGTATTGAACAGGGAAATAACAAAAATTTAATGCATATCAGTGATGGAAAATTTAAAAATTTAGATGGTACTAACCACCAAGCAAAAGAGTATTTTTTCAACATTTTGGTACTTTTTTCAAACATATTTTTTTGGAAAATAAATTTAAAAATGAAGGCTTTCGAGTCGGAGTTGAGGTTTTTGTACCGGAGTCGAAGTACCCCATAAAAATTCGTAACTCCGACTCCAAAATTTTCCGGCATAAAAAATTAAGGCAAATATTCTAATAATTTCCAAAAAAAAAATACTTCGAAATTGGCGATGCTATATTTAAAATATTGATTCGAAATTTTTACTGAATCCTTTCCTTGCTATATACATACATATGTACATATAACCATTTAATAGGTACTGCATTAAAAAAGGGGTTTAAAGTCATATAAGGTCTCATATACATTTAGCATTAAAGTTAGATCAGGAGTCGGAGTTGGAATTTCAGCGGTTTTGTCGGAGTTGGAATTTCAGCGGTTGGGGTCGGAGTTAGTACTTTTTGTTGACGACACCACAGCCATGTCATGTTGTCAATGTCAACAATATCAACGATAAGTTTCTAAACAAAGAAGCATAACAAGAAAAGAGTACTGAAACGGAAAAAGTTCTGGAAATAGTACCATAGTACTGAATTTTCCATCACTGATGCATTTACAATACAAATCAAGACCCATCTATCAGGTCTGCTTACTTGAACAAAAACAAAAAACGACATGTATTTTGTTTGTGTAAAATTTCTTTTTAGTTGTCAAAAACTTACTACCACATATACAAAGCAAAAGGAAAAAAACGTGTATGTGTGGCATAACATAAACGCCCTGCAAATAATAGGACCAGTCCAAACACGCGTGTAAAGAGTAGTCCACAAAGGACCAGGACTAGTCCATAAGTAACTGTTTTCTACATGCAAATGCTTGTATACGCCCAGCAAATAAAATTGGACCACCTGACCCATTTTCATAAAATGGACTACTCCATGGACTGGTCCGATGTAATGCAAGCATGGACCATGTCATTGTTAAAAAGTGTTTGTAGTGAGACGACATGTCTTCGTTTTTTAACGACGTGCTTTCGTTTTTAAACGACTTCAAAACTAATCCTCTTGAGTATACCATGGAGTAGTTTTAAAACTACTCTTAAGTGGTCCAAAGGTGGGTTATATACCATGGAGTAGTTTTAAAACTACTCCTTAGTGGTCCAAAGGTGGGTTATATGATCCTCTCCTAGGACATCGCAATGTTAAATAGACCAGGTTTTTTCCATACGTTTGGGTTACTTTTGGACTAGTCCTGGTCCTTTGTGGACTACTCTTTACACGCGTGTTTGGACTGGTCCTATTATTTGCAGGGCGTAAACAAACATATACATACATGCACATGTAAGCAAAATGTAAACAACTTTTGACAACTAAAAAGAACATAAACAATGATCATCAGGCTTCTTGCGCAGACCTATTCAATGGGCCTTGATACATATTAAGTGAAGACTTTTTTAATTTAATTGCCAAACAAAAATATTCAAAAAAAAAGGATACATACATAATTTATTTGTTGACTTGTGGTGTTTTCATTTCTACAAAAAAATGTGCATTTTTTTTAAAAAAAATGCGATTTGGTGTCTGTTTCTTAAAAATTTTGCTCCCGAAAAGCATGAGTTTTTTAGAATAAAACAAGCCACCCTTTTCGGGAGCAAAATTTTTAAGAAAAAGACACCAAATTGAATTTTTTAAAAAAAAGGCACATTTTTTTTGTAGAAAAGAAAACACCATTAAATAAAAAATATATATAATTTAAACAACACACAAACAAATAAGTAAATAAATAGTTTTTATGCGTCAAATCAAAGAAATTGGCTCTTATTCGACCTTTTGAAATTTATATTAATTTGCTTATTATGCTTGGTTTCTCTTTCATATAAAAAAAATATTAAATTTATTTTATCCAATATTTCGGCACTCCTTTGTGTGCCTTCTTCAAGTTTTTATTTTTTCTTGGAAAAAAAAGAAAAGAGACCTCAGCTTAATAAAAAAATTAATATATTTTTAACTTGTGTTGCAGAGAAAAATTTTTCAAAGTTTTTAGTTTATTTATTTAATAACTGCTTATTATTTCTACAGTAATTAAAAGCTTATTAGATATTAGAAAAAGTAAATAATAGATAAAAAACTATTAAAAAACCAAACACACTAATATTTAAAAATAAATAAGGTCCTTCTGACTGTAATCTAAGTCTGACTTAAAAATACCATAATAGCGATAAATGCATACAAGATAAAATATTATTTTTTTAGTACTTTAAAAAATATATGTATACACTTTCAATTAAATATGTTTCAATATCGAGCCCTTACCAACAAAAAGCTTAAACGACGTCATTTGAAATTTTCGTTTTTTTTTTTTAATCGACGACTTTATTGGTAACACTTGCACAGAAATGACATCCTCTTTTCCCTTCTCTCCTAAAAGCTCAAGACTTGAGAAGTCAAACTTGACGTGTGTGAACCAGCACTAAGGTATCGTTACGATTTTATAGCAAAAACAATTTTATCTTAAGCGACAATTTTCATACAAAATTTTAATGAAATGAAATAAAAATAAATTTTTCTCCTGTAAAATTTTGTTTTTGTCGCTTAAGCTTTTTTGCGGTAATAACTCGATAAATTTATTTTTATAATTTAAATTTATGTTATATTCAAATTATTGTGATTTTTTTATTTTAAAGTCATTATTTAATTATTATTTTTGTTTCTTATCAATTACTTTACCAAAAATAATTTAAAACATTACTAAATATTTATAATATTCCTTTTTTTGTCTAATAAATGATTTTTAAAATCTTTTTTTTTTAGAGTAATTAATTATTACCAAAATTTTGTCTTAGAAATTTAACCGAATTTGTTGGCTTTAGCTTGAGTTTTCAACTAGATTATAATAAAATTTCCTAAAAAAAAAAATAAGCGAAAATTACAGTTTTTTCTTTAAGTGTTAGTTAGACCAGCCAATTTTAAACAAACATTTTGAACTTCTTTTATTAAGTCCCAAATTAACCAGTGACATTTTTAACAATTTATTTTTAATGAAGACTTTTATTTGATGCTAACCGACCAACCCAAATCAGCGCGCCAAGCATTTTCTATCTATCAAATAGCCAGGCATCACCGCTTTGTAATTGGAAAATCCTAATTTTAATTTCTATTTGGTGGGTTTTGACGCTCTTATTTAAGTATGCCATTTCCACGTTAAAGCTAGGCGCTAGAGAATGGTATACTTGGGGCGCTGATTTAGGTTGGTTTGTAAGTTTTCACTTTCAAAATTTGCACTCAAAACTTTTTAAACAGCTTGTTGAGTATTTTGATTGGTGTATTTGGGCCTTAAGAGTTATCGAACTTACCAAAATTCAATTATTTTGATGTAAATATATGTGCATACCTAATAATTTATTATCAAAATTGTTATTCTGCTATCAAAATCTAATTAAAAACCAGTACGTACATTCTTTATCTTAATAAACCTTACTAATATTATAAATGTGAATGTTTGTAAAATGAAAAAGCAAATCAAACCATCCGTACTTAAACGAAACCAAAGCGGTGTCAATAGAACGGTAAGTGTGAAATACTTAACTTAATTGGCACTTGAAATAATCCGAAAACTTAATTAAAAGTGAGATAAAATTAATCTCAAACTGTGCTTGATTTAAGAATTTCTAAGACGATATTATCTCGATTCGTACATGAAATAATCCGAAAGTGAAATTAGATTGATTCAAACCTAAACACTTACCCCACAGAACCAGAGAGAATATTATTATTTTACTTACCCTTTATTTATAAGACACCAGCAGCATGCCAAAAACTACTTTAAAAAATTCATGTATTAAAATTAAATAATTTAAAAAAATAGAATTCGGGAATTATTGCGTCTTATTTTACTTTTTAGACATGAAAATAATTTATATTTTTTTTCTTGTTGTCTCTACAGCAAACTTTGATAAACACACACGTATGCACGCATATTGTTTATCGGAAGTTATCTCATTTTAAATTGTTTTAAGTGCTATCCGTACTTAAATTTTTGCGTACGAGTTTTTTTCTTTTTTAACGTTTGGATGTTAGTTTCTGGCTCAATCATGCGGAAATCGCTTAATGGATTTGGACGAAATTTGGTAGACGGATAGCATATGGCCCTGATTTAAATAAAGGGTACTTTTTGAGTGTTAAATCGGGGAAAAATTGTTAGCTAAGTACTTTTTTTTTTTTTGATAAATTTAATATGTAAATTGCGAATGGTCCATGTTTAAATCTAGGGTACTTTTAAAGGGATAATATTTGAAATTTTTAAGAAGGTAAAAACGGGTTTAAATTGGTACGTTTTCTTTTTTCAATAAGTTTGATAAACATACAGATTATGGCCGACATTAGCAAACTGTGTTCTTTCGCGGGGCCTAAAATGAGTAAAAGCAGCTACTTTTGGTACTCTTTAACTTTTGGTACATTTTCTTTATTGGAAAATTTTGGTATAGAGATAGATTAAAGTACATATAGGATACTTTTTCTCTGTTTGATAAATTTGGTATGCATTTTACATTTTAAGACCCCATCTTATATTAATTTTTTTTCGAAGAAAAAAGGGTAAAATTTACCCATAAAAAGATGGTTAAGATAAGTGTTCAAAAATAAACAGTACATTATTTAGTGTTGTGTAGACCACCACAGCCCTTAATACCGTTCGTAACTTTTTTCTAAAGAGAGCCGAACATTATATATTGTTCTGTTCTTCGTTAAAACACAGAACAATTGTAGTGATACTGTAGACAAACATTATATTTTAATGTTCTATAATGTTTCGTTTTTTACATTGATAAAGAAATGAACAAACAAAAATTTTTAGCAACGACCGCACTACGAACAGAGTGTGTGTGTATACATATGTTTTGTTTGTGTAAAATTATTTTGGTGGCTTTTTGTTTTTTTTTTCGTATGTGTATTTTGTTTTTGTAAAAAATGTTTGGTTTTTTTACCATCCAAAAGGGACGAACATTTATGAGCCGAACTGAACACAATGAAGTTTGTGGATTTATAAAAAAACCGAACGGAATTAAATGTTCTCATCTTTTGTTTAGTATGATAAAAACAGAATTATTTTTGTGTTGGAAAGTTTTAGTTTAGTTTTAGTTTTTATTTTTTTTAATGATTTTTTTATGATTTTCTACACAAACACTATAGCGTTTGTGTTTTCCACAAATCTACCGAACCGAACACTAAGGAGCGATATTTAGTGTTTATTTTCGAAGACTGGTTAAGATATTCCAAAAAAAATATGCTCATAAAATTCCAAAAAGTAACTCTGACAATACGAATTCTGTCGGACATCAACCCACAACATTTTCTTTTCATTAAGTATAACGCTCCCTGTAAAAAAGCTCAGATTAGCAGGACCATTAGTTCATTCTACAAAAATTATCTACACAACAAGTCCTTTCAAAATTATATGGTCGCTATTCTGTTCCAAAAATGCCATTGGACAGTGTTTTTGAAGGTTTATTTGTAAAAAGACTTATTACTGCCTTTTCAACGATTTCGAACTCAGTTAAAAAAATATTTTACATATGCTAGAATTTTATACGAATGTTTACGTTCAAAATTGTTAAACCGGCAGTTAGTATTTAAGAAAATTATGTTGGCATTTATAAAAAAAATTCTAAACTATTTATTAACAAAATTAACAATTTTCATTACTATATTAAATGTGTTTAGTTTTGTTTAAATATTTCATTTTAAAATGATCTGATTGAATAAACCTGTATGTCCGTAATTCAATACAAAAACAATAATGGGCTTCAAATACAATTAAAAAAGTAATTGCATTTAATTTACTATTTATTTAAAAAAAAAATAAATAAAAACACCAACAAACAAACATGTATCTTATGTCGCTTATAATAAATCATAGCAATAACAATTACTTAATGCAAAATTAAATTCTGTGTTTGATTTCTTTTCACTATAAAATAATATAATTTGAGTAGAAATTGTATAAAGGGGGTCAAAAATCAAAATTTTCTATATAATTTCAATTAAACTGAATTTGAGTAAGTACAAGTGAGCATTATGATTTGTTTAAACTACCAGTTGACAGCAGGCAAGCTGACTGGGATGGCTGGCAACACAGATAATGGATTGGCTGACTGGTAGTGCGATTGCAATAACTCAATATATTGGCGATGCAAGACGAATTATAAGTACACTACTTATATGTTAATTATGTTCTAGAATTATGGTTTTTATCTGAATCTTCGGCATGAGCATTCAAATGTAACATACTCGTATCTAGCACACAGTGTGTACTACACACCATATAGCAAATATTTACATATAAGGATAATACTGCCATGGATAGTTCCATACTTAACCCACATATTTAATGCTATTTTCATGACCAGCACTTTTCCAATAACATGGAAACATGCCAAAATTATTCCAGTCACTAAAAAGGGAAATATTTACCGTCCAATTGCTATTCAACCTTACTTTTCCAAGGTCTTCGAACACTTAATGCATAAACGAATATACAGGTATGTGAATGTCAACAATTTGTTAACGGATCGTCAATCCGGTTTCAGAACACGACGAATTACAGCTTTGGTTGATGTTGTAGAAGAAGTTAGGAGTAACTTAGATGATGGCAAATTAGCGTTATTGGTACTTCTAGACCATTCAAAGGCATTTGATACCGTCCATCATTCTACCCTTTGTATGAAACTTTTGAATCAGTTTGGCTTTGCTTCACTTGCAGTTAAATTGATTCAATCTTACCGTTCAGGCAAATGCCAGTCAGTTGTTAATAATGGACTTACTTCTTGCTCTCTACCCGTCCCCAGAGGTGCCCCACAGGGGTCAATTCTCGGTCCACTATTATATAGTCTATATGCTAACGATCTACCGAAACAACTCCTTTTTTGTAATATACAGATGTATGCTGATGATGTTCAGTTATACCTTAGCAGTACCTAGGAATTAATCGCCGCCAAGTTAAATGAATTGAATTCTGACTTGAACAATATTTTTGTGTGGGCTTCTGCAAATGGTTTAAAAATAAATCCTAGCAAGTCAATATTCTCGGTAGTTTTTAGAAATAGCGCAATAATGGAAAATGAATTAAATGTTTCAATTGGACAATCAAGAATTGAACTTGCAAATACCGCAAGAAATTTAGGTGTAATTTTCAACAAAACTTTAACTTGGTCTGACCACATTAATCAGGTATGTGGTAAAATATACGGTATGTTACGTAATTTGTGGGCCACCCAACATTTCACCCCTATAAATATAAGAACTTTGTTAGCAAAAACTTATCTTCTGCCTACTCTATTATACGGCTCTGAAATCTTTGCTGGACTTATAATAACATTATTCGGTATGTTTTCTGTTTAAAAAGATTTGACAGAGTTTCGGAATTCTCTAGTAGATTTATGGATTTATCTTTCAATAACCAAATGATAACGAAATGTCTCATTTTTCTACACAAAATCATAATGACAAAAGAACCAGAATACCTTTTTAAACGAATACGATTTGCCAGATCGCGTAGAGGAAGATATATTATTGAATTTCGTCATCGAAGCCATGCATCTGAATGACAATTTTTTGTTTTTAGCATACGTCTCTGGAATCAACTCCCAAGTCATATCCAAAACACAAACAACGCAATAAATTTTAAGAAAATGCTTATTGATTTCCTAACGTAATTTTAAATCAATGTTTTTATTTCAACTAGTGAGGATCGATATAATCTTTTGTAGATAGGGACGTTTATTTTTTTGTAAATAAAATCGCTAATTTTGGTCGAAAGATTTGTGAAGATGAAAAAGACAATTTTTAATTTCTGGTTAGTTAGGGCCGTATGTGTTTTAGGTAACGATATGCTTTTTGCCGTTTCAAAGGCAAACGGTTTATAAAATTGTATTTCTATATGCCAATACTCAAACAGTATTCTGTTTATATACATAAGTCTATAAAATTTTAATTTTACTGACTGACAGATTCATTGTCACGCACCCTAAACGTCGGAATCAAAAAAAGTTGAAATTTGGACCGGAGGTTTTACGGGATTTACGGAAAACATGTAAATTAGCTAACCTCATCCTAAACTTAAAGAGATACAAATTTTTTTTATTTATTTGTTCATTAAAAAATAAGCGGGAATTTTCCTGGTACTTTTTGAAATTCGGTAAAACCTGTATTTTGAAGCTTTTTTGTCACCCCATCCATCTTTTAAGCAAATAAACATAGAAATAAAACTTATATAACATTCGTAACTTATCTTAAAAAATACAAACATAAATTTGGTTCTTTTTCGAAATTCGAACGTTTAAGGGGAAAATCGTACCTATTTTTAGCAGATTTTTCTCCATTCATTGACATATAAGTATAAAACTATCCCACTACAATATTGAAATGTATGATACTTTAAGGGGGGAAATAAAGTATCAAAAAGGCGAAATACGGGTAATTTAATTTCTTTTTTGACTTTTCCGGTCTACACTTGGTACTCTTTAAATTTTCTATAATATTAAATGAACCATAATATGGTTGTGGCTTCTTGATGGTCGGTGACAATAATATTGTTAAATTAATCATAATATGTTCAAAATTTTCTTTAAAACAAGTTTCGTTTGAGGTGATCATATTTAAACATGTAAATTTATAAGTAATAGTTGTTACAAATTTCGTTTACACTTTAGTCATCAAATCCGAAAATTTGACGATAAATTTCTCAAAAGTTTGAGTTAAAAAAAATCCAGGATAAAAAGTTAAGTGCAAAGTTTATAAGGTCTCCTCCCTAATGTTGTTAATATTACGTAGGTAAGTAAGAACTACTGGGAATAATTTTTTAGGTTTCCATGGAATCTGAAAGGAAGACAACTTTCCAAAATTTTACGTCCATATTTTTTATACCAAGTTCAAATGTCTTTCGGCGGTATCTTTTTAATTTAGATTAAACCAATTTCAAACCTTTTTTAGGCATCAGATTTCTGGACTTATTATGTATTCTTCGCATAATGTTAATGTTTAACTTTATTGTGATATCGTTTACTGACTGTTGTGAAGCGCAAAATTGAGATAAGAGTCATCTACATTTAAGTGTTTTTTTTCTATTTTCTGGAAAACTTTAAATTTTGCCTTTAATTTTTCTTACTCGCTGATATAGAGAATATTAACATCCAACCATTTATAAAGACAGACATTTAAAATAATGAAGAGATAAAAAAAATAAAATTATTTAAACCTCGTTTCCAAGATACGGGTACGTATTGGTATTAGAAGGGGTCAGTGAAAACGAATATAAAATATTTGGGATCCACGAAAAATTTTATGGGGGCCTATTATGCAAACAATTGATTAGGCGCCCTCAATTTAACAAAAAGAAATTAAAATAGGTTAGATTTTATTTTGGTCTCATGAAAAGTTTTTAAGTAAATGGGTTTCCATTAAGAGCAGGGGGCAATTTACGAAATAATCGATCGAAATTTCTATTTAAATTTGCCGTATTCACAAACCCCCTTGTATCGATTGTATGTTGTGTAAAAAACAAAAGTGAGCTATGTGTTCTAATACAATATAAAATCGATACAAGGGTTTTTGTGAATATGACAATTGTATTTAAATTTCGAGCGATATCGAATGCCATATTTTCCCCCAGGCCGATAATGACAGTCTGTTGTGGTCATATTTGAAGTAATTAAAAATTTTTTCAATTTAGTAGAAAATTTTAAAACTTCGGTTAACAATCAACTAAGATCAATGATAACTCTTTTCTTTCGGTTCGAACAAATCTTAAAATTTATATGAAACGAACGTAAAAGCATCACTGCAAATGTCAGCTGTTCGAAAATACATAACAAAAGCAGATAATGCGCAACAAACAAGCATTGGTATCTTCTAATTTTTATGAGCATCGAAAGCTAATCAGAGGTTTGCATCAGAGGCAGCGCATTTCCGATAAGATCCATGTTTTAGATATCATCGAAATTATTCATTTGATTGAAAGGCCTATCGATAACATTATAAATGGAAAATAACATCGTTCAAATGTCCGCTGCGATTTCGCTAGTTGGCAAAATCACCTATTTTCCATGACTTTGGCGCTAACCGATGAAATGTTGGCTTTGATGGCCGCAGTGGTTTGTGGCTTATTGACCTACAATTACGACTTAAGAAAACCCAACAAAAAAAGTCAGTCTAGCACGATCTCGGTAACCAGTTTACATGACCAGTTAACACGTGATACCATCACGCCCTTTCATGTGGCATGAGCTATGTGACACGTAGCACCGATCGAAACTACATGTCGTTTTTGTTCATATCATTTAATTCTGAAGAAGTTGAAAATCATCGACCTGAAGCGCTCGCTATAGGCCGACAATGAATATCTTGAGGCGCATTACAAAATCTTTAATCTCATGTGAATTGGTATCGTTTAAAATTCGAAAATTATTCTTTTTAAGGTACCTATCACCTAATAATGGCCCGCAACTCTTATGATAAAAATTATGGTCAGATTTAATTATTTGAAAATTTTAGCACTTGCACGTGTTGTTGAACTTTGTAAACTACCAAGGTAATTAAGTCAAACTCACTAAATAAATAACAGCCCATTTGGCAAAAGGATCTTAAACAATACGGCGACTACTAACTTTTAAATTTTTAAAGGGTCTAACGAGAGGACCTTAAAACATACCACGAATTTTTCACAACAGTGGACTAATACTAAATTTGATCTCGCTAGACTTTAACATTTTTTGAAGAAATATGACTAGCCGCCTAAGACATCGTTCAGATCTAGTCTGATTTATTTGGTGATGTATTAAAATTAAAATTAAGCCTCTTACATCCCTAGTACAAAGGCAGGCCGTTACAGTTATACTAAATTCTACATTTGAAAAAGTTATGTATAACATTTTATTATTTCAAGTCTCTGATTGTAAAATGCAAATACACACTCCCACTGGATACAGAAAATAAAAGAATCTTCCGTGGAAACTTTTTTCAGTTGTGTATAAAAAAAATACTTTCTTAAGTGCGTTAATAAAGACAAATTTAGTTTTATAAATATTTGTATATTGCTGTCTAAGATTTGATTAAGGAAAAATACCATTTTATATGATTTTTTTTACAAATGACTTTATTGTGCATTTAAATTTTAATATTATTTTTTTTATAATACAAGTACATACATACTATGTATTTATACATACCTATACATACATATTATTGTAAAAATAAAATGAAGACAATCAGTTATGTGATATAAATCGATTTTGAAATAGTTACGATTTAAAACCGAAATATTCGTTTCCAGTATCATTAAAAATCAAAATTGGCAAACGAAACGCATTTCGGATCGATATTAATGTGTTTGTTATATATGTACATAGATATCGGGTAGTTTTCTTTTCGGTATATACATATATCGGTATTTTATGTGTATCGATTTCGGTATACCGGGACAGGAACTTTTAGATGGATATACATACATAGGTATATCGGTTTCAAAATTCATTTAAGTCATCGTCCATACTTGGAATTTTTGCAGCTGCAATTTTTTCAAATTCTGTTTTGAAAGTAATTTTTTGTACTTTTATCATGTCTTTTCTTCCTGTTTATACCATATAGCCGCCTAAAGCTCTGCACCGATATTTATTAAACTTTTAAAATATACTACTGATGGTCTGGATGGATCTATGTATATGGCACCTCCTGCACAATGACAATAAAAATTTCTGTATATCTGGAGAAAGGTAAGAGCTTAAGTTTCCAAATTATGTACAAGCATCTTAGTTATCAATATACACCGTCTGACAAAAGCTGGGCGGTATTGGAAAAGTGAAAGTGGCACATCCTACTCAAAAAGATTAATTTGTATTAAATAGCTTGGTTATAACTGAACAATATCTGTAAAAAAGTGGGCCTTAATGTAGACAAAGAGGAGTAAACTTCAATACAAATACCATATAGATTTCTTTGTAACTGGTGAATGGAGTAAGAGTTTTCAAACTTAGTACAAATACATTCGTAAACAATGCACGAGATCTGTTTTAAAACAAAACCATATATGTATGTATGTATGTCATTATATTATTTTAATGCGGGTAGCGAAGCGCACTGGGTTAAGCTAGTATTTAAGAAACATAACAGAATTGCAGAGAACATGAAACTGAGTACCCCTCCCCAATCCTCTCACCTCTATCAGCAATTGTTTCAAAAATTGCTGCAACAAAAAATTGCAAGTCTAAACCAAACCAAGCAAGAACTAAAGAAAAACACAAGTAGAAAGTATTGTCGGCCGAGGCCGACTTTTTGATAGCCTACAAAACACAATATTTGCAGACACTTTAAGAAAGTGTACCCTATTTGGGCAAATCAAAATTATGTAATGGCTAAGGCCGACTATTTGATAGCCTACAAAACACAGTATTTGCAGACACTATAAGAAAGTGTACCCTATTTGGGCAAAACAAAATCATGTTATAGGGTTTAGATTTATGTAAGAGCCCTTTGTGCCAAAGGGATTACTTTTGGAAATCAAACCCGGAATTTCTTGAAATAAGTATAAAATTCTTAAATCAAGTAAAAAAAGATTAAACTTTTCGTTGGTGGTGCAACTCTGAGAGTAAAATAATCATTAATCTCATAAAACTTATTAGTCCCATCTCTCATTCTTTTATGCGTGCATACGTGTGTGTTTTTTAAAGTTTGTTGTAGATTTACAACAACACCTGTTTGGCCAATTTTTTCAAACTTTGCCTCCCTCTAACTCAGAAACTTTTTGACCGATCTTGTTGAAAATATGTGTCTAAACTACTATCCAATAGGACTAACCTTGGTGCAAATCATCCAAATCGGTAGACATCGATTTCAAAATTGGGTCACTTGACATGAAATCCCCCATATGTAACTACAGTTTAATAGATTATTTTTTTTAATAACAATTTAAAACAGGACATTAAACTTTAAATTTTGCAAATACTTACTAGTATATATTTACACCAAATTTTTGCAAATTAACAAATGAATCAATTATTTTCTAAAACAATTAAAAACAATTTTTCTCCTGCTCTTAATTTGACAATTAGAGAAACATACAATGTACAACAAACATTAATGACAACAATAAAAACTAATTCCTCTTGACAGACAGACAACTGTTAAAAGTGAATTAAGAGATGTTTTTACAAAATGAATAACAGAACAATGATAAATATTTACAAAAAAAAAAAAAAAAATACCGGCAAATTAAATTTGAATCTGACTATCAACATATGAACGAGCGATTGTGTGATAAACATTTCCCCATGTAAAATATTGACACATGATAACGATGACAATCATAATGTTTAGAAGTCGATTGCATTCAATCAACATAAATATACAAATTTGGCCTTCCCCTCTGAACGTCCACCCAAAGTATGATCGACCTATCCAAACAAATAATACAAAAACATTTAATATAACATGGAGAAGTTTTGAAGAGCTGATTGTCGTCTGACTAGCAAAGTATACATTGGTTTCCCTTCTTCCCTCGTATGGATAAGTGTTTATTTTATGTAGAAACTTAAATTTTGCTCATTCCCCTCATTTTGCTCTCAGAACAAAAAAAAGTACTGTTGTGGTGATATTTAATTTAATCGTATCATAACCGATGTGTATGTGTACTTTATATTCGACTTAGTTCTATATATGAGAGAAATGAGACTATAAAAACCCAGTTGTTTGTGACAATTGTCATCAGTTTTAAACGGATCAAGCTTAGACAAACATCAATCCAATCGTACAAAGAAATTTGTGATTTATTCCAAAGTTTACAACAGATTTAACATAAATAAAATGAAGGCTACAGTTGCAATTTTAATCGCCCTCTTTGCTTTGGTAAGTGAAATATAATATCTAAATCCTTTTTAAAATTAAATCGTGCATTAAAAATTTTGAAATTCCCTTAGAATTTATTTGAAAAGTTTTGAAATTTTTAATATCAAAATTAAAATATCAAGAGAAAAAATAACAAATATTTAAAATTTACACTTTTTTCTTTTAAATTAAAATTTCGAAATTTCAACAAATTTCAAAATAAATAATTAATTTTTATTTAAAAATTTTAATTAATACTTTTATTAATTAAAAAAAATATTTTCTTTAATTAAAATTTATTTAAAAAAAATATTTTTTTTGATTAAAATTTTAAGATTCGGATTAGAACGTTAGAAAAATCAAAAGAAATCTAAAACTGTAAAAATAAATTAGATTTTTTTTTATGAAAAAAATTCGAAAAATTCTTTAAAAATAATAAAAATTTAGAATGAAAAAAACATGAATTAAGAATTAAAATTTGTTGTTTTTTTCTTTAAAATGCCTGATTTTTTAATTAAAATTTAAAAAATCTAAAACAAAAACTTCTTAAAGAAATTAAACAATTTTTAAAAGAAAAATAAAACTTCTAAAATAAAAATTAAATTTACTTGTAGAAGTTAAGAATTTTTAATAGGAACTCAAAAAACATTCTATAAATATTGAGAATTACCAAAAATTACTCAAAAACATATTTCCAAATGATAACCGATATTTATTCCGAATTCTATTCCAGGTTTCCGCCGAATACAAACTCCGCAATCAAGAGGATCTTATGAAGGCTCGCAAAGAATGCATGGAAGCCAAGAAAGTCTCTCCCGAATTGATTGAGAAATACAAGAAATTCGATTTTCCCGATGATGAAATTACCCGCTGCTACATAGAATGCATTTTCGAGAAGTTCCAATTGTTCGATCCTAAGGATGGTTTTAAAAATGACAACCTAGTTGCTCAACTTGGTCATGGCAAGGAAAACAAGGATGAGGTTAAGGCTGATGTGGAGAAGTGTGCTGATAAAAATGAACAGAAAAGTGATTCTTGTACATGGGCTTTCCGAGGCTTCAAATGTTTCATTAGCAAGAATATGCCTTTGGTTATGGAAAGTTTGAAAAAGAATTAAGCTTGAAATTTTACTTTAAATTACATATTTTAATTGGAATTAAGAATGTCAACTTCTAAAACAGACAACCACAACAACAGTGTTCCAATCATTGACGAACATCTCTATGATTTGGCGTAACAATTTTCAATAATACATAAAAAAATTGTTAAATGAATCATCTTTTACGTCCCACAATCGTCATTTTTTTATTATTATATGTTTTTTTTTTATTTTAAAAGTGTTAATTTAATTTAATAAAGCGCAGTCTCTATAAAAAGAAGTTATGATTACATATTTTTTTTAACTAAGAAAAGAAATGTACCCTATTATTTTGTAACACACATCACTTCATATGTACTTATGTATGTAAAATTTCTCCACACAAAGTGAAGGGTTTTGCAAAATAAGCCCCTTGATTTTTACAAACTATTTTATTTAAAAAAACTTTTAATTTCTATTTCTGAAAGATATTACAAGAAAAAAAATTTTAAGTTTACAGCAGAAGCTGTCAACTATAAATTTTTAATAAACTGAGAAAACTCCCACTCCTGTTTTACATGGTCTCTTTTGCACGATTTTGAAATGAAACGGTTGACTGGAATAATATTATCCAGTTTTTACCAAGGTTTTCAACCACTATCGTTATTAATACAGATTTCATTTAAATAAAGATTAGAATTGAATACCAGTATTGATACCAATACCGAAATAACAAATAGTTCAGAATTGATACCGATACAGAAATTCGTTTCATTTGCCAACGTTGCCATTAGTAAAAATTGTAATTTGTTATTGCCACTATGTAAAATGTATACCATGTAAAAATGTGTCATCTTAGTCGTTTAGACTTCTATTATGTATGTTTAACACTCTTGTTTGGTATGGTTCATTAATCGTAAGACCTATGTATATATCGTTACCTAAAACGCAAAAGGCTATAACTAACCAAAAATTAATAATTAAAAATTTACTTTTTCATTGATTCTGATGTATTTGCATCGACACAAATGTCCACACAAGAAAAATAGAAGAAAACTAAATTATAAACAGTTTAAGGCAATTTATCAATAAACATTTTTAACACTACCAATTTTAATATTATTCGAATGTGTATTCTGTCACACATTCGAACAATATGAAAATTTGTATAGTAAAGATTCCATTTTTAATAATTTTTTGCTTTTCTTGTAAACTTTTTAAAATGTTAGATAGGGCGTTTTAGGTAACGATATATATGTACGTATGTATAAAAGTTTTTGTACCGGTATACCGCTAACCGCTAGCGATAAAATTAAAATACTAATACCGATATAACAAATACTTTAATACCGATACGAAAATTCGTTATGGTAGCCAACCATAGTTCTTTTTTCATTTTTATACCCCCCCTTACTAGTGGTATACCTTCAATACTTAATTTATCATTCCGTGTGAATCTTTATATTTTTCATCTCTGACCCCATAAAGTATATATCGCTCATTTGCTGCAAGACCGGCATAATTCAAAAAAGACAATTTTGGAGTAAGTGATGCAGAATTGTTCGCTATGTTTTTCTTTATATTGTGTATTAAATGCATCTTTATATCTTTTATACTTTCCCCATTTAAAGAGAATGTATCGTTAGTTTTTCTAAGTGCTTAGAGCAAATCAAAAACTTTAAACGCGTTTATCTCGAAATGGATTTTTTTTGACTTATGCCGGTCTTGCAGCAAATGTGCGATATGTATATTCTGGTTCCTTGAGTAATTCTAAGATTTAGCCATGTCTGTCTGTTGAAAACACGTTCACTTTCAACATCTCAAAAGAAAAGTACAATATTTTTACCAATTTTATTCTAGTTAGCCCCATATAAAGTCCACTCTCGGAAAACAATTTAGAACGCCTAACAATAACGAATAATGCAAGTGTGATAAATTTTGGTATCTCAGAAAACATTGCCGTATATAATGTCGAGCGGTCCATAATTTTCCATTGGCCTCATATAAAGTCCACTCTCGTAAAGCAGTTTAGAACGCCTTAAGCCATAACAAATAACGCTATTATAATAAAGTTTGGTACATATGCATGTCACAGTTTTATAAGACTAGAAATCACATTGTCAAATTTCATTAGGATCGGAAACTTGTTTTTAAACGAATAAAATTATGTTAAGAAATTGTATGTATGTATGTACTTTAAATCAGGATTTAAAAAACTGCAGTCGAAACCAAAAACTGATGAACAAAAAACGAAAATTAGTGAACAACTTTTCGCTTTTTGCGATGGTTTGACAGCGACTGTTCATATTTAATGGATCAGAAGTAAAAGCAACAGTTTTTTTTTTAGTCAATGACAAATAAAGTGGAAAAAATGGCAGTTTTTCTACTTTGACTGCAGTTTTTTAAACGCTTCTTTAAATACCTTTTATAACCCAATTGTCCTTTTAACAACTTGTCTAAGAAAGTACGTTCGGTGTGAAAACAGAATTGGGAGTATTTAAATATGTATGTATGTATGTAAATGTGTAGAAATTGTTAGCTTTTAAATTGAAAATTTCTTATCGAAATAAAGAATTTCTTCTAGAAATTAAGAATACACGTTAGGAATTCGATAGAATTTATAATAACAACAACAAATTAATAATAAATATTTAAAAATTTTAATAAAGCCATATAGAAATTTGGTTTTTCAAATTAAATGTTTATTAATTTTTTTTCTTAAATGTATATTTTTTAAAATTAAGTTCAAATTTTTGTCATTACAAATTTATGTTTTATTTTTTATTTTAAATACAAACGCCCGTATTTATAAAAAAAATTTTAAATTTAATTAAGGTTTACAAAACCAATTTTGTATGAAAATTGGCCTTAATAAACGTTTGTTAAATTTAATAATCGGTTATAAATACGGGGAAAATAACTTAATACTAAAGTAGGTGCATTCATAAGGCATATGCATTCGAGAGTTATTATTCTGGCTGTCAAATTTTTTATATGGAGTTTTGCAACAGTCAGCTGGGCGGATGCATGTGCCTGTTTATGCGTACCCTGTACCAAAGAATTAGATTCTTAAGAGTAGATCACTAATAAATTTGTTTTCGAATAAATAACTTTCTATATTGAAAAATAAGATAGTTCTTAGGAAACTTCATAAATTGGAAATCTCAACAGAAAGTCAGCAACATTTTCCGTTTCTTTTTTAACGCGATAAGAACGTTTGGTTTTCGCTTCTACCAAATCTTTTAAATAGATTTCCCATTGTCTGGAACCACTGGGTATACGAAGTAAATACGTTGACATTGATGTTACAGAAAACGATTTAAATTGTACTGTGTTTACCAAATCATTTGTCGGTTCACTAGCTAACATGGATATTGTTTCATTGCCAGTTAAGGCAATTTCGCTGGGCAAAGAATTTGTTACTTCAGGAATCATTTTTGTGTAAAAATAATATTTAGAAAAAATTCCCTTATGTAAACTGTAAAACACTTGAGAAGTGAATGATGATTATTTCAAAAAATCATTCCATATTTATACAAGAAAATATTATCCTGTATCTTAAAGATCCTAGCGAGTAAGATTAACAGGTAAGTTAAAGTACTATTAAACACAGGTAGTTAGGTACCATTACACTAGGTAATTAGGCACATTTAACCCTAATTAGGTAATTCCTATGCAAATTTAAGACACCTGGTTAACTTATATAAATAAATTGTTTTTGCAAAAAAAAAATGGGAAAAAGACACAGACAGATGTCATAGTTGCCTTTTAATTGCTAGCTTAAAAATATGAAGAATTGTAAACGTTAGGTATTACAATTTTCGAAGCATGTTATACGATATTTTTTTTATGCTTAATGTATATTTATTTAAAATATTTATTGATTGAATTTAATTGTCATAAAAATAATATTTAGCGGTATTTTAAAACAAAATCTTTAAGAAATTTTCAACTCAATTTTGTTAGAATGCAATTTCAAATCTAAAAATTAATTAAAATTCTAATTCTATAAAATTAAGGTATATTTAAATAAAACTTATTATAAATAATTATATACGAGATGAAAATCGATCGATTTTAAAATTATCGTATTAAAAGGTGTGATGAATTTCGAGCGATTTCCATTTCTTTCCATTAATTTTTTGTTCAAAATACTATAAAATTTTATAGAATATATACAACAAAAAACAGGAAAATGTACTAGAAATCCATTTTTCAAGATACTGAAAACAATATTATCGGTTTTAAATCGTTTCCCATCACATACCTATATATGTATGTATATTGTTATCTAAAACGTAAAATAACGTATCATCAAAATATTCAAAACTGATTTTTTTATTCATTACGATTCACTACATTAATGACATTAAAAGCAGGGACGTAACGAATACCGATATATCGGCGATACTTCCAAATTTTCGATGTATCTGTATCGGCTATATTTTACTGTCGATTCAACGACACTTATTATATATTTTTTGAAGTACAGTAGCCACTCGCTTATATGAACTAATTCAGACAGGGCCTGTTCACTTTATGGAAAAGTTCACATAATCGAGACAATATAAAATAAGTATTTGAAATCATTTTGAATATTGGTACATACATAGTCTATATTAAGTTTTTATTTTTAATTATTTTGTTAATAATAAATGTATGTACATGAAAGTAGTCGGTTACATGTTTTTGCTTTAAGGGATTTCTGTAATGCCTTGTCGCAATGCCAAAATATCATTAATATCAGATATTATAATCAGTCCAAGCAAACCCTTTACAAACAACAATCTTATAAATTTTCCTTTGCATTCGTATATGGCTATTTCCAAAAAAACGCCAACCACAAAAAATGGAAAAAAAAAATTTTTCTTTTCAAGATTTATTTAGAGAATTGCTTATATTTGTTTAATATATGCGTATAAATTAATTGATTCGAAAAAAAAGATAAATGGTAAACGAAGTACTACAACTTTTAGCACATACTTGTGTATATTAGAAAATATGCATTTGGATCAACAATACTCTAATCTAAGGCATATTTATGATCTGAAAAACATTTTTTATTAAGTTTCTTATATAAAGGATTATAAATAGCAACATAAAAAAATTTTAAATCATGGTGGAAAAATTGTCACGTTTACAATGTCCCGTTTACAATTTCTTTAACAATTTATTTAAAAAAATGTAATTCATATTTTATTTTGAAATCGAAACCATTTTTAGGGCACATTAGTACGCAACATTTTAAAATTAATCCCAATAAAATATTGTGTCAGGTTTCGCAGAAATCACTGTTTAAACGGTTACCCCTTAAAACCCACTTCCGTTTTTTGTCCCGTTTACAATCACTGGTTTTTTGCAATTATCTCGGAAACCACGACAGTAAGCGAAAAATTTCATTTGCGGAAATTAAAGAGCTAATTGAGAGTTAAAAGAATCATTAATTTAAAAAATGATAATCAGGTAGTTTTTTACAGTTTTGTCAATATAAACGTGTGCGAATGTCCCGTTTACAATCTTGGAAGTGCCCATATGGGAAAATCCCAGAAACAGTCCACCAACCAAAAATTTTTCAAATTAATTTTTTTTAATGAAATATAAAACTAGATGTATAATTTAATTTTTATTTAAAAAAAACATGTATTTCGATGATCAATAATACTACAATAATTCTTGCCAAATCCTACCCAACCCCTGATCTATTAATATTATACATGAATTTAACAGCAGACTCGTAGAAATATAATGTCGTTAAAAAAATCGATATTCATTAATAATCACAAAATTAGTTTAAGAAATGCAATTCATAAAAACATAATTTGTTTTATTAAAATAAATAAAATTAGGTTTTTATACCGACTACTGAAAAAATTGTAGCATGCGTTGTGTGACGTGCGTCACAAAGGGTTAATTTTGTCAAAAATTCACAAAATTTTTTGGCTGCGAACAAATGATTTAAGAATTCTCTAATATTCAGCTTTCTTTTAGGAATTTGAAAGACCAAAAAATGTGTATATGTATATCAATTAGAAAACGCGTGCGAATGTAGCGTTCGTCACGCAGGATTTTCCCATATACACATTTACAAGCTTATATCGGGAAAGAACAGATTTCTAAAAAATGGTGTTTTTAAAGAGTGAAACAAGTTTATGTCATAATAAAACAAGGAAATATAATTTTAATATCAATGAAACGGGCTTTATTGGAAAGAAAATTTAATGGCCTATAGAAGGCGCCAATTTCCAACAACTTTTCGCATTCTGACCAACATCGTTCTTGAAGACATATGGACAAATGACACCGCGAGCTCATGAAGCGCTCCAAACAGTAATTTTTGTGGATGTTATGGTGTTTCGACAAAAGCTTGTGGATTCTTCCCTCTCCAAATGCGAAAATTCTGCTTATTTACGTACCCATTCAACCAGAAATGGGCTTCATCGCAAAATAAAATTTTGAATAGAAATTTAAAATCAACATCAATTTGTGCTTCAGCCCATTCGTCGAATTGTTTTGATTAAAAATTTCTACAATTTACAACTAGTCGAGTTGTAATTAAAACAACTGGTTGTAATCAGTTGTAAATTTTGTTATGTTTTTGTACACCGCAATATAGCAATGTTGTAAACCACAATACAAAAATAAAGAAATTAAAGTTGTAAACCGTAATAGGGGCCTAAACAAAAAGCAACTATCAGCTGCTAAATGGGTGCACAAATAAAGCAGTGATGCTAACTCAAAGTTTTGACACTGTAAAAAAAACACCCTTTACAACAAACAGTTCACAAAAAAATCAACGGATTCAAGTTGTTTATATAATAGAGATAGGTTGTGTTTACTCTTTAGAACCTTATGTGTAAAAATTTTGTTGTTCACTATTCTGGCTGTTTATATAACTGGGTATTTATATAACCGAGCGGTTTCTGTATTTTTGATCAAACAATTTAATTTTCTATGCTTATTTTTTGCATAGCAACTAAGGGATATAAACATTAAAAAGGAGAGCATAAAATCAAAACAGAATAACTTGTTTCATATAATAAATTAATTTACGGAGATGAAGAATATTCCCAAAATTTAGTGAATGACTTAGCATTAGCTAAGGTAAGGTAATGATGAGCCTAACTGAAATATTCAATATTTCACCGGGCAGAGTGATGGGCTTCATACGCAGCCTGAACCTTACATGGTAAGATACATAGGCTGCACAAAAGATCCTCGAGGTCGTGGTGCGTATGGCCTTCTACATACATATCTATCTACCTATCTATAACATTAGCTATAAATAAATGATTTGAGGCTCAACGAAATATCGAAACCTATTGTTTATCTAAAATTATTGACCCTCGATACAATGCTCGAATATTTCAAAAAAAACCGGCTAAGTATATGGAAAAAACGTCTTATTGTGTTACTTAACATCTCTCGGCATTACGAAAGTGTTGCAAATACGTTTACCGCTGCAGGTGGTAAAAGTTCTGATAAGTCTAAAAGAAAAATACCTTAGTTTCTCTATTATTTCTAGAGACGCCGATCCGCTTGTTTACGGCCACAATGACACGTTATACTCAAAGAAAATGGCGCAGAAATTCTTGTTTTCAAATTAGTTCTAACACATCTGAGAGACTATCGGTCATGTTCTAGAAATCTAAATGAAGTAAAATTAAAGTCGAACGAGATTTTAACTTCAATTATTTACAAAATGACCGTAGTTTTTTCTGGGGGGCTACTCTCTATTGCCAACTTGGTACTCTCTATCACTTTCGCAAAATGTTTTGAAAATGGATCAATACTAGCAACAAAAATTAAAGATGGCGCAGATTGACAGAAATGAAATGCTAAAATATGGCCCTATTACGGTATACAACTCAACTCAACAGGCAGTTAACAGGCAGTAAGACAACTGGTTTGTAAACAGTTGTAATTTTTGTTATGTTTTTGTTCACCGAAATATAACAAAGTTGTAAACCATAATACATAAATTAATGCCTGTATTCATAAAATTTTTTTAAATTTAATTAAGGTTTAAAGAACAAATTAACTATGAAAAGTATCCTTAATAAACGTTTGTTAAATTTATGAATACGGGGGTAAGAAATTACAACTCAACTGAGTTTAAACAAAAATCTTATTAATGTCAATTTTAAATATTAAAAATTAATTTTTTACGCTGCTATTTTTTTTCATTTTTTGTTAATGTTATCATGAATTCAAATTTAATTCTTTGTTTTGTAAATCTTATAAAATTTTAAATATTTATAGAGTCCTACACTGTAATTATGTATAATAAAAAAAATACTCTACTTGAGTGTTGATAATTTTAACTTGAATTCAAATTCAATATGCGTATCGGTATCGATATCAGCTGTATTTTATTTTCAGCAACGGTATCGCATCAGCAAAAAGACGTATCGTTTTATTTATAACTTCAAATCGTTACAAGTAGATTGATATAATTTTTTTAACTACGCTTATTTAAATAAACCTTTTTAAAAATTAGACTTTTTCATTATTTTTTACTTTTAATCGTACAAATTTCACCTCACAATGGAAATGCCAATATGTAAATGTCTGACTTCATTCTTAGAGACTTCGGTCAGATTTCTGTCAGACATTGAATATACTTACTGTCTGGGCGATTTCTGATCGATTTCGAATGGATATATCGGGGGAAATTTATGTACAGATATGTCTAATAGAATTCCGACGGAATTCTTACAGATGTGTCTAACGAGACTTATTATTTATTTTTTTTTTTTTTTTTGTAAAAAAAAGTAACGTTCGTGTAAAATTTATAATTATATACTTTTAAAAATTTTGCAATAAAAGGAATTCTTTCAGCTATCAGTTCAAAAACAATAAGAATCTCGGCTAGCTCATCCAAATTTTCCATGCCTTTTTCATTCGATTTCTATCAGATATCTATCAAAAAAAACCCAGAATTTCCCACGACATGTCTGTCTGACTTCGTGTCAACCACTTCATACGTTTTTGGGTCAGAAATCTGAAAGAATTATTATACTATTCCGACGTCGGACTATTTTGCTGGCTGGATATGTATATACATTTAAACACTAATAAAACAAATTCTTTTTTTTTTAAATTTAAAGAATCATAATCGAATGAAATTTTAATTATTTTTAACAAATCACTCCACTCCACCCTTTCTAAATTGAAATGAAAATGCTTTTGGTTTTGTTTTTCAATAATATTTAAGAATATTATTTTTCTATTATCATTTTTATTTTGTTTTATAATTAGCTTATTAATTTAATAGCATTTGTATAATTTTTTTTCATAAAAACTGTTTCTTCATTTTTTTATGTGTGCTGTTTTTTACCATTTTTTCCTTGTGGTATTTTTTATTTCTTTTTTTGGATGGGTTCTCTTTTATTTTAATCTTCTTTATCTTCTGGTATTTTGTTTTTTTAGTTTTCATATTTTTTCTTCTGTTTTTTAAGTTTACTCCATTTTTTAAAAAATATTTTTTGATGTCCTTTTTTGAAATATTTTTTTTTTTTTGTTAAATAATTTCTTTTTTAATCATTTTTTCCTTTAGATCTTCTTTTTTACTTTGTTTATTTTTTTTTTGTTCTAATTAGTAATTCAGTTTTTGTGGTTTTAAAATAAAAAGGTTTTACAGATATATATGTATATATGTTGAATATATATATTTTTTATTTGGTGATCATTCAAAAAACATTATTAGCCACTTTGTATTTGTTTTATTTAGTAAAAAATTTGTATTTATTAGAAACAATTGTCCTTCTCTTAAGCTTCATCTTCTTCTTTACATCTTTCAAATTTTTTTTTGACATTTTTTGAGGGAGTTTACTTTTTTTCAGTTGCTTATAAAATATTCGTCTTTTTTCATAATTTTTTTTTGCATCTTTTATCCACCTCTATATATTTTTTGTTTTTCATACATTTTTTTCTAGTTCTCTATATCTGATCTTTTTCTAGATATTTTTTTTGTGTTTTTTCAAGAAGATTTTTTATTGTGTAATTATGGCAATCATATAATGTTTTTTGAAATCATTATATATTGTAAAAAAAATCTGAAATCAAATTAACAGTGTTGAAAAAAATGCAATACGAAAATAAAAAAAAAAACAAAAAGAATTGTGCAAAATTAACTAAAAGCTAGGTATTACGAAAATATGTTTATAGGAGAATGAATATACATAAGGTTTGATAAAGGGCTTATCTCAGGCACAGTTTTACAGCTTAGGCAATCAAAATTAAAGCGTTTATAAAAAATCCATTAAATAAAATAATAAGTAAATTTACAAAAATTCTTATATTTATAAATTTATTCCAAAAATAGAAAATATATTTCGAATTGTAAACAAAATAAAAATAGATTAGTTGACACATAAAAAATAATTATAAATCCGCTTAATTTCGAAAAAAATTATAATACCTTAATTTTTACGTTTTCTTTTTTTTATTAATTTTAGCCTAAGTTTTAGTGTAACCTTTTGATCTTACATAAAGAGGGCGTCATTTGCATTGAAATTTTGTATGTATTAACCTAAATACATTGCAATTATAAAAAATTTATTCTTTTATAAAGGTTGTTACTATCGTTTACTTGTTATAATAAAGAACTATTAATGCAGTAATGGCGCAACTATTGCTTGTAAGAAATTAAGGTAAAGTTTTCTTACGCAAGTACAAAGTTGATAAAAAGGGAAGCAAGGCAAATGAAAATCTTTACACAAAGCAAGATTTATTGTGTTTTATTGTCCGAATTTTTTTTTCTTGTATAAAACTTATTATTTTCACAAGAAAAAGAAAAATTAGTTTTCAAGAGAAAGATAACTTGGGGCCAAATTAACTGAACAAACTGTTTGACAAACATTTAACGTTTGTACAAACCTTTAAAAGATCGAACCAAAAACATACTTATTTAAACCTTTTGCAGTTTGACAACAATTATTAAAAAATTTTAATATTTACACAACCATGTTTCATAATTTGTTCATATGTTTGTTTAATTGATGTGTGTTTTTGGCCCTTAATTGGGGTGTTTGATTGTATGGCAAACGTTAAAGTTATGGCTTGGCAAACACACACATTAGGCCATTTTTTTTTTTAATCAAGATAAAGTGGATTTAAAATCAAACCTATTTCAAAAACGAGCCTGTAAAGAAACCCTAAAAAAAATATTTTTTATAAACGTGCTTCATACTTTTAGTACCAATTATCTTTACAAGATCAACTCTTATAAACAAGAAAAATTATAGCCATGCCTTTTGCATGGTTTATTTGGACCTTTAGAAATAGGCATATTTATATTATATACGGTGACAGCAATACTACAATAACTACAACAGTACAAAACAACAGAAGTTTCTGTTGTTATAAACAAGTTTTTTACATTGCATTGTTAATGTTTACTGCTTGAATGTTTACCATTTGAAAAAAAAAATTTAAACCAAATCAAACGGCTTGAACTGTCAAAATCAGATTGGTCATAAGCACCACTTTATGAATTAATACGTTTAACGATCAATTTCACAAAGTTCAGTTAAAAGCAACTCTCACTGTTACTGACAAAATACATATCGTTAACTGTCAGTTATATTGATAGTTAAATTTAATTAAACGTGGTAAAATTTGCCCTTAATCTTTAAAAATTCTCCCTTTGATTTGAAACGGCATTCTAAAACCGAATGTTGTGAGAAATTTATTTAGTAGAAGCCCTTTTACTCCTTTGGGGGCTTTTTTGTACCACTCTCATTTTTTTTATTCATGTGGTTTTGGTATCCTTACAATCGAATTTTAATCAAAATGTTAAATTGACACCCTTAATTTTGAGTTAAAATTATGTATGTATGTATTTTAAAAATAAAATAAAAATAATTTTAAGCTCATGCATACAACTATAAAAAATCTTTTGGCACTTACCATTAAAAGTAGGTAAGAATATTAATCAGTAAGGAGCATAGTAATTAACACGTCCACGATAACCTCTTCTGAAACCAAAGACAATAAGGTATAAGTAAATTGGGTCACAAAACATAAAAACCAAATTTATAAATATCTAATGGAAGAAACTAACACTTACATTGGGCGTCGGGTGCCACGGAATGTGGTGGTATGACAACATGCCCGGGAGACACGAGCACCACCACGACCACGAAAACTGCCACGGGGAAAGCGATTAGTAGTAGAGAGGCCAGGTCGATTTGTACGCTTTGACATAACCTAAAAAATTTCACGAAAACGTCAGCAAAAGACAATTAAATAACACCAAGAAACAGCTATTTATGTAGATAGCTTTACCTTAATTTGACGACCACGAAATAGGGTCTCATTCATGGCCAATGCAGTCTCAACATATTCTTTGGAACCAAATTCAATATAGGCAAATCCCTTTGGATGACCATCAGCTTTATTGCACAATATAGTCACTCGATTAATTGTGCCACAGCCATGAAAGTGGGCCTCCAATTCTTCAGCCGACGCGCCATAATCCACATTACCTACATAAACTGAACGGGTATCAATTTCCTGTTTCTCCTCCAATGACAGAGGAACTGTAGCCAGGCCCGTTGTTGAACCGGCCATTTGCTTATCCACTTCCGACTGCATTTGTTTAATTTTCTCAGCTTCTTCTTCCATTTCTTTGACGCGAGCTTTTATAGCTTCCAATTCAGGATCAATCTGCATATTGTTATCCTCCTGATTTAAAAAATAATAATTTATTGATAGGTATAAAATTTAAAACAAAATAAAAGAAAAACTGGTGATTTTTCTTATTTTTAACGAATCAAAACTGCGGTTAAGATGAAAATTATTAATCACACGCCCAGATTTGTTATAGAAAACTTAAATGCGAACACAAAATCGATGGTATACAAGTCTAGAAAAAGATACACAAAACGAAATAACAAAAAAAAAAAGAAAAGAACTCAATGGTTTGGGTTTTAGGTTTTTTGTGTAACTGGCACAAAAAAATGTTTCTTGCTTTTGCAATTTTTAGCGTCTGTCAAGGGTTGCCAGATGGACTAAACAAAATCCCACAAATCCCTCCAAAAGCTTCATTATGTTATGATAAATAAAGATTTTTTGAGTTTGTATTCGAAATGTTAAGGTGTGTGAAAAAGAAGCAGTTTTATGGTGAATTAAAATTGTCAATGCTGTAATTGAAAGGCAATAATTTTCTTTTTCTCTTTTGAACAGGCCTAAACCTTTCACAATCGCGAAATTAACAGACAGAAATTAAACGTTTCTTTTTTTCGATATTGACGTAGATGAACAAAAAATTATACGAAGCAACCAGCGTTGCCGTTTTAGTTACTTTTAACCACAATTGGTTACTTTTTTTCCAATGTGTACATTTTTCCATTTGGTAACTTTTTTCAACGCAAAAATAACCAATGTTTTAGTTTTGAACAAGAACTACCCGCTCCGCTTTTTTGACCCTTAAAATGTTGTGTGCTATTCTTTTAGAAGCTCTATATATCTATATATAAAAGCTCAATTTTGCACTTAGATACCATTACGCACAGCAAGACTTTAAAAGTTTACCTTGTAATAAGAGCTCTTTTTAAAAAAGGTTGAAAGCTCTAGCTCAAAAAGTTTTTAAAATTGACGAAAATAAGTATATAGTACTATGTATAGGAGGTGCCACTCTCACTAAAAATTTCGAAAATTATATAGCCTAGTGTTCTTTCCAGACCTGTCAAAACTTAAAAAAAATCAGTCCAGCGGTTTATGAGCCTACAAGATACAAACAAACACTATTTCTTCTTTAGACACATAATTTTTAAACTGTAGCAGTGATGTTAACCGTACGGTAATTACCCTTTTTTAGGGTAATTTTGGGCCGCAAAAGGTAGCAAGGTAATTTTATTTAAAATACGGTAATTTAAAGAAATTTGGATTTTTGGTATAAATTTACCTACTTACATAAGTAGGGTTTAAAGTTTTAACTTTTGAGAGGTGATTTTCAATTTTAAAATACATATATATGTTTTCGTAACACCGATAAGTGCAAAATAAGACAATGAAATTAGTCTTGTATATTATTAATTTTATATTTAACTTTTTGTTCGTTTAAAAATCAACAATTTTTAAACATATGAAACAGCCGCAATGTTATAAATTTAACTATAATTTTCGGATTATTTTAAGTACGGATAAAATTCAAATTATTTCACTACCTTATTCATAAAAAATACAATAATTTTGGTTAAAAATGTATTTTTATTAATTTATTTATTGCATTCAAATTTTTCTTAAAACACATTTAAATTTAAATTAATTTATTAATTTAAATTAATTTAAAAACAATGAATCGCCTGTCATTTCGAAACAGCACATTAAGGTTTTGATTAAAAATCTTTGCGTACGGTAATTTCTTCTCAAAAACGGTAATTTTTAGAGGCCCGTAAGGTAATGAAAAAATAAAAGTTAACATCACTGAACTGTAGTACAATCAAAAAAGTACTTTTGATACAAAATAATTTTGTTGCTTTTTTCGCTTTTGGTTACTTTATTTTTACATTTTGGTTACAATTTTTTTTTTGGTCGTGGCAACGCTGGAAGTAACATGAAAATTGCGAACTGTGGAAAAGAAACACGAAAAATGTCTAGCACAGTAGACATTTAAGGTACGTTTAATATTTTTTGCAAAGGATAGGTATAATAAATGTTTGATAGAAATACGACAATTTAATCGTCCTCTTTATGCTGATGATTTAAAAAACAAAGTTTATAGTCAACGTATAGTACTATCTGAATACCGTGTATGTAATATGTATATAGGATGTGTATATACGAACTATGTCAACAAAGGAGTTTCAGTGTTTTCCTTCGCAACTTAAAAAAAAAGATATCCATTTAGTAGTTTTAAAACTGTCGATCTGCAAGGCTGTCAGCTGTTAAATATATATATATATTAAAGGGCTGCATGAACAACTTCATTCATAAACATACTGAAATGTTTATTCATTGAAAGTCGTGTTCGAATAAAATTGAGATTACCGAACAAACTGTTGTTTTATTCATGCTGCTATGAACACATTTCGTTTCATGTCGTAAACACACAGAGGTTGTTCAATGAAACCGGCTTTGTTTCATAGTTTTCATTCTCTCTCATTTATTTTTATTAATACTCAATAGCAATGTTGCCACTTCAGTAAATTCAAGTAATTATTTGCATGCGTTGCCCATGTGTAATTTAAATTTTAACACATACTATGTAGATATACCTATGCACATATATGTATAGTATACATATTTGGAATATAAACAATAAATAATATGCAAAATATGTTTTTTTATGTTTGTCATTTGCATTTTTGAATAATACAAATCTTTGAAACATGGCAAGATTTTATTGTCTTGTAATGTACTGTACACGGCCCTGAAATGAAACGAACTCATACAAAACACACACATTTTTAGGTGAAAGATGAAAAACAAAAGGAGGAATGAGTTTATGAGAAATTTAATTGTTAGTTTTGTAAGTGTCTTAGGAGTTTGACCACGTGGTTGTTTTTTTTTTCGAAAGATATTAAAAACTTGAAAATGAATGTAAGCAAATATTTTTCTGTTTAAGACAAAAATATTGCCGAAAATTTTTTAATGTTAGTGAATGTTTTTGAAATTAAAATTAAATATATTTAATTTTATTGAAAATTTACATTGAAAACAAACATAAATTTGAGTTTTTATTTCCATAATAATGTATCTCTTTAACTTGTTGCATTTACCCCTCATGGTTATTTCTATTTTTTTTTTAACTTTCCTATGTTTTTATTTTTCTGCAACTGGCAACACTGACATTTAAATCATACAGTTTTTCCATGAACTTATTCGAGATTTGTTCAATGGTTGTTCTGTTTCATGGTTGTTAATGTTCATATTCTCTTGTATAAGCAAATAAACTAATTTTTTCTTATTCGTCTTTTAAATATCGAGTGTTCATTGCTTTCATTTCATAGTGTTTCATCTTACTGAATACGAATGAAGCGAACACAAAATTATAATGAAGGTTTCATGAACATCATTATTAAGTTTCATGCAGATGTTTAATATATATAGGTATATAGATTGATCGTTTAACAACCGAAGAACGCGTAAAAATCACTTAAAAAGTGGGGTTTCGAATGTGGCCACTGTGAGCACTACATGGTAATTATGGACGTTATAATCAACCGTCTGTGCAAGGAGTTGGCAAGAATATAAAGAAACTTCAAGGGTCTGGAAGAGTTAAAGATGAAGAAATATTCTTAGTATATATATGATGATATTTATGTTGTCGTGCCTCATCACAATGTTCGCACACCCAAAATGTCTCTACTGTTAGTAAACGTGGGGCGGTTAGTCCAAATTTGTAGATTCCACGGAGTCGTCAGTCTGATAAGACTTTTTGACATGCAATTGCAGATTATGAAGATAAGTGATTTCTACATGACGGTACCAAGAAACCCACAACGTAATTTCACGTTTTGGCGACTATAGTTGGCCACCAGCATCATGTGATTTGTTGCCATTAGACTTTTTTAGGGCTACTTCAAAGACCATGTCTTCGCAGATAATCCTCTAACGTTGCAGCATATGAAAACCTCGAAAGGATCGACTGATGCAACCAATCTAGAGGCGGTCATTAACAAATTGGCTAAAACTAAATTATTTCTGGGTCAAACCATAGTATAATAAGTACCAGGTAGGTACATATGTTCATTATTTACCCATGTAAAGTCAAATTAATTTATTTGATTTTTGACTCTTTTGAAATTGAGAACAAAATTTCTAATTACTACCATGGGGGTCAAAACAAATAACCGGATTTTAAAGAAATATTAAAAGTTCAGGGTTTAACAAAAACAAGTAAGGTATAAAAGCATTAGCGCGAGTTAAAACTCATGAACCAAAATTTTTCTTATTATGGTTATCATAACAATAATACATACAAGTTAAAAATTTAATTTTTTTACTACCTAATAACTAAAATTATAAAAAAATCACATGTTCTTTTTAACATCAAACATTATTAAAAATGGAGGGAATATTTATTCACCTTAACCTCACCAACATGATTTATTTTAAATTCCCATAAAGCTTACCCCCTGCACTATAGTACGGTAGCACTGTTGCAATCTATCTTACCATAATTTTTCTGTTGATACCACATACTAAAATTTTTGAGATACAAAAAGCTTTTTCTCAAAACTCGTTTTTATTCCTTTTTTTAACCTTTTTTGCGCTGGATTTCATTTGCAAAACAAGAAAAAAAACAACGAAAACTTGTTTTCATCTTTTCTTCCTATCTTACTATGTCCCAATTTACAACGTTGAAATTGAAAGGCAGACATTTTTCTTATTCTCTTTTGAGCTTGCCTAAACCTTTCACAATCGCGAAATTAATAGACAGACAGAGAGTATTCATTTTCTTACTTCGTTCTCTTTCGCTGTCGACGAAGATGAACATTTAACAGGCAATGATACTAAACCGACATTGATGTGAGAAAAATGATATGAAGCAACAAGAAGAAAACTGCAAAAAGTGGAAAAGAGAAACAAAAAATGTCCAGTACAGATAGTCATGTACTACACACTTTACCTCTACAACCCCTCACCAACAAACTTCGTCTGTCTGCCTTCCACTTGCCACATTGTAAAAGGGGACTATGTACATGCATAGCGCATACACACTTACCTCATTTATTAGTTCTGTTTCATTTTCGCCATTGGCCTCATCCAAATTTTCTAAAAGTTGATCTTCATTTAACGATAAATCTTCATCGGCCATTTTTGTGAACAGGTTAAATGTATTTGTTGTAAAATAAGCAGTTAGTTTTTATTTAGGTTTTTTTTAATTTCTTCTAAGCGTCCTTTATTCTATTATATCTATTTTAATATAAATGACGTTGTACTTTTTCTCCGTTTCTCTGTATTCTTCAGTGCTCTTTGATATAATTTTTCTACGGCGAATTTGCTTCTGTCAATCCAACTCGCCCAAAATGGTGGTATTGTGTGGCGCTGCTGCTGGTGGCAAAATCTAAATAGAAAAATACACAAACACGCGTTTCTTGTTACTATAGCACAGCTTGAAATTTCCAACACAATTTAATTATATTAAAAGGTGAGTTGGTAATTAATTTTAAGCACAAAACCTGTTTATTTTTAACAAATTAAGCAAAATTAAATTTATTTACTTGCAATCACAAAAACGAGCAAAAAATCTGCCTTTCATTAACGCACACAAACGTAAAAAGAAATTTTTTTCCAATTTCGTTCAGTTTTGACAGTTTAGAAATAAACCTGCCAGACTTATTTTTATATACAAAAGCAAAAAAATCCACATTGACATACAGTGTGACCTTAAAAAAAGTATCTATTAGATTTAAAATGAGTGATTCGGAATATGAAGAAGAGGAGTTTTTTGTATTTGCCGATTTTAACAATCAAATCTTTCCCGAACAATTGTCGGATGAAAACTCTGCTATTAAAATAATTGGTATCGAAAGTAAAAATCCATATGCGGAAATAAACGGTAACATTTTTAAAGGTAAGTAAAACAATAAAATTTAAGGACTAAAGAAACTCAAGAATTTAGTTTATGAGAATAAAAAAAACTTCATATTGTAGGTATATTAAATAAAAATAAATTAAATACAATGTGCTACAATTCGTAATCTGATTACTATTTTTAAGAGATTTTGAATAAATTAATTGTTTAAAATTAAAAAATATGTACATATATGTACATAGGTACATAATTCATTTTTCAATGATTTACTTTCTACAGAAATATTTGCTATGTATTTAGGTATAGAAAATTTTATAAAAATTTACTACCTATAATTGCACTTATTTACGATTTCCAAAAATTTATATAAAAATGTTCGAAAACTAAAGAAATTTGCTATTAATTAAAAGTCTTGACGAATATTTTTTCACCGAGAAAATTCAAGCGTTTTTAAATATGAAAAATTCTTATGCCCACACAAATTTATTAAAATAAACTGATAAAACGATCTTTGAAAATGAGTTTCTCAACCGTCCTGTAATTTCACCGCTTTATATTTAAAATTTTTTAATCTTTTTTAAGTCGGTCTGATTAAAAAAAGTAGTACTAATATAGCTTCTTTTTCTAGGAACATACGATTATTCCATTGGAACTGACATATTTTTTGAAAAGGATTTAAATGCTCCACCACCAGATCCTCTTTACGAACAAAGTTGTCGTCAAAAATATAAAATAGTTGGCCAAACAAACAAAGTTATAAATTTCCAACAAATTTATGTGGATAAAATTTCCGAGAAGAAAGAAAGTGACGATGATGGGGAAGGTGAAGGTGAAGCTTCAACCGATGCACCAATTGAAGACAACTTAAGATTAAATATAACTTATGATGAGGCAATAAAACAATTTCCAAACGCTAATGATCCACAGTGGAAAGAAAAAGATTTATTTTAATTTTACACTTTTATTTATAAGTAATTAAGCGAAAAAATAAAAAATTACATAAAATTAGAAAGAAAATGTTTGTTGTTTTTGCTGCTTTGTAAGGAAATTAGTGATTTTCAAAACATTTTAATACCCTTGATATATAAAAAAGTTAATTTTCTTGAGCCTAAGGCCTTGTAGCCATGGCCTCGTTATTCATTAGTCTATAATTTGTAATTATTTTCTAATGCTATAAATAAATAAATAAGTTTATTTTCTGCTATGTACATAAATATGTATGTATGTATGTATATAAAAAAATTGTAAACCCTGTTTCTTTTTTCAGAAAACTTCATAATGGACGAAATTTTAGGACAAGACATGCGTACGCCTATAAATCTAAAAAATTTTCTTTTAAATTATCGAAAAATGTTACAAACTCCCTATAACATTCCACCAAGTGATATAGATATACAAGATGCTATGGGACTTTTAAATGATGATGAACGATTTGACACAATCCAGAATAATTGTTCTCTCAACTTTTTAAATAATTCAAGTGATCCTCGAGTTGCACGTTTTTTACCAGGCTCTTCTGAAATACCACGAAAAACTACTGGAAATATTGATTTAAAAGTCCTGGAATTAAAAACTTATGATTTATTAACCAAACATAAACAATTTAAAAAGCCAACAGCTTTCTGTCGTACTCGTGATAGTTTTACAATGTTAAAACGCCCTTCGAGTGAAGAAGGATTGCAATATAACCTGCAACATGGTGAAGAAATCTTAATATATGTTCGATTCTATCGACCTGCTAGAGCCACTCATATTGGTCGAACTTTAGAAAGGCCAGTTTTTTCACAAGAATTTGCATGTCTGGGAAATAATTTTTTAAGTGAACTCCGCGATAAGATTTATTGCGTATGCAATAGTAAAAGATTTTTTGATGTAAGTGAAAACCCTAATGTTCTTTTACCCACCAAAGAAACCGATCCAGGATTTTTCTTTATTACCGATACGTTTTATAATGACACACGTAACTCTAAAAATATGGACTACTCTAAAACTATAAGAAATTGGGCTAAAAAGGCCAAAGGTTTAGATAACCTCGAATTTAAAGTTGCTAGCCTAGAAGAAACACGTTTTTTTGATCTCACCGTAAGTTTGGGGTTTCCACAACTTTACCAACATCATGGAAATTGTGAACATGTTTTTGTCTTTTCCAATATCGAAATTGTAACAAACCCTAAAGTACAACTATTACCCTCACTATCCTACTATCCTTTTGTTTTATCCGTAAGTATATTTAATGCCAGGACTTGTAATATATGTGGTAGACTGAACTACGTTTTCGTTGTGATGGGCAGTAATCGTCAATTACAGGATCCAGCTTATTTATGCAAACAATGCTTTTTATCATTCCATTATATTGATGGTAAAAAAATTGGAGAATTTTCAGCATATCGCTTAATTGATGAATTTAGAGTTCCAGAAGATGAAAATACTACTGAGTTATATAACGGCCGCAAAGAAAATTCTACTGATGAAATTAATAATGAAATAAATGAGAATAGTTTGGACAATTCAGAAATATTTGAAATATTTATAAAAGAAGAAACGTCATGTAATTTTGAAGATAATATTTGATTTTAAATAAAATAAAAAAATGTTTTAAAAAATAATATTTTAATATTTTCTATTTAATTCTACCTTTGTATATACATATGTACATATGTATTTGTTGTTAGCTTTTTGAACTATTAACTTTTCAAAGCGACGCACAGTGTTCGATTCTTGAATCTAGCTGGCCAAAATTAATAACTTTTGTAATAAAACGTGTATAAAGTTGATTTTTGGCACAAAAACTTTAAATTCTCTATTTAAAACAACTGCAAAAATGTAAAAATACGAGATTTTTAAAGCATTTCTTTTTTGTTGGTATCTTTGGATATTAGAGGCATATAACGCAAATTTCTTGAATGGGGACTGGAATCATATTGCTTTAAACTATTGCATTAATATTAATTACTCTGCCCACAGACACACCCACATTTGCTATGTAAAATGATAATATTTTTAATACATTAGTTCTTTATTAATAACTTCGGAAATAAAAAGGATATAAAGTTATTTTTTTGCACAAAACTTGTAAACTTATTATGAAATACTTCAACTTATAAACTTATTATGTAACATATTCATTTATTCAGAATCAGTACTATATATGTCATTTTCGGTTTCAGAGTCTTCTTTATTGGTATCAGTATTTTCCAACAAATTCAAAATATCTGAGGTTAAATCTCCGCGTTTTATTTTAGATGTTTTTCTTAAACGGCAAATGTATGGATCTGAAGATATTAACAGTCTTCTTACTAAATCCGTTTGTGTTTGGATCCGTGAAGTGAAATGCGAAAGATCTATTGAAACGGCTAGCCAGTCGTTATTATCGTGCAGAAAACGCAACTTTGTTCTACGAGCCTTTTCCCGAAATTTATTACACATAGTAAAACAAAAACTTTTCAGTTTACTAAAATCAATTGTTGTAAATGAAATGCTGACAAAATTTTGTGAAATGAAGTCAACCATACGATCATAGCTTGGGAATAATGATTAGAAATCCTAATGATTACCAATTGGATTAGAAATTTTAATTGTGCTGAAAAATTGATTAGTAATGATTAGTTAGTCATTTTAGACGATTACTAATTGATTAGATTAGAAATAATCAGAAAACTAATCACAATTAGTGACGATTAGCATTTCTAATCAAAACTAATCCAAAAAATAATTGATTAGATTTGATTAGATGCACTATTTTTAACTATTTTTGTGAAAAGAAAATATTTTTTTATCACATTTGTTGCTATATTTACATAATGTAACAGTTTTTGAATATTGCATCCTATGCAAGTGCACCCTGCTGTTGTGTTATTATTAATGTTAATGTTATATAACTGAATATGAATTTTTTTTTGTTTGACTTTCTGTTAATTCGTTATTTATCTTTATGTATGTAAATATATATGTATGTATGTTGCAATATATAATGCAATTTTATGCAATATTCAAAACTGTTACATTATGTAAATATAGCAACAAATGTGATAAAAAATATTTTCTTTTCACAAAAATAGTTAAAAATACATAGTTGATCTAATCAAAAATAATCAAGAAATCTAATCAATTATTTTTTGGATTAGTTTTGATTAGATTTGATTAGAAATGCTAATCGTCACTAATTGTGATTATATTTTTGATTATTTCTAATCTAATCAATTAGTAATCTGAAATTTTTATAAAAATTAAATTCTAATGATTAGATTATTTTATTTCTCTAATCGTAATGATTTCTTATTGTAATCGAAATTCCCCAGCTATGCATACTATCAACTTTGTCTTTTTTGACAGTGGATAACCATATTTGAAAAAGATCTTTGCGAGAAATTGTAGTAGACTCCATGTCGTTTTTGAAAAATTTTGTTCGGCATCGGCACTTTCGGGCAAAAAATTTTTTTATTTTCTATTAGTCCAATATGCAAATTTTACTAAACAAGATAAGATCATGGAAGTATGTATGTATGTATATAGAAGAAAAAAATATTTGCCTACAAAGTTTTATTTTCGTTTTAAAAAATGTTACTTACAACCTTCCTGATATATGTAATTGCTAATAAAAACTACGTCCTTTATTCTGATAACTGAAAAATACACCGTGTTTACTCTAATGATAATACCAGTCTCAGTAAAAAAAGAACTAATAAACTAAATTGCATAGACAACTTGTAATTGACCTCTAAACATATGTATGTAAGCAATTTTTCAAGCGAAATAAACAAGATTTTTTTTCTTCATTTTACATGATATTCGTGTACCGTTATAGTCGTAAATATGTAAATTCCAGCAAAAAATTCATGAGAAATATCTTAGTTGGTATGTTCTTATTTAAATATTGTGGTCCAATTTGTTCCTTTTTATAAAACATTTTTGGGTTTTTGGCCAGCCAGATTAAAGAATCGAACACCGTGCGACGCAGGCACACTAAAATTTGGTTAACTTATCCGCTGTATATGGCCCAAGGGCTTGATTAAATAATAAATAAAATAAAATTATGAATTAATGATACTATTCTGAAAAAACTGTTACTGATTTCACAAGTTTTCTTTCCATTAAGTTTTTTCTCGCTCCTCAAAGTTTTTTAAAAATGATGATAGGCCATTTCTCATATATTATTACTTTTATTATAAAATTTCAGTAACCTAGTCTATGGCCCAGAATCGGTTTACAAATTTATACCTAACTACTAGACTTGACATCTGGCTAGTTTTCGCCTGGGCAGTCCAGTTTTAGAGTGGAATATCCCGTCGATACTATGAACTTGACGCCATTTAGCCCTTTTTTTAATTAAATTTTTTAAATGTTGCTAAAAAATTATCTATTTATTTTGCTTAAAAGTTATTTTATTTCGGAATTTTGTTCTTTTTTAGTAATTTCAATATACTAGCCTGCTCCATTTTCGAAATAACAGTATGGGCCGATAAAAAAAAATTTAAATTTTTTTTTATTGTGTGACTATTATTTTTGTGAAGTATTTGACAATTTTTTGGTTCACATCTACTTCACTGATATATATTTAAGCATTTGAAATCACTGATGCAGCACAGTGATGCATTTCCGAACAGGCCCTATATCTCGAAAACAAGAGCTAACCCAAGGTATATTTACACAAGGTAGACTCATTTGGGAGTGTAGACATGCTGCTCTATAAAAATAACCAAGTGGAACGGAATTGTCAAAATTGTCTTCATATAAATTTAACACACACATGTACAAATTTTGGCTCATATACACGGAATTTGACATTGGTTGGTGTTCCAACTTAGGTAAACAGCTGACAAACATATGGGCCAACGAGTTTACCTTGTGTAAATATACCTTGAGCTAACCTAACCCAGGTAGAACCCAAACGTCAAAAGTTGTTTATGTTTGTTAACGTCCCTACAAGAAATGCATAACCAAAACTTAAAAAATTACTATTACTCCCTACAAGAAATGCATAACCAAAACTTAAAAAATTACTATTACTATAACACTATATTGGTCAACACTACCGGTCATATAACTAGTAAAATGACCGGTAGTCTTCTTGTAGGGCTATAACACTATATTGGTCAACACTACCGGTCATATAACTAGTAAAATGACCGGTAGTCTTCTTGTAGGGGTACTTATGGTTAGTTGATGTTAGTTTTTTTTTAATTTGTGTTTTATTTTGAAGGCAGTGTTGCTTTTTTGACGTCTCGGTTCAAAATACAAAAACAATTTGGCCTGTTGCTGTATTTACCTTGTGTAAATATACCTTTTTTGTAAGGGATAAATATTAGAGTTTCCCCCGCGAAAGTCATGCATTTTATATGCTGAAGCACTTTGAAGCAAAATGTATTAATAATGTGACCTCAGTACTACAACAATAGAAAAAACAACAGGCATTTTTTTGCTAGAATTGAGACGGCAAATGTCAAAATGCACTATTAAAAAATGTAAATAAACAAAAAAAGGAAGGAAACGTCACACCACGAAGAATATCACTACAAGCAGATGCGCTTTATTCTGCTTTGAAGCAATACATTTTTGACACAAAAAGCGCATAAAAAGACGTGAGTGTAACTTTCAGATTGACACATACAAACCTGCTTCTTAGTAGGCAAATATGAAGAAAATATAATAAGAATTCAAAAGGGCTTATCCCTCACAACTTGCAAAAAGAAACAAAAAAATAACTTTTGCGTCAAAAAAAATAAAGGACATACATATGTACATATGTATATATACAGTACTTTTCGTTTATTGTCACATTCGTGATATAGTCCATTTTAACTGTATTAATTGCCGCTATAAGTAATTAGAAAATATTTACGTTATAGCCCGTTTAGCGACATAAGCTTATACGCCATCCATCAGTGGCTATCAAAGCCAAAATTTAAGCAAATTATTAGCTAGTTTTATGCAGTTTGCAATTCTGGTCCAAAACCTGCTGTCGGTGTAATAAATATGAACGTTTTTATTGTTTTTTATCTACCCTACAAATAATATTGGACCACCTGATTCATTTTGATTAAATGGACTACTCCATGGACTGATCAGATGTAATGCAAGCATGGACCATGTCATTGTTAAAGTGTTTGTAGTGAGACTACATGTCTTCGTTTTTTAACGACATGTTTTCGTTTTTAAAAGAAGTTACAACTAATCCACTTGTGTATGCAATGGAGTAGTTTTAAAACTACTATATGGTCCTGCCATATGACATCGTAATGTTAAATAGACCATGTTTTTCCATACATTTGGGTTACTTTTGGACTAGTCCAAGTCCCTTGTGGGCTACATTTTACACGCGTGTTTGGACTAGTCCTATAATTTGCAGGGTAGTAAAAGAGTATAAAAGAGAAAACGCGGCGCCCTGATTTTGCCGATTCTATGTATATATAAATCGGCTAAGGCAAAACAGTTAAGAACACTTTTCTCCTCTTAAAAGGTATTTACTGCCCGAAGTGCACAATATACATTTTATTAAAATCTGTTCAATATTTTCAGAGTTATAGGCGTTCAAATTTAATACTAACACATATGCAAAACAAATAAATAAAAATTTTCTTTTTTCCAATTATCAAATAATAAAAAAATAGGGTGGTCGATAATTCGCATTTTCAAGAAACTGGTTTTCGATTATTTCGACTATATAAATCGGCACAGGCAAACCAGTTAAGACCGATATCTTTCTTTGTTTGTCAACCGCTCACGTGGAACGTAACATATGAACCGGATGTTGGTTCGTCTCCGAATCGACCACTATATTTTTTTTATATTAAAAAAAATGTATGGCCGAATTTCGACCATTAGGCAAACACTTGTTCACATAAATTCATGATATTCGGGTATAGGCCTTAGAGAATTAGAGAAGAATTAGGCTTATAGTCATATTAACAACTAAAGGATGTGACTAAAAGCGAAAAGTACTGTATATATGTTAGTCATCTTTGTGCAAACAATTATTTTTACAACGCTGTTTTTACAAGAACAAAACATCGACAACAGCAGTCTTCACTGTCTAAGTGCCTGTTCATAATTTTTGCTAATTTATATGATATTAGCAAGGATTTCCACTATTTTTTCGTTTTGTTGTACCTCAATTTTACACCTAATTTTTTTGAAATACATAACTGTAATTTGTATATAATTTTTGATACTTGGCAACCATAAGCAAATGTCAGACGTTTATAAAATAAATAAAAAAAGAAAGTGATAAAAGGAAAATGTAACCAAAACAGCCATATACAGCAAATACAATTTCTTGTTATCTGTGCGAAATATTTGCATTTCTTATTAATTATGTGATAAAATTCTTCTAATAAGCGATATAAACTGGTATTAGTACCTAAATTTTATTAAAAGTGACTAATTAATATAATAAAATTAATTTAAAAGAGTGTATTAAATTGAAAACATTCTTGGAGAAGAAAAATACTCCTGCAAAGTGTAGAAAACATTAATTTGTATTTGTACATGGTCACAGACAACAAAAAACGAAATACTACAAGCAAAAAAGAACAAAAAAATGAATAACAATAAAAGTGTACATGTCCAACATGAAAATAATACACCAACAGAAACAGTTGAATTACCAGCAGCACCAACAACAACGGCAACAGTGCCAACAATGACGACGTCCAATGCAACAACGTCAACTAAAGAAAAGAAAGGAGGATGGTTTCATTCATTAACTAGACGTAAAAAAACACAGTCCCAATTATCCATAAATTTTCCAATTACAGCAACATCTAGAGAAACCAATGAATCTACAGTAGTGCATGTAAATCAGTCTGACGTCAGAACATCCGATTCACTTTCCGCAAGCTATTTGCAAACTAATAATAATAATGAACCTTTAATGAGATCTTGTAATACTCGCGGCTCATCCGGCGCAAATGAAAATTTCTCGTCAGCTGATGTGCCTAGCTGTAGCAGCAGCAGTAATAACAGTGCTCGCAAACGAAAAGAGGAAAAGAATGCATTTCAACGATTTCGTAAGAGAATGGGTTTGCGATTTCCCTCCCTGAGACGACACAAACACTCCTCGATAGATGGGGCCACTACGGATGCCTCTTCGGAATTTCTCACTCACTCACCGATACACGAACCGTTGCATTTTAATTTTAAGCGCAGCACAAGCAGTAATTGCGCCACTGCTGGATTTTCCACCGATGACAATGATATGATACCATTTACTTGTGATTTTAAGCGTTTTATACGAAAAAAATGGCTCGAGCGGGAAGAGGGTCCAAATTTGATAATGTTCGAAGCGAGTTGTGAAATGTTGAAGTATGTATTATTTATTTGATTATAGAAAGATTTCCTTTAGCAGTCATTAACGTTGTTGATATTCTTCTTTAAAATTAAGAATACACTTTTATAAAAATTTTCGGTAAAACTTTTTTAACAAATAGAAACTGGTATTTATTTCCTTCCCAAGGTTACTTTATATTATATTTAACAGTTTTTATTTTTCGAATTTATTCTATGAGCTAAATTTCAGTTATGTATTTTATAAAGCTTATTTGTAATAGTCCTATTCCATCAATTTCTTCAGAAATGACTTTATACACTACCAGACTATTATATTGTATTTTCTTGTTCCATTTTATTGTATGTACAGAAAAATTTACAATTATTAGACACCAGCAGAATGTAATGCATTTTCTGGCCCGCGACGGCCCGCGACGGCCTTCGTCAGCATTCTTTGTTTGTTTTTTTTTTTTTTAATTTTTTGATATTTTTAGTTAGGCTTGAGTTCATCAAATTTAATTTTCATTCAATTATTTTTACTGAAGGATGGAATTTTTACAACTTGGAATTTTTATTAAAATTTATTGATAATTTTCTTAGCTGAGCTGGGGCTCGAACATGGGTTGAATTTACATGTTTCAAGAATCACCACCTCTGCACCACTGCGGTGCCTGCCAGCTAACAGTCACGCATCAATCTTTAACCAGTGATACTGGTGGTTCGAAATTTGCTGTAATTATCATTTTCAATTTATTCACATGTTGCTTCCTTTCTTCTTTTTTTTTCGTATTCTTTCTGTCAAGACTTTCGAAATCGATGAACAGGCTGTTTGTCTTGAAAACCCTTGTTTATTATGTTTATTTGTTTCTATAATGAATTTTGAATATTTGTTTCTATAATGAATTTTTGGGAGAACTTTTTTCTTTTATTTGTGGTAAAAACCTTAATGTCGATCAGTTTTCAAGCAAGATATTTTAATAAAAATTCGTTTTCTTCTTTTTACAGCCAAGTTTGGTATTGGGGTGAAATCTCACGTCGCGATGCCCAAAAACAGTTAACGGACAAACCAACCGGTTCATTTTTAGTACGTGATTCCGAGACAAGCGGCTGTCAGTTCACTCTCTCGTTTCGTATTATCAACGTAACGCTACACTATCGCCTCGAATATCGTAATGATTATTGGCACTTTGAAGAGTTGCAATATGAGTCTATTGTCGAAATGATTGAGGATATTTTATATCGTTGTACAAATGATAATTTTGTATGTTTCGTTAAAGTACCAAATGAAATGCAACCACCGTTTCCTGTTATTTTAAAATATCCACTTAGTCGCTATTTAAATATGCCCAAACTACAGGATTTATGTCGTCGTGTTATACAGAGTTCAACGAAGCCGGAAGATATTGCTAAACTGTCCATACCACCGGGTCTGCAAGAATATTTAGCAGAAACTAGAGAACTTGTGTTTTAAGGATAAATATCTACATAATTTGATATAAATTAAAAATGTTATACAAAAACGAAAGCGTACGTATTGGTTTATTAGTTAATTATTATAAAGTTTTTTAATGTTTGCTTATAACCAAAGATTATCTTTTATCATTTATTTATAACGCTTTGTTTGGTTAGCAAGCCGCACACTAGTCTTTAAGAAAAAATGTTAACAGCAATTTTTTGATGCACAAAAAATAGATTAAAGTGGGTATAATTTATATTTTGTCTACCCTTCAATAAAAAAGATAAAACAAATTTAGTCTTTTGCGGATTAAAAATATTCAAGGAAATATTTTCTTATCAAAATAATTTTCTTGGGAATACAAAATTTAATTTAAATAATTTTGTTATTCGTGCTTAATTCCCAATTTTCTATAAAAATAAAGTTACGATTAAAAGTATGTCCTATAAAAAAAATAATGCATTAAAAATTTGAAATTTACTGTTAAAAAAAATTTCAGTAACCAGTAAAATCCTACTGCTTACTGAAAAAATTGCGGTATTTAGTTAATTAATTAATTACTAAAACAAATGCAAAAAAAAATCTATTTTACCTGAAAATTTTCCAAAAATTAAGTGATAATGTTTACAATAGGAACTTTTTTTTTGTTAAAATTGTCTTAAACGAAATAAAGACTTTTTTATTAAACAGTGAAAAAATCCTTATCTAAAATTTTACTGGTTAAGAGTAATTTACATTATCCCATAACTCTTACGTATTTTGAGGAAATACAACCCTGTCATTATAAGTTTTTATTGTTTTTTGAAAATGTTCAAACAATTAGGTCAGAGACGGATTTTCGTTAAATACTTAAGACTTTTTGGAATAGTGTATAACGGTTTTTACTGAAATATTTTTCGGTAAGCAGTATAATTTTATTGGTTACTTTCATACATAATGCAGTACGCCCATGTATGACGGCCAATAGTCCCCCAGTTATGAGCCTCTGAATTTCGGATATATTATTTGTTTTATTTTCTTCATTAGTCTGGGTTCATATTATGAAAGGAGAGAAAAAAGCATATTCTCTTCCCCTCTCACCAATAAACTCAGACTTTCTGAAAGAAAACTTTCAAAGTGTGATCCCAGACTTACTTATTGGTATTATAAAAGAACTTGTAAATTAAATAAAAAAATTATCAAAGTAATTTTTGGGAATACAAAATTTTTAATTTATAAGATTTTGTTTGTTATGCTTAATTCCCAATTTTTATTTTTGGTTCTTAGGCCAAAAAATTTTAGAAAACTTATCCCCTAACAATAAATTACAGTGTTTTTATCAAAAGTAAAAATTAGGAATTGAGCACAACAACAAAATCTTATAAATCAACAAAAAAAATAAAAAATTATACATATTCAAAAAAAGATAGTCGCCACTACACAATGAAAGTGAAAACTTGGTAATTCCACATATGGTCATTTCCAGCGAAAAGTCTACTTTTTGTAACGTAACGCCAGAAGTGTTTTAAATTGTTTCTCCAAAAATTTTATATGTATGTATAATTAACTTTTTTATATTTTGGTGTAAAGCACAACTAGCTCTACAATTAGTAACAAAATGTTAACGATTGAACAACATGGTCCGAAAATTCAACCTTATTTGCAATACATTAAAAAAAATTAGACTTTTCGCTGAAAATTCCCATATTTACATTAAAACGAGCAAAGATTTATAAATTTTCTAACTTTAAAAATAAATCTGTATTAGTCCAAAGTTTACTAAAAAAGGTTTTATACAAAACATCTTGCTTAATTCGCAGTCTTATTCAGTTTTGTGATGCAAGTCAAAATCCACTTCAGTTTTTTTAAGGTCACACCAGCGCAAATTTTTGTATATATCTGCAAATCCTTAGCGTCGATTACTGTAATTTTTTTTCTGAATACAGTGCTACTTCATTACTTGGGATAAATAAAAACCATTTTTACAATTTTGACTTCTTTATTTAATTTATTTACATTTTGTGGTACAAATATCACGACACGTCAAAATGGAAATGCCCATATACAATTTTACTGTGTTCCAGAAAAGTAATGAAATTTTATTTTCGTGACGATTTCAATTTCATTTCGTTTCAAACAACTATTTAAAGAATTTAACATTTGCTCCTGTTGTTCGATCTTTTATCATATTTTTGAGTGTTTGTGCAAGTCTTGCAAAATTGTGAAAATTTTTTCATTTATTGTATGTATCTCATTTCGTTCCCTTTTAAATTTTTCGATTTTTTTTTTTGTGAAAGCAGAGTTACCCATGTGTCGTTTTTATTTTTTTGCTTTTTTTGTTTAATTTGATTTATATTATTTTACAAAATTAATTCCAAATACATTTTGGTGTTTTACTTAAAAATTTTGTAATTTTTTTCAGAAATGGTGACATTTTTTATTGAAAGTTAGATGTTTCAAGTTTGAACATGTGTACATTTTGGTGTTTTCCTTAAAAATTTTGTAATTTTTTTCAGAAATGGTGACATTTTTTATTGAAAGTTAGATGTTTCAAGTTTGAACACATGTTTCACATTTCAATTTCAATTTTAATATATATCAGGTAATATAAAATCCTCATTAGGCCAATAAACTATATTACAAAGAAATATACCTGAATTTTAAATTTGTTACTCGGAAATGTATGCAAGTGTACAAAGGGTATTCAGCTTATCCAATGTTTTTTTATCATGAATATTATTATTGACATAATCCTTCAAAATACTATCCATTAATTGACAAATTTGTAATATTTCGATTTTTTTTTTTTTTTTTGTAATTTTAATCAAGAACACAATTTTAATATGTGAAATGTGCATACATTCATATCGCACTGGTTTCTCTAAATAGACTGTAAAATCTTAGTTCAATTTTCTTAGTATTTAGCAAAAAAAAAATGCAGTTGTATCCATCCCCCTTTGTAATAAAAGTTTGCTAATTTATCTTGAACGATGGGGTGCGATTAATCGGTCTTAAAAGTCGAAATAAGAAAAGTCGATCGAAAATCGATTTAAGAAAAGTCGATCGAAAATCGAGTTTGGAATCCATTTACCATTCCCTAATGAAAAGCAGTCAAAAAACTTACTACCGCTTTTCGCAATGCAATCAATTGTATTGTGGAAGCCGAACATACATTTTATAAAATTTTTAATAATCATGATGGTTTTTTTTTTTAAGTATAAATGTGAAGGGTACCCAAAATATACATATGTATATTTTTAGTTAATTTTATTTGAAATATTTACTCTTTGGTCTATGGTATTTCTTTTATAACAACAAAAATATACGTCACATCTTTTTTAATTTATTAATAAATATTTAGTTATAAAAAAATATATAAAAGTAAAACTGTTTACTATAATTAACTATTCTGGTCCTAATTAAGCATTGCTTATTTTTATCTCATTGTCTTCCTTACTTTAAAAACAAAACAACTAATAAATACTAGAGAAATAAGCAAAACTGTTTATTATATAAAAAAAATAAAACACTAACTAAAATATACGAATGTCACAAATATTAAGAGCCAGAGTTTTTAAAATAAATTATGAAACTGTTACTACAATTTTCTTAGGTAATATACATCCATACATAATTATATTATTGTTAACAATAAATCTCAAGCTTAATAAAAATTAAAATTGTATAATTAAATCACTAATTTGAACAGATAAAAGAACTGCCATCATTAAAATATATAAAAGGACGCACAACTAAAAAATGCATTTTAACTATTTGAGGTATTTGTTGTTAAATTACTTCGTACTATTTTTCTTGAATATCATTAAAAAAAATTACCTAAACTGAACACAACCTCATTACCACATATACATATATTATATATTTGTTATGCACATTTTTTTTAATTCTTAATTGTTATTTAAAAATAACAAAAAATGTAAAAAATAAACAATATTAAATGTCTAACTAAATATTCTCAATTTTTATATAAAACGTAAAATATTTGTTCCGTTTAAAAGCAAAATTAAAGAAAAAGTATAAAGTATTTCAATGTTAGTTTGTAGTATTCCAAAAGCAATTTTAATAAAAAAAAATACCACTAAACTAAAGAAAATAAATCTATAAATTAAATACATATAATAAACTAAGTATTAAGGCAATAAGAATTATTTATGTGTGGTTTATAGAACACGAGCGCAAAACTCGTCCGTTTCTAAATTTTGTTTTCGTCGTAAATGTACAGGGTGTGCCAAATAACTTTTTTTTTTTGAAAATGCTATAAAAAAAAACTACTGAATATTTTCTCAAATTTCTTTTTTTAAATATATGATGTTGTTTTTCGACCTTTTTATTAATATAAATAACAAATAAATATTCAAGCTCGAGGTCCTTTTTTTGTATAAAATATTCTTTATTTTATTTCCTCTAATATTTCGTTATTCTTTGAATAACATCATCAGGGACTGTCAAATACTTATTTACGCACACAAAAATTCTTATAGGCTATAATCGAGCTTGAATGTTTATTTGTTATTTATGTCTTTTTTTATTTGAAAGTATAATCCTTCTGGTTAATAATGGAAAATAATTTCATTCAAATGGCTGCCTCGGCTGTCCATGCAGTAGCCTACACGATCGGTCCAATTTTTAAGCACATTAAAGATTGTGTGCAGCTGTATTTTACCAATGGCTTCACGAATATTGTCCTTTAAAGCGTCAATTGGTTCTGGCGTAACAATTATCTTTGACGGCACCCCACAAATAATAGTCCAAGGGTGTCAAATCACAGCTCCGAGGTGGCCAAACGACATCAGCTCTGCGGCTGATAATGCGATTTTCCAAAACAGGGCGCAAAACATCGAGTGTAGCTTCGGCTGTGTAGCACGTAGCGCCGTCCTGTTGAAACCAAATGTTGCCAATATCCTCCTCTTCAATTTTTGTGAACAAAAATTCGTTCAATATGGCCCGATAACAATCGCCATTGACTGTAACAGCCACTCCTTGTCCATTCTCGAAGAAAAGTGGCCCAATTATGCTTCTGGACCAAAATCCGCACCAAACAGTGACTCTTTATGGGTGCAACGGCTTTTCAATGTATGCGTGCGGGTTTTCTGTTCCCCAAATGCGACAATTTTGCTTGTTTACATATCCGCCAAGATCAAAATGAGCTTCATCTGAAAAGATGATTTTTTTGGCAAAATCGGCATCTTCTGTAAGTCGATCGCAGGCCCACTTAGCGAAGCGAAAACGCATATTTCCCAGCGTTGTTCAAGCGTATACACAACCATATTCGTTCAGCGGAAGGATAAAACTAATTATCTGTCAAATCAGTAATGAGCTAAGTGTTACCATTCACGAAATAAGCACTAGTTGAAAAAAACGTTAGATGGCGGACCCGTTATGTTTAACGGAAGAGATTGGCGCTTGTGTTTTATAAACCACACATTAGTCTATTTGAGTATTATTTTTATTATTTTTCATGTTGTCAATTATTGTTTAATTTAAATTTTGTTTTTGAAAAAAAAATTGGTTTAAAATTTATAAACAAAAGATCCCTGAAGAGGCTGTCCATTGTGACAGCGAATAAATAAATATTTTTTGCATAACCTGACCTTGAGCTTTCATTATAAATAAAAACACTTAAATGATTTGAAATCAAACGTTCTCGCAAACGACAAACGTTTAAAGATTTGAAAATCATAGTATTTTCAAATGTTACTGTGAAATATTTTTGAATGTGGATTTTGATACAATGTTTAACAAGCCGAATTCATGTAAACGGTGGTGTCGATCAGGGATGATAAATGCTATTTCCAAAAGTGTACTTACATAATTCAATAATAAATTGTACTTTTTCAAATATTATTGTACTAAAACCCAAAATTATTTTTTACTATCGATATCCGTAACTATGCTTTGAGAGCTGAGAATGTCAAACTGTCTAGGCATTTCTGTTCAGTAAGATTTGGAAATTAATTATGAATTGTTTGATGCTACAACAACGATTCAAAATTGTTGAAATTTACTTTGAAAAAATAAACCCGTTCGCGGGAACTTCTATCAAAGAATTGTGTTTAGTGATAAGTAAATAAATAGCTACGTCAATGAGCAAAATTCCTGTATTTGAAGCGAAGACAATTTCAGGAAGCTGTCCTGTTCACTGGCCCCTCGTTCGTGCGATTTAACGCATCTGGAGCTGTTAGGTCATTAGTTTGTTGGAAGCCAATATTCAAGCCAACAATTACGCCACACGGCCAGATTTATTAGAAAAAGTTGAACAGAGTGGACCGTGTAACTTGTAGCGCGGTAGACATATGCCAGAAATCATATTTAAAAAATAAATACATACCACGAAATTATCTACTAGGTTATAATAAAAAAATTTCATTCCAACTATATCTTGTCTTGTATTATAATTTTAAGTTCTCGTGCAGCTAAAAAAAAAAAAATACATCCTATGCATTAAAATTCACTTTTATATTTATTTGAAATATATATTTGGCATTTACCAAAAAAAAAAATTATGTAAAATGCAGTTGAGACGAAGATTTTTTAACTTGTTTTTTAGACTTGATAGGGGAACAGAGGAAAAATACGTAAATTTACATAAAGGCGATTTCTTCGCTTTTTTTAAACACATTTTGGTATGAAAAATTTGTTCCATATTCGCCGACAAATTTGGTACAGCAATTCTCTGATATCTGGAAACATTAGTTCATTAATTTAATTTTTCAATTATCCAACCTTTGACCAAAATATTTCTATTTTAAAGCATTTGAAAATTGTAAATTGCACTAAAAATGTCATTGGAGTACTTCAGTACTTTTGCAATGCTAATAGTACTGAAAAAGTACAATTGTACCGACTTTATCATCCCTGTAGTGCGATTAACTAACTTTTATAACGATAATCGAATCGTTAAAATAAATATTACGAAAATTTATCAAATATGCTATTCAGTAAAATTTTTAACGATATTCGCTGTCGTTAAAAGTCAGCTGTTACATTAAGCAATTTTTTGTCGATATTTTAGGGACAATAATTTAGGTTGTGTTTATTTAATCGATAAAATGTATTTTATGTTTTAAATAACTTATACATATATATATATATTCATATGTATATTTATGAACAAAAACAAAATCCTAAATTTAAAATTTACAAAATAAGCAAATTAGGAACAAAAACAAAATTCTAAATGTAAAATTCACAAAAAAAAATATAAAACCACAAATTAACCCTTCGTCTTACTCATGAGTCTGGCCAGATCTTTTTCAATGTATTTTGAATGAAAAAACATGTGTAGCACTTGGGGTTAAGAACAATTTCATTTGTTTTTATTTTATTCTCTTGTGATTTTCGTTTTTTTTTTTTTACATTTTGTAGACAGAGATGTTACAAAAACACAGCTTTGTACTATCGTTAAAAATAAGTTACTGAATCACACCATCGTTACTGCAAGCGAATATTTTTGTCGACAAATAGTTATTACGATTGTCGGTTCGTTAAAAGTTAGTGAATCGCACCACTGGTGTTGATACTACAACAAGAAACAACACCAAAAACACAACAATGTATTTTTTTGTTGCTTTCGTTGACCGATATGTGCCCATTTAGACAGGGAAACATTTTGTGTGTTAGCAAATTACGGGTGGGGAAGAGAGAATGGTTTTTGTGGTCGGTACTCGGCGACACGCTTTGTTCTCATTTTCTTTGTTGACATTTACTTTCCTTTTTGAGAAAAAAAAAACAACAATATTAACAGAATGTTTCCGGCAACATGTTCGTCTGTGTGACCGCGAATGAAAAAACAAAAGAGAATTCCAGATGTTTTCCTTCCAAATGTTCGCTCGTCTAAACTCGGAGTATGTCAAAATCACAAGCAACTTTTGACATTTCACTCTCTAATTAAGAAAAAAAGTAGCACAGCTGTGCTTTCAACGCCACCTGAAAAATTAATTCGCCTTGATGTTTAACATAAATCGAGGCGAATTGACTAGAAGGTGGGGTCAAGTCAACATATGGTGTTTTTTTCTGTGGTCGACTTGTCAAAGTTTGTATACAAAATAGTTTTTTATGTAAACAAACCTATTTTTTTACTAGCAATATTTTTGACAACCCGACCACAGAAGCAGTGTTGTTGTAGAGTTGACCTCACCTTCTACTCAATTCTTTTAAGTCGTTATTTATTAACGAGATCAATTATTCCTCTTTTTTTTTAATAACCGATTTTCGAATATTCCGAATAGTTGCTATTTTAAAAAAACCCGGTTTTAATTCGTATACATAAAAATACAAAAATCAAATTAGTTTTTGTAATTAAAAGTTAATAAGAATAAAAGCAAAAAAATTCACGAAGGTAAGGAACCAACAAAATACATACAGGAATTTGGAAGTTGTTATAAATACACTTTTTTATCAAATTTTTATAATTTTTGTTACGCAATTCTGTACAAAAGAGAAATATTTGTCATAAAATTCATTTATCACAAATCTCATTAAAAAACGACGTTTAAAATTCTTGCGTTTTCGATTTCCAGAACACCCCTGATAGATATGACTTAAGGTATGTTCAGACCTAACAAATATTTGACGATAAAATCAAAAAAAGCGTGACAATTTCTATTTATTTGCTAAACTTTAAGAGCCACTTTTTGGGTTTGAGATTAAAGTTAATGTAATTCTTAATTAGCTAATCTGAGAACTAAGTTAATCTACCATCAATTGAATTTGATATTTTTGGGTAGTGGCTTAAACCATGTAGTGTTACCATATTGAGCACAAATAAATGGCAACATTTTTTTGCAAATGTCAACTTGTTATCAAAGCAGTATGGATGTTTTCAAAGAAGAAGAAGAAAATATGCGAATTTAATATTGTTTACAAGGTAGAAATTTTTTACGTTAAAAAAATATATTAATGAAAAAATATAGAAAGGAAAAATTATATAAAAGTGCTTAGCAATATATGTATGTATTTTATTTTAAAAATTATTTTTTGTTTATATTTTTGCAACAATTGTTTATGTTAATCATCTGTATTGACAGTTTAAGTTAGGGTTTAAACCACTACCATTGGCCGCTTAAACTAGCAAAAAAATACAACTCAAAAAGTAAATACGGAGATTAAAGTTAATTTAATCGCTAATCTCTAACCCAAAAAGTGGCTCTAAGTCTAAGATGATAATTGTATTCATGTTAAATGTAGTTAAGAAACAGTTAAATAATGTTTGCTCTAGCTAAACGTTTTGCAAAAGCATAATGTTTGCTCTAGCTAAACGTTTTGCAAAAGCAAACAATTCTTTAAGAAAACTAGTGGTTTCGTGTATGGCGTCAAATATTTAATAGGTGTGAACATAGCTGTAGAAATTTTGAAAAACTTTATTTTAAATGAGCTTTAATTTGCTGGTGGCTCAACATGTCTATATGAATCAGTAAACTTCAGCCATATTTTTGGAAAGTTGCAAACAAAACCTCTTATCGAGGATTATATATTTAAATTTTTTTTTTCATCTTTATAGACACAATCAGACACAATAGTAATATGAACATGCTTTTCGTATCGTTGATTTCGCCGGTATGGTGTAGTTTTAAGCATGAAGATACTTAAAAGTTTTTCATTCATTATTGGCAGCATATTTTAGTAAAGTATTATTTGCAGTCTCTTAAGAACTACTTGGAACAGAGTCAAGTTTTACTTGGCTTATATTTATGTGAAGCTTGTGGACTAATTAAAAGTGATTATAAGTCGTGACGTTGAAGAACCTTTGCAACTTAAGGCCGGCCGTTTAAGCACCATTGTCTTTTAAATCATTTCGATATTATCACCAGAGATGACATCTGTATAAAGATATATACATAAAGTATTTAGAATACCGTCAAGTATTTTGAATTGGTTTTGGGTTTTTGTTACAAGAACTCACGCTTATATAAGCGATTTGTATTTACATTGCTCATAATGTTTTTCTAACTTTTGTTACATTTTATTGTGACATTTTTTAAACAAAGTTTAAGTTTGCGTTATATTCAATAAGAAAAATACTTAACTTACGGGTACATTTATAACAAAAGTAAGGAAAACGTATATAAATTACACATTACTAAAGTAGCCGGTTTATATTACTAAAATAACTGGGTTGTTCGATATTCGAAAAATTTACATTTAAAATATTCGACTTGGGCAAAACTTAAATGACCGGTAAAACCGGTCGAATACTATTCGATCGATCTCCCTATTATTTATTTAAATAAACTGTCGGCTAAACATACGGCACCACAGCTAAAATATGGAATAATTTATTTCCGTCCTCAAGTTCTTGGAAAGAAGAAATACTTGGATCCTTTTTGTTTTGAGAATTGTCATGGTAGAAACGCTATCGTACAACAAACTTATATTTTCTTCACTTTCCCTTATTTATTTTTATAAGCATTAAGGTCCAATTAAATAAAACAAAGAGTTTTCATATATGTAATTAGAATAATAACAATCACAATAAACATGAAGTTTATTTTTAGGATAACCTTGATGTACCTCCTGCTCAAGGTCTATCCAATAGGTCTGCGCAAGAAGCCAGATGTTTATTTGGTTTATTCCTCAACGATGTCAAGGTTAGGTTAGGTTCCATTGGCAGCCATCGGGAGACAGCTCATTTGGGTCCTTTACTGGTCCCTTTGTGATACCCAGCGCCAATGCCCATCCTATGGAACAGTTACTCAGATGGCGTCAAAGTCCAAATACTTCGTCCTCCTAATGAAGAGAAGAAGCGATTTAAGTTCTATCCTGGATAGATCCCCTAAGCAGGCAAACACCGATACCTCCAGGTATTTTCCTCTGATGCCTCGCAAACCGGGACACTGACAGAGAAAGTGACCCATTCTTCCAGCATGACTGCCCACCGGGCAGTGCCCAGTCATAACCAATATCACTGTCCTAATCTGGTCCCTGGGCTGAGTATCCAGGATATCGAGCAGGTGGACTCACAGGTCCACCGCGTCTGCGCAACTCTATAAGACTCGCGCTAGATAAGTAACTTACAGTGAGCCATTGTAAGGCCAACGAATTGATCAATAAATGCGTCATCAATACGACTACCTTGTTTGGCCAGCCCATCTGCTAGCTGATTGCCCCGGTATCCATATTGGCGTTACCCTTGAATATTTCTCAATCCCATTCAAAGATATCCGACACTCTACAGTTAACCTAGATGTCGTGTAGACACCCGCTAGGGAAGCAGCCAGTTTGCCGCCCGCATTATAGCCGAGATCTCCGCCTGCAGGACCCTACATCCATCCTGCAGACGAAACGAAACTCACATCCAGTTCCCCTATAAAGAAACCTCCGCAAACCTTTTCACATTTTCTCGAACCATCAGTATAGACCCCGGTTCATGGAAGGTATCCATCAGCACATTTCCTTGCGCCATCTGTATTACGAACCCCGCCCCGAAGAAAGGCCCCGGGGTGCAATAGTCCACTCCATCAGGGACAATCGAACATTTGATTATCCCGGCGTGTCCATAGTCACGGGCAGGCCAGCCGTGCGCCGCGTTAAGCCGTGTCGCCGAGCAAAGAGCCATCTGTCTGGCTGTGATGTCCACCGGGAGCAAGTTAAATACGTAAACAGTGCCCTCGTGGGAGTAGATTGCATTGATCCCGTGATCATCAACGCGATTAGTCTATGTACCTTCTCAAGCATCGCGCGGTGCCTGCTTTTATCCAATGTTATCCACCATACAACGACACCGTAATACAGAGTCGGCTTTACTACAGCTTCAAAGATCCAATTGACACACCTCGGGCCCATGCCCTTTTTCCTGCCGATTGCCTCTACACGCCTATATGGCAACTATTGCCCTTTCTACTCTCATCCGGACATTTAGTCCCCATTACAGCTTGTTATCCAGAACCACGCCCAGATACTTAGCACTGTGAGAGATCTGAAGCTCAGTTCCATTTAACCTCGGAAGCCTAAAGACCTCGGTCTTGTACTTCCTCGTAAAGAGTACCAGTTCCGTCTTAGACGGATTGACACCCAGTCCGCATGATGCGCTCCAGGTGATGAGTACCTTCAAAGCAGCCTCCATACACTGAGACATTATGTTCACATGTCTCCCTGTGATAGCCACCGCAACATCATCAGCATACGCCACTGTTTTAATCCTCATGTCGTCCATCTTCGTCAACATGGTGTTCATAGTCAAGTTCCACAATAGTAGGGATAGGACTCCTCACTAGTCTTTGAACACTGGTCTCACCTATCGTAGAGTAAATGACTCTATTGTGGGTAGTTGAGGGTTGCAGCACTGAATGATCTTCAAGATCTCCTCAGGTTTCGATGGTTCAGCGAGAATGGTTGCAATTGACCTAGGCCTACGCGGTATCTCGTTCACCAACACCACATCGAGCCTAGCACCTTCCCAAAGCTCTCCTAATGATTGGATGGCAAGTTCAGTAACGACGCTGAGCGCTCATCCACGCAAGCCATTAGCTTCACATGGGCCTGGTACCAGCCAGCATCATCACACTGAGGGGGAGGTCCTGGATTCTCCTTGAGTATAGTCCAGAACACGCACATCAGTTTTTGTTTAACCAAATCCCACTTGGTATGGGAAATGACACCGTTTTCAGCACCTCTGTCAATGACAGCCCTCACTAGGTGACCTTTGGCCACTTTACTGAAGGAAGTGTTCATCGGCTTCATCGGTTGCTGTTTAGCCGCTGATGCTTCTTTCTTTCTCCTTTCTAGGGACAGGAGGTGAAACACTTTGCCGCCCAGCTATGTGGGCATTAGCCCATGCCAATGTAGCTTTCTGCTCATTGGAAAGCTCTTCAACTTTTTTGGAGCCAAGTAGCTCAATGAAGCGCAAGGGTTTTTGTGCCTTGGGGACTTTTTACGGTCGCCGTATTTGGCGGGGGGAGGTGCAGCTTTGGGATAGGATGTTCTCATCACCATCCCTCATTGCACAATGGGCACATGGGAAGCTGCTCTGTTGGATGACTTGGTCAATCCTAAATCCCAGCACCCGATGCAGGGGTTTTTCCGCTCTCTTGACGGAAAGGGCCATTGCATTTTTGGAGGTACTTGCTTCGAAATTCGGAGGTACCTCACTGCAATTCTTAGAGCAATTGCCTTCTGGTCGGGTTGCTTTACCACCTCCGGTCAGTCTGGACTTGCCAGGTTGATCTTCCGAGGTCGCAGTGGCTTATACAGCCCTCGGCTGATTTGTCACTTCCTTGCCCTTCGAGTTAATCGTTGTCCTAGTACTAACGGGTCCGCCATCTAACGTTTTTTTTCAACTAATGCTTATTTCGTGAATGGTAACACTTAGCTCATGTCTGATTTGACAGATAATTAGTTTTATCCTTCCGCTGAACGAATATGGTTGTGTATGCGCTTGAACAACGCTGGGAAATATGTGTTTTCGCTTCGATCGACTTAAAGAAGATGCCAATTTTGCCAAAAAAAAAAAGAATCATCTTTTCAGATGAAGCTCATTTTGATCTTGGCGGATATGTAAACAAGCAAAATTGTCGCATTTGGGGCACAGAAAACCCGCACGAATACATTGAAAAGTTGTTGCACCCAAAACGAGTCACTGTTTGGTGCGGAGGCATAATTGGGCCATTTTTCTTCGAAAATGAACAAGGAGTGGCCGTTACAGTCAATGGCGATCGTTATCGGGCCATGTTGAACGAATTTTTGTTCACAAACATTGAAGAGGAGGATATTGGCAACCACACAGCCGAAGCTACACTCGATGTTTTGCGCCTTGTCTTGGATGATCGCATTATCAGCCGCAGAGCTGATGTCGTTTGGCCACCTCGGAGCTGCGATTTGACACCGTTGGACTATTATTTTATTTGTGGGGTGCCGTCAAAGATAAGTGTTACGCCGACAAGCCAGAGACAATTGACGATTTAAAGGACAATATTCGTGAAGCCATTGGTGAAATACAGTTGCACACAATCGATAATGTGCCATTTGAATGAAATTTTTTTCCATTATTTACCGGAAGAATTGTACTTTCAAATAAAAAAAGAAATTTGAGAAAATATTCAGTTGTTTTTTTATAGCATTTTCAAAAAAAAAAAGTTATTTGGCGGACCCTGTAGCATGTCCGTCACCATTGTTCCCAGTTGTGTGTTTGTTTTGAGTTTGTTTTGAATTGTTCGTTGTTATTTTGGTCCCACGAGTGTAAGGGTATTAGAAGGTCCGCCCCCATTAACGTGGTAAGGGCGTAGTATTTTTGCTGAGGTGCCCAGGTATCAGCAAAGCTCCGCGATAATACATTCGGTAACCCCTGACCGCAAACCAACCGATAGGAACGGGTTGCATAACACCACGGTTTAGGGGATGGATAACCTTTTGTGGACAAGGCCTTTAAGTTCATTGCCTTCACCTCGGGAGTCACCAGATGCTAGCAAAATACCCGGGCCAAGACACGAAGCACAGCCAAGACTTAAGCCACCACATCGCTTCAAGATTGTTATCCATTATAGTGGTGGTTATCCATAATAGTGGTGGTCCAAAATTGTTTACATTTTGCTTGTACATGTATATTTTTGTTTACATTTTTGGTTTTTTTCCACAAATACATGCACACAAAACACATTTTCCTTTTGTTTTCCCTATGTAGTAGTAAGATCTTGACAGCGGCAAGGAGTTTTATACAAACAAAATCTATAAAAGCTTTTGAGGATTGTAATTTGACTTAGAATACACATTCGAATAATATTAAAATTTATATAATAAATGTACTCACCATTAGAAATAAATTCCCAGATTCTACTAGTTAAATATTTTAAAACTTGAATAGCATTTAAAAATATTTTTGAACTCAAGTGTATTTCCAGTAAAATTTTATTTATTTATTTATCGATTTCCTGTACAACAAGAACAAGTCTTATAATTAAAGTACAGGATTATATTAGTTTATAAGGATTACCATTTAAAAGATTTTAATAGTTAACATTTAACATCAAAATAAAAAAAAGAATAAATATAATAAAAGTAATATTACAAGTTATATTAAAAATAAAAAATTTAATACAATATATAAAAAAAAAATTAAACAAAAAATACAGATATAAAAGCATTTAATAAATTTATCACGAACATTTTTAGATTAAGCTAAGCGAAAGTTTTAAATAAAAATTTCCTAAAAAGATTTGCGTTGCTATTTGTTTGTTGGTAGTTTGGCACACCATTCCAAAGACGAACGGCGTTTATAAAAAATTGCCATTCCGACACAAGACATTTAAACCTAGGTATAATCATGGTCTTACCCCTGGTGTATCTAGCAAATTGTATAAAATTATAAATGTATTGTGGTTTTTTCGTATATACAACTTTGTGCAAAAAAATAAGGACTCTAATTTTAAGAAGATTTTCGAAAGATACTCCATAAAGGGTTTTTTGAAAATGCAGAGACTCCATCACTCTTCCTTAATTCGTAAACATATCTTATAATGTTGTTGTACAAAACTTCCAATTTTTTCCTACTGATGGAATCACATTTAGCGAAAAGTTCACAACCGTAAGAAAGACTAGGAATCAGATAAGCCTTTGCAAGAAGCTGCCTTATTCTTAGTGGTGTGAAGTGTTGTGTTGACCACAGCGTTCGAAGTTTGACATACGTCCGAACTACGAGAGTATTTATGTGGCTTGACCAGGTTAAGTTGTTGTTGAACACTATTCCTAAGTTCTTAACTCTTTGCACCATTTCGATTTTTTGATTATTTATTAAAATGTCATCTTCAATAAGTGGTGTAATGGATTTTTTATGAACTATTAAGCATTTCGACTTTTGTGGATTAAGGCTAAGTCCGTTTGCAACTGCCCAGCAATGTATTTTGTTCAGATCATAATTAAGTTTATCGACATTTTCTCTAATAGAGCTTGCAGGACTACTTAAGTACAACTGAACATCATCCGCATGCATATGTATTTTACAATAAGTAAGTTGCTGTGGTTAATCATTAGCATAAACCGAAAAAAGGAGGGGTCCTAGAATCGATCCCTGTGGCACACCTTTTGTGAGTGTTATTGGATTTGAAATAGTGTTATTAACGTGAACGGATTTACTTCTATCAGAAAGATATGACGATATTTATTGAGTTGATGAGGATGAAAAGTTGAAAAAATTTCTCAATTTCATGCATAAGGTTTCATGGTTTACAGTGTCAAATGCCTTGGAATGGTCGAGTGGTATCAAGAAATTAGTTTTACCATTATCGAGTTCGCGTCTTATATTTTCAGACACGTCAACCAGTGCAGTTACACAGCTGTGGTTGGGACGAAACCCCGATTGTTTATCGGACATTAAACGATTTGCATGTATGTAAGCACTCATTTGCAAATGCAAAATCTTCTCCAAAATTTTTGAAAGAAAACTAAGAATTGCTATTGGACGATATTCCGTGTTAGACTTTGGTAGTGGTATAACCTTTGCGTGCTTCCATTTTGTAGGAAAGTAACTATAAAAGTTATAATTGAATTTAAAAGGTGAGTTATGAATGGCAGTAGTAACGGTAACAGAATTTAAATAAAATAAGGATGTATATTGTCGGAACCCACAGCGTTGGATTTAACCAAAGAAAAGCAAGACAAAACCTCAACCTGGCTAACACAAGAAAACTGGAACGAGCTTACTCGAGAACACGAGTTATTATTAAAAGAAGTAATGTTTGGTATCACATTATTTGTAGAAACCGATGGTATATTGGTGAAGACATTATTGAGTTCATCAGCATCAATGGTACAGCTATTAGTTTTAACAGCTTTTCCGATACCAATGTCTCGAATGGTCTTCCATGTGTTTCTAGAGTCAATGGCAGAACTTAAACGTTTAGTATAATAGTTGGATTTAGCCAATCTAATTTGATTATTAACATTCCTTCTGGCAGAGCGGAATTCACCTTTAAGTCCAACTGTTCTAAAACGTTTCCATCTAGAGTATGCTAGATCTCTACGTTGTATGGACTGCTCAATGTTTTTGGTGAACCACGGTTTGTTCTTACTTGTAATTTTTTTCCTTATTAATGGCACAGTTTCATCATATAGGGATAGAATATTGTTCTCCAAAAATGTTAGCTGATCATCAACAGAACTCATAAAGTAAATGTTATTCCAATCAAAAAATAGAAACTTTCATATAGCAAGTCGTAGTTTACGTTTTTAAAATCCCGGTAACTATAAACCTTATCGTCCTGTTGTAGCGAGAAATCATATACCAAAAACATCAAATCATGTTTTGAAAAACAAGAAGCAGAGATTTGATCATATAAAGCGACTTTAGATGGGTCACCCACAAATATAATATCAATTAATGTACTATTGAAAGTTGTAAAATGTGTTGGTATTGAAAGATTGGTAGGTGAAAGTCCTAATGATTCCATACTATCCCTAAGGGTCGATTCTCTGAGAAGATTTGAATTAAAGTCACCTAATATCACTACATCATTGTACGGCATTGTCAGAATTTCTAAAGTTTCGATAAAACTGCCAAAAGGTATGTTAAATTTGGGTCTATAAACACATCCAACTAGTAATTTTCTCCCAAATGATAAGATTTCAGTAAAAATATATTCAATCATGTCGGTTTGTTTTGCCTTAAAACAAAATTTGCATGTGATACCATTTCTTACAAATATTGCAACTCCACCTCCACCACACCTGGTTCTATCAAATCTAAATACTTTATAGCCATGAAGACTTATCAAACTATCTGGAATAGATTCAGTGAGCCAGGTCTCAGAAACACACACAACGTCAACATTTGATTTTTCGAAAATGAATCGAAATTCATCAATTTTAAACAATAAACTCTGTGCATTTATATGGCAGATTTGTACACCTTGCTTTTGTCTTGCTAAGATTTTAACCATATTAAACGTCGCATCTTTGGAATTTTGTCTTGTGCTAACTAAATTGTTCATCGAAATAAAAATTTATATAAGTTTTTAAATAACAACCAACCCTTACAGCAACGCAATCTGATTTATTAATTGAAAGTTTGGAAGATAAAAAAATTTTTAAAAAAACGATAGTTAATAAAAAAGAAAAAAATAAAGCTATATAAAGTTTAAAAAATAAAATAAATATGCTAAAATTAGTAACTTCAACGTAGTGTTGATGAAAAAAACTAGATAGCAACATTGCCATCCGGCACATTACCATGTTGAGTAAACGAATTGAAATAATCACCAGCACGAAAAAAACTGTTCAGGGCATCCAAGCTTTCAATATAAGTCGGCTTATCGGTAATGGATCGTTTAACGTAGACAAGTCCTCGAAAGGAATAGGCAGAGTGTAGACGATTTTGCTTTTTTAAAGAGACTGCCTGACGAAGTATTTTAAAGTTTCCGTTAGTTAAGTTTTCATGCACGTAAAAATAATTGTTTTTTTCATTTGCTTCATCTGGTTCAAAACCAAGGATACTTACTTAACTTTAAGTTCTTGTTTTCTTTTTTAAATTCGTTAAGCGACTTAAGCACAAAATTTTTATCAAACGGCGTCAACAGTTTGGCAATGATTACACCGTCGGGAGAATTTACATTATTTTTATTATTTCTATTTTGTACCCGGTTTGTGCCATGTCAAGGCATTGTCACGGCACATTACTTATGTCAGGACACGAGTTAAGTCGAATCGAATTCGCCGTATTACACAGGATTACAACATTGCCACCAAGGTTGCATTTTTGGGGCACATTCACTTGAAGTAATGACAACTCCAGCCCACTTCATGTAATTTCCTATTTCCGGCATTTTGGTGTTTTTCTTTTGTGTTCTAAATTGATCGAGTTAAGACGTGCGCAACCAACTTTTTGGGCATCTGCCGTCGTAAAGTTTATATTGGCGCGTCCTGGTTTGCTTGTGGTCTTGGTCAAAGTGGAGGGACATCTCTCTCGGGGAAAAAGAAAACGTAAGTACCGAAATCGGTTCTAATGACTAAGTGGTAATAATAAATTTATACATGTGACAAAAAAAAATAGGGCACCGAAGGTGGGCTAGGTCGTCGGAAGGGGGAAAGATAAAAGGTGGAGGTGTGTGAAAAAAAAAACAAAAGGGAAAATACGCGTGAACGTATGCGAAAGTGGCCCGGAAAAGGTTAAGTGCCAACAAAAGTAGTTATATCCATTATATGAGATCGCCGAATAAAACGCGGTGAACGGAAGGTAAACGTTGGAATCAGCAACCCGATCCGGTGGGATTGGCTTGAATGCGATTGGGCGAAATCTTTCAAGTAGGCGAAATCTTTCAAACTGTCTTTTGTAACATGTGTAAAACTGACTTAAGAAAAATTAAGTAGCAAGAAGAAATTCGGTAGGACGTGGAAGAGCCACAGGAGACCCGAAGTCGACCAACAACGACATAAAAAGCGCACGCCTGCCCTTAGAATCACATTCGGTCAGCCCAAGAACAATCAACCGGCTAAACGTTCGCAAAAAAAGATAATTATACACCTTGCATGTCATGTGTAGCCCCTCGCCAATCCGACCCGATCCGAAGAACATTCCACGGCAATCACAAAACTCTGTTCACACACCAACAATAGCCAACCTTAACGGAAAATCACCTTTAACCAACTTGCAATTTGCCAAATCTACGGACATCTTTAAACAACTGTTAAATAGCAACATCGGTAAGATACCCACACCTGGGGACATCTGTAAACAACTTTAAGGATCAAAAGCCCATGACAACGGGAAACCAACTTTAACAATTTGTAATCAACTTTTAATTTGCCAAATCTACGGACATCTTTAAACAACTGTTAAATAGCAACATCGGTAAGATACCCACACCTGGGGACATCTGTAAACAACTTTAAGGATCAAAAGCCCATGACAACGGGAAACCAACTTTAACAATTTGTAATCAACTTTTAAATTGCCAAATCGATGGACATCTTTAATCAACTTTAAAATATCAACATCCAGGGACAACCAGAATCAACAGCCAACCTGCGGAATTAAAAAGATAAGTAATACCATTTTAAAATTCCTTAATAGACCAAAGTGGAATATCCACTAGGGTAAATTCCGAATAGAATTGTGTTTTGTGAAATACAGCCCAATCGGGGTATTAGAATCTCGTTTTTGCATTTTTTTTACAAGCCGAGTAAGGACAAAACTCGGGTATTAAAGATTGGAATTTTGAAATTCTCAATCGAACAAAATTTAATTCGGAATCGAAACACACCCCCATAAATTGAAAATTTGGATAAAATTTTGACATTTTTACAAAAACCAAGCCAATACTCAGTCCGTATAAATTTTGGAAATTAAATTAAGTTTTGAAATTTAAGTAAACTACATTGCAATAGCCCTTGTACAAGCGTCAAATTTTTCTATAATTAAATTGTTAAGTAAACCAATTAAAGCCATCCCAGTGCAAGGTCAAAGTTATTTTAATTTTGAATAATACGAAAGTCGGGACTAGGTGGTAACCGCGAAAGCTTCAAAGTAATCCATTCTTAAATTTGTAAAGAAATTACAGTTAAACACACCTCATGCAAAATTTCAGATTTGTTTTGAACGTACCGTTAAGAGTAAAGTAGACATACCTCATTAATATTTTGAATTGATTAAATAAAATAATTTTTGAAAAGGATTAAGTTTTAACCCTACCGGGGATCAAATCTGAAACCTTTGTAATTGGGAATTTACACGAAAATCAAACCCAAGTGTGATACGAAACAAACAAATCACCACGTATGGGAAGCTGGACGCAATTTAATGTAAAGAAGGCCCAACTAAAATCATACCACGTATGGAATTCAAAATTATTTTAACTTGGGAATTGCACGAGGGTCACTTTGGAAACACACCGCGTAGTTATATCGTATTGATTTAACTATAAACGTTAATTATTCAAACAAAAGAGCCCTTGTAATAATGTTAAAAGCTAAAAACTCTGAGTTCCTTTTTTTTGTTTGCTAAATAAAAACATACCTCACAACAATGGTACAATTATTGTAATTTTGATAATAAGTTCTAATCGAATCAATTGACAACCAGCCCAGTGTAAATTATGAATTTAACTCAATCTTGAATATTTAGTATGATATTTGTAAAACATCTTTTACAGCAACAAACCTAAAAAAAAAAAAGGGAAAAAAAGAAAGTTAACAAAAGAAAAGGGAGGGAAACCCCTTACCCAAATAATTTGCGAAGTTAAGATTAGATTGTTCTCAAATCAAAATCAAATAACCCGTGCCTCGTACAAATAGCAACTTAATTTGTTTTTAAATTTTAATGTCATATATGTACACTGAAACAACCCTCGTGTAAGCCTCAGACATATAATTTTGTTGACGTTTCACTATTTCAAGAGACAAAGTAAAGCATACTTTCTAAAAATTTAAAAATATTTTAGGTTGGAATTTGTAAGAACTCCCGGGGATCTCTAATACGTCTACATCATTAAGTATGTTTGTTGTTAACTGTAAGCAAACCCAGTTGAAACCTATCCTGTAAATTTTTTTTTGTTTTTTTTTGAAATTTCGATTGGTAGTGCTTTAAATGAAATGTACCTATAAGATATTGTAACTAGTCGTGTCCCGTAGAGTCTTAGAACCCTTTGCGGTCACCCCGTTGATTGAAGTTTTTTTATATTGTAATTTGAAAATAGTTTTGTCCGGTTCATTATGAACCTATTTGAACGTCGGTAAGAGTGACAGTTTAGGCAGGATGAATTACTAGATTCCATCAGTATTAGCGCTAATATAGGTGTTTGAGTATCTTTGTGAGCCAAATTTTCCCTCTGACGACATCAATATCTTCAGTAGTTATCACATTAGTGTTTTAAATTACCTTAAGCATAACTATTATTGATTGAACACTACTTAAGCTATTTTAAGATTTTTATAATAAATTTTGTTTTGAAAATGATATTGAATTTTAAAATGCAAACCGGTTTTATTTTGAGAATGGAAGTGTAAAAGGGTTAAGGTAGGTATTTGGTGGTGAAAATTCGTTTTAGGGGTAGCTATATCGTACGGCTAATATGCTACCATGGTCGAGCATCAGGATGGATGCTGAGGGAGGGCCAGCCAGGGATTTAATAACATCTAAATCCCCAAAACAAAAAGGTATTGTATCTCGCGTTTGGTTTCGGTATGTATCGGTTTCATTTCGTTTGCGCCCCGTTTTCTTTTTTTTGTGATTTAGGCAAATACACTGGTACATAAAATAATGTTTTATGCACGTTCATTTGCAACGAACACCCGCCCATGCCCGACGAGTCATAGCCCGGCTGAAAAGTAGTTAGTTACCAGTGTGACAAATGGACAGTGCACGCGAACCGTGCGTGTGGCAGCGGCCACTATCGCATTGAATCGTGACAGTTATATATTATTTTTGGCGCCCAACGTGGGGCCCGAATGGAATTTAATCGTTTTACATTTTTATATATCGTGCGTTTGTAAAGTTTGAAATTTTTAGAAAAAACAATTTTGATCGTTTGGCGGTACTTAATCGACTTTTCGTAAGTTCAGGACTGATGGAACATCGGTTTATTCGCGACGACGAGTACGGTTAGAGAAGTTTGTCGATGACTAGAAGTCGTAGTAATTGGGATTTGACCGGGATTACTAAGCGCGATAGGATTCGGGAACTTTTGCCAGGGCGAGAAGTGGCGTATGCTCCGTGAGTTTGTACTTCAAGGCCGCGTCGCGACGTTAACTTGCACCCAGGACGACGATCATGCAGAACACACATTCGCAAACATAACTATGGGAAACAATACCTTCGTTTTTATAATTATTTGTCTTTTCACCATCCAAATACCAACCCAACACTGAAATTTTTGGTAAATTTCTTTTTTTGTTTTTTTTTAGCAACTTTCGTGGTTTTTAGAATTGAGCACAATCTCAATTCTATTTCCAGTTTTTCTTACGGAGATAATCGTATTAATAGTTTAAACATTTTTTTTAACTTTTATTTTATTTGTCAAAAATTCTAAATTAAAATTTTGAAATTCATGTTGATTTTTATTCTTTAAATTTACACTTTTGTTTTTTTAACTAAAAATAAATATACCTTGGATTTTACCATATATTAATTTTGATTTTAGGCTGTAATTTTTATTTTGAACCTCTCTTTTGTTATTTTATTTTAAGTCTAATTTTTCCGAATTGGATTTATCAAAATTTTTGGTTGAAATTTTTGTATATTGGTCTTTGTTTACTTTTTCTTTTGATTACGATTGTCAAAATTTACAGAGTTGCCATCGGGTCAAAATTACTTGTGGCGGTTTTTCGGTTTTTTTGTGACGATTTTAGTGCTATACCAGTTCGGTGTGATTAAAATTGAAAGTTAAATCTTCCAGCATACTTGGCAAAACTCTAAGTCAGCAAACTTTCATTGTTTTGCTAAATTCGTTTTCTTTTGGGTTTCAACCTTTAAAGTTCACGTCTTAGCCGAAATTTTTATAAATTGTGATTGGACTATCCTTCTGTTGAAATTCTGTTTGATTGTTTTTATTCGGAATTTCGGGGTCAGGATTGTAAGAGTTGCCATCGGGTTACAATTACTTTTGGCAATTGTTTGATAGTTTGGCTAATATTCAAATACGAATTATAAGTTTGGTGCGTTTTCAAGTTTAGAGTTGAATTTTCCGGCATAATTCAATTCGCTTGAGTTTACTATTTATATTTAATTTAAGTTTTTGAATTTCATCATAACTTTAACTGGGGAAAATTTTACAGGGTTTATCGGTTTTAAATCTTTCGGGTTTAGTGTACCATTTGTTGCAACTAATTTCGTTGGTTGTATTTCTCTTTGATTAATTGGGAATACATTTTTGGGACGTTTTGGTCGCGACATTTTATAGAGTTCTTTTAAAGGGAAACATTTTTTTTTTGCATTTTGAGAGGAAATTTAGTGGGAGTTTGATAAAACTTTGTTCGGATTTAATGGTAAGGACCCGTAGTGGATTGAATACGAATAACACAATGGGACCAGGCGACACAGCAGCGGGAATTACGACCACCACTACTTCTTCAGCGATGGCATTGGCAACGTCGATAACCACCTCGGCGATAGTTCACCCACAGCCGTATCAATTATTCACGACGCAGGCTACAGGTATAGACATGGGAGAAGCTGGCCAAAACATTTCTGTTGTACAGGAGGAAATCGAGCAAAACACCTCAACGGCTAACGCGTCATTGAGCAGCACCATAATTTCTCCAGAGTTTAGTAGCATCACAGCTATCGGAGTCCAAAGGGAATTCAGAGAAGCGAACACTAATCAAATGAGGCCAGAAAGGTTAATAGAGCCACTAAGAGCAGCTGAAGGATTGAGGCAAGTAGAAATTCGTAGATCTGTGGACGCGAGGATAGAAGAGCTGATACCGGCCATAGTACAGGCGACGGTAAGTGCGATGTCACAAGCGAGTGGAGCGGGAGCAGCCCAAATAAATCAGAGCTTTGAGGAGCAGACGTCAGTTAATAGTCGACCGCCGTGCACGTATCACCAACCACCACCGCGGAGAAATTCAGCGAACAATTACCAAGCAGGTATGCCCCAACCACAGCGTCAAAATTACCAAGATAACCGATATCAATTTCCACCACCTCACGTTAACCGGAATAATTTACCAGTTTTTGAGAATCAACCACATCGTTTTAGTGAGCCACCACCACAAATGTATGCACCGCGGAATCAACGTAACAATTATGGCGAGTCATTTAGCAGAATCGATAAATGGGGATTACAATTTGACGGGACGACAAAAACACCGAGTGTTGAGGATCTTGTATTCAGAGTTGAGACACTTCAGTCGGATTACGGATGTTCTTGGGCGGAAGTCATTCGCAGTTTTCACCATTTACTAAGTGGACCAGCATTAGATTGGCTATGGGATTATAGGCGGATGAATACGACACTAAGTGATTGGCCAACCCTTAAGAACGCTTTAATTAGATATTTTCACAGATACGAAAGTGATTTTGATATTCAACGAAAAATTCTTGACAGGAGGCAACAACCATTGGAATCCGTTGATGATTTTTGCAACGCAGTTATTCGTTTGAGAAACCAGCAGACAAACCCCATGTTAGAACAAGACTTAGTAGAGATTTTGAAAAATAATTTGAGACCAGCTTTATCACAACTTTTGTTTGCCGTAAGACCATTTGGTTTAAGTCAATTTAGAACTGAAGGGAGAAGAGCAGAGAGTTTGTTAAACAACCAGCGAGTTAGTAACCCGAGATATCAGGGAAAACATATAAACGAACTAGATATGGAGGGAGAAATATTGGAAAACGAGATTTCGGTGAGCGCATTGTCAAACCCAGTCCGCAAACTTGTGTGCTGGAATTGCAAAGCTGAAGGCCATATGTTCATGGATTGCCCATCGGAGCGTAGAAGATTATTTTGTTTCAAGTGTGGTTACGATAACACGGTGACTCCTAAATGTCCAGTCTGTCAGGGAAACAGAGTGGCGAACAATCCTCGTACTGGGATGGAGGGTCGTTCGAGAAATGTAGCAACCCAGGCTCAACAAACACCGAGTGCACCACCGACGAATCAGTCGAACCCTACCTTGTAACAGAAATCCTACCAACTAGCGTCGCAGCTGAAACTCAAACTGATCTTACAACAGATTTAACAAATAGTTCTACAGAAGATTTAACAACCACTAAACCAATTGATATTTTAATTAATGAACAACCAATTTTACCTGACAATACCACCAAAGTTGACATTAACCCTAGAAAGCCATACCACGTACGATTGAGGGAATACGAAGCAGCAAGAGAAAGAATTTTTGGAACACCATCAAGAAGAATTATTAAGACCAGACAACGTTATAAGGAACGGAAACAGATACGTAAGGAAATAGCCTCAGCCAAATTAATTGAAAACTCTGATAGGAGAATTTACACCAACATTTCTATTAATGGCGTAGAAGTACAAGGTCTGCTTGACAGCGGTGCAACAGTTTCTTGCTTGGGCGAAGGATGCCTGGATGTCGTTGAAGATGCTAAACTGGTGATACATCCGTATATTTCGAAGATTTTCACTGCTGATGGTAGAGCAAATCAAATTATAGGGCGTGTAAGGGCGTTGATAGAATTTAATGGGCGTGCAGAGTACGTGAATTTTTACCTTGTTCCTTCCTTAAAACAAAAATTATTTTTAGGCGTAGATTTTTTGAGATTGTTTAATGTATTCAGATTTGAGATAAGTAGTATAACAACTGACAACGGCGAATTGCAGGATGATTCTTCGGATAATTTTCCGCGTAAACACACGTTAACACCCGAGCGACAACAAATCTTGGACAAAGCAATTCAAGAATTTCCTTCATTTGCGCAAAAAGGTCTTGGTAAAACATCGTTGGAAACACACAGTATAGACACCGGAGCAGCTATTCCCATCAAGGAAAAATATTATCCGATTTCACCAGCGGTACAACAGCTTATGTATGCCGAACTGGACCGCATGATTTCTCTGGGAGTTATAGAGCCAAGTGAAAGCCCTTGGAATAATAGGGTCACGTTCGTTCAAAAAGGTGAAAAGGTACGAATATGTCTGGATGCGCGTAGGTTGAATGATGTTACCATAAAGGATGCATATCCCTTACCTAATATTGAAGGTTTATTGAGCAGACTGGGAGATACCCATTTCATTTCTAGTGTTGATTTAAAGGACGCGTTTTGGCAGATACCGCTAGCAGTCTCCAGTAGGGAAAAGACGGCGTTCACGGTACCTGGAAGGCCTTTGTACCAATTTACGGTAATGCCGTTTGGGTTGTGCAATGCAGCTCAGCGGTTATGCCGTTTAATGGACAAAGTCATTCCTGCGCGCCTTCGCGAGCGTGTTTTCGTCTACTTGGATGATCTGTTAGTTGTATCTGCTACCTTCACGGAACACGTAGAGCTCTTAAGAGAAGTAGCGACTTGTTTGTCTAGCGCTGGTTTGACTATTAACGTGGAAAAATCTAAATTTTGTTGCAGAGAACTTAAATATTTAGGTTATATCGTGGGAGGAGGAATTCTTAGACCGGACCCGGACAAGATCTCGGCAATACAAAATTTTAGCTACCCGACTACACCAAAGCAAGTTAGGAGTTTTATGGGAACCACTGGTTGGTACCGACGTTTCATAAACGACTACGCGACAATAACAGCTCCAATTTCAGAAACCCTTAAGAAAACAAAAAAATTTGAATTTACTACTGAGGCAAAGCTGGCGTTTGACCAATTAATTCACTGCCTTAGTACAAGTCCCGTTTTAACTCATCCTGATTTTTCGAAAACTTTTTACATCCAGTGTGATGCTTCCGATGTTGGAATCGGGGCAGTCATATTTCAAGAAGACCCTGACGGTGGCGAACATCCAATTGCCTATTATTCAAGAAAATTAACCCCAGCTCAGAAAAACTATTCTGTAACTGAGCGTGAATGTTTAGCGGTCGTGTCAGCGATTCAGAGATTTCGTCCATACATTGAGTTGATGCAGTTTGTAGTGATCACAGATCACTCAAGCCTTAAATGGCTCATGTCTCAGAAAGATCTTAGCGGTAGATTAGCGCGATGGAGTTTACAATTACAGTCGTTTAGTTTTCAAATTCAGCACCGAAAAGGTTCACAGAACGTTGTGCCTGACGCATTATCTCGATACACCGTAGACGCATTGGATAATTTTGGTTCATTTTTAGTCGATCTAGATTCACCAGAGTTCAGCTCTGATGATTATAGGGAATTAGTCCGCGTTGTTCAGGAGGAAAAATCTAGTTTACCCGATATCAAAGTTATTGACAATTTTGTATACAAAAGAACAAACGTATATAACGGCGACATTTTGCTTGAAGATCATGCCTGGAAATTATGGATGCCTGCTTCGTTAACCGAAAGCATAATTGAGAAAGCACATAGCCCACCCAGTATGGCTCATGGGGGCATTGCAAAAACAATTAGGAGAATTCGCGAATATTTTTATTGGCCTCATTTGAACATTCAAGTTCGAAACTTCATTAATCGTTGTGACGTTTGCAAGGAATGCAAACCAGCTAATACCATTCTCAAACCACCTATGGGTAAAGAAGCAGACGCAAACAGACCTTTTCAGCGTATTTTTATAGATTTTTTGGGGCCGTACGTTCGTTCGAAACGTGGCAATTGTTATATTTTTATTGTATTGGATTATGTGACTAAGTTCGTGCTATTGAAGGCAATGTCTAAAGCAAATGCTCGCAATGTAGTAGATTTTCTAGTAAAAGAAGTTTTTTATAAATTCGGTTGTCCGGAAACAATAGTTTCCGATAATGGACCACAATTTGTGGGCAAGGAGTTTGCAGCTTTAATGGAAACCTTTGAGATAAATCATTGCAAGACAGGAGTATATGCACCTCAAGCGAATGCGTCTGAGCGCGTTAATCAATCGATATTGTCAGCAATTCGTTCGTATCTAGGAGAAAATCACAACGAATGGGATCTACACCTCGGCGAAATAGAATGTGCACTACGTTCAGCAGTACATTCTGCTATAGGCATGACTCCCTACTTTGCGTTGTTTGGCACGAACATGATTACACATGCGTCGGCATACAAGATAGCCAGAAAATTAAACGTTGTGGATGAACCCGATATCAGGTTTGAGAACCGACACGATTTTATGGAAATCGTTCGCGATAAGCTAAAGGAAGGATTACACAAAAGCTATGAAGCTAACGCGAAGAGATACAACGTACGTGCGAGGATTGCTAAGTTTAAAGTAGGACAGGAAGTATTCCGCCGAAACTTTCAGTTGTCGGATTTTGCTAAACAAGTATCAGCAAAACTGTGTCGGAAATTTCTCAAGTGTAGAATTGTCCGAATGGTTGGAAACAGCCTATATGAGATTGAGACTTTACAGGGGAAACCATTGGGTGTATTTCACGCTAAGGATTTAAAGGCATAGCTTGACGTTTCACTTTTATCATATTCGCAATGTGATTGCGAATATGATAAAACTAAGCAGCACCGGGAAAGAGGGTGGTGTGCCATGTCAAGGCATTGTCACGGCACATTACTTATGTCAGGACACGAGTTAAGTCGAATCGAATTCGCCGTATTACACAGGATTACAACATTGCCACCAAGGTTGCATTTTTGGGGCACATTCACTTGAAGTAATGACAACTCCAGCCCACTTCATGTAATTTCCTATTTCCGGCATTTTGGTGTTTTTCTTTTGTGTTCTAAATTGATCGAGTTAAGACGTGCGCAACCAACTTCTTGGGCATCTGCCGTCGTAAAGTTTATATTGGCGCGTCCTGGTTTGCTTGTGGTCTTGGTCAAAGTGGAGGGACATCTCTCTCGGGGAAAAAGAAAACGTAAGTACCGAAATCGGTTCTAATGACTAAGTGGTAATAATAAATTTATACATGTGACAAAAAAAAATAGGACACCGAAGGTGGGCTAGGCCGTCGGAAGGGGGAAAGATAAAAAACAAAAGGGAAAATACGCGTGAACGTATGCGAAAGTGGCCCGGAAAAGGTTAAGTGCCAACAAAAGTAGTTATATCCATTATATGAGATCGCCGAATAAAACGCGGTGAACGGAAGGTAAACGTTGGAATCAGCAACCCGATCCGGTGGGATTGGCTTGAATGCGATTGGGCGAAATCTTTCAAGTAGGCGAAATCTTTCAAACTGTCTTTTGTAACATGTGTAAAACTGACTTAAGAAAAATTAAGTAGCAAGAAGAAATTCGGTAGGACGTGGAAGAGCCACAGGAGACCCGAAGTCGACCAACAACGACATAAAAAGCGCACGCCTGCCCTTAGAATCACATTCGGTCAGCCCAAGAACAATCAACCGGCTAAACGTTCGCAAAAAAAGATAATTATACACCTTGCATGTCATGTGTAGCCCCTCGCCAATCCGACCCGATCCGAAGAACATTCCACGGCAATCACAAAACTCTGTTCACACACCAACAATAGCCAACCTTAACGGAAAATCACCTTTAACCAACTTGCAATTTGCCAAATCTACGGACATCTTTAAACAACTGTTAAATAGCAACATCGGTAAGATACCCACACCTGGGGACATCTGTAAACAACTTTAAGGATCAAAAGCCCATGACAACGGGAAACCAACTTTAACAATTTGTAATCAACTTTTAATTTGCCAAATCTACGGACATCTTTAAACAACTGTTAAATAGCAACATCGGTAAGATACCCACACCTGGGGACATCTGTAAACAACTTTAAGGATCAAAAGCCCATGACAACGGGAAACCAACTTTAACAATTTGTAATCAACTTTTAAATTGCCAAATCGATGGACATCTTTAATCAACTTTAAAATATCAACATCCAGGGACAACCAGAATCAACAGCCAACCTGCGGAATTAAAAAGATAAGTAATACCATTTTAAAATTCCTTAATAGACCAAAGTGGAATATCCACTAGGATAAATTCCGAATAGAATTGTGTTTTGTGAAATACAGCCCAATCGGGGTATTAGAATCTCGTTTTTGCATTTTTTTTACAAGCCGAGTAAGGACAAAACTCGGGTATTAAAGATTGGAATTTTGAAATTCTCAATCGAACAAAATTTAATTCGGAATCGAAACACACCCCCATAAATTGAAAATTTGGATAAAATTTTGACATTTTTACAAAAACCAAGCCAATACTCAGTCCGTATAAATGTTGGAAATTAAATTAAGTTTTGAAATTTAAGTAAACTACATTGCAATAGCCCTTGTACAAGCGTCAAATTTTTCTATAATTAAATTGTTAAGTAAACCAATTAAAGCCATCCCAGTGCAAGGTCAAAGTTATTTTAATTTTGAATAATACGAAAGTCGGGACTAGGTGGTAACCGCGAAAGCTTCAAAGTAATCCATTCTTAAATTTGTAAAGAAATTACAGTTAAACACACCTCATGCAAAATTTCAGATTTGTTTTGAACGTACCGTTAAGAGTAAAGTAGACATACCTCATTAATATTTTGAATTGATAAAATAAAATAATTTTTGAAAAGGATTAAGTTTTAACCCTACCGGGGATCAAATCTGAAACCTTTGTAATTGGGAATTTACACGAAAATCAAACCCAAGTGTGATACGAAACAAACAAATCACCACGTATGGGAAGCTGGACGCAATTTAATGTAAAGAAGGCCCAACTAAAATCATACCACGTATGGAATTCAAAATTATTTTAACTTGGGAATTGCACGAGGGTCACTTTGGAAACACACCGCGTAGTTATATCGTATTGATTTAACTATAAACGTTAATTATTCAAACAAAAGAGCCCTTGTAATAATGTTAAAAGCTAAAAACTCTGAGTTCCTTTTTTTTGTTTGCTAAATAAAAACATACCTCACAACAATGGTACAATTATTGTAATTTTGATAATAAGTTCTAATCGAATCAATTGACAACCAGCCCAGTGTAAATTATGAATTTAACTCAATCTTGAATATTTAGTATGATATTTGTAAAACAGCAACAAACCTAAAAAAAAAAGGGAAAAAAAGAAAGTTAACAAAAGAAAAGGGAGGGAAACCCCTTACCCAAATAATTTGCGAAGTTAAGATTAGATTGTTCTCAAATCAAAATCAAATAACCCGTGCCTCGTACAAATAGCAACTTAATTTGTTTTTAAATTTTAATGTCATATATGTACACTGAAACAACCCTCGTGTAAGCCTCAGACATATAATTTTGTTGACGTTTCACTATTTCAAGAGACAAAGTAAAGCATACTTTCTAAAAATTTAAAAATATTTTAGGTTGGAATTTGTAAGAACTCCCGGGGATCTCTAATACGTCTACATCATTAAGTATGTTTGTTGTTAACTGTAAGCAAACCCAGTTGAAACCTATCCTGTAAATTTTTTTTTGTTTTTTTTTGAAATTTCGATTGGTAGTGCTTTAAATGAAATGTACCTATAAGATATTGTAACTAGTCGTGTCCCGTAGAGTCTTAGAACCCTTTGCGGTCACCCCGTTGATTGAAGTTTTTTTATATTGTAATTTGAAAATAGTTTTGTCCGGTTCATTATGAACCTATTTGAACGTCGGTAAGAGTGACAGTTTAGGCAGGATGAATTACTAGATTCCATCAGTATTAGCGCTAATATAGGTGTTTGAGTATCTTTGTGAGCCAAATTTTCCCTCTGACGACATCAATATCTTCAGTAGTTATCACATTAGTGTTTTAAATTACCTTAAGCATAACTATTATTGATTGAACACTACTTAAGCTATTTTAAGATTTTTATAATAAATTTTGTTTTGAAAATGATATTGAATTTTAAAATGCAAACCGGTTTTATTTTGAGAATGGAAGTGTAAAAGGGTTAAGGTAGGTATTTGGTGGTGAAAATTCGTTTTAGGGGTAGCTATATCGTACGGCTAATATGCTACCATGGTCGAGCATCAGGATGGATGCTGAGGGAGGGCCAGCCAGGGATTTAATAACATCTAAATCCCCAAAACAAAAAGGTATTGTATCTCGCGTTTGGTTTCGGTATGTATCGGTTTCATTTCGTTTGCGCCCCGTTTTCTTTTTTTTGTGATTTAGGCAAATACACTGGTACATAAAATAATGTTTTATGCACGTTCATTTGCAACGAACACCCGCCCATGCCCGACGAGTCATAGCCCGGCTGAAAAGTAGTTAGTTACCAGTGTGACAAATGGACAGTGCACGCGAACCGTGCGTGTGGCAGCGGCCACTATCGCATTGAATCGTGACAGGTTTATTGATTGTAATGGAGGTGTTGGAATTTTGATTGTTTTACATAAGCACTTGAAATTTAATTTTTGATATCCCTATTTTTTTAATTGATTTACATTTTCTTCCTTTTACTTCTGTTTTTCATACTTTTTGTCAAGAATTCTTCTTGAAGTCCAAAGTATATTTTTCTGTTTTTTCTTTTGTGTCTTTCTTTTTTCGTTGAACAACAATACTAATTTAAATAAATAATTTTAAAAACACGATTCTAAACTGTATTGCAGGGAGCCAAATAGTGTATTTTACAAAGAACTGATTAGTTTTACATATTATGTATATCAGGGTGGGTCAATTTTTTTTGTAAGTAGGCGTATAGCAAAAACGTAATCTACAATAAATTCTAAGAAAACTTGACTAAGAAAGTATGGGTCTAAAATCAAAACCTAGCTCCCGCCGAGAGACATAATGGAATCTTGAAAATTGGTTTCAAAAAATAATAGGTAATGAGAGAAAAATACTGTTTTATGCAAAAATTACACATTTAATGTTCCGTACTCAAAGAGTGAAAATGAAACCTTATTACTGAGACTTCTTTGTACGTGCGTCTATCCATCCGTCTGTCCGTCCGTCCGTCACAGTGCCTATTCTCCGGAACGGTGAGGAAATAGTAAGAACTAAAGAGGTAAACTTAAGACAGAATATGTAGAGTTAGGTGGCCGCTACAACAACAAACACTAAAAAAAAACAAAAATAGGAAGGCTTACAGGAGTCCCCATAGAAGAAACTGTATTTTGGAGCATGGCATTGTTTTTGTGCAAGTGCATTTACTGATATAAAATATATCATTCAACGATGTCTCAAATACTGAAATGTATTACATCTTGATATGTTTTTTACACCTCTTTATGATATTTGTTGAGAAATATATTCAGTTTTCTTAAAATGCTTTTTCTATTTATCAGTGCAATATTAATTTTTTCCCAAATTTCAATTATTTTGTTTGCAATTATCGGAGAAAATCTTGAATACGATTGTTGTTTTTTTTTTTGATTTTTCTTTTTCGCGTTCACTTAAGAAAAAATAATACTTTAAAATATCACGATAACTTGGCAAATTTAATCCACTAAATTCACTTGGCATGCCAATGATACTAGCGTTCTGATTAGTCAGATAACTTGCCCCGTTAGAGTCAATCGACATCGCTGATGATTCCATAATTTAATGATTACTTTTTTTTAAAAATAAATTAACCCACGCTTACTTTTTGAAAGTTAACTATCAATATCAATGCATAAGTCAATCAAAACAAATGTTTAACACCAAGTTTTTATAAAATGCATTAACGGTAAATTTTTACAAAGACTAGAGCTATTAATAACATTGAATTCTAATTACTCTTACGGGGCTTAAAAATATCATTCTCTTTTTAAATCTTCGTAATTCGTATAAAAATTAAAACATTATATCGATCCAACAACAATGTTCCATACATCTTGATCAATAGTTAGTGAGAACATAATAATTTATTTGTAATCAAATAAGGTTTAAAAAATGCAATAAAAAGGTCCAAAAAAGCAACCATATTTGTGTTTTGTGCGTGGATATACCAGATGTTGCTACTTTTTTATTTTTCATAATCAAGCCTCTCGGCGGGAGCTAGGTTTTCATTTTAGACCCATACTTTCTATGGGTAATTTTCTTAGAATTTTACGTAGATTTTGATTTTGGTATACGCCTGTCACGTTTTTCTCCCCCGAACAAATTGACCCACCCTAATGTATATGCTTATCAAAACAATTGGCATACATTCCAACGTGGCGTTAGGCGAATTGATATTGTGTGCATATCAATTTCCCAAAGGCGTCTTGATATTGTGTATGTATATTAGTTACCCAAAAGATATTTATATTAGTCTTACGATAATGTAAGAATAGAAACAATGTCTATGCAAAGATATCCAGGCATCAAACATATTGATCAAAAGCAATATGTTTGCCGATTTTTTTTCAACAACATATTCAAAGCAACAGTACGATACATCAACTGAATACCCGTTTTCTCTGATGGAACATCAGGCAATATCATTTTCTTCTATTGATACTTCGCAGGTTGTTTTATCTTTAAAAACAATAAAATCATCATTGAGAAGTGGACCTGATGGCATCCCTGCTTGCGTTTTAAAAAATTGTGCTCATGCTTTGGCTACTCCTTTGGCTATTATGTTTAATGTGTCATTTAAATACGGATATTTTCCCCAATTTTGGAGGAAATCCTATATCATACCGATATTTAAATCAGGAAACAAGTCGGACATAACGAATTATAGAGGCATTGCCAAATTGAGTGCGATTCCTAAACTTTTTGAAAAATGCTTAACAGACTCTCTCTTCCACAGTGTATCCTCAGTGATATCACCATACCAGCATGGTTTCAGAAAAGGTTGTTCTGCAGTAACAAATATTTTACAACTAACAACTCTAACAAATCGAGGTTTTAAGGATGGACAACTAATGGACGTTATTTATACTGACTTCAGCAAGGCTTTTGATAAAATCAACCATAACCTTCTTCTCACTAAGCTGAATTTATTAGGGTTTACTAGCAACGCTTTGAGTTGGTTACGGTCGTATCTAACCTGCAGAACACAGTGTGTTATTCTTGATAATACCATCTCCAATGAAATTTGTGCTAGCTCCGGTGTCCCCCAAGGAAGTCACTTAGGCCCTTTGCTATTTTCGCTTTTCATAAACGATTTGCCGCTTGTAATGAAGCATTGTAATATTTTAATGTACGCTGATGATGTTAAGATGTTTCTCAGCTACAAATTATCTTCAGATGGGGCGTATTTGCAGCAGGATTTAAATAGTTTTTACGCATGGTGTAAATATAACCAAATGGAGCTAAACTTAAAAAAATGCAAGCACATGCGATTTTCTAGAAATTGCACTTCAATGATACACTATTTCCTGGACGGGTATCAACTAGAGTTAGTTGGAGAATTTCTAGATCTTGGTATTCTACTTGATCCTAAGTTAGATTTCTGCAAGCATATAACAATGACGATAAATAAAGCTCGCGGTGTGCTTGCTTATATTAAACGATGGTCTAAAGAGTTTACTGATGCCAATGTTACGAAACAACTATACACATCCCTAGTAAGACCAATTTTGGAGTATGGGTCTATTGTCTGGGATCCTGAAATTAATATGCACATAGACCGAATAGAATCTGTTCAAAAGCAGTTTCTCTTATTCTGCCTGAGGAGCTCATTTGGTCGTTATTCTGGGAATCTTCCTTCGTATACTGCGAGGTTATCATTAATTAAACTACCTACCTTAAAAAGCCGAAGGACTATGCTAAATGTTGCATTTCTAATTAATTTGATTAATGGCGATGTCCTCTCCGACTTCCTTCTTCGTAACATAAATTTTAATATTCCACGACGTTTTACCCGACACCTAATTCCTCTGTACCTTCCTGTTGTTCAAACAAATTATGCTGATGCTGATCCTTTGAGGAGAATATGCAAAAATTTCAATGAATTGTATAGCTTAATCGATTTTTCTATTAATGTAAAAGTAATTAAACGCAATATTATCCTGTTTTTAAATACTTAATATGTATGTCTAAACAAAATTTTTTCGTTAATAATCTTGTAATATATAGTAGTCTGTAAGGATTAATATCCATAGATGTAATCAAATAAATAAAAAAAAAAAAAAAAAAAAAACTGAAACTACATCTTGTACAACAATGCAAACATACTCATTAGTTAATAGCTCTGCTTCTTTACTTTTTGGGTAAAGTTCGTGCAAATGAGAGCAAGCATAAATTTCTCTCATAAAAAGACAACATTACACGAAAGTACGGGAACAGAAAAAACAAAATTTTAAGCACGAAATAAAAATTCTGTGGTTTTGACAGTCTTTACAACGCCAACAAAAATTGCGCCACTTTTGAAAAATTTTATATTGGCTCTAGAATTAAACAACTTTTACTAAAAATAAAACAAAACAAACACTTTTACAATAACTAACATTATGTTTTCCTAATACTTCAGTAAAAAACTTTTTATTTAAGTACATTGTTTTATTCCATAACACTTTTTCCAGAATTTGGATCATGAACTTTTTTCCTTTTTTTTGGTTTTGTTTATGTTTTACAGCTGTTTGACAATTTACACAATTTGCACGAAGAAAAAGTCTGGACTGTTTCGTGCAAGAAGAAGAAGAATTTTATTCTCTCAAATCCGCTCTCATTTACACAAATTAAAAGTACGGGAACGCTTTTCGTGCAAATTGGGATCCCGAGGGATCCCAAAGTAGAGTAAAGAAACAGAGCTAATATGAAGACTAATGAGTCGCTTGAATGAAATAAGGCAAATTGATGTCATGGATCAATTTTTATTCCGACGTTCTATTACAAGGTTCAATTGACGGCATACTCCATCATTGGAACAAAGGTTAGACCAAGATGGTATAGGTTTTTACCCAAAAAAAGAAGAAAGGCAATTCGGATGTATTTTATATCATGCAAGAATTCGTTGGCGATGTAAAAAATTTTTAATAACATTATGTATTGAATAACAATGTTCTAAAATTTTTCACCTATATCCCGCCGCTGTACTCAGTTGAGTACACCCCTCCTACTCCAATCATTCCTAATTTTTAAAAATTTTGTATACCTTTATGCTGCTTTTGTGTGCAAATATAAAACAAGAGTCAAACACTACCTAATGTGTGATCATCATGAAGATTATCTCCAAGCAACGAACATTTGCGTTGAGGAATTAAATAGAAACCTAGTAATTTCATCGTTATACTCCCCGCCTAGATTTTCAATATCTGAAAGCCAATATTATAAATATTTTAAATCATTAGGACCGTGTTTCCTAGCCGCTGGCGACTATAACGCTAAACATACTTTCTGGGGGTAACGACTTATAGCACCAAAAGGTCGTTTTTATTTAACACAATTTCTAAAATGGATTTAAATGTGGTAGCGAGCGGTCAACCAACTTATTGGCCTACTGATCATCAAAAAATTCCAGATGTCATTGATTTTGGCGTGGTTAAAAACATCCCCATAGAAACGATTCATGTTGAAGTTTCCTTGGAATTATCTTCCGACCACACACCTAAAATTGTTACTATAATGATACCCAATAGAATTGTATCTCCGACTGGTTACTTAGCGTAGACAGCTACGCAAATTAATTGGTTAATATATAAAAAATATCTCAGTACCCATTGCATAGAAAATATTCCGCTCAGTACTCCGGAGTATGTATACATACGTATACGTAGATCGCTCTATTGACAATTTTGACAGTTTTTTTAAACTAGCTGTTTGTTCTACATTCCAATATTGCCCCCAAAAAAACAAAACATTAAAATATATTCCACAGATGTCGAGCGTCTCTTGTCTGAAAAAAGGAGGGCTCGAAGAGAGTTGCAATAGCACAGATCCCCTCAACTTAAGAACTTACTAAAAGAGTGTACAAAAAGACTAAGAAAGTTATTGTAGCCTCATAAAGCGGCTTCTCTGGAAAAATATCTTAAGGAACTTGATGCAACTCCACAATTAGACTACTCATTATGGCGTGCAGCTAGAAATCTCAAAAGGCCAGTTGTCTCTAAACCACCATTAAGAAACTTGAATGGAAGTTGGGCAAGAAATGATGTTGAAAAAAGAAATCTGTCTGTTAATCATTTGAAAAACGTTTTTTTCCCAAATATATCTCACGATATTGCGGTCGAGTTACCACCTGTTGCTGCTAGCGCAGCTGTTCCTCTAAGATTTGAGATGAGAAAAGGCTATTTGTGATTTAAACCCCAAGAAGGCTCCTGGTTTTGATAAGATCAGCAACAAAATGCTTTTGGAGTTACCCAGCATAGCAAAGAAAATTATTCTTTTAATTTTTAATGCAATTTTACGCCTTGAATACTATCCTCAAAAGTGGAAGGTTTCATTAGGCACCATGATACCTAAATCGGGAAAGGATCACACAAAAGTTGAGTCATATAGGCCTAAAAGCTTACTTAGCTGTTAGCGTCAAAATTAACGCCAATTTTAAATGAAAATAGATGTATTCCTTACCACCAATTCGGCTTTAGAAGAGAACACAGCACAATTGATCAAACCTATCGTATAGTAAGCGCAATAAGAAAAACCTTTGAAGAAAGAAAATATTATTCCGCTCTCTTCATCGATGTTTCTCAAGCTTTTGATAAAGTCAGGCATGAAGGCTTGTTACATAAATTGAAGCTTAACTTACCAGTAAACAAACACAAGCTGTTAAAAAGCTACTTAGTCGGTCGGAAGTTTATTATTAAGGAATGGGATTATTTAAGCTCCCCTCAGCTAATTGACGCTGGAGTCCCTCAGGGAAGCATCCTGGGCCCACTTTTATACTTAATATATACCTCGGATATGCCAACAAACAACTACACCCAAACTTCAACATTTGCTGATGATACAGCTTTTCCAAGCGTGCACGTCAAGAAGCATCTCGATACCTACAGGATCATATATTTCAACTCGAACTATGGTTAAAGCAATGGAGGATAAAGGTCAATGAGCAAAAATGCGCACATATAACATTCACCTTGCGTCGGGAATCTTGACCCCCTATTAAAATCAATAATCAAATAATACCTCAAATTCGCATGTAAAATACCTCGGTATTCATCTAGATCGCCGTTTAACGTGGAAAATCCATATAGAGGGAAAATTAACTCAAATGAAACTAAAAGCCATCCAAATTCATTGGCTTATTGGAAGAAACTCTGTCCTTAGTCTCGACTGCAAACTTCTACTTTTCAACTCCATCTTAAAGCCAATCTGGTGCTATGGAATTCAGTTATGGGGCACTGCCTCGGCCACTAATATCGAAAAAATTCAAAGGCGCCAAAATAAACTTCTTCGAATAATCACAGCTGCCCCTTGGTATGTTAAAAACTCAAATATTCACAAGGATCTCAATGTTCCATTAGTTAAAACTGTGATTACGAAATATGCAGTAAAATATTTACTTAAAAAGGCTCGAAGTATTTTAAATGATAGCGGCTACACTCGCTTAAGAAGAAGAGACACTGTAGCACTTGTTTAATTAGATGAGCGATAAGCACTTTTATAAGTGAACAGAACCCGTGATGAAAAAATTTCTGTCTGGCACTGGCAGGACATAAAGTATTAGTTTAAGATTTGATTAATTATTGTGAGTTCATATTTAATATATGAAGATTCAATAAATAAATAATGAAAAAAAAACCATCATGTCTCATTTTAATAAAAAGTTACTTTGTAAATAAATTAAATAAAATATTTTTTTAATCGGATATAATCATATGTAGTATATGTATTTTACGAATTCGATTAATAAATTTAATGAAATGTAAAAACAATTACTTTGAACCCATGGAAAATATTTTTGGTTCATGCATTTCACTTAATTTAAGCTGCAACAAGTTATTAAAATTCTGGGAATCATCCAAATTACAAACTAAATTGTTGGGTATAAGACAAAGCTCGGACGTACCATCTGAATATGTAAAATAAAATAAATTATATTAAATTTAACACACAAAATAAAAATACTTACCAACAACTAAAACTTTAATAGCTTTCGTACGTCTATTAATATAGTCGACTTTACCAGCCATAAAATTAGTATGTACAACATTTTTACTTTTATTTTTATACGGCACCTTTATAGGAAATATATAAAAAATATATAATATATATGTATGTATATAAAACATACGTAACACGGAAAGTTCAAAGGGATGTATGTGCAGAAAATAAGTTTTCGAGAAAACAACTTTAAAGTTAAAAAATTGATTCTAATGCACCTGAACTCTTTTATGGCTTGAAACTCGTAACCCGGGGGTTTTAGAGGTAGCTGATTACGATTCTGGTATTAGATTTTAAAAATCCAAAACGGCGGATTTTTTTTAATATTATTGGATGTGCTTGAAACTCATCACTTAGGGGTTTTCGGGGTCGTTGATTACGAATCTTGTATTCGATTCTGAAAATTAATAATGGGGAATCCAATATGGCTCACATTTTGTAATATTATTTGATTTGATTGAATCTCGTCACTCAGGGGTTTTCTGGATCGCTGATTACGAATCTGGTATTAGATTATTAATCTAAAGTAAGTATTTCAAAACTCAAAATGTCGGAATTTTATATAACATATTAAGCGGATTTGCTTAAAGCTAATTACTCTGGAGTTTCGAATTTACTGATTAGCTGTTAGTGTCAGAATTGTAAAAATCGGAATAGTTCATTCAATATGCCGAATGTTACTTATTGGCAAAAGTATTCTTTTAAGAAGAGAGCTTTGATTTCAATATTGTTTAAAGCTTTATTTATTTTATTTATCAACAGAATAAATTCTGAGACTAAATATGGAAGTGGACGTTGGCAGTATGCTTTTATTTAACTTACAATGTACTAGGGCATTCATGCGGTTAACCGTTAATCGGTTAACCGATTAATTACTACCCGATTAACTGATCGGTTAATTTAAAATTGGCTATTTTCGATTAACAATTAAACCGGTTAATTTCAGTCTATTAACCTATTAACCGATCTAACAAAATTATAAAATTTAACCAATTGAGCTGAAATTTTGTATACACGTTCAATTTGGATGACAATGCATGGTTAACTGGGTGACGTTATTCTAAATTAAATATGGCGGCCACGCACAACATGACGGACTAGTAATTTTTAATGCACTTCTACAATATGGGTATCAAATAAAAAGGAGTTGCTAAGCACAACTTGAAAAATAAAGTGACGTTACTCTAGATACAGTATTCATTTCAGTTTTTTTATATGTTGGAAAATTGGAAAAGTGGAAAAATGTAATTTTTGTTACAACAACCACAAGAAAAAAAATTCCACCAAAAGGTTACATTTTTGTCAAACTATAACCAAGTGTAAAAAAGTCAGGATAAAAAGATGTAAATTTCCACTATAAACGTCAAACGAAATGATGTTGCCATTCACAAAAAATTGCTCATTTTTAATACAAAGTACGAAAAATTACATCTCTTTTCATAAACTCTTGAATTTAAATTTAAACATTTTAAACATAACTTCTTTGACTCAATTTACATGATGAATTTTAGACGTTTTTTTTAGACGTACGGCCCATTGTTCCAACTTGGAACCATAGGAATCAATATATATAATTTTAGACGTCATTTTTTGTTTGATAGCAAGCGGTGTTGTGCTCTGTGGCGGTGTAGAGAAGAAAGAGGAAGAGAAAACAGAAATCATGTCTATTTTTCTACCCCTCTTTCTTCTCTAAGCCGCTTGCTACCAAAAAAAAAATGACGTCCAAAATTCATCATGTACATTGAGTGTTTCTCATTTAACTTTCAAAAAGAAAATGATTAACACATGCAAGTAGTGGCATGCCACTACTGTATACATATTATCAAAGAAAATTTGTTCGAAATAGTCGAATCTCATGCCATTGGCTTTTGTGATTACACATGTCACTGCGAGTTCATTTTCAAAATGTCGTTGAAGCGTCAACTTGAGCAAATTTGTTTACTTCTCAAATTAAAAAAAAGTGCCAGAAAACAAAACAGAGTTACCGAGTTAATCATGTTGGCTCATTTTTGGGGAAATTTTTTCATTTATTTATATAAGCATTTTTTAAACAATATTAATGCTCTATAATTAACAAACTTGCTTTTATTAATGCGCGTTTCAAAAATTAATCATAATAATACATACATTTATTAAGTTAAAACTTTTATTACAATTTGACAATAATCCAGTAAATTTGCATTAAATTTTTAACAGGGTAACATTGCTTATCGTTTTGACATTTAGTGGCATGCAAGTGCCAAATTTCCACTCGCATGCAATTTTTGCTGCCACTGGAGCTATTGAGTGTATTAAGTTTTTCGAACTGGCAGTCGCATGCGTAAATGCTGGGTAAAAAAGAATTAAAAAAAGAAATGAAATGAATGAAGTAAACATTTCTGCAATTTAATATTTCAAAGTTTATATTGTATTGTTTTAATAAAAATGTATCTTATTTTCGTAAATATTATCAATTTTAGTTAATGATGTGACAATTAAATAAATTTATTAATTCACTTTTTACACTTATTTGACATATTGAAAATATCAATTACTTCCACGAATTATTTGGCAGTTTTTTTTTGACAGTTTGTACTTTTTACAAAAAAAAATAAAAAAAAACCAGTTCACGTGAATTAGAGTGTAATTTTTCTTTTTTCCATTTTCCAACCAAAAAAAAACTGAAATGAATACCCTTAAAAAAACTGAAATGAATACCTTTAATAAAAAAAAAGAAAAAAACATTTTTTAAACAAGCTTTTATTTAATAATTGCGACAAGCGAGAAGAAATTGTGTAATAACGTTATAAGTTGATAGTAAAAGTTTTAAAGCAAACAATTATTTTTTTTCTTTTTAGCGCATTCAAATAAAAGCTTTTTTTTAAAAAAGGTTTTTTACTTTTAACTTATTAGTAATTCTGTAACTTTTTTACGACAAAAATTTGTTGTTAAGTAGAAAATTTCAAGTAAAAATTTAAAAAATTTACTACTTAACGACAGATTTTTGTCGTTAAAAAGTTACAGAATTACCCTACAGTTCTATTGTGATGTTGAAATGTTATAAAATTGAAAAAAAAACCAAATAAATAGTGAAGTCATAAATCTGCCGTTTGTTTCATTAAAAACATCGGATATATATATGTATATCTATTATAATCATGTATCTTAAATTTTCAGTAGCTAACTCGATTAATTTTTAAAAATCTAGTCCGCCAAATTGGATCCTTTTTGAATTTTAAAAATCGATTAATTAAAAACAAAAATACTAATCCGCCATTTTGGATTTTTAAAATCTATTGCCAGATTCGTAATCAGAGACCCTGAAACAGTGATGTTAACTTTTATTTTTTCATTACCTTACGGCCCTCTAAAAATTACCGTTTTTGATTCGAAATTACCGTACGCAAAGGGTTTTAATCAAAGCATTAATGTGCTGTTTATAAATGACAGGCGATTGATTGTGAAGTAAAATTTATATGAAAAGCAGTCAGTCCATCGCCTGTCCTTTAGAAACAGCACTATTTATTAACAATTTATTAAAGTGTTTTAAGAAAAATTTAAATTGAAATTTTGTCTTAAAATACTTTCGGTTAAATTATTATATATTTTATGAATACGACATTAAAATAGTTCTGAATATTTTTATTTAATACGTTTAGCACACATATGCATGTGAAGAACATTAAAAAAATAATGTTTATAAACTATAGTTTAATTCATTGAAATTTATACTTTAATAAAAATAATTTTTGAATTGTTACAGTCACAAGAAAAATCAATTCATACGTACTTAAACCAAGGCAAAGCGGTGTCAATAGTACGATAAGTACAAATTTTTTTAAATGAAGTACAGAATGCTTGATTCAAATACAGAATATTCCCTGATCCGTACTTAAAATAATCCGAAAACTATAGTAAAATTTATCACATTACGGCTATTTTATATGTTTAAAAATGTTTGAATTTTAAACCAAAAAAAAATTTAAAATAAAATTAATAATATACAAGAGTAATTTTATTTTCCATATTTTGCACTTATTGGTGTTACAAAGACACTTGCAGAATGATAATTTTCCTAATTTTTTGGTATAACATTATCTATTTTTAAATTGAAAAACACCTCTCAAAAGCTAAAATTATAAAACTTGCATGCATATGTAAGTATATCGTTACCTAAAACGCAAAAGGCCCTATCTAACATTTTGAAAATGTTACAGTAAAAGCAAAAAAACTATTTAAAATTATAAATTGGTGAATTGCCTTAAACTATTTATAATTTATGTTTCTTCTTTTTTCTTGTAAAACTTAACAGTTGTTTTGACAATTGACAGTTTGTATATTATGCATGCTGTTAATATGGTCTTTTAGCGATTGTCATCATTTGTAGATAAGGCCTTTTATTTTTTGTTAATAGGATCACTAATTTTGATCGAAAGATCCCAAAATATTTTTAGCCATTTGTGCTGGTGCAATACATCGGAACCAATGAAAAAGTCGTTATTTTAATTTTTGGTTAGTTAGGGCCTTTTGCGTTTCCGATAACGTAATGTATTGTAAAAATCCAAATTTCTTTAAATTACCGTATTGTAAATAAATTACCTTGCTACCTTTTGCAGCCCAAAATTACCTTAAAAAAGGGTAATTACCGTACGGTTAACATCACTGCCCTGAAAATACTATAGTGACGAGTTTCAAGTAAATTAGATCGATCGATTGCAGAAAAGTTTGTCACATCGGATTTGTTTTTCCTTTTTTTTTTATCAAAATGTGTATATTTTATAGATAATTTATGACAATACCAATGCAGTTAGAAAGCTGCGGATTTTTGCATAATAAAGATCGTGTTGTCTATTTACAATATTATTGTTTATGTTAGTCGCTATATTATTTCTTTATTTCTCGAAATTATTCAGTAAATGGCACAATTGTTTCAATTAAAATATGGCGCAACTTTAATCGTGTATTGTTGCCAACACATTTCACTTTTTTTCGATGTGCAATAAAAATCAAAAGGACTTTGCTTCTTGCCAAAATATTGTGCCATTTTCGAATATCACATACACATTGAATAATTATATTGCAAATGTATGAACCGCTTAAAAATCATCAAAAAAGTAAAAATAGATTTCTTCGACCCTTTTCACTTTCCCTGTCACATAATTAAAAATCATGTTACTTGCCTTAAAAATTAATATATCCCCAATTTGTGGCATATCTCTTAAATTTGTTGACATTGGCAGCATCTTTTCCACCGTTATATCTTTGATATGGTGTTGAGCCGAATTATTTAACGTGGAGTTGCAATTACTTTCAGTCTCATTTAAATCTATTATTGTGGATATTTCCTCAACATCTGAATCCGATATATTGTTAATATCTTCATCATTGGAAGTTAAATCGAATTTGTCCTGCAAACTTTTGACATCTTCAACTTTTACGGTTAAGTCATGTTTTTCCCGGGCACTGTTTTTTCCATCATCTGCAATTAAATCATGTTTTTCTTCCATTTCTTCTTTTGCATTTATTTTCATTGTTTGGTTATTCGGTTCCACCTCATTTTCGTCTATATCAATACTCAGATCAACACAATCCACTGTCATGATAGATTCACTTAAATTTTTTTGTTGCAATTGGGATTTAATTTGTGATTGAGTGCTATTAGTATTTTCAGTTAATTCCATGTCGTTGCCGCTGGCTTGTTCTTCGCTAATATATTGAACGGTTATAGCACCGGCCGTTGTGACGTTTGTACTGTTTAAAGAACTTTTTTCAGTTAGAGAATCTGTCTGTTTAGCAGTTTCGGTAGATGTTTCCATAAATGTTTTCAGTTTCTCGACTTCATTTATAAAATTATCCACAGTGATTGAGCATTTATCCCTAATTTTTTTTTGTGAAGGTGGCGAAAGTAAAATATCTTCTTGTATTTCAACTTCCTGCTTCTTTCTGGCATTGGTAACTATATTTTTAGATATTAAGTGGAAAATTCTTGGTTTTTGATTCTGACTGCCATTCGTGACATTACTCAGTGGACAGCGAAATATAGCAATTGTTTTTGGTTCTTCCCCTTTTTTTGGTATTAACTTTGAGCCTACTTTATTTGAGGGACTTACGATTTTACCAGATTCATCGAAATATACATGAGCTTTGCCAGGTTTTGGTTTTTTGAAGGGATTATTTGGAGAACTTGTTAACCTATTTAAATTGTTCCGTTGTTCTAGAACTTTACTTTCATTTAAAAATGTCGATGATGGAATGCTGGACGTACTTCCCATCATTTCATCGTGTACTGTTTGTAAAAAATTTTTAAATTAAATACAAAATCTACCTAATTTTGCACAAATTATCTAAACTTAAATTCGAATTCTTTAAAAAATATGATTTTTGGCGGAAAGATGAAAAACTAAAAAAATATACATACATATACATACATAGATCGAAAAATTAAAATAAATTTTTGGTTTTTTTATCGAATTTTTCGCGTGTTGTTTTATATTTTCTTGTTATTTCATATATTTGCGATTGTTTATTTCAGTTTTAATGGTTTTAAAATGTGAAGTTAATTATTTTCAAAAAAATAAATGAATGAAGGTAGGTATGTAGGTATAAACAATAAATACTGTTATTTTAACTTACATGTTTTCTCTACGTTATCCTCCTCAGCTACCATAGCTTTTTTATTGTTTGGGGTGGAAGTATTACGTATTTTAGGCTCTTCTTCGAAATTCCCTTCGACCAACGTGTTTTTTTCTAAATTAAAGGAATTTTCACACATTTCAGATTCACCTGAATGAATTTCCATTACTTTAGGTTCTTTAGAATCAGATGACACTTTGGACATTTTAGATATTTTATTTTTGGATTTTTTACTTTTAATTTCTTTGTTAGAAACTTGTAATTGTGGTAGTAGTGGTGTTTTTGATGGAGATGACATGTTATCATTGGCAGTTGCGACATCCGAAATGGCATTTTTATTACTACCCTTAGAACGTTTAGCCTTGATGAACAAATTATCGGAAGCAAAGTTGGTTTCCATTGTATTGTATTTACGTTTCTTTCTTGAATCATCTGTTTGTTGTTGAAATTCATTTGGAACAAATGCTCTTAATGTGAAAGGCAAAATAGGTACTTCGTTTTAATATTTGCTAAATGGGAAATAAATTGGTACATACTTAACATCATCACAAAATTTGATTATTTCAATGGACTCTTGTGGTGGCAACAAGCAACTATCTCTAAGGAATCTCACAGATTCAATATCAAATAACTGCTCCACTCGTTTCTGCAGACACGCTACCGTTTTCCAATTGAAATCCACCAGAACATATACCATTTTACGTTCATCATTGAAAAATGATGATAAATCAATTTTTATAACTTTTTTATTCATGACTTATAATTTAATTCAAATCACTTTTTTAGAAAGAACAATGTCGCAAAGCTAACCCGCACAAATTATATTATATGTGTGGATGTATACAACATAGACCTGTGGTATACAAAACACAGCCATAAGATACAAAATCTGTAGTGCAGATTAATTCAATCAGCTGTCTCCAAAGTGGCCATTTACATGGTGTGCTTTTTGTCACTGCGATTCTTATTTGTTTGGTGCGATTTTTATTGCATCAATTATTGAGTTTATGGTAAGAGGCAGGGCTGCCAGATAATTTTGTGAAGAAATCGTCTATTTCCTAAAAAACATGAAAAAATTGTCTTTCTCGTTTTAAAATAATCGTGGTATACCACACATACACGTTTGTACCTTTTGATTTGTATATGTAGTAGTAAGTTTTTGACAGCTTAAAAGAAATTTTACAAAAACAAAATGCATTTGGTTTTTTGTTTTTGTACAAGTAAGCAGACCCGATAGATGGTCCTTGATACCCAGCTAGCATTTTTAATCGTGTTAAGCGGCCCATACACTTGCAATATTATTGTATATGATACTAGCTGGCCCGACAGACGTTGCTCTGTCGAAATTAGAAAAAATGTTTGCGTTCGATTTTTAAAATCCGTTAAAAAAAGGAAAAAAAATATTAATAGAAACTGGGAATTATTTCCTTCTGAAGGTTACTTTATATTATATTCAACATTTTTTATTTTTCGAATTTATTCTATGAGCTAAATTTCAGTTATGTATTTTATAAAGCTTTTTTGTAATAGTCATATTCATTCAATTTTTCAGAAATGACTTTATACACTATCAATACAATAGTCTGATGTTGGATTTTCATTGGTTTGCACATTTAATGGCAACTTAAGTGCTGAATGAGCAGTTCGACCACCTGCCAACAATGTAGATGAAACTCCTGACGATGCGAGTGCAAGTACAATATAATTCTGCGAGCCTAGTCTCACCGGGAGCGTCTAGAAAATAAATCCCTCCTGCTTCATCTTTCGCAGGATTCAACCGTGAAACATTTGTTCGAACTGATTCTTTTAAGGCATCGCAAAATCGGTGTTACTGTTTTCCGATTTTAGATTAAAAGAAAAAGTGGGTGTAAAAGTAGGCGTGGTAAATTTTTCTTTCGACGAAAACTTACATAAAATGGTTTAATACGAACATTTGAAAGAAAAATTAGTCAAATCGATAGAACCGTTTTCTAATTTTAGGTAAATCGAACAAAGTAGGCGTAATAGTGGGTACGGCAAAATTGTCTTTCCGTAAGAACCTAAGTTGGACCATGGCGATCATAGGTCAAGCCGTTCTCAAGTTATGCGATCAGCTACACACATTTAATTTTTATTATATATATTGGATTTTGCCACGCCCCTCCGCCCACAGACAAAAATCAGACTTCACAGTGTCACCCGCCTGAATATTCTGAAGATTCCCTGAAAATTTCGTCAAAATCGGCCCAGCCGTTTTGGAGTCCATACGTTACATACATACATACAGACATCCTGTTTTGAATATATGGATTTGCCATATTATTTCCATATTGTCCTAGGTTAGGTTAAGAAGGGTTATGTGCCCAAGGGCACATTTCCACTTTTCAACTTTCATTCAATAAAAAGGTGAACGTAACCTATAGAAATAACATAAACAGCATTGTACAATGTTTCCAACACATTTAATTTTCTTTTTGTTGTGCAATAAAAATCAAAAGTCTTTTGATTGTTGCCAATGTATTGTGCCCCCTTCGAATATCACATACACATTGGCGATATAATTGTACAATACGTAAAATGTAACAATTTTATTGCAAGTGAATGAGCCACTTAAGAGCTACTGGGAGTCTAATGAAGATGGTTTTTGATCGTCGATTAGCGCATTTTTTGAACGTAGAACATTCTTCACACAGAAGAAACTGTAACAAGAGTGAGATTCTTCCATAACATTTACTTTTTTTACTTCCATAACATGGCGAAAGACGCTTACTTTAATCGTTGTTAATTATCTGACGAGTCTTTCAAAAAGCATATATCGTATGAGACTCATGTAGATATTATCTTACAACTCGTAATATGCTCTTACATACTTGTTACAAATATGATTTATACAAAGAGTCGCAGAAGGTTTATTTGAAAATGGTTTGAAGAAAGATAATCAAAGAGTAACATTGTGTTTTTGTACTGTGAAAATAATCATTTAATTCGTCATGACCATACTATTTTTATGAAGCATCTCTAAATAGCGCGGCGGCAACGCTTTGCAATTGGAAAATCCGAATTTGACAGCGCGTTTAATAGAGAAGTTGGCCGCTATTGTTAATGTAATGTAAAGGTAAATTTAGCTATTTTCTTGGTCAATTTACCTTTTTATCTCTATTTTTTTTTGTAGGTTTTATTAAACAAGAGTGTTATCACTAATGTCCATGACACAACGTTGACGCCAGTTATGTACGGTATTTACCCTTTTTTACGGTAGTTTTGGGCTGCAAAAGGTAGTAAGGTAATTTTATTTAAAATAGGGTAATTAACGTCTTTTACATACACAAAATACTGATTTAATACTATTTAAATCACTTGGTACTTTTTCTGCCCAGCGGTCACCACTTAAACATTTTTAATTCCCATCACTGTGTGTATTGTTTTATGTATACTATTGCTTTTTGTTAATATGGAAAAAACATATGACACGTTTTTAAACGTTCTAAAAGTGCACCAACGTTCTTACGGTACGGTGCGGTACATAACGGGTACGGTAACGATCACCTAACTGGGCCTTTAGTACCTTACACCATGGTGAAATAATCAGGTGGCAACGTTACGGCAACAAATCCTACCAAGTGGAATTTATTTTTCAGGTGGCGCTTAAAACACAGCTGTGCTACTTTTTTTCTTAATAAGAGCCAGTTTACATGGAGGGTCATGTCGCTGCGACACTGCCAGCGTTCTCTTTTGGTGTCCCTTCTTAAATCTGCTTGCGTTTACATGAAGGGATTTTGTTGCAGCAACAAAGCGACTTTTTGACGTTCAATTGACTAATTCTTCATACATAACTTGACAAGAATACAAGAGAACGAAAGATGTAAAAAAGAAATGTCAAAATTGTCGCATCAATTCGCATTACGTGCGACACTTATTACCCCGTACTCTCCACCACAGCCCTCACCATAAAACTCGTGTCGCATGGGGCATGTCGCAGGGGCATGTCCCTTCATGTAAACAGGCTCTTAGGGAGAGGAATGTCAAAATTTACTTGTGTTTTTGACATATCGGCCAACGAAAGCAACAAAAAAATACATTGTTGTTTTTTTGGTGTTTTTACTTGTTATAGTATCGACACCACCGTTTATACTACATTTACACCTACACAAAATCTAGTACTTACAAGATTTCGAGCCAAATCTAGTTGTTTTTGACTAGATTTCCCATACGAAACAAAATCTACTTCGTGACTAGATATCGACGAAATCTACTCAAAATCTAGTAGTACTTAATGATGCAACTATGGTTTTTTCAATATAGCACTAAAAAATACTTCCCTGTACAAGAAAAAATGACATTTAAAAAAAACAAAGCAAAAATTGTTAAAAAAAATAAAAAGTTTTATAAAATAAATAAATAAAAGTTTTAAAAAAATAAAAGAAGACGAATAATATTGATAAAATAAATATCGTTGATTATTAATAAAAGGCAATGCTAATTTTTTAATGTATATTTCTTTTGAGTTTGTATGTCTTACGAACAGTCTTTTAGTAACTTGTCTTGTTATAAAAACAAAATCTCGCTAATGTCAAAAAAGTATAATGTAAACGCACTAGATTTCGAAGAAGATTTTAAATCAAATCTACAAGATTTCGGCCTAATGTAAATCTAGTATTACATGAATTCGCCTTGAATACTACTTTACAACAAAAATGGTAATTATATCCCAGCTTACGTCACGTAGATGTGCAGTAACATTTCATTTTTAAAAGCTGAAAGAGCTATCTTGGATTCTTTATATATTACATGGGGTCTTGACCTGACAATTTTTTTGTCATAACAAACGTCAAACTTCATATAAAAAAACGCTGACAAAAATTTTAGAGATTTTTTATATAGACTTTGACGTTTGGTATGACAAAAAATTGTCAGGTGAAGACCCCATGCTATGGTTTTTTATACACTCTACAATGTTGCCAGCAAATTTCACGGTATATTGCTCCTCTTTTCGTTGTGCAATAAAATTCAAAAGTATTGCTGTGTCATCTTCGAATATCATACATATATATCTTGGCGATATAATTGTATTTTACGAAAAATTTAACAATTATATTGCAGTAATTACATGTTATCTGTGGCAACACTGATGAACAAAAAAATCTACAGTTCAGTGTTGTATTTTATGCACATTCTGCATTTTTAATTCTCTTTTGCAATTTTCACTTGCAACTTTTCGCCGCTATTTTTTATCTCGTCTGCCCAATAAACGTGGGAAAATTCATTGACTCGAGAGTGGTTTGTTTAAATAATTGCAATTTTTAAACTAAATTGTTATTGTAAAACAGCTAAAAATAAATATTTACCATAAAATACGAGTTAAAGTAGACCGTATTAAAGAAGAGAAAAATTTAACAGTAACAAGAACAAGTTTACATCAACTAAAAGTTTTGCTAGTCTTTTTTCATATAAAAGAAGGCGTGGGGATACACACTGTAAAAAGCAAGACAAAGCAATAATTGCAAAAAAAAACTGAAAAATTATAGTTTTAATATATTTAGAAAAAGTTAAAAGCTGATGTTTATAACCACGTGAACGGAAAGACAAATTTGTTTTATAGATTACGCTGAATTTAAAAACAATTGCCAAAAAGACATCCTTAATAAGAAGTACGCGCTATACTGCAAAATAATTTTTATTTTTTTGTATTAGAAGCTTTTTTAGCGTTGCCGCAGCTCGCCACTTGTACAACAGAAAACTAAAAAAGCGACTCTCACATCGATTTTTAACCGGCTTTATAAGGAGATAGCAAAACTCACACTACCGCAAGCGAGCGTTTAACAAATTTAGGGTTGTTTTGGGCTAAACATTAGTTTTATATTATGGGGGCTTATCTTTCACAACCCAAAACAGACAAGGTGTCCACAGATGAATCTAACAGTTTTTTGGCTGTAGGAGCCTCTTCAATGCAGGGCTGGCGTAACAGTCAAGAGGTGAGCGTTGAATAAGTAGAAATTTTAATTAAGCAATAAAAAAATATTCTGCAAGGAATTCCCCATGTATGATTTAGTCGGTTTTATTTAAGCTTAATATGTTTGTTCTCTCCTTAGGATGCTCATAATTCCATTTTGGATTTCGATACAAATACAGCATTCTTTGCTGTATATGATGGTCATGGCGGTGCCGAAGTCTCAACATATTGCGCCGATAAATTGCCACAATTTCTTAAAGCTTTATCTGCCTATGTTAAGGGCAACTATGAACAGTCTCTCATAGATGCCTTTTTAGGTTTCGATAAAACCCTATTGGAATCGGAAGTCATTGAAGTATTAAAAATTTTAGCTGGTGAAAAAAATTTTGTTGATGGCGATGACAGCGATGCTATGGAAGATGATGAAGATGAGAATTTGGCTGAACTGCATGAGGAGGGAAATTTACCACTAGATGAAGTTATGGAAAAGTACAAGGGACATCCATCAATGCCTTCGTTGAAGAAACTAAAAGATAGCAATAGTTCTAAGCCACAATCACCTTATTTGAGGGGTAGACGTGCGGCTGCTGTAATAGCCGATGCAGCCAATCGAGCTGAATTAGATCCAGATTCAAAACCGGCAGGTTCGTCAACATCAAAGGCAGCTTTGGAAGCATTACAGGGTAAATATAGTGAACAAATCTGTAATATATACAACATACATATATAGGTGTCATAGATGGGGGTAGTGCACTCATTTTGCATTTTCAACTCACACTTAGTGATAGTGCAAAATTATTGCAATCATTTTTTTGATGTTGAGTGATGAGTTGAAAATTTGCAGTCTCACTAAGCATTAGTGATAGTGATGTTAAAAAATTTTGCACTCAAAAAAAAATAGTTTGATTTAAAAAAAAGCAATCATCAGTTTATTGCAACTTTTTCTTCCTTCACTCATTTGAGTTCAACTAAAATTGTTGCACTAAATTTAAAATCAAAAACTTGTTTTTTCATGATTAAAGCCAATAATTATTCAGTTATTGACAAAATTTCATTTTGTTTAATGTTCTTTGCTTATGCATGTCCTCCAAAAAAATCAAAAACCATGCACATACAAAGTTAAATTTTTTAAATTTTAGTAACACAATAGGTATTTGTATGCAGCTTTTTTGATTGTAAGTTCAAATTTTGCACTATTTGAATTGAGTGCAGATTTTTGCATTCAATCTGCGTTAAGTGATAGTGGAAAAATTTGCAATATCACTAAAATTTTTTAGTGGTAGTTAAAAAATAGCAATCATCACTAAAGCTGGTAAAAAAGAGTGCAAACTAATATTTTTGCAGTTTTATTTAGTGATAGTGCACTGCTGATTTAAATCAATATTTAGTGCACATCCCCCAACTAGATAGGTGTCAACCACTTTTTTTTTAAATTTATTTTACTATCAATCCCAAATTTTCTGCCTTCCAATTTAATTTAAATATACAATATAGGAGAAAATTTTCGGGACCTTTTATTCAAAATCCATTAGTCTTTTTGGTGGGTTGTTGAAAATTTTGTTTTTATTATTAAAAGCTCCGGCCTTTTTTTCGAAAATGTCAACAATTAAAAAGAAAAAAAACTAGTCGGATTTACACCAGTTGACCTTATCTTAATACGTGAGCAAAATGATATACCGTTCATGTGGTTCTGGGGAATATTTACTTAATTCTATAATTTTCGCTTAAAATTAGGAAATTTAAAAAGTGTTGTAAACGTTTTCAAAGTAAGACCACCTTGTATGAATTCACTTTGGATAATGAATACATATTCACAAAATATCACTAAATATTGTTATTGGATAGTTTTTGAATCAAAAATTCGGTTTAAATGTTTAGGAGCATACATATTTAACAATTTAATATAGATCGCAAAATAATTACTTTTCATAATTTCAACTTTCAACTAGGTATTGAGCCATTTCAACTAAAAGTGCAGTTTTTCTTAACAGAATGCTACTGTTATTTGCACCAAAATCTTTATTTTAAAATTTCCTACAATTCTGCATTTACAGAAATTTCAATTTTTATATAAGAAAAGTTAAGCAAAAAAAAAAAAAAAAAAAAAAATAACAAGTTCGTATTTGAAAATCTGAATTTATAATGCTATGAATAAAAAACCATCGAAAATGTTGTTTTAAGAAACATTCAGGAAATTTAATAAGCAGTAAGGTTCAAAGCCGTCAAGAACTTCTTGAGTTAGAGGCAAAGTAATAAAGCAAGATTTTTGAATTTTTTGGAAAAAATGCATTTTGTCTAAAACACGATTTAAGAGACCTCTTCCCACTTCATCAATATTTAAGTGCTATTCACCAAAATTCTTGGTTTTTAGAGATGATTAAGAAAATCGATGTTCATGAAAGAATCTCGAAAAAAAACCGAAAATTAAGACGATCTAATGTATACTCCAGACTCATAGTATTGAGAGAATGTATAACTTCATTCTATTTGCAAATATAATTTAATAATGCAAAATTTTTAACTCTGCAATTCAATTCAGTCAGAAATAATTAATTATTAATTCCTAAAGCTGTAATTTAGAATTAATTTCCAGATTAATTCACTCGTTTTGGAATGTTAAATTATTTTGGCTGATTAGAAATTTTTTTAATTTCATTTTTTACAAATTAAATAGGTGCTAGTATATTTTTTTATTCTCTTGAAACTCCTTATCGACAATTTTGATAATTCTATATCCTACTAATAGGTGATAATTTTTACTTTGTGTCTCAATCGCGCGGAAACCGCTTAATAGATTAAATAAAGGATACTTTTTAGAACGGAAATCGTAGAAAAATTTGTACTTTGGTGTATTTTTTTCTTTTCAATAAATGGGGTTTGCAGATTACATACGGTCAGGATTTATAAATATGTATAGCGTACTTTATAGGTGATGAAATTTGTACTTTTTAAGGGTTAAAGCGCTATAAAATTCATCTCGTTTTGCAACTCACCTACCAGGGCTGTCAGATATGTCGATTTCTCGTCAAACATGGCGATTTTTAAACGTGTTTTGCGGTGGGATTTTCCATTTGGCGTCTTGGCTATTTTTACCATTTATATTATTTCAGCGATTTTTTTTAACAGTTTGTCATTTTTTGTTATCATTTCTAATTAAAAAAAGGTGGCAGCATTTTTCACATGATTTTTGTTTCGTTATCATTTTAAGTGAATTTAATTTAGTCACGATTTTATTCTAATTGTATGTTTGCAGGTCTTATAGTTTTTGTTTAACTGAATATAAAATCTCCATTTTATGTTATTAAAAAATAACAAAAACCTAACAAAATCTACTTTCGGCGACTTTTTTGTATTTTTTCCCAGTTTCTGGCGATTTTGAACTGTAAAACTATACTAGCTTTTTTATATGCAAAATTAAATTAAAACAAAAAAATATACGAAAACTACAAAGTTAACGGTTGTCGATTTTTGGCGATTTCTGACATCCGGTTTGGTGATGAAGTTCAAAAAAATCTGACCACCCTGTCACCAACTCACATAATCAGTGTTGCATTATTTGTTTGAAGAGAATATGCCAAAACTTCAAAAAAATCTGCTAAATCGTAAAATGAAGAAAATATGCTTAAAATCTGCTAAGAATGAAACATAAAGGGTAGTCAGGTTGGTCATTGTGCAAATTTGCAATGTGTAAATTTGCAGAGCATATTATGATTGATCGTGTGCCTACCACTATTATTTTTTGTGCAAGTATGCTATTTTCCTAAAAATTTATTCTGGTAAAACTAAAAACTACTGGCACCACTGTAAAAAATCTGCATTTGTTTAAAATTATACACAAGCAAATTAAAATAATTTTTTTCTTTTTAATTAATTTAAATTTAATTCTCTATTTTATATTAAAACCCACGAAACTGTTCAATTTATAAGTTTCCTTAAAACCAATATGGCGGTTAATATGTGAAATGTTATTGTTTACATATGTTTGCAACTGAACAATTATGCACTTCTAATTTTTCTCATGGTTTTTTAGTGCAAACGAAGTATAATAGAGCAAATTTCAAATACGTTCTTGCATCGTTGTCACACTTTGCACTACCTATCGTGATTTCCCTTATAAAATTTTTATTATTTTAAATTTTAAAAAAAAAAAATTGCTAAAAATCGAATTTTTAAAAAAATATTATGCTTAAAATCAACGGTTTAAAAACTGCAGACGAAAACATAAACTGTCGAACACAACGAAAATTTGGGTACAACTTTTTGCCTTTTGAGTTTTTGACAAAAGAAGAAGTGGAAGAAATGGCAGTTTTTCTACTTTGACTGCAGTTTTTTAAACGCTGAAAAAATCTGCTTTAGGCAGTTAGCATATATATACAATTTCCCAACTCAATATGCTAAATCTAGCAGATCAGGAAATATGGTAAAATGGGAACACTGCAGTGCACATAAAAAGCAAATTTATGCTTAATTTATTTCCTATTCTTCACGAACTACTTTTATAAAATATAACTTGGGTTATTAATTAAACTTTAAGTATTAGAGGCCGAATATGGGACCGAATTTCTATGGCAATATTTTCCATAAAAACTTTTGTAGAACCTAATTTTCTAAATTTAATATTATATATGACATTTTCCTTAAATTTTAATGTGTTAAAGGGTTTGATTTTCACGAATTTTCTGTTTTTTTTTGCATATAAAATACATTTTTGGGATTCACAAAAGGTGTCATATATCTTAAAATAATAACATGAAAAAATACGACTGTTGTAAACAAGCCCTCATAATACAGTGTGCTATTTTGAATTTAAATCAGCTGATTAAAAACAAACAAAAAAAATATTTACAAAAAAAAAAAAAATTTTAATTCTAATCCATGAATCTATAAATCAAATTAGATCTTACCTGACAATTTTAAATTTTTTAGACGAAAATTGGAAATAAATTTTATTTTGTTTGTTTACCAAACAGCAGAGTCCTAAGTCGATCTAATTTGACGCCGAAAGTGATTTGTTGCAAAAATTGTTAGCCGCAGGTTAAATTTGGATGTTAGCCGGATACATTTTATCATCAACGGCAACGGCTTACAACAACTAATCCGGCTCGGCTCAGCCGTTCAGCGCAGGTCTCTTGGAATTAATTACGACAGCACAATAAACATATCAAGCAAAGTTCTATTTATTTAAGACACTTGTTGTTTACAAGGTAACAACAATATTTTTAAACCATTGTAAAATGTTAGAACATTATGACAATACTACATGATAGCACACCTTTTGAATACCCCAAGTATTTTACAAATTTGCTGCAACGTCGTCATAAGTCAAAAAATTAAATTTTGGAGTTAGTAATGCAGAATTGTTCACCATGTTTTCTTTACATCGTTATTTTTTATATCGTTTATTTCGAGATGTATTTTTTTTGAGTTATGACGATGTTGCAGCAAATGAGCGATATGTACAAATGTATGTAAAATCCCAGCAAAAAAGACATGCAAATGAAGTAGTAGATGCATGGGTTCCGCGCATAATGCACTGGTTCTTTTTTGGTGAAACATGAATGATTTTAACATTAGCGTGTCATTGGCGAACATGGGTTCACATGTAGGTAAACGGCTCGTCATTTAAAATATTGCTTAGAACCAATGAAAGTTCAGTGATTAGATCGGGGGTTTCATTGATCTGGAATATTAACTGAAAGGAGTGTGAATGAAAAGCAATGAATCTTTAGTGATTTTAATACGTATTTTCATTGGTGCTTAATATTAATTTTTATTTGCATTATGGGTATGTATTATAAATTAATTTAAGCGCGTCCGAAATTTGTTTGAGTTTTAAAGATAGTGATATTTTTTAGGTACATCTGACTATCTGCAGAAAACGAAAAGTGAGTAGTCATGATGTTCAACAAAGTAAACAATGTACATAAAACAATGTACATTTATATGTATGTAGAATTGCAAATTAGTTTTCACAAACTACTAAATGTGATTTAATTGTTATATTATTAACATTTTAATAATTTCATTACTTTCATCAAGAATTATGTATGTACTTGCATTTTGCAAATATATGTATATATTAAAAAAATTTAACTCAATCATCAAAGTCAATTGTCCCCTTTCAATCCTAAAAGAATACCAAATTATAGTGAAAAATTGTAATTCCTAAATAAGAGTTGAATGGGTGCATTGCATGTAATTTTTCATGGGTTCACTTATTTAAAATTTATTCGAATTTTGGAAGGCATTTTATATTCATTCAAGTAGTTAAGTGCTAAAGAAGTCATGAAAATATCCCTTCTACTTGAACAACTTCCAAAGTTTTTTGCTGGGAAGTTGCGATAATTTTTTTATGCAAAACAAAAAATAGTACTATTTTTGGTTTTTATAACGTAATACAAATTATAAGGACAACATTTTTACATTTTTATCATTTACCAAAAAGCCAGATACAAGGCGAAGGAGTAAATTCGCCTTGGCCAGATATATGATGAACAAAATAAGAAATATATTATGAAAAAGTCTAATATTATGGCAGAATTTAGGCGGATTTGTCCGATTCGTATTGAATTACTAGCAGGTGACTTGGAATAAAATTCAATTTAAAGCATAACCACCATATTTCTGACGTAATATTAGTCAAGCCAATAAAAAACTAGACGTAATAGAATAAATCTGTGAGCGAGCTAGTCTATCAACGCCGGGGTTGCGGGTTCGATTCCCGCCAAAAAATCTGGTTTCTTTCCTGCAGACAAGCATAGATAAACCTTCGCGTGATTAGCTTAGGAAATTAAAAAAATAAAATAAAAAAAAACAGATTTGAATTTAGCTTAACAGTTTTACTTGTTTAATATCTTTAGTTTTTCTAAAATATTTGGATGAAGTTTCCTGATGGGCTAAGCAACCAATTTCAGTGTTTTTATCAAGAATAAAAATTGGGAATTAAGCACGACAAACAAAATCTTGTTAATTGATCATTTTAAATTTTCAAATACCTAGAACAAAAATTTTATATTCTATTGATAACCATCCAAACGGAATAAGCACATTAAAACCGCTTGAATCGCGGTAAAACTGTCAAATTGGCAACAGTGATTCCATTGTTAGTGCTTATAGCTCGAAATGTCAACTATTCTTAGCAAACTACTAAAAAACCAAATCTAATGAGCTCGAACTGTCCAAATCAGATTCCGTTTCGACTCCACCTGTAGTTAATTCGCCTTGATTGAAACTTAGTAATTCATGGTAAATGGTATAAATGAATGATAAATTAAAAAAATTAAATATAAATTAAAATACTATCAGTAGAATATTGTTTTCAGCGAATAAACTTCATTCTTTCGAGAATATATCTTGACTACACTTTATTACTTATTTTAAATATTGGCTATTATTTTTTTATGCTTGTATAAAAAGATGGTCCCAGTTCATCAAAATCTTCTTCATCAGCTTCGCCATTGGGCAATAAAATGGAAACCGAAGAAGATTCTACTGTTAGCAGCAGTAGTTCAAGCGCCAGTAAATCAAACAGCAATAATAGTTCAGTTAAAAATGAAGCAGAAGCTGTGACCATTGCTTCAACAACCGCAGAAGCAATGGACAATGCTTCTTCAAATGGCAAATTAACAGATGTAACAGTTCCCGATTCATCGGCACCCAAGGAAAATGAACAGAATGGCAGTGTTTCGTCATCGGAAGTAAAGAAAAATGATGCAGCCAGCACATCTTCAATGAAAGAGGAAATTACTGTTTCGGCTTCAAGTGGTTCTACCAAAAAGGAAAACAAACAAAATGGTAATGTAGAATCATCAACAAAATCGCCAAAAAAGCAAGAAGCAAACTCTTCGACTATAACATCAACCAGCAAGGATAAGAAAAAAGCTAAAATCGATGAAGATGATGAGGATGTAGAATTGGATGGTAAGGTTTTGAAATTTAATACAACAGAAGGTTTTTTATTACAAAATAACAAAAAAAATTATTAGGAAACGAAAGCAATGCCCGCCAGGCCTTAGAATACTCTTCTGAAGAAGAGGAGGAATTGGGTGAAGACGACACTACCGATGAAGATGCAGATTATGATGATGACGAAGTTGAAGAAGATGATGAAGAAGCTGACGACGAAGAAGACGAAGAATCCTATTTAGCAAATGAGCAATTTTGTGCCAATATGATTGAAGAGCCGGGCAAGGATAGTGGATGTACCGCGGTTGTTGGTCTTCTCAATGGACGTGATTTGTATGTGGCCAATGCTGGTGATTCACGTTGTGTTGTTTGCCGTAATGGCAAAGCTATTGAAATGAGTTTAGATCACAAACCAGAAGATGATGGAGAATCGGCACGTATTATTAAGGCTGGTGGTCGTGTTACTTTAGATGGTCGGGTCAATGGTGGTTTAAATTTATCACGAGCATTAGGAGACCATGCTTATAAAATGGTAAGAGGAAAATTTAAATTAGTTGTATTTTTTAAATTATTTTCATTTACATATATTTTAAAGATATTTTATTTAAAGTACCTAAGTAAAGTAGCGAACCTTTAAAATAATTATTTAAAAAAAAAATTACTTTTCAAATTTTTTTTAAAAAGGCCGTTTAAACAAAACTTCAAATATTTTCTTTTAAAAAAATTCCCCTCATTCTGTATTTCGATTACGTTCCTGCGTTCAGTTAAGAATCAATCGAAAAAAGGTATTTCAATAAAAAACTGAATCGAAAGAAGAAGACAAGATTTGCAGTTTTGCTATGAAACTTATGAAATCGAAACAAAAAAAATTAACAATTTTGTAAACATTTTAATAAAAAGTTAAGTAATAAATTTGATAGTAAAAAAAACCAAAATTAAATATTTATAGCGAAAAATTAATTTAATAAATTTTCAAGCTTTTCGTACTGTTCAGGTGTTTTTTTTTCGTTTTTGACCTGCAACTAATTAAAACTTTTAAATACATACTATAAGTACAAAAAATAATAACCGTTTTTACCCTTTGTGTTAAATGTACAACTTTGTTTTATATAATACGATTTTATACTATAAAGCGGGAATGTGTTTTTCGTATGTAATGTCAATTAGAGAATCTGCCAAGGTGAATTCATACAGGTTACATTTTCGATTCATCTGCAGTGAACCAAGCCAAAGGCGTTTGATCGGCGGCGGCGGCGCGGGTATAATTTATCGGCGACGGCGGCGTTTGCGTCAATGAATCGGCGGCGGCTTGAAATGTTAAATATGTATGGTTATTTAAGGAAAACTTAATCATTTCTATATCTAATTATTTTTATGTAAAAGTACAAAACATTAAATAATTATAAAAGGGTAGTGCAATTTCGTTTTTTTTCTCGTTACTGTTTTAAACTGATGTTATCTGTAGGACCACATACCCATATCCATTTACAAAAAGTAAAGCTTTCTGCAATAAATTATTTATAAAAATGTAAGCTTTAAGGTGAAAAAAATTAAAATATAAAATTTCCTTAACCTGAACTTATCAGCAAAACTATTTTTTAATTCAATTATTGCGGTCAAAATTATACCACTAATTAATTAAAAGCAAGAAAAAATATGTTGTTTACATAATTGGTTTTTTATTAAATTTAACAAGTTTTCAAATAGATTAGTTCAATAAAGCATTCACTGATATCTTGCTTTTGCCAAGTGTTTTTTTGTTTTTTATTTAACAACTGCTGTTAATATTTTATACTTTTTCTGCCACATTAAAAACTTCACTATCAGAGTTAGATTCTGATTCAGAATCTATGTAAATCATTTTGTTGTAGTTCATTTGTCTTTTTTGTAAAATATTCTTGCAGAGATTTTTGCATATTTTTAAGTACAATGACGCCATGAAAAATTGTATACTCTATACTGAATGTCAAGCTTTGTTTACATTTTGTTAAAAAATTGGTTAAAAACAGAGGAAGAAAGGAAAATTGAGTTTTGACTACTGTTTTATTCTGGTAGATTTAAGCGCCCCATTCACGTTTCATTCCAGCTGGCAACAGAGTCGGCTGTTGTCCAATTCAAGGCGTGTATGGCTCTGCCAATTGATTAGTTTGTCGAGTTCATGGCCCAACTACAACAATCCAACAATAGAAAAAACAACGCGCATTTTGTTTGTGTGAAAAATGATAAAGATGTCAAGAACAAAAGCAATTGTTTGTGTAAAAAATGGTAGAAATGTCAAAAGCTACAAAAACAATTGCACGTAAAAAACACAACTCTGCAAAAAATCAGCAGGCATTTTAAGCAGACCTACTAATTGGACCATGGTCGAGTTGGTTGAAGAAAAATTAAAAGATTTTGATTGTGCTGAATGTGTTTGAGTGTCTTAATCAGCTGTAAAAATTTGTTTGTATGTTTCTTTTACAAAGAAAAATTAAAGTATTTTTAAAATTATCTATAATTTGATTGAATTTTACACAAAAATTTTTCTCTTATTTTTTTCTTGTTCTTCGCTTTTCTTTTTTTTTTAACAACAAAGCGTTTTGCAATAAGCATTAATGAGGAATTTTTTTTATTTTTTCAGCCATTGTAATAGCAGTTTTTAATTTGTAAAATTGTAAAAAAATATAAATTTGGCAGTTGTTTTGGAAGTGTGTGACCATAACTAATGGGTTAATAAATAAACAGCTTGGTAAAACGTGGTTAAGATCGTAATGAGAATACATACAATCGAAAGAAAAACATTGAAACGGAACTCAGAATACCAAAGCTTTCCAATTGGAGTAAATTCCGATCCGATCGAAACGCAGAATTAGGGTGTAGGAATGGGCAAAAAATATCGATATTAAAAAAGATTATCGATCTATATCGCCGATATTAAAAATACCGATATATCAATATATTTCATTAAAAACTCAACATTTTAGCCGTTTTAAAACATTATTTTTTTTTAGAATTGACATCATTGCATGCATCATATGTTTTTTTAAACTAATTGCATGCTCCTGGTCAAATGTATGACCAACCCCACTTTATTATTTATTGCGGAATTTCGGGTTTTTAGTAATTTCAATTAGTTAAACCTTTCTTGAGTTACGCGAATATATGTTGGGCCGCCTCCTCCATTTTCGAAATAACGGTATATCTCGAAAACAAGAGATAACCTAAAAAAAACGGTTAGCACCACTAAATTTAGCGTGCCCGAATTAGGTTTACACGCTAAGTGCCCGGCTTGTCTGTTTTTTGCAACTGCACAGTGAACTTATCGCAGAAAATTACAATATTAAAAGTCTTTTTTAAAATTATTTTTTAAAGGTTGCGAAAGAAAAAAAAATCATATCTTAAAAAAGAAAAAAACCACTCCTTCAAAGTTTCAAGATTTTTAAAGAACGGTTTCAGGCATTATATAAAAAAATATGTTTTTGACTTAGTCCATTTTTAAAATTTTATATTTTGCAATATACCAATATACTATTTGTAGCCTCTTTAAAATTTGTATTCTCTTTAAAATGACATAAAAATCAATTTCGTATGTAAAGTAGTTTTCGAGATATTGAAGGAATAAGATCAACACATTTGGCAAATTCGGCGAAATTATGACATTTTGAATATGACATAACTTTTGAAAAAAATTTAAATGTTTTTTTTTTTGTTCATATGTATGTATATGTTCCTAATAGGATAAAAAGAACCTTCTCATCAAATTTCATTAAAATCGAAAGGGCGACTCTTGGTCGATATATTAAATTTTTTATTTGGTAATAGTATCAGCTTTATTTGGTAATAGTATCCCATATATACCTATGTGTGTATATCAATATATTTTTTCAATTTGCCCATTCCTATTAGGGTGAATAACTTAAAAAAATATCAAACTGGGAATTATTTGCTTTCGAAGGTTACTTTATATTATATTCAACATTTTTTATTTTTCTGAAAAGTTGAAGGAATAAAACTATTACAAAAAAGCTTTATAAAATACATAACTGAAATTTAGCTCATAGAATAAATTCGAAAAATAAAAAATGTTGAATTAAAAAAATATCTTTAGGAAAAGTACTTTTAAATATTTGCAGTATTTTATAAACAATTTTATTAAAAATTTAATGATTTTCTTCTATATAATAGAATCATGATTTACCCGCCGAAGAACAAATGATTTCTGCTCTGCCAGACATAAAGAAACTAATCATTTCGGAGGAAGATGAGTTCATGGTTTTGGCATGCGATGGCATTTGGAACTTTATGACAAGCGAGGAAGTGGTAGATTTTGTACGTTTACGTATCAACGATAAAAATAAGAAAATGTCGGAAATTTGCGAGGAATTATTTGATGCCTGCTTAGCTCCCAATACATTAGGCGACGGTACCGGTTGTGACAATATGACAGCTGTTATTGTACGTTTTAAGCCAACTTTACTTGAATTGCCGACGAAAATCAAACCCAATGAAACGGAAGATGTTTCTTTGGCCAATAAGGTGGAATCCTCTGGACAAAAGGCGCAAAAACGTGCTGCATCGCCCACCTCAGATGATTATGATTCCAATGAAGCTAAAAATAATACTAAACGCTTGAAGACTGATGATGATGATGAAAATGGGGAAAATAAGACCTCCTCTACTTCTTCAACTAAAACTAACCCCTCCTCCGAATCCTGCTCGAGCATGTCTGCTGCTTCGACTACAACTGCTACAAGCGACGAAAGTAGCACAGCACCAGCTGCTTCATCACAAAAAGAATGTGACAGTGTAGTTGTATCCTCAACGTAAATTGTAGTTTGTCACTGGATTTGATTGTGAGGTTGGTTGTTTACCCCTCAACTTTATTAATCAAATTTTTAAAAATTTTTAACAACTACAATGCATATAACTAAATCTTTACATTTAATATGTCTTTATATACATAATAATTATACTAAGTTGGTGTGAATTTTCCTTTCTCCCTCAATCTAAGGATTTAAGTTTATAAGGATAAATATTCAAAATAGAAAAGTTCGTTTTCACACATACTCCTCCTCACAGCTCCTGCCTCCTCTTAGAAAAAAACATTTTACTAGAAGGACATACGTATATAAATTTATGAGTAGGCTGGCTCTGAGGCAACCGACAACTTTTATAATTAAAATCGTAATTTTGTTCTCTTACTGCTTTGTGTATCTGCATAAAAGGCACCGAAAAAATATTTCCAGCCTTTTTTAACAGAACTAATAAAAATAAAAATAACAATTTTAATTGTAGTTTAAAAAAGTTGTAATAAAACAAACCATGCATAAAATTAAATTTTATTTTTCTTTTTTTTTCAAATGTTACTGGAAGAAGAAATGCTCTTAGAGCATTTATTCCATTTTAAAAAATTTATAAACTTGTAATGTGTAAAGCTATAAAAAAAAGAAAAAAATTGTAAACCCGATTTAAAAAACTAAGAAAAAAATCAAACTTTTTTAATTTTATGTTTTTAATTAATTTTTTGTTTTTATCAAAAGTTTTGCGTTTTATTTAAAGAAATTTTTTTATATTTAGTTTTGTTTTAGTTTTTTTTATAAATATAACTACAATAAAATGAAACAATAACTAAACATGTAGTCATTTACACATCTTAAATGCAATCACACACACCTAATTACAAAAATACAACATAAACAACAGTATAAAAACACAAAAATTCTATTATACATATATGAATAATTTAATAATACAAATAATAAATAAAAACTATAAATTTATGAAAACTTAAATTACTGCTTTTATATTTCGCATGGAAATACACAAAAGTCCTCATGAAAAATATACTTTTTTTTATTCTTTTTAACGCGTTGACGACCACACGACGCATATATGCGTCATGCGGGTTTTCCCATAAACCGAGGACGCTTATATGCGTCGCAATTTGTTTTGTACTTCATGTATTATAGTTTCTATATTGGTGTACAGATTCTATTGATTTTTTTTTTTGGTTTAGGGGAAGTACCAAGCTGTTATTTTCTCTGTTTGGTTTTGTTTTTTTTGCAATTATTTAATTTTTCAGTGTTTTTTTTATATAGTTTTGAATTTTTTGTGTTATTTTTGAATGAATTGTTATTTTTTTTAGTTTATATTGAAAAGTAATATGTATGAAAATAAATAAATTGCAAAAACAATATTTCTTTTCGTTTAGTTTTATTTAGTTTACACTATTTTAGTGACGCATATGTGCGACCTGCGGTTTATACAACGAATTTCGTTCCATAAACCGGCGACGCGAATAAGCGTCATACTATCTCTGACGTCACAAACTCCACAAAACACATAAAAAAACATAAACTCTAATATTGAGTAAGAGTTAATTCATTTCGTGGAAATTTATCATCTGGTTTGTGGCCACCCCCAGCCTGATCGCTTCGGTCGTGAACGCGTTAATGCATTTTAATGTTCTGATATTGAAATTTTTCGTATAATTGGCTTTAGACTGTTTCACCACAAAGAGATGAATGTAAACGTTCTATTGCTTGGTAAATTAGTTTAAAAAATATGATTCGTTCTGTGGGCCAATTTTTCGCAGACCAGGAGGAGGCGGTAAACGTGGCTTCTATTCGATGCTATTTAGTATTTTGGAGCTCAGCCTCTTGTTCAAAACCTTAGCTTTGCTTACTCCAATAAATGTGCTTTTGGACTTATTACCAGCACCATCCGATAAAGCTCGGCTGCAGCCTATTCCATCGGGTTAAACTAACTGCATGTTCAACAAATGTAATTTTCTATGCGAATTAACGAACAGGCTGTCAATTCCTCTGACGGTCCTCCGCCGGTAGTATATACATGAATTTCTTTTAATTATGCTACATTTTGTTTTCTTTAAATACACTTGCTCGGAAAGCTCTACATACGATATCAACTTTTATTTCATAATTTTTGTATATCGTATCATCAAAAAAATCTAAATCGAGTTTTTGATTGATTATGATTTGTTAGGTTATCTTACACGTCTCTACCAATTTTTAGATTTTTGCGACCAAAAATAGCGCTTTTATATAAATAATTCAAAATAACGTATCAACCAACATGTGCATTATTTTCACAAGTCGAATGAACGTATCATCAAACTTGGGGTAAGAATTAAAATATTTGAGTTTTTAAATAACAAAGCAGGCATTAATTTTTCTTGCTATATGCTTGCTATTTTGTTTGGACATGGACGATGTAAAACTTATTCCACAGTCAAATATAAGTTCTTCATGAATCTGACAACTTTGTTTGGGATGAAACTGAAGGAAGCCTTGTTGCGTCGACTATTGCCATAAAATATTTAAGAAACGAAATCCTACGTACGTCAAATTTTCATCATCAGACGGATGCTTTTACATTTAGTGTTGAAAAAACAACACTATTAAACATAAATATTTAATCGTAGGGCACACGCAAATGGAGTGCCATTCGACTCACTCTCTTATTCAAAGAAAAATAAATAACAAGAAAATAAATTTACCCTTACAACTTGTAGACCTAATACAGCATTCTCGTAAAATCCGATTTCCTCTCAACGTTCATCGCCTTAAACATGATTATTTTCTTGATTATGAAGCTGTTGTAAGCAACAATCATCGATTCAACCAGGTAAAGTATGCATTATAAAACAAATACTTATAACTTTAAACAATTATTTAAAAATTAAGAGGGACACATTGGAGAGACTACAGTTAATATAATCCGTGCTTAAGGTTATGATCCAGATTATAAGGTTCGTCCGCAACGAACAGACAAAAAATCCGAATTTTTTTGACTCAAGAAAACCTTTGATAACAAATATAAAAGTGGCAGTGCAAAAAACTGAACTGGCAGCAATTAAATAAAGTAATTTGTTTTTCTTTTTGTTTTCCCTTTACAACTACAATTAGAGTTGACAAAAAATCCACCAATTGTAGTCGGGATTGTTGGCATAACAAGGTTCAGCTGTTGATTTTGCTGCTGGTTTTTTTTTTTGGAAATGTTAATTTGTCTACTTTCTCAGCACGTTTTATTTTAAGGTTTTAGAAACACTTTAGAATAGGGAAAAAAAATTCAATATAGTGCATATGCTAAAAATTGAAAAACGCTCGCCTAAAGTTAGAAATAATCACCCTTATTGTGTTTTATTAAAGGAATAATAGATTAAAGGAATTAGGTTCACGTTCTCTTTAATCTATTACCAAACAGTCGTAGGCGTATTTTAAATACGCCAAACACAATAAGGGTGAATGTTGTTTATACAAAAGCCACTCGCGGCCCAAAAACGACCAAAACTTCCCTAAAGGAAAAGACATAAGCTTTCTTTTGAGCAAAAAGAAATTTTGTCATATGGTCAAGCTTGACCGACTATACTTTCTTACTCGTTTTCATTTTAAAAATTTTTTTATAACACATGCATACTTTTTTTTTGACACTTTTTTGGGATTATTACTTTTTTCTAAATTTTTTATTTCATTACTTCATGTGAATCATTGTTGGGAAACTCTGTACATAGGTACGTACATAATGCATTTAATTAGTACTCAGGAATAATTTGCTTTCTAATATATGTAAGTAAATCGATTAAAAAATTAGTTTTGAGAATTTTAATGTATAATTTATTTTAATATATATGTTTTTATAAAATACATTGGCAGTTATACTAAAACTAATACACTTTCAATAGTAATATAACAACAAATTCTGTACTTAATGCATAACAGTTTTAAAAATTCAAAAATTCTTTAATATAGTCATTGTAATAGTTGAGAAAAATCATTTGTAAATCATCAGAAATTATATTGATAGCGCTAAGCATTTCGTCCATGGTTGCTTTTGAGCATTTATATTTACGTTTGGCCATTAAATCCCACAAATATAACATAACTTCCACATATTCCATTGAATTCACAGAGCTCTGCTCTTTTCTGCTTTTGAGAACATATTTCAGCATGTCAATTATATCACAATAGTCTCGATCATTAAGTGAAATATTAACTGCGAAATAAATATAAAAAAAAACTTTGAGTTAAATAACAAATTACTTAATTATATGCAATTGCATTTCAAAACTTTCTAATTGTTTCTTTTTTCATATTTTCAATTACATATAAATAATTTTGTCGTTCCTTTTGTAAATATCGGTAATCAAACCACTCCTTTATTGTAACATAGTCACATCTCAACAAAAAAAATCAAACTTGGCAAAATGCGATTAAAATTTTCAAAATGTACCTTAATACACAGAGTAAATAAAATATATTTTGCTATAACATCGGTTAAGTTTAAGATATAATGCTGATTTTTGTTTTACATATAAAGAAGGTATAAAGGAACACTTTTGCTTAAGTAACTTAAAATTTTTGAGATATGACCATGTTGCAATAAAGGAGCGATAATATCTGTGGCAATAAATAATAATCACCCTTGTTGTGTTTGGCGTATTTAAAATACTTTAAATTGCATTTCAAAACTTTCTAATTGTTTCTTTTTTCATATTTTCAATTACATATAAATAATTTTGTCGTTCCTTTTGTAAATATCGGTAATCAAACCACTCCTTTATTGTAACATAGTCACATCTCAACAAAAAAAATCAAACTTGGCAAAATGCGATTAAAATTTTCAAAATGTACCTTAATACACAGAGTAAATAAAATATATTTTGCTATAACATCGGTTAAGTTTAAGATATAATGCTGATTTTTGTTTTACATATAAAGAAGGTATAAAGGAACACTTTTGCTTAAGTAACTTAAAATTTTTGAGATATGACCATGTTGCAATAAAGGAGCGATAATATCTGTGGCAATAAATAATAATCACCCTTATTGTGTTTGGCGTATTTAAAATACTTTAAATATAGGGGGAAAAATTCAATATAGTGCATATGCTAAAAATTTAAAAACGCTCGCCTAAAGTTAGAAACAATCACCCATATTGTGTTTGGCGTTTTTAAAATATGCCTACGACTGTTTGGTAATAGATTAAAGGAATTAAGTTCACGTTCTCTTTAATCTATTACCAAACAGTCGTTGGCGTATTTTAAATACGCCAAACACAATAAGGGTGAATAGCTTAAGTCAAAATTTCGTGTTTTGAGATATCAAGGTTTTTGTCTAAAATAAATTGTGTGTTTTGTTGTGTAAGTTAAAATATAAATGCGTGTAGTTTTATTAATACATATGTAATGACCAGGGAAACAAAAAATATGCAATTGCATGTTTTTCCTTGTTCGACCAATGAAGGTAGATACAATCACCCTTATTGTGTTTGGCGTATTTAAAATACGCCTACGACTGTTTGGTAATAGATTTAAGGAAATAAGTTTACGTTCACTTTATTCTATTACCAACAGTCGTAGGCGTATTTTAAATACGCCAAACACAATAAGGGTGAATATTAGGGCGGGTCGATTTGTATGGATGAAAAAAAATTAAAAATCGTATAGCAAAAACGTAATCTACATAAAATTCTCCGAATAAACCATGGGTCTAAAACAAAATCCTAGTCCGCGCCTCTAGACTTGAAAATTTTTTTACATGGGTGAAAATTTTTTCAATGTAAAAAAAATTTTGATTGTAAAAAATATAAAGTGCAAAAGAATAACCTTACTAAACCCATTTATTAAAAAAATTCGATTTCTATTTTTGCTATTTTTTCAAAAAAAAATTTTTTTTCCAAGGCGGGCAGCCAAATTTTCAAGTCGATAGGCGCGGATTAGGATTTTGTTTTAGACCCATGGTTTATTCGGAGAATTTTCTTAGAATTTTATGTAGATTGCGTTTTTGCAATACGATTTTTAAAAAAAAATCGACCCGCCCTAGTGAATATATTTATCTGTTTTAGAGCTTTTAATGAATTTTGACATCGATTTGTTAGTGCATATTTTACCGTTTGCAGCATTTTTTTTCATAATTTAGTTAGAGCGCATATTTTGCCTTTTTGAGGCATATTTTGATACATGTTCAATTTTTTTTAGAAATCTACAAGAGCTTTTGAAGCAAATAATAAAAAAAAATTTTTGTTCAAAATTCTGGGGGGCTACTATCTATTGCGATGCAAAAAATGGTAGCATTTGTCTTTCGCATTTATTCATTTTTTTCTTTTCCAAAATCATCACTATTTATTTTATTTAAACTTTTTAATTTCCAATATTTTTACATATTTTAGCATTTCATATTAGCATCTTTCATTTTTGTTGCGATTATTGATCCATTTTCAAAAAATTTTGCGAAAGTGATATAGAGTACCAAGTTGGCATTTAGCATTCGCATCGAAATTGTTTTCGCATCGCAATAGAGAGTAGCCCACCTAGCTTTTCTGTTTTAAATATCTATCAGTATGTATACCCAACGTAATGCTTCTATTATGCCATCTACATTTAATTTTTACTCTAAAATTGTAAGACACAGCAGGTTGTCATTAAAGTATAATGTTATTTTAAACTTTACAATTTTATATATGTATAAGCAAAAATTAAGTTAATAGCAATTATATAAGTTTTTGGCGATGTCTATCATACACAGAAATCTGGACCAATTGTTTAGTAAGCCGATTGACTCAAAATAACTTTTTAAAGTGATCAAACGGTGTCCATTCGTCCTTCTGGCTGGACGTCTGTCAATGCTAACCTTGTACGCAAAGTACAAGTTACGATCTTGTAGATAATTTGGTAAAACTTGGTAAATACCTTTCAATTGCACTAAGGACGAAGCCTATGATATAGGTGAGAATCGGTCTATAATTTCTCATGCTCCCCATAAAAACTTTTTTCCAAACTAGACTCTTTGTGTCGGTAAACTATCTAATTATATTGGTATTTAGATTAAATTTAAATAAAGGGTGAATATCTATATAATATTCGTCACAAATACCTCTTAAATGAATTTTAACCTCTTAACATAACTTTATTTTTGTGAGACCATGACATCGTTACCAAAAAGGGTAAAATCTCGAAAATTCATCTGAAAATACTACGGTGTTTGGGCTCTACCGATTATAATTTTAGTATTGTTTTTATTAAATGGAACTGTTATTTCATTGTTGAATATTTTGTGTACAAATAAGCAATTTTTGTATTTTTTGGGACATATTTTGAACCATTTTTAGGGCATATTTTCAAGTTTTTACTGCATATTTAATGAGCATAAAACGCGTTTTTAGATCATATTTCTGGTTTCCCTGGTAATGACATTTTATACTTGAAATTTAGGTGAGTGATAGATCTTGAAGAAGAGAATAAAAATATGTAATATAATGAAAATACACTTATGTCAACTTAAGCCATTATTATTTATTGCCACAGATATATGTATATTACTGTGGCCGCATAGAAAAACTAGGTAGCTTCATTTTTTGAAAACACGAGAAAAACACACTTTAAGTTTTGAAAATATTTTACTAATTACACTGTTCAAAAAAATAGAAAAGTAGGGCACATGGCGTTTTAACATAATTCGGGTACCCTGAATCCAATGGTGCTAACCGTTTTTTAGGTTAGCTCTGATTTTCGAGATATACCGTTATTTCGAAAATGGAGGAGGTTGCACAACATATGCTCGCGTAACTCTAAAACGCTTTAGCTTATTAAATAAACTAACAAAACCTAAATTCCGCAATAAAATGTCCTTTTAGAGTGGGCGGTCATTGTTCAGGAATATGTTCAGCAAGGTTCAAAGGGTTGCAACTCTTGGTATCACAGGTTCAGGCAGTGTTGTATATCCTACTATATCTGTCCCCTATTGAGCATTATGTAAGGAATGTGGCTGCTAGAAACTTACTTAGACTTTACGATTCTTCCTTGGTTAGACCTAGGCGGGATGATCACACGATAATTTTGTACGATTTGGGTCTGCTTGATCGGAATTTCGGATCATAGGACTATGTCCCTCGACTACGGAGTAAAACCATCGTTGGAATTCCCGGATAGGGAAGTTTGGCGTGGATCCAATGGATTGTTTGAGCGGTGGGCAGTATTTAAGGATGGATCCAAGATGGAAACCGGCACTGGTGCCGGTGTATATATCGCGGACACCGAAGTGAAAAGGTCATTTAGACTTCCGGATGAGTGCAGTGTCTTCCAGGCTGAGATGCTAGCAATCTGGAGGGCGACGGAAGTGATACTGGATCACATCGTTTGTGGATCTGTGATGACAATTTACGTCGATAGTTAGGCGGCGCTTAGGGCATTGACAAATTATAAGGTGCGATAGTACCTGGTCGCTCGGTGTAGGAATGCTCTTGGTGGGTACCTGGACACTGTATGGTTGATGGAAGTGTTGTGTCGGACGATCACGCGAGAGGGGGTTCGAATCTGGACTTAGTGGTAAGGGACAAGCCCACCTATGTTCCTACTATGGCGTGATACGGGAGAAATTCCGGGGTGACGTTAACCGATCCTGGAAGGACAGAACAGATTGCAGGGTGTCTAGGGCACTATGGCCCAGATTGGACGCGGGGGCAGAAAAGGCTTTAATATAATAGATTTAGTAATTAATAGATCTTAATTTTGGAAAGTCCATTTTAGAATTTTAGGTTTTTCACTTCAGAGACTTAGGCAAATTAAATTAAGGGAAATATTTATTTTACAACAGGGATATATTTAACGATAAGGGAACCAAATACGAAATTTAAATTTCAAATAATGAATGAAGCCTTATTGAAAACTTTTGTTACATAAATGCAAAATTCCAACAAAGTACAGTTTCAAATACAATTAGAAAGTTTTAAAATATGTGTTCTATATATGTAGCTTACAGTATGGCAATTTAAACCATTCAAGTATAAATTTTGTGGCCAGAAAACATCTAGCATTATTTGATCCAACTAAATATTTTTCCGAAGCTTTGAATAGTTTATACAATTGACGTCTGGTACTTTCTTCCATAACCTTAAGCAACAATTGTTTAGCCATGTGATACCATTTTAAAGTTTGTTTGTGACCACAATTAGAACAATAGAGATTTGTATCTATTTTACCATTTGGGACATCACTTTGCCACCAATTTAATGTTGGCTTTTCGGGTATATTGGGTACAAAACATTGGCCACATTTAATATTATCGCAACGATATTGATGAAATTTATTCTAAAACCATAATAATAAAAAGAAAATTGCTTATATGAGAAGAATTGAGAAGAAAAAAACATCTTACAAATTCTTTATCTTCATTATCCGTTTGACTGCAGTTTACACATTGACATTTAAAATAATATGTTTCCTGTAGTCTTTCACGTCTTGCCTGTCGTTTACTGTTACGATAGTCCACATAATAACAGATGGTTATTTCATCACCCATTTTTATATCACGTGCAGCATATGTGCTAATAAAACGTCCAGAAAATTTCGTTTGCATTGCTAGAACACACGAATGGTTGCACAAACTAAGGTATGGTAGATTTATTGAGGCCACATCGTCGTAGTAGCTAAAGAAATGCAAGTATCCCGACTTTAAATGCCAAGGACTAGACCAAACTTTTTCATTTAACATATGAAAATCAGTATTGGTCATAATAGTCAATGGCCTTGGAATAATAGTAGTTAAACTGTGGCCATTTGATATGCATTGTCCAATGTGGCGTAATATCAAAGACCCTGTTAAAAGTTCCCAATTAATGTGATTGTTTTTCTTATTTAAATCTTCAAAATAGTTCGTATAATGTTTAAGATAGACCACTAAATGATGAGACACTAGGGCGAACCATTCTATATCTTTATGGGACCTCTTATCCAAGTGTGTTATCATCCGTAAAGATTCGGCGTATGTTAAATTGTTGTTTTTCCAAATATCTCCATCTTTTGTCAGCTTAAGCCATATATCGGCCGCTGAAGTTTTGTTGTTCAATTTCAATTCCTCCAGTATTGAAAATATGCCATTATCCAGTATGATTCTTAAGGCTAAATGAGCAATACCAACGTAAGCAAATAACTGAAAACGATGTGCAGGACATTCGTACAAATGTATGAGGCTGTGTTGTTCTTGGCATTTTAGTGAACAATAATTTACCCGACCGCGACAGTGCAAACAGGGAATTGGTATAAAATTCACAGTTCCACACTGATGGCATATTCGACGAGTATCACCAACAGCCACAAAAGTTGATGCGCGTTCGGTAAAAATTAATTGATTTTTTGAAATGAAACTTTTCGCTTGCATATGGCGACCATTTTCTGTGGTAATGCTAAAAATGACAAACAATTTTCAATTTATTAATTTTCATAAAATTGCACTGTCTACACAAGAAATATGCAGGGGTATTATATAGAAATTCTGAATAATTTGAGTCCATAAACATTTTTTTAAATAAAAAATTTGTATATGTATTTACATATGTAAAAATTTTAGAGAGATTTCGTTTAAAACTTGTTAAATGTAAAAGAGACATTTTAAATTATATGGTAAGAAATAAAAATTTATCGATTTCTAAACAATCGTTTTAAAAGAGGAATTTCGAAAGATTTAAAAAAAATATTTTTAATTATAGTCCCAATTTGTATCCAAAATGCAAGTCAATTAACGTATGTATGTATGTATATAATATTGAGATACATATCGAGCCCTAATAGCAAAAATTATGTAACCAACAAAAATAATGTGCTGTTTTCACAACACAGGTGAGTAAACGTGTAGTAAAATTTATATGAAAAGCACTCAGTTTTTTGAGTGTTGCAATGCCCTATAACCCACGAATCTCCACTAAGATTGGAAGACCTGGGCCTAAAACACCAATAAAAAAATAAACGACTTTGAAGCCACTTTTGGAGAGAGTTTTCACGCCACATGATGCACATACTTGACTGAAGTAAAATCAGCGATAGAAAACGTCAACATTAGAAAATCTCCCAGATCTGACCGCATCACAAGCTCAATGATAAGGAACTTACCTACTTCTACTTTAAAAATCATGCTGCTCATCATTAATGCGATATGACAAGTTGGCTACTTTCCATCCTCTTGGAAGAGCTATACTTTTGTTATTATTCCTAAATTAGGAAAAGAGTCTAGTCAAAATACGTCGTACAGACCAATTACTAGCTTACTATCGATCATATCAAAGCTTTTCGAAAAATTATTCCTTTTAAGTATAACTCCCTATCTAAACGAACAGGCAATCATTGCGGATCATCAGTTCGGATTCCGAGCAAGGCATGGTATAATAGAACATGTGCATAGAATTGTTACCCAAATAAGACCGGCGTTGAGAAAAAAGGAATATTGCTCAGCATTGTTCATAGACAATTCCCAAGCATTCGAAAAAGTTTGGCATGATGAGTAAAAAATAAAACGAACACTCACAAACTTGAAAGCTATTTAACTGACAGAACATTCATGGCAGGGCTGCCAGTTTAGGGGTTTTGACCCCAAATTAGGGGGTTTCTTGTTGCTAAAAGGGACAGAAAATTGTATTTGGGGTTTGGGGTTTGCATTGGGGATATTAAAAATAAAACTAAGGATTTTTTGGGGAAATAAAAAATATGAGCTTAATTTTTCTATAAAAGACAACTAAGTTTAATGCAGACATAGTATGTGTCAAGTGGCTATTTTTTGCAACATCACTTGATATCAATGAGCACCGGTCAAAAATAAGTTTCGTTTTTATTAAAAAAAATATCTGATAAGTTTGAAGTTAATCTGTCAATAATTCGATTATGTACAAAAAGTCCAAAATTTTCATTTTCCTGGACAACTTCATGTGTATAAGAGGTGTTCAAAAAAATTAAAGAGAACTCTAAAGCCAATGAATGGGCTTATTGGTTCATTTGTATATAACAACATTTAATATGAAGTTTGGTGACGATTGGGTAAATAAAAGTCGTTTAAAAAATGTCAAATAGTGTGTACAAGGCAAAACAATCGCTTATTTAAGTTTATGGAAAATTTTTTAAATGTCGGAAAAGTTTTTAGTCTGGATTATAAATAATTCGAAATGAAGATATCATTATGTTTAAAAAAAAAAAAATAAAAAATAAATCGGTTTAGAACAAGTAATAAATGATGGCCCCAGACCACTAATGTGCCAATTATTACTTGGCCTAGAAACGCGATCACACAACTTAAATAGTTTTAAAATTGATTTGTGCAATATAATTTTTTATTCCAAAGACTAAAAATTGTCAAATAATAATCACGCATTACATGGATAACTGCTGCACGTGGGAATGTAATCCAAACTAGAATATCCTCATTATTTTTTAATAAAATTGGATATAATATTAAATTTGTATAAAAAACTTTCTTAAAAATTAAGTGATTTTGTGATCCCATGCAAATTCATACTGTATATAGATATTTAAAAAACAACTACATATTTCCTTTCGATAGAAATGATCTCTTTCTTGTAGAACATGGTACAAGTAAAACTTAAATAAAAATTCAAATTATCCGTTAAAAATTATGTATTTTCACAGGGCCTTATTTTGGGGATTCTTTCATTTATCGGGGGATATTTGGGGAAATTTGTTTTTAAATTTGGGGAGAACGAAAAAAAGTACCTGGCAGCCCTGATTCATGGTATGATCAAAAAATAAATACTCCCTCTCCCTAGAAAATATATATAATACACATACCTGATATGCCAACAATCCCGAGCAAACATATGTTCTTCTACGTTTACAGACGACGCAGCATTTTTTAGTGTAAGATTAGGTTAGATTAGGTTAAACGGGCAGCCGTCACGACGACGACCCAGTGACAGGAGTCACCCAGTATCCACCAGACTATTCCCTATAGGTCACTGCAGCCTCAAACCACCCAGACTCCCCGCAGAACAGGGAGATCGATTTGTGGAAGAAATATTCTTAGTATATATATGATGATATTTATATCAAAGTATATTTTGCCACAATTAATGGAATGTGGCCAACCGTTTCAACTGAGAGTAGACAGTCCCACATTGGACATATCGTCCAGGCATGGCAATTCTGGTCTCCCAAAATGCCTAAGCCTAATGCTCCCCAGACCGGGGCATTGGCAGAGAAAGTGAAACACCGTCTCCTCCTTCTCCTCATCATGCCAACTCCTACAGTAAGCATTATAAGCAAAACCCATCGTCCTAACATGCGTCCCTATCACCCAGTGCCCGTAATGACCGACATCACTATCCTTATCCGGTCCCTACCGAGACCAAGTAGTACGCGCGTTCTTGCCGCATCATAGCCAGGCCATAAAGTCCTGGTCATCAGGCAGGTATGCTCCCCTGTCATCTTTCGACTCTCGTCTGATGAGAGTCTTGCAGCGGGACATCGAAATGCCGATCAGGCCATCGACGAACACGTCGTCCAAGAGACAGCCCCGTTGGGCCAGACTGTCCTCAGTCTGGTTACCCAGTCATCCACTGTGCCCTGGTACCCATGTCAGCGTTACCCTGGAATGTTCCGCAATCTCATTTAGGGACATCCGCCATTCCACTGTTAACATATGTAGATGTAGTGAAGACACCAGCCAGAGCCGCGATGTCTGTCCGTAAATATACATATATCCCTCGATATACGATAGTACCTCAGCCAGTTTGCCGCCCGCCTTATGGCAGAAATTTCCGCAGCACATTACTGCCATCCGGCAGCCTAAGAGACTCTAATGCCCAATTCTTCGATGAAGAAACCTCCACCTACTCTGCTGCCCATTTTGGAACCATCGGTATAGACCCTTAGAGCCGGTTCAAGAGATCGCGTGTTACCAAACAGCTAATCTACATTACCATCATGTACTGTGAACAAAGCACCGAAAATGGGTTCAGGAGTGCAATAGTCCAGCCCCGCTAGGTCGTATGATGCACGTAGCGGGACCCTGGCATGACCTTAGATCCGCGTGGACCATAGGCCCATCGCCCCCAGTCTAACCGCGGAAGTTATGGCCTGCTGTTCGGCCATGATGTCAACTGGCAACCAGTTCAACATGGTAAACAGCGCCTTCGTCGGTGTCGATCGACGCATCCTGCAGTACCGTCCCCTACACATGGCTGGCCACCACACTATGATCCGATAGAAGATAACCGGTTTTACCATCGCCTCAGCGATCCATTAAACGCCCCTGGGGCCTAGGCCCCAGTTTCGAAAATGACGCCCAAATATTTGGCACTGTTCGAGATCATCAGCTCCGTGCCATTAAGCCTAGGAAGCCTAAAGTAACCAACCTTGTACATCCTGGTAAGGAGTACCAGCTCAGTTTTCTGTGTGTTGACACCAAGTCCACAGGAGATGCTCCAGAAGCTTAGAATCTGTAATGCAGATTCCTTACAACGGGATAATGTGTCCAGGTGTTTACCCATGACCGCCAAAAGTTGCATCGCCGTATCTACAGTCTCACATCAATGAACTAGAATTGGAAAATAACCGGCTAAAGTGCTGCCTCATCTTTCACGCTCAGAAGACAAACGTGGCCAGATGTAAAAATAAATAACATCACTGTTCCGGTAGAAAATCATGTAAAGTACTTGGGAATTTATATAGATAGCGAAAATAACGGATATGAAACTTAAAGCAGCTCAACTACATTGGCTACTTGGTCGATACTCAAATTTGTCCTTAGACAACAAAGTTCTCTTATACAAGTCTATCATAAAACCAATATGGACATGTTAGCTCACGATTGGTTTGGCGCATATGCCAAAAAAGTCGTAGTGGAAAAACACAACAATGAAGGTTTATATGAAGTTTTCTGAAAATATACCCGATAGAATTTTTTGTATTTTCACTATTGCTTCTGATATGCGTTTTGAAGAAAAATTAACATTTTTTTGAACGTCCATTAACGAATATAGAAGTTAATAGCATTTTATTGGAAGTTTTTTTTTCCCAATATTAACTTATTAAATCTCCAATGTCTAATGCGACATTCGTACGCCTTAAAAGTGAAAAAAAAACATACACCAAAACATTATTTTTTTTGACAGAAGGCGAAACTTATAGCTCTTGATTAGCACTATAATTTGTGCTAAGATTGACTTTGAGCAATTGTTCGTTTTCAAGATAATTAAAACAAACCAAGGCATTTGCATGCGACAAAAACAGAAGTCGCCTTTAAGGCAAACAGTTCAAACACTGATTTAAGCGAAACCTGATGAAATATTTAAATGCGACTATTTTTAAAATGTTATGCATTGATGTAACTAAATAATGCTTTTTATTTGATTCAAAAATATTGTGTAGTTTATTTTTAATTTAATTTTAATCATTGTCGCACGCTACATGTTGCATGCGACATATTGTTCCATCATACTTTTATGTTTATGTTTTTACTTTTTATGTAATAAGACATGCGTAAGATCATTCTACATTGTTTTAAATACATTTAATATATTTATTTTCCGAACAAAAATTATAAACTTAAAAAAATAACTAAAAATAGTATTGCTAGTCTCAAATAAAGTTTTTTTTAATGGAATAAGCTGTTCTTGCTGCTTGTAGTTGTTAGCCATCGCAAATAAAGATATTTTAGAATTTTTTTTTTAATTTATGCATTTTACACTTACGATGTCGCACGCTACAAATTTAAAATAAGCACCAAGAGAAAAGCACTGATTATTTTCCAGCAAAATTTTTTTTATTAAATTTGCAACAAAATATCTGTTTGTTACTTATATTTGAGGCGCATTGTACAAATACCCTCGACGCACTGATAACAAATGTTCTTTTTCAATGTCGCACGCTACGTCGAAATATGCGATAAAGCAAAGAAAAAATTGCCGTAACTGGCAATCGCATCGTTCTGTTTACATTTTTCTTATATTGTTTGAATATAAACCGAGATTTAAAAAGCAATTGATAATGCATAATGTTTCTCATTAAGATCATTTAGCAAAACAAAATGTGCAATAGAAATGTTCAAAACAGAACTTTTGCACTTGTTCGACTTTGCATTTGAATATTTCAAAGTGTGTTATGAATAAATGCAAAATTTGTTTACATTATTGAAAGTTGATAGATTCCCTATAAAAATATGTTAAAACAACATACATACTTTTATAGACTTTGATATTTTTTGGCTACGGTTGACATTTCTACAATAATTAATCGAATGTTATCCTAATACATTATATATGTCCAGCCAGAGCCTGACAAAATTTCGTCATCACAGTTTATGTTCACATATCAAGGTGTATATCGCTCTTCTGAGTGGCCGCCATGAAAATATTTTGAGCTATTGGATTTGGGTGCTTTTTAAGCCTTTTTAAAATATTTTACTGCATATTTTGTTATCATAGTTTTCACTTATGGCACATTGAGATCCTTATGAATATTTGAGTTTTTAACATACCAGGGAGTGGCTGTGATTATACGAAGAAGTTTATTTTCGCGTCTTCGAATTTGTTCAATATTAGAGGCCGAGGCAGTGCTCCATAGTTGGATACCGTTGCACCAGATAGGCTTTTAGATAGAGTTGTAAAGTAAATAGAAGCTTGCAATCGAGACTAAGGACAGAATTTCCTCCAAAACGCCAATGAATTTGAATGTCTTTTAGTTTATTTTTTCCTTCTTTATTAATAAATTTTCGACCGACTAACACTCAATTCACATGAGGGCTTTTACGACGTCGTTTTATCTTGATTCCCTTTTAAAGCAACTTCCAAAATCTCTTTACGTTCATACGATGATTTTTGGTTGCATGTCTTTTTTTATTTACAGTATGGCCTTAATTATTCGTCATTCGATTAAGCGGAAGCATCAATTAACTGGAAAATATAATTTTTTTTCGCATTGATTTAAATCACCTCTGTTATCCGAAATTATAAACAAATTATATTTTTCCTTTAATTTAGAACAATCAAAACAAATTTAAGTAAACGAAGAAAGAGAATTTCCCAACGTACTAGAAGCATATTCTGCCAATTACTTTTTTCCCTCTGTTTACATAATAATACATTACATATTTATATAAAATATGAAACACACAAAAAAAAATTAATAATCAAGAATGCTGCTGGTCCCGTCTGTTATCGATAATCGAGGACTCACTGTATTTTCAACCACACACTTCAAAGTAAGAAAAAGAATAAAGCGTAAAAAGAAAAAGTTAAAAGAGTAATATAAAAAACGACATGAAAAACACAAAACGAGTCGTTTTGTTTACCCCTCTTTCTTCTCTACACTGCTTGCCAACAAACCAAAAGAGACGTCGACAAAGCGACGTCGTAAAAGCCTCCATGTGAATTGCCTGTAAGTAGCTTTCTAACAGCTTTTGTGTTTGCTGGTAAATTTTGCTTCAATTTATGTAATAAGCCTTCATGCAAGACTTTATCAAAAGCTTGCGAAACATCGATTAAGAGTGCTGAGCAATATTTTTTATTCTTCAAATGCTTTTTTATGACATTTACTATTCGATGAGTTTGTTAAATTGTGCTGTGTTTTCTTCTGAATCCGAATTGATGGTTTGGAATTCATCTATTTTCACTTAAAATCGGTGTTAATTTTGAAACTAATAATTTCTCAAATAGCTTTGACATATTTGATAATCAGCTAATAGGCCTATATGACTCAGCTTTTGTATGATCTTTACCTGGCTTTGGTATCATGGTAACTAAGAAAACCATCCGTTTTTGAGGATAGTTTTCAAGGCGTAAAATAGCATTAAGAACAAAAAGATTATTTTCTTTGCTACGCGAGGTAGCCCCGAAAGCATTTTATTACTGATCTTAACGATTACACTGTGCTAGTTGAAAAAACAGACATGCCGGGCACATGGCGTTTAAAGATAATAAGGGTACGCGGAATCCAATAGTGCTTACCGTTTTTTTTAGGTTAGCTCTTGTTTTTGAGATATACCGCTATATTGAAAATGTAGGAGGTTCTGGTATTACTAGGCTGAATGTCATTAGTGTTTACTTGATTTGTTACCTGCATTTGAGGGGGATTAGTTTTGGGTCCAGAAGACTGCTTGACGATAGTGTATACAGGGCATCCTCTATAATTGGCAGTGAGACTACCGCCACAGTTGCTACATTTTTTACGTTAGGGTCGTTTTTAGACTTATCGCAAAGAACTGTACCATGTAATTCACCACATAATACGCAAACAGGTGGTTAGTAGCATCATGCCTTAGTATGGCCAAATTCTTGACAGTTTAAACATTGAACGGAACCATTTCTTTTGTGAGGCTCCTCTATAGTTTTTCTTCTGTACAGAATATATTTTAAAATATAAATGCGTTTCAAGTGTTTAAGCTTAACGTCACCGGGATCTAACTCCATTCGAAATAGGGGTTGGGGATTTTTTCCCCTATTTTAACTATTTGTTAAGTTTGTTATTTTAAAGCCCTTCTCTTCCAAAAATGTTTTTATTTCTTCTGGGTCTACGCATGAGTCTATGCCCTTGATCGATACCTGAAAAACTTGTAATTACTTTTCGAAAATCATCCTCGTGATTCACCTGTATTTTTGTCCCGTTATTACTACCTCGCTTTATTGCAGCTACATAAAAATAATTTTCACCTATCAACGAAATCAAACTTTTTATTATCATTTGAGTTTTGCTCTCTAAGATATATCGGATTCATCCTCCAGAATCGCAAAACGATTTTGTGCATTTATTCTATCAAAAGAAGGTACTTTTGAGGCCGAAGCAACAGCTGAAAATGTAGGGCTGTGACCTCGTTTAAGCTCTGTTATATACCTGTACATACCAACTTGTACTTGAGGCTTTTGGCAACTTTTTACTAGAGGGTTTCCCACTGCGTCTGTGTTTGAGTTCATGTTATACCTTCTTACTAACATTGTTTTTGCCACCGCGTCAATAAGTGCAGGCGCTCAACACTTGTCACTAGTGACGATTTAATATTGTTTAATGCATCGCAATCCACCGTTTTTGTAAACAGCGAGGATGAAAGGGAATGTATGCGAATAGTTGGCTAAGACGTTAGGTAGTAATTATTGTTTTGTTTTGTTTATTTCAGCATTATTTTTGTTGGCATGGACTGTTACATACACATTACTTTCATTTAGTTTTATAATTGTTTCATACAAAAAGTTTTTTTTTTCACCGTTTTGCTGTGCTTTTAATATTTTTATTATTATTTATTTTTATAGTATTTATAATATATTTACAATAACACCAAAAAAAAGCATTTTAAACTTAACCCTTTCGATCCGGCTTTCGAATAGCAATGGCAAAACAAAATTTTTAATTGAAACCGATTATTTAAGTAATATATAACTTATCGGTGAAAGAAAATCGGAAAAACAATAATTGGGGGCTGTGGGGGTTGTGGTACATCGTTGTACCATGCTCATACTGTGCACTTCACTTTGGTAGCGTTGTAACTTACAAAAACGGTGCCGTAAATGCAAACACCAACAAAAACCTAACGAAACGTTTTAGAATATTCTCAGGAGACTTTCAAGACTATAAAGTTCATTTCGCAACCCAGCAACAATAAATTTTAAGCAGTTAGGGATTTTTATACTTACAGTGGTACACATCTATCGAACCGATCCCTTTCGATTTGTGGATATTCCTTGGTTAGAAATATCAGGTTACATGCTCGTGGTGGTGGAGTTGGTATTTATGTGTCTAATGCGTTGAAGTATAAGTCTATCTTTAAAACATCTCTGCGTGATGCATGTGAATCGCTGTTTCTTTAAATCTGGAAGGATGATTTTAAAATGTTGTTTGGTGTCGTCTACTTGCCTAATGGTGACCTTGTTTCCTTCGAAGATTCTCCCGTAGATTTGTTTATGATATATTCAAATATTGTTGTAGTTAGCGACTTCAACTGCAACCTGCTTAATATTGTGCAATCTGGGCATATTAGATCGCTTTGTCTGAGGTGTTAATTATCGGGTTTTCGCAATTCCAGATCCACTCATTTTAATATTGGCAATTCCTCTACTTCTTTATTGGATTTCTGGTTAGTGAGTAATACCTCCATGATTAGTTTTTCGGACCAGGTTCAATGCCCATCGATATCTCATCATGCCCTAATTTTTTCTGTCTTTAATTTTAATCCCGGAACGTCGGTGCAGTATATTGAATATAGGAACTATAATCCTATTGACTTGGATGGAGTGCTGTCTTATTTATCCGAATTTGATTCTTGCCTCTTTTTGATTCTGCTAATGTTGATTTTCAGTGGAGTATATTGTGTGGTCTATTTGTGTATTTGTTTGAATTTGTCCCTCTTGTTCGGAGAAGGATTCCTAGCTGTGTTAATGACTAGATGAAGTCTGATCGTATAAGGTTGGCTACCTCTGATTTGCCTTATTCTACTTTCCAGGCTTCTAGATCTGATGAAGACTGTAGAGTTTTTTGTAGGTTTCGTAACAGAGCTAAGAATGTGATACGTAGGGAGAGAAAGGAGATATTTTGAAAAATTGTTTTCAGGCCTTGATACTGGCTCTATGTGGATAATTTTGAATGGAAAAGGTCTGTCTGCCGGTAATAATTTTTGTTGTGAGTTTAATGCCGATGACGTTAACTCTTATTTTGTTAATTCTTCCCTTGATGATTTGGGGAGGGTTGCCTTTGCTGTATTTTATGACATAGGCTCTTTTTCTTTTAGTTGTATAACTGAGGATGATCTGTATATTACCATATGTTGTGTTAAGTCGAATTCTGTAGGTACTGATGGTATCCCGATAACGTTTTTGAAACCCATTTTTGCTCATATTTCTTTATATTCTTTATATAAATTCAATTTTAACAACATCTATTTTTCCTGCTGATTGGAAAGTAGCCCGAATTATACCTATCCCTAAATCAGGATCAATTAGTAGTTTGGACAACTTAAGGCCCATTTCTATTTTACCGGCTTTATCGAAAGTTGTTTAACATATTATTAAACATCAGATTTTGTCTCATGTTTAAAGTAACCTGTCTTCTTCGCAATTTGCTTTTCGTCGTGAACACAATAAATACACAATTTAACTGATGCCATACGTGAGAATGTCAATAGGGACTATATAGTGTCATTAATTTCGCTTGACCTTACGAAAGCTTTTAATTCAGTTTGCTTTCGTACATTGATAAGAAAATTGAGTTATTTAATTTCTCTAAAATGGCCTGTACACAGAAAGAAAAACACTCGGGATAAATCAAGTTTTTTGGGATTACTTTAAGTACGAGTCGTACTCAAAAATTCAAGTACGAATAACACTTAAACGTACTCAAAACAATCCTAAATGGGATTACTTTTGAAAATTAATTTCTTTTCAAATTTTTTTTTTTTTTAAATTTGAACTCATGCTACTCATTTAGTTTATATTTTTGGTTAAATATGTACATAAGATTTCTAAAATAAAAACCATATCGGGCATGATGTTGGTGTTATATCATTCTGTAATGTGTAATACTGGTAAGTAAATCAATCATTATCATTTTTTCTTTGTAATTTCTTTTTTTTTGTTTTTTTTTCAATCATGAATTCGTGATAAAATAAACTTTATATTACTTGAATCAAGCTCATTTTGAGATTGATTCAATCTTAGTTTTACTTAAATCAATCTCATTTTCGGATTATTTGAGGTACGAGTTCGGATTAAAACAATTTTATAATTTTTGAATGAAGTGCATTTTGAGATTGATTCTATCTTAGTTTTACTTAAATCAATCTCATTTTCGGATTATTTCAAGTACGAAAACGGGATTGAATATGGATAATTTAAGTATTTTGGGATTAAAAATCCGTACTTGAATCAATCTTTCTGTACTTGATTCAAGAAAATCCGTACTCACCGTACTATTAATACCGCTCCGGATTGATTTGAGTACGGATGGATTGATTTTTTTTTTGAGTGTATGCTAATTTATTATTTATCTGGTAGAATCAATTTGTTGATACTGGTGGGTTTTTTTTTCTAAAACTCTTTCCCCAAGGATCTGTTTTAGGGCCTCTTCTTTTCATAATGTACGTGAATGACCTGCCGAGGCAATTGGAGATGAGTATTTGTAGACTTTTCCTATTTGCTGATGATTTTGTTTTATTGTTTAGTAGTCATAGGGATAATGTTGATGTTCTTAAATCTAATATGAATGATAATTTAGCACGTTTTTCGTTATGATCATCTCTTAACTCTTTGATTGTGAACCACCGTGACACTAAGGCCATTATTTTTGGGCAGCCACAGAATGCTTTGCATGTTTATGTTGATGGTCAGAGAATTGCTTTTATTGATAGTCTCAAGTGCTTAGGAGTATTTCTTGATGCTGGCCTTGCCTTTCGGGTTCAAGTTGATCGTATTTATTCCAATGTAATACAGTCGAACTTCTATAACTCGAATCATCATTATCCCAAAAAAAACTTCGACTTACGGAGACTTCGAGTTATAGAAAAAAATTAAAAAAAAAAATCAATTGCAAGCACGTGTCTATAGTTTGAATTTTTTATTTAAAACAGGTAGTTACTGAAAACTACATACAAAGCTACAATGAAGTAAAATATTTTGAAATTAGTGACTGAAAATTTATTTATTTTTTGTTATTTTCAGTAAAAAATGACTCTAACTTGTTTAAAGCCTTATAGTGCTCATCAGTTGTAGTGTCATTCGTATTTAAATATAAATTCAATGTTTGGAAAGAATTTTCTATATAATTTTTGGAAGGCTGATAAATAGTTTCTTCAACCGAACCCTCGCCATCACTCTCCGATCCGTTCAAGCGAATGACGATTGACATTTATGCAAAGAACTGATACTTACGCAAAAAAAAAGAAGCACATGATGTACAAAAAGGGATTTACCCGAAAAAAGCAAGCAAAATATACAAACCAGCTAAACAAGCAAAAGAAAACAAAATAAACAAACCAAAACAAAAAAGCAAAATCTATAAACCAGTAAACCAAGCAAAAAATTCGAGTTATAGAATTCGTATGTATGTATTTCTTTCGAGTTATGGAGAACTTCGAGTTGTGGAAGTTCGAGTTACGGAAGAAGAATTGTATGTTATTTATTCTCTTAACGCTACTGCCAACCTAATTAGTTCGAGTTAAAGAAAATTCGAGTTAGAGAAGTTCGAGTTATGGAAGTTCGACTGTAGTTGCAATGCGAAGAATTTATTCAAACATTTTTTCGAATAAGATATAAATTGTCGTATTCACTCTTGATGTCACATGTTTTTTACGGACAAGAGGTTGTGTCTGGTACTTTTGATTGCATATTGAACAAATTGAAACGCGTGGTTAATATTAATTCGCGTTATGTAGTATATAATATTTCTAGGATGGTACATGTTTCTAATTATGTGAAAACTTTTCTGGGATGTAATTTTGGTAATTTTGTCATGATTCGTTGTTTATTACTTTTTTTATAGGGTTATTAGAAGTGGTGTTCCTTGTCTTCTTTGTTCTTAATTTAAATGTTCCTCATCTAGAAGAAATCCCCAGAATAAGATAGTTTGTTTAAGAGACCTTTCGTTGTGAGGGTGGCAAGGAACTGGAACTATTTGCCTCTTGGTCTCCGTACTTTTTCTCACTCTAATAATATATTTCGTTAAAAACTTTTGGTTCACTTTTCTGCTCAGTAAATCAATATTTTTTTTTTATATAAATATTTATTTTGAAACTGGGAATTATTTCCTTCCGAAGGTTACATTATATTATATTCATCATTTTTTATTTTTCGAATTTATTCTATAAGCTAAATTTCAGTTATGTATTTTATAAAGCTATTTGTAATAGTCCTATTCCTTCAATTTTTCAGAAATGACTTTATACACTCCCAGAGTATTATAAAATACATAACTGAAATTTAGCTCATAAAATAAATTCGAAAAATAAAAAATCTTGAATATGGCTATTTCCAAAAAAAAAACGTCAACCACAAAAAATGGAAAAAAAAATTTTTCTTTTCAAGATTTATTTAGAGAATTGCTTATATTTTTTTAATATATGCGTATAAATAAATTGATTCGAAAAAAAAGATAAACTACAACTTTTAGCACATACTTGTGTATATTAGAAAATATGCATTTGGAACAACAATACTCTAATCTAAGGCATATTTATGATCTGAAAAACATTTTTTAATAAGTTTCTTATATAAAGGATTATAAAAAGCAACATAAAAAAATTTTAAATCATGGTGGAAAAATTGTCCCGTTTACAATTTCTTTAACAATTTATTTAAAAAAATGTAATTCATATTTTATTTTGAAATCGAAACCATTTTTAGGGCACATTAGTACGCAACATTTTAAAATTAATCCCAATAAAATATTGTGTCAGGTTTCGCAGAAATCACTGTTTAAACGGTTACCCCTTAAAACCCACTTCCGTTTTTTGTCCCGTTTACAATCACTGGTTTTTTGCAATTATCTCGGAAACCACCACAGTAAGCGAAAAATTTCATGTGCGGAAATTAAAGAGCTAATTGATAGTTTTTACAGTTTTGTCCATATAAACGTGTGCGAATGTCCCGTTTACAATCTTGGAAGTGCCCATATAATATTTATTTTGTTTAAGCGGCTTTCGTGATTGCGCTACTAACATTTATTTAAACTCAAAAATTCATAAACTAACAAATATTTAAAATTTACACTTATATATTGAGTGGTATAAAGGAAGATTTTATTGCCAGTGTTGCTTTAGTTTTTCTTGGCTTACTACTTTGGAACATTTTTTTATTATTATGTCGGATTTTTTGTTTACCGGCTGTGGAGCCAAAAGTGGATTATATGGTACATATATGTATTTTGTAAACAAATATGTATTTTTTAAGAATTTAATAGAATATCTTATCAGGTGTAATATATACTTTGTAATTCAAAATTGTTTTTCGCCTATGAGGCTTATTATATTACTTCTTTGAGAATAAAATAATAAATAAAAATTTGTACCGTCGGGGTCAAAAGGGTTAAATGTTTTTGCTCAGCATATGTATACATATGTACATGTGTATGTACATTCATACATACATATATATTTTTTCTTTTATTAAATATTTTCGTTTTAAATTTGCGTTTACATATTACAAAATCAAATGTTAAAAGTGAAAATTATTGTTTTGTGCCGCATACGCCACTTTTCTAAATTTATTTTGAAACGTAGCTTTTTGTGCTGCATACATATACTTACTGCAGTGTATTGATTTGTTGAATTTTATTTTCCTTTTGTTTTAACTATTTTTTTGGCAATGAAGCGACACATGAGCGAATTTTTTTTTGTTGGCATTTTGTTTTGATTTCGATTTAACTACTTTTTTTTCTTACGGCAATGAAGCAAAGCAAGAGTTATATTTATTTTGTACGTTTTGTATGAAGAATCTTCTGTATTCGCCAATCAGTGGTGTGTAGAGTAAAACAATACTTAATAAACTTTAAAATCGTTGATATAGAGCAAAATAATTCTTATTATCTCAGAAACCATAAACAATTTGATGAAACCGGTAGTAGATTCAGAAAGGGGGTATTTAAAATATATGTATATACCCAATATCTAACTAAACTTTCTTTAAATGGTCGGTAGGTCAAAGCAATAATGAACTGATAATGGCATTCAATTATGGGGTACTGCATGCACATCAAAAATCCACAAGCTACAATGAAGACAGTCTAGGAAATTACGACAAATCGTCTGCGCCCCAGGGTATATAAGAACGTAATGACATTATTTGCAGAGATCTTAACATCCCTACCATTTAGGAGGAAATTAAAATGTATTTAGTCAAATACATAGGTAAACTAATGGACAATCTCAACTACCTCGCTCAGGATCTGCTACAGTTCGGAAGTCACCAGAGGTTAAAAAGAACCGACACTTTGAGCTTAGCAGGCTTTTTTTACCTTGAATGCTGTTTGTTAGCGGTTACACTGGTAAAGTTAAAGTTCACATTAGTTAACCAAAACATTAAGCCCAGCAAATGTTAATGCTGGTTGGTATCTAGTGGTTGTAAACAAAAATTTACATTGTTTTCAATTTAAAATTATCAGAGTCAGTTGTATTTGTAAAAGATGTTTTATTTAAAGAAAACAAAGATTTTTGATTCTGATTTAACTTTGATTGCAATTAATGGATTTGATTACACTTAAAGAACCTACTGCAATCAAATCCATTGTATTCAAATTTTATTGCAATCAATTACACTGTGCTAGTTGAAAATACTGTCAAGCGGGCACCCGGCTAGTTAACCTAATTTTAGTACGCTGAATCCAGACATAAAAAAATAAGATAACAACAACTACATAGACAATTATTTGTGCGAGATAATTGTCCATGTTGTTGTTATGTTTTTGCTCTTATGCCTTTTTGTAAGTTTACAACTTGTGACGCGAATTCCGTTTTTGAAAATCTGAAATAATTTTGAAATCAAAGAATGAAATCAGTTTGGTTGACATTAATTTGATTGCATTCCCAATAGGTATATAGTATAGGTATACTTTGGTAAATGGTAAATAACTTTCCACCACTTGTAATAAAAAACTAACGAAATATTCAGTTCGATTTTCGTCAAATTCCTGATATAATAATGCTGATTTAAAACATATAGGTATAAATTAAGCGTTATTCATGAAATTTATACGTACAGGAAATCAAAAACATCTAAAATGCTGTAAAGGATTGGATAATAATATTTAAAAACATAGTGAAAAAACCATAATAGAATGTACCTAATGACTTTTTGTATTTTAATTAAAATTTACTTACATTTCTTGATTTTCCCTATAAACCGCAAATTCTTTCACCACATTCAAAGTTTTCTCCTTGACCATTTCCTGCTGAAGGTCTTCAAATGCTTTTATCAACTCTTTACGCTCCTTGTCGAAACCGGGACTTAAGTTTAATTCATTTAATTCTTTCAAATGTTTTTCAGCTCTTTCCAAGTGCTTCACTTTAATGCTGCAATACGCTTGTCGTATTATAATCTTATGGCGCATATCTTCAGGATATCCAAACTTTAAGGCGCACACACAATCATCGTAGGCTTGTTGATAGTAACCAAAAGTTTGTAAAGCCGTAGCACGATTTGCAAAGCCTAAAGCCAATTCATCACTCTTGGTATCCAAAGCAGCATATATGGCATCATTGTAGAGACGACAGGCACCTAGAACATTGCGTTTATAACCTTTGGCTATGAACATTTGATTGCCCTGTTGCCTTAGATCGTTGGACTCTTGAATTTTTTCGCTTCTTTCTTTTAAACCAAATTCCAAATTTTCATTTTCTTCCATATTCCGCAACCATTGAAGCGATAATGTTTGTAAAAATTGCTTTTGCTTTTCCGACAAACGATCCAAAAGCATACGCATTGTTTCAAATTCATTTTCATACGATTTTAAATCTATACAACAGCTTTGTACTGAAAACAGTTTTACCATATCAGGATCCATGTTTTTATTTAACTTATGTTTTTGGCATAAACGAAGGTTCAATTAGGAGAAATATATGTTATTATTATTCACGAAATAAAAGTAAAAATTTCCGGTAAAATTGGATTAGGAATGGGCAAAAAATATCGATATATCAAAATATCGATATTTAAAAAAATAGTCGATATGTATATGTATATCGCCGATATTTAAAATACCTAGGCGCGTATTCAGAAATCATAACTAAAGTCGCAACTAATAAAACAGAAACTAAAAAATAGTTCAAAGATAGTTATAGATCTTATTCATAATTCATAACTAGCTTGGCAACAGCTTTCAGCTGATTGAAGAAATGCAACCATGCATATTGGCAGGTAGTGAAAACAAAATGTCGATAATATTTTGAACGATAAGTCTGAGTTTAGACGGTTCATTCTTTACTGAAAAGATTCTTCCTTTTTCTTCTTTGAACATGAATTGGCGTTCAAATGATTCATGTCATGTTGACGACATGTTTTTTATGTTGTATAGTCGTGCGTATGCATGTGTGCTTTTTGATATTGAAAACAAAAACAAAATTAAACAACGAATGTAAAAGCAAAGCGTACTGACAGTACAGACATGTGTGTACTCGTTTCTTTTCCCCTCTCCCCTCTCGCCAATAAAGTAGCAATCTTTTCAGTAAAGAATGAACCGTATACACACAGACTAAATACTGTAGTTTATTTAAAAGCTTATTAAGCTATTAAAAAACAATTATTGTTCTTAAAAAATGCATACAAATTCTAAAAAAGTAATTTTTTGGTTATAGTTTTGATATAAATCAATTAAAATTGGTGCCTGTAAAAATATAATTTTTCAATAAAACTTGGTGACTAAAAACACATCTCTAGTTTAGTTTATTTTTTTATGGATGTTTTTGGACGCAATATAAATGGATGCAAGTGGCAAATGTAAAAGTATAGTTGGTCAAGCCCGACCTTATGAAACCCAACACCACAGTATTTAAAAACAAATTTTCGAGAGTGTATGGCAATATGAATAGGGATATATCTTGGTTTTAAATTTAATTAAAATCGGTTTAATATTTAGTTTCTAAAATTGCCCCCATCTCCCCTCGTGGTCCTATTTTTTTATATGCATACTCTATCTGTCCATATAAATATTGATCTATCTAAATACATATGTTTTAAATTTCATTAAAATTGGTTTGCTAATGGGATCATAGACCCTATTCCGGAAAGCATCTTATATGGGGGCTATATGAAATATTTTAAGTTTGGTAAAATAGATTTAAGCCCTAATTTTTTGATTAATTTTATTTGTTTACATCACTGACATGAAAGTTTATTGCATTCACAGTAAAAGTTCATTGTATACTTGGCAGCACTCAACAAAGCACATTACGAATGTCAAACAGAAAATATTTGCAAAATTCTGCCGACTAACTGCCGCAGTCGCAGCACTACTGTAGAACAGCAGGCGAAATAAAAGAAAGAAGAAGCACCTGAAAAATATCTTCCAAAACGTCCAGTCTTATTGAACAAACAATTGAAACGAGTTTTTAATTTTATCAAAAAAAAGTATTTATTTCCTAAATGGAAATTAATAAAAAATATAAGGAATCGCAGTGATTGAATCAGAATAAATGTTTTGCTAAGAAATTGCAAAACAGAAAAGAAAGCCAAAATAAAAGACAAGACACCCTAAACAGAATTGAATCGTATGTATTTTACATTTTCGGCCAACAGTTGAACAACCAAAAAATTAATAGTAAAATTATACATATAGTCGGCATTGAACGCAGAAATAAGGTTGTGTTAAACAATAAAAGTAAGAATAGTAATTATTTGCAAATTTCTTAAAATATTAGGAGGTCGGTAAATATTTCTCCTGGGTATTGAATGGCTATGATGTGTATGTAGAAGACATGCACACAGGCAGTCAGAAATGCTTTGGCTATTTTATCTTGTACTGGGTTAATATTGTTGTTGGTTTTTTGTATGTTTGTGACTTTTGGAAAAAATTTGATTAATTTTTGCAACAATTTATTAATTTTTTGTATTTTATTTCACTTAATTCTCTGATAGCAAAAACAGCGAAACTAAACCACAATCATAAGCGTTGACAGCGCTGCTTAGCGTGTCGTACGAGCGGCGAATTATGAGCGCCTCTAAAAAATACAAATCCTCGGAAACAGCAACAATACATCAGCAGGATACTGAAAATATAAACCATCGTTTTAGGAAATCAGCCGATTTCTTTGGTCCCTCAACATCGGCGGCAGCAGCAGCTCAATCGAATTCAACAGCGTCAAGCGTTGGCGGTCGTATTGCTTTGGGTCAACAAAATACAAACGCCATGCAACGTGCAGGCAGTAATAGCAATTTAAATAGTGGCAGTGGTGGTCCTAGTGTAGGCACAAATGGTGAGCGCCGAGCCAATTTTTCAATGCTGGATACTACCGCTCACTTAAACGATCATCGTTCATCGACAACAACCTCAGCGTTTTTTAATAAATTGGGAACCAACAATGCCTCCAAACCGGGTGATGTCAAGAAGATTGTTATTAAAAATTTTAAAGGTATGTATGTACTACATACTTATAAAAAATTTTAATAAATTATTTTGTAGAAAGAGTAATAACGGAAGGCTGATTTTTAGGTAATATGGTTATTTAGTTATATTAACAACAACAAAATACATTTATTTTTGTTATGTGGATATTCTGTTGCTGTTATATACCATATATGTACATAATCTGAAATTCTTCCTTCCTCTTTTTGTTTTATGAATTAAATAATCCTAAAACATTTAATTTTCTGACAAAAATAAAATGTTTTTTTTTTTGGAAAAAAATTGACCCGAAATAAAAGGTGAAATAAATATAGATTTGTCCAAAAGAAACTTTTGTGCATTTAAAAGTTTACTTTTTAAAAATTTAACCTTTTTGTATAATAAGTAAATGTTTAAGTACAATCCTTTTTCTTAAAAATTTCATTTTTATATCCACTACAGATGAAAAGGGTTTATGTATATAAATTAGCTTGGGATTTCGTTTGTAATTTCTACAATATTGATCATAGGTCCTATAAAGTATATCGGGCCTTTTGTAAAACTTACGTTAGGTAAGGTTCCATTGGCAGCCGTGATCAAGCACAGCTCACGTGGGTCCACTAATTAGTTCCCTTTGTGCTACCATGCCACACCGTCTCCCATGGGTCGTATGTTATCTGGCTGCTAGTGTTCCCACGTAGCCACCCAGTCGATTCAACAAAGGAGTGGATCCTGTTTAAATCAATATCAGAGAGACAAGTCTTGTCCCAAAGAGCTCTTCGACCAAACATTTCATGTCTCAGATCTCCGAATGCCGGACAATAACAGAGGATATGTTCCGTTGGCTCTTGCTCCTCCTCGTAGACGCAACTTCTACAGAAGTCATTATAAGGGAGCCCCAGCCTCTGGGCGTGTCTCCAAATGGGGCAGTGGCCAGTTATAACCGCAATTAGGTTCATTAGGTGATGTCTGACCGTCTTATAGATACTTCACCGTACCGGATGCGTCTCGCGGCTGTGTGGATGGCTATCCTCTCGGCCTGGATGACACTGCAGTGGTCCGGCAGCCTTAAAGGAATGCTCCAGTTTAGCTGCACGGGGTATGCGCCAGAACCGACACCATACAGTGTTTTAGACCCGTCCGTTAATATGTATTCGAATCGCATTCGCGGAAATTTATAGGTCATCACGTTATCCAAAACGCTTACCCTGAAGCCGGGATCAAAGATTGGCTTGGGTGTGACATAATCAACATCCATGTGCCAATTTATTTCGTTCAGAATACTAGCATGTCCGATATTGTAATCCCTCCATGCTCCAGTGAGTCTTAGTCTTTCCGCCGCGTTCGCAGCAAGCCTTTTCGCCAAAATGTCTGGTGGTAACCAGTTCAAAATCGTAAACAATGCCTTAGAGGGGGTTTTTCTAATGGCACCCGTTACCGTTATCGCCACCATTCTCATTGTACGTTCAAACCTAGTTTGATGACTCCTCACCTTGAGCGCCGGTCACAAAACAGCTGCCCCGTAGAATAGAATGGGTTTAATGACACACTCGTATAGCCAGTAGGTATACATTTCTCGCGTTTTATCAACTTGATTTTAAATCAGAAGTAAGCTATTCTGTGCTTATAATGTTGTGATTTCAAAACTTTGAGTATAATAAAACTTTAATCTTGTGCTTCCGGCAATTTAAAATCACGCCGAAAAACACAAAAACCGCATGGTTTTTAGAGGACCACAAAATCACACGTGTGACATTAAAAGTAAATGTGATTATATATTCTGAGCATCGTAGCTTATTTACCATGTAGGTCTGTCCGTTGAAATGGTGTATCCGCAGACCCCAGAAAGTATGGGGACTAGGTTATATATTTACACTACATCAGTGTTGCCAGAAGTAGTGGAAAATCACTACATGTAGGTATTTTGATTGTCCAAAAAAATCCATTTTTCCCACAATCGCTTAAAAATATATTTCCAGATATGTTTAAGGTTAAGAAAGTTGGCGACACTAATATGTATGTATATGTTTTGTCTAAAGCCCCAACCAGAATGTGAATAACGTGACTAAGGCAACTTTGCGAAAGCATGTAAATCATATGCGTCAAACCATATTGAACTTGAGGAAACTTTTTTCTTCTATTTTAATGACAATAATGCGTAGGGATTATTGGAGAGGAAATTTTTTCAACATGTAGGGAAAAATCGGTTTTATTTAACACGTGTAGGTATTTTTTCGAAAAATCCACTGGCAACACTGCACCACATATAGCTCCTAAAAATTAACTATTGAAATTTAGTCAGATCGGTCCATAATTGACATATATATAACCAAAAACCCACGACTGCCTCTTATTTTACTCATAAATACCTTGAATTTTTTTATATATCTGAAGAACGGATAAAGTCAAAGGTTTTAAATTATGCACAAGCGTCATGTTATCAAAACACAACATCCCGCCCAACCGGATTAGAGAGTGGGTGTGGCACTTTCTATACAAAGTTGTAATAGATTTCTCTATATCTGAAAACGGCAAGAGCTAAAGTTTCCAAATTGAGTAAAAGCATCTTGGCAACATTCGACAAAATGTGTTCTTATCGGACCTTGCTGAAGAATATCGAGCCCTTACCAAAAAAAAAAAGATTAAGCGAAAAAAAAACACAATTTAAAAGGAAAAGTTTTTTTAAAATAAATTTCATAAAAGTTTTGTATGAAGGTTAGCGCTTAAGCTTTAGTACCTTATGTGACCATTACATTTTAGGAGATGATGCTAGTGTTGCCAAAAAATGCATTTATTAAAAAAAGTAAATTTAAAAAGGATGCCACTAAAACTATTTTTGCAGTAAGGTTTCGATATATAAGATAAAAATTACTTTTAAATTGAATATTAGTATTAAAGTTTTAAAAATATAATTTAATTTCAATACATAAAATTTTAGTTAAACCCACACTGCCCGAAAATTATTCAGAAAGTACTTGTCAAAAACTAGAAGAAGCCGTTGTTGCTATACAACTATCCCGGCCAATCAAATATTCTCTGGAAGAATTATATCAGGCTGTGGAAAATATGTGTAGTCATAAAATGGATGCTCAACTTTATGCAAAATTGAAAGATTTAACCGAGGCTCATGTTAAACGTAATGTTGATACATTTACTGGCGGCAGCATGGATAAATTGGTAAATAGTTTACACATAATAAAATAAATTAGACAAAAAAATTTTAACCTAACTTCTTTTTAAACAGGTGTTCTTAAAGAAAATCAATGATTGGTGGCTATCATATTGCCAGCAAATGATAATGATGCGTAGTATATTTTTATATTTGGATCGTACATATGTTTTACAAAATCCAACTGTACAATCTATATGGTAATATACATATAAGCAAAACTAGAGTTATTTCTATATTTTCATTATTAAAACTTCTATCTTTTTATTGTTATAGGGATATGGGCTTAGATTTATTTCGTACTCATATAGCTCTTAACTCCTTGGTACAAAAACGTACCGTTGAAGGTCTTTTAATGTTAATCGAGAAGGAACGTAATGGTGATGCCGTTGATCGTGGTCTTCTTAAAAGTCTTATACGCATGTTGTGTGATTTACAAATTTATATATCCGCCTTTGAGGAAAAATTCTTAATAGCAACACGACAATTGTATCAGGCTGAGGGTCAACGTAAAATGCAAGAATTAGATGTACCCGAATATTTGCAACATGTCGATAAACGTTTGGCCGAAGAAAATGAACGTTTGTTACATTATTTAGATTCATGTACTAAGTAAGCCTTTTTAATTTTTTTGTGTTTGTTATGTTTTTTGTTTTTTAGGAAATATGTAAGTTAATATCATGTTGTAATTTTTCTAAATCACAGATATCCTCTAATTTATACTGTGGAAAAGGAACTACTTGCCGAACATTTAACACAAATTCTACAAAAAGGCCTAGACATCCTTTTAGAAGAGAATAGACTGACTGATTTATCAATATTGTATAGTTTATTAAGTCGTGTTAAAAATGGCACCGCCGAATTATGCGGCAACTTTAATGGGTTTATTAAGAAGAAAGGACGTACTATTGTCATTGATCCGGAAAAGGATAAGAGTATGGTACAAGATCTATTAGATTTCAAAGATAAAATGGATATTATTGTGCGCACATGTTTTGAACATAATGAGAAATTCACAAACTCATTACGTGAAGCGTTTGAATTCTTTATTAATCAAAGAACTAATAAACCAGCTGAATTAATAGGTGAGTTTTTGTAAACAAAAATTAAAGGTTTAAAATGTAATCCAGGATACACTAGCTGATTTTTTATATATGAAATAAGTAACTCTAGAGGTCTAAAAAAATTGTGTGAAGAAAATCAATTTTAAAAACGAAGCGATTTCAAACCGATTATATCGTTTGGATTATCTTAAAACATTTATTTCTTGTACATTTATCTTTAAACATTGATTTCTTTAAAATTTTCCTCTTATTGGAGGAGCCAACATACTTTTTTGCATTTTTTTTTTAATTGGGTTTTGTTATTTTTATAATATTTGCTTTAAGATCTTCGAGAAAAAGTGTACTTATTATAATTTTTTTTGACCAAGAAAATGGGAAAGTTGAATTTTTTGCTTTAATGTAAGATGCAATTCAAGTATCAATAAAACTTCAATCAAAGTTAACTTAAACAGATTTGAAACCTACATGAACTTTACTTATCGTTGTATTTTTATAAATTAATATTCTGCATTACAATCGATCTAAAGACGATAATCTGCATGAGCTGTCCTAAGCAACTGTGTGAATACATTTTAATCATATGTGTCTAAAGTATATTGTACTGGAGGAAATTTTTCTTTAAGTTTTGAGAAACTGTTATTGGCTTAATCAAAGTGTAAAGGCCCAACTATAATATGCATGAGCTTGTTTAAGGTACTGTCAAAAATTAACAAAAAAAAACATCACAAAAGCAAAAATCTTTTATTTCATACGGAATGAGAGATCTGTTTCGTTCTTTGCTTAAGCATATGCCAGTTTCATAAAATTAACGAAAAAGATTTCTTAAGTTCAATATGGTTCGACACATGTATTGGCACTATTGCTTAAGCCAACTTAAGCATACTATAGTTGACCTTAAAACTAATCGCTACTGCGTTTTACAAGGTAATAAGAGACATATCAGATAACACTGACATTAGTTTTTGATATGCAAAAGGTTCAAATGATGTCTGAATGTCCTATTAAAAAGGTTACAGCTCTCATCAACTAGGTTTCTACAATTTTTGGTAACAAAAATTCATAATTTTATCGCTTTTGTTAAACAAAACGTACTTTTTTATTTCCTTTTTTTTAGCAAAACGTATTTTTTTTTACTAAACGTATTTTTTCTGGCAGAAAGTGGGTTGATATCAAACATCCTTAACATTTAATGTGGTGACTAATGGCAATTTACCATTTCCAGGTTCATGCAGTTTTTTTCCAAAAATTTTAAATGAGAAAAAGTACGTCTTGTTCTGCGGCTCGTCATATTTTAATAAAAGTGTATTTTTACAAAAAATTAAGACTTGATTTCCGAAATGCGTACATATATAAACAACAACAACAAACATAATTTTGTTGGAAATGTCTACCATCAGATACTTTTTTTGAAAATCGTTTACCATAAATAAATGTCCGCCAAACAGTTTTTTACCATTTTTTTTAACATAAATTTCAGCCAAATATGTTGACATGAAATTACGTGCTGGCAACAAGGAAGCCACAGAAGAAGAACTGGAACAAATATTAGATAAAATCATGGTACTTTTTCGCTTCATACATGGCAAAGATGTTTTCGAAGCGTTTTATAAAAAGGTATGCATAAAATCTGTTAATTTAACCTCAAAACAAGTTCAAAAATATTTTTTCCGTAAAGGATTTGGCCAAACGATTACTGGTTGGCAAATCTGCCTCTGTTGATGCTGAGAAGAGTATGCTTTCGAAACTAAAACAAGAATGTGGTGGCGGCTTTACCTCGAAATTGGAAGGCATGTTCAAAGACATGGAACTGAGTCGTGATATTAATATTTCGTTTAAACAATATGTGGGAAATATGGATGGTGAATTGACCAATATCGATCTAACCGTGAGCATTTTGACAATGGGTTATTGGCCAACATATCCACTGACAGAAGTCAATATGCCACCACAATTGGTAAAGCCACAGCAGGTATTCAATAAATTCTATTTGGCTAAGCACAGTGGTCGCAAATTACAATGGCAACCCACTTTGGGTAATTGTGTGCTGAAAGCACGTTTTGATGGGGTAATTAATATACATACATACATAATTATAATATTTAAAAACTTACGAAAAAATTCATTTGTTGTGTGTTTTATAGGGTCCAAAGGAATTGATGGTTTCTTTATTTCAAGCTTTGGTGCTTTTGTTATTTAACGACCGAGATACGTTCTCACTTGAAGAAATTTTGGCGGCTTCAAATATTGAGGTTAGGTGTTGAAGATTTTTTAAATTTATAAGCTTAGACACAAACCGTTGAGTGAACAGAGTTATATTAAAATATTAACATAACTATGATAAGAAATTGAACGATTTGGCGAACCTAAGAAATGTACTACATTTGCTATTCATTATTTATTTTTTCTAATAGGATGGTGAATTACGTCGCACATTGCAATCATTGGCCTGTGGTCGTGCTCGTGTTATAACTAAAGAACCAAAGGGCCGTGAGGTGGAAGATAAAGATCAATTCCATTACAATAATGAATTTACCAATAAATTGTTCCGCATTAAAATTAATCAAATACAAATGAAGGAAACGGTACGAGTTTTGAAGCTATTAGAATTACTGAATTTTGGATTAGTGCTTGATTTATTTCCGCTTTTTTATATTTTAATATGTATATTTTTTCCAGACGGAAGAACAAAAAGCTACAGAAGAAAGAGTTTTTCAAGATCGCCAATATCAAATTGATGCTGCTATTGTACGAATTATGAAAATGCGTAAAACATTATCACATAATTTACTTATTACAGAACTTTTTAATCAGTTGACATTTCCTGTCAAGGTAAGTTGCAATACATATGTATATAAGGTATATAAATATTAGCGGTTTTCACTATTGGTATTAAAGTCCAATTAAAGACATTATGAATCTTATGAATGTAGTCAAAGTACTAACATTTACAAGACCGCAGCAACAACATTTATTTAACTTTAATCTAATACACTGTGGTTAAACCTTACACAAAAACCTGTAGTTAACAAATCTTACAAGGTCGACTCATTTGCATATTTTGGCTCATACAGACGAATTTGACAATTTAGTATTATTGCTATCCCTAATGAGCCTGCTTCAAGGCGAATTGACTGGAAGGTGAGCTCAACTCTACAACAACACTGCTTCTGTGGTCGGGTTGTCAAAAATATTGCAAGTAAAAAAATATGTTTGTTTACATAAAAATCTATTTTGTATACATACAAACTTTGACAAGTCGAAAAAAAAGCAGCAGTTCTAGCGAAAAGTCTACTTTTTGTAACGTAACGCCAGAAGTAATTTTAATTGTTTCTCAAAAAGTTTTAAATGTATAGTTTACTTTTTTTATATTTTGGTGTAAAGCGCAACTAGCTCTACATTAAGTAACAAAAGGGATAACGGTTGAACAACATGGTCCTAAAATACAACCTTGCTGTAATTTTTTTCTGAATATAGCACAGTACAACACATGATTTCGGGACTCAATTCTGATAATTGCTTATGAAAGTAGACCCAAAAAGAAGAACTTCTGCATCATTAGTTTGGTCATGGTACCTCAATAAATAATTTAAAAATTAATTTTAAGTTAGTAAGTATCGTATAGGGGAATTTGTCACGTTTTAGGCTCTTGTGTTTGTCATAACTCGAGAACCACTAGTCCGAATAAGCTGAAACAAATTTAAAAAAATAAAGAATTACAACTCCTACAACGTTTCGCTACATAAGCAATAGTTTCGCAGTTATAAATAAATGTATGATGAAAAAAAATATTTTTTGCCCAAAAAATTAAAATTTTTAGTTCATAAAAAATCCAAAACGGTAAAAAAAGTGTCAAGTCCTATTACTTTTACATAAAGTCGCATAACCTATGAACATATGAAATAATATTTTTTGCCCAAAAAATTTAAATTTTTTATTTTTAATTCATAAAAAATCCAAAACGGTAAATAAAGTGTCAAGTCCTATTACTTTCACGTAAAGTCGCATAACAAAATGACACATAAATCATGAAACTCGATGAACGCGTTTCGCTTTTATTCACAATTAATTAAAGGTATGAATTTCAAAAATTTGCTCGAGATATCCATAAATTTCTTTGGAAAAAATATTGATGACTTTTTTTGATTCTTTATTTTGCATGAAAATAAACATTCCGATTCATATTACAGTTATTCTTACACAGAAAATATGCAATTTTTATATGTTATCTATGCATGGAAACAAAATTTAGAAAATTTTCAATTATTGTCACTATCCATCCTCGTTGAAGTTGACGTTTGTTGTTCTGATGACCTTATTTTCTTCGTATTCATGTTCTGAGCCTGCATCATCGTCCGAGATAGACGTAATATTGAAGGGCATGTTTTGTTCAGTGTATCCACAAATTTCAAACTGCATAATTTTAGAATTCCACCAAAAAACCTCCGCAAGCAATGCATCCAATTTTTTGCCTTTGAATCGCTTTTCCATTGGCATGGTCACATGGTAGAACCTCTCTCCTTGTTCGTCCGATTCCTGAGGTAATTGTGCCAAAAAGGTTTCAAGGTGGAAATGCAAGAAATGTAATTTTAACGTCACGGTTCTTTCCTAAAACGCCTTCGATGACTTGTTTCAATGCGTCCCATGCACAAAGGTGGTTATAATGGTTCGAAAGCATATTTGTGAAAGATTCGCTTTTCATTAATTTTCGTATATCCGGTCCATTGAGAATACCTGTTTGAAATATAAAAAAAAACATTATGAAAAAATTATTGGTAATGCGAATACATCAAAGTGAAAAAATTTAGAAATGACAATATTAAAATACTGACAACGATACGTACCTTTTCTAATTTAAGCTTCACTGAGTTTTGGAAAGATGGATTTCAAACAGTCATAGGCGTCATCAATATCTTTGACTACCACTTCGATGAATTTCCCAGCTATTCCTAATTTCATGTGGAGCGATGGCAACAAAATATCATCTAGATCCTTTATTCCGTAATTTTAATTGTTTCTCGAGTTCGGGAGTTCTTGCTTTCCAATATTTACATTGATATTGATTTCCTGTGTATCGTGAATCCCAGTTACAAAGGAAGCAGAAGTATTTTGGAAAACCGCCCTTTAATACAATGAATTGTATTATGTTGACAACCTTTAGATCGCAACAAATCTTCCATTTGTGTACATTGTAGTGGATTTTCTCCAAAATTTCGCCCAATGTTTCATACGTTTCCTTCATAGTTGTGCTGAATCCCAATGGAATGGACGGTTTTTTGTTCGTTTTGTTCAATAGCACAGCCTTCAAACTTGAAACTGAACCATCGATGAATAAACGCCAGTTGCCAGCGATATAATCCATTCCCAATTTTTTCACTAAGCCTGGGATATTATGGGAGCAGGTGAACGAGAACGTATTTGCTTCGTCAACGGAATAAAATTTCTGAAAATTAGCTTGGCGTTGTCGGTATGATGTTGCGCTGACATTTTGCTGTGTCAGTTTTGCCAACATTTCGGAGTTCTGTTGTGATAGTCCCATCTTAGCCACAATGTAATCCATTTCGATTTGTGTTAGCGGTTGTGGTCCTTTATTTTCAATATCGGGTGTGCAATCAGCATCATTCAAATTGGTCGGATTGGTGAAAACGGTTTCGGCTTGCAGGGACACAGCATCCAGACTCGGAGGTTTAGGTGTATCGGTACCTTTTGTTTATCACTTTTTTCCAAAGAATTTTGTGGATATCTCGAGCACAATTTTGAAATTCATTCCTTTAATTAATTGTGAATAAAAGCGAAACGAGTTTATCGATTTTCATGATTTATGTGTCATTTTGTTCATAGGTTATGCGACTTTATGTAAAAGTAATAGGACTTGACACTTTTTTTTACCGTTTTGGATTTTTTATGAATTAAAAATTTTAATTTTTTGGGCAAAAAATATTTTTTTTCATCATACATTTATTTATAACTGCGAAACTATTGCTTATGTAGCGAAACGTTGTAGGAGTTGTAATTCTTTATTTTTTTAAATTTGTTTCAGCTTATTCGGACTAGTGGTTCTCGAGTTATGACAAACACAAGAGCCTAAAACGTGACAAATTCCCCTATACGATACTTACTAACTTCTAATTAATTTTTAAATTATTTATTGAGGTACCATGACCAAACTAATGATGCAGAAGTTCTTCTTTTTGGGTCTACTTTTATAAGCAATTATCAGAATTGAGTCCCGAATCAATCACCTGAAAAATGTTGTACTGTGTAGTGCTACTTCATTACTTTGTATATATGTATAAACACTCCTTTTACAAATTTAACTTCTTCATTTAATTTTTTTACATATTGTGGTACAAATATTATGACACGTCAAAATGGAAATGGCCATATGTTGACTTGAACCCATCTTCTAGTCAATTCGCATTGGTCGCCTTGTTAAATGTGCCTCCACGCGTGTTTAATTTACCAGAATATAAAAGTTGACGAAACTCTCTCTCAGCAGATTCATTAATTTACAATGCATACGAACAAGACACTCACTGTAGTATAAAATCGTACAATATATAACATATAAGTTGTAAACATAACACAATAATTGAAAATCGCTTTTATTATTGTTAAAATTAGCGGTTTCCACCCTTTGTATTAAGTGTACAACTCTGCATGAGTGTCTTTTTCGTTTGTATTGTAAATTAATGAAGTTGCTGAGTGAGGAAAAGAGACATATATAGTTTTTTCAACTGTTTTATTCTGGGTGATTTAACAAACGTGTTTACTACAGCTTTTTGTTGGATTTTTCAACTACAGCGTAGTAAATTTTAGTCTAATACATTTTGTTGTTGCAGTGTTGTAAATCCTTGTCCTTTAACTAAATTAATAAGATTCACAAGGACTACAAGGGACTTTACTATCAAGGATGAAAACCGCTATTATTATTATTATTATATTTGTTAAATGTATGTTTTTTTAAAGAGAATGTTTCTATATAAAAAGCTAACTTTTCTAAAGAAAAATTACCTTGCAGAGAGAAAAAGTGTCTGTTTCAAAGATAAATGTTAAAAAAAATTTCTATAGAAAAAGTGCCTCTTTTAATGACAAGTTTTCCATAGAAAAGTGTTTAATTCCAAAAATAATTATTTCTTTAAAAGAAAATTTTTTCTTTTGAAAAAGAGTCTAGTTTAAAGAGATTTTTTTTATAGAAACATATGTATGTATGTATCAAAAACTAAACTAAAAAAATTACATATATGTATGTATATACATACTTTATAATTTTTACAGCCAGCTGACCTGAAAAAACGCATTGAATCACTTATTGATCGTGACTATATGGAACGTGATAAGGATAATCAAAATCAATATAATTACGTGGCTTAAATTAACTCAAATACATAAAAACTGCAACATTTTTGTTGTAAATTCTATACTTTTTTCATAAGTTTCTTTGGAATGTAAATGTAAACTATTAAACAAAACTACAAATAACATAAAAAAACTCTTATTTAAATGAATATACATATAATAATTTATGTTCTAAAAAGCGAAAATAATGAAGATCGTTGTGTAGTTTTTCTTCCTTTCCAACTTATGAGCAATTAATTAAGATATAAGGATTTTTGATAACAATCCAAAGAATTGGAAACTTTATTATATTTATATGTATAAAGAAGGCTCAGAGCTGAAGCGAACCAAGTCAAAAAAGAAAAGTCGAAAATATTTTGAGGTTGAGTAAGTAAACTGCCATTAATTTCTGGAGCCATTGACTTGGGTTTATTACTGTTACCTTAGGAACGAAACACTTTTTGATTTAGTCAGTTACAGAATCGAATAGAGTTAAAAAATAGGTTGTTAGGTTAGGATAGGTTAGGTTCCATTGGCAGCCGTAATAAAGCACAGCTCATGTGGTTCCATTAATTAGTTCCCGTTGTGTTAGGGTTCTATGTTACCTGGCTGCTAATATTGTCACTGAGACATCCCGCGATTCAATAAAGGAGCGGATCTTGTTTAAATCAATATTAGAGAGACAAGAATTGTCACCAAGCGTTCTTCGAAAAAAACGCGTTTTTATTTTTAATAAATTTTTAAAGAACAAAAAAATAGTTTTATTTTCAAAATTGATCTATTTTTTCTTCAAAAACTCAACGAGATTTCTGAAACTACAATGCACATTTAAAAACAATGTAAGCACGGCTTAAAGATAATATTGTTTCGGAGTTTCGGAAATTTTTTTTTTAACCGTTCAAGTTATTCCAATATATGTAGTGAAAGTTCCTTAATTTTAGACATAAAGGTATATATCGAAAACTAGAGCTAATAGAGAAAAATGGAGATTCGATTTGAAATCAGCGACCTCAAATTAATAACTGCCTGTTCAACGATTTCAAATTCAAATTGCATTCAAATTCCAGACCGCACAAAAAAAGTCCAAATTCGTTTTTTTGTGTTTTTTTTTTGGTACTATCATTTCAATAAAAGCTCTTCCAGAAGATCAGCTCCATATATTGATTCTACGCGGCACTCAACGAATTTTAGAATAGCAAAGCACATCTTAATCATCCTCTATACCTATAATCGTAGTTTTAAAAAATGGTAGAAAAAAAAATTAAAATTGCAAAAAGCACTAACGAAAAATTGAAAAAGCACAAAGTTAGTGCCCATTTAGACAGGGAAAGATTTGGAAGGGAAATATTTTGTTAGAAGGAAATTACGGGTGGGGAAGAGAGAATGGTTTTTGTGTTCGGTACTCGGCGACACGCTTTGTTCTCATTTTCTTTGTTGACATCAGTGATGTTAACTTTTATTTTTTCATTACCCTACGGCCCTCTTAAAATTACCGTTTTTGAGAAGAAATTACCGTACGCAAAAATTTTTAATTAAAACATAAATGTGATGTTTCCAAATGACACGCGATTGATTTTTTCATTTGTTAACAGCACATAAGAGCATTATTTATAAACCATTAATTTAAATGTGTTTTAAGAAAAATCTGAATGTAAATTTTTGTCTTAAAATACATTTTTAACCAAAATTATTGTATATTTTATTAATAAAGTATGAAAATAATTTTTAATTTGATCCGTACTTAAAATAATCAAATAAGCTGTTTCATATGTTTAAGAATTTTTGATTTTTAAACAACAATAAGTAAAATATGAAATTAATAATATGCAAGAGTGATTTAATTTTTCTTATTTTGCACTTATCGGTGTAACGAAAACATTTATAGAAACATAATGTTGTTAATTTTTTTGTTATAATATTTCTCTACGTATTTTTAAATTGAAAATCACTTCTCAAAAGTTAAAACTTTAAACCCTACATATGTATGTATGGAAGTAGGTATATTTATACCAAAAATCCAAATTTCTTTAAATTACCGTATTTTAAATAAAATTACCTTGCTACCTTTTGCGGCCCAAAATTACCCTAAAAAAGGGTAATTACCGTACGGTTAACATCACTGGTTGACATTTACTTTGCTTTTTGAGAAAAAAACAACAATATTAACAGAATGTTTCCGGCAACATGTTCGTCTGTGTGACCGTGAATGAAAAAACAAAAGAGAATTCCAGATGTTTTCCTTCCAAATGTTCGCTCGTCTAAACTCGGACTTAGTGATGTTTCTAGGTTTGGCAATAAGGATGAAATTTTGGCGTTTTGAGACATCAAAAAGCACCATAAATAGTGCCAAGAGCACTAAGTTAGAGCTGCAAAACAATCGATAGTACTATCGATAGTATCGATAGTTTTATTTTTGGCGGTCTATCGATAGTTTTTATCACTATCGATTCTATCGGACAATTTTAAAAGTAACCGCAATGCTGATTAAATGTTGTCAACGAAACATTTTTAACAACTCATTCGATGCAAGTTTTAAGCAGTGCATAAACTTTTCTTGTTCTTTGGGAAAAAGGAAAATGTAACCTAAATTTGAGTTATTTTTAACTTCATGTTCAAAAGTACATGCAACAACAACTAGAAATAATTGCACCCTTGAGATCTTCACAATCAAAATAACACACAGGTGTACATATCTTTTTTCAATGTGTAATAATATTTGGATTAAAAACTTAGGTTTACTTCCGATCTGTGACATAAGGAATGTTTAGAAACAAAAACTATAAAAAAAACATTTAACCGCAGATAAGTGAAGATAATTTTGGAATAGGAGTAAATTTTCAAAAATCCCCTTTAAAACTTAAAAAATAGACTTAAGCACATTTTCCTTACTGCCACAAAATTGTGTACTAATTTGCATATTAAAATAATGTTAAACCTGCAACCAGGGTTCTTAGAAGTTTGGTTTTCTCGATAAATGTGGCAATTATTTTACCTGTTTGTCTTTTTTTCTTTACAAAAAGTCTTAAGAAAATTAATGGGGTTATTTTGTAAAAGAAATTAATCAACTTCCTTGAAAATTTTTATAAACATTTTTGAAAAGTCAAAAAATTGTACATAAATAAATTATCAACGCAAGGGTTACGAAATAACCTTTTTATTTTCTAGACTTAAGTTGAATATTTTGACGTCGAAGGTGAAAAAAACGGACAACCCTGATGACAAATAACTGTCTCTACATCTATATAAAGTTTATATTAATTTTAAACTATAGATGACACTGAAATTTAAAATGAATACGCTGGTCTTTATACCTGAAAAACGTTTTCAGTAAATGAAGTTTTAAATCTTTTTCATTTTTTACTACCTTCGTTGACTACCGTGTCCACAGAAGGTGCACATAGAAACTTTTCGATACTATCGATAGTTTTAAAGATAACTATCGAAACTATCGATGGGCTGACTATCGATAGTTTTGCAGCTCTACACTAAGTTGGCATCGCTGTATGTACAGTAAAATCGCCATAATTCGTAATTGAAGGTTCCGACCAGTGATGTTAACTTTTACTTTTTCATAACCTTACGGCCCTCTAAAAATTACCGTTTTTGAGAAGTAATTACCGTACGCAAAGATTTTTAATTAAAACATAATGTGCTGTTTCCAAATGACAGGCGATTGATTTTTTCATTTGTTAACAGCACATAAGAGCATTATTTATAAACCATTAAATGTATTTTAAGAAAAATTTGAATGAAAATGTTTGTCTTAAAATACATACATTTTTAACCAAAATAATTGTATTTTTTTATGAAAAAGGTAGTAAAATAATTTAGAATTTGATCCATACTTAAAATAATCCAAAAATTTTAGTTAAATTTATAACATTGCGGCTATTTCATATGTTTAAATATGAATTTACAAGAGTAATTTAATTTTTCTTATTTTGCACTTATCGGTGTTACGAAAACATTTATAAAAACATAATGTTGTTAATTTTTTTGTTTTAATATTTATCTATGTATTTTTAAATTGAAAATCACCTCTCAAAAGTTAAAACTTTAAACCCTACTTTAAACCAATCTAAGTACGTAGATTTATACCAACAATTCAAATTTCTTTAAATTACCGTATTTTAAATAAAATACCTTGCTACCTTTTGCGGCCCAAAATTACCCTAAAAAAGGGTAATTACCGTACGGTTAACATCACAGGGGCCGACTGCTTTACTTGGTGGCCACACGATCAAGTTTTGCCTTTCAATTCCTTTCAATTTGCAATACACTCGCACTTTTTTACTAAGTGCTGGTTCACACACGTCAAGTTTGACTCGTCAAGTCTTGAGTTTTTAGGAGAGAGGGGAAAAGAAATGGCATTCTCTCTTCCCTTCTCTCCTACAAGCTCAAGACTTGACGAGTCAAACTTGTCGTGTGTGAACCGGCACTAACACATTCATACTTTTTAAATTGACCACGAGATTGCTTTCAATTCCACCTTTCCATTTGTTTGGAAATTTTGCTTTCAATTTAACAGCTGATTGCATGTATGTCTTTATAAATTCTTTTTTTAGTGACATTATGACAGTAAATTGCTTACAAATTGAGTGCACCCTACGTCACATCTTTCAATTTTTGTAAATTTTGACAAGCAGTATATGTAAAAGACTATCAAGAACAACTTGATCGTGTGGCCGCAGGGTTATACAAATTAGAGAAGTTTTCGATATTAGGAGATTTCGATTTTACGAGATTAAATTTAAATAACATGATTTAAAGGGGTTTGAATTTAACGATGTTTTAATTTAATAACAAATTATTTTAAAATGTTATAATTTATTTAAACCAATCAATTAATATGTAAGATACAACAAACAATAAATTATTCATGTAAAAACTTTTAAAAAAAACATTGCTTTTGCTATTTTTTTTTCAATATATTGGTTTTATACGAACCATTCAAGTTTTTGTAAAATCATTGTACAAGGTCAAAAACAAAAATAAAACAAAACAGAAACAAAGATAATAAAAGAGAATAAACAAAATTTTGACATCCAACAGTGATTTTAGCTAACATCAGCAGGGCTTTTAAGACCACCTGTAATAAATTCGCCTTGGAACCATTTTTAGCAGAACTCTGACAAACCAAAACAAATAAGCTCGAACTGTCAAAATCAGATGGCGTTTCGACTTGATTTTATTCAGGTGTGTGCATGGTAAAATCAACTAGAAGGTACGGTCAAATAACCATCTCAAGGCGAATTCAAACAGGTAAACTCATCTCTACAACTACAAAAAGCCCCATGTATTTTGTTTATAAAATTTTCTGGTTAGTTGTCAAAATTTTTTTATTGCAAATTAAAATTATCACTTTTTTATAACAGAAATTAATAAATTCACTTCAATCATTCGCAGTTTTGAATTTTTTTATTATTTTTTATTATAAAAATAATATTTTTAACACTTTTTATTCAACTTCTTCTCAAAACAAAATCATATTTTGACGTTTGACCATATTTTTTAATTCGCCGTAGAAACAGCTGATGAACGGCTGACGAGATGAGTTTACCTGTTTGAATTCGCCTAATAAGATAAAATTAGTTAGATGAAAGTAAGTGAGTTATATTGCTTAGGATTCATAGATACAATTTTGATCAATCCCTTACCTTTTGTTTAAATTTTTTTTTAGCAAACTTCAAGTTGTGAATTGTCACATACAGCCCTAACAAAATACTAACTGAAAATTGAATAAACAATGTCCCATACAATCCTAAGTTAACTAAAACTACAAAAGTAAGTAAAACCGTGAACATTAAAAAGTAGTTTTTAATCAGAAAAACAAAAAATAATTAAGAGTATAAAACATTTTTGAAGACGCTTCAAAAGGCAATTAAGAAAACCAAAGACGTAAAATTGTTCGTATGAATTGGTTAATTTAACATGTAGTCTACAACAGACATGAAATGCTTAACATTAACACTAACATGATGTTAGTGTTAAGTATAGACTCATCATGTTAGAGTTTTTCTCATGTTTTAACACGGCTGTTAAGCCATGTGTTTTAACAGCTCTTTTATAACATAAAATGACGTTTAAGCTTGACAGAAGTCATTTTGTTGCTTTTTTTCATTTCACACACACTATTGTTTGGAATATGCTTCGACGACAATCAAAAAATAATGAAATTTCTTAACATTAACATGAGTACTATACTCCACCATTAACATATTAAAAATTCAACATGGAGTCTTAACATCATGTTTTAACAGCATTTCATGTCAGTTGTAGACTTGAATGTATAACTTCAGTGTAAATTTCATTTAATAACGCTAAATTATCATCACTTTAAAAAAAAAACATAAAACAAAATCAACCGCAGTCATTATAAAAAAGTTGCCTTGATGGCAGAAGAAAAACTATTGTTTTTACGGAGCATTTAATTAAAGTATTCATGAAAGTAAAATAATATTAAAAAAGTCATAAATTGTTAAAAATTTAACAGAATCTAATAATAACAATATAAATGTGTTTTAAAAAATAACAAGTGCAAAAAAATCGTGTTTTTTAAAAGCCACATATCAAAAAAGGGATAAGAATTTCGCAGTATTTTTTGTTTATTAAAAGGCAAAAATACGAAACAAAAATGCATTTACAGCAGCACCTAATGGGATTATGGCTGGTTCTTTTGATGGCTTTTACAATTGAATCAGCAACAGATGAGGTAATTTTAATACACATAGTATATATATATACAGAAAAACAATTAGCATTGGCAAAAAAGGTTAAATGTTTAAACAACTAAGGAATTAAAAAAACAGCATATGCATATTTTTAATAGTTGTTTATACCTATGTACTTTTATTTTTTTCTTACCAATTAAATAAAATTGTGGTAATTTAACAACAACATATGCTTCAGAAGCATATGGTTTAAGAAGATGTTTACTAGGAAATTTGTTATTATTTTTTATATCTTTGTTTTTTTACCTCTTATCAATATGTATGTACGTATATTAACATCGTTAAGATGGTTTAATGTGATAAACACGTTTATATCCTGTTTATAACATGTTTTTTGATACAAGATTTAAACCAGTTGCGAACTAGTTTATTAAATAAACCTTTTTAAAATAACCTATACAAACTACATATATAAACGGCTTGTAAAAAAGTCAAAATATGTATTACGTACAAACATTTTGCGTTGTTAAAGTTGTTATTGTAACAGTTGAATCAGTTAAGATAGTTAAATATATGGCGGGGTCAATGGGACCCTGAGCACATGCTGGTCATAAACGCACATAAGGCGTTAAGCCTGTTGCTTCATTCCGACCTCAACCTCAGTTGTATCAGAGTCAGCCTGCAATAGGCGGTGGGCAGTAACCTGAAACTGCGATATACATACATATGTATATGGCGTCTTTATGAATTTCGTTCAAAGCTGCTCTATATGAGATTTGATCCATGGGATATTGCACGTAGCTTCGTATGTTCTGCTCGTATACTTGAATTTGCTTAATGACATGCCTCGGGGGAGCATCCAACTGTGTGATATTAAAGTTAGGATGACTTCTCCATTGACATCCCAGATAGAATTGTTTAGTCACCATTGTGCCGTGTTCCCTTCCTAAAAGAACCTTTCTTCGAGTAGGTTGTTGTAGCAGCGCGACCTGTAAATGTATGAATGCACATACATACATACATATATTATTGTTATTGTTCCTCCTCAAGTTCTGCTGATTCATATAGATCTAGACTCAATAGCCGTTCTACCTCTACCGGGTGAGTCCTGATTGATTCAGAGTATAGATGAGTCGGGCTTGCACTGCAATTAAATAGGTGGATGACGTCGTGCGGGCCTTTTCGTTGCAGGGAGACGTTGGGGGCTAGGTTCTATTCCCGACCAATAAGAATAGGGTCGAGCACACCACCCAGATCGAAGTTGGGTCAGGACGACCCTTGTTGTTCAGGGCAGACGTTGTTTTTCTTCAACAGGTGGTGGACGGCCTCTGGGAACGATATTGTCACGGTATGAGGTTACATCTGTTTCGACCGTGTTTAGGTGAATGTAGCTTAGTGGTTCTATGACATTTCTAAATACTTCACTCTCGTATAACCGAAGATCCTTCCATGCCGTTAGATGGTGTTTCGGGAGTCACCTCCGATGGCATCCCAGCAGGAACTGTTTTTGCAGCAGGATCTTCGTTTCCTCATGTAGATGGCGGTTTGAGGACATTTGTGAATTTGAACTCCATCGACTAAGATTATATTTAACGTCCTTTGTCCACGTAGTGAATAGTGTTGCTAAGGATTTCGATGGTGATGTTTTCAGGTTACGCGCTGTGAAAAAGTGGCTTGCCGCAATAATGTTGCAGTCGTCAGCATAGAATATCACTTTAATTCCTTGTGAAGGTGCATTTTAGAGAGGTAAAAGTAAAACAGAAGGGGGAATAAAATTTCTCGTTGTGTTATTCCTTTTTAAACTCAACGGGGTTTTGAGCATTTGTCCTTAACATTAATGAACCACTGATGGCCACTATAATAATTTACTGCCCATCTCTTCAAATTGTTAGGTATCGTAGCCTGCAGAATGACCTAGCAGAAAAAGTGTGGTTGATAGTGTCGAAAGCTTTCGAAAAGTCCAGGATAGTCTTTACACAATTGCTCTGTTAGCTTCAACCATGTGATTTCTCAGTGACAATGTCTGTAAGTGCAGTTATGGTACTATGAATTTTGGGGAATCCATCCAGTTGGCGAGCTGCTAGCGGTGAACAGCTTTTAGGTGGAAAGATGGCTGAGAAAGGAGTAGAGCTTCAAGAGTTTTCAAGACTGGTGACAAGAGATATATCGGCCTGTAGGATTGTCCCTCAGTTGCATTTTTAACCATTTTAAATATTAGGATTACTACCCTCTTTAAAGGCATGAGTTCATCAAATTTAATTTTCATTAAATTATTTTCTCTGAGGAAGGAATTTTGTTTTTTACAACTTGGTAGTTTTAAAACTGCCGTTAAAAAATAATTTTTTTTGGACATAAATGCGAATAAGTCAACGGTATCCTACGAATACAAATATGTACTCATATAAAAGTAATTATTTGATGGCAACATTTTTACAAAAACTAAAAAATATTAATTTTAAATTTGCATAGTTTTATTTTGTTGAGACCGGACAAAATCGAAAAATTATTATTAAGGGTCACCCTAATGTATATATATTTTCATAATTTGATTAAAAAGTGTTAAAATCTTGAGGGCATCGTTCTCTAACTAAAATGATAACAACTTGTAAATATGTACATATTTCTCGTCAGATCACAAATGTCGCAATTTAGAGCCCCTGTTTTTCTTTCTTTACTTTTGCACTGTTTCAAAATGTTTATTCATATTACGTTTTTTAATGAAAAATACCAATATACATACACATGTGCATATGCACATACATATTTGTTTTTTATATTATATTATTATCTTGAAAGTAATTTATACTTTTTATTTTATATGAAAAAACAAAAATAAAACCATTCTCATTTACATCTTATTCTATTCTTAGAAACTCAGTTTACAACGTTATTTTCCGTTGGTAACCGAAGATCAGCTGCTTAACAATGACAAACGTTTCCAACAAATTATGCAAGGGAGTAGTAGCAGTTCATCGGATCCAATATGGCCGGATAAGCATAAACTAGAAAAAATTGATGTTAAAAAAGAAATTAATAAATTAAATATCAGTAAGTTATCAACTAAAATAGAAAATTGGAAATAAGTGTGTATGTAATAATGTGCTACAATTGTTATTTGTATTTGTATTGCAGCATATGTTTATCAAACGACGTGGCCCAAAATGAATGTAGAATTGGGCTCTGTAACTGCTGTTAGTTTCGATAAGGCTGGCAATGTGGTAATCTTTCATCGTTGTGATCGGATATGGGGAAGTGATACTTTCTCACAAAATAATGTTTTTACCAAACGCAACAAGGGGGCTATAAGAGACAGTACTGTATTGGCGCTAGAACGAGAATCTGGAAAATTGGTCTATCATTGGGGTAAAAATATGTAAGTTATACAAACGTTTCATGAATTTTAAAAAATACATACATATTTTTAATAGATTTTTATCGAAAAACTTTATTTTACAAAAACCGACTTTTTTGATCAACAAGAAGCCTCGTAACAAAAACATACAAACGAAAATTGATAGTGCATAGAAAATATTCCTGGAAAATATTGAAGGAATAAGACAATTAAAGTATAAAAGCTTTTGAGGATTGTAATTTGACTTAGAATACACATTAAAAACCTGCACAGATACATCTGTTTATATCTGTTTCTGTGTGTTTTCTAAAGTGGATATGTATGGATGAGTGCTCTTGTGTTTCTGATATAAGTTGATATTGATATGAATTGTAAAAGAGTGGATGTAAGTTGATACAAAAGCGAAAGATAGTATCATATCTGTTAATATCTGCTTTGCAAAAGCAGATACTAGTGGATACTGATGGAATACAATAAGTTACTTATTGTACGATGCCGTTATTTTCAATTATTTTTCAACGAAAAAGAGCGTGAATGTATTACGAGCGAAAAAAAAGCCAAACAAAAAATTTTACAAAAACAAAATCCACAGGCTGCTTGTACTATAGTCGTACAAATTGCCAAGCAACAACAACACTACAAGTTACGTATTATACCTACGACGAAAATACAAGTGGAAGCGCTTGCAATCTTTCTTGATGAGCAGCACGATTAGCCTTTGTGTCTGCTGCGTACATGATTTGTTCTTGTAAACATGTGTATGCTGCTTTTTTTAAAGCAAACATTTTTGAAGATTTTAGTAGCGGTAATATTTTTTTTCTTAAATTCTTTGATGCCTATGGTTATTTTGTTAAAAAGACATGTAGACAAAAATTATTGTAAAAAAAAATTACTGAACACATGTAATTTGTTTTTGTAAAAAAAACTTGGGTTTTTACCAACCAAAACTATTTTTTTCGTTTAAAGCATTTTCTTAAATATTTAAACATTTGAAAATATTAAAAAAGAAGTATGCTACATATTATGTGGAAATAACCTACATACATAAAGGCAAATGTTACAGTAAGTATAATTGTTGGGTTAGAAAAATTAAAAAACGCACCGAAATTTAAAAAAAAATAGCAATTCATATTAACGTTTTGAAATATTTTTATTTTGAAAAAAATTGTTTGACTAATAGTTGAATTTGAGCCCTAACCGCGAAAATAACGTAAGCGGCATCATTTTAGATTTTTGTTTTTTTCTAAATAAATGACTTTAACGATTTTATGGCAAAAACTATTTTATCCAGGGACCCTATAAAGGAAACGACAAAAAATCATATAAATATAACCATTAATATTGATGAATTATAGGTACCTAAAGGTTAAAAATTACAATTATCATTTAATATATATATTTTATTCTGGTTATCGTAACCAATTAAAGTAAAAAAAATTTTTTTTGGTTATACCTTCATAAATAACCATTAATTCAACTAAAAAATTTTTTTGGTTACAAACAACTATTAAACCAAATAATTAATTTTTTGGTTACAAATAACCATTTTAACAAATAATAAATTAATTTGGTTACAAATAACCATTAAAACAAGTAATTTATTTTTTGGTTACAAATATAAATTATACATAAGTAAGAAAGTATAGTCGGTTACTATTTGGGACCCTTGGGCAATAATTTTTCCGGCAAAAGCAAAAAAACTGTTTTTAAGTAAAGACGGTGATTCTAGCGGTTTAGAATTGCCTCTCAAGTCACGCACAACAGTTGACACGTTCACTCCTTCTTCGTAGTCATCGAAATAGAGGGAAGCGAACTGACACTGAAGTAGTCCCTTGATAGGTCTTTGGTGGTAGGGACCGGTTCCAGTTCTAACACTTTATATGAATAAGACCTATCACTTTTACATGGGGTTGTCATTGGAGGGGAAATACTATGTAGTATTATTTCAATAAAACTAGTCTAAGAATTAAATTTAAGAGCCAAATTTTAAAAATTACCAAAAAATGTGTCACATCACCGCTGAAGACTGTTCTGAAATTCATTACTTTTTCTACCTTTTTGTTCTTTATAAACCAGTTAAGGGATTGGATCTTCTTTCACTGGTCATGAGTCCTTTCTTTTTGTACTTGTTCTATTTTCACAAATCCCAGGACCAGTCGCTTGGACCAATTGACACAAATTTTCCGCAGGTTACATATGCACAGAAAAAAATATCTGAAGAAAATTTTTAACCTGTGTCGTTGTTAAAAAAATCGCTTGTTTTTATGGTTATTTGAAACCAAATAAATTAATTATTTTTTAAAATATTTGTAACCAAAAAATTAATTATTTGGTTTAATAGTTGTTTGTAACAAAAAAAAATTGTGGTTGAAGTAATGGTTATTTATATGTAACAAAACAAAAAAATGTTTTTTACTTTAATTGGTTACGATAACTAGTTTAAAATATATGTAACGATAATGGTTAAAAATAACCAAATGAAAATAAAAGGAATTTTCCAGTAAACTCAAATAAAATACAATAACCATTATGTTTGGTCCCTGATTTTATCGTGAGCAACAAATTTAATACAAAATTTATATGAATTAGAATAAAAAAAACTCTCACCTATAAAATTTATTTTGGTGCTTACGTTATTTTCGCGGTAAAGGCTCGAATAATAAAAATGTTTCACACGAAATGACAAACTAAGTATACCCAGCTAGTTGTGGCGGAGGGTATACATAACAAAAAGCCAATAAAAAACCACACATGTTACACACACACATACACTGTGTGTTGTGCTGTGGCAGTACAAATTGCCGAGCAACAACTGCAACACAAGCGAGAATCGTTGTTATCAGGCCATATTTCACGATTTTTGGCGATATTTTCCTCTAAATTGTCAAAGTGCCTATTTTTTGAGAAATACTTACAACACGGTAATTTTTGGTTTGTTTTATATATATTACACTACGCTAGTTGGAAAAACAGACAAGCTGGGCACCTGGCGTTTTAACCTAATTCGGATACTTTGAATCCAGTGGTGCTCGCCGTTTTTAAGATTGGCTCTGGTTTTCGAGATATACCGTTATTTCGAAAATGGAGGAGGTTGCACAACATACACCTATTAGCGTAACTCAAAAACGGTTTAGTTTACTGAAATTACTAAAAAAAACCGAAACTCCGCAATTTTTTTTGTTTTGTTTGCAGCTTCGTTTTTTATATGTCTGCAAAAAATTAGAACCCTTGCTGCATTTTTGAATTTTTTATGAATTTTTAAAAAACAAAAATTTCGAAATTAATTTTTTTTTCAATAAAAAAAAATTATGTTTCAAAAACGACTGCTCACATTAGAAAAAAGTTTTACTTTTCTTAAAGGAAATTTTATCGCAAAAGCGTGTTTGAGTTACGCGAACATATGTTATGCAACCTCCTCCATTTTCGAAATAACGGTATATCTCGAAAACCAGAGCCAATCTTAAAAGCGGCGAGCACCGCTTGATTCAACGTATCCGAATTAGGTTAAAACGCCAGGTGCCGAGCTTGTCTCAAAAAAAGTGTAAATTTCTTGCACAGTGTTATTAATTTTGGGCAACTTGTTACATTACAAAGAGACAACTGTTATTAATTCAGCGCTTATATCTACTTAAGGAAAAAATGGTTATGTGTATTCCATATATGCAGTATTTGTATTGTATGTCTAACCATGCAAAAACATTTTGAGAAATATACAACTACATATGAGGGGCTTAAGGCACAAGGGGAATCGATCTAAAGAAATCCACCCGTCCGGTTGGCTGTCCGTGTAAGCCTTGTAGGCAAAGTTCAAGTCGCAATTTTGAAGATAAATTGCTGAAATTCGGTACATAGGTTCTTATTGCCCTAAGAATTAAGCCTACGATAAATGGTAATAACATTGACCTGAATCTTAACTTTATAATATTATTTTTTTTCCTGGGTCCATGATTGCTCATTGGTCCCAAATAAGGTACACTCTTGAAAAGTTGTCTAAATGATGTGGTGTGGAGTATCATAGGGTCGGGATTGAAGAACTTTACTTTCTTATTTGTTTAAATTGGATATTTGTACCCAAAAAATAAAAAAATATAACCAGAAAAAATATATTTTTTCCAATAGATATTTGTAACAAATTTGGTTATCATTAACCAAAAAAAAAATAAATTTTACTTTCATTGGTTACCACCAACAAAATAAAATATATATAACGATAATGGTTAAATATTCCCAATTGAAAATAAAGGAATATTTCTCGTAACCTTTACAAAAAATAATATATGCAGTAATTATTTTCAGTCCCTGAGTTATTTTTTTATTTTAAAAACCAACAAGTCCATATAAAACAGTCATTTTTCAACGTAAAAATAAAAGGTAAAATTTAACTCTTAAAAAGAGAGTTTTATTAAGCCGTCATAAATTAAAACTCAGTTGAGGAATAAAATATCGAATAAAACTGTTAAAACGAGAATTTATTCAGCCGTCAAAATATAAAACTCACATCAGGTGTTTGATTTAAACCAGCATTTTATTCAACTAATTTTTTGTACATTAACAACCAAAGCTTGTCGCTGGTCAGATCACTACAATTTCAACGTAAAAATAAAAAAAGAAGAAAAACATAATGAATATTTTAGACGTAAAAATTAAAATCCTCAAAAGAGTTGTATTTGTTGATGGTGTGAGTTCTATTTTAGGGCGAATATGTTATGATTGCGGAAAAAACTCTGTTTTTAAGAGTTTATCCAAAGTTTTATTTTTTCGTTGAAAAATGATTTTTAACTGTGGAGTTGAGATTTTTTTTTCTAGATCACCATAGGTTCTTAAAGAGAACTTTAGAACAAACCTATTGGTTGACTCCGTTTTTAAGCTAACATTTTATGGATAACTCTTATTTACGGTCCTTGCGATTTTTTAATTAACTAAAATTTATTTCTTAAAAGTTTATTTTTATTAATTTTTTTAAAGCATTAGGTAATGGTTAATTGTTTTGCTTTTTTATTTTTGTTAATGTTTTATTGTGTTAAAAATCGTAATAGTAATTTGCCGATTTTTTTATTTAATTTAATTTCTGATTTGTTTTTGAAAATATGCCGATTTCTTACCAAAACGATCTGGCACCCCTGGTTGAGATCGTATACAAGTTTTTATAAACTTTCTTATTTTCATAAACTCGCCAACAATATTTTAAAATACAACATAACACCACAGATATTGTAGAAATACTTATGGTGACAACAGATATTTGTAAGCAAGAAAAAAATGTTATGTCATACTCAATACAAAACCATAAGCAACAGTTTTTGTTTTTAAGATATGGTGAGTGGACAAAAGCAAAACCATACAATATCAGTTACACTCATTCTCTCATTTATATCAGTAGTAACAGATAAATATCTGGTGTATCTGTTTCAACAATACTTACTGATACACTCGTGCAGGTCTTTAATACACATTCGAATAATATGAAAATTTGTATAATTAAATGTTACTCAACATGAGAAATAAATTCCCAGATTCTATTTGTTAAAATAATTAAGTTAAATACATAAAATTTACAATAGGCACTATCCAGTTATAAGATACAAAGAATGCTGACGAAGGCCGTACCGGGCCAGAAAATGCATTACATTCTGCTGGTATCTAAAAGTTGTATAAATTTTCTTTACAATTTACTTCATTGCTAGCCAAAGGATAGCTAAAGTTAGCCTCGTAACAGAAATATACAAACGAAAATTCTAATAGTGCATAGAAAATATTCCTGGAAATTATTGAAGGAATAAGACAATTAAAGTATAAAAGCTTTTGAGGATTGTAATTTGACTTAGAATACACATTCGAACAATATGAAAATTTTCATTTAAAAAAACCTTAAACTATTTACGTATGGAATCTAGTTTTGCAGGTTTTTATATAAACGTTGCTCTTGTTTTCGGGGAAATCCCTTTTTGTACATTATATGTGTCTTTTTGCTTGCGTAAATACCTATCAGTTCTATGTAGAAGTGTTATTCGCGCTGTATTAAGAATGGTAAAATTATTTGTAGGTGTTTATTTCATGGCAAATAAACGTGTTATAAAGTGTTTGTCGATTGAGCATCAAAAAAGCTCATAAAAGAAGTCGAAGGTGGATTCAAGAAAAAGGAAACAGTTGATACATATGGTGTCCCAGCTGGTACGCAATCATAGATTTTTAAAAATAAAGAATTAATAATCAACTTTTTTGAACCAGTATCTCATCTATTTAGTAAAATTAATAGGACCAATTTACAATAATATCGACATAACAGTCCTCAATTTTTTTACAGCAGCTAGAAGTCAAACCATGCCTTTAATTAACTTCTTTGAAACTTGTTTATTATAAATATATATCGAGCCTTTGCTGCAATAGAGTAATATCTTAATTTTGAATTTTCTAACACCTTACAATTTAATTCTCCTCTCAAGAGTTGAGTATATAACACATTTGTATGAAATTTTTACACAATATGAAGAATCGATATGGCGATTTACTCAACATTGTTTGCCTGTAGGCGGCCCTATGTTCCTCTGGGAATAAATAATCAAATACATTAGCTCAAATATTTGGGGTTTCCAGTTATTACTCTATTGCAGCAACGGCTCGATATGTAAATGCTTAAGTATGAAGCTTTCAAATAGTGCGTGTTAAACAAAAAATACAAAATGTACACAAGTTTGCAATTGATTCTTTTTTAAACAAGAAAACTCTGTAACTCGAAGTCTTCATAAGTCGAAGTTTTTTTTTGGGGATAATTGTGATTCGACTTACGGAAGTTCGACTGTATTTCGTTTTCTTCCACTCCGACATATTTACAAGATGTTCCTATCTTATTTTATTCCATTCTACATCTTTCGGTTATTTTAGTGTCATGACTGGAAAATTTTATTATTATTGGGGCATCACTGACCAAAAGACGTTGAAAGCAGCGTTGCCATTTCGTCAGCCCTTTATTGGTTTGACCAACCGACCATTTTTTTAAAAAAATTAGTTGGGTATGAGGAATATTTTTTTTAATACCCCCTTTCTAAATCCAAAATCTGTTTCGTGAAATTTTTAGTGGTTTCTGACATATAAAGCATTCATTTTGCTCCATATCAACTATTTTAAAGTTTTTTAAGTATTGTTTTGCTCTACACGCCACTATTTGGCGATTGCACGTACAAAAAAAATTTTACTCTTGCTTTGCTTTATTGCCGTAAGAAAAAAAATAGTTTAAGCAAAAGCATCGTCGAATCAGTAGGTCTACGCAAAACAACTACTCATTTTTTGTAGAGTTGAGTTTGTTTTTATGCATTTGTTTTTGTTGCACTTGTTTTTATCATGTTATACACTAACAAAGTGCGTGTTGGTTTTTTAATTTATTGCTCATGGTGAGTAACATTTATTATATAAATTTTCATATTTTTCGATTGTGTATTCTTAATCAAATTACAATTTTTAAAAGCTTTTATACTTTAATAGTCTTATTCCTTCAATATTTTCCAGGAATATTTTCTATGCACTATAAAAAAATGCAGCCAAACAAAAACGACTAATAATAAATAAATCTTCATGTAAAACTTCTTTGTCGTTTTCTTCCACTCCGACTTTTTTCCGTTTTTTTCAATGTTATTTTGTTTAATATTTTTTATTTTTAAACAAATTGAATTTCAAATACATGTTTGTGTTTTTTTTAAATTTTTGTACTTTTGTAGAAAAAAAGTTTTTTTTTTAAATTTATTAATTTTTTTTAATTGGTAGAATGTTAGATGTGGGCAATATAAACGAGTTTTTTTAAATTTTCTACATCTTTGATGGTAGATGTTAGTCAGTGTAAAAAGCATATAATAGGGAGATCGATTATTCGACTTTTTTCAATAACCGGTTTTCGAATCTTCCGAATAGTTGCTATTTTAAAAAACCGGGTTTCGGTTAAGCATTTTAAAAATAACCGGTTAACCGGGTTTAATACGAATAAATAAAAATACAAAAATCAAATTAGTTTTTCTAATTAAAAATTAATTAGAATAAAAACAAAACAATTCACGAAGGAAAGAAAAAAAAATACAGAGATATGACTTAAGGTATCTTCAGACCTAACACATATTTGACGATAACATCAAAAAAAAAAAAAAAAAAAAAAACGTGACCAGTAAATTGATTAAACTTAAGCTTTATTTTTAACAATTTCTATTCATTTGCTAAAATTTATGTCTAAGATGATAATTGTATTAATGTATAATGTAGTTAAGATACTGTTAAATAATGTTTACTCTAGCCAAACGTTTTGCAAAAGCAAACAATTCTTTTAGAAAACAAGAGGTTACGTCAAGGACGTCAAATATTTAATAGGTGTGAACATAGCTGCAGAAATTTTGAAAAACTTTGATTTTAAAAAATTATAGGAATTCAATAAATTTATTATTAGAGTTATTCTCCCAAATTTATTTTAAATGAGTTTCAATTTGTTGGTGGTTAAGCATGTTTATATGAATCAGTAAACTTCAGCCATATTTTTGAAAAGTTGCAAAAAAAAAAATTTCTTATTTTTTTTTGTTTCAGTATAACAGAAACGATAGTAATATAAACATGCTTTTTGTATGAAATGTCTGTCAATTCGTTGGGCAAAGTTTAAACCCTTCCATGAGATTGTTTGATTCCTTCAATTTTGTTTTAAGTTCTTGGTAATTTAATACGTAAAACTGAAGAAGTTTTTCCATATCGTTGATTTCGCCGGTATTGTGTAGTTTTAAGTAGAAGGTACTTAAGAGTATTTGTTTCATTATTGGCAGCATATTTTAGTGAAGTATTATTTGCTGTCTCTTAAAAACTACTTGGAACAGGATTAAGTTTTACTTGGCGTATATTAATGTCAAGCTTGTAGATTAATTAAAAGTGATTAATAAGCCGTGACGTCGAAGAAACTTTGCAACTTATCATTTTAGGGCCGTTTAAGCACCATTGTCTTTTTAATAAGTTCGATATTATCACCAGAGATGACATCTTTATAAAAATATAAAAATATAATGTCAAATTAGTATTACTTTTTAAGCTGAATTTATTTTGTGTAGTATTTTGAATTGCTGTTGGTTTTTGTAACAAGAACTCTCGCTTATATAAGCGATTTGTATTTACATTGCTCATAATGTTTTTTCACTTTTGTTACATATTTTTTGACATTTTTTATAAAAAGTTTAAGTTTGCCAAATATTCAATTAGGAAAATACTTAAATTACGGGTACATATAACAAAAGCAAGGAAAACGTATATAAATTACACATTACTAAAATAACCGGTTTATTTTACTAAAGTAACCGGCTTATTCGATATTCGAAAAATTACATTTTAAAATATTCGACTTGGGCAAAACTAAAATAACCGGTTAAAACCGGTCGAATACTATTCGATCGAGCTCCTACTTACTATACATATTTTGAAATATTTTTATATATTTATTTGACCAAGAAATGGACACGTCTTGCAGGATATTTTAAAACTAATTTAAAAATAAATAAAAATATTAACAATTTTTTTGCGCTACCCTGTATATTTTTGTTAACTAAAACACACAGTTTGGGTTGTGTAATTATACAATTTTGGGTAATTGTGATGCTTTTTTTATGTAAAATTGAATTTCGATTCCGTCAGCACTACGCCGAAAACAGCTTTTTACCAAACTCCGTAACCGAATCCTTAAAATTTATTTTAAATAAATTGACTTCCCAAAGCTTTTATATAACCCTCTCGTATATTTGTATTCTAAATTATAGGGATCAGAAATTACTTGTAAAATTCTTTTTCTGTATTTTTTTAAATAAATTTTTGGAAAGGAACTTCTTCTATTTTTTGAAATAGGTTCTTTTTTAAGGTACATTTTTATAAATAAAGAAGACAAGAGGAAATTACTTTAACTTTAATGCATTTTCTTTTTTAAGATTTTACATGCCTCATGGTCTAACCGTCGACCACGAGGATAATGTGTGGATAACTGATGTTGCCCTACACCAAGTATTCAAATTTGGTCCACGTGGCTCCAACGATAAGCCGTTAATGACACTTGGAACTGCTTTTAAACCTGGTGCTGGAAAAACAAAATTCTGTAAACCTACCTCGGTGGCTGTATTGGAAAATGGCGACTTCTTCGTCGCCGATGGCTATTGTAATGCTCGAATTCTAAAGTACACCAAAGATGGAGAGAAAATTTTACACTGGGGTCAAAATACATTTTCTGGTGTGTCATTTGGCGTGGCACCACAAAATTTCTTTGCCATTCCACATGCTTTAACTCTCGTTCGGGAGCAAGAATTAGTTTGTACAGCAGACCGTGAAAATGGTCGTGTTCAGTGTTTCCATTGGTCCAACGGTACATTCCATTCACAATATCATTCGCAGATAATAGGAGATCGTTTGTTCAGTATGGACTATACCCCAGCTCAGGGTGAGTAATAAAAGTGCATTTTATTTTTATTTTCGTTTTCAATTTGCGTTTTTTTTTACTTTTTCAGGTGGTCAATTTATAATAGTAAATGGTCCCACCTATAACTTGGGTTCGAAAAACGAACAATATAACGAGGTACGCGGATATGTTATGGATTTTAATACCAAAAAGGTTACAGCCAAATTTGGTCCTAATGATATGGAATTTTCTAATCCTCATGATGTGGCGGTTACCGTAGATGGCAATGAAGTTTATGTGGCCGAATTAAATCCCATGCGTATACATAAATTTTTACACAAATCTTTGGTTAAATCAATACCTTTATCTGCGGCCAAGCCCACCGCCAACGTTGAAGTAGATGTAAATAAAGAAAAGTCCAACAATGAAGTGTCTGAAGAAAAATCAGACGCTTTAAGTACAACCAACTTTGCCGATCCGTCAGTTATGTTAGAAGTCTCCAGTGAATCTCATCATAGGCCTGGTGCTACAGCGATTTTAGTGGCTTCTTTAATGCTGTTATTTGCTTTTCTTACTTTCGGCCTAGCTTTGTTAATAGCACGTCGTCGTAAACGAGGTAATGACGCCAATTTTACTGTAGGCCAACCTAGTGAATTGGTCTATCGAAAATTGGTAGCTTCTAATCAAAGTATTTGTAACGATTGTCCTTAATTTTTAGAAAAAAAATCCCTTAATATATTTTGAATCCTTTTTCTACTTTTTTTAATTAGAATGGTTTTGTGATTTTTGTATACTAAAAATTTTGCACTTAATTTGTTTAAAATTTGTTTTACAGTATTTTCAATTGTATTTTAAAATATTTCTAATTGTTTTCAATATTTTTTAAAAGTGTTTTGCAAATTTTTATTTATTGTTCGAACATTTATAATTTTATTTCAGATGTCTCAATTTAAGTTTCATAATTTTAATTTATAAATTTCTAAAACTTTAAAATGGAAGATCAAAATGTTTTAGAATGGTTCAAGGCCCATTGAAAAGGTCTGTGCAAGAAGCCTGATGATCATTGTTTATGTTCTTTTTAGTTGTCAAAAGTTGTTTACATGTGCATGTATACGTTTATAGTATGCCACACATACACGTTTTTATCCTTTTGCTTTGTATATGAGGTAGTAAATTTTTGACAACTAAAAAGAATCGAATTTTGTTTTTGTACAAGTAAGCAGACCTGATAGATGGGCCTTGGAATGGTTCATTTATTAAAAAATATTTTTTTCAGAAGTTTTTAAATCGATTTCAGAATTTCCAAATTATAATTTAGAAATTTACAATTTATGCTTCGTTCACATCTTTAACAACATTTTCACTGGTGCTCATAATAAAGCAACAATTTGTTTTTCGCAACCACACACATTTTCTGTTAAGAAAACGGTTGCAAATTTTGCTCACAACAATATTGGGAATTTAATATTATTTTTTTAAACATTTTGCTTAAATTGTTGTTCAAAACTAAATCAAATTATTATAAACGTCATCTATAATTTCATACAAATTGTTGCTGAAATCCATGGTCCAATTAGTAGGTCTGCTCGAAACGCCTGCTGATTTTTTGCAGAGTTATGTTTTTACGTGCAATTGTTTTTGACAATTCTACCATTTTTTACACAAACTAGTGCTTTTGTTCTTGACATCTTTACAATTTTTGACACAAGCAAAATGCGTGTTGTTTTTTCTATTGTTGGATTGTTTAGTTGCGAGCAGACCTACTACATTTTGTTCGAAAAATTAAAGGAAAATATATGAAATACTTTGGAAAGAAACAAATTGCTTCTCTTATTACGGCAATCGATATCGATCGAAATTTCAATACAATGTTCGTTGAACTCCGGTGCGTAGAACCGATTGGCGTGCGAAATGAAAATTTATTCAAAATATATCAAAAATGTTTTTTTTTTTTGGGAAAAACTCAAGAAATATGCAAAGCATATCTTTCATGAAAATACCAATGAAAACTTGCCCTGTTTATTATACATTTTTATATGAAAATAAACAAATTTTTTATGACAGTCATAAATTATAGCAAATACAACCAGTATGACATAACAGAACATTTGTGAATGGCCTAAATATCTCAAAAATGTAAATTTGCATATTAATCGAATGTGTATTTTAAATAAATTCCAAGATTCTATCTCAAAAATGTTAAATTTCTAATAGAAATTTCAATGAAAAATTAAAAAAAAAATAACCTTTAAAATGAAATTTTTCGAAATTAAAACAGAAAATAAATATTTAAGTTTCTAAATTTTTATTCTAAATTTCGAAACAAGTTTAAAAAGTTTTTTATATTAAAATAAAACATTTTTGAACATTATTGAATTAAAAAGTAGTAAATTTTGAACTTTAATAAAGGATTTGTGAGTTAAAAATTTATAATTTTTTCAATTATGTATAATTTTAAAAGTAGTAGTTAAATTTTTCAATATTTTTTCAAAAAACTTAAGAAGCAGCTAAAGTTTTAAAATTTTAATAAAGATCTCCTAATATATTTACAATAACCTAATTAAATACTTTTTAAAAACATTTTACATAGTCATACAAAGTTTAGAGAATCCTATTAATGGCCATGTTTTTTGTTACATTGTTAAACTTAGTTTTAAACTAACGAAAACTTTGCTTAAAATAAACATGTTAAAAAATATTTTTTACCAAACAATAGCGGCCAATTAAACTAAACTTGAAATAGTGAATAATAAACTGACACCATACTAATTATGTTAATGAGTTTAACTTTTGAAGAGATTAACTTAAGTTTAACTAACTTAAGTGATGCGATGCGAAAAAATAAATTTTTGTATAAAAAAAAAAAATATATCTATGTATATACAATGCCCTATTACGTTTTATAACTCCATTCTAGTTCATTTTAAATTTTGCAGTTTTGCATTATTCAGCCTTATTACGGTTGTCGTTGTCGTCAACAACTGTTATGTTTTTGGTAGTAGATTAAGGCCCTAATTGAAAGCAAAAACAACGTCAAAAATATTTGGTAATTTTGTTGTTGCTTTCTACAGAAATTTGTATTAAATTTTTAAAGTTTAAACGCTGCATATCTTGTGGCGTTGAAAATCTCTGTAGAAAGCAGCAACAAAATTATGAAATATTTTTTACTTTGTTGGTGCTTTCAATGTTATTTTTGGCGTTGCGTTACATTTTACACAATTAGAACAAAGGTTGTATGCTACACAGGCTGCGTGTTTCTATAATCTATTACAAAAAAGGACACAGTCGCTGACGACAACGACATCCGTAATGAGGTGGGTGCACGCTGTTTTCGCATTACCCATCTGGTGTCTGTTGTCAGTTCTTATTAAAGGCCAATTTACACTATCGCACAAGTCTTAATTATTTTCACGAAAATGCTTTCCTGATATAATTATTCAGCCTTATTCCGGTTGTCGATGACTATAACGACAACCGAAAAAAGGCTGATTGTTGAAAAAATTTTAAAAACAATAACGGATTATCGTGACAGGGTTGTAATTTCTTTAAATAACGTAAGACTTATGCGATAGTGTAAGACGGCCTTAAGTGTGATTGTGCTTAATGTTAGTGCTGGTGCAAACTCTTCAAGTTTTAGGCGTCAAGCATTAAGTTTTTAGGAGAGAGAGAGAGCAAAATAAATGGCATTCTCTTTTCCCTTCTTTCCTAAAGCTAAAGACTTGACGGCTAAAATTTGAAGAGTGTGAACCAACACTTATTTTATATAATTTCCATAGTCAAACTTTATATTTTAGTTTGTGTACTGATTAATTTTACAAATACCCTCCATTATAATTTTCTCAAAATATAAATACATATATATATATTTGTTTTATTTTTTTACTATTATATATTTTTTCTATGTGTATACATTCAAACTTTGTAATTAATTTAATGTAATCTAATTTTTTTTATGTTTTTAAAAATAAAATTTATTGATGTATTTTGAAGATTTTATTGTTTTATTTTTTCCATTTATTTGTGTTTTATTAATTACATACATATTTATTTACTAATTTTCATTCATATTTTGTGCTCATTTTTATATCTTCCACTACCACAAATAGTGATTTTTATTAGTATTGAGTTTGTTGTCTTTTCCAGCGTAACACCAAGAAATACTTTTGCACGACGTTAAAAAGTTGAGTTCTTAAGAAGTTCTTATCCGATATGCTAAATCCCGAAGACTCAATTTTATAGCAAATAATATCACCAATGCAAACCCCCCAGTGACGCACGTGTGTTATACGTACTGAAATACGTATGCTATACTTTGTGTGTACGGGGTACTCGGAAGTGTATATACGTTTTTCGTTTACTTTTTTATAGAACATGGCCGCTTTTTCATTGCTTACCATCAACCCACAAAGTGTACGAGAAAGTAAACGAGTACCCCGTACACACAAAGTATAGCATACGTATTTCAGAGAAAGCGTGTTACACTCAATTCTATACCACGATTAGCTTACTTCCTCTCTGCCTGTAGTACTGTTTCATGTACATCTTCTTCTATATAAATAAAAATCAATGTTGTTCGTTGGTAATTGCATCAGTTGAGAACGGCTGGACCGATTTGGACAGTTTTTTTTTTTAATGATCGTCATGGTCCAACTTAGGTTTTTACGGAAAGAAAATTTTGCCACGCCTACTTTGTCCGATTTTTCTAAAATCAGAAAACGACTCCATCGATTTGACTAATTTTTCTTTCAAATGTTCGTATCAATGCATTTTAAGTTTCCATCGAAGGAAAAATTTACCACGCCTACTTTTACGCCCACTTTTTCTATTAAGCACATAACTTGAGGATGGCTTGACCGATTTGGACGATTTTTTCTTTAACGTGATCGCCATGGTCCAACTTAGGTTTTTACGGAAAGAAACTTTTGCCACGCCCACTTTCACGCCCACTTTGTCCGATTTTTCTAAAATCAGAAAACGGCTCCATCGATTTGACTAATTTTTCTTTCAAATGTTCGTATCAATGCATTTTAAGTTTCCATCGAAAGAAAAATTTACCACGCCTACTTTTACGCCCACTTTTTCTATTAAGCACATAACTTGAGGATGGCTTGACCGATTTGGACGATTTTTTCTTTAACGTGATCGCCATGGTCCAACTTAGGTTTTTACGGGAAGAAAATTTTGCCACGCCCACTTTGTCCGATTTTTTTAAAATCAGAAAACGGCTCCAACGGTTGCAACGCGAAAAACAGTACGATTTCGATGCCTTAAGGGAATCAGTTCGAACAAACGTTCCACTGTTGAATCGACAACAAAAATATGCATACGACACTCTCATGAAAGCTGTAAAAGATGAAGCTGGAGGGATTTTTTTTCTAGACGCTCCCGGTGGAACTGGCAAAACTTTTTTAATCGCGTTAATTTTAACAACGATACGCTCGCAGAATGATATTGCACTTGCACTCGCATCGTCAGGAATTGCATCTACGTTCTTAGAAGGCGGTCGAACTGCTCATTCAGCACTCAAGTTGCCATTAAATATGCAAACCAATGAAAATCCAACATGCAACATATCGAAGAACAGTTCGATGGCCAAAGTTTTGCAGCAAAGCAAACTGATCGTTTGGGATGAATGTACAATGGCGCATAAAAAATCTTTGGAGGCATTAGACAAAACGTTGCAAGATTTACGAAACAATCAAAGCCGATTTGGAGGTGCGATGATTCTGTTGGCAGGTGATTTTCGGCAAACGCTGCCAGTGATACCACGATCAACGCCAGCCGATGAACTTAATGCATGTTTGAAGTCGTCTGCTTTGTGGAAATACGTCAGGAAACTCAAACTGACTCTGAACATGCGTGTCGAGCTGCAGAACGATCAATCTCGAGACGTATTTTCCAAACAATTGCTGGACATAGGAAACGGCAAAATCCCGGTGGATATTTCGACCGGCTGTATTCAATTTCCCGTCGATTTCTGCCAGCTCACCGAATCAAAGTACGAACTCATCCGAAAGGTGTTTCCAAACATTACACAAAATTAGAGAAATCATGATTGGTTGAGCGAACGTGCTATATTGGCTGCGAAAAACGTTGACGTCGACGAATTGAATTTTAAGATTCAAAGTGAAATCGCTGGTGAATTGAAGATGTACAAATCGGTGGATTCCGTTTCTTCTCAGAACGATGTCGTCAACTATCCAATCGAATTTTTAAACTCCCTGGAATTACCCGGATTACCGCCTCATATTCTCCGACTAACAGTTGGATCGGTAATCATAATGTTACGAAATATAAACCAACCACGTCTTTGTAATGGCACCCGACTTACGATAAAAAAATTGATGAATAACGTCATCGAAGCAACAATACTTAAAGGAAAGTACAAAGGAGAAAATGTTTTGATACCTCGGATCCCAATGATTCCAACCGACATGCCATTCGATTTTAAGCGCTTGCAGTTTCCAGTAAGGCTTGCATATGCAATGACAATCAACAAATCTCAAGGGCAGTCATTGCGTGTTTGCGGCATTAACCTTGAGAATCCATGCTTCTCGCATGGTCAATTATATGTCGCCTGTTCCCGCGTCGGAAGTCCATTAGCATTATTTGTTTACGCACCAGACAACCAAACAAAAAATGTCGTATATCACAAAGCATTGCAATGAACATATCCTTGCAAAGCAATCGAATAAGTTTTATTTTTTTTTTACTGGTTACCTGAATATTGATCTATCAATTAAAATGTAAAAAGAATACTATAAGATTTACAGCACATACATATGTATGTATTTTCAAATCAAATGTAAATCAAACATACCCCAAATCTACACAGAAAAAACTGAAAATCGATTTCAGTAAAGAAATTCGCACAATCAAACAAATTTTTGTTTAATTTAGGTCATATGAAGAAATTCGTAAATTCAGTAAAACATTTTCCAATATTTTATCCAAAAAATTTTTTGTAAATATAAATATTTACCAAAACAAATATATTTAATTTTTACGAATTATAATGCACAAGCAGCAAGCATATTTTAATTTCCAACAATAGCTCTGTTTCTTTACTCTACTTTGGGATCCCTCGGGATCCCAATTTGCACGAAAAGCGTTCCCGTACTTTTAATTTGTGTAAATGAGAGCGGATTTGAGAGAATAAAATTCTTCTTCTTCTTGCACGAAACAGCCCAGAATTTTTCTTCGTGCAAATTGTGTAAATTGTCAAACAGCTGTAAAACATAAACAAAACCAAACAAAAATTAGGGAAAAAGTTCATAATCCAAATTCTTGAAAAAGTGTTGTGGAATAAAACAATGTACTTAAATAAAAAGTTTTGTACTGAAGTATTAGGGAAACATAATGTTAGTTATTGTAAAAGTGTTTGTTTTGTTTTATTTTTAGTAAAAGTAGTTTAATTCTAGAGCCAATATAAAATTTTTCAAAAGTGGCGCAATTTTTGTTGGCGTTGTAAAGACTGTCAAAACCACAGAATTTTTATTTCGTGCTTAAAATTTTGTTTTTTCTGTTCCCGTACTTTCGTGTAATGTTGTCTTTTTATGAGAGAAATTTGTGCTTGCTCTCATTTGCACGAACTTTACCCAAAAAGTAAAGAAACAGAGCTAATGATGCGTTGAAAATGATCAATTACTGCTAAAAACAAAATATTTATTGATAGTAAAGAACAATTTAAAACAACAGTTTATTTGAAAATATTTTGTGGATAATTTTTTCTGTGTTTATGAATAAAATTTTAATTTAAAAATACTTTTTTCCTTTTTTTAACGGATTTTAAAAATCGAACACAAAAATTTTTTCTAATTGGGACAGAACAACGTCTGTCGGGTCAGCTAGTTGTACAATATGAAGTAAGTGAAAGCATACTCCAAGGTATATTTATAGCAGGTAGCCGCGAGATTACAACAATTGTACAATAAAACAAACAACAGGGCGTTTTATTGTTGTAATGCGATACAAACTGTCAAAAAGCAAAGGGGCTGATAAGAGACAAAAAAGACAAAAAACTTGTTTACTTGTTTACTATACAACATTTGAGAGTTCGTATCGCAAAACAAGCAAATAAAAAATAAACAGCTGGCTTTCCGAGACTACCTGCTATAAATATACCTTGGCATACTCTGTGTTACAATTCCACTTACAATTCTGAGTACTCGGAATATTAGTCACTGGGCCTTTTACTGAACGTCACTTACATAGGGAAACGACTAGAGCAAGGCCCATCTATCAGGTCTGCTTACTTGTACAAAAACAAAAAAACGATTCATTTTAGTTGTCAAAAATTTACTACATATACAAAGCAAGAGGAAAAAACGTGTATGTGTGGCATACCATAAACGTATACATGCACATGTAAGCAAAATGTAAACAACTTTTGACAACTAAAAAGAACATAAACAATGATCATCAGGCTTCTTGCGCAGACCTTTTCAATGGGCCTTGTTGACGTTATATGGGTTTTGAAATTGAGAACAAAATTTCTAATGACTATACCTTGTACTTATTCTACCATGGTACATGTGAAGTTACAAAGTACCCAGAAAGCATAGGCTGTTTGTTAGACTATTGTTTTTAATATGCAACTCGGATATAATCTTCTGATGATGATCTGACGAGCAGCAATCACCCTTACCGTGGTTGGCGAATTTAAAATACGCCTGCGACTGTTTGGTAATAGATTAAAGGAAATAAGTTCACGTTCTCTTCATTCTATTAGTGCCCATTCACACAAGTGAGTGTACTCTACGATTCATTTTGTTCGCTCATTCGTTCTCTCATTTGACGAAAAATGTATTGAAGTTCGGTTGCAAAAGAAAAAGTCGTAACGACAAAAATCGTACAATGTAAATATCAGACCGACTTCAAAGAGGAAACGACAACAATAGCAACGACAAAAATTGTATAATGTGAATTGGGACTTACCAAACAGTCGCAGGCGTATTTTATATTCGCTAACCAAGATAAGGGTATAAATCTTAAAATACTGTAAGATAAACGCTACATGAGTCTCATACGAATCTTGACATACTTTATGAAAGACTAGATAATCTCGTCACATCGCAAACGATTTTGTACTTTGGACTTCAAGAAAAATTCTTGACAAAAGTACGGGAAAAACAGAAGTAAGAAAAAACATGTAAAATCAATAAAAATGGATAATCATTCAAAAAATCAAATTTCGATCTACCAAAGGTTAAAATACAATTTGGTTTAAGGATTGAGGTTTGACTATTGACGTCAGCAGTCGTCGATGGCTGCGAGTGTAAGACGGCAAATCCATCTGAGGAGATCGAGTGGTTGCGATCGAAACATGTCATGGTAACCTGCCGGCCAGGGTTCCAGCCCCGGCCCCGGCCACGGTCAAGAATGAAAGATTATCAATAACAATTTTAATTAATTTTCATGTTGTAAAATTCCTTTCTTCATAAAAATAATTTAATGAAAATTAAATTTGATGAACTTTATCCGAATTAAAATATAAAAAAATTTGGATTAAAAACCATAAATAATTCAACAAAATAACCACAAACTAAATAAAATTGCTAACAAAATTTAGTTTTTAAGTTTGAAGTTTTGATTAAATTGAATAAAATTTTATAAAAAATCGCATAAATATAATTTTAACATAGATCTAATTCTATTTCATACGCCGCACAATACTTTGATGTAGAACAAAATTGTGCAAAAATAGAAGGAGTTAACACAGACTAATGGTGTTTTCTTTTCTACAAAAAAAAATTCAATTTGGTGTCTTTTTCTTAAAAATTTTGCTCCCGAAAACGGTGGCTTGTTTTATTCTAAAAAACTCATGCTTTTCGGGAGCAACATTTTTAAGAAACAGACACCAAATTGCATTTTTTTTTTAAAAAGGCACATTTTTTGTAGAAAAGAAAACACCATAATAATATTTTGCATATATATGATAATAATGAACAAAATTTCAAATTTTGAAAAAATTCCGTCAAAGGTTTCATGTACCTCTCATATATCATTTTTTTTTTTAAATTTAATTCGGCAACACTATGTTGAATTGTTGAAAATAACCAAATCTATCTAACAGCTTGTTCAACGATTTCGAACGTTCGCATAGAAAATTAAATTTAAAATTTTGTTATTGTTTTAAACGTTATTTTCTATGCGAACGTTAACGTTCGAAATCGTTGAACAGGCTGTAAATATAAAAAATTGATTTTTGATATTCTTTAATTAGGCTTGAGTTCATCAAATTTAATTTTCATTAAATTATTTTCACTGAGGGAAGGAATTTTACAACTTGGAATTTTTTATTAAAATTTTATTGATAATTTTTCTTGGCTGAGCTGGGATTTGAACCCGGGTTGATCTTTACATGTTTCAAGAAACACCACTTTCTATCGTCAGAAGATCTTTGTGTTCTACCCACTGCACCACTGCGGTGCCCGTTAGCCAACAGTCAAACATCAATCTTTAACCAGTAGTACTGGTGGTTCGAAATTTGCTGTTATTATGGGGCTGTTCGGAAATGCATCACTGCGCTGCATCAGTGATTTCAAATGCTTAAATTTATATCTGTGAAGTAGATGTGGACCAAAAAATTGTCAAATACTCCACAAAAATAATAGTCACACAATAAAAAAAAATTAAATTATTTTTTATCGGCATTAAAAAAAGTTTGCTTTTCTGATGCAGCGCAGTGATGCATTTCCGAACAGGCCCTATCACTTAAATTTCAAATTACATGTTGCCTTCTTTTTCCTCTGTTTTTTCGTATTCTTTCTGTCAAGACTTTGTCTGGAAAACCTGAATACATTTGCTTATTATGTTTTTTTGTCCACTTTCGTCGACATTTTTTTATTTGTACAACTTGAAGTAAAAATGTAAACACTAGAGCTTGTGCCATAGCTATTTTTAAGAGCAATTGTGATTTTAGTGGAACTGCTAATTTTAATTTTGATATTTTTAGTTAGGCTTGAGTTCATCAAATTTTATTTTCATATTATTATTTTTACTGAAGGATGGAATTTTTACAACTTGGAATTTTTATTAAAAATTATTGATAATTTTCTTGGCTGAGCTGGGGCGCGAACGGGGGTTGAATTTACATGTTTCAACAATCACCACATTCTTACATCAGCATTCTTTGAGTTCTAACCTCCTCACCACGGCGGTGCCTGCAAAATATAAAAAACAATTACAATTTGGTGTTCCGGAAAAAACACAAAAAAATACTCTTACCCTACGTTTCCACATGAAAGTAATTACTAGCAAGTAGTGTATGCGTATTGGCTGAATGTACAAAAATTGTGTGAATGGATGCGAAAAAGTGTGAGTTTTTCGAACTTATACTTGCATGTGGAAACAGGGGCTAAAACTCAAAAAGTAAGGGCAACGGAGCATATATTCTTTAAAAAAACTGAAAAAACGGTGCACTCAGTTTTTTTTTAAATTTAAAGTAAATATTGACGATTTTTATATATTTTGCAAAAACAACCTGCATTTTTTACGGCTAAAAAATAATAGTGTCTAAAAACGGTAGAGATTTTCTTGAAGTTAATTTCTTAAAAACGAAAATTTCTTCAATTTTAAATCCGGCTTAACTAAATTTTCATAAAAACAAGTAAGAAATTCGAGTCGACCATATGATGATGAAGAAAAAAAGGTTTTTATATTATTTATTCTTTGGGAGGAGTTAAAGACATGAAAAAATAAAAGTTGTTTATATTTTTATATTTTTTTAAAACAAAAACATTAAGGCGAAGTGATTCTACATGAAATTCGAATATAAAATGACGAACAAACCATAATCCGGAAACGGCGTTTGAGCCTCTAAATCTTTAAAAAAAATTGAACTGTAATTTTGTCTACAAAAATCGAAATATATGTGAGTGAAAAGTTTTCACTGAAAACGATCAAAATGGTGTCCTTGACTCTGCTCTCCGATATTTTTTGTGTTTGCGTTTTTCTTTAAGTTTTAAATATAATAGCAAAGTATTTGAGGACATTTAAATTCAAGTTTAAATTACATACTTTTCGAACTTTTGAATTAAATTATTTAACCTTTGATTTATTTATTAAAATTTTAATAAATCAGAAATGTTGATTTGCCAGTTATTTGCACATGTCTAATGGAAATTATTGTTAATCTTAAATGGCAAATGCAACACTTTGTTATAATTTACCCATTTATAGAAAATTACAGTTTTACTTGACTTTGCACTACTTTCAAATCTTTTTTGATTCGAAAAAAGTTTATGTAAAAGTTTCTTAAAACCTCTAAAACTTTCCAAATCTTTTTTTTTTGAAGGTTGCATGCCGTTTGGTTCTAATAATCGTCGACATGCTTGGGATTTCCCCTCAAAAACAGACGGTTTTAAACTCGGCGGTCTACTACTGGAGCGTAATAAACGCAGTGGGTTTGAAAAACTTGATCAGAATGCCAGTGATGAGGAAACAGAATCGGCAACAAATAATACGTTAACCAGTGCACAATTTGCTTAGTTTTCATTAATAAAAATAAGTAAACATATTTTATTAACAAACGGAAAGAAATAGTATAATGAACCTCTAACTCGCTCCAAATAAAAAATGAATTTATTTTCTTTTTGTCGATTATTTTATTAAATAGTTTTTTTACTTTACGCTTAAAATTAATTTTTATATCTGGGGCCTAATTGTGGCAATCGTGATCGAGTACTTTCTCGATTCGAAAGCTATTTTACTTATGTATTTGTTCAGTATTGTGAAACTCAAATTATTGCTTTATAAGAAAATAAGTCCGATTCGTTCAGTATTGACTGAAATAATTAGATAATAAATTGCTTACGAATCGAGAAATTACTCGATCACGACTGCCAGAATCAGGCCCCTGTATGTAATTTTGTATGTACATTAGGGTGAGCACCGTTGTATGAAGGGAAAAAAGGAAACCAACAGATTTCCAATACTTCCACTTAATGGCTTATAACTATCTTTCAAAATGTACAAATTTTATATAAAGGGATGTCCCAAAATGAACGCAAGATTTGAATTTGTTGCATTTGTGCAGCAAAATGTTGGCAACCGTAAACAAAAAATTCCACAGCTGACAGTTAAGGATTAGTAAACATGAAGCGTTACTCGATAGAACAACGTGTCTTCATAATTAAATAAAATTTCAAAAATAATTAATGCCCGGTATAGTGTTTTAACTTCGTCAACTGTGAAGAAATTAATTGAAAAGTTCAGGAATTCAGGAAGATAAAATGCAACGTTTTAGTGATATTCGAAATTAAAATTCGAAAAAAAAAATTTGACTCTCCACCCTAATGTACAAAAACACATTTTTTTAAATCATTTTCAATTTTCATATTAATTTGTAGTAATATACATAAATATGTAATATTAAATTAACGAAAATTTTATTTATCAATTATGTAGAATTTAAGACTTAAATAGAGCCCTTACCGCAAAAATAGCTTGAGTGACATCATATACAATTTTCCTTTTTTTTTTTTAATACATAAATGCATTTATTGCCAACACTTGCATTATCTCCTAAAATGTCATGGTCACAAAAGGTATCGTAACGATTTTATAACGATAACAATTTTAACTTAAGCGCAATTCTTCATACAAAATTTCTCCAGGAAAATTTTGTTTTTGTCGCTTAAGCTTTTTCTGGGGTAAGAGCTCGAAATGTTGGATAAAACTGCTGTATGATTTAATTATATTGTTTTTTTGACTGAGTTGAAACCTTAGTTAATAAATAATTTGTATTATGTATAATTATAATTATGTGTATATGTATGTATATTAAATTGTCTGGTTAAGGACCAACTAAACGATTAGAAAACTTGGGAGAAAGCTTTGTTTTTTACTTAATATTTTAGTTTAATTTAAAAGAGTACTTTTAATATCGGAATTCGTGTGATTTTATCACCATTTATTTTAAAGAAATTATTCTTAAAAAAAGTTAATGTTTGCTTGAAAAATCCAGCCTTGTTCTAGAAAACAAATTCGAGGGAAATTAAAATTTGAAAAAACTTTAAAAATTATCCTGCGTTTCAAGTTCATAAAAATATTCATACTTTAAGCACCAATTATTTTAACCAGGACTCCTTTTAAAATAGGGAAAAACAACGTTATTTTTTTAAAAAAAATAAATTGAAAATCTCCATTGATTTCAATTTTACGTGATTTCGATTAATAGAACATGGCTGATAGCCTTGTTTTTTTAAAGTACCTTTTGAGAAAATAACATTTTAAAGTTAGTTAATTTTGATTTGTACTTTTACAAAAATCTGTCGTTGAAATAAAATACCTTTTTGAAAACGAATATTTTGAATGAATAAAAGTTAGAGTGCTATATTCGACTATGTCGAATCTTACATCGTCACCTAAAACGCAAAAGGAATTAACTAACAAAAAAAAAAAATAAAAAATCGATTTTTTCATTAAATCTGATGTATTTATTTCATCAACACAAAAATTGGCAAAACATTTTGACCGACATTAACGGTTTCATTGACAAAAAACAACCATGGTGCGATATTATAAATACCGTTCGTTCGATATACATATATAAATCTATTATGTGCAAACAAATTAGAGGCAGTCGTGATTTTTTGCTCATGTCTCAGCCATTTATTGATCTGTCTAAATTTCAATAGCAAAAAAATCCGAAGTATTTATTTATTGGTATTCCTATACAACAGGACTTAAAGTCTTATAATTATAGTACAGGATAAACAATTCGTAGCAATTTCTTATGTGTCACACAATAAAAGATATTAACAATAAACATTAAAATAAAATAATTCAATACATAAAAGCAATTTTTAAAGTGAGATGATCAAACAATTTTAAACATAAAGACATTCAAAAGCGTTTTTAAATACAATAGATTACACATTTTCAAGTACGGGAATAAAAATTAAAAATACATTTCCTAAACTGCGTTGCATTACTAGTAAATTGAACAGTTGCTGGTAGAGTGTTCCAAAGACGAATACTGTGAACGAAAAACTGCCATTCAGATACTAACTTCTTGAATCTTATCGGGATCAGATTGTTATTTCTTCTTGACTGCGTAAAAGTAACACGTTCAAATAGATACGTCGGCTCGCCAGTATAGATAATTTTAAGCAAAAGAGTAAGACATCGAATATTTAACATGTCAGAAAAACGCACTCCATAAAGCTTACTTTCGTAGGGTGTAACATGAGAGAAACGTCCTGTCACAGCTTGCAAAAACCTCGCTGCCATATAATAAAGCTGGAACAAGATATGTCTTAGCCAAAAGCATACGTATGCTGAACGGGGTTGAGTGTTGAGTTGCCCAAAGCGAACGAAGCATCACAAATACTTTCCCTGCAGCAGCGTTTATATGATCTGACCAAGTAAGTGAAGAATTAAAAATAATGCCAAGGTTTTTAGTCTTCTTGACAATTTCTATTTGCTGCGAGTTCAAGATTATATTGTTCTCAATAGTTATTTGTGTATTGTTCCTGGAAATTACAAGGCACTTAGATTTAGCAGGATTCAGACAAAGACCATTTGCCTTTGCCCAGGCTTGAATTTTTGATAGATCAAAGTTTAATCTTGAAATATACTCATCAGTCTTATCAGGTTCACTACATATATAAACCTGAACATCATCGGCATACATATGAATTTTGCAATGTGATAACTGTTTTGGCAAATCGTTTATATACATTGTAAAAAGTAGAGGACCTAATATGGACCCTTGAGGAACACCTTTGGTCACAGGCAACGGCAATGATTGCTTATTGTTTGAACTTACATACTGATAGCGGTTACTTAGATATGATGAGATGAGATCAGCCGCTGAGGAGGTAAAATGGAAAAACTTAGTTAATTTACTACGAAGCATGTCATGATCAACCATATCAAATGCTTTGGAGTGATCCAAAAGCACCAACAAGGTAACATTTCCGTTATCTATATAGCCTCGAATTTCCTCCGTCACTCCAATAAGTGCAGTAGTACAACTATGTTTGGGTCGGAAACCAGATTGCATTTTGGTTAATAAATTATTCGTCTCAAAGTAAGCACCTATTTGTTTATGCAAGAGCCTTTCGAAGACTTTAGATAAATATGAAAGGATAGCTATTGGACGATATTCATTTCTATTTTTAGGGATGGGAACAATTTTCGCACACTTCCAGTTCTGTGGAAAAATATCTTTTGTAATTATTGTGTTGAATATGTGTGTGATTTGTGGAATTAAGTTAGGAAGAAGGAGTTTTAAAAATTTAGGGTGAATTTTATCAGGTCCAATTGCATTTGATTTGATATCATGGCAAGCAATAAAGGTATCATCCTGAGAAACACAGCGAAAAGAAAATTGTGGTGCGGAGCTATTAAATGATGAACTGGCACTACTAGAATAATAGTTAGGAGAAATGTTTAAGTTTGGAATTTTAGTAAATAGCTCGTTAAGTGAGTCAACATTCAATTCCGAAGAGTCTGTTTTATTTAATTTTCCGATGCCAGTATCACGAATAATTTTCCAATTTTTCTTTGAGTTCACAGCAGTTGAAAATAAGTAAGTAAAGTAGGAGAATTTTGTTCGCTTAATAAGTTTATTTACTTCCCTTCTGGCACTAACAAATTGATCATGCAGGTCATCAGTTTTGAAGCGTTTCCAACATTTATATAGATGATCTCGTTGGTTTATTTTAGCTTTAATTTGTTCATTAAACCAAGGCTAAGTACTGCTTTTCTGTGTGACTGTTTTAACTGGCACAGATTTTTTGAAAATTTCGGCAAGATTTTTCTCCAGAAAACTAACTTGGTCATTATATATATGCGACAGAAATATATAACAACCTTGTTTACATCACACGGACAGACGGTCATCGTTAAATTCACTTCGCTACTGATAAGGACTCAGAGTATATATGTACATATAATTTATAAGATCAATATTGTAAAAATTATAAACGGAATGACAAACGTATACGTGGTGCTCCTTAAAATAGAGCCACCTTCCGCTAAAAATTTTAAATGAAAAGTGACATACTAAAGGCCCAACCATAATATGCATAGCAGTGTTGCCAGTGAAATTCCGAGAAATATACATTTTAGTTTCCAAAACGATACACTTTTTCCCAAAAAGATACATTTTTAAAAAAAATTTAAAATGCCTTTTTAACGTTTAACATAGCATTTTAATTTCATATTTAGTGGTCAGTCTTAATAAGTTTAAGTTGGCTAAAAATTCTATAATATTTTATTTCTGTACATTTTGCGTACAGACTCAAAAGATACGTAAAATGTCAGGATTAAACATGGTACCCAAGGCGAATTCAAACAGGTAAACTCATCTCTACAACTACAAAAAGCCCCATGTATTTTGTTTATACAATTTTCTGGTTGGTTGTCAAAATTTTTTTATTGCAAATTAAAATTATCACTTTTTTATAAAAGAAATTAATAAATTCACTTCAATCATTCGCAGTTTTGAAATTATTTTATTATAAAAATAATATTTTTAACACTTTTCATTCAACTTCTTCTCAAAACAAAACAGCTGAAGAACTGCTGACGAGATGAGTTTACCTTTTTGAATTCGCCTTGGGTAAACTCAACTGCGAATTAAAAAAAAATAAGGAAAACGTCAAAATATAATTTTGTGTATGTTTTTCGCCAAAATAACCGAAAAAATTTCTGAGAAAAGTTTTATTGTGAAATTGAAAAAATATTATTTTTATAATAAAACAATTTCAAAACTGCGAATAATTAAAGTGAACTTAATAATTTCTTTTATAATCCAAACAAAATTTGTATTTTGTTTTTCAATAAATTTTTGCCTTGTCAGCATTTTTGACAGCCGCCTATTAAATTGCAAAAAAAAAATACATGGGGCTTTTTGTAGTTGTAGAGTTGCACTTACCTTTTTTAATTCGCTTTGGTACGGAATGTGCGATCAGTTTCGCACTTTGCTTAAGCAAATGACAATTTCATAAAATTCAACAAAAAGTTTTCTTGATCTGTGTCATATGATTTGCATGCTTTCGTACATTTCCATTGTTTTCAAACCAATCTTTTGACCGCTTCGATGTGTGTTTCGGGTCATTTTCATAACTTTTTAAAATATTAATGCAAAAATTATAATAAAAATAACGGTTTCATAATGAAAACAAATCTACAGTTATACTTTTGCAAGTCACAGTTTCCTCAAGCAAAATAAGTACAGGAAAATACAAAAAGATAGGGTGGCTCTATTTTAAGGAACATCACATTTAACCATTCAGTACCATTGAAAGAATAATTTTAAGAAAAATATTTTTTTTTGATTTACTTTCTGTATAAAATTTCAGTCGTCTTAACGAGCCTTTGCTATATTCGAACCACAAACAATTTCGTGTATGATTTAGTCGATGTTTTGTTCTGGGGGCTAATTCTGGCAGTCGTTATGGAATACTTTTTTGATTCGAAATCAATTTTATTTCGAATTCTTTCTGAACGAATCGATATTATTTTTTCAGTGTTGTACAGCATTTATTTAAGTTTTCACAACACTGAAAAAATAATTTCGATTCGACTGAAAGAATAAGGAATAAAATAAAATTTTTTTATTTAGAATTGCATTGACTATTATTTTTCTCTTTTAAATAAATTTCAATACATACACCTTGAAATTTAATTCTTAAATAAATAATTTAAACCAAGTCTGTTTTTACGATTATCATCAAACTTAAGTAGCCGCCGTTCTCTCAAATACAAAATTTAAATAAAAAATTTATTCCATGTACATACTTATATATTTTTAAAATATTTTTTATATATTAATAACCTAAACTAACCTAACTTTTTATATAAACAGCCCAATTATGAATAAAAATTCCCCGGGAGTTTTCTTCCTTCTCCCATTTTTCCTATGTAAATTTTATTGCAAAAATGGGAAAAGGGAAAAAACTCCCGGGGAATTTTTATTCATAATTGGGCTGAAAATGTATTTATTTTTAAACCTAAAGCCAAAAATACATGTAAATTTAGAAATAAAAAGAAACTGCAAATAATTTTACAAGCCTGTTGTAAAGCATATAAAATAAACTCATAAAAAAATCATTATAAATTTTGTATAACATTGTTTTATTTATAAAAAAAAACATTTACTTAAATTTAGAAAACAACATTAACCCCCGCATTTTGTTTAGACAACAATTAAAGTGGTTAAAACATTAACAAATATTAAAAATACACAGATATTTACATTTTAAAATAAACAAACCACTATCATATAAGACACATATTTGGTCTTAATAAATATTTTACTTTTTACAGATTTGCTTTCATGAATGGTTTCAAATATTTATGGAATGATACATTAACTGGTTCCTTATTTAGTGGACTCTTTTTTGCGGCCTCAAACATTTTCTCATAAACATTACCATCCCATCCACCTAATGCCGAGTCCAGAATACGATCATTTATACCGAAGGCATCTACTAAAGCCACAGCATTGGGACGCAAACGTTTAAGGCAGTTTTGTAAACGTAATTCCAACTGACCTACCTCTTTGTCCGTAAAGTTAATAAACTGAAATGAAAATGAAACATAAGTTATTATTTTTAAAAACGAGTTAAGTAAAGCCTTTAGGAATATTTACCCTTAAGAAATCACCAATACGATTCAAGCAAGCATCCACTAAGTATAATTCTAAAATGGTTTTGAGAACATCACCCAAAGCAGGTGATACTTGTTTAGCAAGATTTTGTAATTCAAATAAAGCCGAGGAAGCCAAAAACGCACGACCATGAAGCTACAAAAAAAAAAGAAACAACAAACATTAAGTTTTAACAAATCTTTCACATATTTAAAAAAAAAAATTAAAATTTCATTTGTTTTCCTGTTTTTTAAGGTAAAGTAGATCTTTAAGGCGAATTTTTGATTTAACATTATTTAATAATAAATATTGGGGTATTAAAAACTATTCGTCTAAACTCCAAATAATAGCGGTTTTCACACTTCGTATTAAGTGTACAGCTCTGCTTTTCTTAATACGATTTTATAAAAAAGCATGATCATTTTTTTCGTTAGGATTGTAAATTAATGAAGTTGCAGAGTGAGGGAAAGAGACAGATATAGTTTCGTCAACTGTTTTATTCTGGGTTATTTAACAAACGTGTTTACTACAGCTTTTTGTTGGATTTTTCAACCACATCGTAGTAAATTTTAGTTTAATACATTTTGTTATTGCAGTGTTGTAAATCTTAGTACTTTAACTAAATTAATAAGATTCACAAGGACTACAAGGGACTTTACTATCACGGGTGAAAACCGCTAATTATTGAATTAAAACTAAAGTTATTAGACTTAAAAATATTTGAAATAATTTTGGGGTTAGAAGGAAAATTGGTTTGGCGCATATGCCAAAAAGTCGTAGTGAAAAAAACGACAATGAAGGTTTATATAAAGTTTTCTGAAAATATGCCCGATAGATTTTTTCTGTATATTCAGCACTGTTTCTTCCATATGTTTTGAAGAAAAATGTAATTTTTTGTCCATTAACGAACTTACAAGTTTATAGTATTTTATTGAAAGCGAAAATTATTGTTTTGTACCGCATACGCCACTTACTAAATTTATTTGTAAAAAGTATCTTTTTGTGCTGCATACGTATACTTACTGCTGTGTATTTTATTTTGCTTTTACTACTTTTTTTCTTAGGACAATGAAGCAAAGCATGAGTAAAATTTATTTTCTTGATGCAATTTTATTTAATTATGTACTTGTTTTTCTTACGGAAATAAAGTAAAGCAAAAGTGAAATTTATTTTTTACATTTTGCAGCATTCGCCAATTCCCGTACAAAAACATTATAGATTTCTGTATACATATTTGGAGAACGGCAACGGCTAAAGATTTTAAAATTAAGTTTATTCCATTCTTCTAAAAGGACTTCTTTAAGTCGGAGTTTACTTCTCGTTTCGATATTTCTTCCTTAAATTTCCCATATAAACTTAATTGGGTTAAAGTCTGGGCTTTAATGATACAAGAATATGCGGAATGTTATACAGAAGCGACATTTTAATATTGTAATCTGTATGATTCGGTTCGGTTTCTTTCAGTAAGTAGTAGCTGTCATGTAGACCCAGTTTTGTTCCACTCTCTTACTCCGATAGTCTTTTACATATTGTCGGCTTAATATGCAAACTTGCTTAATCCACTTTTTAAGTAAATTGAGATTTTGATGCCGTGTGTTAAAAAAAGATATGCCTCGTCGGCGTAAAACCAACTTTAATTTTGGTTTTTCTCTTAAGTAAAAGTAAAGTAAAATTTACTGAAAGGGAGTTAGGAGGTTCTATTGTATCATATTGGTTGTATTTTCTATAATTTTATGAATGTCTCATTTGTGAATTCCCTAACTATGTATCGATATTAGTATCAATATAATTTTTTTATTTAGCAAAATCCCAAGTTATAAATTGTTGTCTTGTAAAAGGGCGTTTCTAAGTTTTTAATAAAAAAGTTCTTCAAGTTAAGGGCAAATTTAAAAATCTAAAAAATTATATATTTTTTGTAGAAATTGAAAAAAAAAAATAAATTCAAAAAAATTCGTTAACTTACATCTGCAGCTTGAGTTAATTCAATACCACAAAAATTGGCTGCAACTTCTGGGCCATGACCATGCTTACGATGCTCCTCGATGCGTTCATAAGCAATACGAGTTTTACTAAAATTTTACGAGAAATATAATTAGGACTTTATTATAAATTTATATCAAACTCACTTAGCAGCCACAAATTGAAAAGCCTCAACAATCGAATTTAAAGAGCTGTCAAAACTTAAAAATTGCTTTTGCTTGATGGCCTTTTTTATATAGGCCATTGTAGGCACTAATTTGGCACCCTTTAAAGCTTGGCCATAAACTTTGACCAAGTAACGTGCTGTCTGCAACAACAATACTGTATTTTCACCCTCATATGTGCACACAGCCGTAGCCATGCCATAAAGTGTGGGGAAATTGGAACAATCCATAAAACCATGTCCTCCACAAGACAAACGACATGTCTCAATGCCCGCAGCAGCATCAGCACTACAAATGGCCTTTAGACAACATGATAAGGCATGCATTTCGGGTAAACGTTCCAGGTCGCCTTTTTCAATTTCATGCGATATTTGATTGTACATATTCCAAATGTTGTCGCCGTTTGTTTTAAAAACTATAGCTTTAGCAATTTGGGGAAATACTTTAAGTTGTTGCGTGGTATGTTCCATTATCTGAGGTTCCGGCTGATTTGGTTCGATTGGACTTTGACGACGAACGGCGGAATAACGACAAGCTATAGTAGATGCTTTAGCTAAAGCCATTGCTCCGTCACGTATTAGGGCTACACGTACAAACATCATAGTGCCATAGGTTAAAGCTGAGTTTTTGGGTGGAACATAAGTGCCATCGGGCAAAACTTGTTGATTTTTCATCAACATATTGTTCAGGGGAACGCGTACGTTTTTAAAACCCAAGTAACCATTATTAACCGATTTCATACTCAATTTAGCGCCAATTTCGCCTATATCTATACCTGGCATAGGCATATGGGTGTCCTCATCACGTACCTGCACAATAAAAGGAGCCAGACCACGAAATTCGCCCTGGGTATGAAGCTGGGCCACGACTACCGCATAGTTCGCTGTTTGACCCACTAAAGAAAAATAACTAATAATTAACAACGTTTTTCGAATAAATATATGTATTTACTTGATAAACTTACACCCTCCTGGCCACCATTTGTAAGCTGTTATTGTTGGTGAATTCAGTACAAACTCCTGGGTACTGACATCATAGTCTGCGCGAGTTTCTAAACCTCTTAAGAAAGTGCCATGTCCCAATTCAGTTTGGGCATAGGTACCAATTATAGAACAATCCCAGGCCTTGCCCAACCACTCAACTTGTTGTTCAATTGTGCCCTGTCCCATAATAGTGGGTAAAAACATGACGAAATGTAAAGCCATGGGATTGCCTTCTTTAAGTAAAGCTGTGCCCAAAGAACCACCCAGAAGAGCACTAAAAATTAAAAAAATTTTTTTTATTAAAATTCAAATTAACTTTAACGTTTGTTTATGTACTTGTAAGTATCAACACTATCCTCTCCATTGTAACGTAATTCACGTATTTTTTCGGCAATTCTAACGGCTTTGCGGACGCTGCTCTCGTAATATTCTTTGTGAGACATATAGGAAATGGGTAAGTCATCTTGTAATTCTGGATCTTCAAGAAATATCTTTTCTATGGGTGATTAATAAAATACAAATTGTTAGTTAGTACATTCCTTTCTCCGGATTTTTTAGTGAAAAATTCTTTTTTTTTATATAAGATGGTCAATGTCAAAATATTCACTTTGCGAAAATTTAAATTCAGGTTTGGTTTAAAGTTTTTCTTGGGAGTCAAAAAATTAATTAACAAGGTTTCGTTAAAATGTGCTAAATTCCCAATTCATACTATTGGTAAACTAAAATTTTTTGTTGATGGGATAAGCTATTTCTATGCGCATTTCAATGGTTGCATAGGCCAGACCATCAGGAAAATTTATCCAAAGAGTTTAGAAAAACTAAAGATATCACACAAATAATACTGTTAAGCGAATAAGAATTCTAAACATCAGTTTTACTTGTACCAATAACAAAGTTTAAACAAAAATAACAACAATAAACAGAGAGTATATCTTTTTTCTTACAGTCTCGACTATAATTGGTTGATTTTTTGTCAACTCTAAAGTGGATAAAGAAAAAACAAATTACTTTATTTCATTTTGCCAGTTCAGTTTTATTTACACTGCCACATGCATATTAGTTATCAAAGTTTTTCTTGGAAGTCAAAAAATTAACTACCGCGGATTCGTTTAAATGTGCTATATTTTTATTGAAAAGATCTTGGTAAAATTGGATTGCAAAGCCCTTCTGAAGCTGTTCTGGGTTATATTAGGCATTGGATGTTTCAGCAAAATAAAATAGAATAAGAAAAAAAACTTAATGCAACGATTAACATTATTTTGTGTACGGTATCATGAAGTGGGGCTCTTTCACTTATTTTTTTTTTTAGGTTTATACCATTAAAGTGGTGAATTATTCCCAGCAAATAACGAAGCTTGATATTAAATTAATAATAATTTCAAAAGATTTTGTTATTCGTGCTAAATTCCCAGTTTATTGATAAAAACACTTGAAATCTTTTGAAATTTAAATTTTGTATTCCCAAAAATTGAAATTACTTTTTGATTAATAATAATATTAAATAAACAACGCAACATAGAAGTTGATTTATTTGTAAGATTCTATTAAAATTTTATTAAATGAATTAAAATAAATAATTGAAATTTAAATTCGAAATTAACAAAAAAAAATCCATTTATTTAGTTAACCATTAAAATCTTATTTTAACAAATACGCATTTTTATAACCACCACTTCTTGCGGTAGGAATTATGTAGTGTATAAAATACATTACTTAATATTGTGAAATCGCTCCATTAATTACCGTAGGTTCGATGTCAACTCTCGGAAAACACTTTAATAATCTTAACCCTGTAAGATTTAAGTTTAAATTTTGTATTTGGTGCACCAGTGAATTGTTTTGTTCATTTCAAAAACATTTTTTTTTTAATAAGTTTTCTTGTTTAATTATTTTCAGCACTTCTCACGTTAAAATTTCTTTATAGTTATTGGACGCGCTTGAAAATAATAACAAAGTGAACTATTTTCTTACGTTTTTAATGACAGTATTAACAGAATTAATCAAATAAATTTTTATTAATACCAACTTTTCAAGGAAGTTATGGTATTAAAATCTCTTTTCGGGAGTGGTATTTGTATACGAGCTATCCCAACAAACACGAAGTCAAACCTATTGACGTTTTGACATCAAACACAATGTTCAAACCTTTTTAAATTGTTTGATTTCAACACTTGAATTCAAATTGATAATGATTTGAATATAAATATTTCACATACAATGTTTTATCAATTTGATGTTAAAATGTTATTCTCAAATCAAAAAATTACTTGCCAGCAATAAAGCAAAAATGAATGTAAACACTTTAAAAGAGATACAAAAACAAAAATTTAATACTTATCGTTGTTCTTTAGAAAAATAAGCGGACAGGTGTCTGGCACTTTTTTGAAATTCGGCCCTTTTAGGGAGTAAACGGGTAAAACCTGAATTTTGGTTAACAAGGTTTTGTCTAAATGTGACAAATTTCCATTTCATACTATTGATAAACTGAAGTTTATTATTGATGGGATAAGCTATCTTATGCGCATTTCTCTGGTTGCTTAGGCCAGATCATCAGAAAAATTCATCCAAAGATTTTAGAAAAACGAAATTTATTATACAAATTAAACTGTTAAAGGCTTGTTTACACTATTATACTTTGTATTAATACATGTCAAAAACTCAAGTAATATGTAAAAGTGTGATAGTGTGAATGCATGTGTGAAAATGACAAGAATGTATTATGAAAAAAAGTTCGACATCCCATACGACTTCATCGTATGATTTTTGAAGAATTGGTAACTAGCAAAAAATATGCAACATGTTTTGCTTGTTTTTCATCAACTTATTCACAAGAGAACTTGAAAATGTTTCCCACAGTATTGTATTTTTGATACAAACGAACACAAAACTTTAGAACATGTTACATTAATGCAACATATTTCTCAGATAAGAAATCGTCATAAAATATATTATAATGTAACTTTATAATAAGTGTTTATATTAAACAAAATGAATATGTAAAAAAATTTCAAATGTAAATTTTTTATTATTTTCATAAAAATCAATGTTACAAAATTAGCACGTTTGTTTTTCACTGTAGAAATTAGCACTTTTAATTTTAATTCTTCTGGCAAGCCTGCTTGTGAGATAGAGTAAACTAGTCTTAAGCGAAAAAGAATTATAAACACTAGTTTCATTTGTACCAATATCTAAGCTAAAACAAAAACAACAACAATAAACAGTGAGCTTATCTTTTCTTACAGTCATACATACATACAATTGGTTGATTTTTTGTCAACTCTAAATTTAGTTGCAAGTGGGTAAATTTGGGCACTTTTTTGACACCCCATCTATCTTTTGAACCAATTAATATAGAAACAAAGTTTATACCACATTCGAAACAAAGAATACAAATACGAATTTCGTACTTTTTCGAAAGTCGAAACTTTAACGGGTAAAAAAAATAATTATTTTTGGTACTTTTTTTACAAAACATTTTTCTCCATTCATTGACATATTCTTAATAAATTATGGGCTCCCACTACAATGCTGAAAATATGAAACCTTAAGGGGGGGGGGGGGGGGAATAGTACCAAAAAGGGGATATACGGAAAATTTCATATTTTTCTTAGCTTTTTTGGTTCTACAACTGGTATTGTTTTAATTATCGTTAATATTGGACCTTAAAACATAAGATTTAGCATGCAATGTCCTGAGTGGATAAGAATCTATGAGGGAACTTTTTGGTACTTTATTGTTCTTTAACAGGTACTTTTTGAATTTCATTGGTCCTAGAAACATAAAATTCAAGATGCAATGACCTGGGTTGGTGCCCTATGTTCTACTACATGAACTTTCTTTTAATTAATTCACAATCGCTGTGTATAATTATAACGAATAAAGTCAATAAAAAAAAAATTCCTTGGGTGGATGAGAATCTACAAGAGGGAACTTTTTAGTACTTTTTTTTATTTGACTGGTACTTTTTGAAATTCCGTTGGTATTGGACCTAGAAAGATAAAATTAAGCATGCAAGGTCTTGAGTGAATGAGAATATGTAAAAAGGCTTTTTTGTTCTTTAACTGGTACTTTTTGAATTTCCGTTAGTATTGGACCTTGAAAGATATAATTAAACATGCAATGTCCTGAGTGGATGAGAATCTATAAGTGGGATCTTTTTGGTACTTTTACTGGTACTTTTTTAATTTTCGTTAATATTGATCTTTTTTGTTCTTTACCTGGTACTTTTTGAATTTCCATTAGTATTGGACCTAGATACATAAAGTTAAAAAGTGAATGACAATATGTTAGAGGGATCTGTGGTACTTTTTCGTTTTTTAACTGGTACTTGTTTTAAGTAACTGGTACAATTTTTAATTTAATATTTATTTTTGCGCATTAAATAAAAAAAGCAAACAGGTGTCTGGCACTTTTACGAAGTTCGGCCGTATTAGGTATTAAATGGGTAAAACCTGTATTTTGGAACTTTTTTGATTACCATTAAGCTTTTACACCAATACGCATAGAAATAAAAATTATATGTATAACATTTGTAAACTTTTTTTAAATTCGGTAAAAAGGGGTAAAAATGTATCTACATATGTTTGTTTCTTTTTTTAAAAGATTTTTTCTTCATCTATTTATCTTTCATCGTTGACATTTGGACCGGAGGCTGGCCTCTCGCCTAATCAATCCTGCTAATCTCATACCTCCTAAACTAAAGGAGATAAAAAACATTAAAACTTATTGTTGTTCATTAGAAAATTTTGATAACCTCATATCTCTTAAACTAAAAGAGATACAAAAATTAAATGCTAATTATTGTTCATAAAAAAAAAATAATCGGACAGGTGTCTGGAACTTTTTTGAGGTACATCCTTTTTGGGGTGTAAAAGGGTAAATAAAAATTATATCACATTCGTAGCTTACCAAAAAAATTCAAAACAGATTTCGACCTTTTTTGAAATTCAAACGTTAAAGGTGTAAAAATCGTTCCTTACTTTGTAGCGTTTAAGCATGTCAGGGACATCGTGTGTTACTGATTCAAGCTATTTTTGCTTTATGTGTGGGAAATATTTTGTTGGAAAAAAGATATGCAATATCAAAGTCATTGAAATATGCATATTTACATTACATATTTTGGTTTTGCTGTCAGAAACTTGACAAGCCGTGAAAACCGACAATGTTTTTCATATTCTTCATTAGCATTTAGATTTTTTTCAAAAAAAAAAAAAAAAAAAAACTGCCGGACTCTAATACGTGAAACCGGACCAACAAAATACAAACGACTGCTGGCCGTTCTAGTACTAATAAATAGTTGAAAACATGCAGATTGTATTTGTTTTGTAAATAGAATGAAGAGTTGGCTAATTTGAATGCACGTGCAATAAAAAATTAATTTATGGATAAGACCTTCGTAAAAATATATTAAATGACATTTAAATATCAAACATTAAAAATGTTTACACACTAGAAACAATTAAAAAAATGATAGTAATAAAAGATATATAATGTACATATTTTAAGAATTTTAGTTAATATCGAACCCTAATAGCAAAAATGATGTAACCAACAACATTAACGATTTTTGTTTTTTGATGAAAATCGATCATTTTTCATCATTTGCATCATCTCTTAAAATCTCATATCTCTGGGAAGTACCGTTAAGAAATAAGAGCAAAAGAAATTCAAACGAAACCCAAGCAAAAATATTTAAAAAAAACCTTCTCCTGTAAAATTTTATTTCTGTTGGTTACATCATTTTTGCTATTAGGGCTCGATATGTTGCCAAGTAAAACAACTTTTTTAATAAATTAATAAAAAAATGTTGAATTTTATAAATTTTGGGAAATAGTTTAGTAAAAAAATGTTGATTTAATTTTAATTTGGTTTTAATAAATTATAAAAGTTTCTTCTTAACCTCAAAAATGTTATTATTACAGTTTTTTAATATTAATCTAAGTCGATTTAGCCATGTCCGTATGTTAAAAACGCGCTCACTTTCGAAAGACTCAACAAAAAAGATCAATATTGGTGTCAACTTCTTTATAGTTCTTGGTGCGAAATTCTTTCTAGTTCTCGTAACCATTTTCGGATTGGGATCGGTTCCGCAGAAAAAGAGTTATAAGCCCTAATGTGGAACAACCTCATTTCAATATCGATATTTTTTAAGATTTGGTCTGCCGTCATACGGTACAATTCATACGATAATTATTATAATAAACCACTTTGCCAAATTTTGTGAACATCGGTCTATAATTCACCCCATATATAGCCCACTGTCGGAAAATACTTTAGTAGCCTAAAACCGTAACGAATAAGAATATTAGAGTCAAATTTAGACTGTCATAGTTTCGGACGATACAAAAATTTATCATGCAAAACCCCTCTGGAAAATCATTTAAATACAACTAAGCCCGTAACAGATATAGATATGTAATTTTGTGATAATCGGTCCACAATTTACCAACGGTCCAATATAAAAGAAAAATTCGAAGAGGAATATAAGAAGCATTAAATTCTATACCAATAAAAACGGTTGCAACTTTTTTTAAAATATGGCAGAAAGGAATTAAAAACTCAAACTTTACCATGGAGAGGTATTTATTTATAGCTTATTACACAGAAAAAATTATTTTTCGAATTCAAACAAAAAATTTGTAGTATCAAAACATTTTTTGTCTGAAATCGGTCCTACAAACAAATTCGCATATTCAAACAATTTATTTGCATTTTGTTTACTAAAAAAAAACACTGATTTTTTCAAACAAATAATTTACAGAATCAAACAAAAAGTTTACTGAAATTCATATAAATTTCAAACAAATAATTTTGCTGAAAGTAAACAGTTTTCAAAAATTTAATGGATTTTGTTTTTCATTCTTTTTTTTCCAACTTTGAAACCAACCAAAAATTTATTTTGTTTCTTATAATGTTGTTGTTGTTTCTGTTGTTTAAAAAAGAATGAAACCTTTTTTTACCTCGGGGCGCTATTTTATAATCTTTCTTCTTGTTGTACTTTTTTAAAGAGTCCAAAAATAAACTGTATGTGTTTTGTGTTGTTGTTCTTATATTTCACATAAAGAAGTGTTGCTTACGATCAAATAAAAAATGCAAAAAACGACAACATTAAAGAGCGTTAAATATTTCATACAAAATTATGAAAAATTGAAACCAATAGCGCGTATATTATATTATTGAAAAGTTGTCAACATTTTTGTTGGTTAAATAAAAATCAAACAAAAATATTAATTGAATCAGTAAAAAAATTTGTAGAAATTAAAAAAAATTTCAAACAATCGTTTGTTTGAAAATAATTCGGCAATAATTTTTTCTGTGTACCAGGGAAGCCAGAAATATGCTCTAAAAAAGGAATTTTATGCTCATTAAATATGCCCTGGAAATTGATAAAAATATGCCCAAAAAAAAAATTCAGAAATTTGAAAACAAAATATTCAACAGTTCCATTTAATAAAAACAATCGGTAAAGGCCAAAAACCATAGTATTTGCAGACGAATTTTCGAGATTTTACACTTTTCGAAAACAATTAAGAGGTTAAAATTCATATAAAAGTTATTTGTGCCGAATATTATCTAGATAGTAACATCCATTGGGATTTTTGTCTTAAAGGGATTTAAGGGACGGTCGCTCAATTGTTTTTTAATGTTAACATTTAAAGAGAAGTTAAAGCTGTTTATAGATGAAAGCTTTGGGCAAATGTGAACTAATTTGAAAATAATTTAATTTGCAGTAAAATATTTTTGGGGTGAATTTAATCTAAATGCCAACATAATTAGATGGATAGATGGATGGATTGGATTTGGAAAGAAGTTTTAATGAGGAATATGTAAAATTATAGACCGATTCTCACATTTACATAGACTTCGTCCTTAGTACAATTTAAATGTACTTAACAAATTTTATCAAATTATCTGCAAGATTTCAACTTGAACTTTGCGCACAAGGTTGACATGACCAGACCACCAGCCAGACGGACGAATGGATATCGTTAGATCACTTAAAAAAGCAATTCTGAGTCGATTGGTATACTAAAAGATTGGTCCAGATTTCTATGCATTACACACATCGCCAAAAACGTATATAATTGATTTTTTTCTTAATTTTAGTTTATTTATAAAATTTTAAAGTTTCGAGTAAAACTTAAATGTCGAAAATTAAGCAACAACTTTGGTATACAGATAAATATTTAAAACAGAAAAGCCAAAAGTTCGCAAAAAATAGGCATATAAAAAATTTAACATGTTTGAAAATATGCCTCTAAAAGGCAAAATATGCACTATAAACTTAAAAAATGCTGCAAAAAAGCTCTTTTAATCAAATTATGCAAAAAATGCTGCAAACGGTAAAAGAAGCAAAATTGGGCACTAACAAATCGATGCAAAAAGTCTGAAAATGCTCTAAAACGGATATATGTATATATTTGGGGGATTCTCAAGGTGTGCTATCCAGTCATATCGTCACAATGTCCTAAATAATATTTTACAATTGTTTAAAATAAATGTTGTTGTATTTTAAACAAAATAAAAATGTTAATGCTGGGGTCTAATCACCGCATACGATATCGAGCAAAATTTATCGAAATTATTTATTTTGGTATCATGAATCTCGATATAGAATGAAATTTATTGAATTTGAAATAATAACATTCGATATCGAGTAACTCGACATTACATTCCTCCAGTTTTCATTCGATACGTCAGAGTCTATCGTATGCAAAAACATTCGGTAGTTTATTCGATACGATAGTATCGAATGCGGTGATTAGACCCCTGTGTTTGTTGATTCGTCATAACTGTACAGTAGAAATCTTTATTATAAGCGGTAGCCCACAGTAGTCCTATATATTTCTTGTAATTATTTTAGGACATATGACTTTACAACTTTATGACTACCTTGTGAATCCCCCAATTGTTTGTCATTGGTTGCACAAGGAAAAACATGCAATTGCATATTTATGGTTTCCCTGCTTATTACAATTTTTAAAAAGCAAAAAATAATAGTTTAAACGGACTTTATCTTTGATTCATTTAAACATATTGCAATAGACAATTTTCTCTTTTCTGGCGATTAAATTCATGTATTGGCAACATTGAAATTATAATTTAAAATTAATGTTACTACAACAATGAACAAGTTCCATGAGGAAAGACCAGGCCTGTGGAGTCGTCAAGAAAAAGTAATAACTCCGACTCCATCCCATTAAATTTTTTAAGTACGACTCAGACTCCGACTCCTTTGATTCGCGGTGTATATGAGACAGTTCCTTATGTGACTTTAAACTCTTTTTTTATTGAAGTACATTTTAAATGGTTAAATATGTATAGCAAAACAAAGATTCCATAAAAATTTCAAATCGGCATTTCAATTTTAACAATTTTTAGTAGGTGAGATGCAAAACTCGTTCGTTACACTTTATTCGAATTTTGGGAAAATGCTAAAAAAAATATAGCGCCCGATTAAATGGACCAAATAAGTTGATCTATTTTGATTCTGAAGTGTTATGCTATTCTTGATAAATAACTCAACAGTTGACAAATTTAAACCAACTGAAATATAGAAAAAAATAGATATAATTTTAAACTAAAGAGTTTTAATTCGAAATTTCGAAAGAAAGAAACGATTTTTGCTACAATTCATATGGGATCGAACTAGTTTTGCAATACACTATTCACATCTTTTTCAAAATCCAAATTTTACCCCTACGGATGAGTAAGTTTCCATAGGTCTAATCTAATGTAGTTTTCGAGATAGAAAAGAAATATGAATTTTTAAACAAATAAATTGACCTCGAGGACCTCGAGAAAAAAAGTTCTTTTATTAATATATTTTAAAGGTCGAATAAAACACTAAACAAGATTTATAAATTGAAATCTTTTTCTTCATGAACACTGTACACTGCAGTGTACTCGCCATAGTTTTTCCCTTCCCATAGTTAATCAATATTATTATTGTCCAAGACCAAAATATAATATTGCAGTCTTTATTTTCTCTCCGATTTTCCCCCAAGGTGAGTAGATAAATGTATTCTCTAATAATTTTTCGGGTTAACCCCCACATTGATGGGAATTATATCTAGAACAATTTTATGTATTTTTCCGAGTTCATTTTCCTTTTATTTCTATTATCATTCACCTTAAAAGTTGTAATTAAAAATGTAGTTCGTTTAGTGTTTTTGCCACAGAAGCAGATTTCCAGTCAAATATATATATGTATATCGCTACAAAAACATTTTTCAGTATAAGATTTACAAAATTTATAAAACAAATATATCCAAGCGAACTTGTTTTCAAATTTGCATTTTTAAATTCCCCTATTCGACTCTATTTCTTCAACAATACCTTGGCGCGCTTCAAACAGAACGGTTAAAACAGTGATCCAGAAAATGCAAAGAGATAATTTTGAAAATATCTAATGAGTGGATCGAACCAGTTTTATTACCACCTGCACTCATAAAAACATATAAAAAGGCATGCTAAAATAACGTAAGCAACATAAATTTCAGTTTTCGTTTTTTTTAATAAATGACTTTATTGGCAACACTTGCATCATCTCCTAAAATGTCATGGTCACATAAGGTACCGTTACGATTTTATAGCAAGAACAAGTTTATTGTAAGCGACAAATTTCATACAAAATTTATATGAAATAAAATAAAAAAGCTCTCTGCTGTAAAATTTGATTTTTGGCGCTTACACTATTTTCGCGGTTAGGGGTCGATATATTTATTCGCATAAAGTGTTAAAAGACTTGTTTAAATCAATTGCTTTCTTAATTTTTAAAACTCACCTACTTATAACTTCAAAATTTTTAAAGCAGAATCTCTTAAAATTTTTTTATTTTGAAAAATATTAGAAAAAATTTTATGCCGAACAATTTTGGAGTTGAAGTCGCCGGTTTTTGTGGGTAAAAAATTAACCATGGGTCCCATATAAATTCCCTTCTTCAAATAAGATAGAGGCGAATTAATCTCATATACATGAAGATATCTAAATAATATTCAGCACAAATAACTTTTATACGATTCTTATTAGCCTAATAACATAATTTTGTTCTGGCGTGTCCATGATTGGTCGTAGGTCTTGAACACTCTTGAAAATGTGTTTTTAAATACTGTAGCAGTAGGATTTCATATGGCCGGGTTTGACCATACTTTCTTACTTACATTCATATGTGTTTGAAGTTTTTGTACATATCCATTTATTTATACAGCTTTTACAGTCGAATTCGACTAAGCGTATGCTGTTTAATTAAAAAATCGCTTCATTTCAATGCTTGGTAATGCACTGAATTATATGAAACAAACACCGCATAAGAGAAAAAAAATATTTTTTTAAGAAAATTCACAAGCCTTAAATAAATTAAATAACCTCGAACAAATAATGTGTGAAACACATTTCGAGAAACTCCAAACAAAACTAAATGAATAATTTAATGCATCTATTTAAAATAAAAGCTACAAAATACCTTGTAGAAAAACGAAAATACTTCGTATAATAGTTTTTATTGTACATAATAAATTATAATAATAATGAAGTATTTTTTTTAAATAAATCTATCTATGCATTTGCTTTATTTCTAATGAAATATCTAAGCTCTACAAAGCAATTTTTAAAAACTCATTTAATCGGAACAAAATTATGTACTTAAATTTTTTATTTTCGCTTAACCGAATTTGACTGTATTTAATCTATTTTATATATAAAAAGAAGTGTACACTTTGATGTCACCACTAATTGCGAAAACGGGTCGACCGATTTCAACCATAATTTCAGGGTACGTTGGGGATAGTCTGTGGATAGTTTAAGTTAAGTTTGCACGAAATCGGCTTTGGGGTTCAGCAGATATGGCATTTTGATTTTCCTATATATTCCCATACAAATATCAACAAAATGCCCTCCATTTTGAACTCCTCCAAAACGGCTTGACTGATTTTTATGAAATTTTGTATGTGTATTTTGTGTGTCGTAAAGTATATTTTATATCGCCAGAGGGCGCAAAACAGGGCATAAGCTCCCCCACCCTATATTTTCTTAGCTTATCAAGCGGTTTTCTTTAAATTTGTCATGCACGCACTGTAACATTGAGGGGTAAAAGCTCTCCCTCCCTATATTTGCTCAACTAATCGACCGATTTTCTGGAAATTTTGCAGGCAAATAGTGTTACATCTTGAAAGAACTTTAGCTTAAAATTTTCATTATTTAGGGCGTTAAATAGGCCAATGGGGGAAAAAGATCCCCTCCTCCAATTTTTTAAACTAATCAACTAATCTTAAAATTTGGTATGCAGACACTGTAACATCTGAAAGGAAATAGGAAATTGGGCGTGAAATAGGGCAAGAAGGGTAAAAGCTCCCCCTCCCATTATCTTAACTAATCGACCGATTTGCTTAAAATTTCGCAGGAAAATAGTGTTACGGCTGGAAAGTACCTCAAACCTATAGTTTTTATTATTAAGGTCGTGAAATAAAGCAAGAGGGGTAAAAGCTCCTCCTCCCTATATCTTCCTAACTAATCAACTGATTTTCTTGAAATTTGGCAGGCAAGTAGTGGAAACAACTATAGCCTATCATTTTTATTATCTTCTTAACTAATCAACTGGTTTTCTTAAAATTTGGCATGCAGACACTGTAACATCTTAAAGAAATAAGTTATATGGCAAAACAACGTTTGCCGCACCAGCTAGTATTTTATAAATATTATAAGAGAAAAATCTGTTTATTAAACATTTTTTTTTTAAATTATGGATTATAAAGGAAAAATATTTGGTTTAATGTAAGAAATTGAAATAAAATATCACCTTCCACAATGGGCCGATTTTCGCATATTTTTACATTCAACTCAAAATCACTTCCGTTTTATTTCACGTACGATATACACTAGGGTATTCATTTAATCGGGCTTTTGCTTTAATGGGTTGATCGCTCGAATAATTAACCGAGGTTTTTGTTTAATCGGTTAATAATCGGTTAATGTTGCTATTGATTAATAAAGTTTTGTTATAAATTAAGTAATTTCCATAAATAAAAATACAAAAAATTATTTATTATTTGGAGTTTATTAGTAAAAAAACAACAATAACATAACAAACAAAACAATTATTCTTGAACTTGAAAACGAGCAAATAATAAAAATTCAATACATATTAATATGTATTAATACATATTTTATAATGTATACAAATTAGGTATTTATTAAAAAAGAAACTGTAACATAATTTTATTAATTATTTCAATAGTTATAAGAGATCTTATAAAAAAATCATTTAGAAAAATAATTTGGTTTAAATGTTTAGCATTAGAAAATAATCCCTTTCTTTAGTTGTGTTAAAACCTGACTTGGAAAAAATTCTTTCACTTAACGAAGATGTTGGAGAAATCCAAAGCAACCCATAAAACACAATATCTAATTTATCAGCCTTTTTCCTGGATTTCTCTAAACATCTAAAATCTTCCATGATGCAATTAGAGTACTGTTGTAATATTTTGAACATTTCTAATTGTTTCGGTTACTATTGAAAGTTTCTTCTGTTGTCTGTCATCATCTGGCATAGCTCATCACCGAACATTTGCAAACAATTTTATTTTCGAATCCCTTATTTTCTGTTTTTGTCATATCGGTTAATCGACTGAAATTAACCGGTTTAATCTATGTTACTTATTAATCGACCTTTTTCTTGAATTTGTTAATATTTTCTTAGAATTTAACTAAACGGGCTTTCAAGGTCATTTGTATTTAAATAAAAGATTATTTATTTATATTTTCATCCTACGTTTCGTTGGTATTTTCCAACTTCATCTGGGATTTTCAGTTTATTAATTATTCAATCTTTGTTAGATTTACATTTTATAATAAAAAACACACAAGTTTTACAACATAAAACACGAATTTGTTTAAAATTATTTAAAAATAAAAATTAAAAAGTAATTAAATATCACAGGTTGTTATTGCTAATGTATCACAGTTGAACTAAAATCGAAAAAACCAATTTAAAATTAACCGATCAGTTAATCGGGTAGTAATCAATCGGTTAACCGGTTAACGGTTAACTGGTTAACGATTAGCCGAATGAATACCCTAATATGCACCTATTTAGTGATATTTTTTTTTTCAAATATAGAACCCAGGGATGGTAAATGAGAAAACCAATATCGTACCAACGAACTTTTTAAATCGTACTTTTTCGGCCTCAATAGTACTGTCATTTCCAAGATATATTTATAGCAGGTAGTCTCGGAAAGCCAGCTGCTTATTTTGTATTTGTTTGTTTTGTGATACGAATTGTCAAATGTTGTATAGTAAACAAGTAAACAAGTTTTTTGTCTTTATCTTTTGTCGTTTTTGTCTCTTATCAACCCCTTTGCTTTTTGACAGTTCGTATCACATACCAACAATTAAAAGCCCTGTTGTTTTTTTATTGTACAATTGTTGTAATCTCGCGGCTACCTGCTATAAATATACCTTGGTCATTTCTTTATAAATTTTTGTTTATTTTTTTTTAACAAAAATTTAATACAACAAAAACAAAAGTAATTATACATAATAATAGGGTGGGTAAAATTTTTTCGCGTCAAAGGAACATCGCGATTCTTTTTCTATTCCAAGAAACTTTGCCAAAGAAACCATAGGTTAAAAACTAATTTCAAGCCCCGGATTTATCAAAATAGTTGTTATCCAAAATATTCAAGAATATGTTTATTATTTAACAATTTCAAAAGCGATAAAAATGTTCTATTGTACCCTAATTGCTCAATGATAAATGTGAACATTTTTTGTTTTGTTTAAACTTTGTACAGTGGAAGTGCTGCTATTAAAAACAAGATTATCTGATAATTATTTAAGCTTTTAATTAATACATACAAACATTTATACACGCTAAACCACCAAATACTTATAACTAGCAATTAATATTGTTTCAAAAAGCTACATATAAAAGAATTTTTGAAAATATTTACTTCATATATTTTGTGCAACGTACTTAACTATTGGTATTACGAAGCAAAAATCTTTGATTACTAAACTGTTTTAAGCTGTAAATTAAAACAAACAAAAAAAAAAAAAAAAAACTTTGTGACTAAGCGCATTTAAAATACACATAATTTATTTATATTTTAAACTTTAAATAAATTAAATTAATGGTAATGAGGTAGATTTTACAATATGACATTTGAATATTTATTTCTAGTTAACCTTTAAACCTTTACAGCTTATAGTTAATTTATTTTTGTAAAAGCTAAAGTAATTTAAGGCAATCTAGTTGGTCTCTCGCCAAATCGATCCACTAAGACGGAATTTTTCGAAATTCGAATGTTTAGAGGGTAAAAAGAGTAAAAACATGTAAATTCGCTAACCTCATATCTCCTAAACTAAAAGAGATACAAAAAAATTTAATACTGTCTCAAACTTTTACGAAATTATTTCTTTTGGAACTTTTTTGCCACCCCGTTTATCTTTTAAACCAATAAACATAGACATAAAAATTATATCACATTCGTAACTTATCTAAAAAATACAAATGCAAATATGGTACTTTTTTCGAAATTTGAACGTTCAAAGGATGCAAATCATAGCTATTTTTGGATTTTTTTTACAAGACATTTTTCTCCTTTCATTGACATACAGGTATACCTATACTTACGTATTCAATTATGGACTCCCACTTCTATATTAAAATTTTTGATACTTCAATGGGGAGTAAAAAGAATCAAAAAGGGGAAAACGACAAATAAAATTTCTTTCTTTTACTTTTCCGTTCTTCATGTGGCACTTTTCGAATTTTCTATAATATTAAACTTAATGCCGATTTCACAAATTAATTTAAATATCAATTAATGTCAAGGCGAATTCATACAAGGTGGTCTTATTTTGAAAACGTTAACGACACTGTAAAGTATTTTAACGTTGTGTCAAAAACAATACAACACTGTAGTAAACAATTTAAACAAATATTTTATTTTCTTTTTAATTTTAAATTTTTTGTTTTGAAATGTAATAATTTAAAAAAATTTTAATTTCATAATTTTTAGGGAAACTTATAAAATGTAGTAAATATTCCCCAGAACTCCATTAACGGTATATCATTTTGACACAAGGTTAGTAATCAGCTGTTGCTTACGTATCAAGATAAGCTCACCTGGTGTAAATTCGCCTTGATTTATGTTTAAAATTCGTTTTTCATGTCAAATAAAAATAACATTACATGAAAAAAAATATTTAAAAATAAATTGATATTTAAATAGAATTGGTAAAATTGGCCATTAGAAACATAAAATTAAAGGTACAGGGCCCTGATTTAGTGAAAGTGTATAAGATGAAACATGTTAAGAATTGTTTAGTTATTAAAACCTGGAAACATAAACTTTAGTATATGTGACCTTCTCCGAGAAAAGGGACCTAGTGTGTTAAAAAAAACGGATTTGAACTTATGACGGAAATCTTTAGTAGAAATTATCATCTGAAAAACTCGGAAAGATCGGTTCAGATACGAAAAAATTATGACCAAAATATAATTTTTTTTAAATACCCATTTTCGGGAACCATAGATCTCTTCGAGTCCAAGTTTTATTACCAAAGTAAATGGCAAATTTCTTCTTAACGACGGCGGTATATAAATCTGTCAAATCGGCTAAGAAATGGCAAAGTTATGACAAAAGTACTGAAATCCCAAAAATTACTCTTTTTATTTATAATTAAGTTTGTTTAAAAACAGAGTTTATAATTGCAGATAATTTGTGGCTCAATGAAGTTTAAGTGGTAGAGTACCACACAGTGAAGATAAATATGGGCATTTCCAGCGAAAAGTCTACTTTTTGTCACGTAACGCCAGAAGTATTTTAAATTGTTTCTCAAAAAATTTTATATGTATCGTTTACTTTTTTATATTTTGGTGTAAAGCGCAACAAGCTCTACATTAAGTAACAAAAGGGATAACGATTGAACAACATGGTCCGAAAATAGAACCTTATTTGCAATTTGGCGTTACATTAAAAAAAGTAGACTTTTAGCTGAAAATTCCCATATTTACCTTAAAACGAGCAAAGATTTTTAAATTTGATAGCTTGAAAAATAAATCTATATAAGTTCTATGTTTACTAAAAAAGGTTTTGTACAAAACTTCTTGCTCAATTCGCAGTATTTTTCAGTTTTGTAATGCTCAAAACCCACTTCCGTTTTTTTAACGTCACGCCAGGGCAGATTTTTTCTTATATCTGCAAATCCTTACCGTCGATTACTGTAATTTTTTTTCTGAATGTAGAGCTACTTCATTACTTTGTATATATAAAAACCCTTTTTACAAATTTGCCTTCGTCATTTAATTTTTTTACATTTTGTGCTACAAACATCACGACACGTCAAAATGGAAATGCTCATATATAAGATTGTATATTATCATAACAAAATTTGAATTGAAACTGTTACTCAAGCTAGTTTAAATTGCTAAATAATTTAATATAGATCTAAACCTCAAACCAACCAATTTTAATGCTGATGTCTGTTTTTATAAAGATAAATTAATAAGAAATAGATATCATATAGATATCCCTCCTGAAACATTCGAACAGTCGGTGGAGGGTATTAAAGATTCGGTACAGCCGAATATAGCACTCTAACTTGTGTTTATAGAAAGGGAAACTTGAAATTTTTTAAAAGGAAGTTATCGATGATTATTCTATGCTGCAAGGAGATATATCGATGATAATATTTTTATTATTTTGTTGGTATTTGGATTAAATTTGGCTCAAAAGTTTTATTACAACATAAATCGTCTTACAAATTTTTTTTTAAATCGGCCCACATTTGACCATTGCTCCCATATAAAGACCACTCCCGAAATTAACATACTCCCTTATTAATGCCAGTATTGATATAAAATTAGACGCAGATAACTTTTATAAAAGTAACTATGACATTGTAAAATGTTGTACGGTAGGTCCAAAATTGTCCATAGGTCCCATATAAACACACTTTCCAAAATCGTTTTAAGACGAACAAATCTCACATAGATGTTGATACATATTTAGTTCATATGAGGCATTAATAACTCTTAATATAATTAAATATTTTTGTTTTGCCGGTTTCAAAATTGTTCATGGATTTTGATATGTTATCGTAAATCGTAAAACTTTTTTTTGTGAAATAAGCTAAATTTTGGAAATAAATTATATAAAATATTGTTTGTTGGGTAAGATTTATAACTATAGTTATAGTTGTACCTAAAAATTTTAAATTTGGTTTATTTGTTGAAGCCTAAAAAGTCGTTATTTTAATTTTTTTAAACAGATAGGTATTTTTAAACAAAACATAATATTTTTTATGGTAATAATTGCCGCAAAGCATTCATTAACTACAACATTAAAAATGCTGCTCAAACATTTTAAAGTTACAAAGGCGAAATTATAGTTTTTGAAAACAAAATTTTTTAACTATTATTATTTGTGGTTATTGTCCTAAAAGTAACACCTTTCAGGCGCCCTCCAGAGTGAAATATATATACCAACATCTAACATTTTTATATAAAGTTACTTATTTATTTATCATAAATATATTTGCAGACCTGTGTTATTATTTTTAAAATCAAAAAAAATATTGGTTAAGCACCTATACACAACTAATAATTGGTATAATGATGAGTAGAAAAAATTAAAATTTCGCCATATCGCACAAAAAAGCAATAATTGCACTTTGTATTCCAAAAAAATATTAAGATGAACACTTTCATTGCACTTACCCAATGCTTTGCGCTCTTCATACTTCTCTTGACCACCGTACCACCACAAAGTGAATTCCTCTGTATTAAATGAGGCACTATTACGTTCCTTTTGTAAATCGGGATTCACCTTTGCCGTCATTTTTTTTTTGTTATTAATTTGTTTTCAAAACAGTTTTTTTAAGAATTTTTTTTAAATTAAATGCTACCACTTATTTGCTGATATGACTGGTAGCAGTTAAGCTTTTATTTAAACTGACTTTACAAAAATATGTTTTAAAGTCTAAAAAAACAAGTTATTTGCAATAACTTGTTGTTTGGTTAAATACAATCTTGAAAGTCTAATTATATTCTCGCACAACAAACAATTACTTATTGGAGCTTTGGCTAATAGTCCCATATAATTTAGTTAATGTTATGTAAAAAAATTAGAGCAGTTTTTTCATTATTAAAAATATAATCGTTGGGTCTTATCAGTTTTTTTTTTAACAAAATCTAAAAACAATTCTTATCATTAATTTCGCTAGCAATAGTAAATGAACACTTTTTGTTTGAACGTACTTGAAAACAACAACAAATCAATATTTTTATGAAAAGAAGTTATTACATTAATAAAACTTGTTTGCTTTAGTTAATATCTTTATTATTATCCGATGTATTCTCTATAAAGCTTTTTTACTTCTCGATTAAGTTTTTGCTTTGTGATAAAGTTTAAACAACTGGAAGATGTAAGAACAACGTATTTTTATAAACAAAGACGAAAGAGCCATGAAAACAGAATAATAAAAAAACAATCACAGCTGTACGCTAAACAAAACAGATGGCATCACTGATTAAACATATGGCAGAAATACAGCGGTTGATTTCCTCAGGGTTCACACGCTTAAAGTTTTTGTGCACAATTCGTTCCAATTCCCTTTTAGCGCTCAAACCACAGAATATACAGAACTGTGAAAAGTGACGTGTGAAAAAGACCCAAATCAGTTGCGAGGGCAGTTTTCGAAGAAAGAGAAAGAAAATGTTTTTTGGTAGTAAAGTGGCAATGTGTTAAAACAGGCCGCTACTATCAACAGGAATTGCGTAATCAAAACAAAAAATGCAAAAAGGTCAGCTTTCGCTGAAAAAGACAGCAAAAAACACAATATTTTCTGTCTCGTGACACCTCTGTATGCTCTGTGGCTCAAACAGAGTTAAATAATCAACTTCAGCCAAAAATCCTAAAGCCCAAAATAAACAGTCGGCAGCAACTTTAAATTCTCTCTTATTTCCATATTTTTCTTTTGTTCTTTTTTTTCTTTGTACTTAACACTAACATCATATAGCCTGGAACAGAATAAAGAAGTTGTAGTAGTAGCTGAAACTGACAAATGCTCTGCGGCGCAACAAACTTTAAAATTTTAAATTTTGCGCTTCAACTGACACGACTACTATAACTACGTTTTCTGTTAACACTTCTTTGAAACTTCCGTTTTTAACTCTTGACACCTTACTACGCTATTCGTAAAGTTATACTAAAGCGACTATTCTGTTCCCCACTTACCTATTAGTGTTAAAGTTAAGCATTTCATGTGAGTTGTAGACTGCATGCTACAAAGAAAAAACATTTGGCAAAAGTGCAGTTTACGGGGCGTACGAAAAAAATTGAACCCCCTCCGATATTAAAAAAAACCAAAATTAAAATTTAAGGGGGCTGAAACCCCGTTTGGGTCAAAAAAAAGTGCCCCATCCACTCACATCTATGTGTAGGTACTCAAATTAAAGGCAAATATTTTGTAAATATTTTGTTTTATTTTGTATTTTTTAATGTTTTACGCTCGATTTAAAAAAATTTTTTTTTAATTTTTTTGTAACTAATAGCCTATTTGCGATGTGCTAAAGAATTCTTTTCTGCGTAGCCGGCATTCGGCCAGGCGCAAGGAATTTCTGCATTATGGTATAACAAAACAGGCTTCGCTAACTAAAGCTTCTCTGCATAGCCGGCTTTCGGCCGGGCGCAAGGATTTTCTCCTCTCTGGTATAACAAACACCGGCTTCGCTAACTGAAGCTTTTCTGCACCTAAAAGATACTTAAATTAACCTAGAGAAGAAAATAATATGCGAATACAAAAACAAAATACATATTTGCAATCGTGAGCAAATTACCTTTAATTTGAGTACCCACACATATCACTAAGTGGACGGGGCAGTTTTTTGGGTCCAGTGGGCCCCACGGGCCTCAGCCCCCTTAAATTTTAATTATGGCTTTTTTTTATTCTGAATCGGTGGCACATCATACGCCCCGTAAAGTGCACTTCAGCCAAATATTTATAGTCATATGTATATTATTGCAAAAAGGATTTTCAATTAATTTTTTTATTCAATGTAAAATAACGATTAATTTTTTCTATTCTACTGAAAATGTATCTATTATTTTTTTTAAGAAAACTTATTGAAAATGTTCTGTTCTATAGAAAATTTATGGTCAACTTTACTATTCTATAAATAATTTATCAAAGAGTTTTTTTTAACGATTGCTTTTCTATTCTATAGAAAACATTTCGGGAACTCATGCTAGTTTTGTTTATTTCTTGAGAATATTATCGTTGTATTTGACACAAGTTTGTATAATTTATAGACTTTAGCGTTTTTTTACAATTCCCATTTTAATTAAAATAAATTTTGGAAAGCGTTGGCAGCATTCATTTAAATTCAAAAGCATGTAAACAAAACAAAAATTAAAAACATGGAATATAAGTTTTTTAACACTTCCGATTTAAAAGAAAAATTAAACAATTCTTTACAAATTATACGCAATTATGATTGGCTAATTAATTCTTATGTTTTAGTAAGTTATTGTTGATCAAATTTGAAAAAAAAAATCATTAAAGATTTTTTTTAAGGATTTTTACGTAGATGACCATTGGTTTAAATTGCCACCTTTATGGCGTGAGTGCTTTGAAAATTTGGCTCCAGATAACCTATGTTTTTTATTAGACACTAATATCAGAGTGAAGCAGAATGTGAACATGCTATGGCCTTTAAGTTTGCTTGCTCTAAAGAAGGCTTTTGAAGAATTATGCGTCAAACGCAAGCAAAATTGCAGGGTAAGTTTCACTCAGTATCTTATTTGGGAATAACACGATTTGGTTGTCACAAAATTTTTTATGACATCTTTTAAAAAATGTCTTGGCAAAAGTGCAGTTTAAGGGGCGTACGAAAAAAAACAAAAAAAAATTTAACCCCCTCTGAGGCCCGCCCACTTAATAGAATGTGTGGGTACTCAAATTAAAGGTAATTGTACAAGAAAAACGAAAATAATAAAATTTAGGACGGGCCGAAATTTTGGGCCCTCTGGGTGTAGGTACTCAAATTAAAGGTAGTTTGCTCACAATTGTAAATATTTTGTTTCATTTTGTATTTTTTAATGTTTTATGCTCGATTTTTTGAAAAAAAATTTGTTTTTTTATTTTTTTTTTGTAACTAATAGCCTGTTTCCGATGTGCTAAAGAATTCTTTTCTGCGCAGCCGGCTTTTGGCAGGGCGCAAGGATTTTCTCCTCTATGGTATAACAAAAACCGGCTTCGCTAACTCAAGCTTCTCTGCATAGTCGTCCTTCGGCCGGGCGCAAGGATTTTCTCCTCTGTGGTATAACAAACACCGGCATCGCTAACTAAAGCTTTTCTGCACCTAAATGATACTTAAATTAACCTAGAGAGGAAAATAATATGCGAATACAAAAACAAAATATATATTTGCAATCGTGAGCAAATTACCTTTAATTTGAGTACCCACACATATCACTAAGTAGGCGGCGCAGTTTTTTGGGTCCAGGGTGCCCACGGGCCTCAGCCCCCTTAAATTTTAATTATGTTTTTTTTCATTTTTTATTCTGATCGGGTGGCATAGTTTTTTTTTCGTACGACCCGTAAAGTGCACTTCAGCCAATGTCTTTTAAAATGCTTGCGTTTTCGATTTCCAGCATACACCTAAATGTTCTAGTCAAAAGTGTATTTATATATTTGTGTAGTTTGCATTAATATACTCCATTGCAAATTGATCGATAAAACATATTTTTTGAAGAATATTTATCGATAAATCATTTTATTTTTAGGAAATTTATTGATATTTCGCCTATTCCACAGAAAATTAGAAAATGTATCCAACTTTCAATTTTAAAGATATCTATAAATAATTTATTTTATTAAATGCACCCATAAATCTTTTATACTCTAGGATTCGTTGATAAATCGTCTATTTTATAAAACAATTATTAATAATTTTTATACTGAAAAAATTTTATCTGAAAAATAATCAAGAAATATATTCTATTTAAAATATGTATGTATGTATACAGAGAACTTAATTCTACAGAAAGTTTTTCGATAAATCTTTAATGCTATAGAAAATTCATTTTACAATTGAAGCATAGCCGCGAATAACGTTGTAAAAGCCACTTTTTTCAAAAATGTTTTTTTTTTTGCAGATAACTATTAACATTACTTTCTTAAACTAAAAAATTTATTGTTGATGGGATAAGCTATTCCTATGCCCATTTCACTGGACTTTAACTTTTTCCGTTTTGGATTTTTCAGCGACCTTAAATTAGTAAAAAAAAATTGTATCAAACTTCCAATCAACACAAAAAAAGTTCAATTTTGTTCCCTTGTGTAATCAATTAAACCAGATTTAAAAAAAAATATTGGCAAAACATCTACATGTTCTAAATTAAATGTATCAATACATTAGCTGCGTTCGTTTACCCCAAAATTTGTACAAATTTGTACTGGATTTTACTGAAATGCGTTCGCGTACACATAAATTTGTAAAATTTTCATATTAATCACCTACTGGAAAAGTAAACGAACGCACATATTATCTACACCAAAGAAAATGAATTGTAAAATTACACAGGCCAACCAATTTTTAACTCTTAGACCAGTGTATTTATACTTTTCTTAGTTTTTGAGCTGCGCTGAATCTGTACTCGGAATTTATCTATTACATCATTAATTTTTGTTGAAAAAAACAGGATAAGTAATATCTTGTTCATTCGCCGTATTATCCGTTTTCATTAGGACCTTCAGACGACTGAACGATCACTAACCAATTTTATTTTATGGGCCATTAGAAAAATGTGTCATAAGGGCAAAAAAGAAAAGTTTTTTCTTATACTTTTTCGAAAAAAAAAGACAAAAATGGACAAAAATATTTTGATTTTTACATTTTTAGAATAACTTACACGGACTCCTAGTTTTTTACAAACAAAATTTCGCAAATTTGTAGCTTCGGTGAAGCTGAAAAACTCTTGTGAACATATTAAAGCAATCTGATTGGGTCTAGGGATTCTAAATAGGTCATTAAGATCACTTTGTGTCTTACAAATGTCGTTTGTTTTTACTATTTTTTGACGACTTTGTTTTCGTTTTGAACCAAACTGTATGAATTAATTAGGAATATCTCTAAAAAAAATGCGGTAATTTCAATAATGATTGCTGATTACAGTGGTATTATTGAAGCAATAAAACAAAACACCAAAAACAAATCTTTATTTCAGAACGTTTTACCCCGCAGTCCCCTTCTCGACCATTGCAAATTAAAACATATTTTTATCAAAGGAGTCAAACCTAAAAAGAGACATGAACTGGAACATATGGCAGCGTTATGTAAACAAATATGTCTTGAAAATCCAGTAGACTTTGTAGTTGATTTTGGTGCTGGCTTAGGACATTTGGCTCGAGTTTTAGGCTATGCCTACAATATTAAAGTCTGCTGCTTAGAAATGCAAACAGAGCTCAATAAACAAGCCTATGAAATGGATAAACACATGGCAAAACTCGTAAATAAATATTTGCCACCAAAAGAAAATGTGCAATATGAAAATCCTGCCCATGTAGATCTTTGCCTAACAGCACAAATGACAAAAGAACAATTTTTGTCTATTATAGAAAAAGCATTAGATCTTACACATAAAAACTATACATTTGGTATAATTGGATTACATCCGTGTGGGGATTTGGGAGCCATATTAATGCGTATGTTTTTACAGTGTAGACAGGCTAAGTTTTTAAATTTCGTAGGTTGTTGCTATCAAAAGCTAAGCACGTTTGAAGGACTTTTGCGATTCCCACAAAATTCAACACAATTTTATGGTTACCCATTGAGTGAATATTTGAAAACTAACTCGAGCGATGTACACTTAACTTATGAGGCCAGAGAAATTTCTTGTCATGCGATGGAATTATACAATGAACGTTTATATTTAAAAGATTATGAATATTTGAAAGTTCATTCGTTTCGTGCTGCAGCTGAGAGAATAATTGTTAAGCATTATCCGTGTCTTAAACATTCGGGTTTAAAGAGTGTTAAACATACAACTGATATGAAATTTGAAGAGTAAGTAAATATACATCTGTGATCATATGGAAGAGTAGCTTAAGTCGACATAAGACAAAATTAAGGTATTATAATAAGAAAAGGTATACAATCTTGAATATTACTTTTAGCCTCGATTTAAATTGTTACTAAATACTAATACTTAAATTGAAAAACTCTTCGATCATTTGCAAACTACAATATTCCATGTAAGCTACCTTTCCATATTGGCACAGACATTCATAAATATAATATAAAATTTTTCGTAGAATTATTAAATGTTTCTCTCCTTTTTAGTTATTTTTATAGGGCCGTTAAAGGTTTAGCCGTAGACAATCTCGCTGAAAATGAGCTTAACACTTCTGTTACGCATAACGATCTTTTGAATTGGAAAAACATTGTAATTTTTTATACTTTACGTTTATTTTTCGCTCCACTAATTGAGAGTGTTTTATTGTACGATCGTATGTTGTATTTATTGGAAAATGGTTTGTTTTTCAATTCTTGAAATTATTTAAATAAATATTTGAATTTGTTTTATTTCTTACAGATTGCCAAGTTCAAGTTAATCCAATATTTGATCCTCGTCTTTCTCCTAGGAATCATATTACAACGGCTGTGAAAAAAAGTTAAACTGTGGTTGAAGCATTAAGGCCCAGTTAGGCGAACGTTGCTGTACCCGTAATGTACCGCACCGTACTGTAAGCACGTTGGTGCACTTATAGCACATTTAAAAACGTGTCATATGTTTTTCCCATACATAAACAAAAAGCAATAGTATACATAAAACAATACACACAGTGATGGGAATCAAAAATGTTTAAATGGTGACCGCTGTGCAGAAAAAGTACCAAGTGATTTAAATGGTATTAAAACAGTATTTTACTAATATTTAAATTATTGATTTACCATAAACAAATTTGTATTTTAGCATATATATTTTAAGCATACATTTATTGTAAATGTGCATACAGCAAACAAGATTTTGATAACATATAATGCCTTTTATACGTTTCACATTTCCATTGTATGTGTACATACATACATATCTTAACATATGTATATGTATTTGTATATACATGTAAAAAAAAGTTGTACTGTAAGTTGTTTTGTCACAATTCCATAGCTTTACTGAAAAAAGTACCAAAAAAAAGAGCAAAAATACCCGCATTTGAAGAAACATACAAGCTGCCCATCACTGTTTTACAAATGTCACGTAACAACGGTATGAAATTCTATTTTATACAGAATGGTGCGTTGCAACTACGGTACATTACATTTCGGTAAGCATTTGTATTGCGTTTCATATAACAAAAAGTGAACAGCTGATTGATACAGTACAGATACGGTACAGCAACGTTCGCCTAACTGAGCCTTTATTTATTGTTAACGTTTGAAATTGTTATTTATAATAACTAATAAACTTACACAATTTAAGGAAAAAAACAGCAGAGGTTCTCTTATTGCGATTCTGCTTTGTTGGTATTCATTGACATCCAAACAACTTAAACTTTTTATAAATCAATTTGTTTTTGGAAAATAAAAGTAATTTCAGACTTTATTTTTAACTTCTTATAAATCACTTTGTGTTTTTGTTTATAAATGAATTTAAATCTTTTTCGAACTCGTTAAGTCAAAAAAAAAAAATTTAATTCGTTTCAAGTTAATTCCTCTAATAAAATAATTTAATGAATTTTCATATTTTAATCAGGCTAAAGTTCATAAAATTTAGTTTTCATTAAATTATTTTTATGAAGAAAGGAATTTTACAGCATGAAAGGAATTAAAATTTATTTATAATCTTTAATTCTACCGGGGAATTGAACCCACGTTAACGGACAGGTTGATTTGCCATGTTTCGATAGTAACCACACCATCTCTTCAGAAATCTTTTTCGTTTAACACCTGACTAAAATATGAATTTGGAAAACAGTTCAATAAAGTAACTAAAACACTAATTATAATTAAATGCAAATTAAATTTGATGAACTTGAGTCTCTTTAAAAAATCAAAAAAAAATTTGAATTAATTTTTTTTCTTTTTTTAAAACATTGTTCGAAAATAAACACTTAATATCGTTGCTTAGTGTTCGGTTTGGGAAATTTGTGGAAAACACAAATGCTAATAGTGTTTATGCAGTAAATCATTAAAAAAATAACGTTTTCCTGTTTGTCAACTTTCGAACACAAAAATAATACTGTCCTTATCCAGCTCTACAAAACGAGCCCTAACCGCGAAAATAACGTAACCCACACATTTTCAATTTTCGTTTTTTTAATAAATGACTTTATTGGCAACACTTGCATCATCTCCTAAAAAGTCATGGTCACATAAGGTACCGTTACGATTTTATAGCAAAAACAATTTTATCGTTAGGGACAAATTTCATACAAAATGTATGTGAAATAAAACAAAAAAACTCTCCTGTAAAATTTGATTTTTGGTACTTACGTTATTTTCGCGGTAAGGGCTCGAAAAGATCAGAACATTTAATTCCGTTTGGGGTTTTTTAAACCCACCAACTTCACTGTGTTATGTTCAGCTCATTACTGATCATTCGTTTCTGTTGTACTTAGCGCTTTTTGGCAGTTAAAAAAACTAAAATTTTTTTCAAAAACAAAATACACATACGAAAAAAAAACAAAAAAGCCAGCAAAATAATTTTAGACAAACAAAACATATACATACACAATCAGTGTTCAAAAATAAACACTAATCGCTCCTTAGTGTTCGGTTCGGTAGATACATATGTGGAAAACACGAACGCTAAAAGTGTGTGGGTAGTAAATCATTAAAAAAATAACGTTCACCTGTTTGTTATCTTTCGAAAACAAAAATAATACTGTTCTTATTCAACTCAATAAATGAGAGATGAGCACATTTAATTCCGTTCGTTTTTTTTTAAAACCACAAACTTCATTGTGTTCGGCTTAGAAAGCCAGCAAAATAATTTTACACAAACAAAACATAAACACACACAAGCTGTTCGTGCTGTTGCTAAAATTTTTTGTTTGTTAATTTCTTTATCAATGTCAATACTTTTGAATTCTCAGGTGGCCTAAATATTAAAAATTCTCTTTTCCATAGGAAGCCGAAATTGATAAATATTTTGCCAATTATAATTACTCGTAAGATAATTATTGGAGGTTAGAACAAAGGAAAGAAAACAAGGCTTAGCTTTATTTTCTAGTGTAGGGGGTTTAAATGCTGACTCTTACCTGCGAAGGATTATTGCTCTCAAACGAAATGAGAAGTTGTTGGAAGTTTGTTTTAAAATGTTAAGGTAAATTTATTACAATGGATGTATGTACTTATAAAAGTTGAGGAAAACAGAGGCTTTAGTAGCAGAGCGACTTGACTGCCAACTTGGAGCGCCACATAAAAAGTAAAAGTCAAAATAAGTTTTTAAACGTATGCATCCTCGGCCTTTTAACCAATACGAAGGTTGGATAAGTTTGTAGTACACTTAAAGAAATTTAAATTTGACAACTATTACTTCAATAAGTCATTTAACTCACCACTTCAATTCAATAAAATTAACCTGGCTTAATTTACAAATTCAATAATCAAAATTTACAAAATTAAAATTAATAAAATTAAATAACAAATTAAAGCAAATTTAAAGTTTTAATAAAATAAATAATTCGGTACACAAATCAATGAAAAAGCAAGTGTGTGCAATGTCAATTGTACACAATGTAAAAAAAGAAACATTATTAAACATTTAAATAAATGGGGTTTTCTACAGTATCACTACAATTGTTCTGTTTTTTTTTAATGAAGAACAGAACACTATATAATGTTCGGCTCTTTCTTGAAAATAGTTACAAACGGTATTAAGGGTTGTATTTGTCTACACAAACACTTAAAATAGATATCGTTCCTGGGTGTGTGAGCCGACCGCTAAATAATGTTATGTTTATTTTCGAACGGTGATTTAAAACATGTTTTGGGTTTTTTTAAGCAGCTAGAAAATATCTTTCTTAAAATTATTTGTAATCGAATTGTATTGTTTAATAGTAGACAATACAATATATTTTGTATTGACTTTGGTGAAAAAATTGCGTTTATAAGCCTTCCAAAACACTTAAGTACATAAAAATCGAATATAAAAAAACGAAATTTACTCTTCTACACAAATTCTTCTTTTTAATTAAAAAAAACAAACACTTTTAAAAAAGGCACACAAAAAATGTAAACATGTTATCACAAAACTTGTCAACATTTATTCAGCTTAAACGAATTTTTGTTGAGTTTATGTGCTTTGGAAATCTGCTTTAGTACGAAAAAAATGACATCTTATCACCTAGAAAAGAAATTAGAGCTTTACAAATATAAAAACTTGTGGAAAAATGTGTTATTTTTTTTTTATTTAAAAGACCATAACACAAACATTTCCTAATCGATTTTCTTCAAATAATAAATTATTACCTTTCAAAAAATAATATTAAAATTGTGTTTTACTAAAACAAACTTATAATTTTTTGAAATTGTAACTTTAATACAACCGTTATTACACAAAAAAGAGACTTAATGAAGAAATAACTCAAATTATTAGAACTACTGTTCGCCTAATGGTCAAAATTCGACCATAGATTTTTATGTAAATATGAAGAAAACATAGTTAGTTCACCTAAGTACATATATGTACCTATATGAATTTACATGTTTCAAGCATTTATTTTTTCCGTCTTTGTGGATCGTTTTGGCGATGGACCAACCTTCGGTTCAAATTTTATCTTCTACATGAGTTAATTAAATTTTGTAAGTTCAATATGAAAATATCAATTGAAAAACAAAAAAAGTCTCCTTTATAGATTGTCATCGACTCAGGACACTGCATGTTTAATTTTATGTCTAATATTAACGAAAAAAAAGTACCAAAAAGCTTCCTCTTACACATTCTTATTCACTCAGGACCATGTATGTTAATTTTTATCTTTGTAGGCATAATATTAACAAAAATTAAAAAGTACCAGATAAAAAAAAAGGATCAAAATTTTTCGTCTTATAGGTTCGCATTCACTTAGAAACCTGCACCTATAATATTATGTTTCTAAGTTCAATATTATAGAAAATCTTAAAATTTAGTAGCAAATTTGAATGCTTATAAGTCTGAAATTATTAAACAGATTTTAAAAAATATATATTGTGCACTTCTGTAAGTAATGACCTTTTAAATGGTGTTTATTTTTTTCAAATCGGTTGACATACAGAGGAGGAAAGTGTTCTTAACTGTTTTGCCTTTGCCGATTCATACATAGAAGATATTCGTAATTTAGTCCATTAATGTAATTGGTGTACGAAAATTCCGACATATTTCTTGTGTAGCACAGTCTTTTTTTTATTGTTGGAGTATCTATAGAAAGTAATTATTTTTTTTAAAGGCAGTTGATTTAAAGATTTATTAGCAATAAATAATTTTGTTTTTTAAACGTGTTAGACAATATGCTTTTATACCTTTTTACACCACATACCTAATAAAATTTATTATTCCGTGTAAAATTTATACAATATTTATCTTAGACTCAGTAGCATATGAATACATGCTGGTTTGAATTCGTTATAACTTTTTATTTGAGAAATAATTATTATTTTTTTTTTTAATACAGAATATAATTGGGGAATATTTTTTTATTAAGTTATGAAAAATAATATCTCGCAAGTGGTGCCCATTTTCTGCTTCGCAAATTCGTGTTCTTTCCAACACACTTTCCATAACCTTTCGCCAAGCTTTAGGTGCCATGTTGATCATTTCCTCGCGTTTATTGCTTTTTAATTGCTGGATGGTTCTAGGACTATTGATGTAGACTTTTCCTTTCAAATAACCCCAAGGAAAACAGTCTGGGGCGGTTAAATCCGGTGAACGCGAAGGTCAATTAAAATCACTTGTACTCGACATAATTCGTTCACCAAAGTAAAATAGCCATTGTGTCCCTTGCAGTGTGCGCTGAATCTTGTATGGAAATATTCCTTATGTATGCAAAATTCTCTGCATCGACGCTCGTGAGAGGCCAAGTTGTGTCGAACGTCTCCTGGTTGATGTTTCTCCATCTTCCCGAATACTCCTCTGTACCAGTTCAATATTGTCATCCGTGTGCACCGTTCGTCTTCTGCCAGCACCAGGAAGGAAGGTTGTCGAAAATTTGCAACCAGACGGTTTATTGTTGACTCTGAGGGCCCAACCCGCACATTAAAATAACGACGATATGCCCGCTGAGTCAAAACAATAGATCGTTGATTTGAAAAATAAAGCTCAACAATTTGGGCACGTTGTTCAATTGAGTACTGCTCCATTTCAAATTCCCCAAGTCTTCTTTACAAAATACTGAAAAGAAGAGAAAAAAAAATTATAATAAAAAAGTTACAAGTAATTAAAAACCCCTTCGGTAATTTTGGGCCATATATATAATCTGGGTCTTATAGGTCGAAATTGATTTAACGATATCCGTCTGTCCGTGTGTCTGGCTGAGTTTCAAAACATCATTATACTTTGCAGTCGAAGTAAAAAATGTATGTTAACGATTCACAGCTTGCTTATTGTGTATGCATCGATAACTTTTTTGGAGCACTTTTGCATAGATAACATTGTAAAATTCCAAACGTTTTCATTGTAGAATGCATTTGATAAAGCGAGTTGCTCTGCAATTGACGTTTTTGTACTCATATTTTTTCGAAATTAGTTTTCCGTAGAGCCCAGATATGATGGGGACTAGGTTGTTATACATATATACAACATATATTTTGGAATAGTTAGCTAGCTATTAAAAGTTAGCCAGATTGGTTGCCAGATGGCTGAGATATGAGCAAAAAACCAAGGCTGTCTCTAATAAAAAAGTCACCCCTTACTGTTGAATTAAATAAGGACTCATAAAAATTACGTTTTATCTTATTTATTTAAAAATTTATCTACAAATTTCTTAGAAAAAAAGATAACAATTAAAAAAATGAGATTATGCATGCCACAACGTTTTTTTTTTTTAATAAAAATAGACATTTAATAAATGTTTTTAAATATGTAAATATCAAATAGTTATTGCTTTTTTACCTTTAAAAGTTAAAAAAGTTATTTATAGTATCCTTTAGCAGCAGCGCCCTTGATAATGGCTTGTATGGCAGCAAAAGCTTCCCGAGCTGTTGGCATAATCTCTTCGGCCGGTAAAATAAACATGTCTTGGCTATCGGGTGGGCCACGCAATTCAAAAGTGTATGCAATAGGTATTTTATGAACAGCATAAGCCCAATCCATGCTACCGCCGCTGGAGGGATAAATAGTTTCAATTAAACTACCACTTGTATAATCGCGGCCTGTTAATTCCTTAATAACACCGGAGGCAGCTTGTCCCAACTCTTTAAGGTCATCATAATTGTAAACATGCTCTTTAGTATAACCATAAGGGAACATAATCATTTGTGAATAGGAATGTAAAGCAAGATAAGTCTTAATTTGTTCCTTTTCGACATTATCTTCGATAAATTTCATCAAACGTTGAGTTTCAACTTCAGAACCCGCTGAGGGTCCTGAGAAATCATAACGACAAGGATCACTACTGCTACCGGTTGAATTCCAATGATCAGGATAATTACGGTTTAAGTCAACACCACGACAGGTATCAAATATTTGACGATTCTTACGCCACATACGATCATGTTCGAATGTGAATTTATAACCATCTGGATTCACGCTAGGAAATATTATCCAATTATAGTTTTTGGCCATATTTTTTACATTTTCATCACTAGATGTGAGTAGAGAATTTATGATGAATGTTGCCGTAGCAGGAGCAATCCATTCGCGAGCATGTATACCAGATTCTATGAATATGGTTTTGTTGGCGGAGTTGTGCGAAATTTTTACACCTTTAATAGGAAATCCTTGGGTACTGGTACCAATATCGAGCAGGGAAACTATATTGGGATATCTTTCCACTAATGATTGCAGCCATTCATAGATGGTTTCTAAATGGTAATAATGATGCCAATCGAATTTCGATAGATCAGTGCCAATTGGTAATACGGAAGCATAGTTTTTATCGATTTTCTCTTGGAAGTTGTACGTCTAAATTAAAAGAAAATCAAAAAGGTTAATATGGAGACTTAAAATCTTTAACATCTATAGAAAATGTAGTTATTTAATTGCCAGTAATTCTGACTAATTTTTATTCCATATTAAATACATATATTGATTACTTTCTTATTCTCTAAAAATTTTCTTTTCAATTGAAAATTTGACAAAGAATTACCACGCATAATTTGATGTTCAAAATTATTCTTGTTTTAAGATTTTTTTTAAGTTTTCCGTGTTCTATAGAAAATATATCAACGTTTTTTTTTTTGCTTTAACGGACATTTCAATAAAAATATATTTACTTTAATAAAACATTTGAAAACTAAAAATAATTTTCAATATTCTATTGCAAAAATAGTTTTAAAAAACCTTAATTAAAATTTTTTTTATTCTTAAACAAATTTATGGAAACTTTTAATTAAATGCTTGATACTTTATATAAAAAATCTATTCTGCAATGATTTTATCGAAAATTTTCGAATATAGTAAAAAATACATTGAGAAATTCTTCTAATATTTAAAATAATATAATCGACAATTTTTCAATACAGATAGAAATCTTAGCAAGAATTTTTGAGCTCTCCTTATCGATAAATTTTGCTTAATTTTTGCAGCGTTTAAGTGCAAAACAGTAAAACTGCTTGTTTAATATTAATCCATTATTATTTTTTTTTCAATTTCAAAAGTTTAATAAGCTTTTTTGCAACTCACCAATATACGATGTTTAACCTGATAATGTTGAAGTAAATCAGATAAATCAGCAACTTTATGAGCAGCAACTAGAACCGTCAATTTCTGTCCCACTTCACGGGCATGACCCATAAATGACATGCTATCGCTTTGTTCTTCTAGTTTCTTGAACAATTTCACATGCTGTTCCGTATCCAATTCCATATTATAGACCCGATAATTATCGTAACGTGATTGATCCTTAAAAGGTTCCGTACAACGATCATCTTTGGTACAAAAAGCACTTGAAGTGGTAACTGATTTTGACTCCGACATAGTTAAGAACACAATGAACCAGAGAACAGATAAATTATTAAATTTATTCCAACAATCGTTTGCCATCGCTTACACAATGTTATTCGGCTAATCTTGCTTGTGGTATTTTTTTGAGTTAAACAAATAGAATTTCTTTATCCAGATATTCTCTATATTTCGAGTAGAATTTTTAATTTATTTATGAGTAAAATAAAACAAATAAGGCATTAAACTCATTCAGTAAATAAAAGAATACTTTTTACTATTTCTTGCTGTGAAAAAATATTTATGCTTTCGCTTTGTTATCTTTTTTATTAGTGTTAAAATTGTCGATAAACGCACGAATACGTTGAATATTCTAGAGATAGAAAGGCACAAAAGAGAGTTTTTTTTTTGTAAAAAATACGCTTGCAATTTTTTCTAAACAAAATTTTGTGTTTAATTTTTAGGTCTTTTTGTCTTTTATTAACACTCAGTCTAAATGTTATCTTTGTGTTTTTGGTTTATAAATAAATTATTATTAGGGTAAGTGTTCCAGTAGTCGGCAGTTTAAGGCTTTACTTATTTTTTGAACTCTCACCTTGCCTTGTGTACAGTAGCTATGGGATATATGAGTACTGATTATAATTCATTAATTGGTTTTCTCTTAGAATCTTCAACTCAAATTTTAGTATTTTATGTTTAAATTGTCAAATTTTGAGGTTCTGTAAAAAAAGAGCATGTTTGCCTATATTCGGCACAAATTTTCCACTTTTCGGCATGTAATGATCCAATTGTCGGCATGGCTATTTTTGAAAGAAAAAACCAATTTTTACAGGATTTCAATTGATCATTTATTGAAAATTAAAGCTTTTTACTTTCTAAAATGCTTCAAATGTACATTTGTACGTTTATGTAGGCATTGCATGCATAGAAAATACATGTTTTAATATGGTCACCTCCAACAAAACCATTTTTAAAGATAATTTTAAACATATTATGTTTAGTTTAACCATTTTATAGTTAAATTAGTCCTCCATCATGACGCCATAACCATATTATGGTTGCCTCAAAACATGTTGTGGTTAAATATGACAATAATTTGTTTAAAAATTAACAATAGTTTCCTCTTTTGCAAGAGCAACATGCTATGGTTGCAAAACAACCATGTTAAACATATTTTAATTATTATTAACCATAACATGTTCCTAGGCAACCATAATATGGTTGTGGCTTTTTGATGGACGACTAATTTAACAATAATATGGTTGTCGGAGACAATAATATGGTTAAATTAAACATAATAAGTTCAAAATTTTCTATATTAATAGTTTGGTGGAGGTGACCATATTTAAACATGTTTTTCTCTGAGTGTACACACGTAGAAAAAAAAGTTTCACTTCCAACAAAACTATTTTTAACGAAAATTTTAATACAAATTATGGTAAGTTTAACCATATTGTTGTAGTCACAACCATATTTTGATGTTATGGCTAAATATGACAATAATTTGTTTACCACTAATAGTTCGATTATAATTTAACAATAGTATTTTCCTCTTTTCGAAGAGCAACATGCTATGGTTAAATTTTAACCATGCTATTATAAGTGTTAAATATATTTTTGTTATTACCCAAAACATGTTCGAAAGTAACCATAATGTGGTTGTGTCTTCTTGATGAAGGACTATTTTAACCAAAATCACCTGTGACAAAATTATTGTTAAATTAACCATTTGATTAAGATTTTTCTTTTAAATACGTTTTATTGGAGTCAGAGCTATAAAAATCTGCAATCAAAATGATTTCAACCAAACTGATTTCATTCTTTAATTTCGAAATGATTTTAGATTTGTAAGATTGCAATACTTTGTAATTATCAGAGTCAGGTTTATTTCTAGAAGAAGGAGCGTTTCATTTGAAGGAAACGAAGGTTTTCATTCTTATTTCATTTTTTTTTTATTGCAATTACTGAGTTTGAATGCAATATTTTAATTGCAATCAATTAATAAATAAATTGATTGTTTGAATTTAAATTAAAGTCTTACATATGGAAATTCAACCATTGGGACTTGTTTTATTGCCATTAAATATTCTGGACGGATCATCTAAAATATCAACAACATTTTGTTCAATGAGATGGTTTTTAATCAGTTAAACATTTGCTGATGCCCTCCTAAGGGACTATAGCTCGTCCTTTACTAATTGCCTCTGCTTTCTTAACAGCAAAGCTTAAATGCCGATTCCAGGACGATAATTTTTATATGGTGTAGTGCGTCCATCTTCCTTTTTAATCGCTTACACTGTGTTCAGAATGTAATCAATTTTTACCGTAAGTTTACATTTGGCAAGGACGTGCCACCATTTTACTAACTTTTCCTCTTTAGCATTTGACTAAACTTGTATTCTGTCCTGTAAAATGGAGCGTGGAACGCAACATTTCTTGCTGGCACTTGTATAGACATTAAAACTTTTTATTTGTAGGGCCACTTCAGTAAACTTAAACATTTGCATTGTTTTATTGCTTTTCATGTTTAACTTTACTGAAATTAGTATGTAAAGGAAATATAAATAATTAATAGTCCTTACAAATTTTAAAAATTGTACTGTTTAAGGACCCCATATACAGTTAAACTAGGAATAAAATTGCTGCCGACTTTAGGACAACACTTATTCTATAGTCGGCAGGTCATGAAATACTTAGAAGAAATCATGCCGACTACTGGGTAAACTCGTTTTAAACTCATTTTCTGTTATCTCAGAGGCAAGAGGCACGATTGATGAGCAATTTGCTAAAATTTGAGTGTTTTAAGAGAAAAATACTGATTTGCCAGTAGTCGGCACCCAATGCCGACCAAAGGAAATTTTGTAAATTTTTGTTCCTAATGACGGCACCCAACAAAATTAATAAAATATTTACTTTTTGTTAATTTTTTTGCTTTTACAACAAAATATAATAGACTTTTTACCTTTTCAAACTTTATTGGTAATATAATTTAAATAAATAATATGTCTATTTGCCTTTTTAAGTTAGCTCTACCACTAATTTTTTTTTTGAAAAACAAGGGTCACCGAAAAATTTCAAAAACTTGTCACTCAAGACTTCAAAATTTGGCAAAAATACTCATCTTACTCCAATGCAATTATTACTAATAGAAAGATGAGTAAATTTTCTTGACAAACTTCATGCTATTTATGAACGTAAAACCCGGATTTCTTATTTATTGACGTTTAAATCCAAAATATGCCGACTACTGGTACATGCCGACAATAGGAGCACTTACCCTATTGTGTGTATTGTTTTCTTATCAGTTTCCCATACTCAAGCTCTGTTTTTTTGTTTCTATGTATGTATGTATGTACATTTATTATTCAGTTTTGTGCATTTGACCGGTTCTTCGCCGAACGAATAAATACATCAAAATAGAAATTGAAAAATATGTATTGCGCAAGTTTCTTATTTTAACCCTAAAATGATCTAAAGAAATGTAAATAATATCAAGCTTTTATTCGGTTTTGCTTATAAACCGTTCACTGGGTATATCATTAAAAATCTTACCAATTCCCTTGATTAGCTTATGGTTAATACTAAAAAATTAAGAAGTTAATAGTAGCGGTTTTCACCCTTGATAGTAATGCCCCTTGTAGTCCTTGTAAATTTTATTAATTTAGTAAAAGTACTAAGATTTACAACACTGCAACAACAAAATGTATTAGACTGAAATTTACTACGCTGTTGTTGAAAAATCCAACAAAAAGCTTTAGTAAACACGTTTGTAAAATTACCCAGAATAAAACCGTTGAAAAAACTATATCTGTCTCTTTTCCTCACTCAGCAACTTCATTAATTTACAATAAAAACGAAAAAGACACTCATGCTTTGTAGTATAAAATCGTATTAAGAAAAGCAGAGTTGTACACTTAATACAAAGGGTGAAAACCGCTAGTATTTTATTGAAAGTGAAAATTTTCGTTTTGTGAAGCATACGCCACTTTTCTAAATTTACTACTTAAAAGTGTGAAGATATACCCAATGGAATTTGTTTGTATTCTCACCACTGCTTCTGGCAAATGTTTTGAAAAAAATGTAAATTTCACTGAACGTTCATTAACCCCGGCTCTCCACGTAGCAATATTTATTGTGGCAAACGTCAAATTTGATTGTTCCATAAAATTTGCGACGTATAGACCGCATATTGCCATGAGTGGCAATCCATTGTGCAATGATTTTTCTTCTTATTGCTTGAGCAATTATTGCTTAGCAATCTGTTGTAAAATCAGCTGTTATTTATCTGACATTTAATTTCTCTGTACGTTTTTTCATGGCAAAGCAATTTCACGTGTTCTTCAGCAATATAGTCAGCAATTATTGCACCATGGTTCTGCCGACGTTATTGCTTGTGCTTAGCAAAAAAAATTGCTACGTGGAGACCTAGCGTAACCCTGAAAGGTTACTCTTCAGTTGAGTACATTAAGGTAACTCTTCGTCGAATCGACGAACTTTTTAAAAAATAAATTCTAGCGGAAAGATTTTTAAAGTAAAAACTAACAAAAATCAGTTTTAGTTAAGCGTTTTATAAAAAAATAAAAATTCTTTTTCTCTCTAAAATTCGACACGAATTTGAACTCCTTTTTTTTTGTTTTTCAAATAAATTAACTTTATAAAACAACAAAAACTAAAAATTAAATTACTTTTTTCTTAATCAGTCAAATAATACAAAAGAAATAAATATTTACCCCCATATTCATTAAAAATATTTTTGATATATAAAAGGTTTATTGAACAAATTTCCTATGACCCCTTTTTTTTCCTTACCCCGACCTTACCGCTGACATCTACAAACCAAGAGTTGCGCAAGATACTTGCGCAAGTAACTTGCCGAGTGTGAAAGGGGTCTATGAAAATGTGTTCAATAAGCCTTTTATAAATGAACTATATTTTTTTATGAATATGGGAGTTAGTTAATAGCCATATTTTACGCATGCGACACAAAGTTCAATTTTATGTTCACAACAGATGCTTTTCTGACATATGCATAAGTATAACATGTACTTCTCGTCATTCTGAGTTTGCTATAGGGACAGAGATGACAAATTGTACGCTCTTTTGGTTCTTTGACAACATTTTCGACGGATTCCTTTCGATTAGCCACATATTTTAATTTTTTCCTTAATTAAGGCCTGCAAGGGAGGTGTCTCGAATCTGCCTCTTAAATAGGGAGCCACGAGAGATTAATGAAGATTTTTCAAATACTGTCGTCGGTTTTTGTAGTTTTGATCTTTTTGGAACATATCGCACTTGTTCAACAATAGTGTATTAACTCAAAATTAAAAAATTCAGTAGAAGCAAACCAATTTTTAATTTAACATAAAACGCATTGTCTAATGAATTCTTTAACCAACAGTTTCATTACCAAAAAGTAAACCAAATAGCATGATATTTTTACAGCGGTTAGATATGAATACATATAAAACGTTTCGTTTTTTTTTTCCAAAAAAAAGAAAAGAGAAAAATTTTGAGTAAATACACTATTGTTGAACTAGTGCGATATTGTGAGTATACATGACGTAGCTGTTGACAAAGAAATATTTAAAATTCCAAAAAAAATAGACACAAAAACTGACACTAAGGTTAGAGGATCCACCGCCCACTCACTACAAGCTTACGGCATCAGCAAACGTTGTTGAAAAAAGAGCTTAATTTGAATACATATAAAAAGTTATATGATAAAATGTAAATGAGCTTCGTCGTTCGACGAAGAGTAACCATGCAGTGTTAACGACTTTAGAAGTTAATAGTATTTTATTGAAAGTGAAAATGTTTTTCTGTGCCGCATACGCCACTTTTCTAAATTTACTACTAAAAAGGAGCCTTTTGTGTGAAGATATATCCAATGGAATTTATTTGTATGTGAATGTGAAACCGCGGTTTCGGTTTTAAAATGATTAAAACCGGTCGGTTTCGGTTCGGTTTTGAAAATATCGAAGTAAAACTACATACATACATATGTATATCAAAGGTTTTCTCGGGAGTCAAAAAATTTTATTAAAAAGATTTAGTTATAATATCAAAGCTTTAACAAAACACCAACAACAAGCAGTGAGTTTATCTATTCTTACAATCCCGACTACAATTGGTTGATTTTTTGTCAACTCTAATTGTAGTTGTAAGTGCCGGTTCACACAAGTCAAGTTTGACTCGTCAAGTCTTGACTTGTGTGAACCGGCACTAAGGGAAAAACAAAAATAAAAAAAATACTTTATTTCATTGTTGCCAGTTCAGTTCTTTGCACTGTACTTGCATATTTCTTATCAAAGGTCTTCTTGGGAGTCAAAAAATTTATTAATTAGATTTAGTGCTAATTTAGCACTGCTAAATTCCCAATTCTTACTATTGATATATACATTAGGGTGGGTCGAAAAAAAAGTTGTGCCAGTCACCTCCTAGAATGAAAGACATGTCAATGAAGATTCTAAAACAGGAAAACATTTTTTTTGCCACGCCCCAAAATACAGCACTTTTGACTGGCACAACTTTTTTTTCGACCCACCCTAGTGATTGTTCAAAATTTTTTAGAAACCGATTTTCGAATATTTCGACTACATATCGCACTTGTTCAACAATAGTGAATTAACTCAAAATTAAAAAAATTCAGTAGAAGCAAACCAATTTTTAATTTTACATAAAACGCATATGTGCGAAAGAATTCTTAAACCAACCGTTTCATTACCAAAAAGTAAACTAAATATGTAGCATGATATTTTTACAGGGGTTACATATGAATACATATAAAACGTATTTTCTGATATTTTTTTATTGAACTAACAAAATTTAATTAACTGCCGTGTAAGATAAAATAAGAATCGAAGGTTGGTCCCTTACCATATCGATCCACAGGTGGAAAAGGGTATATATAAGTTTGTCATTCCGTTTGTAATTTCTACAATATTTATCTTAGACCTTATAAAAAGCAAAGTTGATTTAACGATGTGATGCGTGCAAAAATACACACATTTGCACAAAATTTACGCCATATTGTTTTTAAGAAAACTTATAAATTGAACATTTTCGTGGGTTTTAATATTAAATAGAAGTTTTTATGTTGCCAAAATAAGTTTTTAGAAAAATAGCACATTTGCACAAAAAATAAAAGGGATATGCTTACGATCAATCGTAATATGCACAATGCAAATTTACAAATTGCAACAATGACCATCGTGATTACCCTTATTAAAACGGCAACGAGGTAAAGGTTATTTTAAAAATATTTATCAATTTCCCAAATTGATAACGTATACGGCTTCAATTTCTTACGTTATAGATAAGTTGTTTGTTGATTTAAAGGAGCTACTTTGTGTTTTCAAAAATTTGTTAAAATTAGGTCCGTTTTCAGAACTTGCCGATCGTGTATGATTACGAAAAGGTACTTTTTAACTCGTAGAGATACAAGTTACAATATCACCGAAGGCTACATGCCTGGTGTCGTCTGATCGCATACAGAGTGCTTAAACAATTTCGAATTCGGTTAGTTATTTTTCACCGTGAAAGTAAATAGCACAGAGTCTTTGCGGTAAAAATATATAAATAAATTGTTTTTATAGAGCGGGGAGCAACAGTAACTTACAAAAGTAAAACCAATCTATTTCTTACAGACTGAAACGTAACATACAACAAAATAAGCAGCTGATTTGCAACGTTACTTTCTCCTGGGGGTCTACTCTCTATTGCGATGCGAAAGCTAAATGCCAATTTGGTACTCTCTATCACTTTCGCAAAATTTTCTGAAAATGAAGCTGATTAGTGACATTAAAAATTAAAGATGGCGCGGACTTACAGTACTGAAATGCCAAAGTGTGTAAAAATATTTGAAATTGAAAAATTTAAATAAAATAAAAGTGATGATTTGCGAAAAGAAAAAATATTAAAGGATGCGAAAGACATATGCGCAAACGTATTAAAGAGTATCAATCGCTAGATTTGCTTCAATTTTTTTTTCTTGCATCGCAATAGAAAGTAGACCCCCGGCTAACTGAGCCTTAAGGCAAATCAGCTGCTTAATTTTGTTGAATGTAAAGCAATTAAGACGATTAAAGCAAGCAGTAAGATGTTACGTCTCAATCTGTAAGAAATAGATTGGCGTTACTTTTTACGGTAAGGTTGCTGTTACTGTTACTCCCGGCTAACTGAGCCTTAAAATATACTTTTTGTTAAAACGAGTACACAGAAATAAATATTTTAAGGCGTCGTATGGTCGCTTAAAGAGTACATCGATAATTTAAAATTTAGTAATATTTTAATCGTGAAAGCTACAGCACATAGTTTCTGTTATAAAGATTTAACAAATTTTAAATGAGTATTATACCAAAAACTATCAATCCTGATTTACAAAAGGAGCGTCAAAATGCCACATTTGATGTTGAAGATTTTGCTCTTTGGTGGCATGGAGGAGCAGAGAAATTAAAGTTTAAACGTGAATTGGGTAAATAAAGTTTTGTTTTTGAGAATAAAAATGAGATATTTGTGGATAAAGATGGTCAAACACCATTTGCCCGGTGTGCAGTTTGCGGAAAGATGATCATAATTTTCGATTAAAAAAAATCGAATTTGAAACTTTTATATTGTTTTATTTTTAAAAAAATTAATATAAATATTAAAATTATAACAAAAATACATTGCAGTGCACTAACTAATAAATGAGTGCAAAACATTAAATCTTAAATTTTATAATAACTAACATATGTATGTATGTATGTATGTACATAAGTATGTTAAATTGCGTATTTGGCGCATAGAATATTGACTAGAACGGAAAGACAAAAAAAAAAAACCTAACTCAACCGATATTCAAAACCTATTTCTATGATTGTTTTTAGGAAGAAATGTGTTTATTTTGTTGTTCTTCAGCTTAACGTACGGAATTTTAAGCGATAGGTACATTTTTATTTTGTTTAAAAGAGTTTCCTTTCTAGTTAATTTTCTATGGTTTGAGGGGCATAAAAGCTTTTTGATAGTAAATCAACTGATAAATAATCTTTTTTTATTAACAAAACCAACAATTGTTAACTCATTTGATCAAGTACAAAAAACAAAGTCCGCCTAAATACAAATACATGTACATACATCCATACATACATATGTATGTACCCTGTAGGAAATGTCACTAGTGAATCTGTACTGATTAGGGTGATCGATCGAATAGTATTCGACCGGTTTTAACCGGTTATTTTAGTTTTGCCCAAGTCGAATATTTTAAAATGTCCATTTTTCGAATATCGAATAAACCGGTTATTTTAGTAAAATTACCCGGTTATTTTAGTAATGTGTAATTTATATACGTTTTCCTTACTTTTGTTTTAAATGAAACAAAACTCAAAAAACATACAAATCGCTTATATCAGCGTGTGTTCTTGTACCAAAAACCAAAACAATATAAGTACTACAAAAAAAGTTCAGCTTAAAAAGCAATAAGCAATTGGACAGTATTATAAATACTATATATAGCTTTACAAAGATGTCATCTCTGGTGATATTTCGAACTGACTAAAAAAAAATTGTGCTTAATCGGTAAGTGGCAAAAGTTCTTTACATCACGACTTATTAATCACTTTTAATTAGTCTACAAGCTTGAAATAAATATATGCCAAGTAAAACTCTTAAGTAGTTCCAGCACATCTTCATGCTTAAAGCAAGAACATACCGGCGGAATCAACGTTATGGGAAAATTCATCAGTTTTATTTATTAAAACACCAAGAACTTAAAAGAATATTGAAGGAGTCAAAAATGTCCTGGAAGGGTTTAAGTTGTGTGATCGACGAATTGACAGATATTTCATACAAAAAGCATGTTCATATTACTATTTTTTCTATAATGCTGAAACAAAAATAATTGAAATATATAATCCTGGATAAGAGGTTTTGTTTGCCACTTTTCAAAAATATGGCTGAAGTTTACTGCTTCATATAGACATGCTTAACCAGCAACAAATTAAAACTCATTTACAATAAATTTAGGAAAATATGTCAAATAATAAATTTATTGCATGCCTATAATTTTAAAACCAATGTTTTTAAAAAATTCTAAAGCTATGTTCACACCTATTAAATGTTTGACTCCTAACGTAAAGAATTGTTTGCTTTTGAAAAACGTTTGGCTAGAGCAAACATTATTTAAGGGTTTCGTAACTACATTATACATAAATGCAATTATCATCTTAGACATAAAGTTTAGCAAATAACAAGAAATTATTTAAAATAATGCTTTAGTTTTATCAATTTACTGGTCACGCTTTTGTTTGATTTTATCGTCAAATATTTGTTTGTCATATCTATGTATTTTGTTGGTTCCTTACCTTCGTGAATTGTTTTGTTTCTATTCTAATTAACTTTTTATTACAAAAACTAATTTGATATTTGTATTTTTATGTATTCGAATGAAAACCGGTTAACCGGTTATTGTACAAATGCTTAACCGAAAACCGGTTATTTTAAAATAGCAACTATTCGGAATATTCGAAAACCGGTTGTTGAAAAAAGTCGAATAATCGATCACCCTAGTACTGATTCACTATTGACACAGTCACCAGTACTAGTAACTTATTATACGCCTGACAATGTTATTTACTATAGACATTTAACATGTGCGTGTCATTGGAAATCTACTACTGACGTTGGTACTACTGACTGGGTAGTTCCTTTGGGAACATATGTAGACATTGGAACCAGAGAATCACTAGTACATTTTAGTAAATGTAGTCTACACTTTTGGTACGAATACGAAATCATAACAATATTTTTTTATTAGTTCTTCAACTTTTATAGGAATTGTACTTCTCAGTTGTTATTGATAAAAATTTTTGCGTATCAAAGCCAAATATAGTGGAAAAATAGTCGACAAAACTGGTGACTTGGAGACACTTGCACCCAGGTTTCCTTCAGGGTAGATATTCGCATTCATATAAAGGGTATTCAGTTCAGATTTTTTGAAGGTAAAATTGGATAAAAAATATAAATGGAACTTTTTATTACAACAAATACAAGGAAAATGTTTTACTCTAAAATTTGCAATTTAAACAACCTTTATACCCTTGCATACATTTCGGAGGAGCGCATGGAACATGTTGAAAATGTGAACTACGCGTTCACACATGAAACATCTAACATCTACTATCAATAAAAAATGTCACCATTTCTGAAAAAAAAACTTTTATTTTTTTTAAATACTTTTTTTCTACAAAAGTGCCTAAATTTTAAAAGATAACACCAAAATGTATTTAGAACACATTTTGTTTAATAATATAAAAAAAAATTAAGTAATACCATGTTCACACGGACAGCAATATTCGTGTTTCGCTCTCTTATTCCTGTTTCGCGCCCCAAACATGATTGAAACGACTTGTTTTCCCATACAAAATTTAGAGAGCGAAACAGGTCGTTTCATTTTGAAACAGGCTGCGAAACAGGAAAAATGTACTATCATCTCCAATTTTGATAACAGTTATCGTTAGCTTATCTGAACAAGATCTTTAAAAAAATATCAAAACAAAGCAAAAACAAAATAAAAATTGATTTTTAATAAAAATAAAGTGATAATTATAATAAATTAATATTAATTAGAGTATTAAATAATATATTTTTAAGTTTTATTTACGTTTTTATCTATTTAAAAAAAAAATCACACTAACAACACAAAAAAAATGTCAAAATGAAACAAGAATAAATCGTTTGAACAGCATGTTTGGCAATCTAGTTTCAGAGAGCGAAACCAGTGGTTTCTATGTCTGTGTTTATACGATTCATTCTTTACTGAAAAGATTGCTACTTTATTGGCGAGAGGGGAGAGGGAAAAAGAAACGAGTACACACATGTCTGTACTGTCAGTACGCTTTGCTTTTTCATTCGTTGCTTAATTTTGTTTTTGTTTTCAATATCAAAAAGCACACATTCATACGCACGACTATACAAAATAAAAAACATGTCTTCAACATGACATGAATCATTTGAACGCCAATTCTTGTTCAAAGAAGAAAAAGGAAGAATCTTTTCAGTAAAGAATGAACCGTCTAAACTCGAGACTATCGTCGTATGAACATAGCATAACATAAGGCTTGCAAAAAAGGGAAAACTTGAGAAATGGTAACGCTGTATTCAAAAAAATGCCATTTTGTCAGTGATGCCACAATAACACGGTGCTACAGTGTAAAAAAACTTGGAAAACGACCTAGCGTGGGTTATTGGTCTTGTTGAGTACATAAAAAATTGTGTCAAAAAAATTCAGAAACACCCTCAAATTCAGAAGTTATTTTAAAAAAACCGTTTTCAGTGATGTTCGTCAACTTATCGACCTGTAACTCAGTCAGTTCTTGTCCGATTTTAATTTTTTTAACGGATTTGGAAAGAAAACTAATTACGCTTTAAAATGACGTGCATTTGTTATACATTTGTAAGTTATAACAATTGTTTTTGTTAAGAATCTCTACAAAAACAAACGAAAATTATAAACTTTTTTGATTTTAGGTGCTTTTCATTGCTTATTTTAATATGAAAGCTTATAAAAATTTATATTAACGTATGAAGAAAATTTAGTTCTTAACAAAACATGGTTTTCATTTTTCAAATCGGATAAAAATTGTATAATTTATTCAACTTTTCATTAACACCTGTTTTTAGTATTTTCTCCCCCCGCGCAAAACATATGAATAAAAAAACAATTAACTATACAAGCAAATTTGTCAACTTAATAATTTGTTTGTTGTAAGTTTACAGTTACGTTTTTGGTATTAAATTATGTGTGGTTTACAGAACACGAATTGAAAATTTTGTTTTTGTTTTAAATGTAAGTTGAACGGACGAGTAAGGCGCTCGTGTTCTGTAAACCACATATTAATAAGTTATTGTTAATCTGTCTTTATTAAAAAAAAAGAACTGGAAGATAATACAGATGAATAGGGTTTATTATGCCATAGTTTTTTAAATCATTAAACAAGTTTAGAATGTTTTTATATGCAATTTTTAGTTACATATATATATTTGGATAAATACATAAACTAATCGAATTTATTACCAACACAATGGCAAAGTTTTAATACTACCTTTTGGTGAAGGATATTGTTTTTAGATAAGAGTAACAAAAGTGTTACTGACAAGTGAAGTGATATTAATATTTAAATTTTTTAAAACATGTAAGTTTGTAATTTTTGTAATCCTTTAACAAATTTTAAATTGTGTGTAATTTTTTTCTGCAGTGTGTGATAAGCGTAATAATTTTTGTTATGTTTGCGGTTTATTCGCTGACAAAAAACATCGCTTTGATCTGAAGAAAAATAAAGCATTGGTAAATGCCTTCAATACAGTTTTTAACTGCTCATACAGTTCTAGCAAATGTTATGAACCCGAAAGTATTTGTACAAGCTGTTCCAGTATGCTTAAGAAAACTAAGTCCGAAAAGTTTATAAGGCAGCCATTACCGTTATCTTTCCCAATGATTTGGCATCATCAAATATTCCATAAACCACAAGACTGTTATTTTTGCCAAACAAACATCACTGGTTATCAATATAAAAATCGTGATAGCATTCAGTATGCTAATGTGTTAACTGTTACTAAGACAGTATTAAGTGCAATTAACAAAGTGATGATGAATCTGAAAACGAGGAATGTGATATGGAATATTTACCAAAATCGGCTGAGCCACATTTTGTGACAAATGCATATTTTTGCGATCTTGTGCGAGATTTAAAACTTTAGTAACTTTTGCAAATATAAGCCGATTTTAACAAATGATATCTCGTTTTTTTCTACACAAAATTATCTTTAAAATACAGTACAAATAAAGATAGGTTTCCATAGAAAAAAATTAAAATAACTCTTGTTGAATTTTAAAAATTAGGGAAAAAAATAAAAAAAATTAGATAATTTTGAGAAAAACTCACCTAATTTTTTGGAATATATTTTTTATGAATACATTTCATAAAAGCTTAATTCTTTGCCTTTCCAAAACAGTTTAAAATTTTAAAATCGATCAAAAAATTTGTGAGTTAGAGGTACTAAAGTGCTACGACCTACCATAAAACAGTTTTTTGAAAATAACTCAAAATTTTGAGGGTGTTTCAAAATGTTTGAAAACGGTTTTTGTATGTCCTCACCTAGGCCTACAGCCCCCACTAGGTCGGGTTTCAAGTTCTGACAAAAAGTGTTTTTTTGTAGCAGTGTGTAATAATAGAATTTATTGCCACTTTTCCAGTGATTACACTAAAATAATCGGAAGATGTAGAATGAAATACAATGAGATAGGAACATTTTGTAAAGATGTTAAAAAATGTTGATTTTAGCCCTATTTTTTTCTTATGGAAAAATTTCAACATCTTCGTAAATTAATGTTAGATGTTAAATGTTGACAAGTGTGAAAAGCCTATTATGCTGGGTACACACTATGCAACACATTTACGCAATCTAGTGAATTAAATTCATTTTCATTCATTCCAGATTGCATCAACATCAAAACGCTTTGATATTGTGAGGTTGCATTGAAACAGATTGCATGTAGGTTGCACTGTGTGTACCCATCATTAGGTATTTCTAATGGGAAGATGTCAATATCTTCGCAAATTGATGGTAGATGCTGTCAAGTTTGAAAAAGCGATTACACTTTCAAACTATAAAAAAGACCGATAAATTCATAATGAGTGCAATTTTCCAATTTGACTTTTTTGCATTCAAAAAAATTTTGAACTGAATACCCTTATAATTTTATATTTACTCGTTTTTTTCAGAATCTTATATGGTCAATGATTTCGCTGCTGATGGCTCCTTACAGCACTATAAATTACACGAAGACGTTTACAATGCAGCTGTAGAGGATGCCATCAAGGCTGCCAAAAAATTGCGTGAATTGCAACAGAAACGTAATCCTGAAGGCAACGAAATATGGCCGTTAGTATTTTATCTATTTAAAAAAATATTTTACAAAATTTAAAATATTTTCATTTTCCCTGTTTTAGAGGAAAATATGTCGCTCCTGAATGTTGGGGTGCTCTACCCTCCAGTAATCCATTTGCTGTACATTTCCTCATGCTAATTGATGCCATACGCAAACAAGGTACCGACGAACAATTTGAAAAGTTCGGCAAAAGAGCTGAGAATTTCGAAATTTGTGGTACTTATGCTCAAACCGAATTGGGTCATGGTACTAATTTGCGTGGTTTACAGTCTCGAGCTGATTTTGATCGTGAAACAGATGAGTTTGTTTTGAATACTCCTACATTGACAGCTTATAAATGGTGGCCAGGAGGGTGTAAGTATTCAAATTTTATTGTTACATTTTTTTGGGTTTGTTTTCGAATATTATAAAATATTAAAAATTGAAGATATATTTCTTCTAAATCTTTGAAGAAGCTTCAAAGAACGCGTTGTTCCAACTTACTCCTAGCTGGTAAATTTTCATACCAGCCTGAATCCAGAGCAAGTTGAACAATTTCTAAGTCAAATATTCGCCTTTTGAGAAAGAGCATGGGTGTTTAGAGAATTTATAGTACCACACTTTAGCTATTCAGAACTAAAATAAATTGAGCGGCTGTAAATCGCATATTTTAATAACAATATATTCAAATTCCGTGGAGTGTAACTTGTGGGATTTGATCGGATCCGGTCTATATCTGTGTTATAATTTGGTTTGCTGTTGATGTCCGACTTCTATAATGGTCTGCCCGTTCTAGCCCAATAATTATTGTATTTTTTAATACACCTTGTTTTTTTTATTTGGTTCAATGAAAGAGTTTATCTGGTTCAATGGGAGAGATGAGCAGTGTAGAGGAATCAAAAGTAATGAAGAGTTTTATAAGCAAAATTTTAGAAGAGTGGCAGAACTGCAAGATAACGTATCTACAAATGTTGAACAACAAAATTGGGTTCGGCGTCATGCAAAAGATTTTCAGAATGCACTGCAAATACCCAAAGTTTTGATGCTTGTGAATAAAACATTTGTAGGTGCGAGCATAAAACAATTAAAAAAGAACGCTTCAGATGTGGTATCAAAAATTAAAAAGTCTATTACTGCTGTGGCCAACAACGATGTTGTTTCCCCTCAAGTATTATTATATGCGGAAAAAGTTCTATCCGCTCGAAGTTCAATTTACCGATACGTCTGCTGAAGTATTCTTAAAGCTTGGTCGATCATAAAGCAACAAGAATAATTGAATTGTTGAGATACAGACCAATTTCCGATCAATAAATCAATCAATAATCACCCCTATTGTACAAGTCGTCGACATTAATTTTAAATTGTTGTCACATGAAGTCGACGACAACATCACTTTGACGTTAATTTGGTATTCTATAAGAATGTTGTGTCGACTAGTTATCGTAAATTTGTCGAAAAAACCCTATTTTCCAATTGTTTTTTTATTGGTTTGGCTTTTCACTCCCTTTTTAACGCTATTTCTGCTATTTTCCGACATATTTTTTTTAACCGATTTAGCTTTTTAAAACAAAATGTAGAGTTTGTTTCCAATATTTGCCATGTTTTCGATAAGAAATATTTTTACTGCAAGTTTTCTGATTCTTTATAGCTTTAACGTTTATTAATAAATATAAGAAATAATCTTGCTGCTGTTAGCAAATTTTTGCGAATTTCCGTTAATTGAGAATTTTTCACCGAATTGTTGCCATTTTTTATAGTTTAAAGGACTTGTAATCAATTTTATGGCTTGTTTGCTGTTGTTTTTTTTTTATTTCCCGACATTTTGAGTTTTTCAAATCAATTTAAGGGTTTGTTTCCAAGTTTGCAAGCATCGCGAATTTTAGCCATGTAGCGATAGAAGCGATTTTTTCCTATAAGTTGTCTGATTCTTTACGGCTTTAACGATTTTTAATAAATATTAGACTTTGCTATCATGTCGCTGTTAGGAATTTTTGCGAATTTCCGCTAATTTTGCAATTTTTACCAAAGTTTTGCCATTCCTTATTGTTTTAGTGACTTTAAATCAATTTTATGGCTTTTTGATATATTAAATTTTTTTGCGAATTTTCGCTATTTTTGCAAACTTTTCCGAATTTTGGCTTTTTGATGCATATGTCTTAAATTTAAAATTTTTTCGCTATTTAAGCAAACTTTTCCGAATTTACGCGTTAAATTTACTAAAAAAATTTGTGTCCATAACTTCATTTTTAAATAACATTTTTTATTTTAAACGTATTCAAGGAATATGATTACGTTTCAAAGGTTTTCTTGGGATTCAAAAATTAATTAACAAGGTTTCGTTCAAATGTGCTAAATTCCCATTTCATACTATTGAGAAACTGAAATTTATTGTTGAAGGGATAAGCTATTCCTATGCGCATTTCACTGGTTTCATTTAAAATTTCTTTAACTTTCATTTAAGTCTTCGCAAAATTTCCTGTCGGCTAAAACAGGGACAATACTACTCGACGTCGACTTAAAAGCGCCTCAGAAAATATCAATTGACTGTCAATAGTAATCGATTATTGTCAATAACGACTCAGAAAATACCATTACTGTTCTGGTGCCGCCGACTTGTGTCGACGTCGACTTTCATTATAGGGGTGTTATGTAAAAGTTAATTATTTATATACACATTTTGAAATAGAAAACAAATGTTAGCTTTTCTTATTAGACAGTTGCGAGTTTAATGCCGCTAAATCAGGGCAAGCCGAATGATATAGGATGCAATATACAAATATTTTTTATTCACTAAAAATTATATATTCAGATTCGAATATGATTTTCGAAAATAAACAATTTTAAGATTCTAAAAAATTCTGTTTCTTCTGAATTTATTGAATCTGTGTAAAGTTAGTAACTTTCGTTATTTTATTTCGTAAAATTGGTTTGCATGACTTTTTTTTTTCTTTCGCAAAATATTAGATTTTTTTTCTTATATTTAAACCTTTACTTCACTGTTTGTTTAAATTTAGAAACTTTCAGGTAATGCTCTCAGATTTATGAATAATAGATATAAGAGTATTGGATTCCAACGATTTTAAGTAAGATTTTAGTGATTTCTTGTGACTTACTCTGCCAAACTTCGTCGTGGTGTAATATTTCATTAAGTATTATTTAACATTTAAACATTCATAAAAAATTAAAATGGATTTGAATTGTATTTTAAAAAATACTTGTATGAAAATTTTTTCCCTAAAACATATTTTTATTTTATTTTTTATGAATACGGCAGTTAGTGATTTTAATTAATTTTTAGATTTTATATGAAATTAGTAAATTTAATTAAATTTCTTTTACTATAGAAGATTTGCGGATTTTTTTTTTAATTAAAATTTTTGTGATTTTTTATGAGTATTTGATTTATTTTAACAAGTGTAGGCCTTGTGGTCGAAATTCGGCCATACTTTTTTTTTTTAATATGAAGAAAATGTTGTGGATCGATTTGGACACGGACCAACCTCCGGTTCATATGTTATGTTCCACGTGAGCGAAAATAAATATAACAAAAAAAGTTATAAAAGATCGAATTTAGTCAAATAAATGCTTCACAAACAAGTTAAATTAATTAATATTTATTCACTTATTGTTTTGGTTTAATTTTTTTTCAACTATTTTTATTTAACAATTTTTCCACAATTTTCAAGCTTATTGTTTGTTACTTATGTATGTTTGCAGTAAAAATATGTAAATATTCAGACAAGAACTGTCACTTTACGCTCTCAATTTGTGTTCCCATTTACTGTATATTGTGTAGGCAAACGCAATTTAGTAAAATGCAGTAAACTTCAGAAAAAAAATAGTGAAAACTTGTTTTCGAACGCAGCTAATATCTACACATTTGTTTAATCATAATAAATACTAAAAAAAATAATTTGTTTAAAAAACTTTGTAAAAATATCGAATAAATCTTTTTTAAAATGGAGAATTTTATAAAATGTCAACTACTTTTATCCAAACTTCTAGTGGGTCATTCCTCCAACTATTGCCTGGTAGTGGCCAAATTATACATAGACAATGAGCCTAAAGGTATGGCCATGTTTATGGTGCAGTTGCGTGATGAAGAGACCCATATGCCTTTGCCAGGCATTGATGTGGGTGATATAGGCAAGAAAATGGGTTTCTTCGGGGTCAATAATGGCTATTTGGGTTTGAAAAATGTTCGCATACCACGAACCAATATGCTTATGCGTAATGTACAAGTTCATCGAGATGGTACTTATGTTAAAAATCCGGTATCAGTATTGGCCTACTTCTCTATGGTTTTGGTAAGATGTACGATAGCTCAAAATAACGCCATTGTATTGTCAATGGCAGCTACTATAGCAACAAGATATTCAGCGGTTAGAAGGCAAAGTCCCATTAATGAAAAGTATGTTAACAAGTTTTGAAGTTCTAAAATGATTTGACTTACTGTAAGAACACTTTTAGTGAACCTGAACCCCAAATTATTGATCATGTTACGCAACAAATGAAATTATTCCCGGAAATTGCCTCAAGTATTGCTTATAAATTGGCTTCTGGACAATTGTGGTCTTTGTATAATCAAACTTCGGCCGATATTAATCTAGGTGAATATTCACGTCTGCCCGAAATGCATGCTTTAGCTTGTTCGATGAAAGTTTTGTGTTCCAGTGATTCTGCAAGTGGTGTAGAACGTTTACGTTTGGCCTGTGGTGGTCACGGTTATATGACTTCCTCAAATTTGGGAAATTTATATGTAACTGCTACAGCCGCCTGCACTTATGAAGGAGAAAATACGGTTCTTTTGTTACAAGTAGGCAGATTTTTAATAAAATCCTATCGCCAAGCTTTAGCTGGTGAACCTTTAGCACCCACGGTAGCGTATCTGCAAGATTCTTTAAATAAGCCTGATTTTGGCAAATGGACGGGATCGTGGCAAAATATTGTTCAAGCTTTACAATACACAGCAGCCAAGTAAGTTGGTTCAAAAGCATTTAACAAAAAACTATTTAACTTCTAAAAACTTTCTAGTAAAACTCGCATAGCCTTTGAAAATTTAACAGAACGTTTGAAATCGGGTCAATCGGAAGGAGAGGCAGCCAATAATACCGGTATTGAATATACCCAAGCAGCAGAGGTAAATTTATTTTAATTCCGACATTTAAAGAAACGATTTTCTTCTATACAATTTGTTTTACACTTCATTTGTATGTAAATAGTTGCATGGCCGATCTTTTATTATCGCCAACTTTTTGAAAGAAGTCACCGGAACCAAAGCAGAAAAATCTGCTTTAAAGAAAGTTTTGGAACAACTGTTGGAATTGTATTTGGTGCATATTGCATTGAAGCATATGAACGACATACTGAGAGTAAGTCTTTCAAAAATGTTTTATGTTTTACATTTCTTATCTCTCTTTCTCTCTCTCGCTCTCTTTCTTTTCATCAGTTCATTAATCTTACCGATGCCGATTTACGAGCTTTGCAAGTACGTTTGGAATTGGCTCTGAAGGCTTTAAGACCTAATGCTGTGGCCATATGTGATGGTTTCGACTATCACGACAACAGCTTGAAATCCACTTTGGGTTGCTATGACGGCAATGTTTATGAACGCATCTTTGAGTCTGCCAAAAAAAGTCCCCTGAATAAGGAGCCAGTGCCAAAATCGTTTTATACACATTTAAAACCTTTTTTGAAATCTAAAATCTAAAGAAGTGTTTTGTTAATTTAAATTGTAAATTTTGTAAAAATTTTAGTAGTTATACTTATTAATAAAAAAAAGTATGCCTTGATTTTTAAATTATTAAAAAAAATGTTTTAGTTGGGCCCGTCCGCTTTGCTGGCCCCAGCCATAATTTCGAACGTTTGTCACAGCGTCTTGTGCATATGCGTTCATGTGCCGTGGACTGTCGCTATAAGTAGCTAGTAGAATTGTTATGCGGCCAACATCATTTGTATTAATTGCCATCTTTATTAATTGCATCACGTAGTAGATGAATAAATTCCTCCAATCGTTATTGTCGTTGGTTAACCCTGCTGTTAGGTTAAGCCCATTTGGTCTATTTTTTGAATTATTTGCTTTGTTATTTCAGTTTTTTTACCTCACGTGGTATTTTTATAAAAAAATTCAAGGTTCTGACTCAAAACAGGACTGAGAAAAATATAAATTTACGAATCTTAGGTTAAGGGGCCAATTGGCCCATAGTTTATTTTCTTCGGTTTTCTTTGATTTTTTTACATTTATTTTAAAAAAATAAGTATTAGTTTAAATTATAATAATTGTAATTGCATGATAAGCAATATGTTTTTCGGTTAGTTTCGCAAATAAACTTGCTGCAAATGGAGCATTTTATGTCAGACTTAGACTTATAGCAACTATAAATGCCACGCTTTCGAGCGCCTGAGTTAGAAGTATTATTATTCCAAGAGGGCACTTGTCGTCCTCCAAAGAAATTAAAAAACTCCGTCACAAATTCGTTAAATATTGAGTAATTTATTCTCTAGAAATATACGTACATATGTAGATAATTTCAGAAAAATACTTATAATTAATTTGAGACAGTTCTTAAATTTGTTGGACATCTACACTCTTAGGCGATAAAAAACTGATTGATACCAACTAGGGTGTTCAGTCGACTAAATCTTTTTCGATTAATCGAAAAATTTTAGACGAATAATTGTTCGAATAATTTAAAATTGCTAAATTCGATTAAAGGATTAATCGGAGAATCTATACCGATTAATCGAAAGATAATAATATATAGTATTTCTGTTAAATAGATATACATTTTTTAAGGTTTCAAGTCGAATATACAAACAAAATGTCATGTTTAGTGAGTAATTTAGTTTAAATTTTTGTTAAATTTTTTCAACGCAATTTAAAATTCATTGAATGAGATTGTTTCAAAATATTGAACGAAAGATAAATCTAATACTGCTAAATGTAACAGATGTCCAAAAATGTATTAACGTAAATGTTATTCATCAACTCCACTAATTAACCACTTACACAGTGACTATAAAATATCACTTAAAGAGGATCGAGCCCTAACCGCGAAAATAACTTAAGCGACATAATTTTCAATTTTCGTTAGCCGCTGACAATTCTTTGGCTAAACATCGGCTTCAGCCTTACCACATTCTTTTTTGTTTGACTATCCTTAAAAAGTGCAACTTTAATAATGTCTGCCTTCCAATACAGTCAGCTCTTGTTTATAAAGCACCAAAATTTCATCAAAATGTTTAAAATAACGACATATGTATACGAAAATGTGTTAAGAGCAGTGAATTAGATTACGAAAAATGTGTTGTTATAATATAAACATATACAAATATGTAAACACAAATGCTCATTAAATTTTTATATGTTCTTTCGGCTAACAGCCGGCTTCCAGCCGTCACCGAGTATTTTTTGCGTCATCCGCCGCCACCGATAAAATCCCACGGGGCAGGGGTCTGACTTCGATTGATTCTCTAGAGGAAATTATATTCAACAAATTCAATGTTATATATTATAGACTCTTTTAAAATTTAAGTGCCCTTAAATTAAGCAACAATTTGGAGCTACATTGACAAGTTTTATTAAATAAATAATGTTTATTTACTCAAGTACTAATTTGTTCTGAAATTATCGAAAAAAAATCTCGTCATTTATAAAATTTCTACATTTTGAATTTTAGAAGTAAACACCACTGACAAAATCGTTTTAAAATGAAAATAAGTAATTTTTTTTAATGTGGAGATGCGAATATTTTTATACCCCCCACCACAATTAGTTGTGCAAAGGGTATACTTAGTTTGTCATTCCGTGTTAAACTTTTTTACTATTCATTTCAGACCCCATAAAGTGTATGCATATATTCTGGCTCCTTGAGTTATTCTAAGTCGATTTAGCCATGTCCGTCTGTCTGTCCGTCTGTTGAAAAAACACTTACTTTCGAAAAACTCAAAAGAATTAAACAAACTTGGTGTAAATTGCTTATAGCTATCCTAAACAGTTTGGGATTGAAATCCAGCAAAATCGGTTCAGTAGGATCAGAGCTATGAATCAAAATGTGGAACCACCAACTTAAGAATTTGATAATTTTGTTACAAAAACCAACATAAATGGTGGACCAATGCACGGAATGATATAAGATTTTGCAAAAATTCTTTTTATTCGACTGGAAAATTTCGTGAAGATCCGTCCATAATTTACCCTAGGCCCGATATAAACCCTACTCCCGAAAAACTGTTTAGAAGGCCTAAAACCGTAACAAATAATGCTATCATTACAAAATTTGGTACGTCACAGTTTTATAGGACTAGAAATGACACTGTGAAATTTCGGTCCATAATTTACCCTAGGCCCCATATAAACCCTACTACCGGAAAAGAGTTTAGTACGCCTAAAACCGTAATAAATAATGCTATCATAATAAAATTTGGTACGTCGCAGTTTAATAAGACTAGAAATGACTTTCGTGAAGATCGGTCCATGATATACCCTATGCCCCATATAAATCGTCCTACCGGAATACCGTTTAGTACGCCTAAAACCGTAATAAATATTAGAAACGGCCATGTTTTGAAATCAAAATCAAATAAAGTTTTAATCGATTTAATTAATTTTTTTTTAAAATGAGCGTAGTATTCCTGAATATAAGAATAGTAAAGATAGGATGTACTTAAAGTAGGAAGTGCATAATATCACACGTAATCGATTTCAGAACATAACTGTACACAACTGTAGTTTTAGTGTTTGAAAAAACTTGAATATATGCATATAAGTAAAATGTTCCAAATTTACATTATCTACTTTAATATACGGAAATACACATAGGATTATTAAAGATTTTTTAAAAATATATTGATATATTTTCAATAATTTTAAAATTTATGAAATTTACTGTAAGAAAATGGCTGTGAATTTAAGAAATTAAACTTTTTATAACTTGTCGGTATGTATATTTATTAAATGTGTTTTAGATAAGTATTTGGCAATATTTTTAAAAAGGGTAATCACGATGGTCTTTGTACAAATTTGCAATTCGTAAATTTGCAGTGCATATTATGATTGATCGTGAACATACCACTTTAATTTTTTGTGCAAATGTGTTATTTTTCTAAAAATTTATTCTGGCAACACAAAAAACTTCTGACAGCACTGTTAAAATCTGCATTTGTTTATAATTATACACAAGCATATTAAAATAAATTTTTTCTTTTTAAATTTAATTCTCTATTTTATGTTAAAATCCACGAAAATATTGAATTTTAAGTTTTCTTAAAACCAATGTGGCGCTTAATATGTCAAATGTTATTGTTATTGTTATTGTTATTGCACTACTAATTTTGCTCATGGTTTTTTTTTAGTTCAAACGAAGTAAAAAAGAGCAAATTGCAAATACGTAGATTTTGTTGTTGTGTTGTGTAAATGTGTGTATTTTCAATCGCATTTGCATCGTTTGCACTGCCCATTGTGGATTCCCTTAATATATAAAAAAAACATATGACTATCAGTCATATAAAGTTTTCCCATTTAATCTACGTTCCGTAATGCGAGTTTGATTATATTCGCTTTAATATACAATGATTCACAAACAGTTTCAAATATGTAGAACAATTTTTTTAACAGTAATAATTACAATTATAAATTAATATAAAAATTTACGATCTAGAGAAAAAAAGTTATACATATGTAAATAAGAAAATATTAACAAAAAAATGCATGTCGCATATCGCCAACCGTTTCCAATTTCGTCAAAAGAATCGCCATATCGCCAAACGTAAATTTACGGAAAGAATTGTTTCATTTTTTGTTATTTATAACTGCAGTAAAAAGAAAAATTAAATTATTAACTTTCAATTAGGGATGCCAATCCCGAAATCCCGGGATTATTCTAAAAAACAACTATACAGTGTAGGAATGGGCATAATATCATAATATCGATATTTAAAAACAACTAAAATATGAAAAAAACGTGCAAATTCGCTAACCTAATATCTCCGAAACTAAAACTTACACGCCAAATTAAAAACTTATCGTTTGTTAAAAAAATAAACGGACAGGTGTCTGGTACTTTTTTGAAATTCGGCAATTTTGGAGAGTAAACGGTTAAAACCTGTATTTTGGAATTTTTTTGTCACCCCATCTGTCTTTACTAACTAATTACCCGTCTCCACTATCCATCAACTTGGGAAGAACCGTATGTCGCACATGAATTTTACTCGTGTAGACTGTGCATGTTCATGTTTCGTCCATGTGCTGCCATCGTTGCCTAAACATTCGTCTTAACATCCATGTGCGCCATGATGGCCATACAATGTATTTTCTGTATACAACCAAACGCCACAATAAAAATTGTGGTCAATCAGAACTTGAACGTTAACACGTATTCGAAACATAGATGAACGTGAACCAATTAATACCGTTGCTCTGTCGGCGCTATGATCATGTCATGTTCAAATCAAAAGCGCATAAAGACGTGGGGTATCTTATTAAAAATATACAAATATAAATTTAGTACTTATTCGAAATTGGCACGTTTAAGTAGTGAAAAGCGTACATATTTTATGTACTTTCGTGCCGAAATTATCTTGAAGTCCGGCTATGGGGATAAGCTTAAGATAGCGAAGCCGGTGTTTTTTTTATACCATAGAGGAAAAATCTTTGTGCCCAGCCGAAGGACGGTTATGCAGACAAGATTTAGTAAGCGATTCGAAATTTAAAATTCTTGATTTTCAAATTCGGAATTTTTAAATTCTGGATTTTCAAAATCGGGTTTTCAATGAATAATAAATAATATATCAATTATTGAAAATAAAAATTGTTTTAATAGATATTAAATGAACATGTAGCAATAGCCTAATTTCCACAACATTTAACCCAAGGCGAATTGAAGGTGGCATGTCATAACGTCCAGTGTCATAGTGTCCATGGATACTATGACACTCCAAAAAGTGTCATAACGGACACTTTGTGTGACACTTTGCAAATGGACATTATGACACTTTAAAAAGTGCCATAAGGTCCGTAATTACTAAAGAGGTTAAATACAAAAACAGATCTACAAACACGCTGAGAAAAACATGTTTTATTATGGTCGCAATATTTGGTTGTCGGTTACAATGATTTGGTTAAATTAAAAATATTATGGTTAAATTTTTTTAAAAAATGGTTTTGTTGCTTTTTCTCTGGGTGTATATATTAAATATATGTATAACGAAAACACTTTTGGGCTCAAGGATTTTCTCCTCTATGGTATAACAAACACCGGCTTCGCTAACTAAAGCTTATCTGCGCAGCCGGCCTTCGGCCGGTCGCAAGGATTTTCTCCTCTATGGTATAACAAACACCGGCTTCGCTAGCTAAAGCTTCTCAGTATAGTCGGCCTTTGGCCGGGCGCAAGGATTTTCTCTTCTATGGTATAACAAAGAGCCGAAGGCCGGCTAAGATCCCAAATTTGTTCAGATTCTCACTTGCAAGAATTTTTGGCATTATACTTACTTATTTTGAAGACTACAAAGAATTAAAACTCCACACATTGATAATATAACACATATTTTATTTTGAAACATAAACAGTTTTTAATTATTCAGTTTTAATTTGAAATTAAATATTCACTTAAGAAAGCAAAATAAATTTAGGGACATCATATTTACATTAGTAAAAAGTTCATTATAATGGAACTACGTAATTAAAATTTTATATACCGAATTTTTGGGTTTCAGTTAAGTTGTGGACATTATGACTCTTTGAAAAGTGTCATAACGTCCGTGGATGTTATGTCACTTTTCTGATGCACATTATGACACTTATAAAAGTGTCAAAGTCCATGGACACTATGACACTGGACGTTATGACATGCCACCGAATTGAATACAGGCGGCGACAGAAAGCTTACTGGCTTCGACAGATCAAACCAATTTGTTTTTGTTTTACAATGTTTTGTTAGAAATTGTTGATATTTCGATGCTTTAACGCTAACAACGCAATGCAAAAAACCTTTGTTATTTCTGTTGTTTTTGAATTGTTGTAATATTGCCGCTTCCTGTAGCAAATTCGCCTTAACAACCTAACCTAAACAAAAGTTTATTTACAGGCATCAGTTACAAATAGCTAAAAGAAATTTACCTCCAAATATTTGTAAATAAATAAAATTTCCCTTGAAATTTCTTCCCTTTTAAAAAAAAATTATGGAAAAAAGCAAAATTACGATGGGAAAAACTGTTTATATTTAATTTACGTTAGGCGTGATATAAAAAGTACAATTTGTTATTGATGTGGGCACAAAATCATAAGAGCCATTTTCCATCACTGTTTTAGGGGCAAACAAATTAATATCTCTTCAAAGCTCTCATATAAAAGCTTTTTTTTTACTAATAAGCAGTGTGACCAGATTTTAAAATAATTATATAGAGCAAAATCATGTTAAAAATATAGCTGATAAGATAGTCCTCTAATACTTAGAGTTTATTTAATAAGCCAAGTTATATTTTATAAACATAAGTTTGGATGCTTTATCAGTCTTCAAAGTAGTGCGTAAAGAATAAGAAATAAAATTAGCTTAAATTAGCTTTTTGAAGCTTGGTTACATGTATGTATTTGCATATTTTTTTTTGTTACAATTTATATTTCTGAAAACTTTCGATATGTTGATATTGTGCACTGAACGTCTATTTTTTTTAATAGTTTATATGTACATTAATTTATTCTGATAAACTGTTTTATTTATTTTAAAATATAAATTAATTACACAAAACTCGAATTAAAAAAAAATCTAGATGCATTTTTGAAAAAAGCTGGAAAAAAACTTAAAGCTAAATAAAATATTTCAAGCTAAACGTGAAAAAATAAAGCTAAATTTATCTCGAAAAAAGCAAATATGGTCACACTGCTAATAAGTTTAAATTAGTCAAATATTTGTGTTTGTGGGATGAGGTGGTTATCGGTAGAAGTTAAAGAAAATATACAAAAAAGATTAGCTAAAAAATATTTTAAAAATATTGTAATAAAAATAAAAATTTTTAAAATCTGAAAAAAATGTCCTCAGATTTATCTATTGTTCCTAAAACTGTAAATCCTGATATTGCCAAAGAACGTCAAAATGCATCATTCAGTAGCGAAGAAATCGCTCAATGGTTGTATGGCGGTGACGATAAATTAAAAACAAAACGTGAAATCGGTAAATATGTAAATTTATGAAAATAATAAAAAAAATTTATGTGAATAATGAATTTAAACTTGAAAGTTCAAAGTTTATTTTAATCAAACAATTTGTGAAAACTGAATCGATAAGATAAACAAATAACAATATATAATTTTTTACTTTGTTTGTACAACAAACTTTTTTATGATCAATAATATAATAAACAAACAGGGCAAGTTTTTCAAGCTTTTTACGATCTAAAGGGAAACCTCTGTTAAAATTTTTTGTCTCACACAGCAATTATTGCTAGAATTTTTCTTGTTTTAATAAAAGGTGCTAACGAAACGATTAGCTGTCAAACGAACTGTTATACTGCTCTCATTTTTTGACGTTTATAATCAGTAAATTAGGCAAATTTTCATAAAAAGACTCACGCTTAAAGAAAGTTAACAAATTTTTTTTGTCAATTAGTCATCGCTTCGCGTAACTTATAGACGACTTGGTGGTTATTATGGCGAACACAATCGTCTATGTTGACTTAACGGGTGTTTTAAAAAAAATTTTATCAACAAAATTTATAATTTTATCATCTAAAAATTTACCATTAAAAAATTTTGTTTATCAAACTTAAAAAAGTTTTCATCATTGCAACAAATTTTTGAGTTATGTTGATCGAAAAAGCAAAAAAAAAAAAAATTAAATATTAAAAATGTACTTGATATTTTAAGAATTTAAAAAATCTGTCTGATTTTTTCTACGATACATTTTTAGAGAAGGAAAACCCCACATGTGGGGATTCTCCCTATTTCTGGCAACACTACTTACAACTAACATTAACCCTGGAAACAAAATATTAAGATAGAAAGATATCGCTCCTTTATTGTGTAGTAATTTTAAATTTTCTTCCTTTTATAGTCTTTGAAAAATTTTCACAGAAAAAAATTTAAAATTATATTGTACGTATGTATGTAAATTTTTTGTGTAACAAATACACAATCAGTGTTCGAAAATTAACACTATCTTTCGTTTTCGTTCGAGTGACATCGTGAAATAGGCAGTAAATATCGCTCCTCATTAATGTTCGTTCGTTGTTGTTGTGCGTAGCTTCCTTTTGGCTGGTACAAAAAACCAAACTTTTTTTTACAAAAACGAAATACACAAACGAAAATAAAAGCCAGCAAAATGATTTTAAACAAACAAAACATAAACACAATCAATGTTCAAAATAAACACTAACTGATTATTTTACGATGTCACTCGAACGCTTTCGTTTCGTAAATATTGCTCCTTAGTGTTCGGTTCGGTAGATTTGTGGAAAACACAAACGCCAATAGTGTTTGTGTAGTAAACTATTAAAAAAAAATAACGAAAAAAAAAAATTTATTTAAAAAAAAAAAAAAAAATACTGTTTTTATCCAACTCATTAATGTTCGTCCCATTTGGCTGGTAAAAAACCAAAAATTCTTTACAAAAACAAAATACATATAAGAAAAAAAAAAAACAAAAAGCTAGCAAAATAATTGTATACAAACAAAACATATACACACACAAGTTGTTTGTCGTGCGTACATTGCTAAAATTTTTTGTATGTTCATTTTTTTATCAATGTAAAAAAATAAACATTATAGAACATTAAAATATAATGGTTGTCTACGGTATTACAACAATTGTTCAGTTTTTTTTTAACGAAGAACAAAACACTATACTATACATATAATGTTCGACTCTTTTTTGAAAATAGTAACGAACGGTATTAAGGGTTGTTTGTGTTCGTCTACATAATATCTAAAAAAATAGATATCGTTCCTGGGTGTGTGAGCCGAACGTTAAATAAATTTCTGTCTATTTTCGAACACTGCTTTTAACCAGATAGACTCATTACCATTGCGATAAAACCCCACTTGTCAAAATTGGGTTTTATGTCTGTCCCTTATGAGTCTACATTGATAATGTTCCTCGAAAAAGGGCGTAATCTTAATTTAATCTCTAATTTTAAAGCTATAAGGGAAAGAACTAAGCAAAATGCAAGCAATCTCGTGTCACAATGTTTGTGTTTAAATTCCTACAAAACGGCTCAACAGATTTCATACCGCTAGGTCATTAGGGTGTCCCTATCCAGAAAATTTTTTTCCACTCCTTTGGTAAACAGTTTTTTTGCATTTTTTATTTGGCATAAAAAAAAACACCAATTGGTAGATATCGGCGATGGAAAAGTAGCTGTTTATGAAAATACTGGATACATAAAATTCCCCACTAATTTCTGCACAATTGTTGGTTTCCATTCACCGCATAATTTCTGATGTAAGCACACAATACAAAAAACATGCGTGGCTAGGAGAAATCGACATTTTGGCAGCAAAAATCTTGGACGTCAACGATTTAAACTTCAAGATACAGTAGTCGTTGTCAGGCAACATCGTATCATAAAAATCGATCGATTCAGTTTGTGATACCAAAGAATCTGTCGAACACACACAAAGTCAAGGCGAATTCATACAAGGTGGTGTTATTTTGAAAATGTTTAAAACACTGCAAAATATTTTAACGTTGTGTCAAAAATAATACAACACTTTAGTAAACAATTTAAACAAATATTTTATTTTCTTTTTAATTTAAAATTGTTTGTTTTAAAATGAAATAATTTAAAAAAATTTTAAATTTCAAATTTTAAACGCAAATTATAAAATTTAGTAAATATTCCCCAGAACCACATGAACGGTATATCATTTTGACATAATGTTAGTAATCAGCTGTTGCTTACGTAGCAAGATAAGGTCACCTGGTGTAAATTCGCCTTGCACAAAGTCAAACTTTTGATGTAAAACAGTGATGGAAAATTGAAAAATCGAGATGGTAGCAAGCAAAATAGTACTTTTTTTTAATATTTTGATCCTTTTTATAAACATGTTTTTTGAAAAACAAACTTAAAAATTAAACCAAAAATACATAAAATTAAAAAACTAATTCATTTTAATAAAAAAATATATAATATTTTGGTTAAGAAACTAAAAATTATTTCATTTTTGATATAAACATTTATGTGAATACTTATGTATGTATTTACGTACATATATGTATATGTAATTGCTAATGATTGAATATAAGGTACACACATTTCGATATCTAAGGGTATTAGGCACTTTGTTTAATTAACTTAGAGATCATTAGTAATATTATAATGTAACAACAAGAATCATTTGATGTTAAAAATTCTTTAGTTTTAATTAAATTTGAAAGATTTTGTAGTTGCAAACGATTTCTTTTTTCGTTTCTGTATAATTTTGAATTTAAAACGTGCGCTCAACTGCAGACATAGTTATTGACAATATTCCGATAGAGTCAATTCATAAATCAGGTAAAAAAAAAGATTAAACTTTTCGTTGTGTTTAACCCACCGGCTTACGCATGTTTTGATTTTCTATACACATTGAACAAAGTTCTGGCCAGACTCATGTGTACCACGAAGGGTTAAAAAGTAAATTTGAACTCTTGCTTCTCATTTGGTTTATATATTTAGTTAAATATGTAATTAAGATTTCTAAAGTAAAAACCATATCGGGCATGATGTTGGTGTGTTATCATTCTGTAAGGTGTAATACGGGTAAGTAAATCAATCATAATAAATTTTTCTTTCTAATTTTTTTTTAAGCACGAATTCCGGATAAAATCAACTTTATAATATTTGAATCAAGCGCATTTTGAGATTTATTAGTTTTACTCAAATTGATCTCATTTTCGGATTATTTTAAGTACGAAATCGGGATTGAATATGAATAATTTAAGTATTTTGCGATTAAAAATCCGTACTTGAATTAATCTTTCTGTACTTGATTCAAGAAAATTCCTACTCACCGTACTATTAATCCCGCTTCCGATTGATTTGAGTACGGGTGGACTGATCTTTCTTTTGAGTGTATGGCGTATTTCTGTGGTTGTTATTATTCGATATAATCTATTGATCTGTGTAAAAATTTAAAATTTTAATATAAAAATTTTAAAAAATTATTTTCGCTAAACAACTTACAAAACAAAATAACGATTTTCAATACGGGATTTTTGTATGTGTCTGTTATGTACTGTGCTTTTTGGTGCATATAAAAACTGGCCCTGTAATTAACAAATGTAAATCTTTACTTCTAAATGCGTTTTCAAATACTCGGAATTTTATGATTTTTGTTTCGTAGTTAAAAACCACCAGTTATTGTTAAAAATTGGTATGAAAATTGTTGTAAACGACGTACATGCACAAATATGACAAACTTTTAATGTGTTTAACATTGTCATTGTCGAAAAATTAGCTGATATAAAAATTTCAAAAAATCACTACGACTTCGACAACGATGCTTGTGCTTGCAATTAGACTGATTAAACTTTGTTTTTTGTCTGAATCAGGCTTGCCAGAAGAATTCAAATTAAAAGTGCTAAATCGACAAAATAAAATCGCTAAATTGTTCTACAATGAAAAACAAAAGTGCTAGTTTTGTAACATTAATTTTTATGAATATAATAAGAGATTTACATTTGAATTTTTTTTAAATATTCATTTTGTTTAATATAAACACTCATTAAATAGTGTAACATTATAATATATTTTATGAAGATTTCTTTTCTGAGAAATATGTTGCATTAGCATGTAACATCCCTACAAATAATATTGGACCACCTGATCCATTTTGATAAAATGGACTACTCCATGGACTGGTCCGATGTCATGCAAGCATGGACCATGTCATTGTTAAAAAGTGTTTGTAGTGAGACGACATGTCTTCGTTTTTTAACGACTTGTTTTCGTTTTTAAACGATGGTTAGTTTTAAAACTACTCCGTTGTAGTCCAAAGATGGGTTATATGGTCCTGCCCTAGGACATCGTAATGTTAAATAGACCATGTTTTTCCCATACGTTTGGGTTACTTTTGGACTAGTCCTAGTCCCTTGTGGACTACTCTTTACACGCGTGTTTGGACTGGTCCTATTATTTGCAGGGATGCAACATGTGCTACAGTTTTGTGTTCTTTTGTACAACAATTACAACTGTGGGAAAAATTGTCAAGTTCTTTGGTGAATAAGTTGATGAAAAATATGCAAAACATGTTGGATATTTTACCCTTATTTTTATTTTAGGTGTTCATACTGCCCTGTTATACAACTTTGGTACTTTATTTGTTTGTTTTATTAATTTGGCTTAAATCTAGTTTACCGACGCAGCTTCAAATAAAAAGAAAAGTACCTAGGGTGATAGAATATTTAGAAATAAGAAGAAAAAAAATTGGTGCAAACTCTTAGTTTTCGAGTTATGGACGTTTTTTGTTTTTTTTTGTTTTTGTTGGATTTTTTTTGTGGAAGAAATATTCTTAGTATATATGGGCATTTCCAGCGAAAAGTCTACTTTTTGTAACGTAACGCCAGAAGTATTTTAAATTGTTTCTCGAAAAATTTTATATGTATAGTTTACTTTTTTATATTTTGGTGTAAAGCGCAACAAGCTCTACATTAAGTAACAAAAGGGATAACGACTGAACAACATGCACTGAAAGAATTTTCTTCACGGATCCAATGGATTTTGACATTAATCCAATGAAAAATTACATTAAAATTCAACCTATGTAACGTTTCATTGGATTAATGAAGATTATTCATTAGCCCCCAGTTAACGAAATGTTTCAAAATATCGATGAAAATGTTGCATTAACTTAATGTAAGAAACTTCAATAAAACTGTGACGTTTTGTCATCAAATTTATGAAACATTTCATTAACATAATGATGAAGTGTCAAATATTTTATGAAACATTTCATTATTTTAATGAAAAGATTTTTGAATTTCAATGAAATGTTTAATTTGTGTAATGACATTATTCATTAAATTAATTACTAAATTTCGTAATTTTTATGACCGTCTTTCATTAGCTTAACAATTAAGTTTCTTTACTTCTATGAATATGATTCATTATTTAAATGAAAATTACTTTTGTTTTATTCCATATTGTTCCCAATTGTGAAGAAATAAAAAAATATTTTGATTATATTCAAATAAATCATTTTATTGATATAAATATGTTTAGAAATCACATAACTTTAAAAATATTTTATTTCAATTAAAAAAAAAGTATAAATTAACTGCCTGTTTTTCAAACTAAAATAAAATTTATACTGTAAACAAAATGTGTAAATGAAATACATTCACAACGAATATTTCTTATTTCATATACAAAAACAAAGTGTATTTTAAAAAATTTGAGTTTTTTATATAAATATGAGTTGGGAACTCACATAACTTAATTAATATTTCATTACAATTTCAAAAAGTGTAAATTATTACATTACACGTTTCTTTATATTTAATTACAAGTAAAAAGGACAATTGTATTCAAAAACAAAATTAATTTTCAATGTCTTTTAATTCGTTTAAAAGAATGCTTATTTTAGAATTTTTTTTGGAATTTTTATCTAAAGAATATAAGTACACTTCTATAAAAGACCACACTAAATTGCAAGCTTTTGGATATTCCAAATTAAATAAATGAAACATTTTAAAGCAGAGATCCAAAGATCTAAGAAAACTTGGAAACGGTAAGAATGTACAATCTAGATAAACAAAGAAATGCTGAATTTTCTCCAAGTCTCCAATTGCTAATACAAACGGTTGTATACTGTCGCCTCTTTTTTTAAGAAATTCTATATGATCCTGCAGTTCTTGCATTGTGTTTCCAATAAAAATAAATGACTCTTGTGAGTCTTTTGTGGAAAAACGAGACATTTCTCTTGTACCTAAAAAGATTTTTCGAGCGACCTTTCCAGTTGGGGGAAGAAAATAGTGTAATAATAATAACACTTTTAGTGCAAACTTGTCTGGATCTAAAAAGGAATTTAAAAATATTTATAATTGTCTTTGAAAAAGTATACATTTTAAAATGGTTTACCTTCTTTGGAATCATCTTTTTTTATAGTTTCGAAGAATTTATTTAAATTACAGCTTTTGCCATTTTTTAGCTTAGACAGCCCATCGTGCAATTTAATAATTTTGTTGGCACCCCAACTTAAAATTGAGTCGTGACAAGTATGAAGAGTTGCGAAATCGTTGTCAATCTGTAAAATAATGGAGATTATTAAAAAAGCGACTTAAAAAATGGTAGAGGTGTACTTACTAATTTAAATCCGTTCGGATTTTTATATTGCGGCCAAATTTTAAAAATGTCACCAAGAGTTTTACACTCTTCAAAAATTTGTTGCAGTCTATAGTTACTACATGCGCACCACGTCGACACAAACTCATCAGCAGACAGATTATCGTAAAAAAGGCTTTGGGCAATAATTTGTGCGCCTTCTTCTGGACCTTTGAAGTTGAATAGAGAAACTTGGCAATAATTGGGGTGTTCACGGAAGGCTGACGTATGTTTATTTTTTACATGTCTTTGAAATGTGGAGGAGTTTTTATAACTCACCCCACAACAACGATATGAATCGCAAACTTTAAGAAAATGAATTTTTTTAAGATGCCGAAAATATGTTTTATTTGTATTAAAAAGCTTGTTGCATTTAAAACAATTCATTTTCTTATAATATTAAAAACAAACAAACAAATATTTAAAACAATACCTCTTAAAAACACAGTTTTATATTTTTTTTATAATTGTTACACTTTTAATTTTTATTTCACAACCGATATGTATTTATAAGAAGAGTTTCACGCTAAATCACTTTGTAAAATGAATTTACATTTTATGTATTACTTCTTCCAACCTGTTTGTTTAATTTTAGAAGAGCGTAGCAAAGAAAAGAGTTTTTTACAAGAACAAAAGCATTGTTTTTTGCATGCAATCGTTTTTTAAAGAGCGCAACTTTTGACTTTAACAACAACAGTAACGTTGTTGTATACACATACACATGTACATATCATAATTGAAACATAGAAACAAGAAATTTCTGGATTGTTTTGTACGTTATAAAAACTAACAAGGTTTTTGCAAAAACAAAACCATTGTTTTTTTATACAATCATAATCTTTTGTACCATGCCATCATTTTTGTGAGAGCAAAAATTTATTTTTATTGTATGTACCTATGTATGTGTATTATAATTTAAGCATAGAAACAAGACGTTACTTTATTGTACATAATTTTATCTGTTGGTAACTGCACAATAAGAACAAACCATTAATCTAATGTAAATTTTACATTAATATTATTAAAATGGCATAATATGGTGAAAAAAATCATTTTATTTCTTTTATTTAAATATTTTTATTATTGCATTTAATAAGATTTACAAAAAAACGAATAAAATATTGCTTGTTAAATTTAAACTTTAATAACATTTAGTTAAAATAGCTATTTCGTTAACGTAATGAATTTTTTCATTGAATTTATAAAACATTAAACCTCACTAACTTTTTACAAAAATTGAATTGTAAATACGTTTTTACAACAATTTTAAGAGGAAAATATTTTTAAGTTAAAAATATTTTGCAATTAGAAAACTTCTTTTACTTTCATTGATTCATTGTAATTTTTCATCAAAAATATAATATTACAAAAAATTCAATTTCTTCATTAGTTAAACAATATTCGAATATTTTTATTTCTTGTTTATTTAAATTTTACAAAAATCTATTGTAATAGTGTCTAACAATTAGCTGGACTTGTTTGTTTAAGAAATTTCAAGTTGTCATTAATCCAATGAACATTTTTTACGAAATTACGAAACTCAACTTCATAGTGTTAATGAAATTGCTTCATAAAATTTGTAAATTTTCATTCCCGTAATGAAATATTTCATTGAATTAAAGAAACAAATTTAATGAAATTGATTCATTAGATTTATGAAGCATAATTTTTTCAGTGTGGTCGGAAAATACAACCTTATTGCAAATCTGGCGTTACATTAAAAAAAGTAGACTTTTCGCTGAAAATGGCCATATTTACCTTAAAACGAGCAAAGATTTATAAATTTTAACGCTTGAAAAATAAATCTGTATTAGTCCAAAGTTTACTAAAAAAGGTTGTATACAAAACATCTTGCTCCATTCGCAGTCTTATTCAGTTTTGTAATGCAAGTTAAAATCCACTTCCGTTTTTTTAACGTCACGCCAGCGCAGATTTTTGCTTATATCTGCAAATCCTTAGCGTCGATTCCTGTAATTTTTTTTCTGAATATAGTGCTACTTCATTACTTCGTATACATAAAAACCCTTTTTACAAATTTGGCATCTTCATTTAATTTTTTTACATTTTGTGGTACAAATATCACGACACGTCAAAATGGAAATGCCCATATACATATGATGATATTTATATCATAGAAATATGTGATGTGGCTGAAGTGCAGTTAACGTTGCTACGAAAAAAATAAAAATATGCCACCCAATTCAGAATAAAAAAAGAAACAAACCAGAATTAAAATGTAAGGGGGCTGAGGCCCGTGGGGCCCCCTGGAACCAAAAAACTGCCACGCCCATTTAGCCACGATTGCAAATTTGTATTGAGTTTTTGTATTCGCATATTATTATCATCTCTAGGTCAATTTAAGTATTTTTTTAGGTGCAGAAAAGTTTTAGTTAGCGAAGCCGGTGTTTGTTATACCATAGAGGAGAAAATCCTTGCGCACGGCTGAAGGCCGGCTATGCAAAGCAGAAAGAAGGTGTCTGGTTTATCATAAAGAAGAAATTCCTTGGGCCCGGCCAAATGCCGGCTATGCAGAAAAGCTTTAGTTTGCGAAGTTGGTGGTTGGTATATCATGGAGGAGGAAATTCCTGCGCCCAGCCAAAGTCCCAACCATGCTATCTATCGCGCGATTCTTTAAAGCAAAACTGTATATACATATTGGGCTCTTATTTCATTTTAGAAATCGGGGTCTTATTTCATATGAAAGCAACTCATTCTTTTGGCAATATGTATCTGTAAGAATTACACGGCAATATTTCTACTTTGGTTATGGTGTTACCGCACTTGGGTGTTGGCAATAAAATCATATGGTTTAATTTCTCTCTCCATTGAGAAGTTAGGCCATATGGCTAAATTTGTAACGGTGTTTGGAATTCGTTACAGTATTTGGTTTTTTTATATTTCACTCCTGCTAAAGGGCAATAACTAATTAAAGCATCCGACAGCGATAATAGAAAAAATGTATGAACCTTCAAAATCGATTCGCTCAAAATGCAATTTTTGCATGTAGATCACTTAAACTTTCGAACGACGATATGTTGACTTGACCCCACCTTCTAGTGAATTCTCCTTGATTCGTGTACTTTTACAGTAAAATGCAGTAAATGAATAATCAAGGGACATTAGCACAAGGTAGTCTCATTTGGGAGTGTAGACATGCTTCTCTGTAATAAAACAAAAACAATTTAACGCACACGTGTATTAATTTTGGCTCATACACAGGAATTTGGCAATTGGGGCTTATGTCCGTCCGCTAATGAGTCTACCTTGTGAGTAATTACTGAGCAAACTGAAAAATTACTCTCAAAATAAGCTGTTGCCCAAATAAGAATATATCACTCAGGCCTGGAACAGAATAAAGAAGTTGTAGTAGTAGCTGAAACTGACGAATGCTTTGTAGCGCGACAAAGCTCAAAAATTGGAATTTTGTACTTCAACTGCAACGATTACTTCAACTACGTATTCTGTTGACAGTATTTGAAACTTTTGTTTTTAACTTTTGACAGCTTGCAGCGCTATTGGCAACGTTGTACTACAGCGACTATACTGTTCTCCACTTCAAGGTACATTAACACAAGGTAGACTCATTTGAGAGTGTAGACATGTTTCTTAATAAAATGAACCGAGTTGTCAAAATTGTCTTCATATAAAACAATAATAATTTAACGCACACATGTACAATTTTTGGCTCATGTACACGAAATTTGACGTTTGGGTTCTAGCTGGGGTAAACAGCTGACAAACATATGGGCTAAAGATTCTACCTTGTGTAAATATACCTTGATATCACTATTATTTGCTGTTCTTGATTTGATTTCCATTTATGTACATTCTAATTATATTTACTGTTTTCTCTTTTAGAACAAATTCTCTTTGGCGATCTCGAAAAAGGTTATGGTCTCAAACATGAATATCTTGATCATGTTGGAGTTTACAATCGGGCAGTGGAACAAGTGACAACCACAGCTAAAAAATTGCGAAAATTGCAACAGCAAAGAAATCCAGGAGGAGATGAAATCTGGCCGCAAGTTTATAGTCAGAATTCCCTTAAACCTCTATAATTCTTACGCATTATTTCTTAAAAATTCTAGTAAAATGTTGTATAACATATGCAGTCATGGCCTTTTTCCTGCTAATAGTCCCCTTTCTACTCACATAACCATGTTTGTGGATGTTATAAAGGGCCAAGGAACACCGGAACAAGTAGAAAAATGGGGTAAAGCTGCCGATAATTGTAATATTATTGGTACCTATGCTCAAACAGAATTGGCACACGGTACCAATGTTAGAGGTATACAAACAAGAGCCGATTATGATCGTAGTACGGAGGAGTTTGTCTTGAATACACCAAACTTACAGGCCTATAAATGGTGGCCAGGAGGATGTCAGTTTAAGAAATTGCATAGTATGTAAAAAGGAATTTTTTCATATTTTTTTTATTTCAATAGTGGGCCATACTGCCAATCATGCCATGGTTGTGGCTCAACTTTATATTGATGGCGAGCACAAGGGCATTCAAATGTTTATTGTTCAATTGCGTGATTTGGATACCCACATGCCTTTGCCCGGTATTGATATTGGTGAAATTGGCAAAAAATTGGGCATGGCTGCTGTCAATCAGGGTTTTTTGGGTTTAAAAAATGTTCGCATACCACGCATAAATATGTTAATGAAAAATTCTAAAGTTATGCCGGATGGCAGTTTTAAACGAAGTCCTGGTTCGAAGCTGTCCTATATGACTATGGTCTACACTAGGTGTTTGATAGTAAATTTGGATACTTCTTATCTATTGGAGGCTGCTACTATTGCTACACGCTATGCAGCGGTTAGGAGACAAAGTCCTATTAATCCTGAGTAAGTACATATATTTTAAACGGAATAATGCGAAGTGAACAAAACAGTTTACAATTTCTACTATATAACAAGGCCAATCGGCTCCACTAATCGGGATTAAAAAAAACTATCTTTGATTTTAATTTCGAAAAAATCTTCCGTTTCAAACTACAATCATTTCCAAATCGAATGTATTAATATATGTATGTATGTATGTAGAATAATCTGAGATTTAAAAAATGTGGTAACAAAGTTGCAAATTTAAACAAAGGAAATGCGCCGTCCTCAACTGGGGCTGCCAGACGGGCTTGATTGTCAATCATTTTTAATGCGGATCAAGAATCAGGCTAATATGTAATAGGTGCGATCCCGTACTTTTTGGTTAAAATTTTGGAAAAAAGGGAGTGTAAACAAAAATTTCTCTCACTAATAGGCAAAAATGTACAAAAGTACGGGAACAATAAAAACTAAATTTCTACCCCAAAAGAAAACGTTACTATGAAAACGTTAAAATAAATACATAAATGACACATTAGCAAGGCGAATTTATTACAGGTGGTCTTAAAAGCCCTGCTGATATTAGCTAAAATCACTGGTAAATGTCAAAATTTTGTTTATTTTCTTTGTTTCTGTTTTGTTTTATTTCTGTTTTTGACATTGTACAATGATTTTACAAAAACAAATTACATGTGGTTTTTGTACGAGTTGTACTTGTTGTAGTACCGAGATTACCTGGGATGAATTCGCCTTGACACATTAGCATGTATAAAAATAAAATTCAATTATGTACTGAAATTGTTTAACATTTTCTATTGTTTATTTTGTTAATAATTTTTTATTTTAATTCTTTTGCTAATACTTGTTTGTAGTTTTTGTTGTTTATTTTCTGACACAGCTGAACAGTTTTCCCAATCAGCCCAATGAAAAAGTACGGGCTACTTTGTGCAAGAAGAAGAAGAAGAATATTTTTCTCTTAAAAGCTCTCTTAATTTACCAAACTTTGAGTATGGTAGCAGTTTTCGGTAGGATTGGGAGCAGGGTTGCCGTTTGAAAAAATTTAAACCGACCAAAATTTTCTGCAAAACCTACCAAAATCCTTTGAAACCAACCAAATTTTTGAAATATTTAAAAATAATTATATCGTCATAAAAATGCAAAAGGGCATAATAAAAAGCAAACTATTGAGTTTACAAAAACAGTTTTTTCAGGATAGTGTCAATCATGCGGAATGTGTTAACGATATTAACCAGAAAAAACCGTCGTTTTTATCTCTTCTGAAATTTTTTTAAATGCAGATAGGCCCTTTTGCATTTTATGTGACGATATAAATGTATGTGTACAGTAGAATCCCGATAATTCGTAATCGCAAGGTACCGGCCATTTTTTTACGAATTATAGGGGTTTTCGATTTAGCGGGGTTTCGATTAAATATTTAGGTTTCACAACTCAACTCAGTTGTGTCAACTCAACTCAGCAAAGTTGTAAACCATAATACAAAAATTACAATTCAACTTATTTGAGTTGTGAACCGTAATAGTGGCCTATATTCACCAAAATGGTTTGTACCACGTATGTGTGTTTGTTTGTTTGTTTCTTTTAGTATAGGCATTGTTGTCATAAGGACCCAGAATATATATACTTTATAGGGTGTAGGATCAATATTGTAGAAATTACAAACGGAATGACAAAGTTTTACATATATACCCTTTTAACCTTCGGTGAAGGGTATAAAAAGAGTAATTTTTGGGGATTCAGTATTTCGGTTATAACTCAGCCATTTTTTAACCGATTTGACAGATTTATATACTGACGTGTTTAAGAAGAAATTTACCATTTACTTGAGTTATAAAGCTTGGATTGGAAGAGATCTATGGTTCCCGAAAGTGGGTATTTAAAAAAAAATTTAATTTTGGTAATAACTTTTTTGTATCTGAACCGATTTTTCCGAGTTTTTCTTTAAGGGATGTGGGTGATTTTTTCCATTTTGATTTAAAAGTTTATGTTGTTTGAAATGTTCCAATTTATTATGAAAAAAAAAATATTTAAATGCAAATTGTTTTCCAGCTCATATTGCCCGACTTTACTCATTTTCATACTATTTATATATAAGAAACATCTGAGAAAAATGTAGGTCTCCTATCTTATATGGTGTGGGTGTTACATTACCAAAACCATGATTTTTCTTAGAAAAAGTTAGCAATTTATCTATGGACCGATTTTGTTATTTTCCGGGAGTCAGTAGCCCCCGGTGACACGTAGGCAGTAAATGATGATGCTGGCGGTGGAAAGGAACTCAGTTGATTAGTCAATTGAAGGGTTGCAGCTGCTTGGTAAGACTAAGGTTGAGGTATCGGATAAGAGTGCGTTGGTGGAGTGTATGATAAAGATTGTGTAGTCTGTTTTCTAAAAGAGCAGAATCGAGGAACTGGCTGGGATCAGTGAAGATACTGAAATAGATGGTGGATGAAAGGTGTAGGTATCGTGGTTTGAGATGGGTTGGATTATGGGTGAGACTTGGATTTTGGAGTGAGGAAGAGCCTGGTGGATGGAGAGGTTGACTACCCTTACAGAATGCATTTTTCACAGAATGATGCTTATTGACAAATAGTGCTTTTCTCAAGGATATCTGCACTTGCTGTGATTGAATTCCAAAGTTTGGGGGGAGAGTGTTCCTGAGATACATTTTTGCCAAAATACGTACGACTTGGGTGATAGTGTATAATAACCTTAAATGTCTTCAGCAATGTTAAATTTAGCGTCCTCAGAAGATTACGCGAGTCAATATTTGGAGCAGAGAGCTGCAAACAGTATGATCGAGCCGACTCAATCACTTCAGCTAAAAATTCAGTATAAATCAAAAAAGTATTCTACAGTTTTGTTCTTGTTCAAACATCAACACGAACCAAAAAATTTAGTAAGATGTATGAATCGATAGCAAAATTATGCTTGTATTTGTTTATTTAAAAGCGATGCATCTGTTTATGAACAACAGCTTACTTGTACTCGGGTTTCGGCTCGGTGATTCGAACATGATTTTATTGTAATCAGTTGCAACCACCACTCGAACTTTATGATTTAATCGTTTTTGTTCAACAACAAGAAATTACTTAAATGCAAAAAGCTCGTTTCAAACAGTCAGTTTGAATTCTTGTACTCGCAACGAACATGAATGTATATATTTCTTTGGTATGATAGAAGTAAAATTCATGTTATAAGCTCGAGCCACTTGTTTAAATACAATTTGTGATTTATTTATATAAGCAATATAAAGCTCATGTTATTGTGAGCGTTGCGTGTTGTTCTTAGTAGTACTGTTCCTTTTATAGTTATAAATTATATTTTGTTATATAATACTACTTGTATTGAAAACCCATGTTCCTTTTTACATTTTGATATAATCTGAGTCATACATGTTAAATTCCAATTAGAATTAGCAATTGATGCAATTAGTTTATATTCTCTAATTGATCAAACAATTAGAATTCGTTCAACTAATTCCCATTAGCTAATTGAAATTTTTATTCTAATGGTAAAACTAATTGCAATTAGTTGCCATTAGCAAAAACAATTGGCTTACCTTTACAATTAGAAATCTAATTGACTTCTGCTAATGCAATTAGGTATTCAATTAGCTCGAATTAGAATCAATTATTTTAAATTATTGAAGTGAAATAGCACTGTTTTGCAACACACCGCTTACGTCTTCAGGCCCTGTGGAGCGACTATTTTCCTTTGCGGGCATTATTAATAGTCCAAGGCGGGGTCGCTTGACGGACTTTTCTTTTGAAAAGCTCGTATTGCTGAAAGCGAATATACCCGGTCATTGTACAGTCGAACTTCCCTATAATGAATCTCCACGGGGATAGACAATTATTTCACTATATAGAAACTTCATTATAAAGAAATTTTTTTTTGTTTGTTTTTTTATTTATTTAAAATAATCAGGTATTTTTGTTTGAACTACATACATATAACTGACTTGTTTTTTAAAATGTTTGATATTGTACTGGGAAGAATTTCAAACTCTTTAGCTACTTATATCTTTTTTCTTTGATGTCCCTTCTTCAACTTAATTAATTACTAATAACTTTTTTCAAGAGAAATCCTACTCCGGTGCGTCATTTTCGTTCACGGAACTCGGGCAACTGGTATTTAAAGTGAAATAATTAATTTTTTTGTTTTCATTTACGGTACATTTCTTATTTTCTTAATAAATAGTGTTGCTAACAAGTGTAAAATAAAGCTGCAAAAAATAGTTCACTATATGGAGATAAAAACACAAGTAAAATGTATTTTTGGCTCCGAAATTTTGTTCACTCTAAAGAAAAATTCACTGTATAGAAATTCATTATACGGAGATCAAAATACATTGAAAGTGGAACGAAAAAGTTGTGTTCTTGATTTAAGTTCATAATAAGGAGAACTTCATTGTATAGAAGTTCACTATAGGGAAGTTCGACTGTATTTATTAAACAGTTAGTACGTACGTTAAATATGTGTGCATGTATGTAATATATGTACATAAGTAATATATATATGTGTGAAATTCATATTATGAATATTGTAGTTTTTTTTTGTTTTTGAAAATATCAAAATAATTGATTCTAATTGGAGCTAATTGAATATCTAATTGCATTAGCAGAAGTCAATTAGATTTCTAATTGTAAAGGTTAACCAATTTTTTTTGCTAATGGCAACTAATTGCAATTAGTTTTACCATTAGAATAAAAATTTCAATTAGCTAATGGGAATTAGTTGAACTAATTCTAATTGTTTGATCAATTAGAGAATTTCACAAAAGAATGTTAATTAGCAATCATTAGCATTAGCTAATCATTACTTAACATGTATGATCTGAGTATATGCCTAAAAAATAATAATACATGTATGTAAATAAATACAGACAACTTTTTCGCAAATTTAATTTTCAAATAAATTTAGCTTGGGTTACGATTTTTTAACATTTTTTTTCACTATATTCATATTTCCTAAAAATGTATGCACACAATATGAAAAAACAATATGGGCTTACATACATTCATTCAAGCATATGTATTTTTTGAACTAATAATGTTGCGACTGATACATACATATGTATAATGATCAAACGAGAACGAAACTGTAGAATACATGAATGAATGGTTTGTACTTAAATTTTCGCCTTAATGATTGAAACGACTCCATCATACATGTTGCAGCTAAATGAACATAATATCGCATTTGAAAACGAATATTGCAAGAATGATGCGAACACCGCTTCGTTTCCTTGCAGTGATCTGCAGTCATAAAAAAAATACAAACGTTCATGTTCGATGCGAGTACAAGAATCAGTGTTACCGTTCAAAATTTTCAAAAAGGGGCATAAAAAGAGGATTTTCAAAAAAAAAGTGTCACAAAAAGGGGAATTCTGAGAAAAAAAGGGGACACTTTAAAAACAAGAAAATTTAAAAAAAAAACGTATGTATTTATTAAATTATTTTCATCGAAAACTAAACATAACAAAAAATAAACTTCATATTTATAAAAAAATACATTATAGGTATATAATACAAATTGTTTGGGAAAAACACATATATACATATATATATACATATATATATATATATATATATATATATATATATATATATATATATACATATATACATATATCATGAAAATACATGTCTTGTTTGCAAGTAAACGATAATGAACTGTTGCATACAATTTTTATTTCAATTCAAGTAAATAAAACTAGCTTAAAATAGTGTAATAACAATACTTACAAAAACAAAAAATAGTTCATAATATGATTTGATACAAAAAAACTTTACATTTGAATAGATAGAGATATGTATGTATGTATGTATGTACATAAATATTTGGCACTTATTTTACTTTTTTACCAAAAAAATTAAGTTACGAAAAAACCTCGAGGAAAAAGCATATAAAAGTATTGCAGTGTTATGTTGTTTCTTCAACTATTAAATATCTATTTTTTTGAAAACGTAAATCTATATTTATTAATCAATTCAACACTTGGAATCCAATCTTCCAAGTCATTTTGATACAAATTTAAAGCGGATAACATAGACTGACAGGTATCTACTTTCAGTCTATTTGTCACTTTAATTTTTAAATATGCTAACTTAGAAAAAATCCGCTCAGCGGATGCACTACTATGTGGTAAAGTAAAACCATACGAAGCAAATTTATACAAGTTTGGATATAAATTGTCACCCAAACAGTTTTTTTAATTGCCAATTTCGTACCAAAATGTTTCAGGCTTCGATATTTTAAAAATTGCTTCATAGCTTTTGTCGTTTGATCTGGTTTCTAAAAGTTTGAACTCTTTTACAAAATCATCTGGGTTAGTAATTATATCAATAAAAACGGTAACAATTTCAAAGTAATTTATGTCTTCAGCTGACTTAATAAATACTGGATCTAAAACCTTTAATGAACTCAGCCTCTTATCGCTATTATAAATTCTTGATAAAATTTCTTTGCACAGCTTTTGGTAAAAAAGTAAAATGTTGTTTTTAATTTCTACAATATCACTGCTTAAGATGTTGTTGGTACATATTTCTAGCTCGGCTTCGTGGCCGATATATGTATATATTAAGAGTTTCTTTTATATGCAGAACATCAACAAAATCAATTTGTTTGCATAACATACTCTTTTTTTAAAAAATTTTTAAAAATTTCTAATACAATATCTTTCGTGGATGAAACTAAATATATAATTTGTGATGATTCGCTTTGAAAATAAATTTTATTGTTAATAATAGCCCGTCCTGAATTATTTAAATTTTTTCCAAATTAGATGCTATTTTCTCTTCAAATTGAGCTCGGATTCATTGATTGACAGTATAAAAAAAATTTAGTTCAAAAAGAGGCAAAAGGGGCACAAAAACTACAAAATGATACAAAAGGGGATTTAAAACAAAGGGGTCAAAAAAGTGGCACGGCAGTCAAAAAGGGGCAAAAATGCGACTTTAGTCGCATAACGGTAACACTGACAAGAATTCAAACTGATTGTTTGAAATGAGCTCGTTACTCCAAAATTATTTTTGTTGTTGAACAAAAACGGGTTGAATTATAACAATTCAGAGTAAATGATTGAATATACTCCAAATTTTAGTATTCGTTGCAGTTCTCTGATTTGGAGACTTAAAAGACTTATGCGTCATATTTAAAAATTGAAATACTAAACAGGTTACAAGAAGCAGATATTAATTTAAAGCAGAGTAGAATCTTTGGGAAAAGGTCGAAGGGGCTAAGATTTTTGCAGGTTGGGCTCTACACCGTTTTCTGATTATCAAATTCTGGAAAGATTTTAGACCTCTTATATCCTGTGTTAAATTTCTCATTTCGTATAATATTGACAGTTAAATTCGCTTTTTCGTTAATCATATATACCGTTTATTAATGATCATTATCAAAAAGTAATTTCAATTCTTTAAGGCGGATACAAAATTTTTTTGTATGTATTACTACGTTTTTGATAACATTTAACACATAGATTGCTTATTATATCAAATGTCTTATTATGCCAATTTGTCTTCAGATGGCCCTGGAATATATGTAGTGGTTTAATGACTTCGACGAAAAATATCCAGATATCTTTGAACTATTGTGATACATGAATCAAAGAAACAAGATTGCGAATTGCGCAGGTCCGTCATTTTTGTGTGTGATGAAGAAATATACATACTTTGTGTATGTGCATTTGTGTGTGTCTTACACTTTTTACAACAAACACTCATATTTAGTCTATGATGACGTAGATGTGCAGTAGAATTTTTTTTGTACGTCTGATATTCGATACACAAAAATTCTTTAAAACTTTGTATAACAAATTTTTGCTAGGAACTGTTTTACATAGTGAATACTGTAAAAGTTATTTCGGATAAAAAAGGAGAGACATTTTTACAACATTTCTAACATTATAATATTTTTTAAGCTTTAAATAGGTTCAGAGACCCCAAACTGATTAAGCTGGATAGATGCATACAAGGGTGATCGATTATTCGACTTTTTTCAATAACCGGTTTTCGATTATTCCGAATAGTTGCTATTTAAAAAAACCGGTTTTCGATTATGCATTTTAAAAATAACCTTTTAACCGGTTTTAATTCGAATACATTAAAAAATCAAAATCAAATTAGATTTTGTAATAAAAAGTTAATTAGAATAAAATCAAAACAATTCACGAAGGTAAGGAACCAACAAGCATGAGCATAGGGCCTCATTCATATCAAAAAAAGCGTGACAAGAAAATTGATTAAACTTAAGCATTATTTTAAAAAATTTCTAGTTATTTGCTAAACTTTATAAAGTATTTAAGAAACCGTTAAATAATGTTTGCTCTAGCCAAACGTTTTGCAAAAGCAAAAAATTCTTTAAGAAAACTAGTGGTTAAGTTAGGAGTCAAATATAAAATAGGTGTTAACATAGCTTTAGAATTTATGGAAAACTTTGGTTTTAAAAATATAGGAATTTAATAAATTTATTATTTGACATATTTTCCCAAATTTATTGTAAATGAGTTTTAATTTGTTGCTGGTTAAGCATGTTTATATGAAGCAGTATACTTCACCAATACTTTTGAAAAGTGGCAAACAAAACCTCTTATTCAGGATTATATATTTAAATTTTTTTGTTTCAGCATTATAGAAACAAAAGTAATATGAACATGCTTTTTGTTGAAATATCTGTCAATTCGTCAATCACAATTTTAACCCTTCCTAGAGATTGTTTGATTCCTTCAATTTTGTTTTAAGTTCTTGGTGTTTTAATAAATAAAACTGATGAATTTTCTCATAACGTTGATTCCGCCTGTATGTTCTTGTCTTAAGCATGAAGATATGCTGTCAGCATATTTTAGAAAAGTATTATTTGCAGTGTCTTTAAAACTACTTGGGACAGGGTCAAGTTCTACTTGGCGTATATTTATGTCAAGCTTGTAGACTAATTAAAAATGATTAATAAGTCGTGACGTTAAAGAACCTTTGCAACTAATCGTTCTAGGGCCGTTTAAGCACAATTTTCTTTTCAGTCACTTCGAAATATCACCAGAGCTGTCATCTTTATAAAGATATAACTATATAGTATTTATAATACTGTCAAATTACTAATTACTTTTTAAGCTGAACTTTTTTTGTAGTACTTTTAATTGTTTTTGGTTTTTGTTACAAGAATACACGCTTATATAAGCGATTTGTGTTTACATTGCTCATAATGTTTTTTTGACTTTTGTTTCATTTTGTTTTGACATTTTTTTAAAAAGTTTAAGTTTGCCAAATATTCAATCAGAAAAATACTTAAATTACGGGTACATTTATAACAAAAGTAAGGAAAACGTATATAAATTACACATTTCTCAAATAACCGGGTTATTTTATTAAAATAACCGGTTTATTCGATATTCGAAAAATGGACATTTTAAAATATTCGACTTGGGCAAAACTAAAATAACCGGTTAAAACCGGTCGAATACTATTCGATCGATCACCCTAATACATATGGAATTTAGGGAGTTTTTATAAATAGACCCCAACTCTTTTAATATTGAAATTACTCTCTAGTTTTATACTGTTATAAGAATGTAATAAAACTTTTGCAAAGAAAATTATGTAATTTTTTTTAGATTTATATGCAACTAAAGAAAATATTCTTTAATTCCAGTGATCCAGAACCCCAAATCATGGATCATGTTACCCAACAGTTAAAACTTTTTCCCGAAATTGCTACCGGCTTGGCATATTACATGTCGGCCGAATATATGTGGGAATTGTATAATCAGACTGTAGCGGAAGTGAATAATGGCAAATATACCCGTTTACCCGAAATGCACGCATTGTCTTGCGTCCTTAAAGTTCTCTGTACTACCGACGCTTGTGCGGGTATAGAACGTTTACGTTTGTCTTGTGGCGGTCATGGTTTTTTGACTGCTGCTAATATTGGCAACATTTATGGCAATGCTGTGGCAGCCTATACCTATGAAGGAGAAAATACGGTTCTTTTACTACAAGTAGCTAGATTTCTAATGAAGTCTTGGTCTTACTTAACAGAAGGTAAATCCATGTTATTGAGTGTTGAATACTTAAGACAGGGTTTGAAAATGAAAACGTTTTCCAAGTGGGATGACTCATGGGAATGTATTGTTAATGCTTTACAATATACGGCAGCACAGTAAGTAATTTTTGTGATGGGAAACCTAAATAAAATTAAATATTTCTTTGTATTACAGTAAAACGCGTTTGGCTTTTGAAAGTTTGTCCCGCAACTTGATGGCTGGACAAACGCAACCAGAAGCTTTTAATAACAGTGGCATAGTTCTTACGCAGGCGGCAGAGGTATTTTAAAGCAAAATTAAAATGTTATTGAATAATTTAATACAAAGAAAATTTGTTAAAATTTTTTAGTTGCATGGTCGCCAATTTGTAGCCGCTACGTTCTTCCAGCAAATCACTAGTCCAAAAACTGCCCATCTATCCAAGAATGCCAAAGCATTTTTAGAAACTTTATTGGAATTATTTTTGGTTCAAACTGCCTTGAAACAAATGAACGATATTTTACGTTTTGTTAATGTTACCGAACAGGACTTACAATCTCTGCAGGAACGTTTGGAAATAGCTTTAAAGAAACTGCGCCCCGATGTTGTGGTTTTTACCGATGGGTTTGATTTTCGCGATGAAGTTTTAAACTCTGTATTGGGCTCTTATGATGGCAATGTTTATGAACGTCTTTTTGAATCGGCTAAAATGAGTCCTCTTAATCAAAAACCTGTTCCAGATTCATTTGAAAAGCATTTAAAACCATTTATGAAATCAAATTTGTAGGGTATTTTTAAACTTTTTGTAAATTATTTAAATTTTAACATGTTTAATAAAATCTATAAACGCAACACTGCACATAGGAGTATCTAGGGTAACCCCCCCCTCCCAAAAGAAAATTTATTTTTATGTAATGTAAACTAGTGCATTTCATTGATAAAAAATGTTTTGAAAATCGAGCAAAAATTTCATGTGTTCGATCCTTTTTAATTTTTGTAACACCAAGATCTTTACTGCCACATTAAATGTTATTCCAGTTTTTACAAAATCTAGAATTCTTTTTTCAAAATTTTCCACTGTGCGTGACACGTTTACTTTGATGTGCAATAAAACATTGCGGGGTATGTTAGGGACATTGTACTTGATAATACTCAAAATTTTATACTTACGGGAACATAATAGTCGCTGCAGTACAACGGTACGAATAGCGCTGCAAGCTGTCAAAAGTTAAAAACGGTAGTTTCAAAGTAGTGCCTACAGAATACGTAGTTGCTGCAGTTGGTGTGCAAAATTTGAGACTTTGAACTTTGTTGCTCTTTAGATCATTCGTCAGCTTCACCTAATTAAATTTACGCTCATACTGCAACGAGATGACAAGTTACTCTTCCATGTCCATATCTGTGCTAATCGTAAACATACTTACACGTATACAAGTCATTGGATACAAATTAAACAGTTCCAAATTGCTTTGATTGCTCTACCTTACGTTTGAAAAAATATAAAAACAACAAAATTAAGTATATGCAAGTTAAAAATAAAAAAAATAAAAAATATAAAAACTTATGAATTCTAAAAAAAATTATATTGAATTAATTAAAATTTTATATAACTATTTCTATTATAAATTATACCCTATGATTTATAACTAACAAAAATTTTGTTTAAATAATAAAGTGTGTAAAATGAACAACTAAAACTTATTATTGGGCTATAGTGAACATGTTAGTTCCCATGATGTAAAAAAAACCTTCGCGGGTCAGTGTCTTCACAACTATTCTATCTATTCAAAAACCCACGATGACCGCTGTGTGTTCGCTTGGCAATTTGAAAAGAGAACGCGTCAAAAGATGTAGTGTTTTGTTCTCTTAATAACTTATTGTGCTATATTTTGGAGAGCATATTAAGCCATATCAAATCGTACGCTACAATGCAAAACTCAGAACATGAACATCAACACGTATTCGCCACATACATACAAAAACATGAACAAACAACATGAAAAAACACCGTCGTTCTGACGGCGTTACGTAGTAGCTCTGTTCCACATGCATAACGAAACAGTCCGAGCTTGCACAAAGTTGCCCAAAAGTGTTCCACATAACAATTTTTTTTTGCAATTAAGAGAGTAACTGAGAGAGTCCTTGACCCCCCCCCCGTTTCCACATGCAAGTGCCTATCGGCTTTTTCCTCGATTTTTTGTTGATAATACGTATACACAACTTGCAAGTAATTACTTGCATGTGGAAACGCCGGGTTAAAATTTAAATTTTTATAATCATTCTACAAGGTACGTTCAAAGTGCAAGCTGATTGTTATAGCCACTGTCAAATGTTGTTTACACACACACATTATATAATATCATAAGAAAAAATTTACAATTTATGTTACAAAACAACAATAAAAAGCTTTAAAAAAGACTTAAAATCTCGATCGATTTTAATTTCACTTCATTTCGATTTCTAGAACATACTGCAAATTTCATAAAACAAAGGCCAATTATAAAAGTATGTAAAAGCTTCTTAAAGCTTAAGTTGTTTTTGTTTAAAATTATTGGTTTTTTACTTTAAAAAATATTTTTAATTTAAAGAAAAATACTTAAAACGAAATTTTTTCAATTAAGCCCTTTTTAGCACAAATGTCTTCATGGTAGTGTCCCAAGTGTTGGTATCACTGATTATACCATGAGCTGCAGTGATGTTAACTTTTATTTTTTCATTACCTTACGGCCCTCTAAAAATTACCGTTTCTGAGACAAAATTACCGTGCGCAACGGTTTTTATTTTAAGAATTGATGTGCTGTTTCCAAATAACAGGCAATTGACTGTGTAGTAAAATTAATATGAAAAGCACTCAGTCCATCGTCAATTTTTTAATTGTAACAGCCACAAGAAAAATCAATCCATCTGTACTAAAAGGCAAAGCGGTGTCGATAGTTCGATAAGTACGGATTTTCTTAAATCAAATACAGAATGCTTGATTCAAATATGGATATGAAAATAATCCGAAAACTATAGTTAAATTTATCATAGTACGACTATTTTTTATGTTCAAAAATTTGTGATTTTTAAACAAACAAAAAATTTAAAATAAAATAATCATAAACAAGAGTAATTTAATTTTTCATATTTCGCACTTACCGGTGTTACGAAAGCATTTGAAGAAACATAATGTTCTTAGTTTTTGATTATAACATTATTATCTATTTTTACATACATATTATGTACATATGTATGTATTCCAAAAATCCAAATTTCTTTAAATTACCGTATTTTTAATAAAATTACCTTGCTACCTTTTGCGGCCGAAAATTACCTTAAAAAAAGGGTAATTACCGTACGGTTAACATCACTGATGAGATGATTTTTAAAATAATTGAGAGTTATTAATTACAATTAAATACTTGTTGTAATCGGTACATCTCACAGTGAGATTCTCACTATCAATTAATGACACTCCCTCTTTTAACCAAATGAGTTTTACTTCAGCATTTGTAAACAAAAAAACTTTTGTTGCTGTTGTTATAAAGCGCCAAGGCTGGCTTTAAAATAAATTCTCGGATTTCTGCAAATAACGATTAGTAGTAAACAAGAACTCGTCTTGAAAAGTGCATTTTTACTATCAGAAATTATTGTTTTATGTAAAAATAGTGCGCAATAGTGTTATATAGTAAAATAAAAATTTGTGTTTTATGGAAAAATAGTACAAAAGTGTTATACATATTCATATAGTGAAATATTCGCAAATAAGTAAAAATAAATTATAAGAAACTAGATAAAAAATGAATAAAATAATCATTCCGAATACAATCAATTCTGATATTGAAATTGAACGTAAAAATGCCAGTTTTGATCCAGAAGAATTTGCAGTTTGGTTTTATGGTGGCAGAGGGAATTTGGAAATAAAGAGAATGATTGGTAAGTGACAAATACATTTTTTAAACATTGTTCAGTATAATTTTTGTCTACGCAAAAAATCATTTTAAATGAATTTAATTTTTAATTTTCTTCGTGAAAGGTTTAGACAATTGGAATTTTTTCATTATAATTTAAATGGTTTCGAAGGTTTGAAAAGTTCCTCATAGTTCTACAAAGTATTTTGCACTTTTTTTCCAAAGGTAATGTTATTTAATAATCGGGCAAATTACCTAATGTGTGTAAACTCTTTATTAACCTCTGTCCAGCGGAAAAATTTTACAACGTTAAAAGGCGGTATGGGTACAATTGTACCTTATATACTTAACACGGCTTTCCTAATAATATAATTAAATTATTCTGTTTTTATTTAATAAACAAATGATAGAACAGGCCCGTGGCTAAAAAAAACTTATTTTACGTACACATGTACACATTTTTTGCAATTATTTTCTTGTTTTTTTCTTACGACTTATATGAAGGTACAATTGTACCTCTTCAGCCTTTTAGGGATATGTATGGCTTTTCCTATTAATATAATTAAATTATTTTGTTCTTATTTAATAAACAAATGATAGAACAGGCCCGTGGCTAAAAAAAAACTTATTTTACGTACACATGTATACATTTTTTGCTTTATTTTCTTGTTTTTTTCTTACGACTTATATGGAGGTACAATTGTACCCCTTCAGCCTTTTAGGGATATCAAGTCAAAAAATACTTATTTCGGTATGATATAATCAAAATCTTTTTTTTTAAATTTCAAATATGTAATCCGTAATAAAAGTTTAGAGATGTCAGAAAATTTTAGATATCTAGTATTAACAAAAAAAAAGTTATTGCAATTTAAAAACGAAAAAGGTACAATTGTACCTCTTCCGCCGGACAAAGGTTAAATAAAAACAATGCTAGAAATCTTAAAAATGTGATAATTTATGCAATTTCAAAATATGAATTATTTATTTATTAATCATACTGCAATTTTATTTCATACTAAGTTCAAAATTATAGAAAATTCAAAAGGTACAAAATTTAGAACGGGAACGTAAAACAAATAAATTTAATTACAATATTGTAGTGGGAGCACATAGTTTAATACGTATGTATAAAAGTGTGACCCAAAACAAATTTTTTTTGCTCATTTATGCACCCTACATTAAAATTTTCGTAATTTTTACATACATTTTGTAAATAACGCTTTATAACTTTAAATTTTTTTTATGAAAATGAAACAAACCAACAATGCATTTTCAAAGATCAATTTATTCTAAATAAAATATTGTGTTTTCTTTTCTACATAACAAATATCGCCTTCTAAAAAGGTGCATGTATAAAATATCTTGCCATCTCTGTATTAATGCTATTTGATATTTGACGAGAACAAAACACAAGATATGAAAAACTGAAATGCCCTGTTTTTAACACACGACGATAATTGTTCTTCATCATTATAGCTAACTTTTTTATCGCATTTTTTTAAATTATTTTCTGACATTTTGTTTTTTTAACCGATTACGAATAAATGTTTTGGGTTGTTTCCAATATTGCAATTTATCGCGAATTTTAGCCGTGCTCGTGATTTTTACTGTAAGCTTTATGATTTTTTAAAGCTTTAATGATTTTTAATAAATATTAGAATTTTCTATCTTGCCGCTGTTAGATAATTTTTGTGAATTTCTGCTAATTTAGCAATTTTTAACGAATTTTTGCCATTCCTAATAGTCTAAGTCTAATAAATTTTATGGGTTCTTTGAAAAATTAAAATTTTTCGCTATTTTTTGGATATTTTGATTTTTTTTTTTTAACTAATTTAGCGATTTAACATAAATGTTTGCGTTTGTTTCAATTTTGCAATTTTTGCGAATTATAGCCATGTTCGCGATATAAGCGATATAAGACTTTTATCTGCAAGGGTTGTGATTCTTTACAGCTTTAACGATTTTTAAAAAAGAGTAGACATTGCTTTTATGCCGCTGTTACCAACATTTTTCAAAAGTCCGCTAATTTAGCAATTTTTACTGAATTTTTGCCATTCCTTATAGTTTTAAGAACTTTTTTTTATCAATTTCATGGCTCATTTGAAATAATAAAAATTTTCGCAATTTTTCGCTATTGTTGCAAACTTTTCCAAATTTTTGCAATTTTCGCTCAGCAATCGTTGCCGTTATTAAAAAAAAACTCCATATATAAGCATCGTATCACCTTTTTTACAGGGCAATAAACACACTTCAAATCAAACGTTTTATTTTCCTTTTTTGGGACACACTAATGTACATATTTTTTAATGAATGGAGAAGAGAAAATCAATGTTTAAAAAAATGCAGTCGAAGTAGTAAAAGTCATAACATTTTGATCAAGGTAAACGGTAGTGGCGATTCTAAATACAACAAGTACAACTCCAAAAACACAATATTGTATTTTATTTGTTGCTTTCGTTGATCGATATGTCAAAAACACAAGCAAAGTCGATTTTTAATATGACTATAACAAAAATTAGATTAAAATTGAGATGGAGAATAAAAAAGTTTCAAACGGAATGACAATCTTAGTATACCCTCTTCACAACCAATTGTGGTGGAGGGTATAACAAAATGGGAATATTTTCATGGGAGTAGTGGTTTGCGATAGGGGTGATTGGTTATATAAAAATAAAAAACCATATAAAAAATCGATCACCATCTCGGCCGCATAATAATGGATTCACGGAATGGATATTTTGTGTAAAAAAATTTTCTAATTTAGTTGTTATTCATGTAAAATTCTATGTAGATATATATAAAGTTTTATTAAAACAGAATGGATTTTACAAAAGCTTATTAGGACCAGAAACATTTTTTGTCAAAGAACAGCTACACTTCTAAATATCACTTTTAGGTCCGTTTTCACAACTTACCGATACACAACTGTACTCTAACCAACCAGGTAGGATGAACCTTAATTTACTTTGTCGCTCACTTTAGGTTAAAGTAAGGTTTTAATAATAGAACAGTTTTTATAAGGCCGGTTAAAGTCTTCTTTTAGCTATCGGTAAGTTGTGAAAACTGCCATAAATCTCTTATAAATGTTGGAAATGGGATAAAATTAATATAAATTGAATTGCCTGTAGGTTTATTCTAGACCATGATTTCCATACAAGGTAAACTCTTGAGTTTAAAGGTAAAAAGAACTGTTTTCGTTTCAAGGTTCATTAATTAATTCTTGGTGTAGGTTTTCATACGAACGGGTCTACGCCAATAGTTCAAGTATTATGGCATTATTGAAATAACCTTTAGACTCACATTCCTCGTAACAAAAAAAAAAAAAAAACTTATTAATACAAACTAGTGTATAAAGTAATTTTAAATTCGTAGCACACGTTAAAATAAAATTCATTATCAAAGTAATTTTTGGCATATAAAGCATGTTGCCAGTTTAGTTTTTTCAAGCCGTGCACTTGCCAGTTTATTATCAAAGTAGTTTTTTGGAATAAAAAATTTTTAATTAACAAAATTTTGTTTGTCGTGCTTAATTCCCAATTTTTATTCTTGATAAAAACACTGAAATTTATAGTTGGTGGGATAAGCTATTCCTATGCGCATTATTTATATTAAAAAGTTGGCCTTTAATGAAATTAAAGAAAATTACATTTCAGACTACGTACAACTTTAGGCCCAACTGTGCGAATACATAAAAATCAAGTGTCAAACCGTATTGAACTTAAGGAAACTTTTTGTTAAGTTTTATGAACTGTCATTTGCTTAAGCAAGGTGCGATCAAATGTTTTTTGTTTTTGTTATTTTAAATGCATTTGAAAGACTTTTTTTTATTTTTGACAGAAGCTTAAGCAATCTTATTCATATTAAAGTTGGGCCTTTATTTTGAACTTAATCCACATCTCAAAAACACGGCCTTAAAAGTCCATTAGACGTGAATAATACCCTAATTCTGTCAGACGATTATGTCGTCTTGCCTGAATAAGAAAATAAGTCGAATTTAAGATTCATCTAGACAAAAATTTTTTTTTCGTTTATGTTATGTGGTATGTGTCAACGATTGCAATAACTTGTGATTACTCCAAATGTTATAACTTGTAGTACTTTTAAAAAGCAGCAATGTTCATCATTTATTTCAAAATTTTGCGATGGTTCAGAACCGTACCCGAATTTAAAAGAAAAAATAATCTAAGCAATATTGTTGAGAGGATATTTTAAATTAATGTAAACAAAACCAAAACAAGACATTATTTAGATACTCCTTATGTGGAATTTTTCGGATTAAAAAGTTTATACAAAGAACTGCAGACAAGCTTTGTAATATGAATTGTTAAAATTTCAAAAAAGCAAGGGTGGTATATTCGGCTTTGCCGAATCTTTGATACCCTCCACCGAAAGTTAGTATATTTAAGAAATGGCATGCTCGCATCAAAAATTTGTAACATTTTCTTTTAATGAGATAGAATTCTGAAATTTGGAATGAATCATCTTAAATATATTTGACATTAAATGTGTAAATAATAAAGCGTTCAATGAAAGAATGTAAACATATACATATAACACTGGACTACAAATTTGGAAAAAATTGACTGAAGAAACGAAGCATGTTTCTTAACTTATCTGGGTGCGCTGAATTCTGAGTCTGGCATAAAAATTGGGCTATCAAGTCCTGTTCATTTTTTTTATCGCATGCTGGCAATACTGTTAAACAGTCAATACGATGACACTACAATTTCACCATTATTAATTTGACAGAAGACCATATTCATTCTAAATCTTCATACTGGTAGCGTTTTAGCATGTCAGGGACATCGTGTGTTACTGATTCAAGCTATTTTTGCTTTGGTTAAAAAAAAAAATCATTTAAATGCTTATTTACATTAATTTGGTTTTGCAGTCAGAACCTTGGACAAATTGTGGTGACCGACAATGTTTTGCATTTTCTTCCTTCGCATTTAGATTTTTGCCCATATAACGTAGGTGCAGTGAGCGTGCTCACCAAGATTTAATGAAAATTGAAAGAAATTATCAAGGCTTTAGGGACAAAAGAACGCTGGGAGACTATTGCTGGACTCTAATACGTGAAACCGAACCAACAAAATCCAAACGACGTTCGAATAACGCCATTCACTTTTGAAATTTCAATGATTTTTAAATAAACTAGTGATTTTTTATGTAAGAAACGAATAAAAACATTTTTAAAATACCATTGGAATGCTATTTGGTTGCTCCAGTCCAAAACCTTGTTGGCTTGTGTAATTAAACTTATATTTAGAAGTTTTGTGTTTGGAACAACTGAATTAATAATGCATGACATCAGTTTATTGTAATACTAATAACCGTATTTTATTGCATAAATTTTGTGTAATAATGAGTTCAATTTACATATTCTTTGCGTATGTGATATAAAAAAGCGTGACAATAATTAAATCTAATTAAAAATATTTCAAAAATGAACTTCAAAATATTTTTTTATATGAAGAAACTAAATGAATTTTAATAACCATGATGTTTTCACTTTTCATTATGAATATGTTGTGATTACTTTATCAGCCCAATTATGAATAAAAATTCCCCGGGAGTTTTTTCCCATTTTTACAATTAAATTTACATAGAAAAAATGGGAGAAGGGAAAAAACTCCCGGGGAATTTTTATTCATAATTGGGCTGTATAAGATTGAGAGTTTCTTCAAGTTTTTTTGCAAGTTTAGCTTGGCCTATGGTTTTCGAAAGCATGTCACATATGGATCGGAAGTGTATAAAGTTTATATTTTATCTTAAATTTTTCACAAAAATAAAAAAACGATATCAAAATACTGTGACTGCTAACGATTGAGCTTTTTTTTAATGAGCATTTCCATCAACTAGTAATGTAACGCGTTTGTATAATATTTTTCTCTATTAAAAGAGGAATTTAAAACAGTTAAGGCTCAGTTAGCCGGGAGTAACAGTAACGTTGCAAATCAGCTGATTAATTTTGTTGTATGTAAGGCACTTAGAACGATTATAGATAGCAGTAAGATGTTACGTCTCAATCTGTGAGAAATAGATTGGTCTTACTTTTTTACGGTAAGGTTACTGTTACAGTTACTGCCGGCTAACTGAGCCTTTATTTTTAATAATATTTACAAATGTCACGTAACAACGGTATGAAATTCTATTTTATACAGAATGGTACGTTGCAACTACGGTACATTGCATTTCGGTAATCTTTTGTATTGAATTTCATTTAACAAAAAGCAAACAGCTGATTGATACAGTACAGATACGGTACAGCAACGTTCGCCTAACTGGGCCTTTAGATATTAAACATTAATACGTCAGATAACTCGATTTCGGTAATTTCTTTCTATAATTTTCTTAACACCAACATGCGAAAAATCATGATTCGCTTATTCATTTCTTGTAGGGAAGGTACATTTTGAAAACTCTCGTCACATTTTACCAAGTTTTTTATGTACATGAGTTAAGCAATTAAGCAGGCTTTAATGATACGTATATATGAGCGTGCTCAGATTTAAAATCCTTGCCAAAGTTAAGACATGCTCATGGAAAAACTATTTAACTCCACTTTTGCGAAAATTAAGATAACACCAAAAATGGAAAGCGTGTTTCGTTTACTATCCTTCTGTCAGATCGAAATTTTGTTAAAGTTTCTCATTTAACCCTTATCCTGTATTAATTGGTCAAAATGGCCCATTTATTCTTTAAATACTTAGCGGATTTTTTTGAAACTTTTGTACAATTATTTTTTAAGTGAATAGGTACTATTGAAATTTAAAATATCTATCTATATATATCTATATATATATATATATAAAATAGGATGTGTGTATGTATGTATGTATGTATGTATGTATGTATTTAGTATGTATGTGTGTATGTAACGTATGGACTCCAAAACAGCTGGGCCGATTTTGATGAAATTTTCAGGGAATCTTCAGAATATTCAGGCGGATGACACTGTGAAGTCTGATTTTTGATTTTCGGTGTGGGGGCGGAGGGGCGTGGCAAAATCCATAACTTGAGAACGGCTTCACCGATTTGAACGATTTTTTCTTTAAAATGATCGCCATGGTCCAACTTAGGTTTTCACGGAAAGAAAATTTTGCCCCGCCCACTTTTACGCCCACTTTTTTCGAATTACAAAAAACCAGAAAACGGCTCCATCGATTTGACAAATTTTTCTTTCAAATGTTCGAATTAATCCATTTTAATTTTTCATCGAAAGAAAAATTAACCACGCCTACTTTTACGTCCACTTTTTCTATTAAGCGCATAATTTCAGAACGGCTTGACCGATTTGGACGATGGTCCAACTTATGTTTTTACGGAAAGAAAATTTTGCCCCGCCCACTTTTACACCCACTTTTGCGATTTACCTAAAATCAAAAAACTGCTCCATCGATTTGACTATTTTTTCTTTTAACTGTTCGTATTAATCCATTTTACGTTTTCATCGAAAGAAGAAATTACCACGCCTACATTTTCTATTTATCCAAAATCGGAAAATAGTTGCACCCATTTTGCGAAGCCCTAAGGGAATCAGTTCGAACAAAATTTCCACTGCTGAATCGACAACAAAAATAGGCATACGACACCCTCATGAAAGCTGTGAAAGATGAAGCTAGAGGCTCTGGCCTTAAGATGAAGTAATAAATTAATATAATTTCCAATTTGCCTTAAATATTATTATTCTGTAAAAAAACTTATGATAGGTATTCCATGGATTTTTAATTAAAGGCCGTAAATTTCGTTTAATGCTCAATTTAAATCGTGTGGTAATACAACACTAATGTTTGCTTAGGACCAGCAACGTGGACCGGGTCAGCTAGTTTTTCTATAAAAGACAACTAAGATTAATGCACACATAGTATGTGTCACATATACATTAAAGTGGCTATTTTTGCAACATCACTTGATATCAATGAGCACCGGGCAAAACAAAGTTTCGTTTTTATTAAAAAAAATATCTGATTAGTTTGAATTTAATCTGTAAATAATTCGAGTATGTACAAAAAGTCCAAAATTTGCATTTTCCTGGACAGCTTCATTTGTGTAAGAGGTGTTCAAAAAAATTAAAGTGAACTCTAAAGCAAATGGATGGGCTTATTGGTTCCTTTGTATAAAAAACATTTAATATGACGATTGGGTAAGGAAAAGTCGATTGAAATGTTAAATAGTGTGTACAAGGCAATACAATCACTTATTTATTTTTTAAAAAATTAATAAACAAAATCGGTTTAGAACTAGTAATAAATGATGCTCCAGACCACTAACTATTACTTGACCTAGAAATGCGAGCACACTCCTTAAATAGTTTTAAAATGTGCAATATAATTTTTTAATCAACAGACTAAAAATTGTCAAATAATAATTAGGCATTACTGAAAATACAGTACGTTACCGTACGTTACATTGCATTGCACAACACTAACGTAACCTTCATTCTTAAAATGTAGAATGCAAGCAATAAAGCACTTAACGCAAGAGCCTTCAAACCTGTATTTGAAGAGAAACAAATAAAGCAATTTTCAAATGGATAACTGCTGCACGTGGGAATGTAATCCAAACTAGAACAGTCTCATTATTTTTTAATAAAAGTGGAAATAAAATAAATTTTGTATAACAAACATTCTTAAAAATTAAGTGATTTTGTGGTCTCAGGAAAATTCATTATAGGAAAGTTCGACTGTATATATATATACAGTGCACTCTGGAAAACGTCAACTAATTAAAACCGCGGGTGTTGACGTTTAACAAATTGTTGACGTTTACGAATGTAAAATTTTTATATAAAAAACATATCGATAATGTGCTTTTAAACGCTTTTATTAATTATAAACTAAATCCAAACATAAACAAACTCAAAAAGGAAATAAAAAAGGCATTCAACTTGACTAAAACCATAGAAGACAACTGGAACTAAAAGAATACATTTTAAATGAGATCATATTTTTAATTTTACATGCACACATATGCATTTAAAAAAAATCTGTTATTTTTTTCTGCTGTTTTTTTCTATCCAACACTTGGAAGAGAGCCTTCTCTCTTAAACGTCTTAATACATTTAAGTCATTTTGCTCAACATTCTCGCATTGAGCCCAATCCAAAGCCCTGTTAAATATTTCGACGGCTTCGCTTGGTTTTATTGTCTGCACAAAAAAGCAACTGAACATAAATAAAAAGACAATACAGACATACAGTTGTAATTTTTTTTGCTCTACTTACAAGGTGGATCCCCAATTTCTAAATTGATTTCATAAAATAAATGTGTGTCTGTACAAATGTGTGTATTTTAACTGCTGCTAAATTCGAAATTTTATTTTATTCAGAGTTGACGTTTTAAAGCTTTATGGTTGGGTTGACGTTTTAGAGTAGGCAATGTAAAAAAAAAAGGGTTGACGTTTTGGGATGTTGACGTAAACGAGTGTTGACGTTTTCCCGAGTGCACTGTATATATTTCCTTTCTATAAAAATGATCTCTTGTAGAACATGGTACAAGTAAAACTCAAATACCATTTAAATTATCCGTTATTTTGGGGATTCTTTCTTTTATCAGGGGATATTTGGGGAAATTTAATTTTAAATTTGGGGAGAACGAAAAAAAGCCAGGTGGCAGCCCTGTTTGTATGTATCGGGTTTTTCAATAAGAGAGCTACAAAAGTTTTTTTAAATAAAACAAAAACGGATTTGGATATCAATGAAATTCTTTATTCCTATAAAGGTACGTTCGATGCCATGCTTAAACAACGCCACCAAAATATCCAAATTTACTTTGAAAATCAGCCATTGATTTTCGCAAATTAAAGTCGACTTCATGATTAAACTGGCGCAACTTATTTTTTCACAAATGAAGGCGATGTGTTGATTTAGAGAAAATAAACTGTCAGTTGGACTTCAAGGCCGTGCGATGTGACACCTCTTGATTGTTTTCCGTAGGGCTGTGAAGTCACTGGCCTATGCTGATAAACCAGCAACAATTGACATCTTGGAGGTCAACATTGTTCATTTTATTCGTGACATGCAGCCAGCAATGCTCGAACGTCTGCTATTCGTTTCGTCAAAGACAGTATCAATCCGCGCTAAAAATTAATTTTTTTGTGTTGTCTACCATTTTAAGTTTCATGGTCTTAAAAAATACCCTTTATACCTTATTGAGTAAACAAAATGCCTGCAGGGTTTTATACAACTGTCCCTTTCGTAATTCATTTTTACAACTGTAAAGGGCGTTAAATATTCTTCAAACTAAAGCATTGAAAGTTGCAAGATATATATTGGAAACATATCCAGGCTAGTTTTTAGTGTGAATAACATTTTTCAAAAATCTTCAGGTTCTAAATTACTATGATAAGCCTCTTTATCCAAAACCAAGGGTCCTTCTTGCCCCACTTATGAAATTATATATTTAATGATTGAAGTCTTTTCTTAAAAAGCAACCGAGGATTTTGTTTAAAAGACTGTGCGTTTTTTAGCAACAATATTTAATAAGATATAAATTTCATCACTAAAATCGAATCTTGATTTTATTTGGGTATCTGAAGTAAGAATTTCAAATAACACCTGAATTACACCAAAGAGATTTCACCCACACTCTACCCACGATAGTAAAAATTATAGCAAATTCGGGTAATTACCCACAAAGTGGCAACACTGCTTTGAATTTGTTGTATTTTCATTTCTATAAATCATTGAAGTTAAAAGAAGTGAATTTGATCGTAATTTTCGATTATTTCTATTAACAAAATATAAAAAGAAATTAAATTTTTATGTATTGGGATCTTCGCTAAAAAATAATACAAGTTTTTTGCCGAAATTCAAACATATGTAAAAACTAATTATGAGGCGGTCTTACACTACGATAGACCAAAGTGCGTGGGCCCTATATGGGATCTATAAATTATAAACAAATCTTTATTAAAACGCACGTCAGTATTAAAATTATGACCTACGTAACATAATTGACCGACAATCAGAAAGTTTTATACTTTAATTTTTGGTCATATAAAACTTAGTTTGAGCAAATTTGAGTAGAATATCATGATTCGTTTATTTATTTTTTGGACCATGGTAAATTATAGATAAATGATCACAAAACTCTGTAGAGTGATTTCTGATATAAGAAAACCTAAATTAGAAAAAAATTTCGATATAGTAGTGAAATTTGTTACAGCGTTTTATAGTGGTTTTCGGAAGGCTTCTGGATAATTTTGGACCGATTGTCACAAAATTTCCTGGCATTATTTCTGACCATATGAAGATAATTGGACCAAAATTTTCCACAATATCTATATCTTCTTCGGTTTTAGGCGTATTTCAATTATTTGGAGCCTATGGTAAATTATGGACCGATCTGCACAAAATTTGAAAGTGTGTGTGAAAACTGTGAAGTACCAAGCTTTATTAACTATTATTATTTGTTACGGGTTTGGGCGTACTAAACTATGTTCCGAGAGTAGGATTTATATGAAGCTTATGGTAAATTATGGGCCTATCTTTATTTGACAGTGTGATTTACAGTCCTTTAAAATTGTAACTTACAAAATTTTATAACAGCAGCATTACTTGTTACGGTTTGAGAAGTTGTTAACGCATGTGTTTCAACAACGCTTTTATAACATCATGTTATAACAGCAAGTCAAGTGTCTATTGTAGACGGAGAGTAACATAACAACGGAGATAACGTTACGGTATTCATTAAATGGGGCTTTTGCTTTATTCGGTTAATCGAGGTTTCGGTTTAATCGGTTATCAATCGGTTAATTTTGCTATTGATCGGCTAACCGATTAGTTAAATTTTTTTTAATTAAGTAATTTCAATAAATAACAAGTAAGAGTGCTATATTCGGCTGTACCGAATCTTTGATACCCTCCACCGTCAGTTGGAATATTTCAGGAGTGATATCTATATGATATCTACATATTTTATTTTTATTTTATCTTTATAAAAACAGACGTCAGCTTTAAAATTGGTTGCGGTTTAGACCTACATTAAATTATAAACCGACAATCAGATTCGTTACAGGTTAAGCCGAACTTATATAATTTTAAGGAGAGGAATTTATGTTTGAGCCATGGTAAGTTATGAACCAATCATCCCAAAATTCTGCAGAGTGATTTTTGATGTTAAAAAACATAAATTTCAATACAGCGGTGAAATTAGTTTTAGCGTTTACAGTGAATTTCAGAAAGCAGCTAAATATGGGATCTAATGTAAATAATGGAGCGTACATCCCAAAATTCTATGTCATTTCTTCTGGCCATATGAAGCTAAGTTGGAAGACATTTTACCGCAATATCTATATCTGCTATGGTTTTAGGCTTATTTAATTAATTTACCAGAGTGGGCTTTATATGGGGCCTAACGTAAATTATGGACCGATCATCAATAAATTTATGAATGCTATTTCTAGTCCTATAAAACCGTGAAATATTAAATTTTATTCTGAAAGCATTATAAATTACGGTTTTAGGCCTACTGAACTGTTTTCCGGGAGAAGGGTTTATATGTGGTCTAGGGTAAATTATAGACCTTTATTCACGAAATTTTACAAGGTGATTTCTAGTCCTATAAAACTGTGAAGTATTAAATTTTATTCTGATAGCATTATTAATTACGGTTTTAGGCGTACTTTCCGGGAGCATGGTTTATATGGGGCATAGTGAAAATTATGACCCCATCCATTTGATTTCCAGTCGAATAAAACTATTTTTTTTCAAATAAAACAGCTTCCCAGCCTGCAGAATACTTCGAAGTTGTCTGAATTAGACATTTCTTGAAGATTCAGATTTCTGTCAGACATTGAATATACTTACTGTCTGGGCGATTTGTCTAATAGAATTCCGACGGAATTCTCACAAATGTGTCTAACGAGACTTATTTTTTTTATTATGCAAACGGTTAGTTACGTTTTTTTGCGGCGTTAGAGTCGTTTTTTTTTTTTTTTTTGTTAAGAAAATCGCTAATTTTTGTTGGAAGATTCCAAAATTTTTTGTGGACATTTGAGCTGATGCAATACATCCAAACCAATGGAAAAAGTAATTTTTAATTTTTTGAGTTTAAGGTATCGGTATGCATACATACATAAATATCTCGAAATTCTAATAAACATGTTTAGTTTAAATTTGTTGTTAAGAAATTATAAAACATAAAATAGTATAAGAAGTATAAGAAGTATAGTAGTCTCCAAGGTATATTTACACAAGGTAAACTCGTTGGCCCATATGTTTGTCAGCTGTTTACCTAAGTTGGAACACCGATGTCAAATTCCGTGTATATGAGCCAAAATTTGTACATGTGTGCGTTAAATTTATATGAAGACAATTTTGACAATTCCGTTCCACTCGGTTATTTTTATAGAGCAGCATGTCTACACTCCCAAATGAGTCTACCTTGTGTAAATATACCTTGGTAGTCTCTTTGCAGTTTCATTATTTCTGACTGACAACTGACATTTGGATTAATATAGATTGTAGTAGAGCTGTATTTCTAAATATTTCAATGCCTTAACATGTTCGATTTTACGATTATGAATAACTCTCGTTTACGAGAACAAAGTTTGTAGAAGAACTTTTCAATAATAGACCGATTCAATTAACGTCCTTACCTTTATTAGTCATTGACTAATACATACTGTTAAAATATGTAACCTTTCTAAATAAAAATTCTTTTTAGATGATGAACTCTTTCAGGATAAACAATGTTCTTCAGAACATGAATTTATGTCCTATGAAGAACTCGTTAATTTAGCTGTCAAACACGCTGTGGATGGTTTAAAAAAATTTCGTAAACTTCAAGATCGTCTAAATCCAGGAGGTTCGGAAATTTTTCCGTAAGTTTCGTCTCAAACTCATAAAACTGATTTAAAATGTGTATCTCTTTTAAACGTTTAGCAACTTAATGGTTGGTCCTCAAGGACTTTCGGTAATGCCTACTGGCAGTCCCTTTGTAGTACACTCTGTAATGTTCGTTCGGGCCATAAAAGGTCAGGGTACTCCAGAGCAATATGAAAAGTTTGGGCGACGTGCAGAAAATTTCGAAATACTTGGCAGTTATGCTCAAACGGAACTGGGTCATGGTACCTATTTGCGAGGATTGGAAACGCGAGCGGATTTTGATCGGGAGACGCAGGAATTTATATTGAATACACCCACGTTGACTGCCTACAAATGGTGGCCGGGAGGATGTAAGTTGTTGTTTTTTAAAATTTGGTCTTACCAAGCATTTTATCAAGTTTTCTATTTTCGAAACTAATAAGTGGGTCATTGCTGTAATTATTGCATTGTGGTGGCTCAACTATACATTGATGGAGCAAGTAGAGGCATTCAATTGTTTCTGTTACAAGTCCGTGATGAGGACAGCCATATGCCCTTGCCGGGCATACATATTGGTGAGATTGGTAAGAAAATCGGTATCAATGGCATTAATAATGGATTTTTGGGCCTGAAAAATGTACGCATTCCCCGTCTCAATATGTTGATGAAAAATCAACAGGTCTTACCAGATGGCACTTTCATAAAGAGCCCAATTTCAAAGCTATCCTATTTTCCCATGGTCTATGTTCGTTGTATGGTGGGCTTAACGAGTTCTGTTCTATTAGCCGAAGCTGCTGCTATTGCTACTCGTTATTCAGTTGTAAGACGCCAAAGTCCAATTGAGGAAAAGTAAGTTGTCCAGATATTTATTGGTGTTTTTTAGAGAGTTTCTTTATGAGTTATTTTTTAGCGAACCTGAAGCCAAGATTTTGGAACATGTGACCCAACAAATGAAAATTTTACCCGAAATTGCTACAGCAGTAGCCAATCGGCTGGCCTCGGCGAATTTGCTGCGATTATATGAGAAAACTTCAAAGGATATTGCTCGTCAAGATTTCTCTCGTTTACCCGAATTACATGCTTTGGCTTGTATACTCAAAGTTTCTTGTTCTTATGACTCCACTTTTGGAATCGAACGTTTGCGCCAGAGTTGTGGGGGCCATGGTTATTTGGTTGCTGCAAATTTGGGTACTTTGGGGACATCGGCGGCTGCTTCTTGTACCTATGAAGGAGAAAATTCGGTGTTGTACTTACAGGTTGGTAGGATTTTGATAAAAGCTTGGTCGGATGTATTAGCTGGTAAAGAATTAATGCCCACACTACTCTACTTATCAGAAAGTGCCAAATGGGAAGGTTTTCCCAATTGGCTTGGTACATGGAGATGTTTAATAAAAGCTTTTCAATATGCGTGTCTTAGGTGAGGGTACAACATTACTTTTTTTTAATCACAATTTTAAATATCGCTTTGCATTTTGCTCACTCTAGAACTACTCGCACGGCTCATAGAAACTATAATGCACGCCTTGAAGAAGGTCTTAGTCAGCCTTCCGCTTTTAATAGCACCGCCTTGGAATTAACTAAAGCAGCAGAACTGCATGGCCGTGCGTTTGTAGCCAGCAGTTTTTATGAAGAAGTTGTTCAGGGTAAAAATCGAGACCAGCGATCACCAGAGTTCCAAAAAGTTTTGGAAAATCTTTTGGAACTACATTTAATACAAAACTTTTTCCGACATTTAGGAGACATTTTAAAAGTAAATATTTTGTATTTTTAGTAAAAAAAAATGTAATTTAACTTTTTTTTTATAGTGCGTTCCTCTAAGTGAAAGTGAAATAGATTCTCTACAAATTCGTTTAGAATTGGTTCTGAAGAGATTAAGACCTGATGCTGTGGCCATTGTCGATGGTTTCGATTTTCACGATTGTGTTTTAAACTCGGTTTTAGGTTCGTATGATGGCAATGTTTACGAACGTTTGTTTGACTCTGCTCTGCGGCATCCTTCGAATCAAAAACCAGTTCCGAAGTTCTACGATTTGTATTTGAAACCGTTTATGCTGGAAAATGCTTTAGCTTCTAAAAAGTCAATGCTGTAAAATATTTTGTTTAAAATTATTTTGTAACAAATATGTACATACATGTGAAAGTGCAATTTAACCTGGAGAAATTAAATACGCAACAACTATTTTTTTAAATTTAATAAATATACATTTTATTTAAAATTGTTGATTCTAGTGGTTTTATTATGTATTGCTTTTATTTTTAAGCTTAAAGGAATACTTGAATTTTCTGACATAAAAATGTCTCCTCGTTATAATAATAACATACAAGAATGTTTAGAAACACCACAGTAATTAAAGAAAAATTTTGAAAGTGTACCCTATTTAGGGCCCATAGGCAATTTCGGAACAGATATTGCACCCAATGTTGGCATATGTCAAATGGTTGTCGAACATCGACAATCTAATATAAAATTGGTATTTTAAGTTGACAGTACTGTCGAAAATTTCGTTGTGCTTCGAATTTTTGAATGAAAACAATTTTAGTTTTGACGCTGCAAATAAGTTTAAAAAACTTGTTGAAAATGTAAATATTTGTATTTTTTTGGTGGACCAAATACCACTTTCTTAGCAATTAAGCCCTTCCTCAGCGTTGAAAAGGGTATTGTATATAAGTTTGTCATTCCGTTTGTAATTTCTAAAATATTGATCTTAGACCCTACAAACTAAGCGAAGTTGATTTTACGATGTCCATCTGTATGTTAAAATGGGTTTTACGAAGACCTCAGTAATAAGGGGGACTAGGTTGTTATATATCTGCGGCATTTAAAAAAAACATCTTAAGTCAAATTTAAAAAGTTGAAAAAAATGTTGTTAATCATACGAATTTTCTTTCAAAAACATTTTTGTTAACGATTAAAAAAACTTTGTATTATTAAAGAAATTTTTCTTTAATTTATTATTTAGTAAAAACGATTGTTTCGCCGATTTTCTTTTAAAATTTTTTTGCTATCTTATCTCGACTTAAGATATTTTGTCAAAATGCCACAGATATTTATGTCACATATGCTCTGTTAAGTTTTACAATTAAAATTCATCCTCATCGGTTCACAAATGGCTGAGATATGATAAAAAAAAACTACGACTGCCTCTAATTTTACCCATGAAGCCCTTGTTCTGCGGTCTAATCACCGCACACGCTATCGAGCAAAATTTATCGAAATTTTTTAATTTTGATATCATGACACTCGATATCGAATAAAATGTGCCGTAATTTGAGTTTATAGCATTCGATATTGAGTAACCAAAGACATTTCATATCTCGAGTTTTTTTTTTGATACGATAGTTTACTCGATACGCTAGTTTACTCGATATCGAATACAGTGATTATATCTGGAGAACAACAAGACCCAAAGTTTCCAAATTAGGTGCAAGCATCTTGGTTATAAACAGGTAACAAAATGTGGGCGGGATTGGGAAAGTAGACGTGACACAAACTAAATTTATTTATATCTAAAGAACGGCAAGAGAAAAATTGTAAAAATTTGTTACACATAGATGGATTATCAATACACAACCTTAAAAAAAAATGGGCGGGATTGAAGAAGTCGTTGTGGCACCTCCCATACAAAGACATTAGAGATTTCTGTATATCAGGAGAACGGCAAGACAAGAAAGCACACTGTCAAACTTCGCGAAAATCGGCCCACAATTTACCATGGACCCCATATAACGCCCACTATCGGAAAACACTTTTGTACGCATAAAACCGCCAACAAATAATGCTTTTGTAGTTATATTTGTTTATTTATGTCTATATTTGAACATTGTTTCATACAGTTTTATAACACTGGAAAGCTTCGTGAAGATCGGTCAATAATTTACCAAGGCCTCCTAGAAAGCCAATTCTGGCAAAAGTACTTTTGATATACGCCCAAAACCGCAACTAATTTTAATACTGTGAGGGCAGTTTTTGGATTGGTTCGTAACTTTTAGCTTGCAATTAAATCGCACTTCTAAATTTTGTTTATTCTCAGTGGAGGGTATTAAAGATTCGGCACAATCGTATAGCAATTTTACTTTTTTTTTATATACATAAATCGCTGTTATGGTTTTGGCGGTTTTTTTTTTAAAAAAATTAGATATTTAGAAAAGGGTATGTTTTTAATTTTTGTTTTTGGAAAAGTAAGTTAAATAAAACAAAAAAATAAATAGAGGATGGTCAAACACTAATGTACGATGTTAATTGTGAGACACATCTTAACGTCAAGATTTTCCCCAACTTAATTTGACATTTCTTTGTTTCAGTGCTTGACAAATTTATAACAATCGAGCAGCGCGCTAATATTGTTGAACCCTTTTACGAAAAAAGGCTACACTTTTATTTCAATGAATTCGCATCAAAGAATTGACGCATTTGGGCAAACAGAAAATACACGAGTGTTGTTGAAAACCCGACGCATCCACAAATAGTGACTGTTTGGTGCGGTTTATGGGCTTTCGGCGTCATCGGGCCGTTTTTCTTCGAAAATTAGGTCGGCCAAACAGTTACTTCTTTTTGACATAAATTGAGGATATGGAAATGGACGATATGTGGTTCCAACAAGAGTTTTAGTCGTTTTGAGATAAAAGAAAAAACTTAACAAATTTGTTTGTATTCATTTGTACTGCTCTATTTTTAATTAAAATTGAGAAAATTCCAAATAAATGTAAGAATTTAAATTCGTTTTTGAGAAAATTCCAATAGAAATTGAGAATTTCAATTGGAAGTTGAGAAAGTTCCAGTTGAAATTGAGAAATTAATTTGAAATTGAGAAAATTCCCAATGAAACTGAGAAATTTTAATTCTAAATTGAAAAAATTTAATTACATACATATATAATTTTTATAGCATTCATATTCATTTCGAATTTTCTCAAATTTATTTGGAATTTTCCAATTTTCAATGAAAAATAATTTTTTTTTTCTTAAATTCTATAAAAAACTTTTTAAGAAGAGATTTATTAATTGTTAATCTGGATGGATTCAAAATTAATAGTACAGCAAATTTCATATAATGAAATGTTTCTTTTTCTTTTCATAATAAAAATGATCTACAACAACAAGACCGTTTTACTTAGTGCATCCCTGCAGATAACGAGACTAGTCCATACATGCATGTAAAGAGTAGTCCATAAAGGAGTTGGAGTACTCCAAAAATACTCCAAATATATGGTTAAAAGGTGGTATATTTAACATTACGATGCCCTAGGAGTTGACCATATAACCCCGTTTTGCATTACAACGGAGTAGTCTTCAAACTACTCCGTTTTGAAACTACTCCATGGTATACTCCAGATGATTAGTTTTAACTTCCTTTAAAAACGAAAACATTTCGTTTAAAAACGAAGACATGTCGTTTCACTACAAACATGCTTGCATAACATTGGACCAGTCTAGGGAGTAGTCCATTTCATCAAAATGGATCACGTAGTCCAATATTATAAGCAGGGATATGATTTGGTACGTCTTAAACATCATTGCTTGTTGTTCTTCTTGTGGTCTGTAAAATTGTTTGTTAAAATGTTGCACTGTTGAATGAGATTGATTGGAAAAGGTGTATTTTATTGCACAAAGATTTTTTTCTCACACTGAAACAAAAAGTTGTGTTGAATTTGCTTTGGTGCCACAAAAAATTGCAAAACGCACCGGAACAATAAAAAAACGTACAACGCACCAACAAAGGAATTTTTCGCACACAAAATTTAAAAACACAACCAAAAAGTTGCAAAACGCACCGTGTTGACAACACTGACCATACCTAAGTTGTGCCACGAACAGTCAGATCAAACACACAAATTATAAAAATAAAGATTGATGAAAAAATAGCTAAATTGCCATTATTAATAATCAATAGCTATTCACTATTAAACGAGCTGTCAAAATCGGGTTTTCCAAATGCAAAGCTTTGAGGCCGCTCTATTAAAATACTAGAAAACGCGTGCCGCATTTGTTTAGGTACGACTGTAATAGGCAAGTCTTAAGAAAATCCTTAAAAGATTATTTTCAGAGTACAAAAACAAAAATTTTACATTTTGTTTATCTTTCGTCAAACCATCATCGAATGAACCTTTTACGACTCTCTGTATAAATAATATTTTCAACAGGCATATTATCTTTAAACACGCCTTAAACGATTCCCACAACGATTAAAAAGCATATTTCGCTGTGCTATTGCAGAATCTCAGTCGTGTTACAGTTTTTCCCTTGTGTGGAATCTTATTAAAAAATGCGGTCATCGACGCGTCGGTCAAATACGCTCTTCATGAGATTCCCAGTATCTCTTACACGATTGAAAATGCTAGCTGAGTTTAAATTAATTATGCTTTTGTTTGAATGTTGTTTTTTTTTTATAAAAATCGAGCAAAAATTGTTAAATAAAAACTAAATTTTTAAAAAGGTGTCCGATTTTTTTGACGATTTTTCGAAACGTAAAATACTTTTTTTTTATTTAATCTCAGGAAATTGACGATTTCCTAACAAGCCCATTTGACATTGAACCTCAATTATCGGACATGTCATGGAAATCGAAATCACGTGAAATTGAAATCAACCAAATTTTGAAAACTCTCCCGTATTCAACATTTCCTCATACTTTGAGTACCACTTTCCTCTACCTAAACTACTTTTGAAATCAGGAAAAGCTGCGTTCTTTTTTACAAAAACTTAATTAAAAGTTTAAATTTCAGGTGATTTCGATTTGCATGATATGACCGTTTGTCTCAGAGCCATAGAAAATATGAACCATCGGATAGAGATAATGTCACCGAAGCCGTGGCGTGCATTTGGCCGATATTTTGTTTCACACATACATAATTGCTATAGATACTACTGTCATAATAAAAAATATTACGATAGTTCTCTGAAAACTTTTGTTTTGTTTACAATTAACATCGTGTGTTTTGGTTGGACCACGTTTTAGAATACATTTGTTGTACATACCAATGGCCCCATTGTGCACTATACCTTAATTAAATGAAACATTTGGACATATTTTTGTTGTTTTTTTATTATTTTTTTATTTATACATTTTACTGTTTTTTTTAGAGTTTTTGATTATTTTTTTTTTATTTTTTACTTTATTTTATAATAATCATAATAATTATACTTTTTAGCAAATTAAAAACCAATTAATTTTTTTTCTGGTTCAGTACATTCATATAAACTGTTTTTCTTTTTTTATTTAATTTAAATATTTTTTTTTCATTTTTGTTTTGATGATGTCTAATTTTAGTTGTAAAAATTATAATTTTGTTTTTTATTAAAAATAAAAATAAAAATAAAAGAAAATTAATTGATAAAAGAAAATTATACAAAGGTTTTATTTTATTTTATTTTCGTTTGTTAGTGTGGGTTATGTAATGGATATTGTTTTTTTTTAGTTTTAAAGGATGTATAAAGCATTCTAGCAGAAAAAAATAAAAAGGTTATTTACGAAAATTAATTTGGAAATTTAACAAGCTTTAAGGTTAGTTTTGGAAATTAAAAACAAAATAAATTTTTAAAAAAATTTAAGTTTTAGAAGGGTATTTTTTAAATAAATTTTTTTTCTTTTCTTTTTTGTTAAAATATGTATATTTAAATAAAAAATGGAAATCTATAAAAAAATTAATATTTTCGTTTGGAATATTTTTAATGTCTGATTACTTTAAAAACAAAGAGTGTTTTTGTTGTTAATTTTACTCTCTTTATTGTGTTTTTTTGTTTGTTTTTGTGTGTGTGTAGATTTTTACAAATTAGTTTTTATAAACTAAAATTTTATGTATTTTTTAAAATAAAATTGTTTTTTAATTATTTAGTATGGCTGTTTTTTTGTTATTTATAAATATATGTATATTTAATATTGTTTTTGTTTGTATATAAATTTAACAGAAAAAAGTATTTGGCTATTAATTTTTTTTTAACATAAAAAAACAAGTTTTTCATTTATTAATAAAATTATTATTTTAATAAAATTTTTGTAAAAATAATTAAAAAGATGCCTTTTTGTTGAATTATTTAGCTGCCGTGTTTTTATTTTAGTGTATAAATATTACTCCATTTTTTATTGTTATTTAAACTTAAAAAAAAATTATTATTTAACAAGAAATTTGAAATTTAACAATTAATATGAGAAATTTGTTTATAAAAATTAAAATAAATTTAAAAACGTTATAAAACAAAAAAATTAACTTATACAAGGCATGATTATGTGTTTAGGTTTTGATTATAGGGCGACATTAAAATATTGCAACAAATATTTATTTATTTATTTTAGTTTATTCACTTCAAAGGGGTTTACTTTGTATATATCTCTAAATATTTTTTATGAAATAAATTGAATAAATTAAAAAAGGCTGTTAAATACTATAAAAAAGGCAAAAACAAAATTATGAAAATCTGGCAACACTTACTTGCATGTTCTGACACTCGCAGTACAATTGCGCTTGTGACTTGACCTCGCAAGAGAAGTGTTTTGTAAAACGAAAACGCAAGACTCTTAAGTGCAGAATAAACCACACAATTTGCTTGGCAAACGTGTCAGAATTTTACGTTTGCACAACATTTTTGTGTTGTCAATTGGGGTGTTTGCTGTTTGGACAAACATTTGAAACAATGCTTGAAGAAATATTTAAAGAAATTTTAATATTTGGCAGACATGCTGGATATCTGTCAAACTGTTTGTTTGTTGCAAAATATAATCAAATTAGTGAAAACTTTGCAGAGTGATGTCTGTGAAGAAGAAGAAGCTTTAACATAATTTCCAGTTGTAAATTCTAATTTGTAAGCCACAAAACAGCTTGTTATTTAAACCACTCTTTACTACAAAGTTTTTTTTATATTTCTCCCCCGTTTTAAAGAAAGAGCCAGCAAAATTGTCGCAGCACTATCGTTGTCTGCATTCATTGAAAACAAAACAAAAATAAAAGATTACGAGTGGGTTTGCCAAGCCATTTGTGTGGTTTATTTTGCCCTTTAGCGAGTTCAAATCGGAACAGTATTCTGAAGTGTTTTTTGATGTATTTAGGCCAAAACCAAACTTTTAAGAAATTATTTAATGACGAATAAAAAAAATTTAATATGTTTTCTTTAAAAAAAGGAAATTAAAAAAAATATGTTCTGTAGTTTTATGCTATGTGTTTTTTGCTACTTTGTCGATTTCAATAAACAGCTGATCTAAATTATATTCCAAAAATTAATTTCAGGGAACTGTAAAGGGCCAAATAGATTGGTCAAATTTTCCATCAAGCATTATATGGTTGTAGGTATTAGTAAAAATGTGTATGTATGTGTGGCACCGACGATACTGGATGGAAAATCCAATCAGTTTATTTACAACGTTAAACGTACGAACACGAGCTTGATGTCAAGCTATTTTAAAATGTTACATGGCATTTGAAGTAGTTTGGTGCAGTTAACCGCTTTGTGAATAAAATATTTAAAAACTGTACTGGATAATTTTTTAACCATTTTAATTTTTGGGTAAGTTTTGTTAAGTTTAGTTATAACAGAAATTATTCCTGTAAAAAGCCAACTTTTGTTAATATTTCCCGAAATTTACATTATAAGTTATTGTACTATATTTATAACTCGATGCGTGTATGCTATTCTCGTTTCTGCGAAGGTCCTTTCCTTTGTTTGTTGAATTTCATATGGTTCTGAACAATTTATCGTGCAATCCTTTTTGTTCAGTGGTGGTAACACTGGTACAATTTCTTATAACCTAAACAATAAATATTGTTTTTTTTTAATTTCGATAAATCATTGCTTCAAAATATACAGCTTTACGAAAAATGGTTGTATACTCAATACTTTTTACTAGTGCTGGCAATGTATTGAGAAGAGGATACCGAGTATTTGTTTTGAGTACCCAATGCTCAAAAGTAGTTCCTCAATACTTTCAGAGTTGTATTTTTTCCACAAAATGGGAAATTTAACGGTTGTCTTTTAAAATATAACTCCGTTTAAACAAATACAATCAGCCTTATAACGGTTCTCGATCTCTTAAACGACTTTGTCGTTTTTTGTAAAAGATTAATGTAACAAACAACCTGTGTTCTTTAATCTACTACAAAAAAGTCGTTTATGAGAGTGAGAATACTGCTTAACAACATGAATCAAAAAGACAAAATTGCGCACTCAGCCGAACAAAATATTTTCTACTGCATATCTACGTCATCATAGAATACAAATGAGTGTTTGGTGTAAAACAAATGTAAGACACACACAAATCTAATTTCTTCGTCATACACAAAAAAGGACCTGTGCAATCTTGTTACTTTGTTTTATGACTTAACAATACATCTGCACAATTTAACGCTTATTAAAATAGAAAAGATAAATTAATTAAAGAAAATTTTGCTGCTTGGGCATGTGTGCACCGGTAGCAAAGTTCTATGGTGAATAAAAATTTTCAAGAATTGCTACGCTAATGTCAAAATTAATACTAGCCCCCAGGGCAAGTGAAATTTTATTTACTTCAGAATTGTCAACATTTTTTACTTACAACAGAACTTTGCTACCGTTTCACACATGCCCTTTGTAAACAAATCCAATCCCCAAAAGAAATAAATATAGCTGAACCCACGGTTTTCTTTAATATACCTTGTACATCATGTAGCTTTCATAGATATTGAGAAACTTTAAAACACGGCAACAATAAAATGCAAACATTTTAAATTTACTATGTTTGCATCATCTACAATACTAAAAGGTCGCTCACACTTAACGCTTTTAAATCGTATTTAATATGAACCGTGAATTCCGTTAATGTATTAAAACTGAGAGTTTGGCTTTGAAACGATGCTTAAAAACTTACAAAAAAAAAAACCCTAAAAAGTATTGAGTAACCAAAATAAATGTATTGAGTAATAACAAGTAATAGGAATTTGTTAGCACTGCTTTCTACAGTTTCTAATTCTAAATACTTTTTAAGGAGTTGTAAGTTTTCACTTTTTTAACGAAATGAATTCAATATTTTTTGAAAATTAGTCTTGACATTTTTCTATAAATATTTAACATTCCTTTTTAATACTATTGCAATCTATTCTTCGGTTTTTTTCTACATATTTTTTTATATTTAATTTTTTTTTTGCTTTTTCTAAAAATTTTACAAAATCAATTTAATTCATTTTAGTAATTATTTGCGTGTGTTTTTTTTTGTTTCTTAATTTTTTATTTAAGTATTTGATAAAATTTTGTTTTGTATTTAAATTTTCAAAAATTCTATATAAAGATTTGGTTGTTTTTTATTTATTTTTTTTTTAAATAGAAAAAGGGGGAGAAAAAAAGAAGGTCCAAATTTTTTTGTGTTTGTTTTTTTTTATTAAAACTAATAGTTTCTTTTTAATATTATTTTTTTCTCAGCTTACAATACTTTTTATTTTATATAATTTTATATATTTATATATGAATTACACTAAATATTACATTTATGTTTTTGTTTATACTTATATAATATATAATTACTTTTTTTTCAATTTTTACGAGTTTCACTTTTTTTTTAACTTATAATTGAATTTTTTTCGAGTGTTTAGTAGTATATTTTAATTGTTATTATTAAAAATAGGTTTTAGACAAAATATATAAAAAAAAAGGATTTTAAGAAATAAAGAAAACTAATTAAATTTAGATATAGATTACAATTTCTTACATACATTTTTAAAAAAAATTTTTAAATTTCGAAAATATATTTTATTATTTAATTCTTTAATTCAATATAGAATTTCTAATACAACTCGATTTAAGAAAGAAAAAAAAATCAAAATTTTTTCAAATGACGATTGATTATTCAAAAAAAAAAGATAATTTACTTTAATTTAAAATTTTAAACGATATAAAAATATTCAAACAATTCATTATTCACAGTCAATAATTTCAAAAGTAATTTAAATATTTCAGAAAGGGTTCAAATATTTTGTTTAGATTTCTCAGAATTTTTAAGAATATTTTTAACAAATTTCAACCAGGTTTATTTTTCGAAAAGTTTGAAATTAAATTTTTTTGGAAATTTCAATTTAATATCTTTTCGAAAAACAAAACCTGGCAAATTTAATTGTCATTGGTAAAAATTGTTTAGTTTATTCTTTGAAGTTCAAAACTCCGAACTCCAAAGGAAATCTATTCAACGATTGATTTACTAAAAAAAATTGGAATGAAATGTGGAATATTCAAAATAAACTTCTTCTTATTTTGTTAAACTGCCTGTTTTTGTAAATAAAATAAAATAAAAATAAATATCCATAATATATAAAAATTGAGTGATACTGAAATCAATCGAAATTTTTAGTTTATATTTAATTTTTAAATAACCAAAGGTTTTCCTGATTCTAAGAGTAGTTTTAATAAAGATAAGTGATACTTAAAGTATACAGTATACTAAATTAAATATTTTAAAGAACTTTCAAATCAGGGTCAGTTTTGAAAGATTTCAATTTCGCTCGTATTCGAGATTCAGGAACATAAAGCGGACAAACTAAGGCCCTAATTCTGTAAAACACAACCGCAACGTCAAAAATTACATTGAAAGCAAAAACAAAATAAAAAATATTTCATTATTTTGTTATTGTTTTCCACAGAAATTCATATTGAATTTTTAAATTTCAAACGCTGCATATTTTGTGGCGTTGAAAATTTTAAAACGCAGTATCAATTTCTATAGAAAGCAACAACAAAATTATGACAAATTTTTGACATTGTTTTTGCCTTTAATGTTATTTTTGGCGTTGCGGTTGTGTTTAACAGAATTAGGGCCTAAACAAATTTTAACGAATAAATATTAAAAAAAAAACAAAAATTTTTGTTCCAAAAATTAAACATTTTAAATCGATTCGATTCATATTATTTTCTTTGAAATTTCGAAATTCGTAGTAAAATAAAAAACAAAATCAATTCAAACAATTGAATTCAAATCAAAACATTTAAAAATAACTCTATTGAACGGTTTCTGAAATAATGTATCAAAAATATAAACGAACATTTGAAATACCCTTACAACTTTCGAAAATTTTCCATTCTGCAATTTTTAAAAATAAAACTTTATGTTCAAAATTGCAAGGTTTTTTTAATTTTGAAAACGATTTTGAATATGATCTTGAATGAAATTTTAAAGAAATTCTTTTCATAGATTTTCATATGTAAATTTGCAAAAAAAAAAAAACAACAAAATATTTGTAGAAATTTCTTTTAATTTTCTCTTAAAATTAAAAAATTTTTCCAAATGTCTGTTATTATTTTTACATGTTAAAATTTCTGAAACTTTCAAGATTTTCTTCGTCTTTTGCAAATTACAATAATTTTTTTTTGAAAATTAATTTTCTTAAATATTCCAAAATTTCTTTGATTTCATAAAACTTTTTCAATTTCCAAAATTTTTCGAAAATTTAAGAAAATTGTCCAAATTTTAAAATTTCTTTTTAGCAAAATTTTAAACATTTTTTTTCTTTCTTAATTTGATTAAAAACAAATTCTTTTTCTTTCCATAAAAGAAGTTACGTTTCAAATAAATTTTTTTTTAAATTTTCTTAATTAAAGTTTTTTAAAATAATTGTTGTTAATACATAATTCCAAATAATTTCAAAAATTAAAATTTTTATATTCATCATGTTGTTGTAATTAATAAAAGTATTTTATAGAAAATATTTATACCTAAATTGTTTTTGTTTCTTGAAAAAAAAAAAAAAAAGTTTTACTCCATGTTCATGTTTATGCCGTAAAAAGTTTTTAAAAAGTAATTTTATTTTTGTTTTCTATTAAATTATTTTGTTGTTGGTAAATTTTTAATATTTTTATAAAAAAAAGTTTGTTTTTTTTTTAAATTTATTGTTTTTTTTTTTTGTCTGTAAATAGAGAGTGAGAGTGATGATTTGTTTTTCTTATTCCATTATTTATAAATCCAGTTATTTATTTATGTTGTTGCTGATGTTGTATTTGTTGTTCTAATTTGTTATATTGTTGTTGTGTGTCTGAGTGTTTTTGTTGTTACATATGTATTAAATTTACTTAATAACGTCGTTCCGCATTATCTCAGGCATAAAATTCTCGATTTGTTGCATTTTTCGCATAGGAATTCATAGCAGGTGATCGTTTTGGTTCGTCGAGAGCATAAGAGCCCTCATCCTTTTTTCTCATGCGATAGACAATGAACATAACAACCAAAATGGCGCACAATAGACCAACAACAGCGCCGCCAATAACAGCTGCAAAAATATTAAAAACACAGAATATTATTAGTGTGAAAGACAAAAAGAAAAATCTTAGTGGCCTCGTATACATAGAAAAAAATGTTGTACCAGTAAAAGCATTAATTAAAAATAAAATCAGCTTTAATTAAAAATTCAATCAAGTGAATTGAACGTTTAATCAAGTGAATTAAACTTTTTATCAAGTGTATTAACAATATTAATTGGCACCAGTAAAAAAATAAATAATATCAATTAAGCGTTTAATTCACTTGATAAAGACGTTTAATTCACTTGTTTACATTTTTTACTGGTGCAAATTAATATTGTTAATACACTTGATGAAAAGTTTAATTTTATTTTTGATTAACGCTTTTATTGGTGCAAATAATGTTGCGTAGGAACGTTATTGTTGCGGACACGTTAAGTTGAAAGTTACTAAAAATACGTAAACGTGTCATATGGTGTTGAAAAGTGTAAAAAAAACCATAAAATTTGTCAAATGTATTGATGGTTTGTGTCTTTTTGTTTTAAAATATATAAGAAGAAAAATAAAATTTTATAAAACTGAGAAAATATTAATTTTATTAGGTTTTAAGTACATAAGCTTGAAAAGGAAAACGGATCAGCTGATCCGCAACGAATACTTTTGCGTATGAATTAAATTACGAGGCCTTTATAAAGAAAACGCCCTAAGGCATTCCATATTTTTTGCCTTATTTCCCTTTACAAAAGTAAACACAATTAAAGCGTATATCGGCAATAGACTTCAATAACGTTTTTGTTTTTAATTCAAATCAAACAGGATGACAATTATAAGACACATTACAAATTGTTCGAACACAGTTTTTGTGATCTATTTGGGGCAATTGTGGATTTTTCCTAACAAAATTTGCAATAGCATTCTGCATAAATCAACACAAATAGAGGTCGGATGGGGCAAAAAGCATGAACTATGAGGCGGGTGAGGCAAAACTTCTAGATTATACACAAAGAAAAATCCCAACTTAAAAACTTTATCAATTTTAATATTTTACACTTTAATTTGAAAGTAAAACGTACATAAAACAATGTTAAAATTGATTTTTATCTTAAGAACAAATCCGTTTTTGGTAATTGCAGTACAATTAATATTTAATTTCAAATCAAAATAATTTTATATTTGAATTTGCTAAAAATTTAACAAGTTAATTTTTAATTTAAAATTTTTGTCGTTATTGTTTGAAACTCACATCTGAAAATTAAAAAATTATTGTGCTGTTTTCACAACACAAGTAATTAACGTGTAGTAAAATTTATATGAAAAACACGTTAAAAAAACTGAATGATTTTCATACTAAGGTTTATAATCATTCTGTTTCAAACTGTTACCTAAACAAAAACAGGTCATTTCAGGATCAGGAGCAAATTAAATTAAATTTTAAAATTGAATGATAACTTTTTATAGTCTTTTCTTAAATGGTGATTAACGGAACTTAAATTCCGTGTTTAACAGCAAGAAATACTTATCTAAGAATCCATATCGACAGATCAATTCCAATACATGCCAGATCGAAAAAGTGAGTTTTGCAGGAGAAGTTCTCAATGTTTACGGGTGATACAACATTCAGTTAAATGCTAAGTTTTTTGTGAAGTTCTTTGGATTAAATAAGCCGACCAATACCAAAATTTGATGGAATTTTAGTTGAACAATACTCAATTCAAAGTCGCCCAAAAATGTAAAACATGCTAAATCGATTAACCTTATCCCATTTTTGCTATTTTAATGCAATTGTTAAAATGGAAAAAAACTCCCGGCGAATTTTTATTCATAATTGGGCTGATTATGTTTTTCACCTACAATAAATTATTGTATGTATAAATGCCGCCTATGATTGTGTTAGTAAGAAATGTGTTGTCTTTGTCCTGTTAACTTCACACGTACGACATTTGAAAATAATTTTCTTTGTTCTAGTCTAGTCCCCATGTCTATCCCCATGCCCCTAAACAGAAAAGAGTGACTTATATGGAAAGAGAGAGAGACAAAACCTAACTTAATAAAAAAAAAAAACAAAAACTAACTAAGTGCCCATTTAGAAAGGGAAATATTTTGTTAGTAGGAAATTACGGGTGATGAAGGGATAATGGTTTTTGTGCTCGGTACTCGGCGACATGGTTTGTTCTCATTTCTTTGTTGACATTTACTTTGCTTTTTGAGAAAAAAGAACAACAATATTAACAGAAAGTTTCCGGCAACATGTTCGTCTGTGTGACCGCGAATGAAAAAACACAAGAGAATTCCATTGTAAATTTTGAGAGATGATTTTTAATTTTGTTTTTAGAGAGTTTACGTTCTAGTCAATCTTCTATGCCCGTTACACTGTACAACAAAATCAAATATACTGATAGAGGGGGCCAAAAGAAATTATACTTGTTTCGGCACTTTTAAAGTCTACGTCGGATGGTTATTTTAGAGAAAGTCAAAGTTCCTCCGTTTTGGCAACATTCTTATGATGAATGCGCATAGAACACAATGTTACTCAATTCACAACTTTAAGCTTGCTTAACAATTTGAAACAAAAAGTAAGGTATTGATCTAAATTGTTTCGATAGACCCCTAACTAATTTTATCTTATTGTTTAAAACGGCAAATAATTGCCAAAAATAGCGTCAATGTTATAAACTGCTTTGCGTTTTTGTATAGGAATTTGTATACCCTCCACCACAACTAGTTTTAATGAGGGTTACTAAGTTTGTCATTCCGTGTGAAACTGTTTTAATAATCATCTAAGACCCCAAAAAATATTTTTTTTCTAGGCCATTGAGTAATTCTAAGTCGATTTAGCCATGTCCGTCTGTCTATCCGTCTATTGAAATCACGCTCACTTTCAAATGGCTCAAAAGAATAAATAAATATTGGTATAAAATTGTTTCGAGTCTCCCTAAGCAGTTTGGGATTTAAATCAAGAAAATTGGTTCAGTAGGAAAAGAGTTAAGAATTAAAATGTGGAACAACCACCCTAAAACATTTATTATTTTGTTACAAAAACTAGCTTAACAAGTGGCGGAACGCACGTACATATTGATATACGATTTTGCACAAATTCGTTCTATATGACTCAAAATCATACTAATAAACCTTTAGTACGCTTAAAACCATAACAAATAATGCTGTTGTAATAAATTTTGGTCTGTCACAGTTTTATACGACTAGAAATTACACTTTCAACTTTCGTGCAGATCGGTCCACCAGTTGCGCTTGTGATGCTGATGCTTATTTTTTACAGCACAACAGCTGTTCTAAGTTTGAATTTTTGAATATGAGCTACATTTTAAAAGTTTTATGAGCCCCCTTTCAGACTGGGCAAGTTACTTGCGCAAGTGACTTGCGCAACTCTTGGTTTGTTGATGTGAGAGGCAAAGTCGGGTGAAGGGAAAAACATTTGAGTACAGACTTTGTTACTTGCGCAAGTAACTTGCCGAGTCTGAAAGGGGGTTAAGCGAACATAAAAAAATGATAAACAAGTTATACGGGCGTGTTCTAGAATCCGAATCCACTCGAAAGTGGATTACTTTAGCATTATTGGTGTTCTGCATTTCACATCCACATGTTTTTATTCGTTTTCAATTAGAGTAGATATGGGTTGGTGAAAGTAAACCGAATCGACTTTTATTGTAATATGTGATAACATTTTTAACAAAAAAATTAATATTGCTTTTAGCTTAAAATCTTCTTAATCCAATTTAATCAAAAATATATCGTTATCTAAAACGCAAAAGGCCCTTACTAACCCTAAATTTAAAGTCGACATTTTCATTCATATTGATGTAATTATACCAAATTTTTTTGAACGATTTTTATGTTATTTTCAGACAATTTGTTTCTTTAATCGCTTTAGCGATCTCTTAGTTTTTGGGTTTGTTTAAACTTTGCAATTTTTCGCGAATTTTAGCCATGTTCGCGATATAAGCGATTTGGTCGTGTAAGTTTTCTGATTCTTTACAGCTTTAACGATTTATAATAAATAATTGACTTTGCTATCATGCCGCTGTTTGCAAATTTTTGCGAATTTCCTTGAATTTAGCAATTTTTACCGATTTTTTGCCATGCCTTATAGTTTTAGGGTCTTTAAATCAATATTATGGCTGGTTTGAAATATTAAAATTTTTCGCGAATTTTCGCTATTTTTGCAATTTTTTTTTGTTATTTTCCGACATTTTGTTTTTTTTTAACCCATTTAGAGATTTCAAATAAATTTTAGTGTTTGTTTAAAAGTTTGCAATTTTTCGAGAATTTTAGCCATGTTAGCGATTTTTTTGTGATTCTTTACAGCTTTCACGATTTTTAAAAAATATTAGACATTGCTATCATACTTCGGTTAGCAAATTAGCGATCATTAGTTCAACAAAAGTTTTTCCGAACAAAAACATTTAACATTTAACTTTACTTATGCGTAGCAACTGCATTTACGAACGCACCCAAAGCTTCTTTCGGAAAAAATCCTTAGTACGCGTAAAACTGTAACGCTCTCAATCTGGGGGCTAATTCTGGCAGTCGTGATCGAATACTTTTTCGTTTCGAAAGCAATTTTATTTCAGTCTATACTGAACGAATTTTTATTATAATAAAATTTGGTCAGTCATAGTTTAATAAGACTATAAAATACCTTTTCAAATTTCGAAATATTCTAACTGTAGGTGGAGGGTATCAAAGATGAATAAAATAGCTAAGGACATTAGAAACCTTAGTATGTAACGTATTTTAGATTCATATACCCTCGAAAAAGCAGCTTACGTCTAGATTTATATAAAAGCTTTAAACAAATTTTAGGTTTAGCGGTATCTTAAAAAAAAAATCCGCTGTATTAAATATTTGGCGGTTTCTATCGATTTTTAAGTCCGATTTGGCGGGAAATGTTCAAAAAAGTTGGCAACAGTGATTAATACACTAAAGCGGAAAATTCAACTTGAATGCCAGAAAAAAAAACAAAACAAATTTCATACTATTTTAACAATTGGTGCTACTCGTTAGAGCATTGCTATTTTTTTAGTGTTGTACAGTGTAATTAGCCCATATTCTGTGTAAATATTATACATTTCTGGTGGAGAGATAAGATTTCCAAATATGTTTTGCATTTCTAGCAATGCGAATTTACACCAGGTGACCTTATCTTGCTACGTAAGCAACAGCTGATTACTAACCTTGTGTCAAAATGATATACCGCTCATGTGGTTCTTGAGAATATTTACTAAATTTTATTATTTTCGCTTAAAATTATTAATTTTTAAATTTTTTGAAATTTTACATTTCAAAACAAACAATTTAAAATTAAAAAGAAAATTAAATATTTGTTTAAATTTTTAACCACAGTGCTGTATTATTTTTGACACAACGTTCAAATATTTTACAGTGTTGTAAACGTTTTCAAAATAAGACCACCTTGTATGAATTCGCCTTATTTTCTAGCTTGTTTTCTTCAAATTTCTAAAACAATCAAAGTAATTTTTGGGAATACAAAATTTTAAATTGATAAGTTCTTGTTTGTCGTGCTAAATTCCAAATTTTTGTTCTTAATAAAAACACTGAAATTAATTGTGGGAGAATAATCTACAAAAATCTTTATGATTTTACTCTGAAATATATAAATTATTCATTCTGCACTTCTTTTATTTATGTCTTTATTTAAAAAGGGTATTTTTGTGTTTGGTATGATTTCTGTAACTTTTGTTTTGTCTTCATAAATAAAACTAAAATGTATAAAAATATAATTAAGCAAACTCTTGATAACAACCCATAGTTTCAAAAATTTTTTCGAACGTTCCACTATCGCTGGACATTTTAATGTTTCGATAAAAAAAGTTATTGTTCTTCTTATCACTTCTTTATTTAAATATTTTGAAAATTTAAGTGGACCTCGAAAGAAATTTTAAATAATACTGATTAAAATTTACCTTAAAATGCAAAACGTTTACAAAATGTATGCAGAAGTATTAACGAATCTGCGCCGACCACAAAAATAAACCGCAATTAGTTATTTTTATATTAATTAATAATTTATTTAAAGAAATAATAAAATGTTTCCAAATTATGGAAAATTTATATTGAATATGTAATTCGCACTTGATCAGCAAGAGGGTAATAACTCGAATTTAAAAAAGTTTTTAGTAGAAGCAAAACTATTTTGTATTTACTGCCTGTTATTTATTTAAAATAAACAAATTTTTAATTATTGTTTTTATTTTACATGTAAGTTAAGCGAAATCTTCGTTGGAAATCGATGAACACCGGTTTTGTTACCTAAAAGTTGATCAAGTGTGAATTGTGCTTATTAAAACACTCCTTATTCTACAAAATCCCATAGAAGAAGAGCCCGAGCATTTTAAATATTCAAAACGATTTAATTTTTTCAACTTTACCATGGAATTTACATAAAACTATAAAAATAAGGTTTAAAGGAAAAATTGCCCGATTTAACTCTGCCTAAAGGCCTCGTTACTCAAACGTAAATGTTGCAGAAACGATAACGTTGCGGCCAAATGCAATGGTTGGTATTTACTAAAAACACGTAAACGTGTTGCAATGCGTTAAAAAAAGTTGTAAAAATGTTTGTAATTTAAATATTAAAGCTTTTGCTATTTGTGCGTCTTCTACAAACGGTGGATGCCTGGGTAACCAAACTGCGGACAGTCTAGCCAAACAAGGCTGTCTCTTGGACGACGGGTTCGTCGACGGCCTGATCGGAATTTCAATGGCTCGCCGCAAGACTCTCATCCGACGTGAGCCGTACAGAAAGGCTCAGGGGAGTATACCTGCTTGATGGACAAGACTTTATGGCCTGGCTACTACGCGGCGAGAACGCGCGTGCTACTTGGTCGCGGTAGGGACAAGATAAGGACAGTGATATCGGTCATTAAGGGTCACTGGATAATAGGGACTCATGCGGGGAAAATGGGTCTTGATTATAATGACTACTGTAGAAGTTGTCATGATGATGAGGAGGAGGAGGAGACGATTCACTTTCTCTGCCAATGGCCCGATCTCGGGGATATTAGGTTTAGACACTTGGGGAGACCGGAATTGCCATGTCTGGACGATACGTCTAATGTAGGACTGACATCGATCTCTCTATTCTGCAGGGAGTCGAGGCTGCAGTGACCTTTGGGGATGAGTCTGGTGAATACTGGCTAAGGGTATCGCAAAGGGACTGCTTTAAGGACCCAAGTGAGCCTTCCAGGTGTCAGCTGCCCATTGTAACTAACGTAACCTATCGATGGAATGTTCGCTTCAGCAATATAAAACTCTTACACAGTTGATACGTAAAAACGAAGAAAAATTTAAATTTTATCAGACTAAACCGCACCGCAATGTCACGTAAGAGTACTCATTTATACGTAAGTTTGTTAATAGGCTTTTTACACTGATCAACATCTACCAATTATTTCTTTTCCAGATGTTCCTACATCATTGTATTCCATTCGACACCTTTCGATAATTTTAGTATCGTCATTAGAAACGTTTATTGTGTTTATTGTGGAATCACTGACAAAAAGATGGTTGTTTTAAAAACAGAGTTACCATTTGTCAATTTTTCCCTTTTTTACAATGTTTTTCTGTTACACATTTTTTTTATTTTTAACCAAATTGAATTTCAAATACATTTTTTGTGTGTTTTTTTTAATTTTGGCACTTTTGTAGAAAAAAGTTTTTATTAAAAAATAGTTTTTTTTTCGATAATCCAGAAATTTTTGTTTGATGTGAACAATGTAAACGACTGTTTCACATTTTCTACATTTTTAATAAGAGTAATGTGCTGTTTTCACAACACAAGTAATTGAACGTGTAGAGTAATTTATATGAAAAACACTCAAAAAACTGAGTGCTTTTCATATAAATTTTACTACACATTCAATCACTTGTGTTGTGAAAACCGCACATAAGAGTACCGAGGCCTTTAGTTTTTTAAAAAATTCTCTTTGTTCTAGAATTCTCAGAATTTTTAATGACACTGATTTGCACTGATTTCATCTGCCCTGTTTCAGCTTATCCTTAAGGGCAACGTTTAAAAAACTGCAATCAAAGTAGAAAAACTTCTATTTCGTTCATTGTCATTGCTTTTACTTCTGATTCATTAAATGTAAACAGTCGCTGTCAAACCAACTCAAAAGCGAAAAGTTGTACACAAGTTTTCATTTTTTGTTTGACAGTTTTTGGTTTTGACTGCAGTTTTTAAACCCTGCTTAAGGGGGTATTCACGGTTGCTTGTTTGCTGTCAATATTGGATTGATTTTCCATCCAGCATCGTCGTTTCCACACATATTAAAACATTTTTTACTTATGCTAAAATCATGCTTGTTAAGCATTTTGATCGAGCCCTTTATTTAAAATGAACTTCGTTTTCCCTCATCGCCAATAATTTCCAGGAGAGCCGAACATTATTTTGAAAAAGAGGTATACTTGCGAGCCATAGTCAATTATGTTCCTATACAAACCGAATTTGGTAAGGTAAACCAACCAGTGGGTGGCGGGTTACCGCGTATTTATATTATAAAATTTCGATGAAATGATTTTATGTTTCCGATAAAGTACTCAAAACATATAGAACTAAAATCTTAATAAACATTACAAATTGTTCGAACTCGTAATTTTTTTATTATTTTTATCGAAATACGCGGTAATCCCACAGTTTTTGTGATCTCCGCTTTAATAAAACTAAAAACATTTTATGTTTGAGCTACAGTGTGTCCGCCGGGAAGGTATACAACTTTGGTGCACCGTCTTGTTGATACCACAATCAAGCCCAAAGCATTTAGTTGTGGCGTTAAAAAGCTTTCAATCATATCACAATATCGCTCCCCATTCACAGTTACCGTTAAGCCGTTTACATTTTCAAAGAAGTAAGGTCGAATGATTCCTCCTGACCAAATTGCACACCGGACTGTCACTTTGTATGGATGCAAAGGTGGCTGATGAATAATATCACATATCCATTCAAATGAAAAAGTGCCTCGTCACTCATTATGATTTTTTCATGAAAATCGGGGTTGGTTGTCATTAGCGAGCTCTAACATCCTATTGGCATATGTACGGCGGCGTAAATGGCCTTGTGGAAGAAGCTCTTGTGTCAACTGAATCTTAAATGAAAACAAATGCAAGTTCTTGTGCAAAATTGTGGCCACAGTTGCTCTTTGAAGACCAAGCTCCTGAGCACGGCGACGAATTGAGGTTGATGGATTGTTTTTAACACTTTCTTAAGCGGTTATGTTTCCAGCCGATTTTGAAGTACGTTGTGCTTAGGCGTATCACCTACAGACCCTCTTTCTTCGAAATCATTTACTACACGATAAATAGTGCGTTTTGTTTCTCCCAAAAATTTCAAGTAACTTTCTCATCGTGACAGTAATCGATGATTGATTTTGATGAAATGTTTTAACGATTAAAACACGTTGGTTTATCGAATATTTTTCCATAATTCATTTGCCACGTGTCTACTTCACGACTGCCAAATATGAACTGTCAAGACTAATGTTTACTAAAATGGCGGCAAAACAAAGTAGTATACCTTCCCGGCGGCCACCCTGTACGTATGCGGTTTAATATGCTATGTATTCCCGAATAGGACCTACATTCATATGTCGGTTGAGGCAAACTTTGCCAGCAGGTCTTTGTAACATGCGTCAGAGCTTTGTCACGACGAAATATTTCTTATTTAGGATAAGCTTCGGTGAGCAATTAATGCGATTTAGATGCACTTTTTTATAAATTGAAAAACATAAGCCAAACTTCTCGCAAAAGGTTATTTGTTGGCGCAAAATTTGACATTTCCAAGCATGAAAAAACAATCAAATGTCATTGATATTCCATATGTTATGTGAATCCCACAATAAAAAATTCTTGTAATATATTGTTAGGATAAATTAAGGAAAGTTTTCTAAAATTTCTTATCCAAAACAAATTATGAAAATGATATTTTGTTAGGAAATAGTTGGTTTTGTTAAAATTTTTTGCGATACTAACATTATCCCCTATGATCACTTGTTTTTGGGCTACGTGAAATTATTATGTACAGATTCTAGCCAGTTGGAGAAGACTTTGTTCTCAGGACCTAAATCTCATCGAATTATCTTTAAAACTTCTACGTGGGCCTTAATGACCGGCTTTTCGTACCATTTACATACCTTAAATAGGCTCTGTTTTGCTGGGTCAAAAAGGTTAAATTACCAAATTTCTGGGGCTAGGTTTTAACGATTTCAATTAGTTTTGTTCTCTGGTAAATAAAACGTTTTCACTTAATTTCGCCATATTTTAAAAATTGCGACCCGTTCCTTGATCATTAGATAAAATCATGGATTGAGGTTAAAAAATTCTAATAAATGAACAAATTTTCGTATATAAATTTAGAATTTTTCCAAGCTCATCCATAAATCACTTTTAATTTTGATTTTTTAGAGTTTCAAGCTATTTAAAAATGTTTGTTCTATTTAACAAAATTAAAAATAAACTCTTAAAATTGTTTTTTTATAAAAATTTAAAATTTTTCTCAACTTACCAGCTAAAATGCCTGGTTGAGCAAAAAAGCTCGCCGTTCTATCGTCATCGTTGGCATTCATGATTAAAACTTCGTTGCCTGTGGTCTGTTCGATTATTTTAGTCTCTGGTGGCAAACTGTTGATGCTGTTTGTATCCAAATCGTGTATATTTGTGCCTCCTTGAGTATTAATGCCGCCACCAGCTGTTTTTATTACATTTAAAATTTTTTTTTAATTTCATTTTTTGTTTCATTCGATTTCCAATCGAAACACCAGAGCAAAAACAAAACATTGCAAAATGGTGGTCACCATTTGAAAAAGCAATGGAGAGCGTGAGAGTGTGTATGAGAAATAGGAAGAGCAAGAAAAAAATAATCCGGTAAATTTTTTTTTTTATTATTATTATTGTTGTTGTTTAATATAGTCGGTATTAAAAGAAAACAAAATACAATTTATGATTCATTACAATAACAAAAAACAAATATAAAGTATAGAATTATAAATAAGGAGAAAATGATAGAAAATAAATGTTTAGTATGAGAGTATGATGTTTAAGATATTATTTTGACATATTTAAAATTATAAACCAAACATAGAACATAAATAAAGATAAACAATAAAGAAAGAGAAAAATAGAGTGTGCTGTATGTACTTGTGGTTATTTTTATAATTTAGTTTTTATTAAAAAATATATATAATTTTTAGTAACACAATAATTAGAGACACTGAGTAATTGTTATATGTACATATGTAGTTCGTTAGGAGCTAATAATACACATTAAAATAAGAAAAGCATCATAGTACAGTGCCTTAAAGCATCATAGTACAAATGTACATACAACATACGAATTTGTTTAATTTATTAGTACCTAATTTAAACCCTTAACCTCTAATTGGGGTTAGAAGTGGAACAAATACGACTTAAGAATATAATCGAAAATTGTTTTAAATTTTTGCATAAATATTTCGAACTTTAATTCAAATACAAATAAGAAAATATAAAATTAAAAAAATTCTTTAAAAACGTTAAGAAAATGTACCGACAAATTAAACGAATAATTTTGTTCGCTTTAAATTTTGAATTTTTTTTAATGGTATTATTTTTTCTTGCATAAATGTTGCCAAGGGTTACCCACACCCTTATAATATGTTAAATTTTTAACGACCACAAGAGAACGAAAATAATTGCCATTTATGTAATTTTCTTTTATGTAGGTTTTAAGCAATTCCACTTTATTATTTCTTATCAAAAAAAAAACACAAAGAACACAAGCAAAAATAAAATAAAAAAAATTTATTTTTGTGAAAACAATAACAAGAATGCTGCATTTCGAACCCTTTGATAAAGTTGAGGGTAAAACATGTTACATATTTTTAGTTTTGTTGGACAAAACTATAAGAAAAGAAAACGTTATGCGTTCACAAAGAAGGACAAAAGGCAGAATAAAGGTAACATTTATGCAGTACCCACGTTCTGTAACTTTAGTGAGAACTTCTCGCATCGAAAAGATGTTAAACAAAATATTCCATCGTTTCTCGAAAAGAGAGAAAAAAGTGAATCTGTAACTTAGGTCGAAAACATTTGTATGTTTTATAAAAATGTTAAAAGCAAAATAATTAAATAACGAAAAAATGTGCCATGAATAAAATATTTTTATAATTAATTATTCTTTGCATGTTCCATTTTTAATATGTTTTTTAGTTTAATAATTTTTTTTCGCTCCGTTTTCATTCGTGAGTTTATTCGGCAGTTTAAAGCGGAAACTTTCTCACAGAAATGTTTCAGACACACTTTTTCTGTAAATTGGAGAGCATTTTCCTTACGTGACAGCTAATACTCGCCAAAAATGTTATAGACGCAGTTAAGTGAGAAAAACGGTTGTTTGTTTCAATTTATGGCATTTTTGTTTCATTCTTTACATTTCAATCGTAAAGTTTCTCGACGCGAGAGTTACAGAACATAGGCACAGGAAAATAATATATCATAAGCTTATCCTTTCCCACCAGAAGTGGAGAATAAGGTTATGTTTAGTCTGCCATTAATTATGTTACGCCCTTAATTCAGTTTTTAATAAAATATAAACTGAAAATGAATAATCAATTGGCCAAAGAAATAAATACGAATAAAATTTTAATCAATTGAATTAAACTTTTAATCAAGTTAATTTGTTTTTAGGTGTAAATTTCATTAATTTTTTAATTAGTTTCACATATTTTTTAATTGAAATCAATCTTTATTTTTTTGTTTTTGTATGTACAATTAAAATTGTTTTGCTTCGACGGATTATTTTTAAATTCCAAGTAAATTATATTTTAAATCAAATAATTTTGAAAATAACGAGGATTTAAAGAAACATGTCTTAGATTAGAAAAATATTTGAAGACAAAGTTTGAAGTTTTCTTTTTTGGAAAAGTTTTGTTTATTGTTCTTAATTTAAAAAAAAAGGGCAAAAGAATAAAAAATTATGGTTTAATAAATCGTTTACTGACTAAAAATAAAGAACAAAAAAAAACTCTATAATCGATTTATTCTTTTGATATCTAAGTTCCTTTATACTTTTCAAATAAAAAAACCAAAGTTAAAAAAATAGAAAAGAGAAAAAAAGGAAAACTCTGAATAGAAAGTTGGTTGTCATCTTTTATTATCATTTATATCACACAATATTTTCATGATAGTTTATGTTTATTGTAGTTTTTCTTTAAGGAAAACTTTTTCCCTGGTTATTTTGGGGTTTGTTTGTGTTGTGCAACATTTTTATGCAAAAAGAAATGAAATAAGAAACTAATATTATTTATGCTGAATGAGCAGATGTCCTTAATGTTTTAACAAGCTTATATTTATCATTCAAAGAAATTGAAGTAAAGAGAAAACTAAAATCATAAACATGTATAAATAGTATTCACAGGTGCTGTTTAAAAGTTGGGATTGCGGCAATGGTTTTTAGTAAAAGTTCATCCTAAAAGTAGGCCATGCTTTTATATCTTTAAATACTATAATGTTGTTCTCTGCAATATATTTTATAAATAGAATGGCCTAATATAAGACTGCAGTTAAAGTAAATTTTATAGCAGTTTTGTCTTTATATATTTTAATTTTTAAAAGCTGTAAAACTTTAACTAACGCCAAGTTATAAGAATAGCCCTGAGAAGGTTAATAATTGGTGAATTCTAAAACTCCATCTGCAATGCAAACGAACACAGTCATGCGTTACTTCCATTTAAACATGGACAGTATCAAACGTCTCTAAATGTATATATAATAACGGTTATCGATGCGCAAAAAGGCAAACTGATCATCACTACTTTGTATTTTGTAACAAATTTTATTATTAAAAAAAACATTAGATAAATTATGCGAAAAACAAAGAAGTAGTAAACATTTTAATATGAAATTGGTTAAAAAAATGTATAGAAAGTCAGGTTGTAACAAAATATGGGTTCTTCCACAGAAGTTGCACCAAGCAATTAATATTGAAAAGGGTTTTCCAACCATTATGCACGATGTAAATTGTAAATCACACATTAACGTCAAGTTTCTTGCCCAACATAATTTGATGTTTTTTGTTGCGGTGTTTGACAAATTCAACCATGCAGAGGCACACATTTTGGCGTTCAAATCAAAATGCATTTGGTGCACTTCGTGATCTTTTTTGTCAGAATAATCGACCAAATGTGTTCACAATCGAGTAAAATGTGTGCAAATTTCAGCAAAATCGGGTCTGAAGGAAATGTAAAAAAAGCACCTGTTTGGTGCGATTTATGGGATGGCGGCGAAAATGAAATCGGCCAAGCCGTTACCGTGAATCGTGTACGCTGCGTGGCAATGGCTGTGTTATCTCACGTCGCGACGTGGCGATATTCAAAAGAAAAAGTGTACGACAATAAGCCAAGAACAATTTAAGAGTTAAAGGATGAGATAATACGATTTTGTTGGACAGATAAATAGCTTTGCATTATTACAACTTCCATTTTTTATTGCTGTTATTTTCAATAATAATAATAATTAGTATTGTGGTTATTTTATTGAACTATTTATGGTTTTTAATCCAAATTTTTAATATTTTTAATTAGGCTTAAGTTCATTAAATTTAATTTTCATTAAATTATTTTTATGAAGAAAGGAATTTTACAACATGAAAATTAATTAAAAAAAAAAATTTTAATTAATTTTCATGTTGTAAAATTTCTTTCTTCATAAAAATAATTTAATGAAAATTAAATTTAATGAACTTAAGCCTAATTAAAAATATTAAAAATTTGGATTAAAAACCATAAATAGTTCAATAAAATAACCACAATACTAATAATTGTTAAAGCTAAGGCACGAGCTCTATGTTTGCATTTGTCCTTCAAGTTGTGCTGAAAAGGTCAACAAGAAAAAGAAAGACAAAAAAATGAAAAAACAAAAAATATATGTACTTTGAACTTCAAGAAGAATTCTTGACAAAAGTACGAAAAAAGAGAAGTAAAGGAATAACATGTTAAAATAAATTAAAATAGATAATCATTCAAAAGCAAATTTCGATCTACCAAAAGGTTGAATACAATTTGGTTTAAGGATTGATGTTTGACTAATGACGTCAGCAGTCGTCGATGGCTGCGAGTGTTAAACGGCAAGCCCTCTGAAGAGATTGAGTGGTTGCAATCGAAACATGTCAGGGTAACCTGTCCGTAAACACCTGGGTTCGAGCCCAGATTGAGTCAAGAATGAAAAATTATCAATAAAAATTTTAATTAATTTTCATGTTGTAAAATTCCTTTCTTCATAAAAATAATTTAATGAAAATTAAATTTAATGAACTTAAGCCTAATTAAAAATATTAATAATAATAATATTTAATAGATGAATACATAATAAATGACGGTTTTATAATGCAAAGCTATTTATCGGTCCTACAAATCCGACTTTTAACTATTGGCAAGTTGTAATAATGGCCCTCAGAGCCATTAAAAATATGGACCGTCGGATAAAGGTATAGCAACGAAGCCGTTGCGAGCAGTTGGCCGATATTTTGTATCACACATCCTTCTATCATAATAAAAAATATTAAGATAGTTCTCTGAAAACTTTTTGTTTTATTTACAATTAACATCGTTGTTTGGAAGACTCTATACAAAAAGTTGGAACTAATTAGACAAATTTGTAAAGAATACTTGCACTTTTAATGCGATTTTCCTTCTTATTGTGTTTATTTCTATTTGTTTTTGTTTTTACTAATTTTCTTGTAAAAATTAAAATCTATGAATGAATACCCCTTATGATTATATATTCAAATAAAAAAAATAAAATAATCCTTTCAAAGTTGTTTTTCTCTTTTCAAAATGTATTCAAGTGAAGTGTAGTTTCAGTCAAATAAATTGCATACTTCTACTTCAAGGAAACTTTATACAATCAAACCAAGTCATTGGAAGTCCAGAGATTTCCTTTTTTATTTATGGCAAGTAATATACGTAATTATTTTCAAGCATTTTTTCTTAGTTTATTAAAAAAAAAAAGAAAATATTTATGCCGGTATTCATAAAAATATTTTGAATTTAATAAAGGTTTAGAAAACCAATTTTGTATGAAAATTTGGCTGAATAAACGTTTGTTAAATTTAATAATCGTTTAATAATACGGGGGTTATACATTAAAGAAATTTAAAAAATTGTAAAGGGGAACTATGATTATTATTTCATCATTGAACAAAAATTTTTACGGCAATTAACTTTGCTTAGCAACACAAGGAAATCTTATATTGCTGTTGAAATTTAAGCCCCTGCTACGCATAAAACTGGATTTGTATTATGTTGTTTTTGCTGGAAGGACTTTTAATTTGGCTGCAGCCATAAAAATAGCTTAAAAAATAATTTTGAAATTGGTGCCACTATTTTTTTTTTTATAAATTAGTCATGTTTTATTTATTATGTATTTAGTTTACTTCAGAAGTATTATAACTATATAAATAAATACATACATATATAGATTAATAACCTTGGCCTTATTTTATTTAAATTTAAATCAAATATTTATTTTCCCATTATCCCTTTATTGTCCCCACTTTTTTCTTGGTTTTATCATTTAGCTACCCCAATTTTGATTTCATTCTCCCCTTTTATGTTGAAACTAGTATACTTTCAGGCTGTTAAATTTAATGAACGTATGCGTAGGTTTATTAATCTCATTCGTTTCTTTTTAATTATACCTTTTAATTATAAACGACATCAAGTGTTATTAAGTATTTTGCAATAAAAACAATGTCTCCACCATCTTAAAGATACGAGTAAAATAATGAACAGATATAGAGACATACAGGCAAATTAATATCAATAATTAGATCATGTTTAAATACAAACAGTTATTAAAAAGCATTGATACCAGAAACTACCCTCCAAGCAATTGATTGCTAGAATAATTTTCGATTATCTACGAAATTTAAACTACTTTGTCACATTTGGTAGTTAAACAGTAGATTTTGCAGAATTTAGCAACAACAAAATACGTTAGAATCGAATAATGAGTTCTAAAATTATACTTTTTCGTCACTTTGAAGAGTTGTTCAGATAATTGTAACAGTTTTATAATTACAACAATAAGAAAAATGAACATTGCATGTAATATTGACTTCTTCGCAACGATTTGCTGTTAAAAAGTGAATACCAAGTACATAAGCAATTTGCCAAGTTATGAATGTTTTTACTTAAATTGCAATGTGATCGGTGGTGTTGAGTGTAAAATAAAGTAAAATTTTTTAATATTTAAAAATTAAATCGTAATATTGTACTCAAACTAAGGACCCCGATGGATCCACAAGTTACAAAGCGTTATAGTACACAAAAGTATTAAACTCAATTTTTAATAATTTAACATACTTTAATTTTGTGAACTTAAGAGTGAACTTAAAAATGATAATTGTTTTATTTAATTGCGATATTTGTGATTTTTTTGAACTGTTTGTTTATTCAATGACTTAAATAATTTGTGTTGAAAACTAGTGCTTTCCGTAATTCCTTTAAAAAAGTTTGTACATATAAGCTTTTTAGCTTTGAAACAATCATGGCCAGTTTCACCAATTTATTTTAATATGGATTTATGGTAAAAATTGATTTTTCATGTCAAATTAAACAAAATTATATGAAAAAATGTATTTAAATATGAATTTATATTTAAATTAAATTGGTGAAATTGGCCATCACTGACTTAATGAACTGTAAATTTATGATAATTTCTAAAACTCTCAGCTCAGTTATTTTGTATTTTACTCAGACTTGCCTTACAAAAACAAACGAAGAATAACTGTAAAATGGCAGACTTCTTATAATGAAGAACAGTAAGAAAAAATTTATCTTTAAAAGAGTACTTTTTAGAGCATAAAGCGATACTACTAAATTCAGTTGTTATTCAAATACCAAAGCGCTCCAATACGTCATAAAATATAGACTCTAAGTAGATAGTGGGACACTTCTTCCCGTACGATGTTACTACATCAATAAGAATTGAATAGCAAAAGCGATAGATTTTTGCTAAATGGGGACACTATTTTTTTAGATCGAAATTGTTTGCAGGGTAAACACAAATAATACACATACATATATTCATATGTATGTATTTCTATGTACAAATGTAGGATATTATTTGTTCTTAGATAATTTTAATGATACATAACTAGGGATTCCAATACCGAAGGTTTCGGTATTGTCGGTATTGAGGAAATCTCAACACCGTTATTATCGGTATTTTCAATATTATCGGGCCTGTTCTGAAAATCACGTGATTTCAAATCACGTGTTTTTGAAAATCACACGTGTGATTTTGTGGTCTTCTGAAGGCCATACCATTTTTGTGTTTCTCGGTGTGCTTTCGGCAACTGAAGATCACACCACAACACACAAAAACGGGACACTAAAATATCAAACGTGTGATTTTAGTAGGCACATGTGATTTAAAATCACGTGATTTGAGTAAAAGTGATTTGCAGAACAGGCCTTTATGTATAGAATAAAATATATATTCCAAACTATATTCCAATTATATACCGGTATTTCGGTATCGGTTACACCGGTATTGGAATCCCTATGCATAACCCAGCAAACAATTGGCTTATCTGGAAAATTGAGAAAATATTGAAAATTTATTAAAAAAATTTTATATGAAAATTTTCTCAACGCAAGGTGAAGTGAACAACAAAATTACCCCCTTAGTAATGTTCATAATAAAAGTACATAATTTTTGTATTGTATTTCTAATTTTGTTGGTGTTGTTACATTTTCTGTCTTTGCTGGGTTATATTGTGTACATATAAAACATGTATTTAGATTTGTTGTATTCAAAGTATAATTGTATTAGTTGTTTTTGATATATTCAGTTGCCATTACACAATTTCTATTCAATGGCAAGTACAAGAGAGTTCAAATATAAGTTTTGCTTTAAATCAATATAACACTTGCATTTGTTTTGAGTAAATATAATTAGTAAAATGTCGTCAACAGCTCCAGAGCAAAGAGAATTCATTAGTTGGAAATAAATTTTAGTTAAAAAGAAAGTTATTGCAGACTTTTAGGCAGAAAATAACATAACACAGCTCAGTAAAAACAGAGTAAAAAAAATAAATTCAACAGCGAATTCGTCGCAAAAATTATCTGTACAAAAAGCATACTAACGAATTCGTGGAGAAAAAAAATTCTGTACAGAATATTTAACAAAGAATTCATAAAATTCTAAACAGAAAGTAAGAGGCTTAAATTTATAACGATTTTGGGGTGAAAAATGTTAAACAAAGGTTGTTTTTTAAGCAAAATAGAACATAGAAAGTGCAAAAATATAACATTAACGGCCAATTCAGTTATAATTAACTAACCCTTAGCTGTCAAAAAAACATATTATTAACTAGCAGTTATAGTAATAGTTAGTTACAACCAGGGAAGTCAGAAATATATTTTAAAACACGCGTTTTATGCGCATTTAATATGCAGTAAAAACTGTAAAATATGCCCTAAAAAAAATCAAAAATTGCTAATTTAAAGACAAAATATTCATCAATTTAATAAGAAAATTTAAAAAAAAACCTAAAAATACCATCGCTTTAGCCCATATTAAGTTAAAATTCATATAAGAGATGTTTGCGCCGAATATCGTTTAGATATTAACATCCATATGGGTTTTTGTCTTAAAGGGATTTTAGTTACGGTCGCTAAATTGTTCATAAGTGTTAACATTTAAAAGAAAGTTAAAGCTTTTTCAGAATAGAAGCTGTGGGCAAATGTGAACCGATTCGAAATTTATTTAAGTAATTTACAGTAAACTATTTTGGGGCGAATTTACCAACAAATTTCGATGGTTTACGGACCCAAAGAGAGTCAATTTGAAAAGAAATTATGGATAAATAATTATGAAATTATAGACCGATTCTCACCATTTACATAGACTTCGTCCATATTTGTTCAAATTACATATGTACAAAATTGGAACTGGCATTTTGCGCACAAGGTAAACATGGACAGATAACCAGCCAGACGGACGGATGGTCAATGACTATACTAAAAGATTGGTCTAACTAGATTTCTATGTATTATACACATCGCATAACATTTATCTTAAATTACAACCTGCGCTTTGTCTTAACATTTCATATATATATATTTGTTCCTTTTACTCCTGGGGCCGCCTTAACATTCATGGTGTTTTTTTTTCTACAAACAAATGTGACATTTTATTTACAATAATGCAATTTGGTGTTCGTTTCTTAAAAATGCCTTGCTCTCTAAAAGGGTTGCTTGTTTTATTCTAAAAAATTCACCCTCACTAATGGCATAAGGTTTTGCACTTTACGCCCCGTATAAATCGATGGTGTAAATAATGCCCTGTAAAACAGTTGATATCTGTTTATATATAGGGCTACCAGACGACGTTGGGAAAATCGCCTCTAATCAGCAAATTAAAAATTTTACATTTTAAAAGATATTTTTTCTATTATTTTATATTAAAACACATTACAAATCATTACATTGCTAATGGTAGGTTGATATAAAATTTATGTAAGTGGATTCGTTGTTTTAAAATTGTTCTAAAAAAAATCGACAAATCAAAACATATTAAAAACTCTGGCAATTTGGCAAAGGTATTTTATTGTTTACATATTTTGTGAAAAACAACCTAAAAAATAAATTGTGAGAGAAAAAGTTAAAAAAATGTGGATATTATCGCAGCCAGTACATGTGCACAATTGATGATAAATTAATTATTGGATTCATCATCTTCAGCTAATGAGTAAGAAATGTGCAATTTATTTAATCGTAGTGGTCAGTCGCGTGTCAGAGGATTCATTGAGAATGTCGTCCATGCGTATTCCGAGACAAGTGTAAGCAAAAAAAAAAATGTAAATATATTTTTATACACTACAATTAAAATAAAAATTTCATTTATTTAAAAAAATTAGTTTAAAAAGAATTTTCGCATAATCACTTCAAATTGACATGATTACAACTAAATCACTTCACAAACCACATAGAATCCTCTGAACATACCTCAAACCAAGGCGAATTTAAATTCGTCTTGCCTCAAACTGAAAAACGGCCACAATGAACGTATCTCTTTGACAGAAAGTTTTTTTTTCATTAAATAAAAAAAAATTAAAATACAATAAAAATTAAATGGATTTGGAAAAGAAAAAAAGAAAGAAACCTTGGAGTCAGGAGGAGGAAGCGATGCTAGTGGAAGTGTGGGGTGAGAGTAAATAATCTGCTGATAACTTTATTAGTGTATTTCTTTCCATTTTTTATGTTTTCAAGACATACAAATTTGCTTGTTCTTTTTTGGTTTATCGATCAGCTGTCTTTGCTGTCAACTTAATCATCTCAAATGTAATGTGAACGGCTTTTATTAGCTAAATCAACATTTTGCTTAAACGCGTTTAAAAACCCAAGTGTGAACTTAGCATTATACTTTTCTTCGCTTGCTTAGAAGTCATATTAGGGATTTCAGTTGAAATATTTATCCACATTTAATTTTTATTTTTAAATTTTTTTAAAGGGCCAATATCTGTCAAATATGTTGTGTATAAATCCAACAGTTTTTTTGTGTCTCCTACTGTGTAATCTAGAAGCAAAAAATTAATTTTTAAGCAGACAACTTTTGTTACGTTATACACATTAGGCACTTGTTGCGATGACCAGCAAAAGGAGTTTCAATCTATTTTTATAGCGGCGACGGTTACCTCAAAAAGCAACAGCTACAAACGAGACAACGGTCAAAACAACATGCCTTTGCTTATTTTCTGATGCAACAATGTGGACGTTTACGATGCCAGCGCCAGAGCGAACACGAACTTTTATATATATGTATGTATGTATATGTATATAGAATCTGCAAAAGCGCGTGGGTGCAAGGGAACATGGAAATCTTCGCGCTTGCATTCGCCTCCAGCACCATTTTAACCTTAAGCGTCCACTAGTTTTGAAAACATTATTTAAAGTTTAATTTTTGCTTACATTGAACAGTTTTCGATCAAACTGGAATGTCGTCATTCATTTTGTTGATGAAATAAACAAATTTTGAATTAGTTTTTAAAACTAAAACTTTTTTTAAAACAAGCCCATTAAGCAAAAACTTAGCCTTATCGCTGAACAAAATGTTCCGACTACAAGTTGCGCGACAAGATAACAGATTTTCAAAATTAATTTGGATAATTTGGTATCGTTGTTCAAACGTGAATCTATTCCATTACGTTAGATGAAGGGTGTTAAAGATTTGGCACATCCGAATATAACACTCTCACTTGTTTATAATAATAGTTTTTTTTTTTTTATAAATATACATTTTTTCTATACAACTTCTGAACAAATTTATTGAATTATTTTTTTTTTCTGCAGCTCTATGTAATTGAATATTCGAAGCTCATCTAATTCGATGATTGTTTTTAGTTTTCAAAGTCATAATTATATGGTGTAAAACAATATTTTTCATTATTAAATAACCAAATATCCCCAAGTTAAGTTTAATTTTCTTTAATTATGCCCAACAGCTTAAAGTGATGCTTTAATTTGTTAAATTTTTGTTTACAGCTAAAACTAGGCCATTCATTTCAAATTTATAGTTAAACTAATGGATTTATTTAAATCCAAAGAACACCACCGGCCACAGTGAGCTACACCACTTGGTTTGTTGGCAATTATCATGATTGCTGACAAATCAGCATTCAATATGCACAATTAACAAACAGGATACATAAGGGATTGGCCTAGTTTATATTTACTTCCTCCACTAGTTTTATTTATTTAAAATTTTTGAATGAATGCATTACATATGCATATTGAAAGTATCTTTATAGGGGGTAATAATAAACAGACAGAATCTTATTGACCGGGAAAACAGAAACACAAACGGAAATCACCACTAGTAGGAACAAAAGCCCCTGGTAAAAGAAAAACTGTATCACCAAACAGTAAAATATCCTTACACATAAACGTTATACTTGAATTATTTTCAAAGAATAGCAAAATATAGGGGTTCAAAATGTGAAAAAATTGTTTACTTTATTTAATAAAAAAAGAGTTAATTTAATTTTGCCTTCCGCTATATCTTAAATAATTTAAAGTGCTTTAAATTCTTTAAGTTTTTGCATAAAAGCTAATAGTTTTTCTAGCAAGACCATTTAAAAACAGCTTCAAATGATTTGCATATCTCATGGCTTTTCCAAAAACCATTGCTACTGCATATTTTCAGGCGCTCATTTCAATTAAATCCACTTTAATATTGATTACAGCATACTTTTAGAGAACACACTATCTGGTATATAAAACTCAGTTGCTATTCCTGGACATTTATGGTGGCTAAGCCGTAATCACTGTAAATCTCTTAAAATGCTCAGCAAAGCATATTTGGTTGGAAAAAAAGCCGATGGTGAAGATTGCATTGCACTAAAAATTTGTTGATACGGAAAAACATAAGTAAAGGCAAATAAATGCACAAAAATTTAGAGTTTTTATTTGCAAAATCTGTGAAACGAGTAGAGGGTACTATTGACCATTAAAGCATTTTAATTTTGTAATTGTTAAAAGAAAAAAACTTTCCTAGATTTTGTTAAATTCAAAAATGAATTCAATTCAATTAAATCTGGAAAGTTTTTTTTTTTGTTTGCAAATAAGATTAGTTTCTAAATCTCTTTTTTAGCAAAGCCTTAAAGTCTGCAACAAATTTTTGGTTTTAATTTTTTTGAAAAAGTTAAGAAGTTAAAAAAAGGAAATAAATATTGCAGCACAATTTTTGTTTAGTTAGTAACAATAAGAAGTAAGGTATACTTTTAGGAGATTATACATATATTTTTAAATATGTAGTGAAATATTTTGCCTTAAAAGCGATTAAAATTTTCTTATGGAAAACATCTTAAAAACTTTATGTGATAAGAAGAACCCAAAAGTCAACCACTATTTGCAGCAACAAATGAAATAGCAATCAGAAGAAGAAAATGGCGATGAATAGGCCACACCGTACGAAAGTACGCAAAAGAAACCTTCAGGGAAGCGCTGGAACCCACAAGAGTCTAGGAACCACGGAAGACCAAATACATCATGGCGACGCAACACCAATGCCGAAATAAATCAAATAAGTAAATTCTGGAACTAACTGAAGAAACTAGGCAGAAATAAAAACTACTATCGATCTTTCGTCATGGCCCAGGAGTTAAAGGAAATAAACATATGCATATGTGACCTTCTCCGAGAAAAACGCATTTCATCTTATTCTTCACCATTTTCTCGGAGAAGGTCACATATGTATACATTTAGGCAAAAAAAAATAGCAAGCATACATTTAGGAGTATTTAACAGCATATTGAAAGTCTATTTAAATGTGTGTTTATGGCACTATGCAACAGTTTAATTAATAACTTTTTTGTACTTAATTATTGTTTGCATGTTCTTTAATAAAATAGCATACATCAGGGGATAGTCCAGCTTATAGTATATTATTAGGGTTGCGTGCTTTTTATTAATTTAAAGTGGAGATATTTAATTTATTTCATTATAATTAAAATGTTTTTAGTGAAAACGTAAGGAGTTATGTTTTTCTAATTAGTATTGAAGTTTTTGGTGAAAATTACCATTTTTCAAAAAATTTGTTTTTTAAATTTAAAAATTTCTGCTTGTCTTTCCTTAATTCCTTCATGTAGATTTCTTAATCTTGAAAAATGCAATCCTTGCTCTTCTTCTCTTTTTTGTAACATTACACAATTTCCCTCAATCAAAACCGCCCTCTTGAACTTAACATTCTTTAATAACTTCAGTCAATAACCACTTAAAAACTTTTTTGCAATTTTTCCTAATTCTTAGGAAAAAAAACTGTTGCAGTCCTGCCTTGGCCCACAAGACCTTTGTTGATGACTTCAACGAAGTCGAAGGAATTTGAAGAGTAAAACAGAAATAACAAGAAAAATAAAACCAATGATAATAAAATTTTGCAAAACATATACATACATATATTAAACTTACTGATTGAGTTTTGCCAAAGCAACAGCTTGATAAGGGGGAAATTTTTATTAAAAAACAATTATTTCTTCCCCATAACCCCGCGTCCTATGTACAAAATATGAGAGTGATTGGCAGAAAATGAGGAAAATATAAGAAACATAATACTTGAATGCATGAAACCGATACATGAAAAAGTTTCTTTATCGTGAAATGACAGTAACTGATGACAATGAAGATGATGATAATGATGGTTATCATCAACATCGTCACTAAAAGTCATTGAATGGCAACTTTTTTTTTTAAAAAACTTTACAAAGGAAGCAAATTCTGTGCATTTTTGTACTTGTTGTCGTTGTTTTATAGTAGAAAAATCCTTGATCTCAAAAAGTTAAAATACCAAAGACAAGAAGTTATATTTGAAGGAGTAGTAGAGAGTGAGTGCAGAAAAAAATTCCAAATTAAAGTTTAATTTCTGAGTAAATGAATTAAGTTTCTAAGAAAATGCAAAGGGTGATTTTTAAGCTGTAAGCTGTCAAACGAACTGTCATAATGTGCTCACTTTTTGACATTTTGGATAAGTTTACTTGGGCAAGCCATCATGAAATGTCGATTAACGGTTAAACAATGCTACAAAATTATCCAATTTTTTTTTTTTTTTTTGAAAATCAGTCTTAGTGTCCCGCAATTTTTAGCCACAATATCGTCTTGATGAGGCTCCATTTTGGCTTCACGGTTCTGTTTATAAACAAAATAACTACAAAAGGCGTGAGAGAAATCCACCGCTAACCCTACAGACTCCATTAAATCTATAAAAGACACAGTTTTGTATTGTTTACACGCTGGTGGCATAATTGGATATTAGTGATCAAACAGAACTGCGTCGACAACACATTTTCCATACAATTTGACACAAAAATGTGCCATAGGAAGCCATCGTGAAACATAATCTATTTTATTTTGCGAACGTTTTTCCTTATGCTCCCACATACAAATATGTAGGTAGACACTTATTCTTCAGTAAATTAAAAATGCTTAGGTTAGATTAAGATGGGTAATGCGTCCAAGGGCACAACTCCACTCGAAAACCAATGAGGTCAATTGTGAATGTCTTCAAAAAGAGGAAGAAGAAATAAGAAAGAAAATAATTGATAGGTAGAGTTGAGATAGATAGTGGACAGTAGATAGAACAGTGGCCAAATTACGGCATTCGACATCGATCGAAATAATTTATCCCCAGTACTCTACAGTCACTCATCAGAGTTATTTGGACAATTCTCTGACAAATCCCAGTAAATCGACTGGACTACATGCAGCGATACTCCCCAGTTCGTCGTGCAATCTACCTCCTAGCTATTTCTGCCTGAGACCCTGCATCCTAGGAAAGTCGTCTTCAGCTCCTCAGCATCCTCGCATAATCTGCAGAAGTCCGGTATGGTACTGTCCCATTTACTCGTAAAAGCCACCCTGAAATCCATTCTATCTATACAGGACCGGTTAAAGGCAATACGGAATCTATCCCGGATCAACACATAGTACTGACATAAAAGGGCTTTTACCCCCCGTTCGTTATCACTAAGACCTCGTTCAAACCCTGTCTCGCGAGTTCTTCCGCAACCTTATTTCCATCCATGAGCTTCCTCAGAGCATTCTAACACCGTGCGACTAGGTAATAGTACACCGTACACCTGACTATTGGCGTAAATTGTCACCACTGACCCCCCGCCGACGTGACCCAGTTTCACCTCCGTCGCCCTGCAGATCATTAGGACTTCAGCCTGGAAGACACTACACTAGTCTGAATGAACTTTACACGTCAGTGCCAGCAATATAAACACCGGCACTAGTGCCAGTGTCCATCTTGTAAGCGTCCGTAAATACTGCCCACCCCTTAAAAAGCCCATTGGATCCACGCCAATCTTCGCTTTTCGGGAACTCCACTAATGGAGTTACACCAATGTCTAAGGTCATAATCCTATAATCCGAAAATCTCTCAAGAATGCTACCCTGATCAAGCAGGCCCACATCGTACAAGATCCTCGTGTGATCATCTCGCCTTAATCTAATAAACAAAGACTCATTGAGGCTTAATAAGTTCTTGGCAATAATGATAATATTGTTAAATGAAAAATAATATGAAATTTTCTTTAAAAATAGTTCTGTTGAAGGTTTTTTCTCAGCGTGTACATTTTTTGAATAACAAAAAAAAAAAAAAAAAATGATAGCAAATTTGAAGTTACTGCCAACGATTTGATTATGGGCTTAAGAATTTTGGCCTGAAGTTGAAGACTCACTTCTAATTGAACATTTATTTCTTGAAATCGTTACTGATAAAAAATTTTTGTTTGAGACGAGATGTTGTACCATCGGCGACCGCAATTGAAAGATATTAATATCAAAATTTGTCGATAAGTTGATTTTGAAAAATGGATCTGTCAATTGCCTCCCTGGACGTGCGATTTGACACCTCTTCAAATTTGCTTTGGGGCTACGTGCTGTCAATGCAGTTTTAGCAGATAAACCAGCCACAATTGACGCCTTGGTGGCCAACATTGCTTTTGTTATTTGTGTCATACGGCCAGCAATGCTTTAAAAAGAAGTCCAAATCGCAGATTACTATACAGATATGTCACGAGACGGAAGATTTTGCGTTTTTTGCTGTCTCTTTCTTCGAAAGCTGCTCTTTTTGCATTTCTCTTTACATCATCTTTTATACAAAATTTTCATTATTCTTTACGAATTTTTCCATAAAGAATATACTTACCACAAATTCTTAGCAGATTTATCAAAAGAAAATTTTCAACACGAATTCATGGCAGATTTTCTTTAAAGAACAAAATATTACTACGAATTTGTGACAGATTTTCCGTAAAAAAATGTTAATCTGTTTCGTGTCAGATAAATTAACAAAATTTTTTTATTTTGAATTCGTGGCAAATTTTTTGTAAAGTAAATTTCATCCACAAATTCCTAGCATTTTTTCTGTATAGAAAACTTCTACTACGAATTTTTGGCAGACTTTCTGTAAAGAAAGTTCTTTAATACGAATTTTTTTCACGATTTCTTGAGAATGCCTGTAATGAAAAATATCAGTAGTTGCAGATTTTTTGTTAGAAACAAATTTTTACTGCAAATCCGTAGAAAATTTTCTGTACAGAACACTTTTACCAGGAATTTGTGGTAAAATATTTCTTAATATTAAAACTTTGCTGCTTATTTTCTTTAAGCCTTTTCTGACTGCCATCGTTTAAATTATTTTGCCTTTTACATTTTAACTGACAAAGTTAACGATACATAAAATGTCAATTCAATCAGTTTGTTGTATGTTACGAAATCTGTACTGTGTTAAAAGAAAAAGAGCTCAAGAGCCACTCTTAAGGCAAGGCGATTAAAAGAAAAATTGGAATAAATGCGTTGCGCGGCAAAATAAATAAATTTTTTTTCAAAAGCTGTTTAAAATAAAAAAAAAATAAATAAATGTAAACTATATTTTTTGCTTATACGATTTCTTTTACAAAGTATGTTTTTATTTTAATTGGTATTTCACTTCATGGCAGTTCCGAAAACATTTTAGTCAATAAGTTTCTTATGAAACCACATACCCATCATCAGATACATACGATAATTTCTTAAAACTGTTTTTTTCGTATTCATATAATTTTAAATTCCTTTTTACAAAAATTATTTCCAACCAAATTTTATCTTATTTCCCTATTTTTTTGTAACGATTTCTCTAAGTAATTAAATGATTTGTAAGTAAGTATGTATGTAAGTAAGTGTGTAGCAAGAAATTTGTTGAGCAAAATCCATTGAAAAGTTAAACAATTTACTTGAGGACTCCTAAAAGTATGCTGTCATATTGTTTATAACGTATTTAGTGCATAAAAGCACTTGTGTTAAATGTGCCATGAAGAGATATCAAAAGAAGAGCAAACAAAAATTATTTAAAAATATTTTCTGTAAAGCTCAAAAGAATGAAACGGAATTTTAAAGTAAATTTTAAATAAGAAATTTGTTTAAAGAAAAAAAAAATAGATATTAAATAAAACAGGATTAGAAGTTTTACATTGGTTCCCTCGCGAATAAGTAGTCATCTTGTCGCGATGCGAGGACTGAAGTGAAATTACGTTTAGAGTCATGCTGACTAACGTCACTACCGGCAGGGCGTCCCATGCTTCCTTTGCACATTTCTCAGACATTTGTTAACCGATCTAGCACAATTTCAATAGCGAACTATTCCGGACTTTATACGATATCAATATAAACCAACATAGTCTCCGTCATATCTGGGCTCTTCGGAAAGCCCATTTCAACATACCCCACATGAAATGAATAAGCGAATCATAATATTTTTCACGTTAGCGTTGAGAAAATAATGGGAGAAATGATAAACACACTGACGGACGGAAAGATGGACATAGTTTAATCAAATTAATATGGTCTTTGATCAATATTGTAGAAATAACAAATGAAATGACAAACTTAAATAAAAGCCCAGCCCACATGTGGTGAAGGGTATACAAATGAATCCCTCATAAAAATATTTTGCCTAAATTCTTATGCTTTATTTAATTTAATAATGTTATAGTTTAAATGTTAATTATTGAATTAAATTAATTTCATATACACATTAGCAAAGTGTTTAAAACAAATATTTGTACATACTTTTATTATTTAAAATCCCTCATCATTAAGCACTTTAATTGTTTTTGGGTTTTTCTATTTCCATTTAAATTATTTTATGCAAATGCTTTCAACTATTTACAACACATCATTATTATTATTATTGTTATTATTTAACATCTAAAGATATGCAATTAAATTTGCAAAAACTTCCACAATATACAAACAAAATATTGAAAATCCAATTAGTTGAATAAATATGCTTATGTGTGTTAAAATTTCTAATATTTGTGGGTTTTGCTACTTGATGTTAGCCAAATAATAGAAAAATATTATTATTATTGGTTTTAATGTGCTTAAACAATATGATGTTAAATATGTAGAACAAAAAAAAAACCACAAAATAATTTAAAATATTTTAAATGAATATTAAAATTTATTAATATGCCATTTGAATTAAAATCAGTACACAATTAAATTGTTATACATTAGAAATGTTTTGGAAAAAGCCATAAAATTAAGGGAATTCATAAGAAGAAAAGCGAAAATGAAAGTAGAGTCGCTTTACTTAAAACATATTTCAAGAAATTTATTTAAAACAAAAACAAAATAAAGCATATTTATAGGTTAATAAAATTTCCATTAAAGCGCGAAATCTGAGAAAGGAAAATTATATACAAACTGGAAAAGAAATTATTAAATAAATATTTTTTTTTTAAATTTCCTGAAGAAGATTTCCAACGGAAATCGAAGTATCGAAAATAAAAATATTTTAATTCATTCAAAAAAAAGTGACATTGAGCTTGAATAATTTATTTAAGTATAATTTTTAATAAAAATGGCGAAGAAATATGATTATAATTAACAAAAGCAATTATTAAAAAAAAGATTGCAAGTTTTCTAAGCGCCATTATTACAACCATTAGGTTCCTGTTAAATGACGTGAAAAATAGCTATCGTGTAAAGTGACCAACCATTATTATAACTGTCGGATAAAATGTATTTTATATACTGTGGCAACATTGCAGTAGACACCGACTACTTTTGGTTGTTTAAAATACGTTGTGGCAACGACTTACTTTTGATTATTTCTTTAATTAAAAGCAAAAGTAAATTTTTGTGCTTTATTACTTTCTTATGGAAAATTGTTTTGTTTTTGTGTTAAATTGTGTTTTTTGTACCGAAAAAAAAGTCTGAACAATTTTATTTGACATAAGACTGTCATAGAAGTCACCATATCTTAAGCAGCAATTATGGCAACTTCAAATTCTTAAAGTTCACTCGTAGAGTTACCATGAGGATAAATTGCTGTTAACTTATCAGTCACTTTTAAAGTTAATGTAAACAAATTACCATAAGCAAAATGCATACATGTCGTGTAAAAGAAAAAAAAAAAAAATTGGTACTGTAAATGTCAGCTCGAATTTGCAGTGTAAAATTTTTCAATTAAAGTGTTTCATCTGACATCAGCTGTTTTGCAAATAATTGTATGTGGCGGCAAATAAATGTTAAAATCATTTTATACAAACATTTATAATTAACTGAAATACAAATAAAAGTAAATAAAAATAAGTATAAATAAATATTTATTTATCTGTACTGAACAATTTTAGGTAATGGCAGATGAAACCAAAAACGAACGTGTGAAAGTAAAAATTAATTTATTAACGGATTTTACATCAGCCAAGGCAACTGCAATATGCATGTCGTGTAAAAGTAGCACAAGCGAATTTTTGTAATAATCATTATTTAACAAAAAAATTTAGCAGAGTGTTAGCTATTTTCAAGGAAATTTCTCGCTCAATCATTTAAACAATTTAAATTTTTAGAACTGTTGCTATAAGTCTTATACGTTTAACATTTTTATTTGGTTTAATATCTTTAGTTTTTCTAAAATCTTTATGGATGAAGTTTCCTGATGATCTGGCCTAAGCAACCAGTGAAATGCGCATAGGAATAGCTTATCCCATCAACAATAAATTTCAAGTGTTTTTATCAATAATAAAAACTGGGAATTTAGCACGAATAACAAAATCTTTTGAAATTTAAATTTTGTATTCCCAAAAATTGAAATTACTTTTTGATAATAAACAGGCGGTTGCACGGCCTAAAAAACACTTAATTGACAACATCTTTTGTAAGTTGTTGTTTGTTTTTTATTTTGTTTTTCTTAACCTACTTACAACTACAATTAATGTTGACAGAATTTCAACTAATTGTAGCGGGGAATGTAAGACGAGATGAACGCACTGTTTATTGTTGATGTTGTTTTGTTTAAACTTTGATATTATTACAAGTAGAACTGTTGCTATAATTCTTATACGTTTAACATTTTTATTTGGTTTAATATCTTTAGTTTTTCTAAAATCTTTATGGATGAAGTTTCCTGATGATCTGGCCTAAGCAACCAGTGAAATGCGCATAGGAATAGCTTATCCCATCAACAATAAATTTCAAGTGTTTTTATCAATAATAAAAACTGGGAATTTAGCACGAATAACAAAATCTTTTGAAATTTAAATTTTGTATTCCCAAAAATTGAAATTACTTTTTGATAATAAACAGGCGGTTGCACGGCCTAAAAAACACTTAATTGACAACATCTTTTGTAAGTTGTTGTTTGTTTTTTATTTTGTTTTTCTTAACCTACTTACAACTACAATTAATGTTGACAGAATTTCAACTAATTGTAGCGGGGAATGTAAGACGAGATGAACGCACTGTTTATTGTTGATGTTGTTTTGTTTAAACTTTGATATTATTACAAGTAGAACTGTTGCTATAATTCTTATACGTTTAACATTTTTATTTGGTTTAATATCTTTAGTTTTTCTAAAATCTTTATGGATGAAGTTTCCTGATGATCTGGCCTAAGCAACCAGTGAAATGCGCATAGGAATAGCTTATCCCATCAACAATAAATTTCAAGTGTTTTTATCAATAATAAAAACTGGGAATTTAGCACGAATAACAAAATCTTTTGAAATTTTTAGCATAGTTCAAGGGCTTTTGCAAACGGAATATATTTTGCTAGAAACTTTAACAATTTCGCCTCCAGTTTTTATAAAAATTCTTCATTCTCCGTTTTTTCACGTAATCTGACTTCAAATGTAGATTATACTTTAAACGATTTTCTATACAGGAGATTTCTGGTTATTTTTGCATCACATAACGTTAATAGAAATCATATAATCACGTTTTTTTTGTAAATTAAATTTATAGAAAATCTTTCTTAACAAAAAATTTTCTTTTTAGAAAATTCTTGCTAAGTTACAAAATATTCTTTTAACATAATTTTTATGACGGGCGACTCGCCAAATTATTAAAAAAAAAAAAAAAACTTTTCAGTACAGAAAAAATTCATTAAAAGTTTAGAACGAATTCGTTATGATAATGATTTAACAGAAAATTTGCAAAAAGTTTGTGAAAAATTGTTTCCAAAAAATAATTGTTAAAGCATTTTCTATAACAAATTCGTTCTAAACTTTCTACATAGAAAATATTCGTTACGAATCCGTTGTACATTTTTTGTAGAATATTTCTGCTAGGAATTCGTTGTAACTTTTTTGGATAAAAAATTTCGTTGGTAACATTTTCTACATGAAAATTTTTGCTATAAATTCTGTAAAGACTTTCTGTTTACAGAATTTTCGTTACGTTGTAAATATTTTGTATAGACATTGAGTTCGAAGAAGATTGTTTAAAGCAAATTTCCATTTTAGAAAATTGATGATTTTAATTTTTTTTAGAAAGTTTAACTGTCAGGCCCATGATGTCGAAAAGAACATTTATTTCGCATGTTTGTATTGAAAACTATAATAAAAAACTAAAATTTGTTTTTGCTTTCAATACAAATATACGAAAGAAATGTTCTTGTCGACACTGGGGCCTGGGCCTTAATATACGAATTCTTTTATTTTGTACAAAATTATTATTTAATTTTTTTTTGCAATAGTGTTATACAATGCCAGTTAACATTAAGCTATTTTGGGCGCTCCAATTCCTACTTAGTGGACGAAAGGAGAGAATTCTCTTACCATTCGTTTTGTTTCCACACTGGTTTTTTCATTCGATAAACAATTTTTTTTTGGAGTTCTTCAAGATTGTATGGACGAAAAAAATGTTATGCCACAACCACACCCCCCTCCAGATATGTTTTAGGATAATTTTGTTAAACAAATTTAAGAATTTTTTTGATCATCCCATTGAGATTGATTGAGGATACAATAGTGAATAAAAATGTGAAAATGCCTCCCATAGTTTTTCCGTAACTGCGATTTTCGGGAAAAACTAATTTGTTGGGCATATTTTGGCGAATTAGCCCCATACACACTGATGGTTTTACTAAATTCGGAAAACATTAACCCCAAAATCATGAAGGTCAAAGGTAAAATAATTTGCTTCTGACATTGTCTCTGTTTTTTTCGCATAGTTCTTGCAGAAACCAAAGTATTTCTCAGTTTCAAAATAGCGTGCTGCCGCCACAAAAATTTTTGTTTGCGCCGTAAAAGAGTACAGCCATCTTAAAATTTGTTTCTTTAAATTCAAAGATGCCAATTTTGGATAATAATGAAACGTTTTTATATATTTGTATGTTCATTATTTCTATTAAAAGGTTAAAAGAACATACATTTATCGGTATTGTAAAATAACTACCTCAGCCGGCTAATGATTCCGTTAATAGTGCACCGCCGCTGCCGTCTTCCTTGCGGCATAGATTTCTAACCAAATTTTTTTTTTCAAAATAACAACAGTGATGTCAGATGGTTTGCCAGAAGAAAATGGAGCACACTCTAATTGAAAATTTGTCAGATGACTTTGCGTCTGACTTTTACAGAAGCAAAGTTAAAAAGGTAACACACACGACATGTATGTATTTTGCAGTGGGAAATTTGATGTGTCAGATGACAAACACATGTCGTGTACGAGCGCCTAAAGCTGGAGATCCACACCAGCATTCTATGCGTTTGATACTTTCTTGAAAAATATTAAAGTTGAATGTGATCCTACTTCATGCGTTTTTACACTGATTCGACTTTTTTTGGACAGATGCATAAAATCATTGAATCATTGAAAATATTCCAGATTCCAGATTCCACATTTAGTATTATTTTTTTTGTGAATGATAATAAAATGTTTTAAAACTGCAATTATTTGTGGATAATGCTTTTAACGTGAATATTATTTTGTTTTACTATTTATTACAACATCAATTTTAAGGTTCAATAAATTGCTCTTACCAAAACAATTAGCATTGAAAAATATTTGTTAATTTATTATAATTTTTTTCAAACTAGCGAAATAAGTGAAAAAAATTAATTATTCCATTAGTTTAAAATTAAAAAAAAACGTCATTATTATTAAATATGTCTTTACCTTTTTAAAATCTTTAAAATCTTAAAAACGTTTCTACAATTCCCCGAAAATTAATGAGAAAATGTTCTAAAACCTTAACATTTATGGAACAATGCAACCCTTAACCTCGAAATTAAAACTGGTAAAACAAACAAATACAAAGTAGAACAATTAAAAAGTATGCATGTACAACATGAACACAACAAAACTCTGTTTCAGTTTGTTTTGTTATTGTAAAATGAATACACATGTAAAATACAGCACACTCAACAAACAATAAACATACGCACAACAAAAGATCACGGTGGTGTAATTTATGATATGTAAAACTTCTAAACTACTTCGCTAAGTTGTTTGAAACATTTGTTGTTTGTAACTAAAAAAAGACAATTTTCTTTTATTGTCGAAAAACCAAGAATACCAAGCATAAGGGATTCTTTAATGGAGCATACTTTTAGGTTCGATGTTTTTTAATGCAGAGAATTATCCATTAGTGGAATTAAGAATTTTGTAAAAATCGCACTACGTGTTTCCCAATTCATGTAAACGGTGTTGACAATGCTACAACAAGTACACCAGCAAAAACACAACATTGTGTTTTATTTGATGATTTCGTTGGTCAGTATGTCAAAACGACGGAAACTTTTGACATTTCTCCCTCTAAGTAAGAAAAAAGTAGCTTAGCTGTGTTTTCAACGCCACCTGAAAAGTGAATTCGCCTTGGTACTACCATTTTAAGAAAACACTTCGTTTTAATTAAAAGCATATTTTAAGAAATTCCTTGAAAAACAGAAAAACATACTTATAAGACAACGATTTTTTTAATGAAACTTTCGACTTAGAGCCAGATTCACAATGTTGGCAACATTTGCAATGTGTGTTTACAATAAAGGCACTTTTTTAGTCAAAATACATTTGCAAATTATGTCCCGGTCAATATAACGCGTAAATTGTTATTTTCAAAACATACCGACCTGTCACAGAAATCAATTCCGATCTTGTACCACATAATAAAACGAAATCACTTTCGATCGGAATTGTTTTCTGTGACAGGCCTGATATTGTTTAAATTTTAGTTAGTTTCATACAGAGCTGCCAAATATTCAATGTCAAAACGTACCGAAAATACCTTTGCCAGATTGCCGATTTATTAACACCAAGTTTTTACGATTTCTTGATTTGACGTTTTTTTTTTTCAAAAATAATTTTATAACACCGAATTCATTTTATACCACTAACAACCTACCATTAACAATGTAATGCTTTCTTTTGTTTTTACTATGAAATAATAGAAAATAACTATTAAAACTTAAAATTTTTACTGTCCTGATTAGAGGCGAGTTTTTCCCAACTTCGTCTGGTAACATCATATGAAAACAGAAGCCATCTTTTGACAGGGCATTATCAACACTCTCGATTGTGCAATGCCTTATAACATTTAAGGGTGAATTTTTTTTAGAATAAAACACGCTGCCCTTTTAACGAACAAAGCATTTTTAAGAAACGAACACCAAATTGCATTTTTTAAATAAAATGTGACATTTTTTGTAGAAAAGAAAACACCATAAGTTTCAACAAATCATCTACATAGTTTAGAAGTTATACATATATATTTATTTAGTGCCACTGTGCACATGTTACAACTACAGAAATGATGGTATCATATTTCAAGTCCATTTATGTATGTGTGCTGTGCAAGTAAGTTGGTTTGCTCTAACAAAAAAAATAAAAAAATTACAATAACATATAAAACAACCAGATGAAAGAAATAAATGAAGATATGGTATATGTAAATAACAATGAAAATAGCCATGAATTGAACTGAGAAAGAGAGCGAGAGAGAGAGAAAAAATTCAACATGAAGGACAATAAAATTGAAAATGGTTGAAAAACAAAGACTGAAATGAATGAACGAATGAATGAATTAATGAATATATGAATGAATGACTGACTGACTGAATGCTTAATTGATGGAAATGTTTTAAATTATGATGTGAAAAGATTTTTTCCAAAACATTTTTGGTTAATATTTAGACGATTACGAGTGTGGGAGTGAGTACGAGTTCAAAAGTGTAAAGACAGTGATTTTGTTTAAATGTTTAAAAAATCTAAACAATTCCTTTTGTGTTAATATTACATTTTGAATGATGAAGTTTTCTTTACGATTTTTTCGAAAGGCCCGTTTTTTTTTTGCAATAAAAACAAGGAAGACAATACAATTTTTGTGAAGTGAAATCCTTAATAGGGTGTCGAAAAAGTGTTTTTTTTTTTAACAAAAAAGGTTTAATAAATAAAATTTCTTAAGAATTGTGTCTATAACATAAAATCTGTTAAATGAACTACCAAATTAAATTCAAAAAAAATCCTTAAGTAATAATATAAAATAAAATAAACAACTACAACTCATGCCAATTACTGAAAATAATAATAATAATAACAATAAAACAATTAATTAAAAAATAGAATTTGAAAGGAATGAAATGAAATGAATATAGTTAAATTTTTAAAGGTACATACTCTTTTTAATAGGTACTTTTTTTAAAGATACATTTTTTTATTTAATTCAAAAAACGAATTCTTTGGAAAAGTACCGTTTTTAAAAGAAATTTTTAAAAAGTACTTCTTTTAAATGTACTTTTTTAAAGTCACTTTTTAACAATTTACATTTTCAAATGTACTTTTAAAAATTTTTAATAGGCACTATTTATTCAAAATATACTTTTTTATAAAACATTCTTTAACGTCTTTTTCTGAAATGTACTTTTTAAAAGAACTTTTTAACAGAAACTTTTTCGATGAAACTCTTAAAGGTAACGTTTTCAAAAATAAAATTTTTAAAAGGTTCTTTTTTAAAAGGTCGTTGTTTAAAAAGTTTCTTTTTAACAAAGTACATTTACCTTTACTTTGGAAAAGGTACTGTTAAAAATTCTTTTTTAAAATGTCCTTTTTCAAAAGGTACTTTTTTAAAAAATATACTTTTTCCACAAAAACTTTATAGATGGAATTTTTTCGAATATTCCCGGTTGCAGAAATATCCATCTGCTCCTAAGGATGAATTTAGAGGAATCAAAGTTTGGATTAATTCTTGTTTTATTTTTTTTAATACGGACTAGAATCGTACAATTTCACAATCGTGAAAGAAAACCTTTCTATCAGCTTTGTTCTTAAAATCACGCGATTTCGAATCAAGTACTTTTCAAATTACACATGTGATGTTGTGGTGTCCTGAAAATCACACCGTAAAACACAAAAACGGAACACTACAATATCACACGTGTGAATTTAACAAGCACATGTGATTTGAAATCACGTTATTTGAATTAAAGTGATTTAAGAACAGGTCTGCATATAGTTTTTATTTGTAATATTCACAACCAATAAGTTTAAAGTTCTTGCTTTTAAATTGACGGAGTCCTCAGGATATGTGAATCTATATAACCGATTCTATATCATTCTCACTTTTATTTCAAATTCTATTTCCATTAATTTTCAAAACAAAACTACAAATTGAAAAAAAAGAAAACGAAACGAAACGAAACGAAAGCATTTAAATATAAAAACATTAACAAAAGAAGCCAAAAAAAAAGGAAACAAGCAAATAATTAAATAGAAACAGCAAATAAAAAAGATAACAAAGACAGAGAAAGAAAGACAGTAAAAAAATATAACTGAAATACACTGACGTCGTTTCTCCGTAGTAGACGAAGACGATGATGATGATGAGGACGAACCAGTACTGGACTCATCGGTAATATCGGTATAAATTTCGGTGCCATCTTCGGAATGTGTGCTATGAACATTAACGTCATCGTGATCATTATCCTCATCATCATCATTATCATGATCAATGGGTTGATTGTGATCGAAATCTTCTTCCTCTTCGAAATCTTCATCGTGGTTCTGGGAATTTTCTTGATCGGGTTTGGAGGGTGTGGCTGAATTAAAGATGCCGTGTTGATAATTAGTTATATCAGGCAATATATCGCCAGTATCACCATCTTCATCTACATCGCCGGTATGATCATCGTCATCATTGTCATCGTGATGATCAATGAGACCACCATCACCGCTGCCAGCTAAAATGCCACCCTCCTCTTCTTCACCCTCAATATCGAAATCATCGTTATCATCATGATGGATGATGGGTGGCGGTATAATTTTGTCATTATTTTGCTGATTGTTGTTGTTGTTGTTGTTGGTTTTGTCTGGGAAATAGGGAACAATATGGGAAGTGTTTTGTTTGTCGTGTTGTTGGATTGTGTGATTGTTTCGGGTGGTGTTTAAGGGGGAAATAGTTGTTGTTGTTGGTGTTGTGGTATTAACAGTTTGTGTAGGAAATGAAATAGAGGAATTGAATTGTTTTGTATGATTATTTGTTTCTAAAAATGAGTTTTCTGTTTTGAATTTGATACGAGATGATGAAAATAATAAAAAAGGTTTGAAAAATAAAAATTTTTAAATTAAAATAAATTTCTTTAAAAAAAATAAATAAAAAAAAAAGAAATTAATTTCTTTCATTATTTTTGTAGCTAAAAAATTAAAAAAAAAAAACAATTTAGACGACTTAATGGAAAATGTTAAAATGTTAGACAAAACTTAATCTTTTTTTTTTTTCTTTTTTTTTAAAGAAATAATAAAATAAATAAAAGAATAATGATTCAAAAATGTTTTACCGATTGTATTAAGGCCAGTGTTACCACTTGTTGCCGAACTACCACCGGAACTGATGAAGCCTGTATTCCCTTGATTATTATTGTTATTATTAATGCCGCTATTTGATGATGTTTGATGATTATTATTTCTACTTGTGGTTATGAAATCGTTGTCTTCAATATTCTTATTTATATTTGATTTACCCGTTTGATGTTTGTGTGTATTATGGCGATAATCACTGTCAGAGTCTTCGTCATCGGGACCAAAACCGGAACCAGAAAAATCGTGATCTTTTTCTAAATCATCGTGTATCTGAAAACAAACAAGAAAATTAAAATTTAGTAAATAAAAAAAGGATTTTTACTATTAACCTAAATTTTTTTTCCATATAAAGGCAACCATGTGGTGAGTTGGCAACATTTGCTAGTGTTAATTGCCTCATAAATCTAAAGCCCATAAAAGCACACCATTTGCAACTAAACCAACAAGCAACCAACCAACCATTATTTCCATTTTATTTACAACATCAGCACCGTCAAACAGAAAGCATACACACTCACAACAACTTTTAAATCATATAAGTACTTTGTATTTTAAGAGTGAAAGGATGCTTGATAACCAGGGAAGACGGAAATATGCTTTAATAAAGTGTTTTATGCGCATTAAATATGCAGTAAAAATTTTAAAATATGATTTGTTTTTTTTTTACTCACTGCAAAATTCAAAACGCTCTGATTTAAAAATTTCTTACTCCAGTTTTAAAGCTTCCAAATGTCATTTACCCCTGAAATTCTCAAATTTGTCCTCAATGTTTATGATTCGCGGAATTTTCTTTTAAAATCCCACTGTTCTATTTCATTGTCATTAGCAACAGCAGGTTTACCTAACACCACCTCTATCCAAACTCCAAGCAAATCTCAAAGTCATTTCTGTATTTGGCAGTGGTGTAAAATAAATAGAAGAGTAGCTCTCGCTTCTCACTGCAGTTTACTACAATTAAGCAAAAAGATGCTGCTCAACATGATTTTAATGGCTTAAAACAAATGTTGCACTAGCATTTGACTTAATGGCCAGGAAAGAGTAAAAAACAAAAACCAAAATAATTCTTTATAAGACAAAAGCTTAAAAAAAAGGTTTTAAAAAGTATTAGTTCTCTTTTGTTTAAAACAACAACAAAAGAAAAGCATTTTATCCACTGCAGCAAAATGAAAAGTTAGACGTTACACCGAGAGGCGTTGAAAAGATAACAATTTGGGGGAACAATTTTTCCCTTTCAAAAACAATTATCGACATTAATTTTTAAAATCAAACGAACAAGTAGTTAATGGGTTGTTTGAAATTGATTTCTCTAGTAGCAAATTTAAAATCTAACGCCTGGCTTTTGAGATGTGGATTTCAAAAACTCGGCTTAACGAAGTCTGTAACTTGGATTTTTCTGGTGAAACGTGATTTTGTTTTTATTTTTTCATTTAAGACAAACATTTTAAGCAAAACTAGGCTTTTCTGTCAAAATTTTGTATGCAAATCTGTGTTCAGATTTACTAAACCTAGTTTAACTGAGATCTCAAAATCCCAGCCTAATATTAATAATCTAAAATCTGTTTTCGTACACAATACGAACCTAATTTACTACAAAAAGTTATAATCAAATATATAAATGTTGTAGTCGAATTGAAATATTTTGTACAAAACCATAGAATAATAAGAACCAGGTATGGTCATTAGGGAGAGTTGTTATTATTTACCCGTGTAACGTAAAATTAATTTATTTGATTTTTGACGCTTGTTTTAATTTTTTTCTTATTTTCCTTCGGTTTGATTTTTATATGAGTTTAAAAATTGAGAACAAAAATTATAATGACTATACCTTCCTTGTACTTATTCTACCATGAACAAAACGCGTATTTTAAGCAGAGTACGAAAATAAACATCTTGTATTCGAGGCAGAGTACACTGCAAACTAAAACGAAAACAAAAAGAATTATTTTGGCGTATAGTTTGGTATTCAAAATGGGACCTCATAATAAACAAAATAAAATCCTGTGCGGACCGTACAAGCGGGCCTCCACCCATAGGCGGACAACAATTTATGTCCGATGTAACGGTGGGCTATTATTGCAGAAAGGCGTGAGCTAAAGGAAAAACTGGAATCAATGGATGACTCGGAACTAAAGACGAACCTAGAAACGAATTACCGAGATCTACACAAAGCAGTTAAACGAACGGTGCGGAGAGATAAGCGTAAACATATTGACAACTTGGCAGAAGAATCTGAAAAGGCAGCACGAGCTGGCGACACATGTACTGTCTTTAAGGTCACAAAGCAGCTAGCAGGCCGCAAGCTACGAACAGAACACCCTGTGAGAGATCTGCGAGGAAATTTTCTCAACACCGACCACGAACAACTCCAACGTTGGAAAGGGCATTTCTCTAGTGTGCTAAACTGTATCATATATACAACTCTGGAGCCTCCCATTTTAACAAATAGACCACCAATTACACTATGGAACATTTTTGGGATTATTGTCTGGGGGGTGAGAAATTCCAAGTCAGGGTGATGGTACTAGGTCAGTATAGTAAAACCCTCAAAGGGTGTGGCGTTCAAATGTGTCAGTTTTTTTTATGACATTTTAAATTTTTTCCTTATCTTGATGTTTTTTTGTTTAACATAACTCGAGAACCACTTGTCCGATTTTGCTAAAACAAACTGAAAAAAATTTAGAATTACAATTTCTTTAATCCGTTCATATAACGTTTTTCTTTATAATCAACAGTTTTGCCGGTAAAAATGAATTTGTGGAGAAAAAAAATATTTTTTTGCCTAAAATTAAATTTTTTTTTCCATAGTGTACTTTTAGGCAAAAAATATTTTTTTTTCTCCACAAATTTATTTTTACCGGCAGAAGAAGAAATTTACCAGAAAAATTAATAGCTTTGATTAATGCCCGTAATTTCTACAAAAAGAAAGCAGGTTGTGTACGTACCTAACAGTTATCTTTACCTATTTCAACGTTTATTTTACCTACGTATTTTTACCTTCAGTTTTCTTTTAAATATGGCAGCTTTTACACCATAGATTTCTATGCACACCTAGATTTCTTTTTGTAGAAATTACGGGCATAAAGAGAACTATAACCATCCCAAGTAATTTGCCCTTCATAAGGGAAATCTTTCTGACCCGTTTATGGTGAAAAGTGGAGTACGTCAGGGTTGCATATTTGTCACCTCTTTTATTTCTTGTGGCTATGGAGGATGTTCTCAATGATATTGAAAATAAAAGACAAGGAACTACATGGCGTACGCAGACGATATTTGTTTACTCTCACACACAAACTAATTGATCTTACACAAACAACTATAAAGCTTCAGGAACAGCTGCAATACACAGGGCTAAAAATAAATGCAGCCAAAACAAAAGCACTAAGTATCGGTGCAACAACAGTTCCCATGACCATCAACAACCAGACATTTGAGACAAGCGACCAATTCTGCTATCTAGGATGCGAGATAACTGCAAATGGAGGAACCGAACTCGATGTAGTCGCTAGAATAAACAAGGCTAGGTCATCTTTTGGCTTACTAGCCCCAATCTGGCAAAGTTATCAAATCAGCCAAACCACAAAGCTGAGAAATTTCGAAGAAATATGGGTGAACAACCTGGAAGGTTACAAGCGACATTTCCAGACGACTCCAAACTTTTATTAACCGCTGCCTTAGAAGAATATTACGCACCTTTTGGCCTAGAACAATATCAAATGCCGAGTTGCTAGCAAAGACAAACCAAATACAAGTACATAGCAACCGAGATACGAAAACGAAAGTGGCAGTGGTTAGGACACACCCTCCGTCGAAATGACACAAATGTTACTAAACAAGCTCTTAGATGGAACCCATTTCAACAAGATGGCAGAGAAAGCGGCAGGCCACGCACAACATGGAGACGCTCAACGGAATCCGAAATGAACGAACTGGGATTATCTTGGAATGAACGTAGGTATATCGCTCAAAACCGCGTCAGATGGAGAACAGCTGTTATTAGCGCCCTATGCTCCAGTGGGAGTTAGAGGAATATATCGAGCCCTAACCGCGAAAATAGTGTAAGCGACATAAATTTAAATTTTCGTTTTTTTTAATAAATGACTTTATTGGCAACACTTGCATCATCTCCTAAAATGTCATGGTCACATAAGGTACCGTTACGATTTTATAGCACGAACAATTTTATTGTAAGCGACAAATTTCATTCAAAATTTATATGAAATAAAATAAAAAAGCTCTCTCCTGTAAAATTTGATTTTTGGCGCTTACACTATTTTCGCGGTTAGGGCTCGATATATTTGGTTTGGTATTGTTTTTGCTTATGAGCATAACATGTACATTTCTTTAAACGTACGCAGCTAGAAAAGAAAAAAAGGAAGCGAAATTGAAAAGTTTTGAGCAAAACCAATTCACAAACGTTTGCTGATTAATTCGGCGCTTTTCAGGGATGTTTTGGAAATCGAAAACGCAAGAACTTGAACGTTCTTTTTAATACACTTTTAATCAAATGTTTGTTATAAAACTCTGTTTAATAGAGAAATATTTATAAGTATATTATTTGTCATAAAATTCTTTTATTACAGAAATCTTATTAAAAAAAACAACGTTAAAAAATTCTTGCGTTTTCGATTTCCAGAACACCCCTGTACAGTTATGTTTTGTAGTTTAATAAAAAATTTGCTAAAGTTTTGTGTTTTATTAATGTTTTTAAGTAGTAGCAGTAGTAACAAAAAACTAACTACGCTTCGTCATTTGTTTTGTTCTTAAATGTACGATTGCAAGCAGATGAGTGAAAAGCCAATTGTTCTCGTTGCACTCTTCGTCACTTAAAAACTATTTGCTTTGGTTTTGATCATGTACGTTAATAAAGTAACTAGGGTACATTTAGCAAACGTTTCGTTTTCGTACCCTGACTCAAAGTGAATTTTTTAATATAAAAAAATTCTTTAAGTTTGAATTTTTTTCATTTCAAATATGCACTCGAATTTAATTTTCGTTAAAAATGTTGTACTTAAATTGGAATTTCTATAGAAAATTTCGGTATAAATTGAATTTTCTATAAAAAACTTCTCTTTACTGGTATGACGCATGTGACATTTTTACAAAAAATTGAGTTATAAATCAATTCTTTATTATAAATATGACCTTTTTTTAAATTTATTATCCATATTTCGATATCTAAAATACTCTAAGGGCCATTATTACAACTTGCCAATAGTTAAAAGTCGGATTTTGTCGGACCGATAAATAGCTTTGCATTATAAAACCTTCATTTATTATGTTTTCATCTATTAAATATTATTATTATTAAAAATAACAGCAATAAAAAATGGAAGTTGTAATAATGCAAAGCTATTTATCGGTCCAACAAAATCCGACTTTTAACTATTGGAAAGTTGTAATAATGGCCCTCAGAGATACCGAGCCGTAAAATTGCCTCATAACCTCAATTTTACAGTTCTCTAACGATTGTTTTGCTTTATTCGACATTTGTTCTGCTATGAAGCAAATTTTCAATGTTAAAGAAAAAAAAAATACTATTGTTGGTTATTGTTATGCTGCATTTGTTATTGCTACATTTAAAGAATGTAAATCAAAAAATGTTTCTGTCTTGAGGCAAAACAGTAACCAACTGGCGATATGAATGTATTAATATTCAAATTAGAATTTCTATAGAGAATTTGGGTATAAAAATTATTAAAAATTTTGCTGTAAAAAACTAAAAATCCTTTTACCATTTAAAAAAAAACACGTCTCTGTGTCTTAAATAACAAAATCCCTGGCATACATTTAGGAGCAGTGGGGTTTAATACAAGGAATAAAGTAAAGTTTTAATACCTTGATATTGAAACAATTGAAAAAATTGTTAAAATCAATATTAATGGCACCAACTACTGAAAAAAAAAGTTTTTATACAAAGCAACCGAACTCATTCGTGCATGGATTTGGTGTTAAAAGGGCTTGAACAAAAAATATCCATTAACTACTTTTAGGGGCAGATTTTATTTCATATATTTAAAGCGTTTTTTTCCTCTAAAGAGCACGTGCTATCTAAAAGAAACAGCTTAAGTATTGATAATTAAAAAACAAATCTTTTTTTTACAGCAAAAACAAGCAAATGAGAATGTATAGTCGGTAAAGCCCGATCTTTAGATACCCTACACTACAGTATTTCGAGAGTGTTTGAGTATTTGGGATCCATGGGCAATCATGGACCCGCCAGAATACAGTTATGTTATATAACTCATAACCATTGTGATTTTTTATTGAACTAAATATTGGTTTTTATTTGAAGTTATTGATATTTTAATTAGGCTTGAGTTTATTAAAATTAATTTTCATAAAATTATTTTTAATGCAGAAAGATAATTTTTTTTTTTTGAACTCGGTCGAATTTACTAGTTTAGAGAACAACGACATTCTCATCATCAGAATTCTTTGCCGTTCTACCAATTTGCACCACAGCGGCTCCTGACAGAATTCTGATGATGAGATTATGATGATTATGTTATGAGGTAAAGTTTCATGTAGAAGTTCTTTGTGCCAAAGATTATTTAGATGCATGTATTCATCTTTCTTCTGAGAATTGTTTGAATTTAAGTGATTTTTGAAAGGGGGTTTGTATGGGATCTATAATTAATTTTGGACCTACTAACACAATATTTTGTCCGGCGTTTAAAAAACAGCAGTCAAAGAAGAACAACTTTAATTTCTTTCACTTCTTCATTTGTCATTGGCAAAAAAGAACTGTTGTTTTTACTTCTGATTCATTAAATGTAAACAGGCGCTGTCAAACCAACTCAAAAAGCGAAAAGTTGTACACAAATGTTCCTTTTTTTGGTTCGACAGTTTTTGGTTAAGACTGCATTTTTTAAACCCTGAATTTGTCATGGCATAATAATAACTGTCGCCAAAATGTATGCCGATACCAACATTTATGAGGAAGTTGTGGCAGTACAAACTATTTTCGGAAGTAGTTTTTCGAGCCGTTGCCGCAAAAATAGCTTAAGCGACATAATTTTCAATTTTCGTTTTTTTTAAGAAATTAATTTATTTCCAACACCTGCATCATCCCCTTAAATGTCATGGCCACAAAAGGTACCTGTTACGATTTTAAAGCAAAAACAATTTCAGCCTAAGCGCCAACCTTTATACAACATTTTTATGAAAGATAATAAAAAAACCTTTTCTTGTAAAATTGTGTCGCTTAAGCTTTTTTGCGGTAAAAGCTCGATTTGTATGGCAGCTATAGTCAAATATGGACAGAGTCCAAAAACATTTGGAAAGATGATTTCGATTGCAATGAAATAAGTTTGGTCCAAATTTTATCTAAAAACCAACATAATGAGATGGCTCATCAAAGACTCTTTTCCGGAAAGAAGCTTGAAGGGGTCTATGTGAAATTATGGACCGATTCTCACCAATAGGCTTGGTCCTAGTGCCAATTAGAACGAATGTACCAAATTTCATTAAATTATCTCCAAAATTGCGCACAAGATTACATGCACAGACAACTAGCCAGCCTGCCGGACAGACGGACATCGTTAGATCGATTTAAATGGTGATTATAAGTCGATTGGTATCCTAAAAGATATTTTAAAGTGTTATAAACTAACGCATAATACTATTGTGCAGTGGATATAAAAAATAAATCAATCTCATGTAAATGGTACTACAAACTTTAACAGAAAGTTCTTTCAGTATTTTCCTTGTATGGAAATTTGCATTTCATAGAAAGAAAAAAAATTATTCGCATACTATAGCTTTTTTTTATTTAAGCATAAAGCAAAAAAATAATAGAGTTCTAAATGCTTATTTTTTTTGTTATCGAGTAACTTTTGTATAGAGTTTTATTGTTACAAAGTTTTCATGCCCACAAATATTGTTTGTTAACTTGTTTTCTTGTTCATTGTTTTTACAGTAGAATTTTTACTACGAAATATCGTTTTGTTTATGTTCCAAAACAATTGAGGTTAAGGCAACAGCAATTGTTCCCATTTGTTTTGTTCATTGTTAGCAGAAGTTATTGTTGTGTACGAGCTCAGCTTAATGCTTTATTTTTCATTCACACAAAATAAAGAAATACGCCTAAAAGTATGCTTCACATGTGTGTATTGTATAGATCTAGGGTTTTCTTTTAATTTAAAGTTCATTTAATGTTTTAGAAATTACTTTTTCTTCATAATGATGCATTATTTGTTCCTCATTTTAATTGAAAAGAAATTGGCAGTTATTGATCTGAATTTTAATTTTATTGTTTTTTTTTTAATTTTTTTTTATTAAGTGCTTCAAATCTACTTAAAGCCAAGCCATTGATTTTCTTTTGAATTTTTTTTTTAAAATTGTACGTTTGGCAGGTTCATAATAAACAAATAAACGTTTACTTAAAAAAAGTAAAATACATTAAAATAACAGTCAAGCTTTTGTTTAAAAGAATTTGCATTTTTTTTTTAAATTAGAATTTTAAACAATTTTTTTTTAGAAAATTTGGTTCGATACAAATTTCATTCGAACCCAAAGTACATAAGAATAATCCAAATCTTTATACTTTTTTTTTTACAAAAATTCTTTTCGAATACAAAACATTTTTTTATAGAAAATTCCAAAAAAAACTTAACAATAGAAAATCCTCCTCGAATACATTATTCGAATAATTTTGTATGGAAAATTTCTTTCAAATACTAATATTCTAAAGAAAATTCATTTCATATACATTTTTTTCTATAGATAGTTTAAAGCCTATAGTACACGGAATGTAAAAAGCTACATGCACATGTGGCTCTGACGTAATAAGGGGAATGTAAGAAAAGATAAACTCACTGTTTATTGTTGGTGTTTTGTTTTGGCTTTGATATTGTTACAAGTAAGACTTTGAGTGTTTATAATTCTTATTCGCTTTACGGTTTTATTTGTATAATATTTTTGGCCTTTCTAAAATCTTTGGAAAAGGTTTCCTGATGAGCTGGCCTAAGCAACCAGTGAAATGCGCATAGAAGCTAGCTTTCCCTCAACAATAAATTTCAGTGTATTTATCAAATATGAAAAACTGGGAATTTAGCACGTCATACGAAAATCGTATTAATAATAGAAAATTAATTTCGAATAAAAATTGTCTTAAAAAAGTTCACTGTGAACAAAATTAAAAAAAAAAAGATTATTTAAAATTAAAACTCTGTTCGTAAATTTATCTCGAGTTTTTTTTTTATAAAAAAAGTAATTTTGAATACAAACTTAATTGAAAAACGTTAATCCAAAGAAAATATTATCTTTATAATTAACGGGTCCGCCATCTAACGTTTTTTTCAACTAGTGCTTATTTCGTGAATGGTAACATTAAGCTCATGTCTGATAATTAGTTTTATCCTTCCGCTGAACGAATATGGTTGTGTATACGCCTGAAACACGCTGGGAAATATTGCGACATTACTTTGAAAATCATGGTAATGTTGCAGAATATGTGCGAAAATTGCGTACGGATTTTGGATGAAGCTCATTTTGATCTTGGCGGATATGTAAACAAGCAAAATTGTCGCATTTGGGGCACAGAAAACCCGCACGCATACATTGAAAAGCCGTTGCACCCAAAACGAGTCACTGTTTGGTGCGGATCTTGGTCGAGAGGCATAATTGGGCCATTTTTCTTCGAAAATGAGCAAGGAGTGGCCGTTACAGTCAATGGCGATCGTTATCAGGCCATGTTGAACGAATTTTTGTTCACAAAAATTGAAGAGGAGGATATTGCCAACATTTGGTTTCAACAGGACCTCGCTACGTGCCACAAAGCCGAAGCTACACTCGATGTTTTGCGCCCTGTTTTTGAAGATCGCATTATCAGCAGCAGAGCAGATGCCGTTTGGCCACCTCGGAGCTGCGATTTGACACCGTGGGACTATTGTTTGTGGGGTGCCGTCAAAGATAAGTGTTACGCCGACAAGCCAGAGACAATTGACTCTTTAAAGGACTGTGTGGTTCACATTAAACATCGGCTTTTAAAATTTCTTTTATCTTTTTTTATTTCTTTTTTCTTTTTATCATAATAAAAAAAACCTGTAAATGGAACAAACTTTTCTACCTCGGATCTATGATACCACCTGATGGTGGTGTCGAGGAATATGTCTCGAACAGACTCAAAAAAGCCAGAGATGTATTTGGACGTCAAAAATTAGAATTTTTAATGCTTGTGTGAAGTCTTTACTCTTGTACGGAAGCGAAAGCAGGCCGATGTTAAACAATCAGATACTGTTAGTATTCATTAATAAATACCTGCGAAAATGTAGAATCTTTTGTCCTAATAGAATATCAGACTTGAACCCGTTTTCACGACTTACCGATAGCTAACGGTAGGATTTTATCAGGCGTATACAAATTGTTGCATTATTACAATTTTACTTTAACTTACTTGGTAGGATAAACATTTCTATATCTTATCGTTCACTTTAGGTTAAAGTACTAATAATGGAACACTTTTTATACGGTTGATAAAGTCCTACCTTTAGCTTTTGGTAAGTCGTGAAAACGGGCTTTAGATTTGTATAAATTTATCGAATAAGCAGCTAACAAAAATCCAAATAACGAGAAGGAAATGGATGGGTCATACATTGCGCAGACTAAGAAATGGTATCACAAGGACACCCATAGAATGGAATCGTCAAGGTAGCCAATGTCGCGGACGTCCAGTTAATACCTGGGGCTAATTCTGGCAGTCGTGATCGAATACTTTTCAGATTCGAAACTATTTTTATTTCTATTTTGAACGAATCCAAATAATTTTTTCAGTGTTGTGAAAACTCAAATACATGCTTAACAGCACTGAAAAAATAGTTTCGATTCGTTAAGTATCGACTGAAAGAATTAGAACTAAAATTGCTTTCGAATCGAAAAAGTACTCGATTGCGACTACCAGAATAAGATAAAGAGGAATGGTATTGAATGTGCTTCGCAAACACAAAATAACGTTTGACGAAATTAAATATAAATATATGTATATATGCTTTGCTAAAATTAAATATAAATCTCTTATATAAGCTCTGTGTTCCCAAGTGTAATGAATTAAGGATTTGAAAAAGGAACATTTCAGCAGGCTAGAATTAAGCCGTTATACATATAATAAAACGTCTTTAAATAAAATAAAAGTTTAACATTTAAATTTGATTTAAAATTATTTTTAATCTGTGTATACAATTTTATATTTAATATCTCTTATACAAATATGAGTATAAAATTTTATATTTAATATCTCTTATACAAATATGTATTTGCTTCAATGCGTTGTGTGATTTCTCTTATACATCAAACGAAACTCTTATACATTATAAATTTTATTTTCACTGAACTTTAAAATTTTTTTTAAAACTGTTATACAAAATTGTTTTTTAATTAATTTATGTATTTTCAATTAAAAAACAAAATTTTTTGTTTTAAAATTATAGTCCTAATGTTATTTTCAATTGCTGACTGTATTAATAAAACAGTTTCTGCAGGTTTTTTTAAAACTTATTCAAAAACTTTAACTTTATAGAAATTTTATGCACAAACAATTTTATACATTCCAGTAAATATGCCTGGCATATTTAAGTTACTCACATGAGCGCACTCAAACATAGACGTACACTTTTGAAATCCTTTTGCAAAGATCTTGCAACATGTCGTCTTATAATACGCGCTTTACGAATAGTTTTCCGTTGAATTAACAAAATCGTACAAGTGTTTCAAATATTTGCGTCTGTGTGGGTGTGTTTGTGTGCCTGTGTCTGTTCATATTTGTTTCAAATCCTTAACCGTGTTTGTTACTTTTTGAACTTGAGTTTGAGTTTCTATTTAAAACTTTTAATGAGCTCTTGCTTCTCAAACATTGTGCAGGAAGAAACAAGAACTTCCTCTTTTTCGCTAAACATTTTTGATATTTTGAATCTTTTTAAAGGCAACATTTGTTAAAAAAAAAAAATAGTGTTTTTTTAGGAAAAACTTTGCGTTATTGTTCTAAAGTTTTGTTTTTCTTAAAAATAAAATTAATTTCAATATATGCATAAGATGATTTGTATATTTATAAGGAATATAATGAGCATACATTAAGGGGCTTTAACGTATTTGATTCTGAAGTGGGGATAATAATGATAAAATAAACTTTAGTTTGTTTTATAGAAAATGTAACAATAATTTAAAGCTTCCTAAAGAAAATTGAACGATAACTTGAGTTTTTTATAGAAAAAATAACGAACGATAAATTGGTTTCTTTTATAGAAAATATAACGATAACATGAATTTTTTATATTATGGATATATGGGCATTTCAGCGAAAAGTTTACTTTTTGCAACGTTACACCAGCAAGCATACTAGATTGTATTTTGGGCCCATTTATTCAAATATGATTCCTTTTATTCCTAAATGTAAAGCCAGTTGCGCTTTACACCAAAATATAAAAAAGTGAATTATACATATACAATTTTATTGAGAAACAATTTTAATTACTTGCTGACGTTACCGTATAAAAAGTAGACTTTTCGATAGAAATGCTCATATGTATAAAGAAACAAAACATAGTCTGTTTCTAAGGGAATACTTTAAGGGGATTTACATTTTTTTGATTGTACCCTGCAAATAATGCGACTAGAATGGAAAAACCATGGTATATTTAACATAACGATGTAATAGGGCATGACCATATAACCCAGCTTTGCATTACAAAGCAGTAGTCTTAAAACTACTCCATGGTATACTCCAGAGGATTAGCTTTGAAATTGTTTAAAAACGAAAACATGTTGTTAAAAAAAGAAGATATGTCGTTTCACTACAAACTCTTTTTAACAATGACATGGTCCATGCTTGCATTACATTGGACCAGTCCAGGGAGTAGTCCATTTGATCAAAATGGATCAGGTAGTCTAATATTATTTGCAGTGTTTAATGGGAGTAATACAAAACTATGAAATTTAATTGTAATTCGCAAAATCACAAAATAAAAAACGACTTTAGGGACCGAAAATACTGTCGAGATATAACACTTCTCAGCATGGTCAGTAAAATAATTTCTCACATTATCACCAAATACAAATCGGGCGTATTAACTCCAGTACTGAAGCACGACGGAAAAAATTTCGTATTAACAACCACGATTTGGACGTACACTCATTCTGCTCTTTAGTCGTGTTTATAACAAAGATTGGTAGCTATCAAGATGGCATTGAGAAGCGCGTCATAAAGGTAAGACAAATCTTCGGTCGGTTGAAACCCGCCGTGCGGAACTAGCAGACCCTTTCTCGCCGAATGAAACTTATTGGTCGATTGTAACAACTGAAGTTAAGTTGCCAGCAGCAAAATTAGGCAACGCCGCTCACTTTCAAATATACAAAGTTTTTTTTATTTTATATTTTAGCATGAGCGACGTTGCCTTATTTCGCTGCTGGCAACTCAACTTCAGTTCAGCGTTCATCCCTAATCGAGCCATTAAAATATATAATTCACACTCTGTGAGATTTAACAGCAATTAAAACTTAATCGGTCTTTAAAGTACTTCTCTTGAATTACACAATTTAAGGGTTGTGAACAACCTTTTCATCTGAGAGTTCAAGACCGCCGTAAATATTCAATTCAAACGGGAAACTAATCCTACTCTACGGCCGCGGAACATGGAACGCCTCACCTAAAGACATACAGAAATTGCAGGTGTTGTCCAACCGGAGCTTCCGCAGAATATTGCATATCTTCTGCCCAAGTTTAATCACAAACAAAACTTGTTGCAACTGACATTAAGAGTTGAAAGTGGTGGGCTACATTTAATGTAGACCGCCAAACGACACAACCAGAAATGCCTTAGACTGGAGTCCGCACGGCAGCCGTTGAAGAGGGAGACCTGCACATACATGGAGGCGCTAAATTTCTTGCCCAATATGGAACGTGTTTATTGACACCCTATGCTTCTTATAGAAACATACATATTAATTTATACCCACATTAAAATCATAATATTTGAAGGTTTTGTTATTTTTTTGTTGCCAAATGTTTATTAAATAAAAAAATTAAAAATTCATTGCTGTTTGTCTAGCAAAAACAATAAAAAATCAATAAAAACACACAAACCGCACCCAATTTAGCCATGACCATGCTAAAAATTTATTTTCTCTCTCTTCTTCACTTTTCTAAATCATTTCAATTTATTTTTAGGTTAAAGCTTTAAAGTATCGTTATTGTTTGTTAGCGGTTAAAATAGAAGTTTTCACGGATTTATTTTTAAAAACCCCTACAAGTATGCTACACATTATGTGGTAGCAAAATTGTTCGGAAATTTTAAACTTTTTTTAACTCATGAATTTAAATGTTTGCCATTTAAATAATTCACAATTAACATATTCTTCATAAATATTAATTGACTTAATTTTTTTTAATTCCATTATTTTAAAACGTTTGGGATTTTTTGTTTTTATTTGGTTTGCCACAGCAAATCTGTATTTTTCACAATAAATAAACAAATAAAACAAAAGATTTTAATAAAATATTACTTAATAAATTCCCTGGCAAAAAAATATTTAATACTATTTGAAGCAAATACATTTTGTATTCAAACAGCAATTTTAATATTTAATAGATTTTTCTAGCAACATACAACTAAATAAAGCAGGATTATAAACAATAGAGAAATATATTTATGAATAATAAAACACTTAAATAAAATATACAAGGAAAACGTTTAATAAACTTGAATAATAATATAATATTTATCTATTTTTGATTGTTTTTAATTATAAATTTGTAGAAATTTAAAATAAAAAAATTTTGTATGAAAGTTTTCCTTAATAAATGTTTGTTAAATTTAATAATCGTTTATGAATGCGGAGATATATACTTTAATTTTTACAATGAAATTAAACAACAACTTTAATTTCCTCTTAGAAAAGTTATCGATTACTTTGATTTTCTTTAAAAAATTTATTAATAACTTCCATTTTCAATGCAAAATTTTCGATAGATTTGTTTTTCTATAGAAAATTTAATACAAACTAAAAATTTTATGGAAAATTACTTTAATTTCTTGTAAAAAAAATGCAACTTAAACGTTAATTTAAGTAAAAATCTTTAAAATAACTTAAATTTGCAATCGAAAATGTATCGATAACTTATCGATTACTTTTGTTTTTCATTTTGGCAATTTAACGATAACTTTAATTTTCTATAAAATTTAAAGTTTTTTTTAGAAAATATATTTAAAATTTAACGATAACTTTAACTTTAAGAAGACAATTTAAGGACAACTTTAATTTCCTAGAAAAAAGGTATCGATTACATACTTTGATTTTTTTCGAAAATTTATTAATAACTTTAATTTTAATTAGAAAATTTAACGATAATTCTAACTTCTTGTAACAATTTTAGTGAAAAACTTAAAAATAACTTTAATTTGCTATTGAAAATTTATCGATTACTTTAATATTCTATAAAAATTAAAGTTTTTTATAAAATATATTTAAAATTCAAAGATAACTTTAATTTTTCTATAGAAAATTTAGCAATAATTTTAAATTTCTAGAAAAAATTAACGATAAATTGAATTTTAAAAGAAACATTTATGAATAATTTTAATTTTCTATTAAAAATTCATGATCAACTTTTCAATCTTTTGTCTACAGAAAATTAATCGTTAGCTTAAAATTTCGTTCGAAAATTTGTAGATTCTTTCAATTTTCAATGTAAAATTATAAATTGTTTAGAAATAATTAAATTTTTAAGATTTCCAATAGAAAATTTTCAATAGAAAATTTAAAGATTGTTTAGATTTTCTTGAGAAATTTATCGATAGGTTAGAGTTTCTTTGGAAATTTATCAAAAGATTAGATTTTCTATAGCAAATTTGTTGACTGCTTGAATTTTCTATAGAAGTTATCGATTGTTAAGATTCTATAGCAAATTTTATCAATAAATTTTATAAACAAATTTATCGATTTTTTTTTATTTGCTATATAAAATGTATAGCTTGTTTTGATTTTCTTTAAAAAATATGGTTTTGATTTTATAAAAAACTTTATAGGCTGTTTAGATTTTCTTAGGAAAATGAATCGATTGTTTAGATTTTCTATAAAAAAATATCGATTGATTTGATTTTCTTTTAAATAATTATCGATTGTATTCCTCAGAAAAATTATTAAGTTGAATATGGCAAATTTATCGATTGTTTAAATTTTTCATAGAAAACTGATTTTTTTTAATCTCTACAGAATATTTATCGATTATTTATATTTTCTATACAAAACTTATCTAGTCTTTTGATTTTCTATAAAAATGTTAAGGGCTATAGAAATGTTATCGATGGTTTTAATTTGTATTTGTATTTTTAATTTTGACCAGAAAATCCTTAAAAAGATACATTTTCTAAAAAAAACAGCTGAAGTATAGAAAAACTTATTGACAACTTTCCTTTGTAAATATTTCGTTAAATTTTATTTGACTTCAATTAAATACACGTCAAACAAAAAACAGACGTAATTACAGTTGAACGGAAACATGAAAAAAGAAATACATACTTGCAATATCATTATTGAAATGAAAAATAAAAAAAAAATAACGTAGCAAAACAATTTCAATTTAACCAACAATTAATTGAAAAGTAACATTAATGATGAATAGAAAAAACATAAAACGAACATATTTTTCCTTTTGCTATTTTTTTTTTATTAAAATATTTATAAAACAATTTGTTGAAGTCTGCTCTGGTTGCAGTAAAAAAAAGAAAACATTGATGAAGTTGAACCATGTGATGGCTGCAGTCTGTGATGTGCTGCACAATTTGATGAAAAAAAAACACCAGAGAAAAAAACCTCCCTGATTCCATAATTATTTGAACAATTTTATAACATAGCAAAATGTTTGCTTGCAATAAAAAAATATTCATAAAAATATTTTAATGATGTCATGGCAGGACTGAGTCTCAGAGGATTTTCGTTAATTTATATTTATTTTTGCTTGAGTTTATGCAAAAAGCAGGAAAATGTTGTGAAATTATAAAGCGATACAGATACAAAAATTAAAGTATCCAATTAATAATAAAAAAGAAATTTATTTATAATTCAAGAGATGGTTTTGTTTTAAGAGTCTTCCAATAAACAAATATATGATGTGGCAACATTTTTAATTAATTAAAATCTATAGACAGACATATTCTTATCTAATTTTACTGAAAGATATTGTCATTGAGATTTTTTTTCTTATTTGCGGTCTAAAAGCTTTAGAAGTTGTTTTACATCTCAATTATTATTGCAATTAATTTTGAAAATTCAACAAAACCACAGTCTAATATAGAAAAGTCAATTTCCAAATTTATTTGAGATTTAGAATGAATAATTTTTGGAATAATGTTTAAGTTTTTTTTTTTTTTTTTGCGATACATTTGTAAAAATCAAGGCGAATTTATTACAGGTGGTCTTAAAAGCCCTGCTGATAACTTTTTTTTTAGCTAAAATCATTGTTGGATGTCAAAATAAATCTTCTGTTTTGTTTCTGTTTTTGACATTGTAAAATGATTTTACAAAAACAAATTGCTTGTGATTTTTGTACGAATTGTAATTGTTGTAGTACCGAGATTACCTGGGATGAATTCGCCTTGGTAAAAAAGTTAACTTAGAAAAATATTGATTAATTGTTTACAGATTTCTTTAGACAATCAAAAATAAAAAATATTGAAAATGTTTTTATAGAAAAGGAAATCGAATTTCTTGAGAAAGAAGCATTCGATAAATTTTCTTACAACATCTAAATAAACTATAGATTTTTTGTAGAACATCTAAATAATCAATAAATTTTTTGTAGAAAATCTAGCAACCGATAAATTTTCTGCAAACTCAATTAGTTATCGATAAATTAAAAAAAGAAATATCGATAAACTTTTACAAAAAAAAATCGATACATTTTTATAGAAAATGATCAATTTTAAATGGAAAATTAAAGGTTTCGAAAAATTATCCATAGACCATAAAAGCTGTCGATAAATTTTCTATAGCAAATTAATGCTATCGATAAATTTTCTGTAGCAAATAAAAGCGATCCATAAATTTTCTATAGAAAACTCAGTCTTTCAATAAATTTTCTTGGGAAAATTAAAGTCATTGATACATTATCTGTAGAAAATTAAAGTAGTCGACAAATTTGTATAGAGTATGAAAGTTATTAATAAATTTTCAATAAAATATTAAAGTTATCGACAAATTTGTTTTAGGTTATAAAAGTTATCGAATCATTTTCTATAAAAAAATAAAGTAATCGATAAATATTTTATAGAAAAATAAAATCACCTATAAATTTTCTATAGACAATTTAAGTCTTCGATGCATTTTCTATACAAAATTAAACTAAACGTTAAGTGTTCTTTAAAAAATTAAAGTTATTAATAAATTGTCAATAGAAAATTAAAGCTACTAAAAAGCTTTTTATCGAATATTTGAGCCATTGTTCAATTTGTTATACGTTATGAAAGTTATAAACACGGATACCAGAAATATGCTCTAAAAAACGCGTTTTATGCGCATAAAATATGCAGTAAAAACTTGAAAATATGCCCTGAAAATTGTTTAAAATATGCCCCAAAAAATTCAAAAATTATTGGAAAACAAAATATTCAACAATTAAATAACAGTTCCATGTTATAAAAAACAATCCTAAAATTATAATCGGGAAAGCCCAAACTCCAATGTATTTGCAGACGAATTTTCGAGATGTTACCCTATTTGGAAACGATGGGCAGTAATCGGCTCAGTTATTTGGGCCGAATATTATCTAGATATTAACATCCATATGAGATTTTTTGTCTTTAATGGATTTGAAGGACGGTCGCTAAATTGATTATTAATGTTAACTTTTCAAAGGAAGTTAAAATGTGAACTGATTCAAAACGAATTTAATTTGCAGTAAAATGTTTGTGGGGCGAATTTAATCTAAACAACAACATATTAAGATGGTTTACGGACACAAAGAGTCTAATTTGGAAAAAAGTTTTTATGGTTAATATGTGCAATTATAAGTCGATTCACACAGCGTCCTTAGTACAATTAAAATGTCTTTACAAAACTTGATCAAATTACCTACCAGACTCCAACATGTTCTTTGCGCACAAGGTTAACATGAACAAAGAACCAGTAAATACGGACGCATAAACATTGTTAGATCACTTAAAAAAGTGATTCTGAGTCGATCAGTATACTAAAAGATTTTTCAAGAATTCTATGTATTACACTCATCCCCAAAAACGTATATTATTGATTTTTCCTTAACTTTGGCTTATTCATATATAAAATTTTAAACAACAACCTGCTTTTTCTTACAATTTTAGAGTAAAAATTAAATGCAGTTGGCGAAATTGAAGCAATATGTTGGGTAAACAGATAAATATTTAAAACACAAAAGCCAAAATTCCGCAAAAAAATTTTTTTTTATTTGCTGCGAAAGCTCTTGTAGGCATCTAAAATATTCTAAATGTAGTATCAAAATATGCTCCAAAAAGGCAAAATATGCCCTTTAAATTAAAAAAAAAAATGCTGCAAAAAGGCTCTTTTAACAAAATTATGCAAAGAATGCTGCAAAGGATAAAATATACAAAAATATGCACTAACAAATCGATGCCAAAATTCATAAAAAGCTCTAAATCGGATAAATAAATTGTTTCTGCCTTCATTCGTCGCACAAGAAAAACCAGCAATTGCATATTTATGGTTTCCCTGTTTATCAATAATTTTTTTTATAGCATATTAAAGCTATCGATAAATTTTCTACAAAAATTAAGTCATCGATAAATTTATTGTAAAAAATTAAGTTAAGGAAAAAATTTTTATAGAATATGAAATTTATCGAAAAATTGTCCATAAAAAATCAATGTAATCGATAAATTTCTTTTAGAAAATTAAGTTCATCGATAAATTTTCTATAGACAATTAAAGCTATCGATGAATTTTATACACAAAATTCAAGCTTTCCAGATTACAAAGGGTAAATAGGCCAACAGAATTACGTCTAAATGCTCTACTATTTAAATCAAGAAGACCTCCACGTACTCTGATTATGAGACATGTCGCACGCGACGAAAATTCTGAAGTAAAAATAAGATTTGTGCTAAAAATTAATTGCGGATACAAATCATGAAATTGTGAGACTCTTGCATTAGATATTAGAACTTCTCTTTCCGTTTTTGTTTAAAGTTCAAGTATTGGTTTCCAGTATTCATACAGAAGTCTAGTAGCATTTTCAAAAATATATTGAATTTTTTCACATATACATATTTACCCACTCCTCAGCTTAAAAGGTATTCATTGTAATAATTTGTTCAGCTAACATTCGTAGTAATCTATGTTCAGGCAGTTGAAGAACTCTATTAATGTAAGAAAAATGTAGCCTTAAGTTATCAATATACAGGGAGTTTGGATCAGTATCTAAATAAAGCATGTAGTTTGGCGTATTGTATGGTAAAAGTAACATGTTATTTATGAAATATCGAAATAATTTTTCCACTTCATCATATTTTTAAAACCCCAAACAGCAATAAATCACAATATACAATAGTCTGTAGGGGAAAGTTCTTCCAAAAAATTTTCAAAACATTCCATATCAGTTTTCCAATTTGTACAATTTAAGTAACGTTGGAAAAAATAAAACAAATTTCCGTCTATTTTTGTTTTGCAGTTAAAAGTTCGAAAAGAATATAGAAAAAAAAGTTTAAACAATCGATTATATTTTTATACTTCGTTATTGTTTAGTTTTTATTTTATAATCGTTTTTTAAATTTCAGTTGTCGTCAATTTTTTTTTCTTTTTTTTTCCACGATAGAGCGGGGAGGTTTCCCCACAGTGATAGGTACCGCGACCAGGTTAGGTCTATTGTACCCACAATTTTTTTTTAAGAAAATTAATATAATTTTCTAAGGAAAATTTAAATTAACGTAAAATTTTCTTTGAAAAATAAAAATGTAAACATTCTATGGAAAATTTATATTAAAGTAAATTTTTTTTGACAGAATAAAAGTCATTGTTGAATTATTTTTTAAAAAATTAAGGTTAATTTAAATTTGTTAGTTAAAGCTTGTCGTTTTCTTTAGAGAATAATTTTTTAGGCAGTCATTTGGAGTGTAAATCGTGAACTTTTTTATAAAAAAAATCCAATTTAATAACTACGCGATTTAATTAACATTTTTCAATAATTATAAAACTCGTTTTACCGATTAAATAAGATTATGAAATTATTAATTTCGACAGCAAAAGCAATTAAATTTGCCATTTTATTAATGAATTACAAATTTTGCGTAACCCACTACGAATGAGTAACATTAATTTATTATGAGTATGAGGAATATTAATTAAATGCATGTAAGACGTTGTATAAATCATACCAGTATACATGCACTTGCAGGTACGTGCATGACTAATATTAAGATAAAACCCATGACAAATCCCCTTAATAAACCATTGAAACTACAGCGATAAAACACTACATTAACAGAGAGAGAAAAAGAGAGAGAAAGAGGAACGATAGAAGGAAGTTTCTAGGGAACTGAAGTGCATTACACCAGTAATAGTCCCTCAGAACTTTATTAACCTAATTTAAATATTCTCACGTGTTTTGAGATACATTATGTTTGTTTTAAATATTAATTTGTGTGATGATGGTAAAAAAGGAATTATTTAAATATTTAAGGGAAATAAGCTACGATAGTTGTTTGGTTATTAAAAAATTCACTATACAAATTATTTGCTAAGGGAGAGCCATGCTTCTCTACTTGCCCCACTTACCAATTAACACAGACTTTCTGAAAGGATTTTGTAGGGCTGTGCAAAAGTTTATCTATTCTGACGAAAAGTTTAAGTCATGCCTGTAGGTCAAAGTTGTTTAACTGTTTACTTTCTCAATCTGATGTGTCAGATAACTTTAACATTAATCCTTTTAAATATTACAAATTCTCTTTTATCTCGGTTACATTACTTTGTCTTCCTTTCCATTCCATTCCATTCCATTAATACTTTAATAAATAATAATAAAAAATAGTTTAAAAAATTTTTTACACACTCATCTATAAACACAAAGGAGATATAGAGAGTGAAATACTTTAGTTAATATTAAATCATTTTATCAGCGTTTCACAGACTGGTAGTCAAAGAATCCCTGTTTACTGCTGTTTTTTTACATAAGAAAATGCGGGGAAAAATAAAGTAAAATATTCGTACAAGTTTGCACTTGTGGTATGCTACACATTTAAACTCAGTTTCAGCAACGAGACATTTTTTGCTTGTTTTTGCTGTGGTGTTGTAAATAATAAAGGAAACTGTATTGTTTAAATGAGAAGAAGGGAGAGAGAGAGATAAAGAATCAACCGAGTGATGCTCGGGCAACAGGGAGTATATTATACAAGCGAAAAATTTAAACTAGAACGTGTTAAACATAAAAAACTGAAATAATTTACTGCCTTTTTTTATTTATTACACTTTTTTCAATCCTTTTTTTCCGCGCCAACAAAATTTTACATTTTTATGTAGTTCATGCGAGTTAATGGGAGCCAAATTTAACAAAAAATAAAATATGCATATATTTAAGTGCACATGAAGGTTGTACTGCAAACAAAATTTTAAACCATTGCACAAATATATTTTGGTATTATTTTTTTAATTTAAAAAAATAAAAAGAATAAAATGCATTATAAATGTTTAAGTCACTAATTTTTTTGAACTGGAATTAATTGAAAGCTGTGCATTGTGTTCGTAAACTTATTGACTGTTTGCACTAATGTTTCAATGGTTTTTTCCAGACGACTTAAATTAGAAACTGGAGTTTCCTCATTAATTGGCTAAGCACCTTGCATTGGCGCATGGTTTGATTTTAGGGCGTGAGCGTAAGAGGTTCTGTCTGGTATTACTAGGCTGAATGTCATTAGTGTTTACTTGATTTGTTAATTGCATTTGAGGGGGATTAGTTTTCGGTCCAGAAGACTGCTTGACGATAGTGTCTACAGGGCATCCTCTATAATTGGCAGTGAGATAACCGCGACAGTTGCTAAATTTTTTTACGTTAGGGTCGTTTTTGGACTTATCGCAAAGAACTGTACCATGTAATTCACCACATGCAAAGCAAACAGGTGGTAAGTAGCAGTTTGCCTTGGCAGTTTAAGCATTGAACAGGACCATTTCTGCGGTAAAAGATAAAAAGAAAAACTCTAATTTTCTACATTCGTTTTAACATTTACTCTTAACTTAAATTTTTTTAAGAAAATTAAAAAAAAAATGCAATTTGACCAGACAATTTATCGATAACTTTATCTCTATAGAATGTTTTATGATAATTTTAATGCTTTATAGACAATTTTCTATATTGTCTAATAAATTTTTATCGATTACTCTAAGGGGTGTTCATCTATTAAATATTATTATTATTGAAAATAACAGCAATAAAAAATGGAAGTTGTAATAATGAAAAGCTATTTATCGGTCCAACAAAATCCGACTTTTAACTATTGGCAAGTTGTAATAATGGCCCTAAGTAGTATAAAACGTTTTACGATATTCTTGAAAATTATTCGATTGTTTAGATTTCCTGCAAAAAATTTATTGTTTGTTAAAATTTTCTTAGAAAATTTAACGATTGTTAGGAGTGTTTTTTTTTTAAGAAAATTTATTGACTGATAAGACTTTCTAAAGAATATTTATCAGCTAACTAACTAAACGATTGTTTAGATTTTCTATAATAAATTTATTGATTGTTTAAATTTTTTATAAAAAAATCATCGATTGGTTAAATTTTCTATAGCAAATTAGATTTTCTTAAGAATATTTATCGAATGTTTAGATTTTCTAGAGAAAACTTATTGATTGCTTAGGTTTTCTAGAGAAAATTTATCGATTGCTAAAATTGTTTATAAAAAACTTATCAATTGTTTAAATTTACCATAGAAAATTTATCGATTGTTTAAATTTTCTATTGAAAATGTATTGATTGTTCAAAATTTTCTATAAAAAATGTATCGATTGTTAAAATTTTCTATATTTTTCGGTTGTTTGTATTTCCGTAGAACATTTGACGAATATTTGGATTTTCCGTAAAAAATTTATCGATTGTTTACATTTTCTATGGAAAATTTAACGATTGCTTAGATTTTTTATAGAAAACTAATCGATGATTTAAATTTGATTAAGCGAATATATTGTTTTAATATTTTTATGCAAATATTTGAGTTTCTGATTAACAAATAAACAAACAAAGTTTTCGCAATAATTTAAATTTCGCTTAAAAGAAAATATTGTATAACGAAAAAGTCACTGTTTATTTTTTGTTTTGTGCTCCAGGCGAATTTGCGCAAGTGTGTTTTCATCAGTTTGTGAATGAATGAAAAATATGCGTGTGCATGTAAAAGAAAAAGTCGAATGAGTCTGTATGTGTGCGTAAATATAATTTTTTTTTTTTTTTGGCAAATTTTCAACTTTTTAACCATTTAGCACACAAATGCTGCAAGTTTTCTTTAAGAAGAGCCAACAAAATAAAAAAACACTTTTATTTAAGTTATGCAGACATTTGTTATTAACAGACATAATTTTATTTCACAAAAGATAAGTTTGGGAAATAACTTTAATGGTGTTGATTATGGAAACAAGAACAACAACAAGATTAAAATCAGAATCACAGGCAGAAAATCATGTTTTGTTTTTGTTTTTTTGGATGAAACCCCAAAATGGAACACATGATTTTCAACTATAATTTATGAAAACTTTTCGGCTTTTCATGGGTCCCTCTGCCATTTTGTTTTTGTAACTGATTTTATTTTCTTGTTGTTGTCGGTTCCATCAACATTTCCTAGAAATCATGAAAAACACAACATTTTCACTTTTCTGTTTTTTTTTTTGCTGCCCATAAATTTATGTTAAATTTATGACAAGAAACCAAAGTGGAAAAAAATTAGTTTTTATTTGAACAAATGTCACAAAAATATTCCTCACAAACTCTTGAAATGGCAAAAAAAAAACAACAAAAAAAAAAGAAAATAAGAAAAAAAACTGGCTGTGAAAAATGGGGCTGGAGAAAATCACAACAACGGAAATGTGAAATGAAAAAAAATTTGAAACCCCTAAAAAAGGAGAAAAAGTCTACATAAATTTGTTAAATAAAGTACGTGCTTGAATAATTTAATGTTATGAAAACAAAAACAACATAATAAGCCACAAGCAAATTTAAATAAAGTTAAATAAAAAAGAAACAGTTCTGCATAATAAAAAGTGTCATCAGAAAAACACCAAAGAAGCTCTGAGTTGCATTAAATGTATGACTGAAACAAACAATTTAATTCTTGTTTGTTAAGATTTAATAAATAAATCAAAAAATTATTATTACTCCCAATTATTACTTTCCAAAAAAATAGCGATACATTTTAGTATAGAAAATCTACACTCTTAGAATTTGTGAAAAATCACTAAATTTGCTACAGAAAATCTAAAAAATTTTGTATAGAAAACCTTAATAACCGGTTAAGTTTCTAGAGAAAATCTTAATACTCGATAAATTTTCTGCATAGGATCTAAAAAGTCGATTAATTATCTATAGAATCGATAAACTTTTTATAGAAAATCTAAACAGTAATAAATTTTCTACAGAAAATCTTAAAAATCTATAAATTGTTTACAGAAAATCCTAACAATCGAAAAATTTTCTGTAGAAAATTTTAACAATCGATAAATTTTCTAAAGAAAATCTTAACAATCGATAAATTTTTTACAGAAAATCTTAACAATCTATAGAAAATCTAAACAATGGATAAATTTTCTTTAGAAAATATAAACAGTCGATACCTTTTCTATAAAAAATTTAAACAGACGATTAATTTTTTATCGAAAAATTTTTCAATTTTTCTTTTGAAATTTAACGCAATCGGAAAATTTTTGTATAGAAAATTTATACAATCGATAAATTTTTATAGAAACTAAAAATGGTCGATTAATTGTTCCATTGAATATGACGTAAAACGTTTCGTTATTATGAACTACGCGTAGCTGAGCTACGTTTTTAGTTAAAGTTGCATTTTTAATAGCTAAATCTCATTTTTGCAAATTTTTTTATAACATTACAGACGACTAAGGGCAAAAAAATCAGAGCAAGTTAAACTCTATTTTTGGTTTAAAATTTGTTTAAACCAACAAATCTATAAATCACCCAACATATAAACCATTTTTAAACGCATAAAATTGGGCGTTTAAACTACCAATACAGACCGTATGAATTTGCTAAGATTTATCGTAGTGCTGCCACATGTTATTATTTAAGAACATATAATACATGGGACACTGATTTATAGCTGTTGAGTTTAAACTGCATGTAAATTTGAGTTTAGTTCAACTAAACCAGCGTTTAAGCCATCAGTGATTTATTAGCCATTAGTATACAATTTATGTAATAAAAGGATTATTTTCGATATATATTTTTCGATTTTTTAAATTTTTTTTTTTGATTTTGACTAGTGTTCTGGGAGAGTGTTTTTTAAACTGTGACCGGACCAGTAAAGATTACGGAATGGGAGAGGCTTCAAATTACAAGTAATCAGCTCTACTTTTATAATCTTGAATCCCCCAACCGTCAAAAGTACAGCCATTAATGTGCACATTGTCTCTTTTAGGTAAAGTTCCTCGTGTTATTTTGAAATTCTGAAAAATATTTAAAGTTTGTAAAAAAATGTAAATTTTCGTTCAGTATCGTTAAATAGTTAGGATGCTTTTCCTTTAGAAATGATGTGATGTGGCTTATTATAGCGCATTAAGATTTCAGCCATAAAAAAAGGAAATCTGCTCATTTCTTCTTCCTCTATTTGGCTGAAATCTTTACACTTGCACACGTAACTGAAGCACTTGTATGTGTAGAAATCTTGTAAATGCAAGAGAGCATGATAAAATAGAAAGGAGCCTGATTATTTTTAAGAGCCAGGAAAAGCAGATGCTGCCATGCATTCCCTTTTTTGTACTCCTATTCCGTTTTTGTGCCTTTTAAAAATGCCAAGCCAATTAATGGAAACCGCCATTTTTTTATGTTTTTTTTTTATCAGATGCTGCATTTTATGTTTATGTTGATGATTAGTAAGAGTGTGCTTTAAGAGAAGCCTGTATGTCTGTCTGTTTGCCTGTCTTTTATTTATGATTATGATGGCAATATTTTGTAAATAGTTCTCCACTTTTTATTCCATTTGCTGTCATCTTTATGGTTCGCTATTTATTTGCTGGTTTTTATGTTTATTTGTTTCATAATTTTTTTCTTCTTCAGGTGTCATGATGTTGGTTATTTGTAGATGACTTAAGGGTAATAAAATGTATGGCAAGATACAAAGGAGTGATATAAATATATGTATGTGTGCTAAAGGAAGTAAATAATGTACGTAATAAATGCGAACATTTATAGACTCTTATTCATTCATAAATATTTTATGTATAAATGCGAATATATCATAAACATTATGTTTAATTTTTTTTTGCCTTTTTATCCCTTATTCTTCAATATGCTGTTTAAAAATTATAATAAATTATTTGCGCCTGTAGTTGTATTTATTAGTAAATAAAGCAGCGAATGCAAAAAAGGAAAACAAGCATTAAATACAGACATTCCAGCCCATTTTCCGTTTTACAGCAACACGAAACAGAGCGTATGAGTGTTATTTAATTATAAGGAAATGTATAATAAATATTACTCATACGCCACTCGTACAGATAATATAATTATTATACTCATACATATGCGGGAACTTTTTTTTTTGCTGGAAAATTAAAATTGTTATTTCCATCGAATATTCAATTACTATTGCTGGTGTGAAACAGTTAAAAACTGATTTAGCGATTAATTTATGCACAATGCACACACATACAACTTTTATTAAGCTGAACTTCCTGCATTCTACAAATTATTATAAATTTAATCAACTAATTTTCATAGGAAATGAATGCTGCAATAAATACAGTATTTTGAAAGAGTTTAACGCTAAATTGGAGGTTAAAGCACAAATATCGACCATATATATTTTTATATTTCATTAAATTTTCAATAGAAAAATTAAAAAACAAGTCTAAAAAATCGATATATGTTCTATAGAAAATCTTAGTAATCAATAAATGTTTTATAGAAAATCTAAAAAATCAATACATATAAATTTTTTACCAAACGTTTAAATAATCGATAAATTTTCTATCAAAAATGTAAACAATCGATAAATTTTCTATAAACAATTAAAATAATCGATTAATTTTCCATAGAAAATTTAAATAATCAATTAATTTTCCATAGAAAATTTAAATAATCGATAAATTCTTTATAGAAAATATAAATAATAGATAAATTTTATAGAAATTTTATATAATCGATAAAGTTTTTATAGAAAAAGTCTAATAAATCGATAAATGTTCTATAGAAAAAATCTTAGCAATCAATAAATTTTCTATAGAGAAATAATAATAATAATCCATAAATTTTCTATCTAAAATTTCAATAATCGATAAATTTTCTATTAAAAATTTATATAATCGATAAATTTGTTATAGAAAATTTAAACTTACTATAAAAGTCGTGGTTCAAATGTGGACCCTTTTCGAGCATTAAGGGGTGATTATTTTCGTCATTGGGGCCCTATGCCCCTTGTAGGAGTAAAAAATACCATATATATGTTCGTCAAAATCGACCTACTGTGCAAGGAATTGGCAATGTTACCAAGACCTTTGAATGTGTGTGAAGATAAATACGTATTTAACCATCGGAGACATCCACCACAATTTCTTAACAGCAACTATTTGCAGTTAACATTGCACTTAACAGTGCTACTGCAATAGAATAAAGTGTAATCACTCGCCAGAAATTTTTGTAAAAAACGAAATTTTTCCAATCTGAATTTCTGAAATTCCTAAATTCCTAAATTATTTCAGATATCCCACTACACTATTTTTATGTGCAACCAGTTCCATTAACCTAAAAATCGTCCTAAATACACTTTATTCTATTACAGTAGCACTGTTAAGTGCAATGTTAACTGCAAATAGTTGCTGTTAAGAAATTGTGGTGGATGCCTCCACTAGTTAAATACGTATTTATCTTCACACACATGACCTTTGAAGAGTCTGGAAACGTTACAGATGTGGTCAGGCCAGTGCATTTTCCTTATTATCCCAATGTGCGCACCGCCGAAAATTTGCTTCTGTTAGTGAAAATGTGACGGATAATCCGAATTTTTCGATACCACCACTCAGAGCAGAATGTACATATGAGACGATACCACAAGCTACACAACAAAAACGATTACACCAAAATCATTCGATTTAACGTCGTTAAACTTTTTTTGTTGGGCTACGATAAATACCGTGCCTACGCGGATAATCCCTTACCGTTGCAGCATTTGAAAAGCAGCATTCTTCAAATTATCGTGCCCGTAATGTGCGAAAAAGTGGTCGGAGCTACCTCAAAATGATGAGTCCATATTTTAATTTATCAATAAGTCGCTCCCACTTGCTCTGCTAAGACTTCTGAAATTGGCAAACGATGAAAAAAAATTTTTTTTTTCCATAAATCTGAACTCATCCTTCATAAAAGCGTTAACATAATCTCTGTTTAGTAAATAACCTCATTTTGTTTTTTTTAACTTCACACACATTGTTTTTTGCATTTGTTTTGAAAAATTTGATATCAAGAAATACTCGTTTTTTTTTTGGCAGAAAACTTAAGATTTGCAACCAAATCAGGAAAAAAGAAAAATTTATGATCAATTCACATTAAATCTAAAAGCCCATATGAAAGAAAAACTATTTTTCCAAATTAAACATTCGAAAATAGAAACTTTGAAAAATTGAAGCAATAGCAAACAAATTTTTTTCACATTTCGAAGATAAACAAAATCATCATTTGATTAATAAAAAAAAGAAAACTAAAAATATTGTGTTACTTTTTCTCTTGTTAGAAAAACAAAATAAAAAACTCAACAGGAAAAGTTCCTGTTGAAACAAGACAAAAATTAGTTACAGATACAAAAACTTTTATTAACTTAAAATATACAAACGAACACAACAGAAACTTAATTAAAAACTTTATATTAGACTTGTTTTGTAAATTCTAAAAATAATAAAAAAAGGAAATTAAAAGAAATTTTCGTTTTTCTTTCTTTTTTATAAACTTGATGAAATTTCAATGTGGTTTATAAATAAAAAAAAAAAAACAAAAAAAAATTAACGTAGCAAAAGATCTTCCTTAAATAAAATGTAATTACAAAATCTAAAACGGTTCTATAAAATATTTGAATAAGATTTTGTAATTCGTGCTTAATTCCCAGTTTTTATTATTGATAAAAACACTTGAAATTTATTGTTGATGGGATAAGCTATTCCTATGCGCATTTCACTGGTTGCTTAGGCCAGATCATCAGGAAACTTCATCCATAAAGATTTTAGAAAAACTAAAGATATTAAACCAAATAAAACTGTTAAACGTATAAGAATTATAGCAACATTTCTACTTGTAATAATATCAAAGCTTAAACAAAACAACATCAACAATAAACAGTGCGTTCATCTCATCTTACATTCCCCACTACAATTAGTTGAAATTCTCTCAACATTAATTGTAGTTGTAAGTAGGTTAAGAAAAACAAAATTAAAACAACAACAACTTACAAAAAGATGTTGTCAATTAAGTGTTTTTTAGGCCGTGCACCTGCCTGTTTATTATCAAAAAGTAATTTCAATTTTTGGGAATACAAAATTTAAATTTTCAAAAGATTTTGTAATTCGTGCTTAATTCCCAGTTTTTATTATTGATAAAAACACTTGAAATTTATTGTTGATGGGATAAGCTATTCCTATGCGCATTTCACTGGTTGCTTAGGCCAGATCATCAGGAAACTTCATCCATAAAGATTTTAGAAAAACTAAAGATATTAAACCAAATAAAACTGTTAAACGTATAAGAATTATAGCAACATTTCTACTTGTAATAATATCAAAGCTTAAACAAAACAACATCAACAATAAACAGTGCGTTCATGTAAGAATGTAAGATGAGATGAACGCACTGTTTATTGTTGATGTTGTTTTGTTTAAACTTTGATATTATTACAAGTAGAACTGTTGCTATAATTCTTATACGTTTAACAGTTTTATTTGGTTTAATATCTTTAGTTTTTCTAAAATCTTTATGGATGAAGTTTCCTGATGATCTGGCCTAAGCAACCAGTGAAATGCGCATAGGAATAGCTTATCCCATCAACAATAAATTTCAAGTGTTTTTATCAATAATAAAAACTGGGAATTAAGCACGAATTACAAAATCTTTTGAAAATTTAAATTTTGTATTCCCAAAAATTGAAATTACTTTTTGATAATAAACAGGCAGGTGCACGGCCTAAAAAACACTTAATTGACAACATCTTTTTGTAAGTTGTTGTTGTTTTAATTTTGTTTTTCTTAACCTACTTACAACTACAATTAATGTTGAGAGAATTTCAACTAATTGTAGTGGGGAATGTAAGATGAGATGAACGCACTGTTTATTGTTGATGTTGTTTTGTTTAAGCTTTGATATTATTACAAGTAGAAATGTTGCTATAATTCTTATACGTTTAACAGTTTTATTTGGTTTAATATCTTTAGTTTTTCTAAAATCTTTATGGATGAAGTTTCCTGATGATCTGGCCTAAGCAACCAGTGAAATGCGCATAGGAATAGCTTATCCCATCAACAATAAATTTCAAGTGTTTTTATCAATAATAAAAACTGGGAATTAAGCACGAATTACAAAATCTTTTGAAAATTTAAATTTTGTATTCCCAAAAATTGAAATTACTTTTTGATAATAAACAGGCAGGTGCACGGCCTAAAAAACACTTAATTGACAACATCTTTTTGTAAGTTGTTGTTGTTTTTATTTTGTTTTTCTTAACCTACTTACAACTACAATTAATGTTGAGAGAATTTCAACTAATTGTAGTGGGGAATGTAAGATGAGATGAACGCACTGTTTATTGTTGATGTTGTTTTGTTTAAGCTTTGATATTATTACAAGTAGAAATGTTGCTATAATTCTTATACGTTTAACAGTTTTATTTGGTTTAATATCTTTAGTTTTTCTAAAATCTTTATGGATGAAGTTTCCTGATGATCTGGCCTAAGCAACCAGTGAAATGCGCATAGGAATAGCTTATCCCATCAACAATAAATTTCAAGTGTTTTTATCAATAATAAAAACTGGGAATTAAGCACGAATTACAAAATCTTTTGAAAATTTAAATTTTGTATTCCCAAAAATTGAAATTACTTTTTGATAATATTTGAATAAGTTTAAAATAAATTTTGTCGTTCAGAATGTTTAAAATTTAAGACAAGTTGTTAAAAAAAAAGATAAATGCCCAATTTTCAGGATGATAGTATTTAAATCTATATTAAATTAATTTTTATATAAAATTAAAGCGTACTTAAATAAAAATTGATTTTTTGAGTTTTATTTGAAAAGTCTTATTTAGTTAACTTAAAAGTATGGTAGCACTACTAAATTAAAAAAAAAACAGCATAAAAAGTGTATTTATTTACAAGGTGGGCTGTTTGTTATTGCTTTGCCTGTTGTTGTTTTATTGTTGTGAAATTGAGGCCACCTTGCTAAGTTAGAACAATAGAAAATTAAGTTGAATTTAAATGTACCAGCTTGGTGAATTAAGTTATATTTAAGTGCTTAGTGACGAACGGAATTTTGTATTTAAAACGATTTTAAATATAAATGTGATATAATATCAAACCTAAAAATTGGCCGGAAGGCAAAAGACTTAACAGCATGAAATAAAACTAACATATTTATACGAAATGAAAAATTAATAGAAATAAAACAACGTATGTCAAGGGGAACTGCCATATAAAACATTTTTTTTTTTAAATAGATCCCTTTCGCTCAAGCAAAGTTAACAAAATCTTGAGTTTGTAGGAGAGAAGGGAACGTTGCGTGTGCAAAAGATCTCAAAATTACTGTAAAAACACTATTGGCCGTTTTCTCATTACACGATTAACTTTTTTCCCAACGAAAAACTGCACATTAAAGAAATTTGGTTTTCTCAATGTATCATTTGCTTCTATTCTGTCGCAAGGCTAACCAGCACCCATCTGCCGATTATTTATTTTCCATTTATTTGCCGTACAGATAAATTCAATCAGCTGACTCCCAACTTTTATATGTATTTTGAGAGGTGTTGCCAGCTTAAAACCATGATTTTGTCGGTATATTGAGAAACCCAAAACTGTTAACAGACAGTTTATCGGTCTAATAAATTTATGTTGACATTAAGTAACAGGCAGTTTGACGGTACATTGAGAAAATGGCCATATGAGTGTCAAAACAGCGTATGTGAGTGAATACAGATGGTCAAAAGTACCGTTTTTCTTAAATATTTTATTCGAAATTCCCGAAAAAATAAGAACTTCTTAAAAAAAAAAAAACAAATTGATTTGCTCATCTCAAGTTTATTAACAGCGTTTGTCAAGACGTACATGACCCACGTGTATGTCGAGGTCATAAAAACGATCCTTTCGCGAAACCAAACAAAAAAAAATAAAAAGAAAAGCACAATGAACGTAAAAGAACGTATGTGAATACAGAAAGTCATATTAATCTATTTTTAAGATTTCTGAGGAAATTCTTAATTATGTCAAGACGGATGGTCATTACAAATACATATGTATAAATTCTTTTTTACATTACTCTCGTGAAAACTAGGAGAAACAAAAACACAATGATAGCAACACTACAAGTGCACTCAAAGCAACGTACGTGAATACAGAAGGCCAAAACAACCTTTTTTTATTTCAGATAAAGCTCTTGAAATAAGTTAAAACTTATTCTAAACATCGTATGTGAATACAGAAGGTCATAAGAACAATTTTATAATTTAAAAAAAAATATTAAGAGATATGCCGATTAAACAACGTACGTCAAGAATGATGGTCACTAAAATTTTTTATAAATTTTATTTGCATAACTCCAATAGAACTAAGAAAACACAAGGAAACACAAAAACACAATAATGACAAGACTACAACCGCATTCAAAGCAACGTAAGTAAATCCAAAAAAAATTATTAGAATTTTTTTTCCAAATTTTTATCGAAATTATCAAAAAAAAATAAGAAAGAACTTATTGGAAGAAAATTGATGGATCTGAAGTTCATGCTAATAAAACAACGTATTTATTATGACGGAAAGTTGAAAGAACCTTTTATAAGTTTTCGAGAGAAATTCCCCTACACTTATAAAATTATTACAGTAACTGATTGTGGGTTATTATTAAAAAATAGTTATTTTACGAATAATTTTATTTTTCAACATTTGTGTTTGTTATTCAAAAAACAAACTACCAAAAAATAATGTTTTTCCGTATTTATTTTGTTATGTAGTTTGATTTTTTTCAGTTAAAATATATTTTTCAAAAGTAAAAACTATTAAATTTTACGGAATATGCTGTTTAAGAAATAAAAAAATTAAAAATTAATGTAAAAATCATTTGTTTTAAATGAAATGTAAATGATCCGTTTTTTAAATGAATTTTAAGTTGTTTCAAATGAATTTTCGTTTGAATTTAACTACATAATTTTTTGAGTGTAGAACTAAGAAGTTAGCGGGAAAAAAGTTAAGTACATATTAAAAGCAAAATCAAACAATTTCTGCACTTGCATCATGTTATAAGTTTTCAAGCGAAATTCTCATAAAACTTGACTGTTATTGTAAAAAAAAAATATATGTTTATGCTGACAAAACAACTTAAGCGCCAAATACATTGGCCAATTTCTTGACATGCAGGCGAATTTACTCATGTACGTAAAGGCCAAAGTACACAAAAAATGTAGATATAACGGCGTATTCGTCTGGCCGACAACCATTTGACAAGTGTATTTGGCCCTTATGCTTGGCGTTATATTCGCAGTAATATTTAAATGTTTTGATTTTCCAACCAGCATTGTCGGTGTCACAAACCCAAACACATTTTCCCTAATACTACCACAGCGCTTGATGAGTAATTTGAGCAATGTATTTGGACTTTATATCAATATTGGTAGCTATAAACAGTTTTTGTTATAACATTGTATGCAAACACAGGTGGTCATAAAAACTCTTTAAAATATTTTAAGCCAAATTTTGGTTAAAACAAAAATCTTTTGCAGAGAAAGTAATAAAACAATAACGAATAAAGATAGATAGATGGACATACGCAAACCGCACTTTAAGTTGTTTCTAATGCTCTGGTTAAAAATGTATGTGGCCACTTAAATATTCTACAGAAAAAACAACGTAAATAAGTCAACGTGAATGGCTATAAAAATCTTTTTTGATTACATTTAATTTCATAGAAGCCAACAAAAACACATACACAACAGACAAAAACGCTTAAAAGTGTATTAAATTAAAACAACGTATGCAAACACTGATCATCATAAAAACTTGTTATAGATTTCAGGCGAAGTTTCTGTAAACATTTAAATCAATTGAAAAAATTTGATGAGCCCATAAAAAATTTATGGCGATAAAACAACTCATTTTCATTAAAACTGCCAAAAAATTATCTGGAGGCTACAAAAATTACGCTTGTTTTTAAAAGTTTTTCGATAAATGACGAAGAAATAAACAAGTCACAGATTTTTTATCGCAATTGTTCATTTTATAGCCAGCTTGTTTAGAATAATTAGGACAGAAATATAAAATATTCAAGGGTTTAGCTGATAAGGATTCTGAACAAAATCTATTTTAACCAACAGACAAAAAGTCTAACTGCCTGTTCAACGATTTCGAACGTAGACGTTCGCATAAAATTTTATATGGAAATTGTTTTTAAAACTTGAGTGTTTTTCATATAAATTTTCTATGCGAACGATTACGTTCGACGAAATCGTTGAACTGGCAGTTATTATTTAATTGATTGGAAAATAATTAATGACAAAATTTCCAAAGTTTATCTAAAAACATTTCTTAAAAATTAATAAAAGAAAAAAAATTCAACTGTAACATTTTTCCAAGACATGACCGGACAAGATTTATTAATTTAACCTTCAAGTTACATATGATCATTTTAGAAACATTGTTAGAGCGAACTTTAAGTAGTATTTAAGAAGTAAAAAATTTAAAACAAGTTTTATTTTTAAAATGTCTTCTGGCCATAATTAAAAAAAAAACATTCACTTCATACAAAAGTTATAGAAGAAAAAAACAAATGTTTTTCATATACAAAATGGCGCAAAAGTCATCGTCACCCTATCGAAAGATACTATAATTTTTGCAAGTGGCAGGAAAATGTCAGTTCTACTTTGACATTTGTGCAGTAAACAGATGCAAAATACACGTCAATAAAACATAGAGCACTATACTTCTGAAGAACACTTTCCATCGAAAATCATCATGAGCGACAAGGCCATCTCCGTGGATAAGCAGAATTATCACTTTCTGGGGCACATTCGACCCACTTCAAGTCACATGGTATGGTGTTTACGCTGAAGGCGTCATCGGGCCTTATTTTTTTGGAAAACGGGCCAAACGACTACTGTGAACGGCAAGCAATTGAAAGAATTGGGACTGGAAAACATGTAGTTCCAACGGAATGGAGCAACGATGCACAGAGGGTTTGAAATTGACTTAAAGTGAGGATTAATTCAAACGCTTAACTTTATTTGCAGTCAAGCGGTCAAAGTCAAATAATTCTTACAACTTTTGCGTGCCGTGTTTAAAATTTAAAATTGAGATATTGCAAGTGCTAGTATTTTGGATTATGGTCCGTTTTCACAACTTACTGATAGCTAAAAGTATACTTTAACCGTCCTTATTTGTTAAATTGTTATTTTGTTTGTTATTTGTTGTTCCACTATTTAAACTTTACTGTAACCCAAAGTGAGCGATAAGGTAGTTAAAGTTGTAATAACGGAACAGTTCTTATACGGGCATTAAAATCCTACCTTTAGGTATCGGTTAGTTGTGAAAACGGCCCAAAGTCTTCTTAAAGTAAAAGGGTGTTAATGGAATTATTAACTTCAGGTATTCTGGTATTTAAGTTTATTTATTTAGATAAATGTTTTGGAAATATTTTTACCGCCATTTTCGCAACTTATAAGATATGAGATTCAACACAGCCGAATACATATCGTCAGCTCATTACTGGATTGGCGCACATGCCAAAAAGCCTTAGTGGAGACAACAACAATGAAGATAGTTTTTTTTTGTATTTTCACCACTGCTTCTGGCATATGTTTTGAAGAAAAATTTAAATTTTTGTGAACTTTCATGAACAAACTCAGAAAATAATTGCATTTTATTGAAAGGGAAAATTATTGTTTTGTGCCGCATACGCCACTTTTCTAACAATATTTTTAAAAAGTAGCTTTTTGTTGTCATTTTATTTTGGATTTGCTTGAACAACTTCTTGTTTCATTCGCCAATGTACGTAATAAACTATAAAATAGTTGGTAAGGAGCAAAACTTATGCTTAATATCTCAGAAACCATACAAATTTCGTGAAAAAAATTTTTGGGATTACGAAAGGGAGTATTAAAAATAAATATACTCAATACCAAACTCAATTTTTTTTTAAATGGTCGGTATGCCAAACCAATTAATTGTTTCTTATCATATTTTTATACACCAAACACAAATATGGCATATTAAAAAAAAAATAATATTAATTAGATCCCATTCTAAAGTTCTAAAGATGTTGGTTGACATGCTGCAATTAATATGGAAAAGTGAAAAATAATGTTTTTATCTACATCTAATATGTCATAGGCCCACTATTTCTTTCACTTTGTATGTCAAATTAATCAAAGATTCTACAGCAAATGGACAAAATTAGGGCAATCCCAACCAAAAATTTATTTCTGCAAAACACTAAATGTAAATGACACTTTCATTGTTTCGGTTGACGCGCCCCCCCCCCCCCCACAATTCCGATAGAAGGCTGGGTGTTTATTATGAACCTACAAATGAACACTCAACTGTTTTCATATTCAGCATCAAAGTCGATATTCATAAAAGATGAAAGCTTCTCGTGCCAATAGATTATAGAATACAAAAAGATTTTAAAGAAAGGCAAATGAAAATATATGATTTTGAAATGAAAATGAATGCAAGTGAAATGTTTGTTCAAAGGAAATATTTTATAAAACATTTATTGCTCTACTACTTGCGGCAAAATCTTAAGAAATTAGCACAATATTTTATTGTTGATATAAAACATTCTGTTGGTAATAAGAGAGATTATAATTATAGTTTGGTAATACATTTTTCTAAGGGTTGTCATAGTTTTTTTTAGAAATTTATAACTCATTAAGGCCCTGCGTTGCGTTTTCGCTTACTTCACTCTACCCATATTATTTTAAATATATTAAAACTAATCATGAGAAAATCAATTTAAGTTTATAAACCAATTTCTACAAAAATCAAAGAAAAAAATATCAATAAACAGTATCGAGCCCTAACCGCGAAAATAACGCAAGCGCAAAAAATCAAATTTTTGTATGAAATAAGTCGCTTACGATAAAATGGTTCTTGCTATAAAATCATAACGGTACCTTATGTAACCATGACACTTTAGGAGATGATTCAAGTGTTGCCAATAAAGTCATTCATTAAAAACAACGAAAATTGAAAATTATGTCGCTTCCGTTATTTTCGCGGTTAGGGCTCGGTTGGGATATCTGTTAAAAAAAATTACTTTATAATACATCTTATATGTTTTTAATAGTTGACAATATGTTTGATGAGCAAATGCAACGCTGGGCGGCATTATTGTAGCTAGAAATTTTTCTGTGCGTGGGCCAAAGCCAAAATTAGTTTCTCGATTACGCTCATAAAGAATGTTTTTTTAGCTGCATTACCAGCGTTTAAAAAACGTCTTGTTGGAACCAAATGTCGCTGATTAATTTTTGGAAACAAAAATTCAGTCAGCATGGCACGATAGCGCTCGCTATTCACCGTAACGGCAGCTCCTGGCTTATGTTGAAAGAAATAAAGACCGATGAAGCCGCTAGCACCAAACAGTGAATTTTCAAGAATGTAATGGTGATTTCTTTACGGCTAGGGGATTGTCTTTTCTCCAAATACGGCAATTATGCTTATTGACGTAGCCATTTAACCAGGAATTAGCTTTATCCCAATTCTTTGATAAAGTGCTCTTTATGGTGGAAGTTACGATTATTGCTCTTAACCACGAAACGAAATAGCTGCTGTGTGTTGTAATGGCAATTCAGTTGGTACTGATTTATAGTGCCCGACCGATTAATTTGCTAATATCTTTAGTTTTTCTAAAATCTTTATGGATGAAGTTTCCTGATGATCTGGCCTAAGCAACCAGTGAAATGCGCATAGGAACAGCTTATCCCATCATTAATAAATTTCAGTGTTTTTATCAAATAATAAAAATTGGGAATTAAGCACGAATAACAAAATCATTTATTTATTAGTTTTTTTATATATTCAAAGGTATTTTTTGATTTATTTGAAATGTTGAGCTTTATTTTTTTTTAATCTTAAAAGTCGTAGCATATATTAAGGCTTTAATATAAGATGGTATCAATTTAAACACCAAAGCAAGTGCATTTAGCAATTAATTTTGTTCTTTAATATTAAGAAAAAAATTCTATCTTACTAAATAGTACAATAAAGCAATAAGTTTTCAAATGAAATATTAAATTTTAGCAACTTTAAATAAGTATGTTGTATTTAGATTCCCTTATGCTTTATACACAATAACTGCCTTCCAGAAGTCGTTACTCCTTTAAGATGCCCCAAACAATATTGAAATGGGGAGGGAAAAAAGTAACTTGTCTTTCAACTTAAAACAGAAATGTTTCTTTCAAAGCTAAAGTGCAATTCAGGGTGTGCAAGTTTGTCTTTTGTACAAGTAACGAGCATATTTTTTCAATTTTTTTTTTAACAATTGCATGCAAACACTTTAAAAAACATATGGGTGAAAGCAAAAAAAATCCAATTTTCGGAAGGCTTTTTGTGAAAAACCTAATTTAAATTTCAAGCTGAAAATTAAAACATTTAAAATTATCAAACTTTGCCGCTCTAAACACCCTAAAGAACTTAAGAAACAAGGTTTCAAGTTAAATTATCTAACTTTTAGTTATAAAGTTTTTTTTTTTTTTTTTTTTAGACAAACATTTACTCTATTATTTCTATGGAAACCCCCATATCTCGTGTGCACTGCAGCATATGAATTTGTTCAGAAAAAAAATTATGTTTAACAAACCATAATGTAACATTTTGTAAAACTACAAAAAAAAAAAAAAAAAAACTTTAAAGAATAAAATGTATATAAAAAGATGGGAATAGAGAAAGAGAGAACAAATAAAAAACCATGTTAATATCCAGTTGAAAACCACATTATTTCCCTTGTGTATAAATATTAGTATGTCAGGTCTTTGTATTGTAAAATATATTTGTGTGTGTGTGTGTGTTGACTGCACAAGGATGTAAACTGCACATTAACTGTAAGTGAGTTTGTTATTTCCTTTGACTTGGTCAGAGGAGTTAAAGAATGTTTTTTTTTGTTTTGGTTGGATTTGTTGACGTTTTTCAACAAAAGCAATTTGATTAGATTTCTTTCTTAAGAAATTTAAAATTATTGACATAATTTTAAGAAATAATTTGATAAAAAAAAAATCAAGAGAATATTTTAGGAAGTTTTATTTCTTTCAAAAATTGGCATAAAAATTAGAAAAATTTTTGGGGGCAATAAACTTGAGTTAACATTACATTTAATATGATGATGTTAGTGCAGTCAAACCGCGATAATTCGTACTCCGTAAAATCAAAGACCTCAACAGTTCGAAATAAGCTGCGGAACCCTTGAAAAACTCGTATAAATTTAGGTCCCCTTTTTGATTAAAATTTTTTTTTTTTTAATTCAAAGACTCCCCTCTAAATCGTACTTACTTACTTATGAATCATTATTTAAACCAATATATTTTATAAAAAAAAAACATAGGAAAAGTTTTTACTAGTTTTCTTACAGAGTTGATTTAATTTAAACCGCTTTAAACCATTTATAATGGCGTTTTCTTTTCTAAACAAAAAGTCTTGCATAAGTGTTACATGTGACTTGGCAACAATTTTTTAATGCTCCCCTAATTTTTAAGAAGTGTTGCATATTTTACGTTAACAAAAGAATACAAATTTCGGCATAAAACAATTCGCCTTGATGAGTGTTGATCATGTAGCATTTTTCTTTTTAATATTAAAGGGAAAATTATCAGAAAAGAACGCTTGACACTTTTATAATAACACACGTTTTTCGGAAAAGAACATAAAAATATGTAAAAGGCAGAATAAATGCAGAATTTTACTCAGAAAATAAAACGCCATAAGTTTTAACCTCGGTAACCCGAAATCTCTTTATTTCGAAAACTTCTCTAATTCGTAAAAAAGAAGTCGGTCCTTTCGATTACGAAATATCGGAAATCTACTGTACATTAAATTACAGCAAAAAAATTATTGTTTTCGTTCAATATTTATTGTTGACCTGTGTCGATTATCTTTGTTGTTGTTTTTTGTTTGGCTTAAGGTCATATATTAAAATTATAAATAAAAAATCCACAAATTTTTGTATTTTTAATTTTGTTTTTTATTTCTAATCCGATATTTCGACCATACATCGTCTATATGTGTATTTTGTAGCCCCTGAAGATGACCATCGATGTATGGTCGAAATATCGGATTAGAAATAAAAAACAAAATTAAAAATACAAAAATTTGTGGATTTTTTATTTATAATTTTAATATATGACCTTAAGCCAAACAAAAAACAACAACAATTATTGTTTTCCTTATTTAAAATCTGTAGCATAAATTAAGGCTAAAGTACAAAATTGTTATAAGCTTAAATATTTAAGCAAGTGGATTCTACTGATCATTATGAAATTTGCATAAGAATAATAGAATAAGAGACTTGTGAATAAAAAGACGAGGTGATGTAAACGGTGGTGGCAATACTACAACAAGTAAATTACCAAAAAAATGTAGCTCGGATGTGTTTTCAACGCCACCTGAAAAATGAATTCGCTTTGCTCTTTTCTGATGGAATAGTAGACCACCAACAAGTCACAAAAGTATTTAATTTTTACACGCTAAAGAAACTTTTAAACCTGAAAATTTTTCAAAATTTTAAAACTATAATAAAGGGAATTTTCTTAAGCCCGATAAAACTTAAAAAAGGGTTAGCTGTCAAACAAACTGTTATACTGCTCTTACTTGTTGAAATTTGTAATCAGTATACTCTGGCAAATCGTCATGAATTAATTCGCACTTGAACAACGCTACCAAAATATTCCAAATTACTTTTAAAATCAGAATATTGCTGCTGTAAACGGAAGTGTGGAAGAGGATACAACTTTATCGATTCTTCATCAGGCACAGGAATTAGGACTCCGGCCGTCAACTACTTGGGAAGTTTTTCGCAAGGATCTTGCCGTGTGTGCGTATAAGATCCAGCTGATGCAAGAATCAAAGCCACGATACCATCATATGCGTCGATCTTTCGCCTATTGGGCTCTAGAGCAGTTGGTAGCTGACCTGATGTTTAAACGTAAAATTTTGTTAAGCGACGAGGGTAATTTTTGTTTTAAGGGTTTTGTTATTAACGAAAATTGCCGCATATATAGAGTGAAACCAAGCCAGAAAAGACGCTACAGACTCTATGACACCCAGAAGAACGAACCGTTTGGTTAGGTTTACAAGCCGGTGGCATGATTAGACCTTATTTTTGAAAAAAATAAACCGGAGCATATGTTACGGTCAATGGACAATTGATAACGCAACATGATCGATAATTTTTTCTTTGAAAAAATGTTTGAAATTAATATGGCCGAAAAGTTGTCTTAATAGGATGGCGCTGCCTGCCAAACGGCGACCGCAATCACCAACTCTTTGAAATCAAACTTAAAGCAAAAAAAGTTGATTTCAAGAAATACCCCTATCAACTGGCCTCCAGGTTTTTGCGATTAGACACCTTTCGATTATTTGATGCAGGTCAACGTCAGATCACTAGTTTATGCTGATAATACAGCAACATTTGATGACTTGAAGCAAACCTTGTTCCTGTTTTTAGTGATATACAGTCTGCCCATATGACAGAAATCATATTCACATTTTTTCTGTTATTTTCAAAAATTTCAAATTCTTTCGGGCTTAAAAAGCACACTTTAATAATTTAAACTATAATCTGCTGCGAAATCAAAGCAAGTGTATTAACAATTCTTTTTGCAATTTCTTTAAAACTCTGAGAGTTTTTTTAGGCGCCAAAATTAAAATTTAAGTCAAATGACTAATTCCAAGTGCACTCCCACACACAATTTCTTTAATCCTTTGAAAGAACACAACTTCAAACATATTGAAGGATTGTAATTTGTTAAAATTGGTATACGAAAATAAGGCATACAAATTAAATTTGAAATAGTATCTGCTGTTGATTTTATAGTTAAATTTATTCTTATAAACAACAGTATATGTTTTCATAATCGTTTATAGAACTTTTAGGTTCCTACTTCATAGTAGCATATATTAGGGCTAAAATAAAAAGAAAATCGCTACCAAATGAAACACTGAATCCCTGAATAAAAGTTGCATAAAAAGCAAACAAGCCTTTAAGCCATTAAAATTTAATTATAAATTTACTTAGCTGTTGATTTTAAAGTAAAATAAACGTCATATTAAAGGCAAATTATTTGTAATATATTCCCCTAAGGCGAATAGTTTCTTATTGTATGCACCTTTAACCTCAAAATTTTATGTTGCTAAATCGACAAAACTATTTTTTATTCACTGCAACTTTCTTGTTGGTGAAGGGTTTGGAAAAACAAAAGGGTTAGTAACCTTTTTTTTACACACAGCAACAAAATTAAAAGTAGTACCTATTCGTTAAAGCAAAATAAAAGTTATATTAAAAATCCACCCTCCGACTTGAAAATCCAAGCTAAATGAGTCATAATGAAAATCCCTTCTAAGAACACAAAAATATTAAAGAGTTTTTTTCCCCATAACTACTGCAACAAATAGATCCCTTCAATTATACGCAAAACTGTAAAAATAAACTAACAAATTGTGCTTGGTTAAAAACTGTAGCATACATTTAGGCTGAAATAAAATTATTGATTTATTTGAATGCCAATAATTATTGTAAGTAGAATAATAATAAATAAATAAATAAAACTTTTATTAACTGCCTTTTGTCTGCACACCCTCCCCCCCCCCCCCCCCCCAGGATTTGTGAAGACCATCTTAATGGTGTTTTATCCTCCAGGGATGTCAGGTCGGATTCGACAAAAATCCAAAATTGATAAATCTTAATAGAAATTCAATCCTGGTATTGGACTGGCTATTATTTGATGCCTCTGTTAGTATGCCTCTTGCACGAAATGCTTTCTGTATTTCAGGATGATTGTTTTTGCGGAAACTTCGCTTTTCCGTAGAAAATATACTTTCGGGGATCACGTTGTGGTTGCGGTTTACTACACAAAGTCGCGGGAAGGTATATTCTGAATATTTTTCACCACTTGTAGTTGAGTTCGCCTGAAAGAGGATTCTTCTTAGGTGCTATTGGAACTCAACAGATGCTGCCGGAATTTTTTCAAAAACAGCAGAGGAGAACGCTCCAGCTCCTAAACAAGAGGTGAGTGTACAATCTTGCCGGATTACTTCTTGGGTATGTTGGTTACGCTTACACTCACGGGACGTTGGAAAACGCATTGCTTTTTACTCAGTGACAAGAATCCACCATGGAGAAGGCCCTACCTGTTCATTTGATGGTAGTAGAATTGTCAATTACGTTTATTTTCTTTGTAAAATTGCTATTGATGGAAAAAGAAGATTTTTGGGCGGAGTAAAATTTAAGTTCTGAGATTCATTAGGAGTGGTCACAGCAGAAGTGAACCAAGTCAGAAAAAGACAATTCGAAGATATTATCAGGCCATTAATTTCTTGGGAAATGACAGCATTTGACTAAATATTGTTACCTTAGGAACGAAACACTTTTTGACTTGCTCCATTACAGAGCTGAATAGGGTTTTTATTCTAACGGGTCCGCCATCTAACGTTTTTTTTCAACTAGTGCTTATTTCGTGAATGGTAACACTTCGCTCATGTATGATTTGACAGATAATTAGTTTTATCCTTCCGCCGAACGAATATGGTTGTGTATACGCTTGAACAACGCTGGGAAATATCCGTTTTCGCTTCGCTAAGTGGGCCTGCGATCGACTTACAGAAGATGCCGATTTTGCCAAAAAAATCATCTTTTCAGATGAAGCTCATTTTGATCTTGGCGGGCATGTAAACAAGCAAAATTGTCGCATTTTGGGCACAGAAATCCCGCACGCATACATTGAAAAGCCGTTGCACCCAAAACGAGTCACTCTTTGGTTCGGATTTGGGTCCAGAGGCATATTTGGGCCATTTTTCTTCGAAAGTGAGCAAGGAGTGGCCGTTACAGTCAATAGCGATCGTTATCGGGCCATGTTAAACGAATTTTTGTTCACAAAAATTGAAGAGGATAATATTGGCAACATTTGGTTTCAACAGAACGGCGCTACGTGCCACACAGCCGAAGCTACACTCGATGTTTTGCGCCCTGTTTTTGAAGATCGCATTATCAGCCGCAGAGCTGATGTCGTTTGGCCACCTCGGAGCTGCGATTCGACACCGTTGGACTATTATTTGTGGGGTGGCGTCAAAGATAAGTGTTACGCCGACAAGCCAGAGACAATTGACGCTTTACAGGACAATATTCGTGAAGCCATTGGTGAATTACAGCTGCACACAATTGCTAATGTGCTTAAAAATTGGACCGATCCTGTAGGCTACTGCATGGCCAGCCGAGGCAGCAATTTGAATGAAATTATTTTCCATTATTAACCGGAAGGATTGTACTTTCAAATAAAGAAGAAATTTGAGAAAATATTCAGTAGTTTTTTTTTATAGCATTTTTGGCGGATAAAAGCACTGAAATTTATTGTTGGGGGATACGCCAGTTACTATGCGCATTTCACTTGTTGCTTACTTTAGATCATCAGGAAACCTTTTTGTAGAGACTTTGGAAAAGCTACTGATATTATAAAAATTATACTGTAAAGTGAATGAGAATTACAAACGCTTAAGTGAAATGAAAGATATGAAAGTTTAGACAAAACACCAACAATAAACTGTGAGTTGAACTTTTCCTACATTCCCAACTACAATTGGCTGTGTTTTTTTCCAACTCGAATTGTCGAGTGGTAAGTGGGTAAAGAAAAAACCAAGTTTAAAACAAATTGCTGAATTTAATTATTTTTGCAGGAAAATCAAAATAAAGCAATTTGCCACTTCAGTTTTTTTTTCGTACGAGCAACTGCAAATTTATTATCAAAGCTATGAATGAAGAATGAATTAACAATAAATAGAGTTAAACTAAGCGGAGAATTTCGCACTTGTTTTGAACTAAACTTGGTTCGGTTTATCAAAGTTTTTCTTGGGATTCAAAAATTAATTAACAAGGTTTCTTTCAAATGTGCTTAATTCGCATTTCATAATATTGAGAAACTGAAATTTATTGTTGAAGGGATAAGCTATTCCTATGCGCATTTCACTGGTTGCTTAGGCCAGATCGTCAGGAAACTTCATCCAAAGATTTTAGAAAAGCTAAAAATATTATACAAATAAAACTGTTAAGCGAATAAGAATTATAAACCTCAGTTCTACTTGGAACAATATCAAAGCTTAAACAAAAACAACAACAATAAACAGTGAGTTTATCATTTCTTTCAGTTTAGTAAGTGACCCTTCCTTTTTTTTTTTTTTTTTTTTTTGATGATGCAGTTTATCGCAAATCTAACAGGTGCTACAGTATTATATATTTTTCACTCTAAAAACTCAAGCATATGCTGAGGCATAAAAGTTACATTTATAAAACTTTAAAATCTGTAGCATAAATAAAGGCTAACATAAAAGTTGTTATCAATTTCGACACCAAAGCAAGTGCATTTCTCTGTTTTAAATTTGTCTATCATTAAAAAGGAGTTACAAAAAATATAAATAAAAAGTTCATCATCAAACAGAATACCACCAAATGAATAAGAAGTCTGCATATAAATGCTTATATGCTTTTTTCAATATTTTAGATACGTAAATATATTGAAAAGTTTTTCCATTAATATTTTTATTAAAAAAAAAAAAAAAATTTATATTTTATTGTTGATTTTTTGTGGTGGAAAAAAAATTATACTGCAAACTAAAAGAGAAGCTGGGTCCATTTGATAGAAAATGTAACAAAATAAAAAAAAAACAAAGAGAAAGAAAGAAAAATAAAATTATTGAAAAAAATTCAGTTGAAAAAAGTACACAAAAAACTTAAATAAAATTTTATTACATTTTTGTACAAGCCGATTGTTTTTTTCTAATATGTAACAAATTTTCTAATGTTTTATATTCGTTTGAGTTAAAAAAAAAACACACACACACACACATACACACAAATAATATGTATGCAACATAAAAAAAAGATAAATAAAATGAAATTTACACATCGTAGATTTTTCTGTAGAAAAATATAAAATTTTTTTTTGCTGTAAATTATTTCCCAAAAAAATATAGAGCAACATTTTGTGGTGAACACCAGTAGTGGTTTCTTTTAAATTAAAATTAAAAATTTATAAAACAAGTTTGGTTGATTAAGCCAAAACTCACAAAAAAAAAAAAAAAAATAATTTTACAGAGAAAACAGGGTGTTAAAAAGCTTTGCAGTATTGCACGGTGGTCAAATCCAGCCAGAAATCCATTACTATTTCTTTAAGTAAATAGCTAAAATTTTGTATTTAAATTAAGAATAAAATATTGGATTCCTCGCTTACATTTCGGACATGTTAATAATGTGGTTTGCCAAGTAACCATTGACGACCCAAATGTATCGAAAAAAATCAAGGGTGGTCCAACCAAAACGCACGATGTTAATTTTAAATAAAACAAAAAAGTTTTCAGAGAATTATCTTAATAATTTTTATTATAATAGAAGGATCTATGACAATGATGTGTGAAACAATATATCGGCCAAATGATCGCCACGGCTTCGGTGACATACCTCTGCCCAAGGGGGGGAAAAAAACGGCGAAATTTTGCAATTTTGCAAGACCATTTGCACCAAACACTGAACTCCGCTTATATTCATTGGACAGTTACAACGCGTTGGCATTTTATATCAATTAACATTAGGTTTGAAAAATTTGGAAATAGTACCAAATGAGTCACGGGGTGGTACCAGCGTACTTTTAGTTTTGAATTGTACTAAAAAAAAGAAGTACAATTCTACCAACTTTATCGACCGTGAGCGTACATGTTTCGACGGAGCGTAAATAGGATTTAATAACCTAAGGGATCGTGCCGAAATTAAATAAACACTTCTTTAGTTGTACAAATAAATACAAAATATAATCGCAAGATTTTTAACACACGAGAAAAGAACAACTCTCGGCGAATTTTTTTTCATAATTGGTTTAAGTTTGTTATTCAACTTTGGGGTGTTATAGTGTGTTTTGGAAGAAACTTTGTTTTTTTTTGCAGCAGGGCGAATAAACTTTGCATAACTTTTACATCCTTTTTTTCAATTCCTTAAGCCAATCCCCGCGAAGCTCTACGCTTGTCTGCAGGAAAGAAACCAAAGTCTATGGCGGGAATCGAACTAGCTACCCCACCGGGACACTCAATGTAGTTTATAGTGTTAATATAACAAACTTGGGTTTATAGACGATCCATATATAAAGATAAGTTTCAGAGAGATCTTTGCAATATTATTAAACATTAATATTTTTTTTGTTCGACACCTACCTTTTAGTTGATCTTGCTGTTAAATAGGGTGTTTGCATAGTAAGTTTTCTTAACACGATCTTAAATTGGTCTATAATATTTTCTTTTTTTTTAAATTAAATTTAAAAGGTTTACATATAAGTGAAGCTTTCCAAAATTAATTAGTTTTCAAGGTCTTTAATTTTGACACCCTGTAGTTCGATTTATTGTTCAACGGACTGTCAACAAGTAAGACTCACTTTAAGGTTATGTCTTATTTTTATCCTAATCAAATAAGGGTGTTATTTTAAGCCAGATAAAACTCGAGAGAGTTTAAGCTGTCATACTGCGAACACTTTTTGGCATTTGTGATCAGTATTCACACTTGAACAACACTACCAAATAATCTAAATTTACTTTGAAAATCAGAATATTCCAGCAGTTAAAGAAAGTGTAGAAGAAGTTCCATATTTATCGATTGGCCATCGGTCACAGGATTGGAACTTTGACCGCCCACTACGTCGAAAATCATGTTCGACACCCGTATAAGATTCAGCAGATGGGATCTAGTTGACAACCAGCCTTTAGGGCAATTCAATAAATGTAAACGAACCGACAATCATTTTATTTGTCGACATACATATTCGCATGCAGTAACGATAGTGTTCTGGAATTTATTTTTTGTAAATTTATTTTAATATCTTGTGGCATTTCTGTTTTCAAAATATCAAAATTCGCGCAATGCCAAATACTCAAAAGCCATTTCAAACAAAACATACAATTTATCGACTTAATAAGCACTACGTAAATTATTGTCGCCTAAAAAACAAAAAAATGCTTATAGTAACAGTTGACTTCAACCGACAGCGAATATCGTTAAAAATGTTTCAGAATATCAAATTCGATAAATTTTGTTATATTAACTTTAACGATACGATTACCGTAATGAAAGTTAGCGAGTCGCACTGCACTACTAATGTTTTATTGCAAAATTGTGCCTTCGAATGAGTCCTATTTTTGGCTTAACCTATTTGTTAATAAACCAAATTTTCGGATATGCAGTGAGAGCAAAGCACAATCTGTTAGGCGCAGTTTACATGCTGGAGGCATAAGCGGACCTTGTTTCTTAAAAAAAAAAAAAAAAATTAAGCCAGAGCTCGAATTACGGTCAATGGATACTAAAACCGCACCATGATCAATGAATTTTTGTTTAAAAATATAAATCGTATTGATCCGGCCAAAATGAGGTTTCAACAGGATTTCGCTTCGTGCAATACGGTGACCGCAGTCCTTAAATTATTCAAATCAAAATTTGGCGATTGATTGCGAGAAATATGCCTCTTAGGCCACGCGATTTGACTCGTCTCGATTATTTTTTTGTAATGCTATGTCAAGATAAGTCAGTAACAATTTACGCTTTCAAGGTCAACATTGTTCATGTTATTTCTGACATACAGCCTGCAATGCTCGAAAAAGTGGCCTAAAATTGGACGTCCAGAATGCGCCTCGTGAAGAGCTGCCGCCGTGCGCATATGGCCAAAATTCTTTTCAAATGTTTATGAATAGAAAATTTCTATTGATAAAAATTTAACTGTTTGAGTTACTTTTTACAATTAAAAATTTCATTGGGTTAAAAAAATCAACTTTTATTTCATTAGACTCTTTTTTTTTGTTTTGTGTGTCCCCCTCGTATTTTATTTAACCCCAAATTCCCTAACACTTACATTCATACATATTTCTTAATTTATCAAAAAAAAAAACATGATTTTAAAATATTTTAAATGCATTTTTAACATTTTCATTTCTAAATTAGAAATTAAGCCAATAATCAGGGCAATTCAAATGACAAAATGTTTTCAAATTTTCTTTTTTTGTTGACACAGGAAAAATATTGTAATACAAAGTAGCCACTGAAAGTTTTACCATTTGAATTTTTGTAATATTTGTTCAGTGCTGAAAATAGTAAAATATTTAACCTGGGAAGCAACAAATTTAAAGCGAACATTTAAAAAATAAAACGAGCAAATGTGTAAATAAGTAGATGTGGTAAGAGGACCAGTTACGACTGAAAAAAAATAATTTATTTTTATACAGCAGTGGGCAAAACGGATTTAGTTGTATTTGTAAAGCAAAAGAATTGGCTTAACGAAATAACAACAAAGCTAGAGATAGAGAGAGAGAGAGAGAAAGAGAGAGAGCAAAAACAAGAGCCGATTCGGAAATGCACCACTCCGCTGCATTTGATTGCGCATTTGGGTTATTTTTTTGAACACAGCATGCATCAGCTATTTTTGAGTTGCGTGTTTTAAGGCTCAAAGCTCAGTAAGGCGAACGTTGCTGTACCGTATCTGTTCACTGTTCGCTTTTTGGTTTATGAAATCCAATACAAAAGCTTACCGAAATGCAATGTACTGTAGTTGCAACGTACTATTCTGTATAAAATAGAATTTCATACAGTTGTTTTGTGATAATTTGTAAAACAGTGATGGGCGGCTTTTATGTTACATGGAATGCGGGTATTTTTGATCCTTTTTATGTACTTTTTCCAGTTTAGCTATGGAATTGTGACAAAACAACTAACAATACAACATATTTTCATATATCCAAATATGCATATGTTAAGATGTATAAAATAAACAAATGCATATCCACACACACAATGGAAATGTGAAAAATATAAAAGTCTTTAAATGGTATCAAAACCTTGTTTGGTGTATACACATTTACAATGCTAAAAATATAAATGCTAAAATACAAATTTGTTTAATGTAAATCTATAATATAAATATTAAATTTTTAACGTTTTTTACATACACAAAATACTGTTTTAATATCATTTAAATGACTTGGTACTTTTTCTGCACAGCGGTCACCATTTAAACATTTTTAATTCCCATCCCTGTGTGTGTTGTTTTCTTTATACTATTGCTTTATGTTTATGTATGGGAAAGCATATGACAAGTTTTTTAATATTCTATAAGTGCACCAACGTGCTTTCAGTAAAGCGCAGTACATTACGGGTACAGAAACGTTCGCCTAACTGGGCCTTTAGAGTTGTTTGGGTATCATCTGGTTTTCTTATATCTTTTTGAACAGCTAACATTTGCAGTGATGCCAGATGATGCTTCTAAGAACGCGCAGTGATGCATTTCCAAACGGGCCTCAGTTTGATGCTTTTATAATTCTCACTCTCTCACACTCAGCAGAAAGAGATAGAGAGAGAGAGTAAACTTCTGATGTGAACTGGAGAATAAAGCCCCAGTTAGCTGACAGTAAAAAAACAAAGAAAAATTAATTTTCTTCAGATTTAGACGTTATGGTTAAGTTAAATTTTACTTCCAACTAAAATCGTTCTAATTACTTTTCATACAATAAAGTAAAGTAGCTGATTTGCAACTTTACTGTTACTGTCAGCTAACTGGGGCTTAAGCACATCTCATGGTTTAAATTAAATTTTAAATATAAACAATAAAATAAATTTGTTTTTATACAAATTGTGACCTTATTTTTTTTCCTTTCAGACCTTAATCGCACAGAGAGCTTGTCCACAGGAAAATATTTTTATTTGAAAATATTTTACTTTTGGTTTATGTTGTTTTTTTTACATTGAACGAACCAAATATGAAATTCAAGCAAATATAGGTACACGCATTAAAAAAAAAAAAAGAGGAAACATACATTTGTATATTAGGAAGGCTCCTTAAAAAGGGAAAATAATGATAGTGTAAAAGAAAAATCAAAATTTAGCTAGATTGTTTAAAAATATCCATTCTCAACGATTTTATTTCTTTTTTTTTGGTCAAACTACGCTATTAAAAATAAACATTGAATTGTAAACGTAAAACGCAAGAATTATAAAAAATTATAAAAATTAGATTCAAAGTGTATTAAAAACAACTTGCAAATTCTTGCGTTTTTCGTTTTCGATTTCCAGCACACCCCTGAACAATTTTACAAATTGGGAACGACCCTAATGTTGTTTCCATCAACTGAAAACATTTAAATTTGTGTTTGTGTATTTAGCAGCAGTAATAACACTCTCCTAGTCTTAATTCAACAAACAGATCCGTTTATTTACATACATAAGTATGTATATGTATGTGAAAGGCTGTACTCATTTTCATTAGTATTTGTGTGTTTCAGCAACCCAATTTGTTGTTGCCATTTGTGTTCCATATGTAAAATTTACGAATGTATGAATGTATGTGTGTGTGTGTGTGGGTAAGTGCATGCCCTGCAAATAATAGGACCAGTCCAAACACGCGTGTAAAGAGTAGTCCACAAAGGACCAGGACTAGTCCATAAGTAACCCAAACGTATGGACAAAACCTGGTCTATTTAACATTACGATGTCCTAGGAGAGGATCATATAACCCACCTTTGGACCACTAAGGAGTAGTTTTAAAACTACTCCATGGTATATAACCCACCTTTGGACCACTAAGGAGTAGTTTTAAAACTACTCCATGGTATACTCAAGAGGATTAGTTTTGAAGTCGTTTAAAAACGAAAGCACGTCGTTAAAAAACGAAGACATGTCGTCTCACTACAAACACTTTTTAACAATGACATGGTCCATGCTTGCATTACATCGGACCAGTCCATGGAGTAGTCCATTTTATCAAAATGGGTCAGGTGGTCCAATTTTATTTGCTGGGTGATAACAAAAATGAGTGCAATAGTGTTTATGTGCTTTTACTCATTCGTCGAACAAACGCATTGTGGTGCATTTATATCATGTATTTTTTTTACGTGTATGATTTTTATTGTATACTTAAAGGCGCATTTATGTTTCAGTGCCAGTCCTTTCAATAGTGGTCGGTTTATATTCAACGTATTTTGTAAAAATTACAGCCAAAACAACAAACAGTCCATTGTCAAAATACTGTGTATTAACACATGTGTAAAAAACCACATACAGTGAGTGACAAAGCAAATGAGAACGAGTTTTAGAAATAGTTTAAGATTGGATTTTCATAATGGAAATCCAGCCTTAAGGACACAAAATAAAAAAAAAAAATTTAACAAAAAAACTTCAAAATTTATTTAATGACAGAAGATTATATTTTCTTTGGCCATTTGGAATTTTTCAATAGTTGTTAAAATTTTAAACAATAAATAAACTGTTCGTCACAGTCGAAAAAAATTCGACATTTTCTTCTAAATTATCCGAATAATTTTTAATCGGTTGAAATTTACCCAAAATATTCATATTATTTTTAATAAAAAAATATTTGTATAATTTATTACGCATTAAAATGTATGTAATGTTTAGTTTTTATACTAAAATAAGCAAAAATGCTTTCGAATAAATATTTAAAGTTCCGAATAAAATATTATTCGTTTTCTAAGCTAACAAAAATGCGTCTTTTTTTTTGTATTAAAACATGTCAATGTTCAAATTAAAACAAAAACGAATCAGATTCTTAAAATATTGAATATTTTAGAGAAATTTTACACAACTTTGTAGATTTACTATTTCAAAAAAAACTGAAACTGAGTTTATAATTAGACGATGTTAACACAACATAATAAGACTTAATTTGTGCAAATTTTTGTATATTAATAATTTTTTTCTTTATTAAAGCCCAGAAGATGTTTTCAATGAAAAACGAAATATTGGCAAAATAAATATTGAATAAATTAAAATTATTAACAATAAAACCAGGACCTCGAGCTCAAAAGAAAAACAAGTTCTTTTATTGATTTTAAAATTTTTATAGAAAAATCTTCTTTTTTTTTTTTTTGTTTAGGTTGTAATTTTTAAACGAATTGAAAAAAAATTTTTACACACAAATTAAATTTTATTCGGTCAATATAATAAGATTCGAATAATATATTATTCGTTTCAAAATTTAACAAAAACATGTCTTAAATATAGGTTAACACACAAAATATAGTTAAACACAAAACTTTAACATTAAAAGTGACGAATAATCGTTATAATGTTAAAGAGAATAACCGAATAATCGTATACAAAGTCTGCTTTCACACGTTTCATCTTTTGATGCTTAACTCTTATTGTTTTAGGTGAGAGAAGAAAGAAGAAAGGGGGTTAGTACGGAGATGCCTGTACTCGGTCAGTACGCTTTGTGTTTTTATTCGTTGGTATATGCACAACGATGGCTGCATGTAATTTTTTTTCTTTTCTTTTTCTCGTTGATTCGCTATTAATAAAATTGTTGTTGTTTTGTACCGAAAAAAGTTGAAACTGATTGCTGTGTGTGAATATATTGGCATCTTTAAAAGGGAATTAAAAAGAAGTTGAGCATCAAAAGATGAAACGTGTAAATTCAGACTAAGGCGTATTAGTATGAGATATAAGGAGTGATAGTATTCGATTTTTTAAAAGAAACTTAAAAGAAAAACATTAAACAAATAATTAAAACTTGTAAATTATAAAGCCGAATAATGCAAAGAATTATTCGAATAATCGTGTAACAAGTAAGTAGTGCTTTAAATAATATAAATATTAATTAGAAATTTTATTCATTCTCCTTAACATTTCCAGCATTGAAACTTGACTAGAAACCAGTGCCCATGTTCTGTAACTCTCGATTGAAATGTGTGGAATGAAACAAAAATGCCATATATTGAAACAAACAGCTGTGTTTCTCACTAAACTGTGTCTGTAACTTTTTTTTTGGCGAGTTCTAACTGTCACGTAAGGAACTTACTCGCCAGTTTACAGAAAAAGTGTGTCTGTAACATTTTTGTGAGAAAAGTTCTCGCTTTGAACTGTCAAATACACTCACGAATAAAAATGGGGCTATTAAAAATTTCAACACTAAAAAACAATTAAAAATGTAAAATACAAAGAAACAAAATAATAATATTTTGTTCTTGGGACATTTTTTTATTGTTTAATTATTTTGCTTTTAACATTTTTAATAAAATATACGAATGTTTTCAAAGCTCGTTTGCAAACACCAACATTAAAGTCGCCGCCGTCGTTGAAAAATGTTCAATTTCAGTAAATATTTGTCGCCGTCAACGATATGTGTTACTGGCGTTTTCAACGTCTGCAATGTCACATCGGCTTCGAGTGCAATGTTATAATATTTATAACGTAACGACGTGATCTCTTTTGATAGTTTTCGACATGAGTTACAGACACACTTTTTTCTCACTTTTCGAGAAACGATGGAATATTTTGGTTCACATCTTTTCAATGCGAGAAGTTCACACTATAGTTACAGAACATGGGCACAGTAAGTAAATTATTTAAAAAAAAAATTAAAAAAACTTGTTAATTATAAAGGCGAATAATCGCTACAATGTTGCAATGACGAATAGTGTACCGAGTTAGTGGTTTAAATATTACAAGTATTTAATAGAAATTTTATTTTTTCTCTTTAACATTAACATCATTGAAACTTAACTAGAAATCCGACGGAACAGATTCCATCGTACGATCCATACAGATGAAAAATTTACAGAATTTTAAAAAAAAAATTCTGTAAAGTCTGTAGTCAATACCACACTATTGCACAAAAAATATGCAAAATCATATGACTCACCTACTTTACAACAAAAAGCAACTCTGATTCAATTGAACCACTAATCAAAAAAAAAATCAGATTTAATTAAAAATTTAATAAAGCGAATTAAACGTTTACCTTTATCAACAACATGATTGTAGAAAATATTGTTAATATCAAAATATATTTAATTGATACTATTAATTTGTTAACTGGAGCAAATTTAATTAATTTTTTATTTAATATCAAATATTTTTTATTTAAAATCAATTTTTATTTTTTTCTGTGCAGAATCGATAATTTTTATGAACATTTTCAAAGACAATAATTAGTATTGTGGTTATTTTGTTGAACTATTTATGGTTTTTAATCCAAATGTTGATATTTTAATTAGGCTTAAGTTCATCAAATTTAATTTTCATTAAATTATTTTTATGAAAATTAAATTTGACGAACTTTAGCCTGATTAAAATATCAAAATTTCATAGACATTTACAAGTTTTAGTTTAATTTTTAGGTCGCACTCGCGATTTTTTTAAAAATCGCGCGACTGAAAACGATACTGAATCGCCGGTGTAACTTTTTTCTGGATTGTAAATCGAGTCAAAGGTGTATGTGCCTGTTTTCTTTTGGCTGGCTATTGTATTAACTTTCAAGTTGTTATTGTTGTTTTCTGTTTTTTTTTGTGTGTAAATGGCATAAACATGCATGTGCAAATACATACATAAATAATACCCTGTGTGTGTTACTGTGTTGCTTTTGTAGATTGTTCTGTTGAGTTTATTGTGTCACTTGTCCTGCTGATGCCTGACTGCTTGCCTGCCTAACTCGGTGGTTGGCCCTCCATCTCACAATAACGAAACATATAAAACCCATTTTGTTAAAGTTAAACTGCATCAACTGAGATGAGGGGTCTCTCCATCCACCAGTTTTACCTTTTACATTCCAGTGTGGCTTTAGGATTTTTGTTTTGTAGATTTTTCGTTGTTGTTTGTTTTGAATTTGTGGCTGGTTTTTGTAAATTTTAATGCCTTTTAAGTGACAACACATGTGACAGGTTTATGAATGTTTCTCTATTTGTGATACTTTATCTTTTTTTGTTGAGCTTTTTGCATTGTACAGATTTTGCATGCTTTTGAATTGTTATTGGTCAAAGGATAAAATTTAAAAAATGTATTTTACTTTTTAACCTTCATTGCAAAAGGATTAAATCTGTTTAACTAATTTTTCTACCGCTTTATCCTTTTAAAGTAAAGGATTACACCTATTATTTTTAAAGAAAACACTCTAAATAATTTAAGAAAAAAGCTTCAGCAGATATTTAAGACTAATTAGCGCTATTCCTGTTTTTAATTTAGATTTACAAAACATTATTAATTTTATTGAAGCTGCATTGAATCTGAATACCAACGCAAAATCCTTGAATTGCTTAAAGCCTTCACAACAGGTGGAAATGGTATACATAAATTTGTCCTTCTGTTTGTAATTTTTACGATATTGATCTTCGACCCTATAAAAATTTATTCCGTGACCTTATGATTAGCGAAGGTGATAAAACGATGTCCGTCCGTCTGTCTTACAGTTTGTCTGTTGAAATCGGAATTCGGAAGACCCCAGCAATGGTGGGAACTGGGTTGTTATATATTTCCGTTACATATGCTTCGTTTAATTTTGCTATTGGAATTAAGCCTGATCGGTGCTCAAATAACTGAGATGTGAGAACAAAAAAACGATTGTCATAAAATCCCCTGTGGAAAATTTTTCTTAATTTTTATTTGAATGTGTTGAATTTTTTTTGCTTTTTTACGACATAACAAATACAAATCGTTACCTAAAACGCAAAATGCCCCTACTTTACTTCATTACTTATCACCGGCTCCCTAATCTATGACGTCAACAGCTTTTGCTATTTAGGTTACATCATCGACAACGCCAAGAGCACATGGAGTCCTGCTTGAAACTCAACACATATTTCAAGACAGACCAAGATTGCAATTTTTAACTCTAACGTAAAATCAACTTTGCTTCATGGGTGCGAAACTTGGAACGAAGTATCCCGCGACGTTAACGCTCTACAGGTGTTCACCAGCAAATGCCTAAGAAGAATTTTAAAGATCTTTTGGCCTGCGACAATAACTAACAGAGAACTATGGACAGCGACAGAAAAATATTCCCTGGCAACCGAAATTCTAATCAGCAAGTGGCACTGGCTTGGACATACGTTGTGCAGACAAGAAATCGACCTGACAAGATCTGCGGTTGCCATAGAGAAGCCGAAGAAATAAAAGCCCGCCCATACATGGAGAATAAAAGTCGACCTGGGGGCTTATTCCGGCAGTCATGATCAAATACTTTTTTAATTCGAAAGCAATTTTATTTATAATTCTTTCTGTCAATTCTAAATGAATCGAAATAATTTGTACAGTGTTCTAAAGCATTTATTAAAGTTTTCTAAAGTCAAGTCTAAACTATATACAGAAATTCTAGCCAATTTGTTCCAATTAAATCATTAATCAAAAATAAAATCAGTATGTATTAATTAAAAATTTAATCAAACGAACACAGAACATTTTTTCTCACTAATTAAAGCATTAATTAAAAATAACATCAGTTTTGATTAAAAATGTAATCAAATGAGTTAAATGATTTCTATACTGATGCAAATTAAAAGTTTCAATTAAACGTTTAATTTACTTGATTTAATTTTTAATTAAAACTAATTTAATTTTTGAATAATGCTTTAATTGGCGAACATTTTGTGAACATAACTGCAGAAAATGTTGTTAATATCCAAAAATATTTAGTTGATATTACTGGTGCAAGTTTTATTAATTTTTTAATTAAAACAAAATTTTTTTTTGTGAAATGTTGTGAAGTCTTTAGTTCAATATTTGGTCCTTACAAAAGTTAAGGCTATTTCGAAGTCAGAGACTATCTTTGTATTGTAGTCTACTTTACTCTGGATAAGGCTTTACATTACCTTAAATACTTTAGTCAAGACTTTCTGTCATAATATCTAGCTAGAACTTCAGTAATATATTTTCAAATTATACTAACTTTGACCCCACTGTACATCATCACATAATACCTAAAATACTTGAAATTATAAAATATTTAAATGTAAAATATACTTGCACAACATTGTCATAACAATTGTTAAAGTTATTGTTATGTTACTACAATATTTTTTGTTTTGCACAAGCAAATCCCTAAAGACCTGCAATACAAAATGCATTACAGCAACTAGCAACAGCTTCAACTACAAATACAAAAATCAACTATAACTGTAACAATATACCAGATGCATCATGTTTTTCATTTGTGTTCGTAAATGGTTGTAAGTACGTCAAATATAAAATATTTATAAAACAAAAAAGGAGATTGAATGTATGAACAAATGAATGAATAAATGAGGGAATGAAGAGATGAATGACTAAAAGTATGCAGCACATTTTTAAAACATGTGACAGAAAACAATGTAAGTTATAAAACAATACTTGTATAAAAAAAAAGAAATTTTAAAATGTGTATTCTTGATATGAATACAAAACTTTGGCCAGTTAACACTCACAAACACACACACGCACACACTGCAAGAACAGCAAAGTTTTTAAAACTACTTTATTTTTATTTTAAGGGACATTTCTTATATTGTTACAAATAAAAATATTTTACTTATAAAAATTGTGCTTAAAAACTGTAATTTCTAATTATTTTATTAAAAAAAAATAAAAACAAATCCGCCTTAAATAACAATGATTAAAATTTAAACTTACCCCACCACGTCCGGAACCATCAATGCCTTCATCATCAATGTAAATTTCATCTCTCGGTAAAAGACTAGATGATGCTGTCGAGGCTGGTGAAGGTTTTGAATTCTACAAGAAAAATTATAAAAAACATGAAAAGGATATTAATTTTTGTGTTTTTTTTTTTGCATATAAATAAAATAATAATCACATTTGTTAGCAACACCTAAAACTAGGCAATTAATTCTCTTTTATATGAAATACTTCATTTTTGCTTTTGTGTTTTAGCTTAAAAGTAGACAACACTTAAATGTGTTATAACACGACATATTTCGTTGTTAATTGCTGCTCATAAAGTGGTTTTTGAATTTTATCACTTTGCCAATCTCAAAAGTAATTACTTTGCGTAATTATACTTACAAGCTTATTTTAGGAAAATTAAAGGTCAAAGGTGATGTTAATTGCATGTAACAAAAAAAAAAAAAAAAAAAAAAAGCAGATGTGTTTTATTTGAAAGACTTTTTATTTTTATATAACAACAAAGAGAAATTCCATACACATTTTTTTTACGAAATCCGACACTGTGCAGTAAAATGCGTTTGTTTCTTCTCTATAGACTTCTTAACTACTGAATTGATTTTTCTGAAACTTTCACAGTAATTTCCCGATTACTCGGCGCTTAGCCTTGACTATAAATCTTTGTAAATTTCTGAAGTGGTCGTAGCACCTCCTATGCAAACACAATATAAATTGCAGATTATCTGAAGAATGGTTTAAGTAAAAATGTTCAAATTTGAAACAAATAGTTTGGTTATCACAACTAGACATCTGTAAAAAGTGGGCGTGGCATCTTCCATACAAGACAAAATAAATTTCTGAATATCCACACGTAGAAAAAAATATGGTTGGAGGTGACCATATTCTAAGAGCAACATACTGCAGGTTACCATATTATAATATAAACATATATAACCATATTATGTTAAAAATGAACCATAATATGGTCAAAATTTCGCAGAATTTTGACAAAAGTGACCATATTGTGGTCAGAATTAACAATAATATGGTCAATGTTAACCATATTATGGTTATTTATGTCATCCATTGTTTCAATTTGGTTGTTAAGTGTCGAACTAAAATTTTTATTTCAATTTTAATTCCCCTTTGGTTCATATTCCAGCCTGTGACGCCCTTCAATACCATTTTAGCTCTTCTGCTAGTTTGTTCTACGTAAATTTATGTATTTTGATGAATAATTAAGCAAACTAAGCAACAATTGTGAAATGAAAACGAGCAGAATGTTGTTGCTTTTTAAACATATTATTTTAAATTTAAAATTAAACAAACAATGTTTTAAAATATTATAATTTCGAACATATTATTGTCATTAAATATTATTTGGAAGCAACCATAATATGGTCACATCTTTTGGATGGATGAATTTAACCATAATATGGTTGCCGTGATAATTATTTGGTTAAGGTAACCATAATATGTTTAAGTGTATAGTTGTAGCTTTATTCTTTCAAGTTTCATGGGAAGGAAACACTTTATTGTTAAATAGAAACAAAATATTACCAATCATGAAAAAAGTTTTTTTTAAAAACAACAAAAGTTTGTTTGTTGCCATACCATAATATGTCTTTTTTAAACATACTTCAACCATGTTTTTTCTCTGTGTGTGGACACCGATTACAGTAAAATTTTTCAAATTTGTAGTTTAAAGTCTGGTTATCAATACAAAACATCTGTTAAAAAGAGAGGACTGGTTAAGAAAAGTAGGAGTGGCCCAAAAGCCATATAGATTTCTATATGTCTCGAGAACGATGGTAATAAAAGTATAAAAATTTTTTCAAATAGCTAAAATATCAAAACACAATGTCTATCTAAAACTAGGCAAAAAACCCCCAATTTGGAACAAATAGATTGGTTTTCTACCAAATATCTGTTAAAAGTGGTTGTTAACGAGCTGTCAAACGTTTGCCAACTTGTGAAAAACAGCCATTTAATTTTAAATAATTTTGTTGGTTTTTTTAATTAATTGATTTTTTTTAATTTACTTTTTTTTACTTAATTTATTTTAATTTTAAAAACTTTTAATTTAAAAGGATTTTGTTTGTCGTGCTTAATTCCCAATTTTGATGGGATAAGCTATTCCTATGCGCAGTTTCCTGTTTTTATCAAGAATAAAAATTGGGAAACAAAAGCACCACCAACAAAATCTTTTAAATTAACATTTTGTATTCCCAAAAATTACTTTGATAATTTTAAAAACTTTTGAAAATTTTTATATGGGAAGTGGGGAAAAATGACAAATTAAGCGATGATTAATGCAAAACGTGTTGCATTTTTGAGTAATATAATATGGCATCATTAACATTCAGCGTTGATTTATTGAAGGATGCAGAAAAGCTCGTTATGAATTAACTCTGTGTCAACGCTGCTTAGCTTAATCGGCATTCTAGTTAGCAGCTCCTTGAAAGTAGTGTACAAACTGTGGCTAACTTTTTGTTATGAATACAGCAGATAGAATCCTCTGAACATACCGCAAACAGAGTATGATGTAGAATCGGCCACAATGAACGTAACCCACATGTGTGCAACCAGCCAGGATTTCTTCGTAATGTTTTTATTTTGTCTTTTAATAATCCATTATTTGTCACAATTTCCTCATTAACATGTTGAAAATGATCATCTGATATATTTATTAAAATATTTTTGTTAATTTTTAATACTTGAAAGAAATATAAATTTCTTTGTTTTTTTTTAAATCAACTGTCATCTTAATCATCTCAAATGTAATGTGAACGCCTTCGATTAGATAAATCAACATTTTGCTTAAACGCGTTTAAAATCCATTATGGTTCAGACTGTTGAAGTTACGATAACAAAAATAATATATGTATGTATGTATGTACATATAACATCTAGAATATAATTTAGGGTACAGAATAGTGTACAGTTTACTGTTGCTTAAACTACAAACTATCCTATGAAAGTGTGCGTGTATTGATATTTATATTGATCATTCTCTCTCATGCGTAGTTAATAAATTAAGTAATTACAATTAACGTATAGACTAGAATATTATTTTTAGCCTTTATTTTTAATACGTATGACTTAAAATAAGACAATCATGTTAACTGTTATAACACGTTGCAGTATAAACTGACAAAATGTGTTCATGCAACAAACTGTGCTATAAATTAGAAATACACTATAAAACATGTATTTGCTCTTCGAGATTTATTTTTCTTCTGAATCTCCATCTGCTCAATACATAATAAAATCTCATGGTATTTTCAATATCTGTTTAAAAATATATATATATTTTTTTTTACTTAGAAGATTATGAATACAATAGAATTTCTACTTAATTTTTCATGTTCTAAATACAAAAATTAATTTGTAATCCAATTAAAATCTAAAACAAATAAAATAATTCTCTTGTTTGTATTTTCATCCTTAAAGTAGGTCATACTATCGAATGCCATAAAATAATGGCAAAACAAAAATCCTTTGTGCATTTATAGAACAATAAAATAAAGTCCTATTATTTCTTAATAATACTTACAAACTGTTTTTGTAAACATATATCGCTCATTTTCTGCAACATCGTTATAACTCACAAACATTAGTTTTACATAAAACGACTGTAAAGTTTTAAATTTACACACAACAAAATGAAAATGGAAATGTTATTATTTTCTTTTAAAAGTTGAGTATGCAATATCTTTAAAGAGAATATTTACAATAGCCCAATTCACAATCTTGTGCAAATGGTCTTGCATCGTAGCGTTTGCAAAATGTTGTAGTATTTACTATAATCCCAAAAGTATACTAAAGTATTCATTCATAAGAATGATTTACAATGCATTAGTGATATCAAGGCGAACTAACTGCAGGTGGTGTCGAAACGGCATCTGATTTTGACAGTTCGAGCTTATTTGTTTTGATTTGTAAGTGTTTTGTTAATAATGGTTGATATTTCGAGCTAATGGCACTAACAATGCAATGCAAAAAACCCTATGTTGTTTCTGTTGTTTTTGGAGTCCCGACACCACCTGCAGTTGAATTCGCCTTGAGTGATATTAAGTCAAAATTTACGATTTTAGAGTTATGCCGCTGCTGCAGCAGCAAATGTGCGATATATACATATATACATTTATGTTGGTTTGTGTACAGAAAAATGGCTTAAAAGATTTCATATTTTTTCCTTTAAAAAAGTTTTATTTTAAACAGAAAATCTTTTAAACAAGCCAACGATTGGTTTTTCTAGAAATTTTCAAAATGTATACCGTCACTGATTTGCGTAGAAAACTTATTTAATGAATTTTTAAATGGAAAAATATGGTTAAAAATGGTCAGTAGTATGGTTGCAGAAAAATCAAAAATATTTTGAGCTAAAGTTCAATAAATTTAATTTTTATTAAACTATTTTTATGAAGAAAGGAATTTTACAACATGCAATTAATTAAAATGAATTATTGATAATTTGCCAATCTTGACTGACCGGGGAACTGAACCCGTGTTCTCGGACAATTGATTTGACATGTTTCGAGAATTACTACATTCTCATCTTCAGAGTTCTTTGCAGTTTTACCTTTCCGCCACTGCAACGGCTGTTAGTTTTCCCACAATCAAATAAATTTATGATAATTAAATTTGACGAAAAAAAATTTTTTTTAAGTGTTTGGTAGTGGTAGTGTATAAAGTCATTCCTCAAAATTCAAGGAATAGGACTATTACACAAAAGCTTTATAAAATACATAACTGAAATTTAGTTCATAGAAAAAATTCGAAAAATAAAAAATTTTATATATAATAAAAGAAACTTATGAAAAGAAATAATTCCCAGATTCTATTTGTATGATATTTGGAAAAGTTCCCAAAACTTCTTTAAGTAAACAAATTTTTTTAATTTATTTTTTAATCCAAATTTTTTTATATCTTAATCAGACGTGAGTTCATTTAATTTAATTTTTATTTAAGTATTTTAAGTATGAAATGAATTAAAATGAATTATTGATAATTTTTCATTCTTGACTGACCGGGGAATTGAACCCGCGTTCTCGGGCAGGTTGATTTGACATGTTTCGGTAGTAACCACACACTTTCTCTTCAGAATTGTTTGCCGTTTAACACTCATGACGTTGGCTGGCAGTCAATAGTCAACTGTTAACTAAACCAAATGGTATTTTTTCTTGGTGGGTCGACATTTGTTGTTGTAAATGATTACATATCTATTTTATTAACAAGGTCTCATTTCATACTATTGATAAACTAAAATTTATTTTTGATTGGGATAAGCTATTCCTAATTTTAATTTTTTAATTGCTTTACATGTTCTTCCTTACTTCTGTTTTTATAATTTTTGTCAAGTTTTTAAGAGTTTTTATAACTACTGCTTCCAATTGATTCTTCTTGAGTTTTTTGGCATGCTAGACCCGAATATGAGCTCAGAATTCTCCCATCAAATCACATTTATCAGATAACATTCCATTTCTGTTTTTCGCTGTATACTTCTCTTTCAGCCGCCATGGGAGTAAGCTGAGTTCATATTCGGCTTTAGCCAGGATCATATGAATATTAAAATTTGAAGGAGTTTTAAGGAAGGAATATATTGGGAATATTGAGTACCCAGTTCCGAAACCGATATTTGTGTTTAAACTCCTCCAAACAGCCTAACCGATTTTAATGAAATTTTGTATGTGTTGTTACGAAATTAGATTCATCTCAGCATTATTTCCAGTTTAAGTTACAAGTTAATTTGATATTTGCTCCACTGTATTGTCGACTTTAGATTTAATTGTAGATTTTCGAATTCGAACCGAATGTTCTGGAATCGACTAAAAGGTTCTTGAATCTACTACTCGACAAGTATTAGCGGTTGTGAACTATAAATACAGGCTGACTCGTAAAGTTGAGTTGAGTTTAGTTGGAGGCATTAAACTGTTCAGTTCGTTATTAACAATATTGGATAAATTTTGGGAACATAATAAATTATCGTAATAAAGTTTGTTATGTTGAATAAGTGTGTGTATTTATTTGGATTTGCAATTTAAAGAACTCAAACGCGTTTATTAAAGGAAAAAAGGAACAGTATATTTGACAAGTATGAGAGTAGGACGTGAAGGTTATTTCTTACCGCTGAACAAAAGATCCTCTGGGTCGTGGTGGTTATGGGTTTCTATATACCTATATTTCATACCGCTAGGTCATTAGGTTGCCCCTATCCAGAAATTTGTTTGCATTTCTTTGGCAAAAACTTTTTTTTTCTCATCTTGTTTTTATTTGGCATCAATAAATACACCAATTGTTAAATGTTGGCAATGGAAAAGTTGATTCCCAAAATGCTCTCATTTGCCGTATCATTTCTGATGTAAGCACACAATACAAAAATCATGCGTAACTGGCAGAAAGAGCCATTTAGGCAGAAAAAATGTGGACGTCGACGATTTAAACTTCAAGGTGCAGCAGTCGTTGTCAGGCAACTTCGTATCATATAAATCGATTCATTTATTATCAATTACCCAACGGAGTTTTGAACTCACTGGATTTGCTAGGCATGTCAACAAACCTTCTACGACTAAAGGTTGGATCTCCGGTTATTTTTCTTCGGAATTTTAACCCACCACATCTGTGCAATGGCACGCGATTGTTCATTACTAAATTAATGAAAAAGTTATCGAAATAACATTTCGATTTTCAAAAATATTTTGCTGCCACGAATTCCAATGATTCTTACAAACGTGTCAATTGAATAAAAAAGCGTTAAATTCTCCATTAGATGGGCATTCGCAATGACAATCAATAAGTCGCAAGTTCAAGAGATGTCTGTTTGCGACTTAGATTTGAGCACACCATGTTTTCCAAACTGACAATTATACGTGGCATGTTCTCGCGAGGCCCAAACATATGGCTTATTTGTGTGGGCTAAAGACGGACTTACAAAAAATATAAAATAAAAAAATGTATGTTACCTTCTCCAAGAAAAGGGACCTAGTGTGTCAAAAAACGGGGTTGGACTTAAGAGTGGATTCTGGTAGCTAAAAGGGTGTAGAATAAGATAAGATGCGTTTTTCTCAAAACTTCATTTTCACACACTAGGTCCCTTTTCTCGGAGAAGGTCACATATTACTTTTTTCTCTTTACATTTTACTTTTAAGAGATCAAACAATGCAATTGGAAAAATAAATAGTTTTTGTTTTGTGTTTTTTTTTTATCGACGGTCATCGTGTTCAGCGGTATATTCCTCTTGCTGTCAGAAATTTAATCCCCACAAACTTAAAATACATTCGTTATTTTGTATTGAACATCCAAAATATTCACTACAAATAATTTTTACGGCAGAACAACGTTAGCCGGATCAGCTAATGCTAGGAATACAACTGGGACGAACGACGAATTTTTGGCCGCGAATATTCGTCGCCAAAAATAAAAAATGCACACAATCAGGGCGCCGACGAAAATTCGCCGGACGTTGCAAACTTTAAATAGATTTAATTCTAATTCTTACGCCGGCGAACGACGTACAAATCAGTACCGGGTAGCCATATTGTTTAAAAATGGTAAGTATTTTAGTACATAAAGTTACTTTTTACTTTAGAAATTGTAAAATTTTAACTGAATATAATTTAAAATACAAATTGTAAAAAAAATTGACAATAAAAAAGTATTTTAGTTAGTTGTTCTTAATGTTTTGTTTGTGAAGTATTTTTTGTTCATATGGTACCACTACTTCTTGTTTATACAACATATTTTATTTCCATTTTGTTTTTTCGTCGTTATTGTGTTTCATACGCCGAATTTATACAGCGAATTTCTACCGAATAATTCGTCGTGCTGGACGAAATTTGTCGTTCGTCCCAGTTGTGTTCCTAGCATAATACTAATATAAAATCTCTCATTTTAAATTCAACAACAAAAGAGAAAAAAAAACAAATTTTAATATTTATGCTTCATTTTTACACTGTAAGCACTCAAGCGTCTTCATTTTTGTTAACATTTAAATATGAAAAAAATACATCATACATTTAGGTTTATTCATAAATTGAATGACACAATAAGCAAATAAATAAATAAACAAGCTAACTTCTCCATATACATTCATACATATCTAAATTTTTCTACATAGAATACAAACAAAATCAGTAGATTTTACAAATAAATTCCAGCAAATATACATACATCAATCTGTATGTGTGTGTGTTTACATTTGTTAGTTTAAGTATTTGTATGTATATGCTTTTATTGGTTTAAAAAATTAAACATATGTATTGACATGCACATAAAATGACACATGCTTTATTTTCAACTCATTTTATACTCTTCAACGTTATTCATATGTCGTTTCTCTGTAAATTTAATATTATAGCATATTGTTAGGCATATGTCTATACAGTCAACTATCGATAATTAAAAATGTTTTTTTTTTATCTAAAGAACGTTAAGAGAAATATTGTCCAATTGGGAACACTTAGCCGGGTTGTTAACACACAAACTATTTAAAAATTTGAACGAAAGGTGCCACGCCCACTTCACCAATCCCGCTCATATTTTTAAAGAGGTTTTGTATTAATAACCCGGTTATCCGTACGCAATTGGAAAATATTTCTCTTAATGTTCTTTAGATAAAACTTTGGCTCTTTTCGTTCGGCAGATATAAAGAAATTTATAATGTGTTTGCATGGGAAGTACTACGTCTTCTTCTCTTATCCCGCCCATTTTTTGCAGAGCTTGTGTATTGATAACTAAGATGCTTGTACCTAATTTGGAAACTCCGGCTCCTGCCGTTCTTCATATATACAGAAAAAAAGGAATAACAAACAACAACAACAAAAACAAAGAATTTATGGGTAAAATTAGAGGCAGTCGTGGTTTTTTGCTGATATCATTTATAGACCAATCTGGTTGAATTTCAATAGCATGGGTCTTTGAAACACCCATTTCAGCAGACGGAACCGATTTGGAACTTCTTTTCTCAAAAGGATCCAAAATATATATTCTTCATATGGTCTAGGATGAAAATCGTGGAAGTTACAAACCGAATGACAAACTTATATATACCCTTTTACCTTCGGTTAAGCATATAAAAACTAAAACAAATAATTATTTTTTACTTAATTTTAATTAATTATTAAACACAGACCATTAAAATAATTCAAATTAAAAGTAGAACGTAGAACCGAAAAAATGCAAACTATAGCGTGGAAAATGCCATTAAAATAATTTCAAATTGCCGAAAGGACAAAATTTTATGGATTTCTTTCAATTTATTAAATATTTTTCAAGGAACTTGTGAAACTATTCAAACATTAAGATATTCAAATTAACAAGTTTCATATAATCGAGACTCCACTGTAAGTACCCTGCAAATAATAGGACCAGTCCAAACACGCGTGTAAAGAGTAGTCCACAAAGGACCAGGACTAGTCCAAAAGTAACCCAAACGTATGGAAAAAACCTGGTCTATTTCACATTACGATGTCCTAGGAGAGGATCATATAACCCACCTTTGGACCACTAAGGAGTAGTTTTAAAACTACTCCATGGTATACTCAAGAGGATTAGTTTTGAAGTCGTTTAAAAACGAAAGCACGTCGTTAAAAAACGAAGACATGTCGTCTCACTACAAACACTTTTTAACAATGACATGGTCCATGCTTGCATTACATCGGACCAGTCCATGGAGTAGTCCATTTTATCAAAATGGGTCAGGTGGTCCAATTTTATTTGCTGGGTATGGAAAAATGTGTTCTTGTGTGTGTATGTTTAGTAATTGTATTGGAAATTCTGTCTATAACGAGTCTAAAATTTATCCATTTACAAACATTTTCCATTGCCAATATTATTCACAAATACGAATACTTAGATAAACACAAACAATCGAATGTATGTTTTTATATTGTATTTATTTTGTTTTTATTATTTCCTTTATAAAAACTCTTTATATTTATATGTGTCATTTATAGAATTTGCAAATGTAATAAGATTGACAGGATATTAAATATAAATAAAAGGATAATATTGAAAAAAAAACGGCAATGAACAGTAAATTAAAAATTTATTACAACTAAAAGAAGGCTTTAAGTGCCTATTTTACCATTTGTATTGAAATATCAATTTTTGTTTTTCATGTTAAAACAAAAACAAAATTATATAAAAATCTATATTTAAATGTAAATTAATATTTAAATCAAGTTGGTGAAATTGGCCTTAAATAAATTATTTAAAATATCTTTTTAAATAAAACATTATTAAAAACTATAAACTGAATTTTAAAATTCACTTACGACTTGGACTATAAATTGAGCAGACCTCGGCAAAACAACTTCACTGGGCTTTTTCATTCTCTTTCGATCTCACTCCACCTACGAGCAGTCATATTCTGAACAAAACCAATCACACAAGACCGTTGTGTTATCCCTTAGTCTGCTTTCACACGTTTCATCTTTTGATGCTCAACTCTTATGTTTTTAGGGGAGAGAAAAAAGAAGAAAGGGGGTTAGTACGGAGATGCCTGTACTCGGCCAGTACGCTTTGTATTTTTATTCGTTGGTATATGCGCAACGATGGCTGCATGTAATTTTTTTCTTTTCTTTTTCTCTTTGATTCGCTATTAATAAAATTGTTGTTGTTTTGAACTGAAAAAAGTTGAAACCGATTGCTGCGTGTTATTATATTGGCATCTTCAAAAGGGAATTGAAAAGAAGTTGAGCATCAAAAGATGCAACGTGTAAATTCAGACTTAATGCTTGCATTCAATGTTACCACTTTAGTTTATTTTTATAATTTTTTTTAACAGATATGTTTAATGCTCTAAAATATGTAGTATTGCAAGTTTTAGTTAAAAAGAAATATTATCAATTTTGGAGATTTTAAAATATTTTTATGAATTAATATAATAATTAAAGTCTGTTGGCAACACTTTTTACATTGATTTCTCCGAGAAAAGGGACCTAGTGTGTCAAAAAACGGGTTTGGACTTACGAGTTGATTCTGCTACCTATTTTCACACACTAGGTCCCTTTTCTCGGAGAAGGTCACATATGTTTGTCGGGCTCTGTTTTAGACTTTAAACTTTTTAAGACACCGCATTCTCTTAGGGACCTTCTTAATGTCTCTAAAGTTATATGAAATTTAGACCAGCCTATAATTTAGACTATCCTTTATATATGAAGAGGTCCATAACAAAACGCAACAATTCCTTTTTTTAAGTTTAAAGTTTTTTTTTTACTGAATAATGTTGTAAATACTGAAATCCGTATAGTTATTGTTTTAAAGGATTTATTTACTTATTTACTTTACATACATCCTATTTGCTTAAATTTATCTTTTTTTTTTTTTGTTTATTTATCCAAAAATTGTAAAAGTTGAATTGTTCCGTTTTGTTATGGAGCTCCTCATATATATGTATTATAAAAATGAGGTGTAAGTTTGTTAGTTTTTTCCTGTTTTTTTTAGACACGGAAGGGACAAAATGGTCAAAAATGAACCCGACTTTTTTGAAGAACCCCTTCGTCCTTCGTCCTTAATCCAAAAATTTATTTATTTCTTTAAGTGGAAATTATGGTTATTATTAGAACCTTAATTTCCAGTTAACAGTGCGTTTGACAGTTATAACTGCTAGTTAATCTTAACTAAACTTGGTGAAATTGGCCGTTCGACTGAAACATTTTCAAAAATTATTAAGTTTTGAGGTGAAGTTATCACAATCTTAATTAAAAATTTTTGTTTGCATGAATTTCTATAGCTGCGTAATTACGCCGTGAGTGAATGGAAATTTTGTTAATTATTCTCTGAGTTTACTTGGAATAGGAACCCAATAGGAAATATATAAAGGAATGAAAATAAAAAAGAGAAATAAAACAAGTATAAGCATTTTGGATCAAAAAGCTAAATTAATTAATAAGATTTTTGTGGGGAGATAACCTGTCGCAACAACTGCTAAAAGAGCATGAAAGACAAATCGTTAAGTAAAAACCGAATCAGGGGTCTAATCACCGCATACGATATCGAGCAAAATTTATCGAAATTATTTATTTTGGTATCATGAATCCCGATATAGAATGAATTTTATTGAATTTGAAATAATAGCATTCGATATCGAGTAACTCGACATTACATTTCTCGAGTTTTCATTTGATACGTCAGTGTCTATTGTATGCAAAAACATTCGATAGTTTATTCGATACGATAGTATCGAATGCGGTGATTAGACCCCAGCATTTTTGACTTTAAGGCCAAGTTGACGAACGATTAAGGTGCTATGTGTAAGAGAAAAGGAATAAACTTGTTTAGCAGTCAGCCTTTATCTTTAGCAAGAATAAAAAGGTGAACAACTTTGTACAGAACATTTAAATGTTGAAAATTAGAAGTGTGATTGTGGCATTAAACATTTTCATACACTGGTTTAAACTATAAACAAGTTTATAAACAAAATAAAAGCATAGATTATAACTTAAACTACAATTGAGATTACGGCTTATAAGCAGCCATTGTGGCCCTTTGTTCCACTATGGAACCCTATTTATATGCTTTACTTTTTGGGATACTTTAAATATTTATTAACAGAATTTAACAATCTTAGAATAAACCTTTTTTTCATATTTTTCTATTTATTTTTTTTCCATATTTAATTTTAAAATAATTCCCTCCAGAAAAACAAACAAAAACACTTTTCTAACCGCATTATTTTGCTAATGACTCCAAAAAATAGGCTTTAATGTTTTTTATACTTAAAATAGTCTTTATATATCTACTTATAAGTAGATATTTTTAAAACTTACAGCACTTTAAGCTATTTAGTCAAATATTCACAATCTTTCAAATTATTTTTAATGAATTCTTTCAAGCTAAAACAAAAAAAAAATGTCTTTATCTTGTTGCCACCCTTCATGTTGGGGTTTTGTAACTTGTTTATTTTTTTAACCCCATAATTATAATTAAAGAAATTTCCTTTTTTGTGTTAAAATAAAAAACTTCTTTATTGGACAAAGTACTTTTTTATATTAATTTTATCTTTTTTAATATCCTTTGTGGCATTTTAGGGGAAGGTTCAAATTCTAAGGAAAGTTTAATATTTTTAAAGTTAAATTAAATATTATTAATGGTTAGAAGATTTTTTTTTTTTTTTGTGAAAAATGAGGTTTTAATTGTCAAAGCAGTTATATCTTTAGTTTAAAATAATGAATAGGGTTTTTAATTCGGAATTAAGAAAATTTAAAACTTTTTAGAATTTAATATATTATTTTGTTATGTTATTTAGTTTAGATTCATAGAAGAGTCATTTGTGCCAAATATTAGCTGGAAATTAGGGAGACGATTTTGATGAGACCTATAGTTAGTTTTTTTTCCACCAGTTCCAATTTTGTATCAACTAGCTTTTGCCGTGTAGTCGAAGTTTGTCCATAATTATTTATGAGAATATGAAGAAAACATACATATAAGAATAAACGAATTTACATGTTACGAACACTTAATTTTTCAATCGAAGTGGATCGATTTGGCGAGGGACCATATTTTATCTTCCACTCAAGTCCGTGAATGTCTAATTTATTTTGTAAGTTCGATCATATAAAAAAAAATCAGAAAGTACCAATTGAAAAACCAATAAGTACCACAAAGTCCACTCCATAGTTTATCAATCACTCTGGACTCTGAATGTTGAATTTTATATTTCTAGGTTCAGTATTACAGTAATCTTGACTTAGCGCCACAATCTCCTTTGCACGATTTTCTGTGCATAAATAAAAAATGCAGCTGTCTGAAATGTATTTAGCTGCCTTAATGTGCTGGCACGCAATTGTGGTTACCTGCACAAAAGTGCAGCAAAAGTAAAATGTTTGAAAGAGGAGTAACAAAGTTTTTAATAATAAATTGGTAATAACAATGACGTCCAAACAACTTGTAGTCATTTGTTATGCATTTTTATAATGAACGAGGTAGCCAAATTGGTAACAATAAAGTGGGGAACAGAATAGTCGCTGTAGTACAACGTTAGGAATAGCGCTACAAGCTGGTCAAAAGTTAAAAACGGCAGTTTATAAGTAGTGTCAAAGGATTTCGTAGTTGTAGTAGTCATTGAAGTTGAAATCAACATTAGAAATTTTGAACTTTGTTGGGCTACTTTGTTCTGTTCCAGGCCTAAGATTTGCTATACCTTTCATGTAATCGTGGTAAAGTAGGTGTAATCACAAACCATATGCATGATTGTAGGAACACGCAAACAAAATAAACAAATTATAATGATGCCAACTTGCCTTATTTGCGATTTTGTTTTTATAAACAGCTTAAATTGGATATTTATGTGAAAAAGTGGCCACTATGTTTTTTATGTGTGCAAAACTTTTGGCATTTTAAACAATAATGACATAAAATATTTTTTTTGTGCAGTTAAGTCAAAAGTGCAATTAAACAAAAGGCAGTTAAGTCAAAACTACTGTAATAAAAATTTAAAAAGTACCAGTTAAAGAACGAAAAAAATCCCTGCTACAGTTTCTCATCCATTCAGGACCTTACATGTTAAATTAAATGTTTCTAGGCCCAACACTAACGGAAATTGAAAAAGTACCAGTTAAAGAACAAACAAGTACAAAAAATTTAATTTATAGATTCTTATCCACTCAGGACATTGCATGTTTAATTTCATGTTTTTAGGTCCAAGATTGATGAAAATTTAAAAAAGGTACCAGTTGTAGAAAGAAAAAGTACCAAAAAGCTCCCCTATACAGATTCGAGTTCACTCAGGGCCATACATGTTTAATTTTATGATTCTAGGTCCAAAATAAACAAAAATTAAAAAAGGTACCAGTTGTAGAACGAAAAAGTACCAAAAAGCTCCTTCTTACACATTCTTATTCCCTCAGGACCATGCATATTTAATTTTACGTTTCTAGGTCCAATATAACGAAAATTCAAAAGATACCAGTTGAAGAACAAAAAAGTACCAACTAATCTTAAAAGTGTTCTCATTTACTAAGGATCATGCACCTATAATTTCAAGTTTCTAAGTTCAATATTATTGGAAATTTAAAAATTACCACATGCAACACGGAAAGGCAAAAGAAAGAAATTTAATTTCCCGGATTTTCCCTTTTTGATACATTTTTCTCCCCATGAAGTATCAAAAATTTCAATATTGTAGAGGAAGCCCAAAATTTAGTACATAAATATTAAATGTCAATGAATGAAGAAAAATGTTTTGTTAAAAAAACACCTAAAAAGGTACGATTTTTAAAACTTACGCTTTTGGATTTCGAAAAAGTACCATATTTATATTTGTATTTTAAAACATAAGTTCCGAATTTGGTATAATCTTTATTTCTTTATTTATTGGTTTAAAAGACAGATTAGATTGGGTGACAAAGAAGTTCCAAAATACAGGTTATACCCGTCTACTACCTAAAAGCGCCGAAATAGTACCAGATAACGGTCCGCTTATTTTTCCAATGACCAGCGATAAGTGTTATATTTTTTGTGTATATCTTTTAGTTTTAGATTTTTACCCCCTCAGATTTGATCAGATTTTGCATCAAGCATTCTGTACCTGATTAAAGAAAAAAGAATTTAAGTACGGATGCATTAATTTTTCTTTTGATTGTACCAAATTCCATTAAATTTTCTCCGAAATTGCGGCCTGTACTTTCTTCACAGGGTCTAAATGGACAGATAGCCAGCCGTATGGACGGACGGACGGAGATATTTAGATCGATTCAGAGAGTTGTTCTAATTCGATCGGAATACCAAAATTTTCATTGTATGACAAACATTACCATGAACGCATAATACATTCTAAACCTGTGTATGTGTACGAAAATATAAAAAAAAAAATTTTTAATGAAGAAGACACCAACACAGCCAAAATGCTTACGGTTATTCACACCTTCTAGTTTTATAAAAAGGAGCTGTTGCTGCTGTTGTTGTTGTTTCTGTTGTTCTTGTTAACCATGGTAGTGGATCTTTTTACAAAAACGTTTTTTGTTGTTATAATATTTCAAATTTTTTTCTTAAAGTAAATAAACATAAAACTACTACATGTCTACCCGGCAGTTCTGATAATGGCCTTGTCAACTATTTTCAAAAGCAAATGAATTCTGCTGTAAACTTTTTTTAAATCAAAAGATCTAAGAAGCATCTACCTCTTGGGGTTATTCGATCAGAGAGAAAGGGTAGTCAATAAATTTAAAGATCTTTTAACAATTGCGGCTGGCCGGACTTCTCTCTGGTACTAAAGGAAGTAGTAAGAACAGCTTCCAAATAGTATAACAGGACATATAGGGGTTGTTGGGGCCCTTGTGCGCAGTTGCTTTTCTACAGGATACGCGTTGTACTGAAGGTTATAAAGCTCTTGCTGCTAAGTTAGGATACAGAACATGGTCTAGACAAGAGATAGGAAAACACATATATTAAACTATTTAAGTAGTGAAAGTGAGAATAGAGATAAATGTAAGCAGTCTCGCCAGATAATCCAAATCTTTTAAATCGTAGTTATCAAATGTGGGTCCGCACACTTCTTGAGATCTGCAACAGATTATGCCTTTTGTCATTTTATAAGCCCATATCGCTCATTTACTTCAATATTGCCATAACTCGATAAAAATCCATTTCGAAATAAACGCGTTCAATGTTTTGGTTTTGCTCTAACAACTTAGAACAAATAACGAGACATTCTCTTCAAACGTGGAATGTATAAAAGATACAAAGGTTTATTTTATACACAATATAAAGAAAACCAAAGCGAACAATTTTACAGTACTAATTTCAAAATTAAATTTTTCGAGTTGTGGCACTATTGAAGTAAATGACCGATATGTATAAAAACATAACAAAATGGCAACATTAAAAGCGTGATAGTGTGAACTTAAGTGAGACTGACAAGTTTTATTTAATCTTTGAGAACAGGTAGGTGTAAGATTAAAGAACAAAACAAGAGCGGCGTTATAGTTTTGACCATCTCTGGTCGCGACAATCATCACCTGTGTGTGTCCTGTCGGTGTCAAGTGCATGATGAGAAACACATCCGTCAAAATATAATTGGAGCTAAATTCGGTTCGGTTGATTTGTGGAAAACACAAACGCTAATAGTGTTTGTGTAGAAAATCATTAAGAACTAACGTTTCCCTGTTTGTAATCTTTCGAACACAAAAATAATACTGGTTTTATCCAAATCCAACTCAACAAAAAATGAGAACAATCAATTCCGTTCGGTTTTTTTTTTAAACCACAAACTTCATTGTGTTCGGTTCAACTCATTAATGTTCGCCCCTTTTGGTTGGTAAAAAAAACCAAACATTTATTGCATAAACAAAATACACATACGTAAAAAAAACAAAAAGCAAGCAAAATAATTTTACACAAACAAAACATATACACAATACACACATAAGATGTTCGTGGTGCGGTCGTTGCTAAAATTTTTTGTTTGTTCATTTCTTTATCAATGTAAAAAAGAAACATTATAGAACATTAAAACGTAATGTTTGTCTACAGTATCGCTGCAATTGTTCTGGTTTTTAACGAAGAACAGAACACTATATACTGTTCGACTCTTTCTTGAAAATAGTTGCGATCGGTATTAAGGGTTGTGTCCTCCTTCACAAACACTAAAAAAATATTTTTCGTTCTAGTGGGTGTAAGCCGAACGCTAAATAATGTACTGTTTACTTTTGAACACTGGTCAAAACTGAACATTTTCTCGATTTACAGGTTAGAAACACGCAAGTAATAAACACTTGCACATTTACACTGTAACGGGCTGTAGTGGCAGAAGTAGTAGTTGTCAGAATAATGGCGTATAAATGCAGGAAAAAAGAACTGGAAAAAACTTTAACAAAATACCACATTTCCTGAGCTGCATTATGCTTTCTTCTTCTATAATTCTCTTTTACCTTTAGTGTTTTGTTTCTTTTTATACTGGTGGCTGGTTAGTTGTAGTTGTTCTTGTTATTTCAACGTTTAACTACTTTTTTAAGCTTTTGGTTGTTGTTGGCTGGCATTGCTCTCGTCTTTAGCATGTCTGGGTTTGTAATAGAAATTGTACACAAAACTCATTTTTTATGTTTTTTGTTCATTCTTTTTCTATTTTTTTTTTGTAAGGATTGTTTTCGTAATGAATAAAAGCTGAAAAAATTTTAAGTTCACTCACACATCCGCTTGAAAATTTTGTTATGTAAAGGAGGCGATTTTATAAGCAATTGCCTCTAAATTAAATTTTTTGCTAAGAAAAGTATTTGATATCTTTTTTTTCGAGTGAAGCCTTTAATTCTTTATCTTCTCCTTTTCGATGGTTGATTTAAGCAACATTAAAATCAATATTTTTAAAGTGTCTAAAAGTACGCTCTACAAGGAGTTCGAACAAAAAATAAGCTCTCGCCATAAGACAAAAAAAAAAAAATTAAAAATAAATGCATAAAAATCCTACCTTATGGCGTTTTCTTTTTTGAGTAATATTCTGCATTTATTCTGCCTTTTAAATTTCTTTATGTTCTTTTCTAAAAAATGTGTTATGTTTTAAAAGTACGACGTGTTCTTTTCTGAAGATGTTCCCCGTAAAAAGAAGAAAATGCTACATGTTCAACACTCATTTTAATTAAAGGGGCATGAGTGTAGCACTCGATTAAAAGCTGGTTTTGTAATTATATCAGCAAAAATAAATTAATTTTTTAGTTCGCCTCTCTTTTTTTTACTTAGAAATTAGCGGTATTAAAGGCTTCAAATTTTTAACGATAATTGTAATTTATTGTTTTATGCCGAAACTTGTGTTCTATTGTTAACGTAAAATATACAACACTTCTTAAAAATCAGGTTAACATTTAAAAATGTTGCCAGATCCCATGCAACACTTATGGTACACTTTTTTTTGCCATTAGTTAGGCTTTCTGGTGTAAGCCCAATTGAAAATGATTTGAAACCAAACGTTTTCTCAAACTGCAAACTTTTGAAAACGATTTGAAAATCATTTGAAAATCATAGCATACTCAACAAAAGGGGGAAATTATTTTCAAATTGAAAAATGCCTTTGTTTTCAACTTGCTTTCAAACGTAATTCTCAAATGTTTTTCAAATGTGGATTTTAATACAATGTGGAACGTAAATAAAAATATTTTTTTTTTTTAATTTAAAATCATTTATTTAAATAAAATGTGAGATAAACATTCGGTACCATCGCTAAATGATGAAATAAAGTTTTTTCCGTCCTCGAATTCTTCGAAAGACGAAAAACTTGGCTCCCATTTATTTTGAGGATTGAAGCACCACGATCACACAACAAACTTGTAATTTCTTCACTTTCCCGTTTTATTTTTTTTTAATTCGTATTCTTAATCATTGTAATTACTTTATTTTCCAACAGAAATAAATCGTCCACTTTAAATATTTTAAAGTTTCAAACAATTTTTAATTGTTTCAATTAACTGTGTTGTTTGTAAACAAAATTTTGATTTGCGTTTATCTTTTATGTAGCCTCTTTTGCTGGTGGTCACATATTGATTGGAACTGAACAGAGAGAAAAGTTTAATCTTACAAATGTGTTAATTATCAGCCCAATTTGTTTGCAGACGGAAAATCAGTTCGGAATTTAATTAATAGTACACATTTTTAACAAATACGTTAATTGAAGTTGGTTTTTCATTTTTTTACATATAAAGATTATTCCCGAAAAAAAACACTTTAATACGATTTAAAGCATAAAACAGCGTTTAGAAACAAATATAGTTACCAAGTTAATGTGAACCTCTTTTGATCAGCAAGGCACTTTCCAACTTATAACGCGCAATATAGGAAGAATGTATAAAGTTTACTGGCAGTATTAGCGGCATATTGGATGTTAGACAAACATGCATTAAGCGGGCACTCTTCTTTTTTTTTAATTCCATAAGCTAATCCCGCGAAGCTCTACGCTTGTCTGCGGGAAAGAAACCAGAGTATCTGGCGAGGATCGAACCCGCAACAGTCTAGCTCACTACCAGCTAGCCTACTTTTTTCTCTATCTTTGCGGTCAGACACAGTTCTTTACCTTGGGTACGAATGCGTGGCCTAATCTGTCAGAAGAAACAGATTCCTGGGCAATTACATACGATCCATATATGGCGAGATATCTGGGTCCAGACTTAATAACCTACTGCAATATCTCATGCCTATAAGCTGGACTTAAGAATTACATTATTAACGTTACGATTGAAATGCCAATACATCTGCCGAGTTGTGTGGGGTCTTGCCACAACGGAGTTCTTTCCACTCCAAATGTGTTTACCTTATAAAGACCACTTCTGATAAAAACTCTTTAATTAACTTAAAGCCTTAACAAATTACGTCAGAAATGATAAAATGTTATGAAGATCGGTCGATATTTTAAAATAGGTCCAATATAAAGACAACTCTCAAAAAAAAAAGATATTCACCTTTATTATGAAAGCCGACGTCGACACTAGTCGAAGGCCCCGGAACAGTAATTGTATTTTCTTACTCGTTATTGACAATAATTGACTACTATTAACAGTCACTTCATCTTTTCTAAAACCTTATTTTTTGCCGTTATATAGTTTTTATTTAAAATTTCTAGCAGTTTTCTGTTTTCAGAATTTTCCTATCTTGCCTAATAATGGAGATACATCAAGTGTCCTACGGGAAACCCTTCTCCAAAAATGGTGTCCGCGAAAGGGTTAAATACGTTAAAAATTAAAAAAAAATAATTATATTTAAAAGAAGTTATAAGCACAAATTTTATTACGTTATTAAACGCAAAAAGTGCAAACATTCGAAAATATTTGCTAAAATAGCGATTGCAAAAATGATCAGCAAAGCTTAGCGAAAATTTACAAAATTCGAAAAAGTTCGCTGAAATAGCAAAAATTCGCGAAAATTTTTAGTTTGCGACGATTGTTTCAAAGTCCCTAAAACTATAAGGAATGGCGAAAATGGAAATTCACAAAAACTTGCTAAGAGCTGATAGCAAATTATCGTTAAAGCTGTCAAGAACCAGAAAACCTAGAGGAAAACATCGTTAACAAACTCTAAGATTTATTTCGTAATTGCTCAATCGGTTAAAAAATTAGCTTAAGAGCGTTAATAAATCAGCTTTAATGATGAAGATGGAATTTTTGTTTGTCAGATTTTCTTTAACTTGTCGACGTCGACACAACAATCTTATAAAATACCAATTAAACGTCAAAGTGATGTAGTCGTCGACTTGCTGTGACGTGACAACAATTCAAAATAAATGTCGACATCGCCTTCATAATAGGGATGGTTGCTATAAAAAAATTTTCCAATTGCGTAAAACTATATGACTCGATATCACATCGTATTAAATTATTAAAGTGCCTTCCACAATCTATCATTCTTCAATCCCAATTTTATAGCCGATAAAGGGTATTTTTTAGACTGTAAAACAAGCCGTGCCATACTAATAAAGTGCGTTTGAGTTTTTTTTCAATCTACTTTGACAAATCCCAATGCAAAGACTTACACAACAGAACAATTTCAACAAATCGTCGGAATTAATTTCCAAAAATTCCAATCTGTTCGCCAAACTTATAGAGCACTCCGTCAAGTTTACGGTGCGCATAACCTTCCATCTGATCAGCTAATACGTAATACTATTGATCAATTCATCGCCATATTTATTCTTTTGGATAATTTTCAACCAAATCGGCAATGTTTATGTGAGTGTAACAGAGGACTCGAATTTATTGATCATAAACCGTTTATAGCAACTCGGTGTCTGCCCGTCCACTACTTATAAAATTTTAAGGAAAGACATTAGCCTGCATCCATATAAGATCCACCTGGTGTAAGAATTAAAGCCAGCGGACCATCGATTGCCTCGTGGGTTCGGTGAATGGGCTAAGAATCAACTGAAAGTTAAACCGGCTTTTAATCTTCCAATCATCTTCAGCATTGATGCTCAATTCCGGCTTTACGGGTATGTTAACAAGCAGAGCTGTGGTTTTAAAAGAGAGCACAGTCCTCATGAGACTCGGTTACATCTCGAAAAATACTGGTTGGTGCGGTTTACATACATGCCGACGGCGTCATCGAGCCGTTTATCTTTAAGTCCAAAACCTGTGCCAACATTATCGTGAATGGCGTACGCTGCTACAGTCAAATGATTCGTTATGTTTTTATTTTTTATGTCACTGCAAATCATTTCGAGGGGAAATGGTTCCAACAACACGGCGCAACATGAAATACAGCGCGTCAAACTATCACCAAACCTTTAGTGACGGAATTATCTCAAGAATTGGACCTTGGCCACCTCGTTTGTATACAATTTGCCCCCTTCACAGAAAAAATGAAAAACACAGTTAATTGAAACAATTAAAATATTGTTAGAAACTTTAAAATATTTTAAGTTTGTGTGTGTGTTTTCTTATTTGCAAACTTGGACCGATAGTATAACGTTCTTAAGGCGCAGTCGGGTAGGCCATATGCCAGAAATTAAATCTTAAACATTAATGCCATTCAATTTGTGAGCTAAAAAGCCAAAAGTTTGGTCATTCCATTGAATTTGTGGTGTTTTATTTTGCAAAAAAAAAAAAAAAAAAAAATGTTATGCCTCTAAAAAAATACCCCCTAGTTTTCCTGCAAATTTGTTTAAAATGTTTGTGTATTAAAAAAAACTATGCTGGCTTTTCTACTTTTCTTCGCCTCCCGGTGGTTTCCCACAAACAAAAACTTAAGGCAACAGCAAATTTTTTACGCCATTCAAGCCACCAGTTCTTTTTACATAACGTCTAATTTTATTTCTTGATAAAATGCCAAACACATATTTGTTTGTATTTTATTAAAAAAAAAAACTTACTATGATAAAGTTTAAAACGAAAAAAGGAGAAAGAGTAGAAGGAAAACCAAATTATAATGCGGGTTTTCATCTACATAAAAACGTCAAAATATGCCGTTAAGCCTTAAAGTTATACTTAAATTTTTCATTAAAATTAAATCCTTAAGATAGGCAGGCAATAAATGTGAGTTGTAGTAGCTGGCTTTTTTTTTAACTAAACAAAGCGGAAAAAAAATATATTTATGTACATAAATATACATATAAAACCCCTAAAGTTTGCCGTTAAAGCCTATAAATCTTTGAAACTATTTTTTATAGATTTTACAGTTGTTTAATATTTTATATTTAATTATAACCTCAAACTATGCTTTAAAGCATAAATACTGTTTAAATAAAACCACATTGTTTTTTTTTCGCTTAATAAAAAAACTTTGGTTGAATAATAAATCCAACAATATCGAATTTATTTATAAGATAAATTCAAACATAAAGTTTCATTAATTTTCAAAGCAACAAAATGTTCAAAATAAAATTTTTAAGGAGAGCCTCATGCTCTCTAAAAAACATTTTTCTTTCTAGAAATCGACTTAAGTTAAAATTTCTGCTTGAAATCAAGAGATTTTTAAATTACTTTTATGTTTCTTCTTCTTCTAAAAACAAAATTATAAAGCATACTTTTAAGCAAACAAATTGTATTGCCTATCTTAAGTATGTGCAAAATGGGTAAAGGGGGTTTCATTAAGGGCTTTTTATCTGAATAGTGAAATTTTTGTACAATATACATATTTATTAAATCTTCATAGATTAAATATGAACCAAAAATAATTAATGAAATCTTATCCTAATACTTTATTTAATGTCCTGCCAGTGTCGGATGAAAATCTTAACCTTCAGCTCATTACTGGTTTGGCGCATATGCCGAAATATCGTAGTGTAGAGAAACGACAATGAAGGTTTACAAGAAGTTTTCTGAAATATACCCGATACACTTTTTTTTTTGTTTTTTCACCACTGCTTTTGTGAACTTTCATGAATGAAGTTAAAAGTATTTTATTGAAAGTGAAAACTATTGCTTTGTGCCGCATACGCCATTTTTTTATTTTTGTAAAGTATACTTATGCTGTGTATGGAGTTGTTGTCATTTTATTTTTCTTTAACTAAAGTGATATACATATATTTTGTATGTTTTTGTATGAGGATTTTGCTGCATTTGCCAAACAGTAGCGTGAAGAGCAAAAGAATGCTTAATAAACTTGAAAAAGTTGATAAGGAGCAAAATAAATGCTTAATATCTCAGAAACCATAAATAATTTCGTTAAATAGGTTTTGGATTCAGAAAGGGGGTATTCAACATATACAAAGCCCATATCAAGCTAAATTTTTTTAAAATGGTCGGTAGGTCAACCCAGTAATGCGTCCTGCAGTATCTCTTCTTAAATAACATGAAGTATGTGTGAGTTGTTATCGACATTTTTTATTCATTTAAAAAGCCTACCGATACCATTATGTGTGCTAAAAATAACATCTTACAAATGTTCACCGCACGATACTTCAGAATTGAACTTCTTTGGCCAAATATTCCAATTTTTTTTTTATTCAATATTATATATGTATATTTAAACTAAGGTAGTCAAAAAACAAGGTAAAATTTTGGTAATTGTGGGCGTGGCATGCTGTTACAAACAAATATATCAGGTTATTTTAGAAAAAGTGTTATTTTTGTAAATTAAAAAAGAAATAAATTATCATTCCTCGCAAACTATAATCGAAAATGGTCAGAAAGTCCTCTTTAACCCCAAATATACTTTTTAACCGCATATAGAACACTTTTTTTTGGCTTACCACGTTCGCCACTTATGCATTATGCGTTTGTGCTGATGTCTGTTTTATATGAAAAGATTGGTTCTAGAACCACGTTTGAGCAAACCGATCGACTTTCTGAGTTCATCTTACGACGTCCGTCCGTCCTCGCTGGTTGGTTGTTTGTCCATGTAACTTTGTGCGCAAAGAAGAGGTCACCATTTTAAACATAATTAAATTGCCAAAAGAATGAAGCCTAAAATGGAGCGAATTGGCCCATAATTTCAAATGGTGCACACAGAAACTTCTTCCTTGAATAGTCTTTGTATACATCAACTATCTTATTGTATTGGTATCGAGACACGTTTGGAGGGCGTGCGCTATTTAAGACCCATGGAAACCATGGACTCGGCGCACTAAATTTATAATATGAGGTTAACATTTATTCTTTGTGCCGAACATTATCTAGTTATCAGATTTGTTCGTCTTGAAACGATTTTGGAGCGAGGGTTTACATGGTAAATTTTGGACCTGGCAGTACAAAATTTCGCCATGCCATAATATCTTTTTTAAAACTTATTGTTGCTAAATTTTGTATCAATACCAACATTTAAAAGGGAGTTGTGGCATTAAAAGCTATTTCCGGAGCTATTTTTTGGGAAACTTTTAGTCTTAATAGCAACACACATGTGACAATTAGAATATGTATACGAAATTGCATCCAGTCAGCCGGACGGACGGACTTCGGTATACCAAAATATTTGTAGGTGCTACACACATAAGCACACACGCAGAATACCTCTCTTCTATTGTGGTGCTGGCTGGCATAAAAGCAAAAAAAGCCCGCAATTTCATACTAAATGCTAAAGAAAAATCAAAAGTTCAACTTTGATCTTAATTTCTCGACAGCTGCTTAACTGATTTGAATGAAATTATAACTGGAGAAAAATTCAACAAATTATCTCGACATAAGAATAAATAAAAATTCCAAAATATCTCTATCGGTTCAAAACTAACAAGCTTTTGGCCGATAAAAGGCGATTCTAAGCCGTGACTTCTCTGTCAGCCGCGCACCAAATTGTTAAATTGTCCATGACTCTGTCATAAATTTAAACGATGGCAGGGATTATGTAGACCTGCGACTTAAGAAACCAGCCCCAAGTTTTCTTTGGATGGGGGTGGTAAAATCGCATGATCTCGGTGGCCTGTTCACATCGCCTTTACGTGGGATGACCATGTCCTTAAATTGCTCGTTAAGAATTATAAATGTGACATGGGCGTGGGCGTGGGACATGAAGTGCCGTTCAGTCGAAACCACATGTTGTTTATGTCAAGTTCAATCCATTCAGGTTTAGAAAAAAACTTGATAATCGGCTAACTACGTTCTCAAATAAATATGGACCGATGACCCTCCAGTCCATATTATACGTTCTTGGATCGCATGCATGAAGATTGGTAACGTCTCAAATTCGACACTTTTTTTTGTTGACGTAGTCATTCATCTAAAATGATTTTATGACATTAGAGGCCAAGTAAACGACACAATTAATTCGACACAAGATGTTTGTGTTAATATTTGGGTTGTTCACGGAAGACTGGTTACATGGTTGTTTAGTTAAATTAACAACAACAAAATAACCTGAGAATCCGCCTGGACAAAGTTCGGAAGTCCCTATCGGAAGACCATTTTAATTTAAAAGATGCCATTTCTTGAGCAAATTTCTAATAATCAAAAAAATACTTGTCAATTTAATTTTTTTTTTGTGTACAAAGTACTAGAAATCATGTTGTCATCTTTTGTAAAGAAAAATTGAACTGTTTTTGTCACGTTTCCTTTGACTAATAAAAATTTGTTTGTTGTTTTATTTTTATTATTATTTTTTTTTCTTGTGTTGAAAAATTCTTGAATTCGATTTGCTGTATTTGACAGTTTTTCTTAACAAATATTGGACTGTCGATAAAAAAAAAAAAAAATTGGATTATAAAAAGAAAGCGACAAAACTTTAGATAACTTCCCAACATGATGAAGACATGTACTTTCGTAGTCTCACTGGAAAATTACAATTTTTTTTTTATTTGTAGATAATAAATAAACATTTAAATGTTTTTTGGCAATTCAGTTGATTAAGGGTTTTTTGACGTGCTAACATTTAAAATTTTAGTTGAAAGCTAAAATAATTTATATCTAAAAGTAGAAGAGCATTCTATTTACATACATTATAATAATTTAAATTATTATAATTTTTTTTTTAAATAAGGCTCAATCAAATGTTCATTAAATTATTTTATGGATGAAAGGAATTATAGAACATGAAATGAATTCAAATTTATTGATAATTTTGATTCTTGACTGAACGGGGTATTGAACTCGGGTCGAACTTACATTTTTCGAAAAAAAAACCACACTCGCATCTTCAGAGTTCTTTGCAGTTTTACATGTCCGCCCCTGCAACGGCCTTTAGTTTTCCCACATTCAAATAAATTTATGAAAATTAAACTTAATGAGCCTGATTTAAAAATAAAAATCAAACTCTTTTATAAAACTTTTAGGTGAAATTTGTTGGTTAAAAAATCCTTAAACTACAATTGAGTAGTCCATTTGCATTTAACCGAAATTAATTTTAAGAAAATCGATTAAAACATCTAGTCCTGGAGCTATGAAAATTTATATTACTGCATATGATTGAGGATTATTGTCACAGGGAGCCATTTTCCTGCAATAAATAAAATAACGCTTTAATAGGAATCTTTAAATTTGTAGCTTTAATTTAAAAATAGCGAGTTTTGCAAATTTATTTCTTGTATAAAATTAATATTCCCAGATTAGACAAAGATTATACTCTTTTTTTCTTCTACATCATCCATTAGTGTTTCTTTGGTATCGGTAGCTTCTTCTAGTGCAGCCTCATCTTGGAGAAATCTGATTTTACAGGAACACCAATATTTATCAAATCGGGTTCAATGTGTTCATATGATTTGCCTCTTTTGCTTTGTCAGCCAAGTCTCAGTAAGCACCGGTTCACACACGTCAAGTTTGACTCGTCAAGTCTTGAACTTTTAGGAGAGAAGGGAAAAGAGAATACCATTTCTTTTCCCGTCTCCCCTAAAAACTCAAGACTTGACGAGTCAAACTTGACGTGTGTGAACCGGCACTAACGTACCAAATTTTCGGAATATAGACTGTGTTGCCCTTTCGATATTTTTAAAAGGTAAAAAATGAATGTTTTACGACGGGATATATGATTGTTTTATTTTTTTTATTATATTTGGAGCAGAAGTTACTACGTAACATGGCGATTTTTGAATGTGTTTATATGCAACTTATGGCTAATAAATCACTGATGATTTAAACGCTGGTTTAGTTGAACTAAACTTGAATTTATATGTAGTTTAAACTCAACAACTATAAATAAGTGTCCCATGTTTTATATGTAGCTAAAAAAATAACATGTGACAGCACAACGATAAATCTTAATAATATTCATATGGTCTGTATTGGTAGTTTAAACGCCAAATTTTATGCGTTTTAAGATATTTTATATGTTTTACTGATTTATACATTTGTTGGTTGAAACACATTTTTAACCAAAAAGAGAGTTTAACTTGCTCTTATTTATTAGCCCTTAGAGTTATTTGAGAGTGAACTGCTAAACAGTATAGAGAGTTTTGCAGGCATATTGAATATTTAACCAGAACTTAAGCTTAACTTAGAGAGTTTTGAACGAGTTTGATAAGGGTTTAGGGAGGCATTATAAAACAAATAAAATGGCGGATTTTACAGAATTTCTATTTTTTTTTTTTTGACTTAGCGGTGTTTGCAAATGGACTACTCAATTAATCTTGGGAAAATTCTAAACAATTGTATATATGAACACACTGTTTTTTTTTGGAATTTTGTTTAAGTTTTGATATCGTTGCAAAAAGACTTTTGAAATATTGCAATTCTCATTTACTCTGCAGTTTTATTTGGCTTTTCTAAAATAAAAACTTTTTTTAATAGAATGTTTCCTGATGATCTGGCCTAAGCAACTAGTGAAAGGCACATAGAAACTATAGCTAACCCCCTAACAATAAGTTTTAGTGTTTTTACAAACAAAATAATTAGATTTTATTTTATAAATTATATTAATTATATACATATTTTGTATTCCCATTACTTTGATAGTAAATAAAAACTTAATCAAATTTTTTTAATTCATTTTTTAATCCAAATTTTTTTATATTTTAATCAGGCGTGAGTTCATTAATTAAATTAAATTTTCATTAAATTATTTTTATGAAGAAATGAGTTTTACAACATAAAATTAATTAAATTTATTTATAATTTTTCATTCTTGACTGATCGGGGGATTGAACTCACTGACAGGTAGATTTGACATGTTGCGTAGTAACCACACTATCTCTTCAGGAATCTTTGCCACTCACCGCCATTGACGACGGCTGGCAGTCAATAGTCAAACATCAATCTTTCAAACAAATAGTATTTTTACTTGATCGATCGAAATTTGTTTTTGTAAATAATTATCTATTTTTAATTGATTTACATGTTCTTTCTTACTTCAGTTTTTTTTTATTATAGATTTGTTACAATAATAATTCACTGCACGAATAATAGAGCAATTACGAATTTTCTTACTAAATTTAAATACTTTTCCAATTCAGTTTTTACAAGAGAAAATACATTAAATTTCTTATGCATTTCCAATTAAAGTTGTAATTTCTTCCCCTCCGAATTGAAAAACCTTGATTAACATTTCAAAAAGAATATTGTATTCAGGTTAGTTCATCCCTAAAAGCAAACTTTAAAATTTATGAACCTTTTGCTTTTTTGTTCGAAATCAACAACAACAATAACAAGAGAAACAATAAACAAAACAAATAAGTATTTACAAGGTTTTGATTTGAATTTTTATGTTTCTTGTTTTTCCTTCATTTTTTTTTTGCTTCTTCGAAATGACTGCATAATGTAGCAAATATTTTTCAGATACTTCAAGTTTGCTTTTCACTCTGTGCATCAAATACGACTGAAAGTATAAAAAATGCTCGTTGTTGCTTTTATTATTGTAATTGCTGCTAGGAATTATAATAAACAAAAAAAAAAAAAAAAAAAAAACAAGAAGCAGCAGGAAAAAGATGTTTGTATGTATGATACGCAATTACTACTTTCTATCACTTGATAAAAAGTCGAGAAAAAAGTTTAAAAAAAATTGAATTTTTGAATATTGTGGAAATACCCCGACTTTGATTATTATTAATGTTGGCATTCTTGCAGTCAAATATTTACATGGAAACATGTAATACATAATATGTATGTGTGTATACAAGTATGTATGTATTTATTAAGAACTGCAATATTTTGTTTGTAAATACCAACGCAAACTACACTAAGACAGTACTGGGCAAAAAAATATAACCTAATTTCAATAATAGAGGGGTTTTTAAACTACCTAAAAAAATTTCTTCTAAAAACAATTTTTTTAAAAAAGTAAATATTTAAAAAGATTTACATTTAACAAAAATTGCATAAACTTTCTATATAACAAATTTTTTTTAACAAAAGCTAACATTTTAAAAAAAAACTTTCAATAAATCGACCCCTTGCCGCAAAAAAAGCTTAAGTGACATAATTTTAAATTTTTCTTTTTTTTAATTAAATTAATTTATTGGCAACACTTCTGAAATGTCATGGGCACATAAGGTACCAGTGTTGCAAAATTTAAATTTTGAAATGGTACTGAACTTCAACTAAAAGAGTATTTTTCCCACCCAATGCTACTTTTTGTTTAAAAAAAATATGTAAAACAATAATTTATGAAAATAAAAGAAAAAAAAAAAATATTTTATTGGAATTCATTTATCTAAGTTTTAAAAGCAAACAGTATTTATATTTGAGGAACACATGTAAATAATATTACTGTTGTACATAAGCGTCAAGCGCCCCATCCATAATATTATAACTACAATAGCAACTACCAGTTGTAAACGACTTCCTCTTCTTTTTACATCATTTTGCATTTGAAAATTTGCGTTTAATTGATGCTCAGATATGTGGCATCGATAAAATACCAAAAGCAATATGTGAAATGCCAGCAAACATTAGTTTCGTTCTTAATATTGGCTATATTTTTCCAAGAGAATTTAAATATATTCAGTTCTGAAATGCTTTATTTCTGAAAGATCCGCTAGAACACGGAATTGAGAATTGATAATCTTATAGATTTCTTTATCGTTTGCAAATAACATTAATAACAACAGTATTATTCTATTGGTTTTTTTCGGAAACAATATTTTCTCGGGTGAAACTGAATATCACTTTAAAGGTTTTATTTTCAAAATAAAATTTAGTTCTTAATGTTTCGCAAATTGTCGAATTAAATGATTTCGCAGATTCTTTTAATTTATAAACCATTTCCTTAGCATTGCATGTTTCTATAAATATAGTTTTCATTTAAATTTTCCACTAACATATTATCCAATGTATCCCTTTTTATAAATTTTCTTGCCACTTGCAAGAACAAATATACCATTCTGGAAAGCAAAATATGACTCCTCGCGTCCACGCTTCGCATTTCAATTTTGCAACAAACACATGATGACCAAAGCCTGCTATTGAAATGATCACATCACAGTTGAAAAGCTTAAAGGATAAAAAAGTACTGAAAACAACGCGGGGGTACTGCGCCATTTTTAATATGAAAAAGTACTGCAAAAAGTAATAAAGTACCGAATTTTTCAACACTGTAAGGTGCCATTACAATTTTATAGCAAAAACAATTTTAGCTTAAGCGCCAACTTTCATACAAAATATTTTTGAAATATAATAAAAAAAAGCTGCCCCTGTAAAATTGTGTTTTTGTCGAAATATAGAGCAGTTTTAAAATGTTCATATGAAAATAGAAAACTTCCTTCAAAAGCTATAACATTTTTGAAAAGCAAATATTTTTGAAAATAGAAAACTTTCATAAAAGAGAAAATTTTAAAAAAATGTCCTATCAAAATTGAAAATGTTTAAAAACTTCCTATAAAAAAAATGTTGAATAAAAATCAAACATTTTTGAAAAATTATATATTTAATAGAAAATATTTATAAAACTTCCTATAAAAAGGGGAAGATTTTTATAAAATGCTCTAAGAAAATAAAAAAAAAAAAATTTCTATAAAAATATTTTTAAAATTGTCTACAAAATTTTCAAATAAAATAAAATTATATGTTTTTAAAATATAATAAAATTTAAAAAAAAAAAAAATTTAATTTTTAACACGTTTATCAAATCTTTAAAAAATATAACGTTAGCTAAAATGCAAAAAGGCGTAACTGACAAAAATTTCAAGATGTTGTTTTTGATTGATTATTATAAATGCCATTGAATGTCTTTACAAAATTTTACACTTCTGCGATCAAAAATAGCGCTTTTATGAACAAAAAACAAAGGGACGTAAATGAAAGTGTGTTTTTTTTTTGATAAATGCAAAACGACGTTAATACACTTTTTTTTTTTTAAATATAATGAAATGGGTTTCTTTAAAAATTGTGTAGTAGACCGACAACACTGTATTAATATGTACTTTAGTATGAACAACTTACTCGAAAATTCAAAAATGTCATCAGAAATTCTTGAAATTTTAAACATTTATTATATTTTCAAATTTAGCTTTAATTTTCATTCGGAAATGCGATTTTATAAAATATGGACTATTTTTATATGAAACAAAACTGTGTGAAACATTAACAATAATCCAAGTTAAAATAAAAGTGAAAATAAGTACACAGAAAAAATTATTGGCAGTTTCTTTTCAATTAATGGTGATTTTTGAATTTTAAAATAAATCTAATAACGTTCTTAATTGATTGAATTAAAAAAAAATTTTTTTTTCAATTAAAATTTTACTTGATTTTAAGCTTAATTTTAAGTAAATGTTTAATTGAATCAATCAACTCTGTTGTTTGAATTGAAAACTTTGTTGAAATAATGCTAACACAAACATAGTATAATAACGTAGATATTACGTTTATTTTCATATAAGTTGAGTGCGCCGGTAGGCTAGCTGGTAGTGAGCTAGACTATCAACGCCGGGGTTGCTGGTTCGATTCCCGCCAGAGACTCTGGTTTCTTTCCTGCAGACAAGCGAAGAGCTTCGCGGTATTAGCTTAGGGAATTAAAAAAAAAATAAAAAAAAAATTTCTGTGTTGTAATCAATTACGTCAGTAATTCATTCAATTAATATATTGATATTATTTTAAATACTTTGTTAATTCATTCAATTAAAAGATTGTTTAATATTAATAATTTTTTCAATTATTTTTGTAATTGAAATATAAAAACTTTTTAATTGGAAAAAAATCACTGTTTTGCAATTTTTGCAAGTTTGAGTAATTGGTATAATCATTTCGGTGATAGGTGCAAAATTAAACAATTTTTTGCTTGTTTCAATTATTTTGGTGATTAAAACCGGTTTTTACTTTTTTCTGTGTAATGAATTCTAAACAATTACTAAGTCTGGGTTTACACAATGAAAGTTTTCTTTCAGCAAGTCTGACTTTATAGGCGAGAGAGGAAGAGAACAGGCTATTCTTCTCTCCCCTCTCACCCATAAACTCAAACTTTCTGAAAGGAAACTTTCATAGTGTGAACCCAGACAGATACACCCCAGGGTGGGGTGATCTCTCCTCTGCTCTGGCTCATCGTTGTTAACTCGATTCTTACTGGCCTGGATAACAGGGGCATCAAGACGGTGGCCTATGCGGATGATGTGGTGTTACTAGTATCTGGTGCGTTTCTGGATGTGATGAGTGACATTATGTCCAGTGCGTTGGGGGCGCTCAGCAACTGGGCCGCTGAGTGCGGACTGGGAGTGAACCCAAACAAAACGGAACTGGTACTATTCACCAGAAGGACAAAAATTCCGGCTTTCAAACTACCGCGGCTGGGGGGTTGCGAACTTCCCCTGTCGAATCACGCGAAATACCTGGGAATCATCCTGGACTCGAAACTATCATGGAGATTGAATACTCAACACAGGGTTAGGAAGGCTACGGTGGCTTACTACGCCTGCCGTAGAATGTTTGGCACCAGGTGGGGCCTTAATCCTAGACTGGTCAAATGGCTATACACGGCAATAGTACGGCCCATTCTTACATATGGATCTCTGGTATGGTGGACCGCGACGAGCAAGAAATACATCGTGGTTCAGCTGGGCAGAGTACGAAGATCAGCCTGCATTGGAGCAACAGGCGCTCTACGCACTAGTCCTTCAGAGGCTCTGAACACTATACTGCACCTTGTTCCAATTGAAATACACCTTATGGCCATATCCGTCAATAGCGCGGTCAGGCTCTCTTCATCGGGATGTTGGAGGGCGAGGACGTACGGTCATGCAGGGATCTTACGGAAGCAACCCACATCTCTGAAACGACCAACGGACTACATGATACCCCGCATGGACTTTGATAGGAAATTCAAGGTCATATTCCCGTCAAGACGGGAATGGAGCAGGGGTATTCTGGACGAGGAATACCGCACGAGGGTTTACACAGATGGGTCAAAGATGACTTGTGGTGTCGGCTCTGGGGTCTTCTCGGAGGAACTACATGTGAATCTCTCTTTTCGTCTGCCGGATTGGGCTAGCGTATTTCAGGCTGAAATATTGGCGATCAGGGAGGCATGCAGAACGCTATACGATAGGAACATCAGCGGCAAAATTGGCATCTTCGTCGATAGCCAGGCAGCTTTGATGTCACTGGAGTCATATAAAACAACATCCATACTCGTCAACCAGTGTAGGGAAGAACTGTCCAGACTGGGCAGTCTATCTGACATTACCTTAATTTGGATCCCTGCGCATAGGGACCATTATGGCAATGAACAAGCGGATGGGCTGGCCAAATCTGGAGCCGCTCTTGATATTTCACAGGCTGTGCCAGTCGCAACACCCCTGGGAACTATCAGGAGCGAAATCTTCAGGCACTATCTGGATATGGCTGACGACAAATGGAGGAAACTGGATGGCTGTAAGGCTACCAAGGAAACGTGGCCCACATATGACATAGGTCGCTCTGAGCGACTTCTCAATTTCAGTCGGAAGGACGTGTCAAGACTTACGTACGTGCTCACTGGTCATTGGACGATCGGCAAGCACGCTATGAGACTCGGCCTCCCTTTCAATGAATGCTGCCGCAGCTGCAGGGAACCTGGAACTGAGGAGACAGTATTTCATCTTCTATGTGATTGCCCGGCGTTTAACTCTATACGACATGGACTGTTCGGGAATTACCTTCTACAAGGACTCTCGGAGATATCGCGGGTGGGACTCAACAGCCTGCTGAAATATCTCAACGCAACGGGCTGGCTCTAGCCACCTCAGCATTGCCCCTGGGTCAAGTTTTGATCGGGGGGCTCCGATTTCTTGACGAGTTGTGTGGTGTCAAAACGGAGCCACCGTCGGCTCTACTTGTTGCGCGCCGGGAACTGTGCGTGCTACCACGTTAACCAACCAACCAAGTGAACCCAGACTAACTGTGAAGTTTTAATAATATAATTACTGAAATTAATTGAAAATTGTGAAAATAAGTCTTAAACAAATTTGGAACGTGAGAAGCATTAAAGTTCCAATAAAAATGTCAAAAATCAGAGACACGAAAATAAAAATAATCGTATGGAAGGTAAGCATATTAAGGTATGTCCAAAAAAAAAGTTATGTGTGATAAAAAAAACCGAGAGAATTAAAAAATGCGTGCAACTCTAAGTTTTGAGAAAAAAGTACATTGCGACACTGCTCCTATTTTTCGGAAGACTGACGTAAGGAAATTTTTGAAATATTCTGGAAGATGACGTGGGACAAAAAAAACTTTGCGCAATAAACCTGATTGAGTGCTCAAAAAAACACCGTACTTTAGTGGAAAACTCAAGACATTCAAATACACAATACTATTTTTTGAAGCACAATACAAATCGTATTCAAGTGTGTACAAAAATGTTTTTATCAACATTAGGAATACTTGGAAAAATGATCAAATTATGGTTAAACGCTAGTGACTTACATTCCACTCAAATGAATCCTAGAAAGTAACAGACTCTTAAAACTAAAGCAAAGAGAGAAACAAACCAAGGACAAGTATATATTCAAAGACTCAGCTTTCTACGAAAATGGTTGGAAGGCATTCCAAAATTGGAATCACATTATCGTCGACAATTATTATTATTATTCCAGGTAGGCTTCAAATCTTATAAGCGAATGTATGATATCTATAACGAGGCATGCAAAGAACATGAAGACAATGATGTTGTGGCAGTCTCTTTTCCAAATGGAAAAAAATGTTTTGGAAAAAAGTACCAAAAATTGGTATGATTTTCACCTCTTATACGTTCGGATTTCGAATAAGTACCAAATTTATGATTTGTAACGCATTTGATATAATCTTTATTTCTGTGTTTATTGGAGACAAAAAAAAGTCCCAAAAGGGCTGAATTTCAAAAAGCACCAGACTCTAGATCGTTTATTTTGTTTAATGATCAACAATAAGTTACAATTTTTTTGTATTTCTTTTATTTTGGATATTTGCCCATTTTTACCCCTTTAGAATTTAATATAAATTGTACACTTCCGTTAGTGTAATCTTAAACTTTTCAATGCTTTGTAGGAAAACTTTCAAAAATGTTGGTATAAAAATAAAAAATTATTAACAAAATTTTCTACAAATCTTTGAAAATAGAAATTAAAAAAAGCCCAAATAATAATAATAATAATAAATTATTATTCTTTTAAATTTCGTACAAAACTTAAAAACTTTTGTAGTTATAAAAAAGTAAAAGATCTTTGAAAAATTTCCTAAAAAAGGGAATTTTTAAAAAAATTCATTATAAATAGTTTCTAAATTTTGTTTTGAAAAATCTATCTTTTTTGGCCTGCTACTGTTACTGCAGACCGTGTGTTGAATAAAAATCCTTGCAATACATCCTCATCTTCATAATGATTGATGCAGACACATTTACACACTTGCAAACACAAAAGCCCGATAAATCTATGAAAGTCGTATGGAATGAATGAGTAACTAGTCGAATGAATAGATGGATAGATGAATGTATAAAACTTACGTAGTTGTTATTGAGCTACAATTTTTTTTTGTTTTATTGTTGTTTTTGTACTTGAATAATATCAACAACAAGAACAAAAAACATTTGCAAAAGTACCAAAAGAAACACATAAAAACAAACTACTGTTAAACTATAACGGGAGTTTTGAATAACAAATGAAGGTGAATCAGGACTTTGCTCCTTGAAAAAATATATTTTTTTTTTGTTTCTCTTCTTGTTTATCTTTTTTTTTGTGTGTAAGATTTTCTGTTTGATCTAGCGGAAATAATAAAATCAATTTATTGTTTTTATTTTTTTTTAATATAAATAACGAAAATAATTTTATGTGTTAATTAATTTCATTAAGTATGAATCGGAAATTGTTTTAGTTGTATTGAAATTGATTTAAATATACATATTATCCTTTGAGAGGATATTGAAAAGGGAATATTGAAAGAATTGAAAAGAATAAACAAATTAATTAATTATTACCATGTTCGCTTTTTTAAAATATTTGTTTTAAGAAATTGCTTTTTTGCTTCGGATTTTTTTAATTTTTAAAGATTTGCTATTTGAAGGATAAAAAAATTGCTGTTGTATAGGAAATCGTTACAAAAAATCATAGATATTTTAAAGAAAATTTTTCGAAACATTTGCTACTGCAGCAAAAAAACAAGATTCGCTATTCAAAAGAAAATTGGTTATTTTAGTTTTATAGGAAACTTTTTAAAAATGCTCTACTTTATGGGAAGTTTATTAAGAATTTTTATAGGTTAATTTTGTAAACGATTTTTATTTCATAAGAAATTTTTATTGTAAACCTTTTAAAAATTTTCTTTTTTTATGGAAAACTTTTTTAAAATTTGTTACTGTAATGGGTAATTTTTTTATGGTATATTTTTTAAATTCTTTTTTTTTATAGGAAACTTTTTTATGGGAAACTTTTTTAAAATTTTCTATTGTTATAGGATTTTTTTTTAAATTTCTATTATTTTTATGGTAAATTTTTTAAATTTATTATTTTTATAGGAAACTTTTTAAAAATTTTCTATTTTTATAGGAAACTTACTGTCGATTTTAATTTGAAATTTTAATATTTAGTTAGGCTTGAGTTCATGAAATTAAAGTTTCATTAAATAATTTTTACTGAAGGAAGGAATTTTACAACATGAAATTAATTAAAATTAACTGATAATTTTTATTCGTGGCTGAGCTGGGGATCGAACTCGGGTTGAATTTACCAGCCCAATGATGAAGAAAAATTCGCCAGGATATTTCTCCCTTCTCCCTATGTAAATTTAACTGTAAAAATGGGGGGGAAAAAAAACTCCCGGGGAATTTTTATTCATAATTGGGCTGCATTTGTTTTCATAATTGGGCTGTACATGTTTCAAGAATTACCACATTCTTTGATCAGAATTATTTAACGTTCTTACCTTTGCACCACTGCGCTGCCTGCCAGCCAACAGTCAAATATCAATATTTAACGAATGGTATTGGTGGTTCGAAATTTGCTGTAATTAATTATTATTTTTCAATTTTTATTTACATGTTTCTTGCTTTTCTTCTGCTTTTTCGTGCTCTTTCTGTCTTTTTTTATAAGAAACTTTTTAAATATATTCTATTTTTATAGAAATGTTTTTTAAATTTTCTATTTATTAGGAAATTATTAAAAAAAATTTTTATAGTAATTTTTTTTTATTTCTTTATTTTAAATAGAAAACTTTTTAAAAATTTTCTAATTTTCTAGGAATTTTTTTCTTCAAAATTTTCTATTTTTATAAGATTTTTTTTTAAATTTCTATTTTTATAGGAACTTTTTATTTCTATAGGAAATTGTTTTTTAAAAGGTTCTATTTTTTTAGGAGATTTTTTAAAGTTTTCTATTTTTATAGGAAATTTTTTTTTAAATTTGCTTTTATAGAAATAGAAGGAAACTCTTTTTACAATTTTCTATTTTTATAGAACCTTTTTAAGAACTTGTTATTTTATAGCACTCTTTAAAAAACGTTTTTTATTGGAAACTTTTGCAAATTTTTTATTTTTATAGAAAATTTTATAGGAATTCACTATTTTATGCACTGCGTTTACACCATGAAAGTTTTCTTTCAGAAAGTCTGAGTTCGTTGGTGATAGAGGAGAGAAAAACAGTCTGTTCTTATCCCCAGATCGCCTACAGTCAGACTTTCTGAAAGAAAACTTTGTAAACCCAGCCATCGGAAAGTTAAACAATTTTTTCGTTTTTGTAAGAACTTTTTTTTTTTTAAATTATTTGTTTTAAAGAAACTATTTTAAAAATGTACTATTTTTCTAGTTTCTATAATTTCAATGGAAAATTTTTATAAAATTTTGCTATTTTATACGTTTTTAAAAAGCCAATATCTTAAGCTAATTTACGAAACTAAGTTAAAAAACTCTTTAAAAATAATTTAAGGTAAAAGAAAGAATCTAAAGCATACTTTTGGGTATGAAAAGTAAAAAAAAACAAAGTATATTTTTGGGGATTACCTTTGTTAACAAAAATATATATATATATGTATATATGTATACATATATACATATATATTAATAATAATAAAAACAAAGCCTACTTTTTGGGTTTGCCATAAAAATAACCTTAACAATTTTACCTACAATTCACACATAAATACTTTTATAACAAACATTTAAGACCTTTGGGATATAAATGAAAACCGAAAAGAAACTGAAAATGAAAATAGCATTTGGCAAAAACATAAATTTGTTAATTTATTGCTGCTGATAGAAGAGTGCGTAAGTGATTTTGTTTATAGCAGAAAATAATTTGTTTCTTTTTTGTACTTCATATAATTAGAAAAGTTTTACTCTAGAGCTTTGCTTTACTGAACACCAAAGAATCAGTAATAATGGCCAGGTATACGAAATGGCAAAATACTGTTTAATCACCAAGAAGACTAATAATTGTAAAATTTATTTTCAACTTTTTCAATTAAATAAACAATTTAATAATATCATTTGGTTTATTTTTATAACAATCTATTATTTGGTTTTCGTTGGCAATAGATCGATCTTTTACGCTGGATTCAGAACAACTACATACCTGTAAAGAGAAAGAAAAGAAAAAAATTTGTTCAGATAAGTTTGATAATTTCGAAGGTTTGATTTATTGAACACATTGGAAAAATTAATAATATTTATTAAAAAAATAAAGAAATCTCACATTCTATTTCGATAAAAATGAAGTGCTTTTATAAAAAGGAACCTTATAAAATTTTTTACGAAACTTTTAATTTAAAAAAATGATTTTATTTTAATGCGGAAAATTTTAAAAAGTGTCCTATTAAAATAAAAAAACAAATTTTTTTTTGAAAATTTTCCTATAAAAACGAACACTTGATAAAATTACAAAAAAAAAGCAATTTTTAATTTTTTTAAAAAATTTATTCAAAAAAAATGTATCCTTTTAAGAAAATTCTGTAGAACAATTTGTTAATTTCTGACAGAATTCCCTATAAAAAAACTAATTTTTAGTATAGAATTTTTATAGCATAAAGCTTTTTCCTTAAATATGCAACAAGTTTTTCTATCATTATCACGTAAACCCAAACTTTCTTATACACATTAACCAATAAAAGAAGTATTGAGATAATAAAAACGTGCGTAGTCTTTTGATATTTGGCTTATATACATATGTTTTAACTACTACAATATATAAAAAGAAAACTGGTAATGTACTTTATTATCCTTCAAACACACGCACACGCCCTCAAATACTTATTTTCATTCCTTCAACAAGTTCCTACAAGTTTTTTCGTCTTCTTTCATCTTTTCACTTTTTCCTTTTTTTCGTTGTTGGTTTATTAATTTTAGTATTTTTGTTAAAAGCTTTAAGTATTATTGAAACCAGCAACAACAACAACAACAACAGTTAAATAAAACACGCCCAAAACCGATTACACATATGTACATAAACAATCGCCACATAAACATGCATTTACATTGAAATAAAGGAGCATAAATATCCAGTTGGCAATGTCGTGCAAGAATCATTGATGATTCGTGCACGACAATGTTAATTCCTGCACGACACGTAAGGGACAACTAATGCAAATCGTCGACGATTTTTTCGAACAAGTGTCGCGTAAATCGTGCACGACACAAAGAAAGACAATGTCGCTCAGCCTGTCGTACATACACGAATGTGTACACACACGAATGTGTGCAAGACAATATCTCCTAACTTGTCGTTGATGACCACATACACGGCATTGTCGTCCATATTGTCGTTGATGACCACATGCACGACATTGTCGTCCATATTGTCGTTGATGACCACATACACGACATTGTCGTCCACATTATCGTTGATGACTATATAGACGGTAATACATTCTACTTTATCGTCAACGACTGCGTATAAGACAATGTCGATGAAGTTACAAGAGTAACAGCTTACACGACAATGTCGCCCATAAACCTAAAGGAATAAATAAAAATATACAATAGCACATACATATTTTTAAAAGCATACCTTAGTCTTTGAGTTCTCAGACTTGACTGACTGATTCTCTTCGCTTTGGTTGTTTTTTATTATTATGTATCGTTATTTTACAGTTATTTTTATTTTTTATTGGGAATAAATTATTTTTGTTTGTTTAGAAGACAGCTTACAAGACAATGTCGCTCATGTTGTCGTGCATACACTTCAATGCAGGACAGCTAACAAGACATTGTCGCTCATACTGTCGTGCATAGTTGTTGATAGAGGATACCTTACAAGACAATGTCTGTCATGTTGTCGTGGATAAGCTTTGATAAAGGACAACTTACTAGACAATGTCGTTCATATTGTCGTGTTTAGTAGTTTATAGAGGACACCTTACAAGACAATGTCGGTCATGTTGTCGTGGATACATTCGGATAAGGGACAGCTTACAAGACAATGTCCGTCATGTTGTCTTTGTTACACTTTGATGAAGGACAGCATGAAAGACAATGTCGGTCATGTCGTCGTTTATAAACTTCTGTAAAAGACAATGCACTAGACAATGTCGAGTATTTTGTCGTGCACGACATTTTCCTTGAAATCGTCTTCCAGAAATCCAAATTGATAGAGGACATTTCGTGCATAAATCGTTGACGACAGTGTCGTCGACGGCAGTTTGGCCAACAGGGTATGATCAGCATACACTCACACAAAGAGAAGTAAAGGTGTATTAGAAAGGAACTCAAATCAGACTCCTATTTAGTTGTTGAATTGGGTAGATTTGAGTTCAGAAGTCTTTTGGGCAAGCTTTTGCTTCTAAATAGCAAGCCCATATTAGAAAAGGTACTTTTATAAAAATATTTTAACATTTTACTAAAAAAATGTTTTAAAGGGAAACTTTCTAAAACTTGGACTACATATTGCGACGTGATTTTTGTAGGAGAACACAAATTAATGAAGTTACATTTAGTCCAGGCCTAAATGATTTTTAACGACAATTTTCTAATATATTTTACAATTCGTTTAAAAAATATTGTGTTTTGGTCATTTAGTTGACTAAATAACGATATTGGCTTTTTTTCTGAAACTTAAAACTAACGCCCTTTTAATGCTCTTATGTTGAAATATTGCCTTATTGCATAAGTTAGTTTTTTGTGTTTAAGGGAGTATACGATAATTAGAAATAAGACACATATTCCCAATATACATTATACAAGCATTTAGAGAAGCAATAAATGCTTTTAGTTTATTAAAGTTTATTTGTATTAAATGTGAATATCCCTGCACGTACAAGTGAACGCGTTATGGGAAAAAGGCGATAAAAGCAAAATGTAGGTATGTTAAAAACTTAAAGAAGAAAACTTGAACTTGAAGCTTTAAAAAGCACCTAGTTCTTATTTTAAAAGTAAAATTAAAGTATCAGAAATTTTTGATTCCTTGTTGAATTTTTTGTAAAATTTCCTATAAAAAGCAATTTTTTTTAAAATTTTCTATTAAAAGCAAATTTTTTTTAATATGTTCTATAAAAGCTAATTTTTGTAAAATTTCCTATAGAAAGCAAATTTTTGTAAAATGTCCTATAAAAAGTAAATTTTTGTAAAATTTTCTATAAAAAGCAAATTGCTGTAAAATTTTCTATAAAGGTAAATTTTTGTAAAACTTTCTACAAAAAGCAAATTTTTGTAAAATTTCCCATAAAAAGCAAATTTTTATAATTTCCTTTAAAAAGCAAATTTTTGTAAAATTTCCTATAAAAAGCAAATGTTTGTAAAATTTCCTATAAAAAGCAAATTTTTGTAAAATTTTCTATAAAAAGCAAATTTTTGTAAAATTTTCTATAAAAAGCAAATTTTTGTAAAATTTTCTATAAAAAGCAAATTTTTGTAAAATTTTCAATAAAAAGCAAATTTTTGTAAAATGTCCTATAAAAAGTGAATTTTTGTAAAATTTCCTATAAAAACCAAATTTTTGTAAAATTTCCTATTAAAAACAAAGTATGCAATATTTTCTAAAAAGCAAATTTTTGTAATATTTCCTATAAAAAGCAAATTTTTCTAAAATTTCCTATAAAAAGACAATTTTTGAAATCTATTTTCGGATTTTAAAATTTATTTGTTTTATTTATTATATTTGTTAAAATCGGACCTTTGTATTTTGAAAAATATTTAATTTAAAGTATTTGTATTTGTAGTGTTCCGCCAATTATTTTAGAAAGTGAAACAGCTAATTTTTATAAAAATTTCCTTTAAAGAAAACATTTTTCACAAAAAAAAAAAAAAAAATTAATGTGCTTAACTTACATGTAAAACAAAAAAATATTTTATAAATTATTTGTTTTTGTTTTAAATATAAGTTAAGCGAACGAGGTCTTTGTTCGATAATACATAAACAGGCAGTAAACAATAGCCTAAACTCACACTTCAAAAACCTAAACTATATTTCGTCTTTACAAAATCAGGTCTAAATATTGCTTCTTTATGTTTTTTTGCAACTCTCTTAAACTCTCAATTATCCCATTTGAATACTTCTAAAGATATCCATCTTAAACATTTTGCTCTAATTGGTTCCTAATACCTTTTGATCTAGATGTTTTCTTAAAGAGTCTTTAATATCCTGTTTAAATTAAAAGAAAAAGATTGCATTTAGCCAACATCCGTTTCAAATTTCTAAAAAATTTTTTTTGCCACCCTTCAAATCAGGTAAAAAATCGCCTTAGGGTAGACATCGTAAAGCAGAACAAGCAAACAATAACAAAAGGTGTTAAGTATATACTTTTTTTTCTCGATTTTATAACTTAAACGTACATACACACACACATACATATTTAGAAGTACTACTTTTAAATATTTGATTCTTATTTGTAACAGAAGTGTATTTGTGTTATAAAAAGAAGTAAAAGTGTCAAAAAGGTTTTAAAAAAGCACCCAGCAGAAAGCAAAAGTTAGTTGACCCAGAAAAAACAGAATAAAAAAAAATCAAAACTTTTTTTTTGGAAAAAATATTGTGTTTCCTTTTTCTTTGGAAAAAAGGCCCAAGAATATGTTACTGTTATTTATTATAGAATCTTGACAGATTGACACTCAACCCACATAAAGTTTTTCTTATAAATTATTCAATTCTATTAAAATATATTAAAAGGAATTAAAAGTAAACTTTAATTATAATTTTCCTAAGTTTAAAATTCATTGTCTGGTAAAGAGCTTAAATTTTGCACTTAATATACTGTTGCCTACTTCAAGGCATTATGAAATATTTAATTTTGTTGTCATGCCTATAATAATACCAGTGCCTACTTATTTGCTGATATTCAATAGATGTGTTAAAGGCAGTTTCCATTAGTAATTAAGTCAAAGTAATTTATGATAGGATTACATAAAGCTGCAAAAAACTTAACATATTAACAGGCTTCGCTAAGTTGCTTGGCATACCTTAAAGGGACAAAAAAGTTATCCAAACTTCAAATTTTTTTTTAAAAGTTTTAAAAAGAAAAGTTAATTGACCATAATTGAAAAGAAGTTTTTGAAAATTTTATTTAAACCACATTTTAATACATAAACAGTCAGTCAAAAGTTATTTGAACATTAAATTAGAAGCAAATTAAAAAAAATATTTTTTATTTCCATTAAAATTACAAATTAAATAAATTTGTTTTAAATATTTGTGTTAATACAAATTTAAAAAAATTTTGGAAAACCAGTAATTTTGTATTGTGTAAGGGGTGCTTTTTAAAGGCCGAAAAAGCTTTAAATTGTGAAAAATAACACAAAAAATTCAATTTAATCCAAAAATTTTTTTATTCGAAAGATCTCTACATGGCATTAACATTTAAAAATTATTTCGATTTTAATAGAAGCTTATAAACGTACATAAGCAATGCTTTGAATTTGAAATAAAATCTATAAAATATTTGTTCATACGTTTCTATTGCAATGAAATTGAAACAAAACAAAATTGTTACCGAAAAAAAATTGGGATACCTTGTTTAATACTAAACGTAACTTAATACGGGAATTTCGTGACTTTTCACTTAACGTTCATATTGGAATGGAATTGAAACTATTTGAAATCAACAGCGTTTTAAAATTTTTAAAAACTTTAGATTTTAATAGACCCCTTTTTACATATATAAATAGTGATTTCATTTTGAAATAAAGTTTTCAAAGCATTTTTCATTCGTTCCAATTGAAATGGAATTGAAACAAATCAAAACTGAAACCGAAACACAATTAGAATACCTTGTTTCATATTAAAATGAACTTATTACAGGAATTTGGAAAATGGAGTTAAAACTATTTGGTTTCACCAACATTTTTTTATTATAGATGCCCATATAGGTAAACATTTTTTAAAAGACTCGTTTTAAGTAGAACCCCATTGTCACATAAATTGTTATTTGAATTTGAAATAAAAATTACAAAATATTTTTTCAAAATTCCTATTGAAATGGAATTAAAAAAATCGAAATTGTTACAGAAACAAAATAAGAATACCCTGTTTCATATTAAAGTAACTTATTACAGAAATTTAGAGATTTTTAACTTAACGTTCCTACTGAAATGGAATTGAAACAATTCGAAATTGATACCGTAACATAATAGGGATGACTTGTTTCATATTAAAAGTTACTTATTACGGGAATTTTGTAATTTTTTGCTTAGCGTTCCTATTGAAATGGAATTGAAACTATTTGGTTTCACCAACATTTTTACATTTTTTTTTTAAATTACGATTTTAATAGAAGCCCATTGTTATGTCAATACTATTTTGAATTTGAAATTAAATTTACAAAATATGTTTCGAACATACCTATTAAAATGCAATTGAAACAAATGGAAATTGTTACTGAAACCAAATTGGGATGACTTGTTTTATATTAAAAGTAACTTATTACGGAAATTTAGCAATACTTCAATAAATCTTTTGTTCTGTTGAGGATGATTTTAAGCAATAACAAACTAGACGTAAGTTAATTTTTTTCTGTAGCCCTGAGTTCTTATCATATTTACTGTTATTTTAATGCTTACCCAGTGGTTCTTTAAGTTATATCCTGTTAAAGTTTATCGTTGGTAATGATTAGCTTACTAGATTTGGATATGAAAGGGTTAATTGATTCCGTTTAAGATTACCAGAGACTTGCTAAAGTAGTACATAAATGTCATAAGATCGGCTGACAGATTGATTATTTTTAATTTATAAACGTTTAATTGCCTTTAGCGCAGAATGAGCTCAAAATACCGGAATAAACAGATACGTATAATTAAAGGAGGTTTTCATATATATTCTACTTCAAGCTACCTAAAAAAAGGTAAAGCTACTATTGGTTTTATATAATTTTACTGCATATCATTTACAATTTTCAGAAGTGAAGGTAAGCATAATGCATATATGTGGTCCTTTGTTCCTTTTAGGAACCACAGGACATGATATATATTATGCATATATACATAAATACAAATTTTACAGCATGCTTTTAGGTTGTCCTTTTTATTGGCTTGTAGGCAAGGGTAACAAAAATTAATTATTAGTCTGTTTTTAGGTGATTATTTTCCCAACTCAAAAACATGCGTTAAAAAGGGTTTTAATAAGAAAATTAATGGAATTCATATTTTCAAAGAATTGCTTCTAACACAGTCAAACGCATTAGACAAAAAAAAATTAAATACAAAATTCCTTAATTATAGACAAACAATTCCAAGGGTACTTTTAGGCGCCTAAAAAGATCTTTGTGGCTTAAAAATCTTTTAATATTCACAAATTCCCAAAGTGTAAAAATTTTAAGAAAAATTGTAAAACACAAAGAGCAAACATTAATTTAATACATTTTTAAAGAAAAAACTGTATGCCAATGTAATTGAGGCGTTTGCTTTGTATGGGAATATAAAAAGGTCGTTTAAGTGGAAAGGTAATAACAAAATTTATATACAGCATACTTGAAAATTGCAAAGCATTCTGTACTTAAGCAAGAAGCAAAAGGAGAAGAAAATAAAAACAGACAGCCCCACTCAAACTCAAGGTAGAAACAGAAACCTTGAAAAAAAGTTTGGAGCAATTTTTTGTTTGTTGGTTGGTTGGTTTGCATGTATGATGACATTTTCCTTTACTGAACTACATTATTTGTTTACAGTTTAAAATAAAACGTGTCTAGAATTTTAAGAGTTAGGAAAAAAGTTGAAAGCAAACAAACTGGACATGTCGTCTGCGGCAAGGCTTTGGGCATTTCTTAGTTTAAACTCCACCTTACACAACAGAAAACGTGTATAGAGAAATTAAAAAAGGTTTATCTTATAAATTTTGATAAGTGTTTGAGTAGGTTAGAGGTCAAGTAAATAAAAAATATGATTTAGGTTGTAAAAATTTATGAGTAAACCGATTGTAAAAAATGCTAAAGATTGTGTGAAGTTTTAAATTAATTTGTCAAAATGCCACGTTCCTTTAGAAATAAAATTAAAACAATATAAATTGTGATCCAATAACAGCAAATTGTATTAAAAATATTTTAATTATGCAAATCAATCAAAATTTAAAATATTTGGTAAATTTTTTACTGAATTGTTGTTAATTACAGCAAATGTTACTTAAAATTTCTTATTTTAGCAAATAAAGTAATTGTTGCATAATTTTGTAAATCTTTTTTTTATCGTTCCTATGAAAATGGAATTGAAACTAAGTAAATTGTTGCCGATTAACAGGAAATTGTATTAAGGGTTACGAATGTTTGCACATAAAGCAAATTTTGGACAATTTTATAACTTTTTTATATTTATCTTTCGTATGGAAATGAAATAGAAAGGAAATAAATTGTTAGCAAACAACAGCAAATTGCATTTAAAGCTTCTTATACCGTGTTCAGATATAGCTTTTTTATTGAGTCAATATTCGGTTAATTGACATAATTATCTTTCTGTTCACACATACACAATTTAGCTTACTCAATTTAGATTACTACTACATACAACATTCAACGTAAACAAAACTGTACATGTATAAGCAAAATGTAAACAAGTTTTGACATCTTTAAAGAATAAACATCTGGCTTTTGCGACGACCCAATTGATGGGCATTTGTTTTGTTGTAATTTCAGTATCCAAATGTCAAAACACAGTTTAGTAAGTTGTGTTTTGCTTAATAAACACACTTGGTAAAGTGTCGCATTTTAATTTTACTCAATATTTATTACAATTTCGTATTAATTGAGCAATAACTAAATTGCAATTTTATATGGATAATTGAGCTCAATAATGTCGTTTATTGCGTACAACTCAATTAAGGTGCATATCTGAACACGGTATTAAGTATGCAATAAAAGCAAACTTTGGACAATTTTGTAACTTTTTTATTTGTCGTTTCTATGGAAATGAACTTGAAACAAAATAAATTATTGCCACATTAGAGCAATTGTATTACAAATTCTTAACCTATGCAAATAAAGCTAATTTTTCTTACTTAATAACTTGTTTATTTATCGTTCCAACGGAAATGAAATTGAAACAAAATAAATTGTTTTCCGAATAATTGTATTGAATAAAAAGAGAGTCAAAGAGTACGGACGTGTTTTAAGTACCTCCACAACATTTTCTTTCTTTCAAGCAATTTAACAGAAATTACTAATCCTTACGGTTTGTGTTCACACTTAATTTATAAAGATTAAAGTGGTTATGGACAATTAACAAACTCAGATCACCAAATTAAAAATTAAACAGATACGTAAATAAATAATAAACAGTTCTAAATAATAATCAATTCGAAATACAACAAACAACAACATACCTACAAAACAATTAAAAAAAAGAAAAAATTACTCAACAATAATTCGAGTATTGCTCTCTGTGTTGTGTAGATAAATATATAAAACGTACATTGTAACAGTTAAAATAAAAACAATAATAAATCATAACAGAATACCTATTAAATTTTTAAAGAGAAACCAAATGTACAAAGCAAAGCTAAGAAGTCAAAACAAAGTTAAGAAATCTAACAAAAAACAACACCAAAAACAAATAATGAGTGCTACGGTTACTGCAAACACACCCGCGCAGAAGCGATTAAGAGAAGTGATCCAAACATCTCTTGTTGAAAACACACCAAAAATGCGTTGTGTAAGAGATAGTGAATCTCTTTTCTTACCAAATACAAATTCTCCGCTAAAAATTATGCAAATTTTAGATAAACGTTTTGATAAATTGACTGATCAATTACAAACAAATATAAAAACAATGTTACAAGAATATGAACAGCGTCTCTTAAGTGAGATCGATAAAAGATTAAGCATTGCAATGGGTGATTTAAAAAATTTAACTGACAGAGTATTAACGCTAGAAAACGCAGTACAAGAAATAAAAACAAATACAGCTTCGGACAAAATAGTAGCACAAAGTAAAGAAAACAATGAGTTAATGAAAGAAATTGAGATTTTAAAAAAATATGTAAAAAAACATGAAAACTCGATTGTTTCACATGATCTACGGATAAGCGGTATTCCGGAAAGCAAAAATGAAAATCTTTTTGACATATATAACCTATTGTGTGAATCAATTCAAATAAACCCTCCCAGTGTTAATGAACTTTATCGGGTAAAAATAAACAAAAATAATAACTACATAAGTAAAAAACGGGACGTTAACAAACCTCAAGATGCCGCAGTTATAATAAAATTCTCCAACCCGTATGATAGAAACTATGTACTTAAATGCATTAAAAATTATGTCAGGGAAAAAGGATGTCCACTTCGTTTACACCTAATTGGCATTAATAGCTCAACCCCATTTTACGTGAACGAGAACTTAACACCTGAAAACCATAAAATATTTATCCAAGCTTTACAGCTAAAAAAGGATAGGTTAATATCGGCAGCATTTACATTTCGTGGAATCGTTTACGTCAAATCCTTTGAAAATGATGAACCAATACGAATTGATGAATTTGATGATTTAAAAAAGTTTTTTCCATTGCACAGTGATGAACCCCACGTTATACAAAATTAAGCGTTTTCTGCGATATGATAATTTACTTTTGCCACCTTATATGCTTACAAATTTTAAAATTTTTTGGATAACTACTACGATTTCTTATATACTTACTTTTTGTGTATCTTTTGACCGTCTTAGTAATTATATTACCTTTAATTTTTTGAATTTTAAATTGGGAAACTTTGTATTGCTTATTTTTGATCAATCCTATCTGCGTTGTCTTTTTGCAATAAATAATGGAAAATATGCTATTAAACGCTGCTGGTAATTTTGTTAGTTCCAATGACGTTACATACAACATGATTCGTATCTTGTGCAAGCAGAAATCTGGTATTAACATCTGCCATATAAATGCACAGAGCTTAAACAATAAAATTGATGAGTATCGGTATATCTTTGAGAACTCGTACGTTGATGTAATATGTGTGTCGGAGACATGGTTCGATCAAAATATCCCTGATGGTATACTTGAGTTGTCTGGTTTCAAGATGTATCGTTGTGATAGGCGTACACATGGTGGAGGGGTTGCTATCTTTATTAGAAAATGTATTACGAGTAAATTTCTACTTAAATCTCTCCCTGACGAAGTTGTTGAAGTTGTATCTATGGGGAAGAAACTACTTATTGGATGTATTTATAGACCCAATAGGCGGATAGATTTGGGAGAACTACATCATAATCTCGAAAACATAACGGTTAATTATGAAAACGTTGTTTTGTGTGGAGATTTCAACTCTAATGTTTTATGCGAGTCACAACTACTTGACGTAATGGAATCAATTGGTTTAATTTCTCCAAATGTACTAACACCAACGCATTTTACTTCTACAAATCAATCACTGCTGGATATGTTTTTTGTCAACGACATAAATAAAGTCCTGCTATATGAACAGATTGGCGCACCATGTTTCTCGAAACACGACCTAATATTTTTATGCTTCGATTTCAGAACCAAATATACGAGGGAAGAGAATACTTATTATGATTTTAAAAGAATGGATTATAATGCAATGATGAATGAGCTGCAAATAATTGATTGGGATCGTATTTTCTTCATGATCGATGTTAATGACCAAGTTAGTTTTCTGGAGAAAAATCTTGCCGAAATTTTCAAAAAATCTGTGCCAGTTAAAACAGTCACACAGAAAAGCACTACTAAGCCTTGGTTTAATGAACAAATTAAAGCTAAAATAAACCAACGAGATCATCTATATAAATGTTGGAAACGCTTCAAAACTGATGACCTGCATGATCAATTTGTTATTGCCAGAAGGGAAGTAAATAAACTTATTAAGCAAACAAAATTCTCCTACTTTACTAACTTATTTTCAACTGCTGTGAACTCAAAGAAAAATTGGAAAATTATTCGTGATATTGGCATCGGAAAATTAAATAAAACAGACTCTTCGGAATTGAATGTTGACTCACTCAACGAGCTATTTACTAAAATTCCAAACTTAAACATTTCTCCTAACTATTATTCTAGTAGTGCCAGTTCATCATTTAATAGCTCCGCACCACAATTTTCTTTTCGCTGTGTTTCTCAGGATGATACCTTTATTGCTTGCCATGATATCAAATCAAATTCAATTGGACCTGATAAAATTCACCCTAAATTTTTAAAACTCCTTCTTCCTAACTTACTTCCACAAATCACACACATATTCAACACAATAATTACAAAAGGTATTTTTCCACAGAACTGGAAGTGTGCGAAAATTGTTCCCATCCCTAAAAATAGAAATGAATATCGTCCAATTGCTATCCTTTCTTATTTATCTAAAGTCTTCGAAAGGCTCTTGCATAAACAAATAGGTGCTTACTTTGTGACGAATAATTTATTAACCAAAATGCAATCTGGTTTCCGACCCAAACATAGCTGTACTACTGCACTTATTGGAGTGACGGAGGAAATTCGAGGCTATATAGATAACGGAAATGTTACCTTGTTGGTGCTGTTGGATCACTCCAAAGCATTTGATATAGTTGATCATGACATGCTTCGTATTAAATTAACTAAGTTTTTCCATTTTACCTCCTCAGCGGCTGATCTCATCTCATCATATCTAAGTAACCGCTATCAGTATGTAAGTTCAAACAATAAGCAATCATTGCCGTTGCCTGTGACCAAAGGTGTTCCTCAAGGGTCCATATTAGGTCCTCTACTTTTTACAATGTATATAAACGATTTGCCAAAACAGTTATCACATTGCAAAATTCATATGTATGCCGATGATGTTCAGGTTTATATATGTAGTGAACCTGATAAGACTGATGAGTATATTTCAAGATTAAACTTTGATCTATCAAAAATTGAAGCCTGGGCAAAGGCAAATGGTCTTTGTCTAAATCCTGCTAAATCTAAGTGCCTTGTAATTTCCAGGAACAATACACAAATAACTATTGAGAACAATATAATCTTGAACTCGCAGCAAATAGAAATTGTCAAGAAGACTAAAAACCTTGGCATTATTTTTAATTCTTCACTTACTTGGTCAGATCATATAAACGCTGCTGCAGGGAAAGTATTTGTGATGCTTCGTTCGCTTTGGGCAACTCAACACTCAACCCCGTTCAGCATACGTATGCTTTTGGCTAAGACATATCTTGTTCCAGCTTTATTATATGGCAGCGAGGTTTTTGCAAGCTGTGACCAAAAAAGCACCAGGAAATTAACGTCTACGTATAATGCCATTCTGAGATATGTCTTCAACTTAGGACGTTTCTCTCATGTTACACCCTACGAAAGTAAACTTTATGGAGTGCGTTTTTCTGACATGTTAAATATTCGATGTCTTACTCTTTTGCATAAAATTATCTATACTGGCGAGCCGACGTATCTATTTGAACGTGTTACTTTTACGCAGTCAAGAAGAAATAACAATCTGATCCCGATAAGATTCAAGAAGTTAGTATCTGAATGGCAGTTTTTCGTTCACAGTATTCGTCTTTGGAACACTCTACCAGCAACTGTTCAATTTACTAGTAATGCAACGCAGTTTAGGAAATGTATTTTTAATTTTTATTCCCGTAATTGAAAATGTGTAATCTATTCTATTTAAAAACGCTTTTGAATGTCCTTATGTTTAAAATTGTTTGATCTTCTCACTTTAAAAATTGCTTTAATGTATTAAATTCTTTTATTTTAATGTTTATTGTTAAAATCTTTTATTGTGTGACACATAAGAAATTGCTACGAATTTTTTATCCTGTACTATAATTATAAGACTTTAAGTCCTGTTGTATAGGAATACCAATAAATAAATAAAATAAATAAAATAAAATAAATATTTTTTATTATAGCAAATAAAGCAAATTTTTAATAATTTTATAACTTTATTATGTATCGTTCCTAAGGAATTGGAATAGAAACGAAACAAGCTATTGCCGAACAGCAAATTGTATTAAAAACTTCTTATTTATGCAAATAAAGCGAATATTGGATAATTTTGGAACTTTAAAATTTATCGTTCCTATGGAAATGGAATTGAAAAAAAAATAAATTGTTGCCGAATCATAGCAAAATGTATTCAATATTTTCCTTAATGCAAATAAAGCAATTTATAAACAATGTTTTTATGTTTGTATTTACCGTTCCTATTAAAAATGTTAATGATAGAAAATAAATTTATTAAAATTACAGCAAATTCTATTGAATTTTTCTTATTTATGCATATAAAGCAAATCGTGGAAAGTTTTATATGGATTTTATTCAATGTTTCTATTAAGTAGAATTGAAATAAAATAGATTGCTTAATTAAAGCAAATTTAAAACTTTTATTATCAAATATTTTAAGTATTGGCTACCATTAGCCACATATTTTCAATCTTTTTGGCAACATTGGATTTCGGGGCAAAATAACTGTTTATTTTTTCGGGCAAGAGTAGGTCAATTCAATAACAGATACCTTGTTCTGAAGAATACGGTATTTTGGTAAGAGACTTCTGCATTGATCGAAACAAATGATAGTGAGACGGGTTAAGTTCTGGATTAAAAGGAAGGCGATTAGCCTTAAAACATGTGACCGTGCTTTGTCATCATATAATATTACGGTTTCATTTCTGGCCGCATATTTTAGGCGTTTCTTGACAAATGCTCGCCTTAAACTAATCCATTTAGAACAGGACTGCTGAGATAGTCTGGTTCGATTTCAGTTTTTAATAAATGCAAACAATTTTATATAAAGTTTATTTTTTAATAAAAAAAAAAAATCTTTAAGCGTTTTTCACCATACTTTAACATGGTTTAAAACTCTAAAGTAACTTAAAAATGAAACTATCACAATTTATTTAATGCACATATTAAATAAATTTACATTCATAAAACTAAAAAACATGATGATGGGTGTTATCAAGCTATTTCTCTTAGCAGTTAATTTATTTTATTTGATGTTATTACCTGAGCAAAGATATTCATTTAATTAACATTTATGGAAAAGAAAACTTTTTAACGAAGTTTAAAAAGAATAGCATTTCTTGTGTAAAATATTTCTAAAGTTTTGCTACTTTACAACCAAGTCATAGAGTGGAAACTATTATGATGTTAAGTTATTATAAACCATAGTACTCCCCCTCTATGCAACGATTCAACTAACCGACGCTTCATTGAATTTCCGTTTGGTGTACCAGAGTTCCTTTTTTCCTCTCATTATGCTTCCTTTACAACATTTAAGCAAATCGGAAATGTCATAAAATTATGTAAATTTTCTAAACTGCAATAAAGTTTTTTTTCCTACTCTGACTTTTTCAATCTTTATCTCTCTTTAGCTTTCCTTGTCTTGCCTTTTCTGGTCTTGTCTGGTTGTTTTCCCGATGTTTTCTCTCTCTCTATCTCTCTCTGCTTCAAACTCGTCATCATCATTTCATTAAATAACGGAAATATTTTATTTACATATTTGCTACTGAATATTTTATGGAGTATGGTTAGTAGTTGTAAATGTTGTCTAGTTTTAGGGGCAATATCATTTATGTTTTCTGCATGTACAGAAATATAAGTATGAATTAAAGCATATTGCGGTGAATTTTTTTTGCTTTTGGCAAAAAAATATGTATTTTTTTTGCAGCATTTTTTATACAAAAAAAAAATTTATAAAGACCATTAGGGAAAATGGAATTGAAACAAATTAAACAGCATATTCAATATATGTTTTCATTATTGATAAACTAAAGGTTCAGACATTTCTATTACATCAAAACAATTTTTTTTTAAAATGTTCACACTTAAGTGACCATATTTAATTTCCAAAAAAATTTTTTTTTGGTTTTTTTGTTTTAACAATGAAATAAAACAAATTTAATTTTTTTCCAGAAGTTTTTGTTTGGGCTTTAATGGGTTAAGTAAAATTTAATTGCAGCAAGATTTTTTTACAATACAAAAAAGAGAATTTTTGAAAATGTATAAGTCTACGTTCCTTTTAAAATAAAATTAAAATAAATATCTTATTTATTCAAACCCTTCATAAATCACTTTAAAGATCTTCGTTTAGAAGACAGCATATAATATTTTAGAACAAGGAAAGAATATACAAAATTTAACACAGTAATTTTTTTAATTCAAAGTTTTTTTAGAAAACGAGACTTGTTATAAATCAAAGAAAAAAAATATTTTTACAATCGGACATACATATATATACACATATAGACTCAAATTCCAAAGAAAACTTATAAAATAAGAAACTTTATCGAAACATTCCTAAAGAAATTGGAACTGAAACAATATAAACCGTTGCCATATTACAGAAAATTTTATTTAAAGCGAATTTTTTGAAACATTAAAAGTTTTTTCTTAAACGTTCCTATTAAAATGGAATTGAAACAAAATTACATGAAATATTAGTGAAAGTTTCTTATAAATACCAATTAAGCGAATTTAGGAGAACTAAAAAGTTTTTTCTTAAACGTTCCTATTGAACTGGAATTAAGACAACTACTAGTTTGGCTATTCTATTATAAAAGAACAATTTGAAATAAAATTTAAAGCAAACATTTTGGATGTTAAAATCTTTAAGCCGTATAAGAGTTTATGATTTTTTAGATTTAAAATACTAAAGCATTCCTTGAGCATGTAAAAATAAAGTACTAAATTAAAGGAGTTTGTTTTAACATTAAAGAAATCATACAATTTAGTTACCTTCCTGATTTATTATAAATATGTACTTAAATTAGCGAAATCCTTTAAGTAGGCTTTTCAAACAGGTATTACACAATAACGGTGAAAGTTACTGAATATTATTAGGATTACTTAGTAAATTTTTGACTAGGCTTTTTGAAACCTCATTACATATGTTGCTTTTGTGCTGATTTCTAAAACATTGAGAAGAAGGCTTAAGATATTGCCAATTGAACTGTTTATTATAAATTATATTTCGTTTACGATTTCTGCTACTAATAATTACTTAAAAATAAACACTAATAATGAAATATGTAAAGTACAGTTTATGATGATCTCTTAATTTCTCCTAACAAATAAACCATTTCTTATAAATTATTTATTTATTTATTTATTCAACTGTACATTATAGCATTATAGCATACCTTTTGGCAGAATTAAATAACACAAAACCTGCCTGCCTGCCTGCCTATTTTGATTAATCTAATAACATTTATAACTTTAAATTCTTAAATATTGTTTTTATAGTTATTTACCATCTCTTTCATTATAATTTATCTTATGAAATATTTTTATTTAATTCTAACCAGTAAATACGATTTAAACTTAAATAACATATTTTTCATTTTACTTTACTTGAATGATGTCTTGTAATAAATTTATAAAATTTTTTTCCTGTTTAATTTGTCATAATGACAGACACATGTTGTTACAGAGACGCAAAATACACATACAATCATGTAAACATAGACATGAGGATATATTTGACATTTATGTGTATTGCATACTTATTATTTTAACTTCATTTAAGAGTATTTCATTTTAATGTTGCCTACATCTAGGGGCTGTTCTTAATACTTATGTTTATTTACTCATATTTAAATAAAGGGTCCGCCATCTAACGTTTTTTTCACCTAGTGCTTATTTCGTGAATGGTAACACTTTGCTCATGTCTGATTTGACAGATAATTAGTTTTATCCTTCCGCTGAACGAATATGGTTGTGTATACGCTTGAACAACGCTGGGAAATATACGTTTTCGCTTCGCTAAGTGGGCTGCGATCGACTTACAGAAGATGCCGATTTTGCCAAAAAAAAAATCATGTTTTCAGATGAACCTCATTTTAATCTGGGCGGGTATGTAAACAAGCAAACTTGTCGCATTTGAGGCACAGAAAACCCGCACGCATACATTGAAAAGCCTAATAATTGGGCCATTTTTCTTCGAAAATAGATAAGGAGTGGCCGTTACAGTCAATGGCGATCGTTATCGGGCCATGTTGAACGAATTCATGTTCACAAAAATTGAAGAGGAGCATATTGGCACCATTTGGTTTCAACAGGACGGCGCTACGTGCCGCACAGCCGAAGCTACACTCAATGTTTTGCGCCCTGTTTTAAAGATCGCATTACCAGCAGCAGAGCTGATGTCGTTTGGCCACCTCGGAGCTGCGATTTGACACCGTTGGTCTATTATTTGTGGGGTGCCGTCAAAGAAAAGTGTTACGCCGACAAGCCAGAGACAATTGACGCTTTAAAGGACAATATTCGTTAAGCCATTGGTGAATTACAGCTGCACACAATTGCTAATGTGCTTAAAAATTGGACCGATCGTGTAGGCTACTGCATGGCCAGCCGAGGCAGCCATTTGAATGAAATTATTTTCTATTATTAACCGGAAGGATTGTACTTTCAAATAAAAAAAGAAATTTAAGAAAATATTCAGTAGTTTTTTATTTGTTATTTGGCGGACCCTTTATATTAAATTTTATAATTCATAAAAAAAACAACCTAAGAAATGTCACTCAGTGTAGAAATGTAATAAGAAAATAATTATTTTCTCGGTATACTTTTAGGAGTTGAGGAGTATTTTTTATTCAACAAGAGTTTAACAAAATTTAATTAAAAACTCAAAAAATTAAATTAAAATTTTGTTGTAAAGAAAGGGGGTTTTTAGGTCCAATAGAAATTACGTTACGATTAGCTGTCAAACGAACTGTCAAATTGCAGTTACTTTTTGACATTTCTTATCAGTATAGACTTGCAAATCATCATGAATAAATTCACGCTTGAACAACGCCGCTGTAGATTTTGAAGTGTGAAAGAAGATTCAAATTTATCTATGCGTCGTTGGTCGCAGGGATTGGCGTTCTTTTGTCCGCTACGTGGAAAGTTTTGTGCAAAGAGCTCGACCTACAATCGCATAAGATCCAGCTGGCAGAGTAATTATAGCAATGATACCATCATATGCATTGTGCTTTAGAGCAGCTGGAAAGTAAACCGATGTGTTATCTCAAAACTGTATTCAGTAATGAGGCTCATTTTTGCCTTACGGCTTTTGTTAATAAACAAAATTGCTGCATATAGAGTGAGACCAATCTACAACAGACCTAAAGACTCCATTACATAAAAAATGCACCGTTTGGTGCGGTTTACACGCTGGTTGCATCATTATTCTTAAAAAAGAAGACGGAACTTACCGTTACCGCACCATGATTTTTTTATAGAACTGGAATTGAAACTCAATGAATTTTTGCTGACTTTTAGCAATTCTTATTTGAACTAGGAAAAAAGCCAATTTCCGAAATTGTATATGGAAACGCAATTCAAAAAATTTATATTTTTAAAAAATACAGCAAATCGTTTTAAAAATGTTTCGTTACATAATTTATTTGAATATTTAAAATAAAATTATTAACCAGTTTCAATCGTTTTTCAAACACCCCGCAACCTAAATTGTACCACAATAATAGGAAATTATCACAATCATTTCGGTGTTCTTTTGAGAACCACCACAACTTCCCTGCAGCCCGATTTCAATGCAAATGATTTCCAATGCGTTCCAAGCCGATTTCAAAATGGTCGTGTCATGTTCGTTCTCTCAAAGAAAGTCTAGAGAATAAACTCAATTGTAACTCAAAAATAAATAGAAATTGTAGTTTCATTGCAGTTGCGTTTCACCCTCATGTGCTGTTTTCACAACACAAGTGATTGAACGTGTAGTAAATTTTATATGAAAAGCTATTGGGTTTTTTTTAGTGTGCTGTGAAAATAGCACATAATACTTCAAATATTTCGAAACTCATTTAACATTCCTGGTGCAAAACGAATACAAACAAAATTAATTTTTATTTTTTAGTATTTTTTATATAACGTTCCTATTGAAATGGAAATGAAACAAAATTAATTTCTAACCAAAATACAGCAAACTGTAATAAAATTTTCTTATTAGTACAAACAGACCTTCTTTTTTAAAATTATTAATTTTAATTTTCTCTAACGATTCTTTAAAATTGAAATTGAATTAAAACTAGAATTTCAATATTTTTTAGGCTAAAGTTCATCAAATTAAATTTTCATTAAATTATTTTTATAAAGAAAGGAATTATGCAACATGAAATTAATTAAAATTTTTTGATCATTTTTCATTCTTGACTGCCGCGGGTCTCGAATCCAGGTATTTACGGACAGGTTACCCTTAAATATTTCAATTGTAACCACTCAATATCTTCAGAGGGTTTTGCCGTGGAACACTTACAGCCATTCCCGACTGCTGGCAGTCAATAGTCAAACATTTATCTTTAAACCAAATTGTATTTAACCATTAACATAAACACTACCAGTGCGAGGGATGCCGGTTCGATTACCGCCAGAGACTTTGGTCTGTTTCACTACAACGGGCTGAAGGTCTACGTTACTATTGCTCGGTTAATTAAGTTAGAATATAACACGATTTTGTTTATCGTGCTTAATTCCCAATTTTTATTCTTGATAAATGTAAGAAAAGTTAAACTCAATGTTTATTGTTGTTGTTTTTGTTTCAGCTTTGGTATTGTTACAAGTAAAACAGTTTTTCTTATAATTCTTGTTCGCTTAAGAGTTTTATTTCACACAGCCTCTCTTCTTTAATCTTCTACAAAAAACGACACTGTCGACAACGACAACCGGAATAAGGCAGAATATCATTAGTTTTTCTTAAATCTTTGGATGAAGTTTCCTGACGATCTGGCCAATGCAAACAGTGAAATGCGCATAGGAATAGCATCAACAATAAATTGCAGTGTTTTTGTCAAGAATAAAAACTGGGAATTAATTTTAATTAAAAATTTTATATTCCCAAAAAATATTTTGTTAGAATATAATTTGTTTAATAATACATAAAATATGTGGTGAATACATTTTAAAAAAGGTATGAGGAATAACCCTAGAGGAAAACGAGGTGAAACCAAAGCAGTCCCGTGATAGGTCTTTGGTGGTAGAGACCGGTTCTAGTTCTTACACTTTATATGAATAAGACCTATTTATATTACATTGGACACCATTTGACCAGTCACAGATCTATTCTCAATGAACGTGCTTAGTGTCAGTTACTTAAATGTAGCATTATTCAATACAATGTAGTATTATTTCAATAAAAAAAGTCCTAGAATTCAATTCAAAAACCAAATTTTAGAAAGTACCAAAAATAGTGTCACAGCACCGGTGAAGACTGTGCTTTTTGTACCTTTTTGTTCTGCATGAATCAGTTAAGGGATTGGTTCTTCCTTCACTGGTCATGAGTTCTTTCTTTTTGTACTTGTTCTATTTTTACAAATTTCAGGACTAGACAGATGGACCAGTTGACACAAATTTCCCGCAGGGAAGTTATGCATATATATTTTAAAGGAGAATCAAATAAGTATTAAATCTGGAAGAGAAAAAACATTTCTTTATGATTTTTCTCGCTTACTGTAGGATGGCGTAACTATAACTTCTCGAAACAAACATTTTATATATCTTTGGAAGCATTAGACAACAAGCTCTTATTTGCGATAACAAGTTTTTAAGTAGTTCCGTCAATAATAATTCCATTCCATAGCATTTTCCTTAAATACTTTAATATTAAATACTATTTTGCAATTTAATTTACATTTTAAAGTCGTGACTAAGAAATTTTTACTTTAAATTATTTTGTAATCATACTTATACCAAAAAGTATGCAATAAAAATTAATTTTGTTTTCTGGCAATACATTTTGTGGTGGTAGTGTGAGCAAAGTTTATATAAATGAAATTGAGGACAGGCATTAAAATTATTTACAAATGTATTGAAATCAGTTATTTTTCTATTTACAAATACACTCTCAAACTAGTAGTATTCACTTTGTAACACATTTTTAAAAGTGTGTTGGTAGCACAGTGTTTGTGTGAGAGTTTGATTTTGTGTGTACGTTTGCGTTCTGTTCTTGGCAAATTTTTGTATAAACTGTAGCCAGAAAAAAATAATATGAAATGAAGTAAAATATTTTTATAAAATGCCATTTTTTTCCAGCGAGATTTTATTTCCTCCAAATATTTACCTAAACGATGTGCTTTTATTTAATAAATATAACTTTTTTTTTAGTTTTTCTGGTAGTAAAATAGAATATTTTTTGCTTAAATAGTCATACATATACATACATTAAATTTTTCTTTTTTTCTTACTGCTGCCTTATTTCAATACCATGTGAAGCTGAATGTATTTTTAAAATAGATAAATAAAGAGAAGGACATAAAATTTTGCGAGTAATGTTTATAAAAGATTAGTAGTAAAGGGTGTTTTTTTTATCAAGCCCGGTAGAACTTAAAATTGTAAAATACAACAAAAAAAAATTAAATTTTCTTTATTCGAAGACGTTAACATTTGAAAAAGATTTCGGGCACATAAGCTCCGCGGCTGTGCTTAACGAATGGCATGATGGTCGTCTAATTGTGGGCCTTTTTTGTTTGCATTGTTGGCCGAATGTTTAAAAGCGTGCAAACCGCACCAAACGGTGCATTTTACTGGATGTTATAGTCTGTAAGGACTGTTGTGGATTGGTTTGCTCCATATGTGGCCATTTTGATTAGTAACAAACTCGTTAAACCAAATAAGAGCCTAATCGATCAAAACAGTTTTGCAATAAAAAAATCGATGTCTGATATTTGAAGTAATCTGACTCATTTGGTAGCGTTGTTTCAGAGAGTGAACGCAGTATGGCAGTTTATTTGACCGCTAACCATTTCTTCAATTCTATTGGGCTTACACAAACACCCTTTAGCACTGCATTTTCTATGAAGTAGAACAATTTAATATCCTTCCTTTTCAGATTTAGAATATGTAGATCAAAAAAGTTTTTAAAATCTTTCATCAATTTGAGATTAACCAACAACAACAGATAGATACCCAAATAAAGAGAAAATTTGACAAATTTTAAAGCTTCTGTAATCGAAAGTGCAATAAAATTAAAAGAATTTGCAACAAAAGTTGCTTGTTAACGCAAATAGAGTCAACTTTTGAAATTCTAGAAGTTTTTAATTCAATGTTCCAATTGAAGTTAAACTGAAACAGAAGAAACTGTTGATAAATTACAGCAATTGTGTACTAAGATTTTCCAAATTACTCTACGTGACAGTCTTTGACCAAATTGTCCACTGAATCCGAATATGAAGTCAGATTTGTCAAAAGTAGAATAGTTTTCGAGAAATTCAAAAAACCCGTTATTTGTGTTTTAAAAAAGAAGTTGTGGCTTAAATGCAAATACATATCTTCAAAATTTTAACCGGATTATTTAGTAAAAGGTAATACAATTTCTAAAATAACTCTGGGTCTTTTAATAATTTTAAGTATTTATCAACCTTTTTGATTACTTTAAATAGTTTTTATAGTTTTCTATATACAGGCTTTCAAGGTCATTAATTTAATGTAAATAAAAGATTGTTTATTTCATTATCAATAAAATCCGACGTTTCGTTGGTATTCTTTCCAACTTCTTTCGTTTGCGAAGATTCGTCCAGAAATGACTGTCAAGACTTTGTTCAAAATTTGTGACACGGTGTTATACAAAAACCGCAATTTTAAGGACTTGTAAGATTTTTTTTTTTAAGAATTGCTGCAATATTTGAAGAAATTGTAAAAAAAAATTTCAATTGAAGCGAAAATAAGGAACATTTTATTCAACGTTCCTATGGAAATGGAATTGGAACAGAATAAATTTTGGAAAATTGTCGCACTTGTGTACTAAGATTATCGCAACATCATTAATAGACTGTTTTTAATAACATTTTAGTTTCTCTATTTAACATTCCTATTGAAATGAAAATGAAACGAAATAAATTGTTGCAGTAATACAGGAAATTGTGATACATATGCCTAGAATTTGGACACATTATTTTAAGTCTTTAATACAACGTTCCTATTAAAATGGACTTGCAACAAAAGAAATTGTTTCCAAATTGCAATCAATTTTCGTTTTTCGTAACAACATAAATAGATTGTTTTAAAAGTTTTTTAAGTTTTCAATTGGAATGGAATTGAAACGAAATAAATTGTTGCTGTAATACAGGAAATTGTATTAAAACTTTTTTTATTTATACAAATGATGCAAATTTGTTATTGAAGCAATAAAAAGTTGTTTCCGAATTGCAATCAATTCAAGCCATTTTTAAAAATTCTGCATTTAACGTTCCTATTAAAATGCAATTGAAGCATAACATAATGTTGCCAAACTACAGAATTTTGTATTTTAATTTTCTCACTTACATAAACAGAACCAAATTTAGAGTTTTTTTTTTTGTTTTTTCAAACATTCCTTTTGAAACGGAATTTAAACAAACATTATAAGATACATTTTAATTAAAATTAAATTAAAAAAAATATTCTATTACTATAATTATTGCAAAAATATTGGCACAATAAGAAGAACTCGAAAAAAAACTTGAAAATAAGAGGAAAGTTTAAAAAAAAAATTACTCCGGAATAAAAGTTTTTATTTTTTTGAAAAATAGTTCTAAGTGTTAAGGAACTAAATGGATTTATGGATTTATACAACTATGGACCAACTTTTCGGTTTATGAGAAAAACTAAGTGAAAAGAACATAACTATCCCAATAACAAATACAAATTTTCAGGATTTTTTTTTCTATTTCGCATTTTTACAATTGAATTCAAAAAGAAAAATGGGAGAAGGGAGAAAACTCCAGGGGAATTTTTTTATTAATACATATTATAATGATTTGAGTGGAATATATATCCCAAAATAAATGAACAGATAAAACTTGGTTTTTTTGCGGGAATATGTTCAAGAATTTCCCTCACCCATGGCGGTGTAGTAGGGTTTATCAACATTTTCGGTAAAATGTATCCAAACTAAAAGTTAATATAAATTTGTTAAATTTTTTCGATGTATATAAAAAATATGTATCGAAATTTTTCAAAAAAATTGTGTACTATTGAATTGCTTACGAAAAAGTTTTTTGAGCTATAAAAACCTTTTTTAAGGTCTTTACTTTTAAGTAAAATTGTAATAAAAATTAAATTTAAATGCGTTTGTTCAAAATTACTTTTTAATAGTTTAATTATTAGATAAATATTTTTTTAACCAGTTTTGTTTTGCTAAAGCCTTAAAAAGGATTCATGGACCTCGCTCATTTTTCAACCATCTCCCTCTCTCTCTATCTCTCTTACAAAAGGCAAAACTTGAAGCAAAAGCAAACATAATTTTAATTATCCCCAAAAAAAAAAAAAAAAAAAACAAGCTAAAATTTTCTTCAGGAAGACAAATAAAAGCTATTAAAACTTAACAGTTGGCCGGTCAAACGGTTTAATTAAAATCTTTAACATCCTAAAAGTAGACAATACTTTTTTAAACTCAAAAACAAATAGAAGAAAAGCTTTAATTTGTCAATTGTTGAACACTCGAAACGTTTGTCTTTCAAAAAAAAGCAAAAAAAAAACAAAGAAAGGCTTCATTTTTTATTAATTTTACATTTATCTTGACAAAAACAACATTTTTTTTTTGTTTTCGTTACACACACAATTAAAATGTGAATGAAGCACTTTAATTGTTTGGAAAAAATGAACAAATAGTCATAGAGTTTTCAAAGTTCGTAATCAACGTCTTTCAGGGATAGAGAGAGATGTGATTTGTAGTTTGTATGTCATTTAGCTAAAGGACATTTAACAACAAATTTTACAAAAGTACAAGAAGAAAAATAATAAAAAAAAAACAAAACTAGAACAACGTGCTCAATTGAAACTTAGACAAAACTGTATACAACGTCAAGATAGATTTTTTTATAGAAGTTTTTACTTTCTATTTTTTTTTTTTTTTTGTAAACGTCATCATGTCGTTAAAAAATGGATAAGTGTAAAAAAAAGTTAAATTAACAAAAGAAATAAAATCTAAAAACTGGCACATTAAAAATTTAAGCAATGAAGCATTTCAAGCAAGAAAGTAAGTCAAAAACTAAGGCATATTTATGGGATGATGTAAATAAAATCTTTTAAAGCCTGCATTTACAAAAAAATTTCAAAAATTTAATATAAAGTAAAAAATAAGCCTATTTAAAGGCTGCTGTAATTTAAGTATCTTAAAACAAAAATAGGTAAGTAAAAAATTAAAGCATATTTTTAGGCCGGTGTAACGAAAACTAAGGTATATTTATTATTTGTTTTATAAAAACAAGAAAAAAATTGTTTTAGGAAATTGAAAATAAAGTAAAAATAATTAATGCTGTATGTAATTAATGTATCTTAAAGCAAAAAAGTAAGTAAAAAAAAATTAAGACTATTTTTAGGCTGTTGTTAATAAACTGTTTGCAATTTTGCTTAAATAAACAATATATTATGAATTTAGGAAACTATGAACGAAATATATTAAATAAAGTGAAAAATAGTAACATATTTATAGGCTGCTGTAAATAAAGTATTTTAAAACATATCATATCGATGTAAATTAAATATTTATAATATAGAATTAAATTTATATATTAAAATAATAAAGGTCGAAGAAAATACATATTATGTAGATATATTTTACAGTGTGCTCAAAAAAAAACAAAAAAAATAAAAAAATAAAAACAAAAAACTAAATAACGTTCCAATATATAAAACTACTTAGAAAACAGTAGTCTGTTCACAGGCTGTTATTTATATACAGGCTGTATATATATAAAGGTAAAACCCAAAGGCCAATGTGAATATAATACTTAAAAGTATAATTTTGTTAAACAAATTCAAGGATTTAATTTTTAAATTAAATAAAAAATACAGAAGTTGTTTAAAAATTAAAGCATATTTATAGGTTGTTCTTAAAGAAATAGTTCACAGTCTCTACTTCCGTTAACAAAATTTTAAATCTGTTTAATTAAAAGCCCTTTTTTAAATAAAATTTCCAATAAATGTTCCAAGGTTTTTAGTTTTCGACCTTTTTTTAAATTTTCAATGAATTTATTTACTACAAATTAATATTTACAAAAAAATGAACCATTAAAAAGGATAAACAATTTATTATTTAATAGAATCAACCAAACACGCATACTTTGTTTTTCATCAGTGAAATATTTCTGTGTGTGTTTTTTTTAAATCTTTGTCACTGAGAAAACCAACACGTTTAAATAAAAGTTCACCCTCAACACTTACTCAGCGGGAAAACGAACGAGTATGGATTTGAAGGCCTTTCATATCTTTTTTACATACGTTGTCATTGCGGAGTGGGCCTTTTGCTCTCGCTTCTTAGAAAGGTACATAAGAATCAAAAAAATTTTAAGCAGGCCTTTGAAAAGGCCTAAAGTAAGAGGATCTTCTGAGCTTTCCCGCTGGGTACTTATAAAAACAAACACTAACACACAGACACACATACACTCAGGTAAAGATTTATATGTATAAGCGAAATAAATAGGTTTGGAAAAATCTCTGTACCTTTTTTGGCTGATTAAAAACTTATTATTTTTTTAAGAAATATTTATTGTATCAAAAGTCCTTTTCCTTTATAAATTTTAATATTGTCCCATTTTTTACAGGTATTACTATAAATTATTTATATTCTAAAAAAAAGTCCTTTTTTCTCTACAATTTTCTTAACACTCACGACGACCTTTTGGTTCACTGATGAAATTTAAACTGACACGAAAACACATTAAGACAACCAATACACATGAATAAATATACAAAAGTTTGTTTATACACTCACACAGACACACACGCAGACACTTAGCACTTGTATACAAAAACACACATTTATTTTAGAAAGAGAGATTCTCTTTCAAAAAGTTTTAATTTTTCCACAGGATAATCGAAAAAAAACTTTTATCAAACGTCATAAGATGCTGCAGTGTTATAAAACGCCAAAAAAAAAAAAACAAAACACACAAAATTGAAAAGCTTTTAAACTAAAAACAACAACAAAAACTTGAAAAATGTCGCAATAATTTTGTTTAAACGTGCTACTCGGAAAATGTGCGCAGTGAAGCTTTTTTACTAAAGCTTTTTACTATTGTTTTGAGTAGTATTTACAGAGAACAAAAGAGAGAAAGGAAAAAAGGCGAGCAAGCCAAATTTAACTAAAATTTTTTAAGGAAACAGTACAGTTAGAAAAACTTTGAGGTAGGACAATTTGACAGCTAAGTATATTATGGATATGTTTACCACAAAAACTTTCTTTAAAGCTTTTAACCTAATGACGAAGGTAAAAAGAAATTTAAAGGAATGAAATACATACTTAAACAGTGATTTTTTTATTTTGCGAAATTTCCTACTCAAATCAAATATTCAAATAAATTTTGCTCTAAATAGCAAATATTTAACAAAATTTCCTATGAAAACCAAACTCTTAGAACAATTTTCCAAAAATTTAATTTTTTTCTAAATTTTCTATAAGACGTGCTTTTAGTATCAGTAAAATGATAATAAACTTGAATATTTTTCGACAAATTCTATTAACATTTGTAACATTTGAAAACCATTTAATAATAGATTATCATTTACAACAACAAATTTCGGTCCAACAAGTAAAAATACAATTTGGTTTTAAGATTGATGTTTGACTATTGACTGCCAGTCGCCGTCAATGGCGGTGAGTATTAAACGGCAAAGATTTCTGAAGAGAAAGTGTGGTTACTATCTAAACATGTCAAATCGACCTTTCTGTGAAAGTGGGTTCGGTTCCCCGGTCCCCCTGTCATTCAAGAATGGACAAATTAGCAACAAAACTTTAATTAATTTTATGCTGAAAAATTCCTTTCTTCATAAAAATAATTCAATGAAAGTTAAATTTGATGAACTTTAGCCTGATTAACATATAAAATTTTGGATTAAAAACCATTTAATGATATGAGAATACCGAACACCAGCGTTGCAGTTGTGACACTAAAGTATCACTTTTGACCCTTTTTCATGCCAATGACACTTTTTGTGACCCTTTTTTTAATTTATCCCTTTGTATCATTTTAACAAAATTTATGACACTTTTTGAACCTTTGTGAAATTAAGTACAACTTTCCATATTCCTTACGAAAGTTGTCACGAGTTTTGTGAAAATACATATACAAATTGGTAGCATGCCATAACGCCCAGTGTCATAGTGTCCACGGTCACTATTTACAAACAAACTTAAAATATAGAAACTTGTGAGTCTATGCTTTCCTCTCTCAATTTACTCGAATCGGAGCTGGAAGAATAGACTCCAAGTGAAGAACAAATTACAAAATAAAGAATAAGTACAGTGTGGGGCAAAAGTCGCGAAGGGATTTGAAAAATTAATAACTTTTCTAATTTAATTTTTTTTTTTTTTTTTTCTTTTTAGGACTTGTAAAATAAATCTGGGAGTTTAGTTATGGAAGGTTACAACGTTATCCAGCGAACCAAAATCATAGAACTTTATTTTGAACATCATCGATCAATAATTCAAACTCAACGAGCCTATCGTCGTCATTTTAATTCACCATCCGAATCAATGATTCCACGCTTAGTGACACGTTTTCAGAAACAAGGCTCAGTGAGGGATCTTCCACGAAGCGGACGACCACATTCTGTAATTAGTGAAGCAAATATTCAACGCGTTCTGGAGAGTGTTGAGGAGAATCCTGAAACATCAACTCGAAGGCGCTCTGCTGAGCTGCAAATGTCTCGGCGGTCTTTACGCAGAATATTAAAGGGAAATTTACATCTTTCTGACAATCGAGAGATGTGGTTCCAACAAGATGGGGCCACTGCACACACTGCTCGAGCCACTATGCAGCTCCTAAGGCAGATTTTTGGCGAGCGTTTAATTTCCAAAAATTCTGCATTCAATTGGCCTGTCCGTTCGCCGGGCACCAGATTATTTCCTTTGGGGATATTTGAAAGAGAAGGTGTATATCAATAAACCCAGAACACTTGCACAGCTCAAAGAGAATATTCGAGCCGAAATAAGAGCGTTGCAGCCAGATACTCTGACTCGTGTCATGGAAAATGCTATTAAAATGGTGCCCACTTACGTGACGTAATCTTTCATTTATTTTGTAAAAAAAAAAAATTAAATTTAAAATTAAAAAAGTTATGACTGTTTTAAACCCCTTCGTGACTTTTGCCCCACCCTGTATTTCTAAAAAATTATAAACATTCAGGGGTGTTCTGAAAATCAAAAACGTAAAACGCAAGAATTTTAAACGCCGTTTATTAATAAAATTTCTGTAGTACAATAATTTTATGACAAATATTATACAATTATTTCTCTATTAAACAGAATTTTATAACAAAAATTATGAAAATTAAATTTAAAGTGCATTAAAAACAACTTCCAAATTCTTGCGTATTATCAAAGGTCTTTGTAAAAGTAACTTCTTTTTTTGATAATATGACTCATATTAGAATGTGAATTGTTTCTTAGTTTTAAGATTGATTTATAATTGAAGGATGTACAATTACTTTTATTTAAGTCTTATGTATTTATTTAATACATACTAATAAACTTGACCCTATTTTACTTTAAAATAACCCTTTTTTGCCCCTTTATTTTCTTAAATACCCTTTTTATGACACTTTTTCGAAATTTTCAACGGTAACCCTGCCGAACACACTCAACCATTAATCAGTCTGCTATGTCGACACAAAAATAGGGTATTAGGGTTGGTCAAAAAATAATGTTTTTTCTCTTACCGACTTCTAATAGAGTAAATATGTTGTAGTTTTGTCTGAATTAGATCCCTGTAAAATATTATTAATTTATTTTTAGTGTAAGAGCCCGCGCATTGGCCTTCAATTTTGTTAAATTTGGAATATAGCAACAATAGCATTGTATTGCAGAAAAGCATATTACTGTATTTTAACGACTGTTAGGTTCGTGAAAATAGTGTCAGAAGCATTCATGACTCTTTGCGCTAAAAAAGTCAAGCGATGGTTTAATATAGACGAAACTTGAATCAAGACGAGAGATGCCCGGATTTGACAGTAAACAAGATTTGGTGACCAAAAAGGATTTTATTATTATATGTTGTATAAGAACCAAATTTTTATTTTTTTAAGTTAAATTCAAAATATTTTTAGTTTTAATTAATAATAATTGATAGTAAATAAAATATTAAAATTTAAAAAATGGACTTTTCTCAAATGTACTTAATTCTTAGGAGCTCCTGCGCGTGCTCAAGATGACACTTTTTTTAACTTTTTTTTTTGCAATTTTTATTTGTTTTAACGTAAGACAAAAAAAAATAGCGGTATTAAAATATGATTCGAGAACTTTTATTTTTTCTCATACATCAGTGGCCCACCCTAATATTTATTTGTAGGCGATAATCTCCGTAGGCGCTGAAATAATCATTATGATACTTTTACAATCAACCTTATTCTATTTGGCGTCACCGTTTTTTATGTTTTGTTTCAATTTCGTATTCCCGTTTTCAATATTGCCATATTTCGATGACTGCTAACATATGTTTGGTATTTTGTAAGAAAAATCGGCGTTGCTATTGCCTTTGATTTTGTAGTCGGCGTTTTTAGTGTTGTCTTGTGCTGATTTGTGTTGTGTGTTTAAAAATTTTTAAAAAAGTGCAACGTGATTTTTAGCTTTAAATTTGATTTTTTTTCTACATTTGTGTTGTGTTATTAATATATTTTTGTGGGAATAATGGAAAAAATTAATATACCAATTAAGTGCCAGTTCGAGAAGCTAGTGGAAGAGCTTGAAAAGAATCCATCACTAGCCAAAGGATTTCGTAGGGGCTCTGTTCCTTATAATTTTAAGGAACAGTGGGAGAGTATTGCCACTGTGATAAATTCTTTTGGTCCACCAATTAGAACTGGTGATGGATGGCAAAAGGTAAGGTAAATAGTAAGTCAACATTTTTTTTTATTTTTTCGAATTTATTCTATGAGCTAAATTTCAGTTATGTATTTTATAAAGCTTTTTTGTAATAGTCCTATTCCTTTAATTTTTAGGAATGACATTATACACTACCAGACTATTATATTGTGCCCTCTTGTTACATTTTACCTTAGCTATCCTTTGGATAGCAATGAAGTGTATTGTATGTACAGAAAAATTTACAATTATTAGAGACCAGTAGATAGCTAAGGTAAAATGTAACAAGAAGATACAATATAATAGTTTGGTAGTGTATAATACTATTCCTAAAAGTTAAAGGACAGAGGTGTATTTATAAACAAATGGGAAATTTGATAAAAAGTTGGTAGGACTGATATTAAAATACCAAAATGGACGAAAATATACCACAACAAAACAAATAATAAATACTTTTCAATATGTGAAAAATATTATCGGCCATGTTCTGGAAATCGAAACCACGTGAAAGTGAAATCGAACAAATTTTGAAAACTTTTCCGTGTTAAAGGTTCGTAAAAATATTTATTTTTAAATACGTCATAGTTTTAGGACCACTTTCCTCTACCTAAAGAACTTTTGAAATCAGGAAAAGCTATGTTCATTTTTACAAAAATTCAATTAAAAATCTTCATCGATTTCACTTTCACGTGGTTTCGATTTCCAGAACATGGCCGTATAATTGTGTTTTTTAATAAAAATATATTGTATTTCCCTGGGGTTTAAAGAAACAACAGAAAAAGCCAACCATTACTTAATACGGCTTTTAATTTGTCAATGTAATTTTTTTTTTTAAATTTTTTTAAAATTTCAAGATTACAAATATTACAATATTTTCAATAACAACATTAGTAAACATTTATTTTATATCAAATCTTATATTATTAGGTTTAATTTGTTAATTTTACATTTTGCCATTTGCACTTTGTCACTAACAAAACAGCTTTCGAACATTTTCCTAACGCTTTTTACATAACAGACGCTTGGTTTCGTAAAACGAAGTTGGAGTTTCGAAAGGGATTTTTATTGTTCGTAATAGAGAGTTGCCGTTACGAAAGGGACTTTTTGTTTTCGAAAAGGTATAAGCATCTTCCGTTCATTCGAAACAAATAGTACGAAAATCGTAATACACAGTAAAAATTGTTCGAACTCGTAAATAATTTCTTTCGAGTCGTAATACGCGGTAACCCCCCTGGACATGGCACAAAATATATTTCTTTATATCTTGCGAATAGTAGGAGATAAAGTTGTCCAAATTTGGTGCACATAGCGTGGTGATCAAAACACAACCTCTTTAAAAAATTTGCTTGATTGGATAAGTGGGCGGGGCACAAAATTTGTTACAAATAGTTTGGTTATCAATACACAACATCTGTCGGAAAGTGTACTCGATTGATTAAACAGACGCAGTACCCCTCATACAGAATAGTAACAGTAAAAGTTTGTCGGACTTATGCAAAAAAATTAACGTGAAGTTGAAGTGTTTGTTAAATGAAAAAATTTTATGATGGACCGGTTTTAGCGAACACTTAAACTTCGAATGGTTTTCTATACAAAACATCCGATAGAAAGTGGGCCCAATCCAGCCCAGAACCACAATCAGAATCCATAAGTATATACGACCGCTTCAATACAAATATAATATAGACTTCTGTATATCTAGGGAATGGTAACAGCGAAAGTATCTCTTAGTACAACTCGCTTTAAAAACATTTACAAATTTTACTTCGACGGGAATTGCGAAGCGCCCCCGGTGAAGCTAATGGCGTTTTCTTTTCTGAGTAAAATTCTGCATTTGTTTTGCATTTTACATATTTGTTTGTTCTTTTCTGAAAAACATGTGTTATTTATAAAGTGTAAAGCGTTCTTTTCTGATGATGTTCCCTTTGATTGATGTTTGATGTTTGACGTCAGCAGTCGTCGATGGCTGCGAGTGTAAGACGGCAAATCCCTCTGAGGAGCAGTGTTACCGTTCAAAATTTTTAAAAAGGGGCACAAAAAGGGGATTTTCAAAAAAAAAGTGTCACAAAAAGGGGAATTCTGAGAAAAAAAGGGGCAACTTTAAAAAAAGGATAATTTAAAGAAAAACGTATGTATTTATTAAATTATTTTCATCGAAAACTAAACATAACAAAAAATAAACTTCATATTTATAAAAAAATACATTATAGGTATATAATACAAATTGTTTGGGAAAAACACATATGTATATATATATATACATACATATATCGTGAAAATACATGTCTTGTTTGCAAGTAAACGATAATGAACTGTTGCATAAAATTTTTATTTCAATTATTTATACAAAAACAGTTACTTATTACTTGTAAATAAAACGAGCTTAAAATAGTGTAATAACAATACAAAAACAAAAAATAGTTCATATTATGATTTGATAGAAAAAAATGTACATTTAAATAGATAGAGCTATGTATATATGTAAGTATATGTACATAAATATTTGGCACTTGGATTATTTTACTTTTTTACCAAAAAAATTAAGTTACGAAAAAACCTCGAGGAAAAAGCATATAAAAGTATTGATAGGAAGATAGTTAATATCAGGTACAGATCCATTTTTTTATAAATTGCAGTGTTTTGTTGTTTCTTCAACTATTAAATATCTATTTTTTTGAAAACGTAAATCTATATTTATTAATCAATTCATCACTTGGAATCCAATCTTCCAAGTCATTTTGATACAAATTTAAAGCGGATAACATAGACTGACAGGTATCTACTTTCAGTCTATTTGTCACTTTATTTTTTAAATATGCTAACTTAGAAAAATCCGCTCAGGGGATGCACTACTATGTGGTAAAGTAAAAACATACGAAGCAAATTTATACAAGTTTGGATATAAATTGTCACCCAAACAGTTTTTTAAATTGCCAATTTCGTACTAAAATGTTTCAGGCTTAGATATTTTAAAAATTGCTTCATAGCTTTTATCGTTTAATCTGGTTTCTAAAAGTTTGAACTCTTTTGCAAAATCATCTGGGTTAATAATTATATCAGTAAAAACGGTAACAATTTCAAAGTAATTTATGTCTTCAGCTGACTTAATAAATACTGGATCTAAAACCTTTATGAACTCAGCCTCTTATCGGTAATATTAATTCTTGATAAAATTTCTTTGCACAGCTTTTGGTAAAAAAGTAAAATGTTGTTATTTTAATTTCTACAATATCACTACTTAAGATGTTGTTAGTACATATTTCTAGCTCGGCTTCGTGGCCGATATATGTATATATTAAGAGTTTCTTTTATATGCAGAACATCAACAAAATCAATTTGTTCTATATTTGTTTGCATAACATACTCTTTTTTTAAAACATTTTTAAAAATTTCTAATACAATATCTTTCGTGGATGAAACTAAATATATAATTTGTGATGATTCGTTTTGAAAATTAAGGTTTAATTTATTCATAATATATAATACATATACTACAAATTTGAGGTAAATTTTATTGTTAACAGATAGCCCTTCCTGAATTATTTTAATTTTATCCAAATTAGATGCTATTTTCTCTTCAAATTGAGCTCGGATTCATTGATTGACAGTATAAAAAAAATTTGGTTCAAAAAGGGGCAAAAGGGGCACAAAAAACTACAAAATGATACAAAAGGGGATTTAAAACAAAGGGGTCAAAAAAGTGGCACGGCAGTCAAAAAGGGGCAAAAATGCGACTTTAGTCGCATAACGGTAACACTGCTGAGGAGATCGAGTGGAAGCGATCGAAACATGTCAAGGTAACCAGCCGCCTGGGTTCGAATCTCAGGTATTTTATTTTTATTTTTGTGGTTACACATTTAAAGACTTTCTTAGTAACAATAAATTAATGAATGATTATCAATAACAATTTTAATTAATTTTCATGTTGTAAAATTCCTTTCTTCATAAAAATAATTTAATGAAAATTAAATTTGGTGAACTTAAGCCTGATTAAAAATATTGAAAATTTGGATTAAAAACCATAAATAGTTTAACAAAATTACCACAATTCTAAGAAAGACAAACATGAAATAAACAAAAAAATGTACTTTGGACTTCAAGAACAATTCTTGACAAAAAGTACGAAAAATCAGAAGTAAGGAAGAACATGTAAAATCAATTAAAATAGATGATCATTCAAACCAAATTTCGATCTACCAAATGTTAAAAAACAATTTGGTTTAAGGATTGATATTTGACGATTGACGTCAGCAGTCGTCGATGCCTGCTTTGAATTGTTGTAGTCTTGCCACCACCTGTAATTGAGTTTACCTTGCGTTTATTGTACTTTATTGTTTTATGTCGAAATTTGTGTTCTTTTGTAAACGTAAAATATGAAACACTTCTTAAAAATTAGAGGAGCATTTAAAAATGTTGCCAAGTCACATGTAACACTAATGCAACACTATTTTTTAGAAAAGAAAACGCCATAAGTAGTAGAAAATAAAGTTAAAAACAAAAATTTTAGTCCCGAACCACCAAGTACGAAGTACGAGTACTAAAATAAATTATAAAGCTCAATTATATTGTAGATGGATTAGTAAGTGAAATTTGGCAAAAGTTTTTAGTATAAAGCAAAAGCTTTACGTTTTATTCTACTTATAATCCTTCTCAAAGTTGAATGAGCTTTTAAAAGTCGTGAGCTCCATAAAAATTTGTGATAAATATTTGACTTAAATAGTTAGTATAAATAAGGTAAAGTTTATTTTAAAAAAAGTTTTCTAAAACTTTGAAAACCTTTGGTTTTTTTAGAACTTTTGTTACGCACCCGTTTTGTATGGTTTAGGCATTTGATAAAAAGGTAATTATAATAAAAGCTATTGCTTTAAAACTTTTAAGTAGTTAAAGCTTTAAACATCTCAACATGTTCACTTAATCGTTAAAAGATGGCGTTTGTAAATGCAGAAAAAATATTAGAAAATAAAAAAAATTACACCTGTCACAAAATTTCCTACACTGAAAATAATTTATAGTAAATTTGAGGAAAGAAAGTTCTCGAACTACATTTTTCGTATAAACGTTTCGTAAAATTTTCTAATGCAACATCTTACACACGTTTTGGTATAAAATTTGTTTTTTTTTCTCTTACAACTAAACAAGATGGAGCAACACTGTTACCGGAGCCCCAAGGGGTTAAATTACGGCAGTCGATATCGATCTTAAATCCCATTCAAATTATATTGTAATTTCGATCGATATAAAACGCCGTAATTTGGCCCAGATTTATTATTAAGCATACGAATTTTATTTCCCAATTCATAAAGTAGTAATTTTTAATTTTTCGATATTTATATTAATATTTCGAAAATTTTTTACATTGTACCTAAAAAGTTCGTGATTTGGCAACGTGTTTTATACAAGGTGGCGCAATAGTTGTCATCCGAAATTCTTTTACTGCAATATTTTTAATAAATGGAAAACTTTAGTTTTACTTTTGAAATGTGTTTGTTTGATGTCTAAATTTTTTCATTAAGTAAACATAATATGATATCGGTCACTTGGCCGCCGCCAGAACTGATGATCATACGGGCCCAATTTGTTTCATATTTCATCACTCATGCCACAACTTCCGGAGATAGGTTTCCGCATTCCTTACGGATATTCTCTTGGAGGACTCCAAAAGTCTGAGTCTTGTTGATATAGACCGGTAACTTCAACAAAGACCACAAAAAGAAGTCTTGAATATTTTTATCGGGCGATCTTGTCGACTAATGCAAATCACCAAAACGAGGCCACCCAGAAATGTAGAATTTGAAATTTTGTTTGTATGTCGCCTAGTACACAGAAAAAAATTTTGCACCAGTTAAAGCATTAATCAAAAATAAAATCAGTTTTAATTAAAAATTTAATCAACTAAATTAAACTTTTAATCAAGTGTATTAAACGTTTAATTGACAATGTTAATTTGCGTAAACAAATTAATAATATTCAACATTTTTTATTTTTCGAATTTATTCTATGAGCTAAATTTCAGTTATGTATTTTATAAAGCTTTTTTGTAATAGTCATATTCCTTCAATTTTTCAGAAATGACTTTATACACTTTATAGTATGACTATTACAAAAAAGCTTTATAAAATACATAACTGAAATTTAGCTCATAGAATAAATTCGAAAAATAAAAAATGTTGAATATAATATAAAGTAACCTTCAGAAGGAAACAAATTAATAATAATTAATTAAACGTTTAATTCACTTAATTAAACCTTTTATTCATTTGATTAAATTTTTAATTAAAACTTATTTTATTTTTGATTAATACGTTAACTGGTGCAAACTTTTTTTTTTGTGTATGCGTCATTGCTCCATTCTGTTTGCACCACATGAATTCTAGTCCCAATTCGTTCAGTTAAGGCAGGAGAAAGACGTTGAGCATGTCCCTGTAGCGCTCGACGTTCACAGTAGTCATTTTTACCCACGGCATATTCAAAAAATAAGGCCCCATGAAGCCTTCAGATTAAGCACAACAAAGCCATACAGTAGCTCTGAGTGGTTAGTAGGGAGCTCCGTGTGTTGTAAGCGGATTTTCGATGACCCGGAAGCGACAGTCGTGCTTATTCACATATTGACAGAGACGAAAATATGCCTCTTCACTCATGATGATTTTCAATTCAAAGTTGTCTCCTCGTCGTCAAGAAAATCAGCCTTATTCCGGTTGTCGTCGTCGACAGTGTCGTTATTTGTAGAGGATTAAGGAACACAGGCTGTGTGACACTTCAATCTATTACAAAAAACGACGATGACGATAACGACAACCGGAATAAGGCTGAATGATTCCGCGTTCTTAAAGAGAATATTTCTTCTTTTCATATTGACTTTTATTTTGTAGCTGTTAACATCACAAATGTCAAAGTAGAGCTGACATTTACCGCCATTTGCAAAAATTTTGTCATCTTCCGATAGGGTGATGACTTGTGGGCCACCATGTACAATGTACGACAATTTTTGAAGGTAATGAGTTTACGTGGCGTTTTTTTAATAGCAAATGTTAAGCAAAATTTCCTATAGTCAAATAATTATAGGAATTGTTTTTGCAAGTTTCATTAGTTATAACAATGTTTTGCTATAAATATCTTAACAAAAACTTTATGTAAAATATATCTATGAACAATAAGTTTTTATAAAAATGTTGCTATCTATAATAACAAACTATTAAACAATTCGAAGAGAAAGTATATGCTATAAAAAGCATAGTTTAAGGATATTTTCTTTTTTAACTTTTAGTAACATTTACTTATAAATAGCAAAAAAAATCTTAGAAAAGTTTTGCTACAAATTGCAAAATTTAAAAAATTTTGCTACAAATAGCAAAATGCTTCATGAATAGTAAATTTTTAACAAAATTCTCTATAATAAATAAAATTTTAACAATTTGCTTTTTAATAAAATCAGGAAATTTTTAGTGCCGGTTCACACACGTCAAGTTTGACTCGTCAAGTCTTGAGTTTTTAGGAGAGACGGGAAAATAAATTGCCTTCTCTTTTCCCTTCTCTCCTAAAAGCTGAAGACTTGACGAGTCAAACTTGACGTGTGTGAACCGGCACTTAGAAAAAATTTTTTCTGCAAAAAGGTACCTGCAACGATAAGTTTTATTCCTATGAATTTCAAATTAGTAAATTTTAAGTTGAATTGTCTATGATTAGCGAACTTTCTGTAAAATTTAATTATATTGTATAACATATACTCAGTCCTGTACTGTAATATAAGACTTCAAGTCTTGTGTATGGGACAACAAATAAATAAATAAATAAAATAAACAGAAAATTTTCTTTTACAAAATTTGCATTAAATAGAAAATTCTTTGCTAAATTTGCTATTGATAAAATAATTTTTTGTTGTTTTCTTACGAAGACAGTAGAATGAAGCAGTTTGTTTTTTAATTTTGTTTTTTCTTTTTTCCCACTTACAACTACAATTCGAGTCGGAAAGAACCCTACCAATTGTAGGGGAATGTAAGAAAAGATGAACTCACTGTTTATTGTTGGTGTTTTGTTTTGGCTTTGATATTGTTACAAGTAAGACTTTGAGTGTTTATAATTCTTATTCACTTTAGGGTTTCTTTTGTATAATATTTTTGGCCTTTCTAAAATCTCTGGAATAGGTTTCCTGATGAGCTGGCCTAAGCAACCAGTGAAATGCGCATAGAAGCTGGCTTTCCCTCAACAATAAATTTCAGTGTATTTATCAAATATGAAAAACTGGGAATTTAGCACGTCATACGGAAATCGTATTAATAATAAATAATTTTATTTTTGTTTGAAAAATTTTTTAGTGGTCTTATTAAAAATATTTCTTACTTGTTCTATGCAATTTCCAAATTAACTCCCAATTACTTTTATAAACTTAATCATTTTCTAACTAACTAATCATTTTCCTAAAATCTAAATTCGCACGTGTCACTGTGACAACATGTCCTTTATTACAAAGAGGTTTTTATATGATACACAGATTTATTTTGGCAGTTTTGTTAAAAAAAAAAAAAAAATTGTCACACCTGCATTTGCAAATGTTACAGTTTTGATTATCTCCTGCTGGAGATGGTGGCCATTCAAGAAACTTACTCGTATATGTTTTTAGAATATTTACGGTGCAGGATTTTCTTTGAAATTCAATATTTAGTACCAGCATCCTATCTTTTTTCTCACAAAATAAATACAATCTTTCTAGTATATTCTGTTTTACTTTGCTGGTTCATTGCACAAAATATACAATCAAAAGAATAGAAAGTGAAAAAGGAAAAATAAATAAGAATATTTACGAAAAGATATTGTAGTAGAGAACATGTGAAAGGATGTGGTTCAGGAAGAGTTATGACAATAAAAAAAGGCAGAGGTTCTTAAAAAGTTTTTTTTTGGAAAAAGAAAAAATCTAAAAAAAACCAAATGAAAGGAGTTTTACTTTAAAAAATATGTATTTTTAAAGAACATTTAGAAAAAAACCAGTTAAAAAGTGCTTTTTAAAGGCGTACGTTTTGAAAAAAGAACTTTTTTCAAAAAAATTTATAATTTGTTAAAACAAAAAACATGTTTTTCAACAAAATGCTTTGAAAACCAAATACATTTAAAAAAAATATCAGACTATATAAGGCGAGGAAAGTACTTTTTATTGAAAACTTTCCTTCTTAAAAATATATCTTTGAAACAAATATCTTTCGTAAAGGAACTTTTTTTAAAGAAAGTACTTTTTTAAATGCCTTTTTGAAAAGTGTAATTAAAAAAAATTCTTGTTCAACAGTACTCTACAATAAAAGACCAGTAACAGTACTCTACAATAAAAGACCTACAAACTAATAGTTGTGTATTTTTGTGACTCATTATTACTTAAGATGGCATCCAAAGGATGTCGAAATATTGAAAAATAAAGAAATTTAAGATTGAAAAGAGACCTCGAGCTTGAACAAATTATTTATTATATAAATTATAAGAAAAAAGGTCGAATAACTACAAAACTTAGCAAAGAAATACATTTTCTATAAAAAGTACCTTATCTATTAAAAGTACCTTTTCTATGAAGAGTACCTTTTCTATTAAAAGTACCTTTTCTATTAAAAGTACATATTCTTATTCAGAGTACCTTTTCTATTAAAAGTCCTTTTCTATTAAAAGTACTTTTTCTATTAAAAGAACCTTTTCTATTAAAAGTAACTTTTTAATTAAAAGTACCTTTTCTATTAAAAGTACCTTTTCTATTAAAAGTACCTTTTATTAAAAGTACCTTTTATTCAAAGTACCTTTTATTAAAAGTACCTTTTATTAAAAGTACCTTTTATTAAAAGTACCTTTTATTAAAAGTACCTTTTCTATTAAAAATACCTTTTCTATTAAAAGTACATTTTATTAAAAGTACCTTTTCTATTAAAAATACCTTTTCTATTAAAAGTAAATTTTCTTATTCAGAGTACCTTTTCTATTAAAAGTACCTTTTCTATTAAAAGTACTTTTTCTATTAAAATAACCTTTTCTATTAAAAGTACTTTTTCTATTAAAAGTACCTTTTCTATTAAAAGTATCTCTTCTATAAAACCACATTTTCTATTAAAAGAACCTTTTCTATTAAAAGTAACTTTTTAATTAAAAGCACCTTTTCTATTAAAAGTACCTTTTCTTATTCAGAGTACTTTCTCTATTAAAATTACACTTTTTTTTAAACATACCTTTTTTAATAACGGCACCTTTTTGTCAACAGTAACTTTTTAAGTTACTTTTAATCAAATAGTAAATTTACTGACAAAATTCGTTGTTTAGCATATTGTTGACATTTATTTATTTTATATTTAAAAGTACCATTTATTTATAAAAGTCCCATTAGAACAGAAATTTATCTTCTATATCTACATTTATATGTATATAAAAGAAAGTGGCGTAAGTTACTAGGTTTATAACTAAAGAACGGCTAGACCGATTTCGATGATTCGTACCAATTCGGAATGGTCTCTGACCAAGTAAGAAGAATAGCAAAAATCTAAAATAAGTGGCGCCATTGAAGATTACTCAGTATGAATTAAATCGTAAACTCTGCATTTGAAGATGCTATGATCTTTAGCAAAGTTGTTTAGCATGAGCCGGCGAAGGTTTATAAGTTGATATGAACAATTTCAGACAGGTGGCGCCACTAAAAATGACTCCAAATGAGTTAAATCATAAACTGTGCATTTGATCATGCTATGATCTTTAGCACAGCTGTTGAGCATTACCATACAAAGGTTTCTAGGTTGGTATGACCAATTTCCGATAGGCGGCAACATTGAAAATTACTCAAAATAAATTATATCATTTGATCATGCTATGGTGTTTAGTAAAGTTGTTGCGCATGAGCCGGCAAAGGTTTCTATGTTGGTATAAACAATTTCCGACAAGAAGTGCTATTGAAAATGAATCAAATCGAAAGCTATGCAATTGATCATGCTTTAATCTGTATCAAAGTATTTATGCATGAGCCGAATGAGGTTTCTAAATTGATGTGATTAATCTATTTATAAAAAAAAGTGTACACTTTCATGTCAACACTAACTGCGGAAACGGTTCGACCGATTTCAACCAACATTTTAGGGTACGTTGGGGATAGTCTGTTGATGGTTTAAGTTAAGTTTGCACGAAACCGGCTTAGGGATTCCGCAGATATGGCTTTTAGATTTTTCTAAATGTTGCCATACAAATATCAACAAAATTCCCTCCATTTTGAACTCCTCCGAAACGGCTTGACTGATTTTTATGAAATTTTGTATTTGTTAGGTATGAGAATAGGTCGTACAGTATATTTTATATCGCTAGAGGGCGCAAAATAGGGCATAAGCTCCCCCTCCCTATATATTCTTAGCTAATCTACCTGTTTTCTTAAAATTGGTTTTGCAAACACTGTAACAGCTAAAAGGAAATATTGAATAGCATGTGAAATAGGGCAAGAAGTGTAAAACCTCCCCCTCCCAATATCTTCTTAACTAATCGACCGATTTTCTTGAAATTTCGCAGGCAAATAGTGTTACAGCTGGAAAGTACTAAAGCCTATAGTTTTTATTTTGTAAGGCGTTAAGCAAGAGGGGTACAATTAAAATTAATCACACAACAAAATCTTGTTAATGAAATAAAAATTTTTGTATTCCCGAAAATGAGTTTGAAAATATTTTTTGTTTATTTATTCTATTGAAAGTACCTTTTCATTAAAGTGACTTTTTTTGCTAATAAAAAAGTAGTTTTCTATCAAAATTAGTACTTTTAAAAAAATTATTTCTAATAAAAAAAAAAATCCGAAAAAAGTTTTTACTAACGAAAAAGTATTTTTCCTATTACAAGTACTTTTTCCAAAACCGTAAATTTTTTTTAAAGTTTTCAAAAAAATATTGTTTTGGTCAAAAAAAGTTCCTTAAAAAATTCATTTTACATTTTTTTCCATTTAAAGACTCTCTTTTACTAAAACCTAAAAGTTTCTTCATATTCTATAATGAAAATGAGAGGATGTCCACAAAACTTTGTATGTATTAGGTAATGAGTCTACCTGGCAGTCCTTCCGTCCTTGTAATATGTATCTAAACTACTAACCAAACAACTAACTAAACCATTCATTTGCTTGTATGTCTGTCAGTTATCATACTGTCATTTTGTCGTTCTTATAACGGTATGTATGAGTTTTTGGTTGATGTTATTTTGACAAATGATTTGTCAAACAAAAATGTGAACTTTTGTACATTTCATTTGTAAAAACAACAAACCCACACAGAAGATACGAAACGATACTTTCATGACATATAAATACGTGATGATACGGTAGTAAATAATAAAATGAGAAATATTGTTACAATAAATTTTTTCTTCTCCTCACATCTCTTCCCCCCTGGCGTTCTTAAAAAAATCTATAAAAACGTGATTTTTTCCTACTCCTGCTAAGGAAAAACTCAAAATGTTCTTTGCGGTTGAAACTGTTTAGACTGAAAGTGATGGGTTTGATATCAGATTTTTTTTTTGTTGTAATTTTTAACTTTTTTTCTACGTTTATTTGTTTCGTATATTTGGAAACACAAAAACAAAGATTTTCTTTTAAGCATTTTCTTCTTCTCTGAAACAAATTATGATTTGTTGAATTATAATTCAATATTTTTTTTCTCAATCTTAAAACTTAAACTTTATTTTTGATAATTTATTTATTTAAATTTATTCTTCTTTTTTTTGTAACCCAAAAAAATTCATTACAGAACTTAAACGCCAAAGCAGCAAAAATCATTTAATAAGAACCACGAACGTTTTATATGACCCCTCATCTAAATGTTGACGCCCCAAGACAAATAAACACCGCAAAGGAACAAAATAAAAATAATAAATAAATGCAAACTTAGAGGAGAAGACAGAAGTGGAAAACGAAAACTAATAATAAATATAAATGGAAACAAAATCTAATTTAGCATAAACGTACAAAATGTCTCAGGTTCTTGTGGGAGGCGTTCGAAAAATGTGTCTATCGGTTGAGGGGAAAGAATCCTCAAAAATTAAATCACTGGAAAAAGGTAAAGAATGATAACGCTTTTAAACAAAAATAGTATTATTAGTTAACTTTAGACTGAAATAGTCTTGGAGGTCTTTCTTTAATGGTTCATATTTTCCGATTTTGTTTAAAGTACATTTAATTATGTTTTTACGCGAATTCGATTTGCAGCGATTCCAAAAAGTATCTAATTGTATTTACGCGGTTAAAAAATTTATGTATTTTATTTTACCAGAAAAATGTTTGGAGGATTTTTAATAAAATATAAAGTTGGCAGCACTTAAAATTTGGTGGTATGAAAAACTCACAACAATCAATACAGGGGAATCGCAAACATCTGTCCAAAATATAAAATCTTAGAATTTCTTACAGTTGGCAAAATCAAGTGGTATTAAAAACTGACCACAATCAAAACAGGGGAACCGCAAATATCTGTCCAGATATATGAAAATTTTGAAATTTTGACAGTTGGCAGCACTTAAAATCGTATGGTATAAAAAAATCACCACAATTAAAACAGGGAAACCGCAAACATCAGTTTAGAAATATAAGAGATTCGCATTATCTGACAGTACTGGTTAGATCGCCCAGCAGATAATGCGCCTCTTAGGGGGCGTAGTTAAAGTACCTTGAGGAGTTAGACCTCTTGGTGTTACATCCGCTGGGGAAAATTGGTGATGCATACCAAGATTTCGGTTAACAATCGACCGCTAAGGCTCTTGAAGTTTTCAGATTTTATGAGTGTGGGGTACTCACCGGAGTACCCGTGTTTATCTGGCTCCACGAGAGCCAACAGCTCTGGGTGACACGGCACCGATCTGACCATTCATACTCGCTTTTGTAGAGAGAATGTTTTTTGCCACGCGTTAGTGTTTTTGTAATCTGTCTTAGTAAAAAGTAGAGTCGAAACTGTCGGTCCCGACCACGACATGTTCGGTTTTGAATAAAGGATTCAGCTACCGGGTGTGAAAACGTAGTAGTGTGGTAGTAGATAGTGAGGCCGCTTATTAGAAGTCTGTGCCCCTGCGATGAAAGGTAGGTAATGGTTTTGAAATTTGAAACTCGCGAAAAGTTGAAATATCTAAATGGGGCGGTTGATCGCTGGCTACTCACATAAAGTGCGTTTTAAATAGAGTGATGATATTGACAAAGAGTTCTTTTCCCAAAAGTAATAGCAGAAGAGGTGCACGTGGTGGCTGTGTTAGTAATAATACCCAAGGTCACGTTGATAGAATGTTCCTGAATTGCAATGAGAATCAGTGGAATGGTTCGATTTGTGGGGACGGTTCCTATTCAACAGAGACTGCTGGATATTCCCTAAGCAGCGGAGGTTAGATAGCATCAGCTCCTAAACAAGCGGTTGAGTGCATAGTTTTTACCGGACTATACACTTAATTGCGACCTTTGCATGTGTTAGCCGAGAACACACACAGGGACATTTGGTAAGTACTTGATTTTTATACACCATATGGTTGAGATCCACCATGAGGTTAGGCAATTGTGCAGGTGCTCATATAAATTTATATCAAAGTACTAAGTGGATCAGGGGGTTCATTACAGAACTTAAACGCCAAAGCAGCAAAAATCATTTAATAAGAACCACGAACGTTTTATATGACCCCTCATCTAAATGTTGACGCCCCAAGACAAATAAACACCGCAAAGGAACAAAATAAAAATAATAAATAAATGCAAACTTAGAGGAGAAGACAGAAGTGGAAAACGAAAACTAATAATAAATATAAATGGAAACAAAATCTAATTTAGCATAAACGTACAAAATGTCTCAGGTTCTTGTGGGAGGCGTTCGAAAAATGTGTCTATCGGTTGAGGGGAAAGAATCCTCAAAAATTAAATCACTGGAAAAAGGTAAAGAATGATAACGCTTTTAAACAAAAATAGTATTATTAGTTAACTTTAGACTGAAATAGTCTTGGAGGTCTTTCTTTAATGGTTCATATTTTCCGATTTTGTTTAAAGTACATTTAATTATGTTTTTACGCGAATTCGATTTGCAGCGATTCCAAAAAGTATCTAATTGTATTTACGCGGTTAAAAAATTTATGTATTTTTTTTTACCAGAAAAATGTTTGGAGGATTTTTAATAAAATATAAAGTTGGCAGCACTTAAAATTTGGTGGTATGAAAAACTCACAACAATCAATACAGGGGAATCGCAAACATCTGTCCAAAATATAAAATCTTAGAATTTCTTACAGTTGGCAAAATCAAGTGGTATTAACAACTGACCACAATCAAAACAGGGGAACCGCAAATATCTGTCCAGATATATGAAAATTTTGAAATTTTGACAGTTGGCAGCACTTAAAATCGTATGGTATAAAAAAATCACCACAATTAAAACAGGGAAACCGCAAACATCAGTTTAGAAATATAAGAGATTCGCATTATCTGACAGTACTGGTTAGATCGCCCAGCAGATAATGCGCCTCTTAGGGGGCGTAGTTAAAGTACCTTGAGGAGTTAGACCTCTTGGTGTTACATCCGCTGGGGAAAATTGGTGATGCATACCAAGATTTCGGTTAACAATCGACCGCTAAGGCTCTTGAAGTTTTCAGATTTTATGAGTGTGGGGTACTCACCGGAGTACCCGTGCTTATCTGGCTCCACGAGAGCCAACAGCTCTGGGTGACACGGCACCGATCTGACCATTCATACTCGCTTTTGTAGAGAGAATGTTTTTTGCCACGCGTTAGTGTTTTTGTAATCTGTCTTAGTAAAAAGTAGAGTCGAAACTGTCGGTCCCGACCACGACATGTTCGGTTTTGAATAAAGGATTCAGCTACCGGGTGTGAAAACGTAGTAGTGTGGTAGTAGATAGTGAGGCCGCTTATTAGAAGTCTGTGCCCCTGCGATGAAAGGTAGGTAATGGTTTTGAAATTTGAAACTCGCGAAAAGTTGAAATATCTAAATGGGGCGGTTGATCGCTGGCTACTCACATAAAGTGCGTTTTAAATAGAGTGATGATATTGACAAAGAGTTCTTTTCCCAAAAGTAATAGCAGAAGAGGTGCACGAGGTGGCTGTGTTAGTAATAATACCCAAGGTCACGTTGATAGAATGTTCCTGAATTGCAATGAGAATCAGTGGAATGGTTCGATTTGTGGGGACGGTTCCTATTCAACAGAGACTGCTGGATATTCCCTAAGCAGCGGAGGTTAGATAGCATCAGCTCCTAAACAAGCGGTTGAGTGCATAGTTTTTACCGGACTATACACTTAATTGCGACCTTTGCATGTGTTAGCCGAGAACACACACAGGGACATTTGGTAAGTACTTGATTTTTATACACCATATGGTTGAGATCCACCATGAGGTTAGGCAATTGTGCAGGTGCTCATATAAATTTATATCAAAGTACTAAGTGGATCAGGGCTGTGGAGTCGGAGTTGTAGAGTCAGAGTAGATGTTATTTTACCAAACTCGAAGTACCCACAAAAACTCGCGACTTCGACCCCAAAATTTTTCGGCATAATACATTAATACATTTAAAGAACTGTTCTAGTATTTTTCAAAATAAAAAATTTTAAGAGGATCTGCTTTACTACTACTTTATATATGTGAATAACTATATTGAAGCTCAAAGCGGGACGTGTTAGAATTAAAATATCGATTTGAAATTTTTACAGAATCGTTTTCTTGCTGTATTTAACAATTTAAAAGGTACTGCATTAAAAAACAAAGTTTAAAGTAAAAAAAGGGCATTTTCATATACGACTCCACAGCTTTTGGTTGGAAAACGTTTTTTTTTTTTTTGTAAAGAAAGAGGCCTTTTCTGGAAACGAATGCCAAGTCGGACATTCTATGTAGTTAAAACCCATAAAACCGGTTGTAGATTTAAATAAGCCAACGATCATGTGACCTCTTTATTTTGATAAAATGCTGACGTTAATCGGGTGTTAAAATCTTTACTTGTAAATCGAGCTCTAAAACAACGGTGGATGAAAGGCGTTAATGTGGACTCATTACACATTCACTAAGAATCTAATAAAAAGGCCTGGGTGACAACTTTACCGCATGGTTTCATAAATATTTTGAACCGGAAGTTCGGCGTTACATGAGTGATCAAAACCTTGATTTAAAGTTCTGTGGATTATAGACAATCAACCAGGTAATCCACATTTAGAGCATTAGAATGTCCAATTTTATCTCCCATTATCTACCAGGGCTGTACAGATCATCATAATTGGTGTACATTAAATATTCAATTAATTTTTTGTTTGCAGCAATTAATTTTTTTAATCAAACCCCATAAAATTAAATGTTTGTGTATATGTGGTATATTTTTTAGTTTATGCAATTAATTTTTTAATTGACTAAATTTGTGTCCCATGACTCGAAAATACAAATCCGTTAATTGATATGATCAATTCCTTTGCAGGGGCAAAATTAGTAAAATATTTAATTGTCTGAACGAATTGTTTAATTAAAGTCAATTTTCTTTTTTTTCTGTGTAAATGAACTGTTTTTTCTATTGTTTTTGTTAGAATGAAATATCTATTAGAGAAATATGAATTTGAATTACATATTTATCTTCTTAAACTTGATATTTAATACGTTTAATACGGAACCATTGCTCTCATTTTGTATGAATCCTCTAGCAGTTTTAACACGATTTTTCAATGAGCTGATATCTATATCGCGTGAAAACAGAAAGTTTGTTTGAAAAAAGTTTTCATCAACAGTGACCTTTTCCATTAATCATATAACAAAATTAAATTTTTAATAATTTTTCTTTAAATTACTTATCTGTTTGTATCAGTTTTATAAATTTACCTAAAACGAGAAAAAAAATTTAAATATTAAATAAAATTTAAAAAAGGTTATTAAAATTTTTTTAAAGTTTAGAGCAAACATTTTTGCACTCAAAAAAGTTCCTAATAAAAAAGTACCATTTTACTTTGCAAATAAATATATATTTTGCATTTAACTAAAGTTTTTAGCAAAAAGTTACTTTTATGAAAGAAGTACGCTCTTATTTATTTTAATTTAAAAGTACCCATTTATGGAAAACTCTTTGTCAAAGGTTACAAATTTATATTTTTATTAAAAATACCTTTTTTAAATCAAAAGTACCTTTTTAAAAAAAATTACCGTTTTATTAAAAACTAAATTTTATTTTTACCAAAACAAGCTTTTATCAAAACAGTCAACAACAAAGTACCTTTTATCAACAAAGTAAATTTTATCAACAAAGTACCTTTTTATCAACAAAGTACCTTTTATCAACAAAGTACCTTTTTATCAACAAAGTAACTTTTTATTAACAAAGTACCTTTAATCAAAAAGTAACTTTTATCAACTAAGTACCTTTTTATCAAAAAAGTACCTTTTATCAACAAAGTACCTTTTATCAACAAAAAAGCTTTTATCAACAAATTACCTTTTATCAACAAAGTACCTTCTTTATCAGCAAAGTACCTTTAATCCAAAAAGTACATTTTATAAACAAAACACCTTTTATCAACAAAGTACATTTTATCAACAAAGTACCTTCTATCAGCAAAGTACCTTTAATAAACAAAGTACCTTTTATCAACAAAAAAACCTTTTAGCAAAAAAGCAACTTTTATCAACTTAGTACCTTTTATCAAAAAAGTACCTTCTATCAACAAAGTACCTTTTATCAACAAAGTAAATTTTATCAGCAAAATACCTTTTTTTAAATAAAAAAAGTACTTTTTACAAAAGGTACTTTTTAGAAAATATTTTTTTATTGTCTTTTTTCAAAAAAGTTTTACTTTTATTCGTAAGTCTGCTCCCAAGGATACATTCTTTCTTAAAATAAAATAGTTACTGTTAGTCTGTTTTCGTTTTGCGTATTTATTTTATCATCATCGCCTTGAGAAAAAATTCACATCTTTGAGTATAATAAAACGTTAAAAATTCTGCATAAACGATGAATACACTTTCACACATAAATAAAACAAAATACATATACTTATGTACTTATACTTAGTATTCTATACACTGAAATGTGTTTAAATGTTTGTTTGTCTAAAGTGTAAACTAGTCAAGATATTTTTTGTATATAAACAAGCAAATTTACATGCCAATGAAAAAGAATTTAAAACATCATATCTTCTTTGGACGAAAAACCAGGGACATGGAAAAAGCTGATTAAATACTAACGAAATTGGAAAATGTTACTGCGGTTCTTTGTATTCCATAATTTTAATTCTCAATAAAGAATTTTTAAAATAAAGTAATAAAAACAAAAAAAAAATTAACCCTAGAAGGAAGTTTTAGTGAGGTACGCTCATGGCTCCAGTATTTACATTTTTTTCTTTTATGCCTCTACTTAATTATTGTTATTATAACAGTATAAATTGTTATTCAAATGAAAAGTCTATAAAAGAATAATTAAAAAAAAATGGGGGAATGTATACTTAATACTTTATTTATGACAACTAAAGCTTATTTTTCCTTTTTATGGCAGAAAATAATACGCGTATGTACATTTAAATATAAGAACAATATAAGTATAAAAAAATATAAGTGAAATTGGGTCTGTATTTCTTAGAGGTCAGAAAATCAGTTAATATGAAAAACTTCTATTTTTTTACATAAACTATCAGCCCAGTTATGAATTAAATTCCCCGGGACTCCAGAAAATTTCCGACTCTTCAAAATAAGGCCTTGGAGCACCATTTTCACATAGTGTTTTGCTAGTAACATTCCATATTTTTCCAAAATGGTCACCAATCCTCGCCAAAAATTTTCGTAAGCAACGAAATTTTTTAAATTTAAATTTCTAAAATTCCAAAATTATTTTAGGTATCCCACTTCCACTACCAGAATCCTCTAAGGAACCGGTTAAAATTCCCTGAAAATCGTAGTAATGTTAACTTGGTGGATGTCTCCGCTAGTTAAGTGCCACACACATTAAATAATCACCCTAGTCGTGAATTTTTTTCTCGTAATTTGTTCACTTTTCCCTTTGATTGTCTTAATTAAATTTAGTTTGGGAACAGAACATGTATGTAAGTAGTTCTTCTTATAATTCGAATATTCAGGACAAGATCCGTTAAGGCACAAATTGATATACATATTGCCCAACAAAATGTAAAGCAGCAAGTCGATTGCCTGCGGATTTATGTAGTTTCCAAAATACGTGGTAGCGGAATTTTGGAAAATATTTTTTGTACATAAAATTGAAAAAGTGCAAAAAACTAACATTTTAATTAAACTATCCCACTAATACTAACTACTTTGCTTCATTTTGTTTAACTTTTCTTTAAAATGTATTTATACGATATTTTTGAACATAAATTTTATTGAATATTCATTGTTTTTAATCTTTTTTTCTTTTTTGTTTACATTCACAGGAACTGAAAGCGTGAAAAATTTTTCACGGGAGTTTTACGATTGCTTTTTTCCCCTCCGAGGTGATAAAAAATTCAACTTGTTATTCACGATAAGAGTAAATGTCTTCACCGAAAATGTATTGTAACAGCTCTAGTGGTTGGCTTATAGTATTGGCTGGGGTGTTTCTCCCCCCTTGGGTTTTGTATGGATCATCTTTAGAATAGTTAAAAATCTCGCGTTACATCCTCCGGGTATTCGGCAAAAATCCAAAACTAACAGCTCTTAGGAGATCTTTACGATCTATGGTGAACGCGGCTGACCAGAGATCCTAACTGTGTACCACGGTAGTGAATATCCCCGACGAGTAAGCGTCGGACGGACTTCTAGTTGAGACCACCGAGAGTACGCTTCTTGTTGAAAATACTTTCTGTCTTTCAGGAAGATTGTATTTGAGGGGAGTTTCGTTGAAAATACACTTTCGAGGATCACGTGGTGGTGTTGGTTTTTAAAAAGGCGATAAATCGATTTCTCCCCTATACTGCCTATAGTTCTATATTTTTTTTTCTAGTATATTTATATATCCATTTATCTTAAATTTTTATTTAATTTTAAAATTTAAAAAAAAAAATACTTTTTAATTAATTTTTTTTTCAGTTTAATGTCCTTCTTAGCCTCTTACTTTATGTACTTAATGTCTTCACATCTTTTCACAAATTAGCAACAACTCTCTAAATGAAAATTTCTTAAATTTTAAGAAGAGAAAAAAAACAATATTAAATCCTAATGACAATGATGAAAACAAGTAAGACAGGATAAAAAGGAATATGAGTTAAAACAAACACAAATACACAAACCAATTTCAAAACACTTCCTTGTTAAGTAAAGAAATGCTAAAATATGTCAACAAAATAATATTATTTAAGAATATGATAGCAAAACATAGAAGTAGAAAAGGACTTAGGACGTCCCCTAACGGAAATAAGCAACATGAATTATTTTTCCGTTTCAAGACCATTTATGTACTTAACTAATTCTTATACATTATTAAACCATGATATTTATGTCGTTTTTTACTTGTTAAATTCTTTTTTTTTCTATTAAATTGTTTACAGTAATTAGTTAAAAGTAGGAAAAAAGGAAAAAATGTAAAAAGACAGAAAACATCAAGTACAAGAGCACATTTCAAAGAAAGAGCCAACCTCCAGCAGCAAATTAATATCCTTGATTTACTTTCAAAAGTGAAAAGAAGAAAACAGCTTAGAGAAAAGTGATTAAAAGAAATACTAAGAGATAAAAATAATCTTTAAAGAATAAAAGCTGTTTAGTAGAACAAGCGGGGACTTAGTTGCCCGTTAGGGTTAGGCAATAATGGCTAAATTATTTAAGTTTTTTTACTTTGTTATTAAAGCTTTCACATAATATCCTCTGGGCTAAGTGTTTTCTGAAAAGCTTTTTGGGAAAAGAATCCAGTAAAGATGTTTTGAGAAAGTTTTTTTTTGAAAAAGCTGCTTTTTAAAAAGTTTTTTTAACATATTTTTTCAAAAAGCTTCTTTGTTAATGTTTTTTTTTTTAAATAAGAAAATTTTTTTCAAAAAAGCGGGGACTAGGCTGCCCTCTGCTTAGGCAAAACCTTTTGGAAACATATTTAGGCAAGTTTTGAATAAGAAAATATTTCTAAGATAATTTATTTTTTTTTTTTTGTTTAAAAAGCTCACAAAAAAGTTTTCTTTGGGTTAATTTGCTGTAAAGTTTTTTTGTTGTCAGATGTTTTGAAAAAGCTTTTGACAAAAAACGCTTTGTTAAAAGGTTTATTCTTTTAATTTTTTTTTTTGAAGCGGTTTTGTTAAAGGTCTAAAAATATTTTTTACAAACACGTTTTTTTTTTTGAAAAAGTTCTTTTTGAAAAAGCTTTTTTATAAAAAAATCTAATAATTTAAAGCAAAAATTAATTTTTATTTTAGTAAAACAAGTAGCCCTTAGGATTATGCGAAAGTTTTTATATAAGAAAAGCTTAATTGAATATTTTTTTATATAAGAGCTTACGTAATATTTTCTATATGTTGAATTTTTGTTTATAAAACAGTTGTTAAATGCTTTATATTAGCTTTCTTCAACAACTGCTTTGTTAAAGTTTTGTTTTTTGTAAATCTTTTTTTAAAAACATTTTTTTAAGTTTTATAAAAAGCTCTTCAATTTTGCGAAAACTTTTTTTTCTTTGTAAAAAGTTTTTTTTTTTTGTAAATTTTTTTTTCAAGTTTTTTTATAAAAAGCTTTTCTATTATTCGAAAACTATCATTTTTATTAAAGAGAGCTTTCCAAAGGAATAATAATTACAACGAAAAGCCCTGTAAAAAGATAGAAGAGCCAATAGTCCTACGACCCGTTGGATCGTTTGTGCAGAAAAATCCTCATGGGTTACTACTGTTGTTTCATTTCCTCAAATAATAATTAATTGAACATTAAAATCCCTGGCAAATCCAATTCCTCTTAGAAAACTTTCCAACCCCAAATCTATAGATTTATTATTTTTTTTTAAATAAACATTTATATCACAACATTTTTATTTCCTTTTTCAATTTCTACGCTTCACTTCATTGCAAATAAGAACGAAGAAAGATTTATAAAAACCAAATTTATAAAACACCAGCACAAAAACTATTTTTGTTTTATTTTGGCATTCAAATCGAACTTCTCTCTTTGAAATCAAATGAGACCAAACAAAACCAAAACGGAAAAAAGAAAAAAAAACATTTTTAAAAATGTGTTTCACAAACAAACGAATTACAACCAATTCCAGTCTAACATGAATATTTATAAACAAAATGAGACAGATTTTGAGCCAAAACTGTAACTGTTTGGCCATAAATCAGTCAAATGCCAGTCTGTGGCTATTAAATGGTGAACAAATAATTTGTTTTAACAAGAAACAGTATCTAAAAAAATGTGAATTAGAAATAGACTTTCAGTTGTGAATTGTAAATTAAATACAAAGTCCCTTTTTATAGGAGAAAGTAAAATCGTCCTTCAAGAGGAATGTATTTTCTTTTTTTTTTTTTAATAAGAAACAATCACTTTTTGCTTTAAAACTATTTTTGTTATACTTTTTACCAAATCTTACAATTTATAGAATATAATTAAAATTGCATAAATTTGCAATCTCAAAAGCCCAAGATTGTGAATTGGACTAATGTTATCGGTCCTAAAGTGTACTAAAGAAGTTATCGATGCGTGCAAACTGTGCAAGGCTAAACTAGATGATACTGCAAAGTTTTATAATGTTTTGGAGCTCAGTCAAACAAAGAATATCATATCAATAAGGTTAGGCAAGGCGAATTTCGAATTCTTCATTAAGATTAGTTTACACGGTAATACAATGTATTACGACATTGCAAAAAATGATGTAGAATGAGAAAAATCTTATCATGTAAAAGCAAAATGTATTGAGTAAGAGATAACACGAATACAAAATCCGATAAGCGGTCGGTAAATGTTTTTTTTTTCTAATCCATTTTAGAAACTTATGTATTCTCATCACAACAGAGGTGCATTTTAACAGCATATATTGAAGGTGGTAACATTTTTATACACTTACAAAAACAACTAAAATCAACTCAGAAAATTGTAAAGCTGCAACCATCTGATTTTTTGTTATTATTTTTAATTTAACTTACACTATCCGTGTAAACATGAATTGTACATACAACAGACTTTTATTTCTTTCTTTTAAACACGGACAGAATTTGATATTATTTGGATTCTACAAAGTCGTAATACATTGTATTACCGTGTAAGCTAGCCTTTAGCAACACTGACCGCCAATGATGCTAGTAAAAATTTCAAGAAATCCCCACGTGTACTTAAAAAAAATCCCTTTTTTCCTACAACCAAAAAAAAATTCCCCACAAACAAATACATGTTTTGCTAACATTTTGTAAATAATATAATAAAATGATGCCATACACACAAATATAAAAATTCAATTTCAAAAATAACACTGTGTGACAAATTTATATTTTTCTTTTTGGAAGAAACGTTTTTTTTTATTTTTCATTTCCTTATCTTTCGTCCTTTTTAAAGAACTTGACATTTTTCTAGAATACTTATTTTATATACATATGTAATATGTATTTTATAAGACCTTTTTTATTTTAATATATAAATTAAATATTCGAGCTTAAGGTCTTATTTTTTATATTAAAACTAAACCATTATCCAGATTTTGATAGTACAAAAGTTTTAAACAAGGAAAATAATTACAAACGTAGATTTATGTTGGAAATGTTAAAAATTATAAAAGTAGTACAGGCAATGTCGAGAATTAATTTTAAGCCAGATACTGAAAATGTAGCACAAAATTATAGACATTTAATTTATAAAAATAGAAACGAAAGTTAAACATTTATGTATATTGTAATAGATTAGTTTGTATTGAAAAATATTTTTGTATATTCAATTACAAAAAATTTTGAATTTTGTCATTTTATTATCAAAAAGTAATATCAATTTTTGGGAATACAAAATTTAAATTTTCAAAAGATTTTGTTATTCGTGCTAAATTCCCAGTTTTAATTATTGATAAAAACACTTGAAATTTATTGTTGATGGGATAAGCTATTCCTATGCGAATTTCACTGGTTGCTTAGGCCAGATCATCAAGAAACTTCATCCATAAAGATTTTAGAAAAACTAAAGATATTAAACCAAATAAAACTGTTAAACGTATAAGAATTATAGCAACAGTTCTACTTGTAATAATATCAAAGTTTAAACAAAACAACATCAACAATAAACAGTGGGTTCATCTCATCTTACATTCATATTGTAAAATTTTTTTATAAAAAATTAATTTTTTTATAAAAAATTAATTTTTTTTAAAATAGAAAGAAAAACCTCTGAAGAAGGCACTCAAAGAAGTGCCGAAATATTGGTTTTGAATAAATTTAGAGAAAAAAAAAGTTTTTTATATATACAAAATAAGGCCTTAAGCTTGAATATTTAATTTATATAAGTATTAATACTTATTTTAAATAATGTTTTTTTAATATGTGACCTTCTCCAAGAAAAGGGATCTCGTGTGTCAAAAAAATGGGTTTTGACTTAAGAGTGGATACTGGTACCTTAAAGGGTGTAGAATAAGATGAAATGCATTTTTCTCAAAACTTAATTTTCACACACTCGGTCCCTTTTCTCAGAGAGGGTCACATATGTATTATGTTTTATCGTTTTAAGTTATTTTTTATGACCATGTGGTTTGTTATTAAAATAAATTGTTTATATTTTTTAATTCAAGCATAAATTTGATCCTTTTAATAATTTCTGTCTTGTTTTTTCCCTTTTTTTTTAATATTAATTAAATATTACACATAAAAACATATTTAATACAAACAATTAATTTTGTAAAAAAATTTAAAACATTAATCCTATTGATGAAAGTCTTAATAATAACATTAATATATATATTTTTATTAACCCTTTTAGAGCAAATAAGTTGGGTTTTGTAAAATTAAGTTAAAACAAAAATTAACATTTTCTTCATAACGCATGTCAAAATAACAAAAAAAAAAAAGTCATGGAATACAGTTAGGGACATATAAATAAGGTACCAGCTTTAAAGTTTTTTGTCATATAACGAGCACATTATTCTTTATTTCTCTTGGTCTTGGTTTGATAAAAGCTTAATATGGGCTGCCTTTCTAAACACATGGGCCCATATTCATAGTCGAACGCTAAAGTCGGTTCTGTTTAGAAACAACTTTAAAATGAAAACATTTCTTTAATTTCATTGCTCCTATAGTCAAAATTAAAGTATGTTTTAAATTGAACCGACTTTAACTGGATGCCACATTAAGTGTAGAAAATTTGTACAACAAAATATAAAGTGGCAACACTAAGCAGTCGACATTGAAAATTAAAATATAAATAAAACTTTGCATACCTTGTAGCGTTGAAAAATTTTCAACATCCAAAATAATTTATGTAGAAAGCAATAACAAAATTACAAAATATTTTGGCTTTGTTTTTACTTTCATTGTAATTTTTGCCATTGCGTTTTACACAATTAGGGCCTATACATAAGTATTTTGTATTTCTTTTCATAAAAGTTTTCCTCCAAATCGTTAATATGTAATTGCAAAATATCGGCCAATATCTGGTAACATAAACATTTTTAACTTTTTGCAAGTACTTTTTTATTTGGCGAAAAACAGCTGATGCTGTAGTTAAATAAAGTAGATCAAAAGCATATTTTCAATCAAAGTTTACTTTACAACTCTTAAAGTATGCTTTGTTAACATCTATAGTTATGGGCCATGTTGTTTTGAAGTGCAACCATGTAACATGTTCCCCAAAGTAACCGTGCAAACTTAAACTAGGAAAATTACATTTCTAAAGTCATATGTTTCGCAGCTGAAATGCAAGTTAACGCAACTAGATCAATATTTAAATTGGCAATGCTTTTGTAAACTTTAAAATGACAATAGCAGAGTTCAGTGTTTAATGCAAATGGTCTTGCGATACTGCAATTGCAATATATTGTAGCTTTTGTTTGAAATGCAACAAAAAAATACACAGAATTACAATTGTTCTTTCGTGATACTCGAACATCTGACAGTTCTTAACAATCATTTAGTATCGTAAACAATTCTACTAATGCTTTCTATTTGCTTTATCAACTGCTTCGAGACATTTAAAAAACATTTCACAAAATAATCAAACACGTTTTTGTAAATTTTTTAACCAATAATTATTTTGATCAACTGTTACCTAATTTAAATGTAGCATTGTAAAGTTGCTTTAAGTACCGCTCACTGTTAATGACAACACTATTGCAATAACAAACAGTTGCAGCCTTTGAGTGCCCCGGTAGTAGGGTTGCCAGACGGCCTGGATTGTCCAGTTTTTTGGGTGTGGTCCAGGTTCCAGCTAAAATGCAATTTATCCAGTTAAAACACTTTATTAAATTTTGAAAAATTACATTCAAACATTTGAAAGAAACCTTGTTACGGTCTAGTTTTTCAAAAACGCGATAAAAATATCGTATAAATTGATGTAGTATTAATCATGCCAACTAGCAATACTTTTTGTGCAAGGACTTAAGGTATTTCTAATAATTTCTACTCACAATTCCTATGACCGAATAAAGGCTACAATTTTAATAAGAATAAATTTTGATGAAAGTTGCAAAATATTTCAAACATTTTTCATTACAACTAAAGTAATAGAGTTATTAAATTCTTCAAATATCAATACAAAAAAAAAATATATGTGGCTTAACAAAAAAGTTATCAGCCAGGTTCTGGAAATCAAATTCGAATGAAATCAAAATCAAACAAACTTTGAAAACGATCCAGAGTGTTTAAAGTACATTAAATAATTTTGTTTTATATACCTTATACTATTTGCTTATCTTCATTAGTATGTACTTATCTTAAAATAAATAAAAAACGACGGTAATTTAAACAAAAATGTAACCGAAAATCTCCATTGATTTAAATCAGTGATAACCACTCCATAGACTCGCGAGTAAGTCAATAATCGTATTTTTATATATATATTAGTAATTCACATGTATACAACAACTTCCCAGCGGTAAAACTCAGAAGACCTTCTTACTTCAGGCCTTTTACAAGGCCTGCTTAAAAATTGTTTTGATTAAATTCCTATTCTTATCTAACTGCTAAAGAATGCCTCATAGAAGGCCTCGGCTCTTTGGTGTAAAAGATAAGATACACCTTCCACACTCGCTTCTATGAGAAGGGAGTAGAGAAGGAGTAACATTTTTTGTATTGTTTTTTTTTGCACAAGCAAAAGCAAAACAATTATTTTTTTTATCCCGTTGCCATTCTTATGTACCTTCTAAAGAAGCGAGAGCGGAAGGCCTTCTCCGCAATGACAACGTGTGTAAAAAAGATATGAGTATGGAATGGAGCGAGAAGGCCTTGTATATCCAAAAGAAGGAGTACAGAGGCCATCTAGAAGGCATCCGTACCCCTTCTTTTTCCCGCTGGGTTTGTTCGTTTCAAAACATCAGGCTACCATCAGTGTCTGTTCAAGCTTTGTGAAAGCACCACCACGCACACAAGCACATAATATCTTTGGGTGCGTGCGTTCGGGGCTTGGTTATCACTGATTTAAATTTAACTCGATTTCCATTACCGCAGAAACAACAGATGTTTTTTGCATTGCGTTATTAGTGTATACGGCTCGAAATGTCAACTATCTTTAAATAAAACATTATGGCACTAAGACAGATTGGTTCGGACCGTCAAAGTGAGCAGGTGGCTTTTCGCTGCCACTTGTAGTGTATTCGCCCTGATAAAAATTTTGTAATATGATATAAGACTGAATTTAAACTGTTACGTTTCCTTCTTTGTACTGCCTGTTCAACAATTTCAAATGTAAAAATTCGTATAGAATAAATAGAATCTGGGAATTTATTTCTCATGTTGAGTTACATTCATTATACAAATTTTCATATTATTCGAATGTGTATTCTAAGTCAAATTACAATCCTCAAAAGCTTTTATACTTTAATAGTCTTATTCCTTCAATATTTTCCAGGAATATTTTGTATGCACTATCAAACTTTTTGTTTGTTTATTTCTGTTATTGAAGTAATAAGACTATTAAAGTATAAAAGCTTTTGAGGATTGTAATTTGACTTAGAATACACATTCGAATAATATGAAAATTTGTATTCGTATAGAATTTTATTTTTATGGAGAATATTTCTAAAACTGAGTGTTTTTCATATAAATTTTTTATGCGAACGTAACCGTTCAACATCGTTGAACAGGCAGTACATTTTTTTTCTTTATTGCCAAATAAAATCTGAAGTAAATTTTTTTACTTTTTCTTAAAGTTAAGTGCATTTTCAAATTGACCAGTTATTTTTTCAAAATCCAGGTGAATTTCTGCTATTGTCCAGTTTCTTGACTTTTGGTATCTGGCAACCCTACCCGGTAGGCTAGCTGGTAGTGAGCTAGTCTCTCAGCGCCGGGGTTGCTGGTTCGATTCCCGCCAGAGACTCTGGTTTCTTTCCAGAAGACGTAGAGCTTCGCGGGGATTAGCTTAGGGATTTAAAACAAAAAAAAAAACTGAATACCGCTAATGTATTTGTTTTGCAGTGTTGTAAAGTGTTATTGCTTGATTTAAAAACACTGTTTTGACAATACATGCATACATTTAGAAAGGCAGTCTGGTAATAGGTACCCGGGTACCCATTTCATTTTTAATGTGTATTAGTTACAAAAGTTATTGGTCTAGAAATTTTACACTTTTTGAGAAGTGATAAATTTTTGTTGCTTTTATAATTGAATTGGTCTGGGTGCATTTGGTTTCTTTGAAACTTCTTTTCGGGGTAATCACCCCGACCGTGAATTTTATGTGAATATGTTATATGGGAGAAAACCTATATTCCCATTCCCAACAAATCGGTATCGCAAATATTTTGGGAGTTAAAATTTCTATTGTGCATTATTTCAAACAAAAGTCTCTATTGTGAATAACTTGTCAGTGCTTGTCTTGTGAAAGAAAAATATACAAATTAAAATACTTATAAAAATATAATAAAATAAATAATGAATAGTGTTTATCTTCATTTTCCTAATTAACACTACCTCCATAAAAGAAAAACAGTAATTTAATTGAGTCCTACCTTAGAATACAAAATACAATTTACACGTTCCCTTCTCGTTCACATTGACGCCTGTTGTGAATTTATTTAGTAAAAAATTCGCGGGTGTAAGCATTGGCGATGCCAAATTTTTTAAGTTTGGGAATTCATTCCTAAAAAAAATTGTTATGGAAATCATTCACAATACGAAATAAAAAATATGGGAAAAGTTGTTTGCGATAGGTTGAGCGAATTACTTTTCGAGATTTTAAGAATATTAATTTCAGATTACTAGAGGAAGAATTTTTTAAAATCAATTGGAATATTTTTTATTCTTTGTATTCAATAGAGGATCAACTTTCTTTTCCGGAGCAAAACCTAAATTATCTGTTCGATCTAACTGTACCAAAAAGGACAAAAATTTTTGGTAATAAGCAAAAACCCTGGTTTTCTTTGGAAATTAAGGGTTACATCAATCAAAGAGATTTGGCGTATGCACGTTGGAAAAGATTTAAGACTACAACATTATATGAGGATTATCTGACTGCTAAAAGAAAAACAAATAAAATGATTAAAACGGCCAAATCCGTTATTTATGCTGAAAAGTTTTCTTTCGCTATTGGCTTCAAAAGAACATGGCAAACGATACTCGAAGTTCAATTGTTCAATTGATGTCGATGCAATCAATAAAAAGTTTTTAAATGCCCCCATTGTTCAGGCAGATCAAAATTTTTTTAATAATTATCATTCGAACAACAATACTTACTCTTTTTTTTCTTTTGCTGCAGTAGACCAATGTGATGTTTTATCAAACTTTTTGTCTATAAAATCCAACTCCATAGGAGCGGACGGGATTAATCCAAAATTTCTAAAAATTCTGATAATCACATTTTTCTTAAATAAAATTTTAACCTCAAGTTACTTTCCCTCGAATTGGAAAATAGCTAAAATCGTTCCAATACCCAAAACTGGTTCCGATTCTTCCATGTCTCTCTAAAGTATTTGAACGTATTATGCATAACTAAATAACCTGTTTCTTGGATAACAATAACTTGCTAACACATCGTCAATCTGGATTCAGAAAGAACAACAGCTGCATAACAGCCTTAGTTGATGTTACGGAAGAGATTAGAAAGAAACTTGATGATGGTGAGACCACATTTTTAATACTTTTAGTGCATTCAAAAGCGTTTGATACCGTGGATCACAACATTCTTTGTTACAAGCTCAATAATTTTTTTAATTTCTCTTCAACCGCTATTCAGTTTTTGTCAACATACTTGGGTAACAGATAGCAGTATGTTAAAACTGGAATCCAGAAGTCCAGGGCACTGCCTGTAACAAAAGGGTTACCACAGGGGTCCATTGTTGGGCCACTATTATTCTCACTATACTCTAATGACCTCCCAGCCGTCCTAACAAATTGTAATGCAAGAATGTACGCGGATGACGTTTCATCTTTGTACCAGTTGTAGAAATGCCTTAATTGACCAGAGTATTATCACTGTTAATCAGCAACTTCAACGTATTTATACGTGGGCAACGGCAAATGGTTTGGAAGTAAAACTTAAAAAATCTAAATGCATAGTTATTCAAAGGCGACTTAATAAACAAAATATTATTCCCAATATATTTATAAATAACCAACAAATTGAAATAGTCAAATCTGCTAAGAATCTCGCAATATTTTTTAATGACACTCTTACGTGGTCGAACCACATTAATTATGCTTGTGGTCGCACCGTTTCTATGATTAGAACTCTTTGGCGGACCCACGAAAACTTAAGGAAATATTTTTAAACTGTTTTCAACATAACAATTTGAAACACATTGATTTGAGATTAAAGTACATATGATTAAATTATTTAAATATTGTTTGATTTTAATTGATTTGCTTTATATATATTAAACTGTAATTAGTTATGAAGTTGTTAATTAATTAATAATTTATAATTATACACATTCTCAGTTCCATACTGCAAAATAAGACTCGTAAGTCTTGTGTATGGAGCAGTTCAATTAAATAAATAAATAAAAAGAGGTGAATATTTTACACCGTTAATAAAGTTAAAAGGTACCCGGTAATGTAAAAACATTTAACTGGTTAAAAGCCTTGCCGGATTTTATTTTGGAACTTCATTATAATTGTTTTATAGAGTATAGTTTTATGTGTGCTATAAGTGATCCTATCTTATTGTCCGTAACTGTTGCTTAGTCATAATTATTATAATGGAGTTTTCTTTGGGGTAAGAAGAGGCAGAACAATTCGTTCTGTGGGGTCACCATTCACTTACAAAATGTTCATGAATCCACAAGAAAAAAATATTCATAAGCTTGTTTTGAATTTTTTCAATTACTTTTAATTTGTTTAGGCTCTTAAATGGTTATTTGATTTAAAAATTATTTGTCCTACTAAACCATATAAATAACCAGATACGCTAGTGTTATACAAACTTGTATTATAAATAATTGGAAAAATTACAGGTCAATGAAAATAAATAATTAATTATGTAAATTTACACTGAAAAAAAAAATAACAGCAAATGAAGTTTTTATAGTTAAACAGCGTAGAAAATATTTTAAACATAAAATTATATTTTGTATGGCTCAGCTTGATCATTTCCACACGTGTCACGTGTGAGTCATCACGTCGAATAGGAGCGCTGGTTAATACATTGTTTTCCATCACTGTTAAGATCACCTTGGGATTAGGCCGACACGCAAGTGAGTACCTTACTTTAATCCAACCCACCTGTGACAAAAGCCTTATTCCGAAAGAAAATTTGAAATCATTAGCAATTAACAATTAATAACCCTAGATCGTGTGTTATTGGGAAAATTATACAGATTCTGTACCCAAATAAATGTTGAAATTTCTTGCTTAGGCATAAATTTCCTCATCTGGCAACACCTGTCTTACGTTATCCGTGAGGTCGTTTAAATAATACCAGAAATTACCCGGCGGTTGCTTCAAGCTTTTTAAAGATCACATAACTCTTTCAAGTTTATTTAATTGGTAACCGAGCTAAATCGTCTCATTATTTCCAAATATCATGGAGCTTTTATTCGATATTTTAAATTTTAAAATAACCTAAATAATACCAAACATTCACCATTTTCATTGCGAGCAACATATTTTGTCAAAACTTTTTAAGTTTTAATGCTTTCTTTATATTCGTAAAATATTTCCTTAATTTTCTTTCAGTGCAAAATCCTGTTTATTAAACATTGTCAAATTAAAAAAAAAAACTGCACACACCTTTTCTCGACCAGTCATTTCCATATGGCCATCAATATGTTTGATCATCATGTAAATAATTATCAATTTCCATTAAAATAAAATCACACTATTAAAAATTATGAAACAGAGTTAAAACTGTTGATAATTGTCAATAATTAAATAAATGTCATAAGGAGTTTTTTATTTACTTGGATTTAAAACAAAAAAATTATTAAAAATATATTTTATATAAAAATATACATGTACATATGTATGTATGTATGTATATAAAAAGTAAGTTATAATAAATATAAAAAATTTTTATTAAATAATTAATTGATTTTTTATTTGAATAATGAAAATGAAACTTAATGGCGTTTTTTTACAAAGGGCAATTTTTTGATCAAGTGAACAAGTGAAAATCAATTTACAAAAGTAGTTAAATATAAACTTGTCTGTTTGGCCCTTTCAATTGTGGAGGTACAAACTAGAGCTTGTGTCAAAAGAGGTTTGTTAATAAAAAACAAGAGTGCTATATTCGGCTGTGCCGAATCTTTGAGGGATATCTAAATGATATCTATTTTTTTATTAGTTGTTCTTTATTAAAACAGTTGCGGTTTGCTTTATGCTTTTTTTTGCTTTTTTTATTAGCTTGACCCGAACTTTAATGATTTGTCATTGTTTTTTTTTTTGTTTTTTCTTTCACATATAAAAAGTTTTTAAAATTAAAATAAATTAAGCAAAATTAAAATTAAAAAAAACCAACAAAATTGTTTGACAATAAACGGCTGTTTTTCACAATTTGGCAAACGTTTGGCAGCTCGTTAGCAAGAGTTTAGCGAATCGTTAGCCAGAGTTTGGTTAGTGTATTATGAATAAACTTTTTGCTAACTTCATGCCAAATTTTCATTATGAATACGGCTGCTAATGTACATATTTAACCAAAAATAAAGGGTCGGCTATAAAAATGCTATAAAAAAAAACTACTGAATATTTTCTCAAATTTCTTTTTTTATCTGAAAGTACAATCCTTCCGGTTAATAATGGAAAATAATTTCATTCAAATTGCTGCCTCGGCTGGCCATGCAGTAGCCTAAACAGTCGGTCCAATTTTTAAGCACATTATCGATTGTGTGCAGCTGTATTTCACCAATGGCTTCACGAATATTGTCCTTTAAGGCGTCAAATATCTATGGCTTGTCGGCGTAACACTTATCTTTGACGCAACCCCACAAATAATAGTCCAACGGTGTCAAATCGCAGCTCCGAGGTGGCCAAACGACATCAGCTCTGCGGCTGATAACACGATCTTCAAAAACAGGGCGCAAAACATCGAGTGAAGCTTCGGCTGTGTGGCACGTAGCGCCTTGTCCATTTGCGAAGAAAAATGGCCCAATTATGCCTCTGGACCAAAATCCGCACCAAACAGTGACTCGTTTTGGGTGCAACGGCTTTTCAATGTATGCGTGCGGGTTTTCTGTGCCCCAAATGCGCCAATTTTGCTTGATTACATATCCGCCAAGATCAAAATGAGCTTCATCTGAAAAGATGATTTTTTTTTTGGCAAAATCGGCATCTTCTGTAAGTCGATCGCAGGTCCACTTATCGAAGCGAAAACGCATATTTGCCAGCGTTGTTCAAGCGTATACACAACCATATTCGTTCAGCGGAAGGATAAAACTAATTATCTGTCAAATCAGACATGAGCTAAGTGTTACCATTCACGAAATAAGCACTAGTTGAAAAAAAACGTTAGATGGCGGACCCGTTATAAACTAAATGAGAAGCAAGATTTCAAATTTACCTCTTAACCCTTCGTAGTACACATGAGTCTGGTCAGACCTTTTTTAAATGTGTATAGAAAATCAAAACATTCGTAAGCCTGAGGGTTAAACATGTTCTGTTTTTTCTACACGCAAAAAGCAAATTGTTTTTCCAAACTTGTGTTGTGTTGTATTGTTGTAAATCTACAAAAAACGTTGAAAAACGCACAAGCAATGCAAATTCAACTACAGGTGGTGTCGAAACGCCATCTGATTTTGACAGTTTGAACCTATTTGTTTTGATATGTTAGTGTTGTGATAAGACTGGTTGACATTTCGAGCCGAAAACACTAACAATGCAATGCAAAAAACCCTATGTTGTTTCTGTTGTTGTTAGATTGTTGTAGTTCCGACACCACCTGTAGTTGAATTCCCCTTGCACACACGTATGCACGCATAAAAGAATGCAATGCTGAGAGATGAGACTAATAAATTTTATAAGATTAAAACTCTCATTTTGTAATTTTACTCTCAGAGTGGCACAACCAACGGAAAGTTTAATCTTTTTATTTTTTGATTTAAAAATGTTATACTTATTTCAAGAAATTCCGGGATTAATTTTCAAAGGTACTCCCATTTAGGATTGTTTTTGGAACGTTTAAGTGTTATTCGTACTTGAATTTTTGAGTACGACTCGTGCTTGAATTTATCCCGAGTGTTAATCATGGATCGATCTTCACGAAATTTCAGTGTCATTTCTAGTCCTATAAAACTGTGACGTACCAAATTTTGTAATGATAGCATTATTTATCACGGTTTTAGGAATTCTAAACAGTTTTCCAGGAGTAGGGTTTATATGGGGCCTAGGGTAAATTATGAACGGATCTTCACGAAATTTTACAGCGTGTTTTCCAGTCGAATTAAACGAAATTTTTGCAAAATCTTATATCACTCCGTGCATTGTTCCACCATTTATGTTAGTTTTTGTAATAAAATTATAAATATTTTAAGGTTGTGGTTCCACATTTTGATTCATACCTCTGATCCTACTAAACCGATGTTGCTGGGTTTCAATCCCAAACTGCTTAGGATAACTACAAGCAATTTTACACCAAGTTTGTTTATTTCTTTTGAGTTTTTCGAAGGTGAGCGTGTTTTCAACAGACGGACATGGCTAAATCGACTTAGAATTACTCAAGGAGCCAGAATATATATACTTTTAGGGGTCTAAGATGAATCATAAACTTCACAACTAATTGTGGTGGAGGGTATAAAAAGGGTGGTCAAACCAACTTAATTTAACATTTCTTTGTTTCAGTGTTTGACAAATTAAACCTTGGAGAGATACACAATTTATATGCTTTCTTGTTTTTTAAATTTTAAAATAGCTGTTATTTTCGGTCCCGGAAAACTATTACTTTTTACTTTTTGATAAAAAGTTAGTTTTCCGAGACCGATAATAACAACTATTTTAAAATGTTTAATTAAAAGTACCTTTTTAATTAAAAGTACCTTTTTAAATAAAAGTACCTTTTTAATTAAAAGTACCTTTTTAAATAAAAGTACCTTTTTAATCAAAAGTACATTTTTAATTAAAAGTACCTTTTTAATTAAAAGTACCTTTTTAATTAAAAGTACCTTTTTAATTAAAAGTACCTTTTTAATTAAAAGTACCATTTTAATTAAAAGTACCTTTTTAATTAAAAGTACCTTTTTAATAAAAAATATGTTTTTAATAAAAAGTATCTCTTTTATCAATTCGAAACTTTTTATCAATTACTAGTTAGTACCTTTATATCAAAATGTACCTATAATCAATTTGCATTTGTATCAAAAATAATTTTTTCCAAAAACACAGTTACTTTTTATTTAAAAATCCCAACTAACCATGTAATCCCTCGTAAATTAAACTTTTTACTGAAGTTTCTAAATAAATTTCTATTCTAATAAAGTCACACACAACTTTTTACGTTGTGCTTACAGTGATTTATTTATTCCCGACTTTAAAATCCCAAAAAAAAAAATACTTTTTCCAAATATTCCGCTGTTACGATTGTTAAATAACTTAATTTTTCCTTTTTCTCTCCAATTTTTTATTTCTCTACAATTTTTTTTCGGTGGCATTAGAAATTGTTACAACTGACACACTCTGAAATTATTGCTGATTTATATTTTCTTGTGTTGTCTGTTGAATGGACGCTGTTGAAAATATACCATTTTCCACATTTTCCGCTGTCAGGACGACGTAGGTTCGGGGAGGTGGGGTTACTAGTGAGTAAAGGGACTTTGGTTGGAATCACGATGGTACATAAAAGCTAATACTAAATGATTTACAATTTCCATTATAAATGAAAAACGCGTTTTATTATTTTTATACGTACAAACGACGACGATTCCTTGGTGAATGTTTTTTAGCGCTGTATTATTAGTTTTTCCTTGAATTCATTCATTCATTTCATTTAATTTTTTTTGTTATTTTCTTTGCGAAAAATTTTGTTTAAATAATGGCATTAAATAAGTAGAAGACAAAAAAAAATCCCAAATAGACTTCTCTCAATGTTTATGAAAAAAAAAAATGTTGACCAAAGGATCTCCATTGAAATTCTTAATTCAACAAATGTTTCGAAAAATGTGAAAAAGAAATATTTTTTTGATTTGTAAAAGAGAAATAAAGAAAAGAATAATTGCCAACCATGTTCAGGAAGGTGTTACGAACGGGTGTTACTTTTTATATTACATACACTCTTTTGTGTAATTTTTGTGGAAAAATAGAAGAAAACTTCCTAAAAATTATCAGGTTCATCAATTACAATTAAAGGAGTGCCATCGTTTGGCCAGTCATTCAATGTATGGCAACATTTGCTTCAATTTTATTTAATAATTTCTCCTTTTTCTCATTAGAAACTTTGAAATTTATGACTCGAAATAATTAAAAGTTATGCAGGTAATAAAAGAAATTGAGGTTTAATTTAATGGCTTTCGGAAGAAGAATGAAAGGATGAGTATTAAGTATCTAGATAAGGAAAAAAAAAAGTTTATTGAAACGTATGATTAATGTTAAAGGAATATTTTCAAATATTCCGACAATATTAATCATAAATTTTGATTTTTTTAAAACTGCAATAGAGTAAATGCTCTAAAATCTTTTAATTTACTTAAAACAATTAAAATTTTCCTTTTAATAAAAAATTTCCTTTAAAGGAAATTTTAGTATTTTAGCATTGAGTAAATATAATTGATAATTATATTAATAAATTTAGCGAGTTAACACTTAGCTTTTAAAATTTTGAAAATTTCCCCATTATTAACAAAATTCTCTTTAAGGGAAATTTCAGTTTTCTACACTGGTTTGAAAAATTGTTTCATTTATTAATAAACTTAACGCATTAAAATCTTATTTTAACAAATTAAGGAAAATTCCCCTATATACATAAACATATTTTATTTTAACGGGAAATTTTAGTTTTCTTTTAACTTTGTAACGTTTTTTTTTTATTTTATTAATTTATTGATGGTTTTAAATCTTTCAATTTACTGAACACATTTTTTAAATTTCCCTTTACTATAAAAATTTCCTTTTAGGAAAATTTTAGTATTTTTATCTTGCTAAATTTTTTTTTATTATTTTATTCAATTTAACGTGTTAAAACTTAATTTCATAAAATTTTGAAAATTATCTTTGTATGAGCTAAACTTTAGGGACACTTTAGTTTTTTTCTAAATAAATTGAAAACGTTAAAAACTTAATTTTTATACAATTTTGGAAATTTCCCCAACATAAGCATATTTTATTTTTTAGGGAAATTTTAGTTTTCTTAAATTGTTTATAAAATTTTTAAAATTTCCCTAAAAAAACCATTTTTCTATATAAAAACTTGGAATACAAATTGGTAACAATTTGAAAACAGAAAACCTTAGAATAATTTCCTTTAAGTCCGATAAAAATAATTCTGGGAACATTATGAAAATTTCCATTTCTTGCTAATTTCGAAACATTTTTCAAAATTTCTTTTCAGGCAGAGCTGCAGAACAACAAAATTAAATCGAGGGCTCTGCCAGAACAATTCTTGTAGAGCAACATCACCGGTAATGAATTGACCGATGAGTTGGCGAGACTGGACTCGAATGTTGAGGATCCTGACTATGTGGAGACAGTCCGACGTTCAATAGGCTTTAATTTTGGTAAGACTAGGAAATGGGATTTGCTATGGGTTTTACTAGGAATTTAGTCGTCGGATTTATGTAGGTTGTGTGAGGACACAGAGGAGATAGAGACAGTTATGAACATTCCGTGTTTTATGCTTCAGAACAGCAGGCTGAGATGGCTAAATAGTAGGTTTATAAGCGAGTTGGGAGATGCCTCCGCATGTTGGCTGAAGGGATGCGTAATGGATCTCCACCTGGCTGTTAACAAACAGCTGTGAACACGTACGACTACTGAATTTAGTAGGGGGGGTTTTTCGTTCTCCTTCGCTATTATCTTCCACTATTTCGTTTGCTTTTACTGTTTCTTATCTTCTAAATCTTTTTTAATTACCTAAGGCATTACAACGGACCATTTTTTTCTTACATAATAAATGTTCTTTAAGGGAAATTTTAAAGAACTTTGTAAATTTATTATTATTATGAAAACATATTTGACAAAATTGTCTTAAAGTTTCTTACTAAAAATGTGATCCCTAGTGTAATTTTAGAATTCTAAAATTTTGGGAAATTTTTTTTAAATTTTGGGAAATTTTTTTAAAATATTGGAAATATTTTTTTTAATACAATTTTTTTTTTTTTACAAATTTCCTTCAAATCCAATAAATAATACTAAAATGTTAAAGAAGTGTTAATTTAATAAACGAGTTTCTTTTCATTTATTTTCTGCATTGAAAAAGTAAATGACGTTCACATTTCGTTTCATTTCAAAAGAAAAAAAACATGAAATGTTGCATCAAACAGTAAACAAAAATGTAGAAAATTCCCAAAAAAAAAAATAAACTTCCAAACATTGAAATAAAAACGAACAAGAGCTAAAATGATTTGAAGTTTCATCTCTTATTCCTTTCTTACGAAAAAAAAGAAAATGTCAGAATATATCGCTTCTACTACACACTTTCGAAGCAGTTACAGTCAATCATTTTATTAATACAAAGAATTAGACACTTCGACAACAACAGTCGAACAAGAAATAAAAAGAAATAGAAACACTGTATGTATAGCAGAGATGGAAATGAGGTATAAAATAAAATTTAAAATAAGAAATAAGAACTTAATTCACATTTTAAATATGAAAGAGACTCAAGTCTATATGAGGCTATCAGCGCAGATGTGGTGTAACCCCATACAACTTTTTATGAGATAATAAGGAGTTAGCACTACTCTTGCACTACAGTACTTGGTTGCAACGGGCCGTGCAAAAACTATGTTTCTAGCGCCAGTTGTTTTGGGTACAAACAGTTGGTTTACTTGTAAAGAACAGTGCAAAAAACATATCTTACACCAGAACCGTAACCAAATTAAATTGTGAGTAACACCACTTCTGCGCTGATAGCCTCATATAATATTAATTTTTTTACACTTTTCGCAACAATTGGATACAAAGTATTCTTAATATGTATTCCTATTCCCATTCCTGGTCTAACATTTTGTTGCAGCAATTGTTATTATTCTCAATTGTATCATGACGTACATTTTTGCCAAAAATGTATGTTTTCTAATGTACCAAAAGCAAACACTTTGTATTTTTTATTTTTTTTTTTATCTTCAAAAAAAAAAAAATCAATAGAACAAAAGAAAACACAAATTTTCGTCGAACGCGAATTCATGTATCCGGTGGCATCTACTAGAAGTGCAATAATAGAAAAAAACAGCATTGTATATTTATTATTGCTTTAGTTGGTCGATACGTCAAAAACACAAGCAACTTTTGACATTTCTCTCTCAAAGTCATCGACCAGACTTGCAATTTTTCTTACAGCAATTCTCGAGTTTATTGGTGAGAGAGGTGAGAAGATTCGGGAGGGGTACTCAGTTGCATGTGTGTTGTGTTTTTTTTTTTATTCTCACACTTTTCAACTTGAAGGATGCTTTAGGTGAATTTGTACTTTTATAAAAAATAAGAGGAGGATGATAAAAAATACAAAATCGCAAGACTAGAATTTCATAATCTGCAATTTCGGCAATTTCGAAGCGGAATTTTGTGAAAATTGCAAACAAGGGCCATGTCTCAGTAAGAAAAAAGTAGCTTAGCTGTGTTTTTAACACCAGCTAAAAAGTGCATTCGCCTTGTGTACGTTAGTTGCGACACTCAGAGCTGGGTAAAAAGTAAAAACGAAACGACTAAAATTTCGAAAAGTTAAAAAACAATTAACACCCGCCTTTGATTAGCTTATAATAAACATATCGCACGACTGGCTCAAAAGTTACTCAACTCAAAAAACTTAATTTTTAAAAAATCGAAAATATCTGATTTGACCTAAAAAAAATCCATACAGATTATGATCTAATATTTATAACCTGGATAAAGAATAATTTTTAGTTGTGTCATTTTTGTGTATTATTGGAAAAGTTACCGTATTATTTTAAGTAATGACACTTTAGCTGAATTCTTTGCCAGTTTTGACACTTTTGCCAAATTCTAAACTGACACAAGTCTGATTAATAAGGATGCGATTTCCATGAAAATTCATGTTTTTTGTCGAAAGTCTAAGAACGATGTCGACCAGTTGTCTTTTCGTATCATTAAAATTGCGTATAAATGGCATCGATTTGTTTTTGCATATTGTGCATATTTTTGTGAAAATGCATATGTTTGCATATTTTGGGTTTAAATGCATATTTTTGCATATATTTTTTAAATTTCCATATTATAAAATAAATTTCTACAACAAATTTCCAAATACATAAAAAGTCTTCAAAAAAAATTTTAAGATCCATAAATCATTTTTTCTGGAAAAAGATTTTCAAAATTTAGACAAAAGATCCTTCTATTTTTATCGATGCAGCACCTTACATGTTTAAGGCTATCAATGAGCTTAAAATATTTTATCCAAAACGGTTCACATGTTACTTGCTGAAGTGTAGAGGAAATAAGAAGCCAATTCGAAAGTATTGATTTATTGGTTTCATACGTGAAAAATATATTTTAAATGGCTCCTTTACGAGTTACAATTTTTAATGAAATGTATGCCTTGGTACCCTAACCACCGCAATCAGTATTAACCTTGCTAGATACTGTAGAATACTATTAAAAAAATTTGAGCAATTTTAAAATTTTTTTGAAGAACTTGTTGCTACCGGGGCATATGCAATTAAAAAGGAAAAAGAAATATTAAATTTAAATAACATTAAAAGTCAATTACACAGAAAAAATTATTAGTAGTTTTTTTATCAATTAAGAAAATGATTTAAAAAGTATTTTAACTTAATTCATGTAATAATTGAATCAATTATTTTTTTTTTTTGTTGAACGAAAATTAAAAATATAATTTTGATTTAATAAACATTTTAGTTATTTTGAAATACAATTTGAATTAAAATAATAATCAAATAACAAAAAATTATTTCGTTTAAAATAAAATAATTTAAACTTGTGAAATTGTTGTTGCAAATTGTCAAAATCAATCAACACATTGTTTGAAATGGCATAGTTTTTTGATCATTTTTTTAATTAAAATTCAAAATATAATTTGTTGAAAAAAAAATATTCAAAATATAAAATTTTTACAATTTTTAGTAATCAATATAAACATTTTGGTAATATGTGCAAAATCAACAAATGGGCTGCTTGATTCTATGAATTCAGTATAAAATTGGTGATTAGAGACAATTTTTAATTTTTTCTGTGTAGCATTTGTATTTTCCAACCATGGATATATTGCTGTAACAATAACTAAGTTTGTGGAATATTGTTCACTTCAGAAAACGCAAGTCCAATTAACTGATATGCAGAAAGTAAAACTAACAATGTGGAAGGAAGAATAGAAATGTTTTGCAAAAAAATTAAGGATTTCAAAAAAAAAAACAAATTTCAACTATTTTTGATCTGGAATCAAATGTGGGATTTGAATTAGAAAATTAGTATTCTCCAAATGAATTGGCATCCTTCAAGTATGCTCCTATAATAACTGCGGTTGACGTTGGGAGATCATTTTCCATGTACAACAGTTTTTTTTGCCGCACAGACAAACGCTTACTTTTGATAATATAAAAAAGTATTTATTTGTTTATGCAAACAAAACTTTAAATTAGTTATTTTAACTTGGTTTTAAAAAATATAAGACTGAACTTTTTATTTTTATTTTATTTGCATGTAAACTCATTTATTCTTATTTGAATAATAGATCACAATATGTTTCCTTTCATGGATTAAGTTCTAGTGTTGGTCGTGTCGTTTCAGGAGTGCCTCAAGGATCTGTGTTGGGCCCTATACTATTTCTTGCTTATTTAAATGATGGTATTCCTATTATGAGTAACAATTTTTGTAAGCCTTTTATTTATGCAGATGATATTTTTCTTATTTACCTACACAACTCTATATTGGATACAAATTTTGAGATTCGTTTGAATAATCATCTTAATTCTATATTGAGTTGGATGCATCAAAATGATTTTAAAGTTAACTTGGCCAAAACTAAAGCAATATATTTTCGTTTAGCTAGAAATACTACTACTTATCCTAGAATATGGATGCGGAATCAATTGATAGAGTATGTAGACTCGCACAATTGTCTGGGAGTTGTTATTGATTCGAACTTAAACTTCGAAAGGCATATAAATTTATTATCCAATCAAGTTTCATTTATTCTGAGAAGGTTATATGCTTTAAGACCATATACTCCTAGGTGTGTAAGATTTCGTCTGGCTCATGCTCTGCTTATGTCTAAGGTAAACTACTGTTTGGAGGTTTATTCGGGAACATCATCTACTATTTTAACTAATCTTAATAAAATTTTTAGGAGGATTATTCGCTTTATTTTTAATATTAGCATACGTGAACATGATAGGGTATCTGAACTTTTTATTGTATTTCTAGGCTGCGATTTCAATAAATATTTACATTTGCGTCTTTTACTTCATTTTTATAAAGTTTTCAAATCCAGTAAACCTGAATCTATAGTGGAGGAATTCACATTTAATCACTCTACTAGAAATGTACAGATTGAGATACCTCTAATAAGTCTTTCAGTTTTCGAACGTTCATTTAGAATTAGAATATGTCGTTTATGGAATAATTTGCCACCTTCATTAAGGTTATTCTCATATTCTTATTTTACATATAAGAAAAAGCTTTTGAACTTGTTTGAATAAATAACTTACTGTTAATCTCTGGTGATTCTTAAATTTATTTTTGAAAATATTTATGTGGTTGGGGAGCCACTTATGTTAAGTAATTGAATACTACATATGTATATAAAAACTTACTTATAGAAGAACTTAAGAATATTTCTTTGTTATTATTATTATTATTATTATTATTATTATTATTATTATTATTATTATTATTATTATTATTATTATTATTATTATTATTATTATTATTATTATTGATGCTTTTAATTAAACATGGATATTAATCTTACAATACATGTATAATTGGCCTTATGGGCTTTCTTTGTATTGATTAAATAAATAAATAAATAAATAAATAAAAAATAAATAAAAAATAAAAAACCCATTTTTAATGAACATGTTCAAGATTTTAGTGCATATTTTTTAAAAATTTTTTAAGGAATATTTTGGAGTATTTATGCGCATATTCAGACCACCAACAAAAAATTTTTTAATTAAAAGTGTCACAATTCGAATTAAGACTATTTAGCACTTAGCAGTCGCGAACTACTTTCATTATATTTTCTGACACAACTAAAAATAAGTCGATTTTATGGATTCCAACTTTATACCAAATGAACCATTTTTTGGAGATAATTGTTTCTTAGCAACAGTTAACAACAACTAAATACTCTGATATTTTTTTAAGCATATAAACCCGAAAAATCAATATTTTGAGTCGAGTCACGTTTGAACGAGGTGTGCGAAATGCCTTAGAGACAATTCAGTCGTTGCACTTTGGTGTCTTGAACAACATAACTCGCATAGCTGGTTGCACTATTAGTAGTGTTTTCATGTTAAAACGACAAATGTTTTTACAAAAATTATAAATGCATATCGCTCATTTAGTTCAATAGTGTCATAACTCAAAAAATTAATGCCCCTATTGCGGTTCTCCACTCAACTCAGTTTGGTCGTGTAAGAGTCAACCCAACTTATGCACCCAACTGTTTTTAGTTGAGTTTGCTATAAAGTTGCCAACTTAAAATATCGATTTGCCAACTTAAAATATAACGTTTGACAAGTGAAAATTTTATAAAATTAAATAATTTTTTAAACTAAAAGTATTTTTAATTGTTGTGTTGAATAAAAAGTATTTATAAAAAATATGAGTGTCGATTTATTTTATGATGATGAAAAGGAATACTCTTGTATAGATGCGCTAAATACAAGAGGGCAAATTCGTGATGATTCCAACCCTCTTGAACTTCCCAGTGCCAAGTAAGAACTTCTAAGTAAGGAAATTTTCTTGTGCCTGATGAGTTCTTCTTGTTTTTGGGGTAGCTGTTGGCCGATCTGCTGGTCGGATTATTAGTTCAACTAACTCAGTAAAATTGTCAATTGATGGTGGAATATTTGCAATACCAAATACTTGGCGGGACATGCAATACAACAGCTGCGAAACAGTATCCTCAAGGCTATTTAATGGAACTTCTTCTGATAGCCCTCCCTCTGTCGCTTGAATGTTTATTTTATTGTTGGCAAATATATATTATACTTGTCTCGTAGTATTTCCACACCAGTGCCGCGAATATTATAATTAGATTAAGAAGTTCATAAGTGTTTAAGAGGAGTTCTTGTCGTGGTCCCAAACTATTTAACTCCACTATAAACTCTTCCCATAGCTCCTTACATGAATTTTTCATCATACCAAACTTTGGTGTTTTCCGCGAGCAATTTCTAAGTTTCTCTAAATAAGCAGGACAAGGCGCTCAAATTGAGATTGTGTTTTTATTTTCAAATTAATAAAAGTTTTTAAAAATAAATACCACGAAAAAAAAACAGATACACAACTGAATAGCCAACTGCCTGTTGAGTTGAGAATGGCAATGTGAATTTACCAAAGACAACCAAACTGTTAAAAAAGTGGAGAACCGCAACAGGGGCATAAATTTTGGAGTAAGTGATGCTAAATTATTCGCATTGTTTTTCTTTATATTGTGCAAAAAAATTCATCAATTTGAAAATAATTGATCTTAAATATTCGTTCGATTTCAATTTCACTTCATTTCGATTTCTAGAACATGCCCGAATGTGGCATTATTGAAAGTGGTTAAAGAAAATCAACATTTTATGCGCATTTATCTCGAAATGGAGTTTCTTAGTTATGTCACTATTACTTCTTTACCTTTAATGGTCAATTTTCCGGATTGATATTAAAACACATTTATTTTTAAAATCGTTTTAAGTACAAAATTCTCTTCTTCACTAAAAACTTAAGTGAAACTTAAGTCACCGATGTGGTACACTTAATTTCAACTTAAGTTTCCATTGTAATATTTTAGCAAGGTGGCCTCAATATCGCAACAGGCAAAGCATTAACAGTCAGCTGTTTTTTTCAGATCACCTTGTAAATAATTACACTTTTTTATATTTTGTTTTTTTGTATTTAGTAGTGCTACCATACTTTTATCTTAAATAAATAAGACTTTTCAAATAAAATTCAAAAAACCAATCTGTTTTTAAATACGATTTAAGTTTAAGGTTTGTTATGAAAATTAACTTAATATACATAGATTTTAATACTATCCTGAAAATTGAGCATAAGATTTGTAAAATTTTTTAATTCCCTTTTTCAAATTCCAACATTTTATTTTTGATTGTAGAGAATCGTATTTTAGATAGATAGATTTGTAGAAGGCACCGCGACCCAGAGGATTTTTTATGCAGTCAGTGTATCTCACCATAGGTAAGGCGTCGTAGAAAACCTCATCATTGGTTCCTAGAAAAATGTCCGCCTGGATGTCTCTAAGGCGGAACAACTGCAAAGCAAATATCCATATCTTAGTACTATTATGACCCATTCGAAGACCACAGTGTCCCGTAAATAGGCCAACAAGTAGCCGAAGTTCCCCCTTTCCAAGCAGAAGTAGCCCACCTGCCCTGGCACTGGACAGTCACAAGTCTCTTGGACTGCCTAAATCGAGAAATGGACAAGCAGTCAGCCATTTCGTTGTCCACATGGCCGATCACCCAACACAAATTCAAGTCATTGTGTTTCTCCAGAACATTCAGAGACCTAAAACAGTCCATGACTAACCTGGCCTTTACCTCTAAAGAAAATAGTGTTCTAAGAGCAGCCTGGATATCCGACATTATAAATATTCTCAAGGCCTTTGTCCTCCTCCTCCTCAGACTGTACTTTGTACTTTGAATAAAGACTTGATTTAAGACTAGTACTATCGGATGATATTGCAATAGTTGGTTGCTTAAGAAGGGTATGAAATTGAAATTTACTCCCATGTCAGCAGCAGGATCATAAAACCGTGGCTCGATAAAAAAGGTTTGGAACTTGTAGCCCATAAAACCGATACAGTGCTTACAAGTAGTTAAGTGAAGAAGGATACAATTAATCAGCCGAATTACGAATAAAAATTCCCCGAGAGTTCTTTCCCTTTTCCCATTTTTACTATTGAATGAACATAGAAGAACTGGGAGAAGGGAGAAAACTCCTGGTAAAAAATATTGGCGTGATGATTGTCGAATAACTTAACTTAAAGGTAAAGAAGGTGGTTAAATTTTAAGGACCGATGTTGAATGTAAACCACACCTAACGTCAAGTTTTTTTTCTGCATTTCATTTGGCATTTCTAAATTTCAGCCTAATTCAATTTGAACCATGGAAAGATATCAAGCAACGCGTTAAAGTTATTCAGGCTTATTATAAAAAAATGGGCGTTCAAATCAAAATGCATATCGTGCACTTCGTGATTTTTTCGGTAAATTTAATCGTCCAAATGTGCGTACAATCTACTGCTACAAATAAACCAACATTTGCGTTTGGAACGCCCACTGTAACATCCAATACTCCAAATAATTCCACAAAATCTAATGATGGCGTAACATCAACTACTGTTGGATTTGGAAATCGGGTATGTAGGAGATGTGAAAACACCTGTGCATGCTCGTGCAGCTCGTTCTGCAGAAAATATATTGCTGTTCGCGACAATTGCACCTCTCACGCTCGTCGTTCATGAACAATATGCATAAAGACTTGCATTTACACGCTAACAAGGTGCAATTGACTCAAGAACTAAAGTCTCTTGACCATTCCAAATGTCGTCAATGGTCAGAATGGTGGCAAGAAATGGCAACAGTGGATGATAAATTTTCGCAGAAAATCAGTTACAGTGATGAGGCACACTTTCACCTCAGTGGACTCGTCAATAAGCAGAATTGCCGCATTTGGGCGAATGATAAGTCAAGAGTGATTGGCGAAAAACCAATGCACCCACAAAGAGTGACTGTTTGGTGCGGTTCATGGGCTGGCGGTATCTTCGGGCCGTGTTTTCTTCAAAATGAGGCCAGTCAGGCAGTTACTGTGAATGGTGTTCGCTATCGTGAGATGATAACGAACTTTTTACGGCCCGAATTGGAAGATATGGATGTGGACGATATGTGGTTTTAACAGGACGGTGCCACTTGCCACCCAGCTTACGAGATAATGACTATTTAGCGCGACATCAATGGCCGTGTTATCTCACGCGGTGACGATGTATATTGGCAGCCACAATCGTAAATTGGCAGCCACAATCATGTGATATGACACCGTTGGACTTCTTTCTTTTGGGGTTATTTGAAAGAAAAGGTGTACGACGACAAGCCAGCAACAATTCAATTATGCCTCAGCGTCATCGAAAATTTGAAGCATCGGATGGAGGTGTGCCGCAGAAGTCGCGGCAGCCATTTGGCCGATACTTTGTTCTATACGCAATTGAACCATACCAATGTTATCATAATAAAAAAAAAATAATAATAATTTCCTTGATAATTTGGGTTTTATTCAAAATCAACATCGGCCCTTACAATTTAACCACCCTTTACATTTGGAGTACACAAGAAGAAACGCTACGACAAATTTGTGTTCCACGAATATGTGCGAAAACACATTGCGAAAGGGTGATTTGTCTTTGTTTTGTCCGAGTTACGGTTACAGAACCATTTCACCAGAGGCCATAAGTTAACTACTGGCCACCAAGATCGTGAGATTTAACCCCATTGGATTATTTTCTACGGGGTTATGTTAAGTCACTTGTCTACGTCGATAAGCCAGAGATAATTAAACACATGGAAATCAAAATTCGATTTGTTATTGGCGAAATACGGCCGCAAATGCTGCGAAAAGTTTATTAAAATTGGTGTTCCAGATTGCGCCTTGTACGCGCCAACCGTGGTGCCTACATGGCCCTAACCAGGGCCATTTTTTACGTATCTCAACATGCATGAGAATTTGGGAACTTTGGACCTCTATCCTTTCAGTGGAAACCGTAATATTTGTGAAAATCTTCGCAGGCAGCGATTTTTTAAAAATCGTAGAGAGTCGGTTATGCAGGAGTTTAATATATTAACCTTGGTTCTTCTTAGATGTGTGTAGAATGCCAAATGAATGTTAACCAGCGTTAATACTGTTTCCTTCCAGACAATAGATTTTTTTTTTTTTTAATTAAACGCTGCTTTTTATTAAAGTTTGAGTCTTCATTAATGTCGGTCCCAAAAACTTATTTCAAACTGAAAATTTCGACAAATTAACTTAAAACTTTTCATAAAAAGAAAAAGAAAAAGAATAATAAATCGCTATAAAAATTTTTCTAATAGTTTCCGCACATGTTTTATAACAAATACAACCATTTAAAACTTAAATTAACACTCAAACCAAAAGCAATATATACAAAAATCTAACATAATCTTGTATAAAAAGTTTTGTTTTTTAGAAGAGTGTTTTACAACAGATATTTTCACTTTTTTAAACGAACATGATACACAACTTTTGTGCCAAGAAAAAGTACCAGAGAAATAAAAAAAAAAAAACAACATTGTACATTAGTATTCTTGTCATTTATCAATAAAAGTTATTAATGATTTTAGGAAATTCTCAACTAAAACTAAGAAAAATGAAAATACATTTTGTTTTTCCCCAACACAAACCTTTTCCTTCGTCCTTGCTGAAGTTAAAAAAGGTAGAGCTGGGAAGAGAGGACAAGAGAAGGAAATTATGAAAAAAGATCATAAATGTTAATAACTTAAAGAATTTTCACAAGATGTTACTTATAATCTTTTACTTCCTTTTATTAGTTGGAAAAGAAATGAGGTAAAAAAAAACAAACACACACACAGACAGCAGGAAAAGAAAAGGAAATAAATAGAAGAAGGCAAAGTGAAACCAGGGAAAAATAAGCTGAAGATAACAGATATCTACGTATGTAAGTATGTTTTCATACAAAAATCCACTAAAACTTTCTTTTACTTAATACAAAAAACACTAGTTGTGTTTAAGGATACCAAAAAAAAAAAAGGATACCCAAGTTGTTTCATTCAGTGTTTTCAAGACCAGAACAGGATTCAAGGTAAAAGAAATAACATGTTGATATCCTGGGATAAAAATCAATCTAAAAGTAACGAAATATAACTTTTTGAATGTTACTGCAATTTACCGAAATAATATTCTGTTTACATGACCTTTTTACCATTTAGACTTGGAATATAAATACAGACTAAATTAAATGGTTTCTTTGGATTTTCGACATCTTACGCGTTTCAACATAGTTTTCTATTTAAAAAATATAAATGGGTTGGAAGCTACGCAAAAAAAATAGAAAGAATAAAGGTCCTGAAAGGTTTTGTTAACAAATAAAGGGAAAATATTAAAAGGAAAACAACTTGTAAGGATTATGTTAATCACGCCTACCGTAAATAAAGAAATTTCCCTCGAAATTTTGTTTTCCCCTTAAATTGAAAAAAGGAACAACTTTCTAGGGAAATTTAATTTACGATAGATGTAAATAGTTTAGTAAAGTTCTGCATGCAATTTACTATGATAGTTGATATACTAAGCCGGAGGCCAGTCGATAGACTGAACTTAAGTCGGGTTCCAGACAATGCTATAGACTATTCGATGGAACACACAGGGTAGATGAGAGACAAAGCCTTGAAGGCGGCAACAACTCTTGCGAAAATATTGCAAAACTGTAGCGGTGCAAAAGACTCAACAAGAAGATTGATAAATAGTGTTAGAAACTCACATGCGATATACGCCACCCCGTTTACAGCGGCAATGAAAAGAAGCTACGTTGTGGCCCAATTGCAGAAACTACAAAAAATAAATGCTCCTCGTTGATACCTGCAGATCGCTCAACATCAACAAGTGCTGCTTTGGTAATTAGATATCACACTCAAAAAATTATGTAGTTAAATTCAAACGAAAATTCATTTGAAACAACTTAAAATTCATTTAAAAAACGGATCATTTACATTTCATTTAAAACAAATGATTTTTACATTCAGTTTTAATTTGTTTTTTTATTAAACAGCATATTCCGTAAAATTGAATAGTTTTTACTTTTAAAAAATATATTTTAACCGAAAAAAATCAAACTACATAACAAAATAAATACGGAAAAACATTATTTTTTGGCAGTTTGTTTTTTGAATAACAAACACAAATGTTGAAAAATAAAATTATTCGTAAATGACTATATTTTTATTCAATTTTAACAGTACTGAAAACGAATTTAATAACCCACAATCAGTTACTGTAATAATTTTATAAGTGTATGAAAAACGAATTAGAATAAATTTTCAATATGTGAAGAATGGAAATGTTGCATCGCAGCGTCTACAGTCCCACATCAATAAACTAGAGTCCTGCACGTAGAAAAAAAATATGGTTGGAGGTAACCATATTCTAAGAGCAACATACTATGGTTGGTTTTTAACAATGTTTATGCTTGTAGGTTACCATATTATGTTTAAATATGACCATAGTATGTTTAAAATCAACCAAATTTTTTCGCAATATCAACCATAATATGGTCAAAATTAACCATATTTTAGTCAATAATAACCATAATAATGGTCAAAACTAAACATATTATGTTCCAAATTAACCATAATATGGTCAAAATTTCCCAGAATTTTGAGAAAAGTAACCATATTATGGTCAGGATTAACAATAATATGGTGAATGCTAATCATATTATGGTAAATCCATTTTTTCAATTTGTTTGTTAAGTGCCAAATTATAATTTTATTTAATTTTATATTCTTGATAGGTATTACGTTCCACTTTAATAAAAAAAAATCCCCTTTGGTTCAAATTCCAGCCTGTGACGACATTCATATTATCATTTTTTTCTGTTGTACTAGTTTTTTCTACGTAAATTTATGTGTTTTAATCAATAATTAAAATAAACTTAATGAGAATTTTAAGCAAACCAAGTAAAATGCAAACGACCAGAATCTTGTTGCTTTTTAAACATGTTATTTTAAATTTAACATTAATCGTACAATGTTTTAAAATATTATAATTTCGAACATATTATTGTTATTAAATATTAACCATAACATGTTTGGAGGCAACCATAATATGGTTATAGCTTTTGGATGGATGAATTTAACCATTATATGGTTACCGTGATAATAATATGGTAAAGGTAACACTAATATGTTTAAGTGTATGGTTGTAGTTTTATTTTATTTAAACATTATATTGTTAAAATCAACCATATTTGAAGTTTCAAGGGAGGTAAACACTTTATTGTTAAATAGAATCAAAATATTATCAATCGTGAAAAAAGTTTTTTTAAAAACAACAAAAGTTTGTTTGTTGCCATTGCAGGGAACATAATATGTTTTATTTAACCATTCTTTAACCATGTTTTTTCTCTATGTGTGGCTAGAAAAATCGAAAATAAAGGTTAACCCGGCTAAACTTAACTTTCACACTCAGAAGACAAACGTGCCCAGCTGTAAAAATAAATAACATCACTGTTCCGTTAGAAAATCATGTAAAGTACTTGTCCTTAGACAACAAAGTTCTCTTATACAAGTCTATCACAAAACCAATATGGGCATATGGCATCCAATTATGGGGTACCGCATGCGCATTAAACATCCAGACGCTACAAAGAAGACAGTCTAGGATATTACGACAAACTGTCTGCGCTCCATGGTATATACGTAATGACATCATCCATAGAGATCTTAACATCGCTACCATCCAGGAAGAAATTAAAAAGTATTCAGTCAAATACATACACGTAGAGAAAAAAACATTTTTAAATATGGTCACCTCCATCCAAACCATGTATTTTCAAAAGATAATTTTAAACATATTATGGTTAATATAAACATATAATTGTCAGCGACAACCATATTATGGTTAAATTAGCCCTCCATCAGGAACCCACAACCATATTTCTTTTCAAATTTACAATAATATTTTTCTCTTTTCCAAGAGCAACATACTATTGTTGAAAACCAACCATGCTATTGTAAGTGTTTAGCAAATTTTAGTTATTATTGATCATAACATATTTGAAGACAACAATAATATGGTTGGGGATCCTTGATGGATGCCTAATTTAACCATAATATGGTTATCGCTGAGAATAATATGGATATATTTAAATTTTTTTTTAAAAATGGTTTGGTTGTAGGTGACCATATTTAAACATGTTTTTTTTTCTCTGGGTGTAGATAAGCTAATTAATGGTCCATCCCAACAACCTCGGCCGGGATCTAATAAAGTTCGAAGGTCACCGGAGCCTGCAGGCTTTTTTGACACTTGAATGCACTTAATTAGCGGTCACATTGGTAATGGCTATAAAGTACAAATAAAAATTAGGATTAAGCTTTGAATATGTATTTGGGGGATTCCCAAGGTAGCCATAAAATTGTAAAGTCATATGTCTAAAAATAATTGCAGGAAATTTATATGACTGCTGTGGGCAACCGCTTATAATTTATATTTCTACCGTAGAGTTATGACGAATCATTGAACACAGCATTAATATTTTTAATTTGTTTAAAACACAACAATAGTTTTTTAAACAATTTTTAAATATTATTTAGAACAGTACGACAATATAACTTGATAGCACACCTTGTGAATGCCCCAATTGTAGTTTTCGACAAGAAAGATTCAATAAAAAAAAAAATAAATGGAAAACACTAGACTTGCTGAAGAGAGGGAAGGGAAGACGCAGACCAAATATAATTTTCTTGTTTTTCGAAGACTTATAGTAAATTTTAAAACGTATGGGAGCAGTAAGGTATGTGAACAAATTCTTAACAAATTAAAAAAAATATATAACATTTGAAGAGCCACGACATTCCCTACGAAGCAGGTTTGTAAGGGAGCATCAAGGTATATTTATAGCAGGTAGCCGCGAGATTACAACAATTGTACAATAAAACAAACAACAGGGCTTTTTATTGTTGTTATGCGATACAAACTGTCAAAAAGCAAAGGGGCTGATAAGAGACAAAAAAGACAAAAGATAAAGACAAACAACTTGTTTACTTGTTTGCTATACAACATTTGACAGTTCGTATCGCAAAACAAGCAAATAAAAAATAAACAGCTGGCTTTCCGAGACTACCTGCTATAAATATACCTTGGGGAGCATATTAAAGAATAACGGTAACAGCAACAAATTCAGTGTGTAAAGCTTATCGTTTCATTCAACAATTTTTATATGCGCTGAATAAAGCGCTTTCTGAATCAAAAATGTAGTGATTGAAAGTGGGAACTCGCCATAAAAAATGCATGTCTTCTCCCTTGGATACCGCATTATCAGACCAGGGAGGGATTGTAAGAAAACATGAACTATTTTATGACTTAGATCTTGATGGGTCATGGGAACTTAAGAAGTTGACTGCGGTTGTGAACATAAAAGTGGAAAACACAATCTGTTCCATTGCCCGAAATGGGAATATAAATAGACAAAACAGAACGATAAGCCACAAGTGCTACTGACACCTGAAATCATAGTGGATAATATGTTTAGATCTATGGAAACGTGGAAATTTTGTGAGGACTTTATGAGTCACATAACGAGGGAGAAAATGCGCAGAATGCCGGATCATCAGATTTTCAAAACCTGACTTATGAGTACGTGTAATTGGATAAGAATGGAATGGATTGGAGACGAATTTGTAGGTAGGGTCACTAGATAAAAGCGCGCTATTACTAAGTCCATATAAAAAAAAACTATTCGATGGACTAGTCCAGTCGATAGAATGAACTATCAACTAGTCGAAAGACTTAGGGATTTTCTTTTAAAAAAATGGTCATAGGGAAAAAGGACAGACTTTTTAAAAGCAGGGACGTAGGGACTTTTGAGTAAGTGGCAAAACTATATACATTTGGCAACCCTTTTCGATTTGTGATAGCATACCAACCAATAAAACTGTTGATGTGGCAACATTACAAATTGTTAAATTTTATTGAGTCATTTTGCGTAAATTTGTAAAATTCTCTTTTGGAGACCTTTTGAACTTTATATACCAGAGCAAGAAACAGATAATTTATAAAAGTTGGGCATCGTACAGTTTCTATGAAAATTTAATTTTGCCCCTTTAGTCGAAATTAGCTATCTTGGATTTATCACTACTGCCACAAGCCAATACAGATAGTAAATCAGTAATATTTGCACTAAGGAAAGAATGATTTGTTCGATTCTTAGGAAAATACCATTCAAAAATGATACACAGAAAAAAACTATTTTACATACTAAATAAATTTAAGTTATTCTTATTACTTTAGTGCGAGTCATACTCAAAAATTTAAGTGCGAATAACCCTTAAAAGTACTTAAAACAATCTAAAATGTGTTGACTTTCGAAAACCAATATGCGTGCATACGTGTGTGTTTATAAAAGTTTGTTGTAGACACAATAACAACACTAAACGAAAAAAATATAGAATATTTTCATGTTTAAAAAATAAAAAAAGAAAGCAATAATTCCCATATTCTATTTGTGGAAATTATTAAGTTAAATATGTGTGTGAAGATAAATTCGAATTTAACTAGCAGAGACACAAACCACTTGTTTTAGCATTGCTCATTTTGCAGTTAACAGAGCAATGTTAACGACTTAACAGTCATAGTAATATACTACGGAGACACAAATCAATGATTTGAATGACAATTTTGGACAAATATGGAGTTGCACATATATCCCACTATATAGAAATGGTAGTCCAGAGGGTCCTAAATACGATTCCAAAAGTCACGTTTCTGAAATAATTTTGGAATTTGAGAAAATTAATTTTGAAAAAAGTCATATTTATTTGAAATTTCTGGAGAAGATCAATGACCATTATGGAAAAATACGGAGTTGCACATATATCCCACTATATAGAAATGGTATTCCAGAGGGTCCTAAATACGATTCCAAAAGTCACGTTTCTGAAATAATTTTGGAATTTGAGAAAATTAATTTTGAAAAGTCATTTTTATTTGAAATTTCTGGAGAAGATCAATGACCATTATGGAAAAATAGGGAGTTGCACATATATCCCACTATATAAAATTGGTAGTCCAGAGGGTCCTAAATACGATTCCAAAAGTCGCGTTTCTGAAATAATTTTGGAATTTGAGAAAATTAATTTTGAAAAAAGTCATATTTATTTGAAATTTCTGGAGAAGATCAATGACTATTATGGAAAAATAGGGAGTTGCACATATATCCCACTATATAGAAATGGTAGTCCAGAGGGTCCTAAATACGATTCCAAAAGTCACGTTTCTGAAATAATTTTGGAATTTGAGAAAATTAATTTTGAAAAAAGACATTTATTTGAAATTTCTGGAGAAGACCAATGACTGTTATGGAAAAATAGGGAGTTGCACATATATCCCACTATATAGAAATGGTAGTCCAGAGGGTCCTAAATACGATTCCAAAAGTCACGTTTCTGAAATAATTTTGGAATTTGAGAAAATTAATTTTGAAAAAAGTCATATTTATTTGAAATTTCTGGAGAAGATCAATGACCATTATGGAAAAATAGGGAGTTGCACATATATCCCACTATATAGAAATGGTATTCCAGAGGGTCCTAAATACGATTCCAAAAGTCACGTTTCTGAAATAATTTTGGAATTTGAGAAAATTAATTTTGAAAAGTCATTTTTATTTGAAATTTCTGGAGAAAATCAATGACCATTATGGAAAAATAGGGAGTTGCACATATATCCCACTATATAGAAATGGTAGTCCAGAGGGTCCTAAATACGATTCCAAAAGTCGCGTTTCTGAAATAATTTTGGAATTTGAGAAAATTAATTTTGAAAAAAGTCATATTTATTTGAAATTTCTGGAGAAGATCAATGACTATTATGGAAAAATAGGGAGTTGCACATATATCCCACTATATAGAAATGGTAGTCCAGAGGGTCCTAAATACGATTCCAAAAGTCACGTTTCTGAAATAATTTTGGAATTTGAGAAAATTAATTTTGAAAAAAGACATTTATTTGAAATTTCTGGAGAAGACCAATGACTGTTATGGAAAAATAGGGAGTTGCACATATATCCCACTATATAGAAATGGTAGTCCAGAGGGTCCTAAATACGATTCCAAAAGTCACGTTTCTGAAATAATTTTGGAATTTGAGAAAATTAATTTTGAAAAAAGTCATATTTATTTGAAATTTCTGGAGAAGATCAATGACCATTATGGAAAAATAGGGAGTTGCACATATATCCCACTATATAGAAATGGTAGTCCAGAGGGTCCTAAATACGATTCCAAAAGTCACGTTTCTGAAATAATTTTGGAATTTGAGAAAATTAATTTTGAAAAAAAAGTCATTTTTATTTGAAATTTCTGGAGAATATCAATGACCATTATGGAAAAATAGGGAGTTGCACATATATCCCACTATATAGAAATGGTAGTCCAGAGGGTCCTAAATACGATTCCAAAAGTCACGTTTCTGAAATAATTTTGGAATTTGAGAAAATTAATTTTGAAAAAAGACATTTATTTGAAATTTCTGGAGAAGACCAATGACTGTTATGGAAAAATAGGGAGTTGCACATATATCCCACTATATAGAAATGGTAGTCCAGAGGGTCCTAAATACGATTCCAAAAGTCACGTTTCTGAAATAATTTTGGAATTTGAGAAAATTAATTTTGAAAAAAGTCATATTTATTTGAAATTTCTGGAGAAGATCAATGACCATTATGGAAAAATAGGGAGTTGCACATATATCCCACTATATAGAAATGGTAGTCCAGAGGGTCCTAAATACGATTCCAAAAGTCACGTTTCTGAAATAATTTTGGAATTTGAGAAAATTAATTTTGAAAAAAGACATTTATTTGAAATTTCTGGAGAAGACCAATGACTGTTTTGGAAAAATAGGGAGTTGCACATATATCCCACTATATAGAAATGGTAGTCCAGAGGGTCCTAAATACGATTCCAAAAGTCACGTTTCTGAAATAATTTTGGAATTTGAGAAAATTAATTTTGAAAAAAGTCATTTTTATTTGAAATTTCTGGAGAAGATCAATGACCATTATGGAAAAATAGGGAGTTGCACATATATCCCACTATATAGAAATGGTAGTCCAGAGGGTCCTAAATACGATTCCAAAAGTCACGTTTCTGAAATAATTTTGGAATTTGAGAAAATTAATTTTGAAAAAAGTCATTTTTATTTGAAATTTCTGGAGAAGATCAATGACCATTAAGGAAAAATAGGTAGTTGCACATATATCCCACTATATAGAAATGGTAGTCCAGAGGGTCCTAAATACGATTCCAAAAGTCACGTTTCTGAAATAATTTTGGAATTTGAGAAAATTAATTTTGAAAAAAGTCATTTTTATTTGAAATTTCTGGAGAAGATCAATGACCATTATGGAAAAATAGGGAGTTGCACATATATCCCACTATATAGAAATGGTAGTCCAGAGGGTCCTAAATACGATTCCAAAAGTCACGTTTCTGAAATAATTTTGGAATTTGAGAAAATTAATTTTGAAAAAAGTCATATTTATTTGAAATTTCTGGAGAAGATCAATGACCATTATGGAAAAATAGGGAGTTTTCTCAAATTCCAAAATTATTTCAGAAACGTGACTTTTGGAATCGTATTTAGGACCCTCTGGACTACCATTTCTATATAGTGGGATATATGTGCAACTCCCAATTTTTCCATAATGGTCATTGATCTTCTCCAGAAATTTCAAATAAATGTCTTTTTTCAAAATTAATTTTCTCAAATTCCAAAATTATTCCAGAAATGTGACTTTTGGAATCGTATTTAGGACCCTCTGGACTACCATTTCTATGTAGTGGGATATATGTGCAACTCCCTATTTTTCCATAACAGTCATTGATCTTCTCCAGAAATTTCAAATAAATATGACTTTTTTCAAAATTAATTTTCTCAAATTCCAAAATTATTTCAGAAACGTGACTTTTGGAATCGTATTTAGGACCCTCTGGACTAAAATTTCTATATAGTCGGATATATGTGCAACTCCCTATTTTTCCATAATGGTCATTGATCTTCTCCAGAAATTTCAAATAAAAATGACTTTTTCAAAATTAATTTTCTCAAATTCCAAAATTATTTCAGAAACGTGACTTTTGGAATCGTATTTAGGACCCTCTGGACTACCATTTCTATATAGTGGGATATATGTGCAACTCCCTATTTTTCCATAATGGTCATTGGTCTTCTCCAGAAATTTCAAATAAATGTCTTTTTTCAAAATTTATTTTCTCAAATTCCAAAATTATTTCAGAAACGTGACTTTTGGAATCGTATTTAGGACCCTCTGGACTACCATTTCTATATAGTGGGATATATGTGCAACTCCCTATTTTTCCATAATAGTCATTGATCTTCTCCAGAAATTTCAAATAAATATGACTTTTTTCAAAATTAATTTTCTCAAATTCCAAAATTATTTCAGAAACGTGACTTTTGGAATCGTATTTAGGACCCTCTGGACTACCATTTCTATATAGTGGGATATATGTGCAACTCCCTATTTTTCCATAATGGTCATTGATCTTCTCCAGAAATTTCAAATAAATGTCTTTTTTCAAAATTAATTTTCTCAAATTCCAAAATTATTTCAGAAACGTGACTTTTGGAATCGTATTTAGGACCCTCTGGACTACCATTTCTATATAGTGGGATATATGTGGAACTCCCTATTTTTCCATAATGGTCATTGATCTTCTCCAGAAATTTCAAATAAAAATGACTTTTTTCAAAATTAATTTTCTCAAATTCCAAAATTATTTCAGAAACGTGACTTTTGGAATCGTATTTAGGACCCTCTGGACTACCATTTCTATATAGTGGGATATATGTGCAACTCCCTATTTTTCCATAATGGTCATTGATCTTCTCCAGAAATTTCAAATAAAAATGACTTTTTTCAAAATTAATTTTCTCAAATTCCAAAATTATTTCAGAAACGTGACTTTTGGAATCGTATTTAGGACCCTCTGGACTACCATTTCTATATAGTGGGATATATGTGCAACTCCCTATTTTTCCATAATGGTCATTGATCTTCTCCAGAAATTTCAAATAAAAATGACTTTTTTCAAAATTAATTTTCTCAAATTCCAAAATTATTTCAGAAACGTGACTTTTGGAATCGTATTTAGGACCCTCTGGACTACCATTTCTATATAGTGGGATATATGTGCAACTCCCTATTTTTCCATAATGGTCATTGATCTTCTCCAGAAATTTCAAATAAAAATGACTTTTTTCAAAATTAATTTTCTCAAATTCCAAAATTATTTCAGAAACGTGACTTTTGGAATCGTATTTAGGACCCTCTGGACTACCATTTCTATATAGTGGGATATATGTGCAACTCCCTATTTTTCCATAATGGTCATTGATATTCTCCAGAAATTTCAAATAAAAATGACTTTTTTCAAAATTAATTTTCTCAAATTCCAAAATTATTTCAGAAACGTGACTTTTGGAATCGTATTTAGGACCCTCTGGACTACCATTTCTATATAGTGGGATATATGTGCAACTCCCTATTTTTCCATAATGGTCATTGATCTTCTCCAGAAATTTCAAATAAAAATGACTTTTTTCAAAATTAATTTTCTCAAATTCCAAAATTATTTCAGAAACGAGACTTTTGGAATCGTATTAAGGACCCTCTGGACTACCATTTCTATATAGTGGGATATATGTGCAACTCCCTATTTTTCTATAATGGTCATTGATCTTCTCCAGAAATTTCAAATAAAAATGACCTTTTTTCAAAATTAATTTTCTCAAATTCCAAAATTATTTCAGAAACGTGACTTTTGGAATCGTATTTAGGACCCTCTGGACTACCATTTCTATATAGTGGGATATATGTGCAACTCCCTATTTTTCCATAATGGTCATTGATCTTCTCCAGAAATTTCAAATAAATGTCTTTTTTCAAAATTAATTTTCTCAAATTCCAAAATTATTCCAGAAATGTGACTTTTGGAATCGTATTTAGGACCCTCTGGACTACCATTTCTATGTAGTGGGATATATGTGCAACTCCCTATTTTTCCATAACAGTCATTGATCTTCTCCAGAAATTTCAAATAAATATGACTTTTTTCAAAATTAATTTTCTCAAATTCCAAAATTATTTCAGAAACGCGACTTTTGGAATCGTATTTAGGACCCTCTGGACTACCATTTCTATATAGTGGGATATATGTGCAACTCCCTATTTTTCCATAATGGTCATTGATCTTCTCCAGAAATTTCAAATAAATATGACTTTTTTCAAAATTAATTTTCTCAAATTCCAAAATTATTTCAGAAACGCGACTTTTGGAATCGTATTTAGGACCCTCTGGACTACCATTTCTATATAGTGGGATATATGTGCAACTCCCTATTTTTCCATAATAGTCATTGATCTTCTCCAGAAATTTCAAATAAATATGACTTTTTTCAAAATTAATTTTCTCAAACTCCAAAATTATTTCAGAAACGCGACTTTTGGAATCGTATTTAGGACCCTCTGGACTACCATTTCTATATAGTGGGATATATGTGCAACTCCCTATTTTTCCATAATGGTCATTGATCTTCTCCAGAAATTTCAAATAAAAATGACTTTTTTCAAAATTAATTTTCTCAAATTCCAAAATTATTTCAGAAACGTGACTTTTGGAATCGTATTTAGGACCCTCTGGACTACCATTTCTATATAGTGGGATATATGTGCAACTCCCTATTTTTCCATAACAGTCATTGGTCTTCTCCAGAAATTTCAAATAAATGTCTTTTTTCAAAATTAATTTTCTCAAATTCCAAAATTATTTCAGAAACGTGACTTTTGGAATCGTATTTAGGACCCTCTGGACTACCATTTCTATATAGTGGGATATATGTGCAACTCCCTATTTTTCCATAATAGTCATTGATCTTCTCCAGAAATTTCAAATAAATGTCTTTTTTCAAAATTAATTTTCTCAAATTCCAAAATTATTCCAGAAATGTGACTTTTGGAATCGTATTTAGGACCCTCTGGACTACCATTTCTATGTAGTGGGATATATGTGCAACTCCCTATTTTTCCATAACAGTCATTGATCTTCTCCAGAAATTTCAAATAAATATGACTTTTTTCAAAATTAATTTTCTCAAATTCCAAAATTATTTCAGAAACGTGACTTTTGGAATCGTATTTAGGACCCTCTGGACTACCATTTCTATATAGTGGGATATATGTGCAACTCCCTATTTTTCCATAATGGTCATTGATCTTCTCCAGAAATTTCAAATAAATATGACTTTTTTCAAAATTAATTTTCTCAAATTCCAAAATTATTTCAGAAACGTGACTTTTGGAATCGTATTTAGGACCCTCTGGACTACCATTTCTATATAGTGGGATATATGTGCAACTCCCTATTTTTCCATAACAGTCATTGGTCTTCTCCAGAAATTTCAAATAAATGTCTTTTTTCAAAATTAATTTTCTCAAATTCCAAAATTATTTCAGAAACGTGACTTTTGGAATCGTATTTAGGACCCTCTGGACTACCATTTCTATATAGTGGGATATATGTGCAACTCCCTATTTTTCCATAATGGTCATTGATCTTCTCCAGAAATTTCAAATAAATATGACTTTTTTCAAAATTAATTTTCTCAAATTCCAAAATTATTTCAGAAACGCGACTTTTGGAATCGTATTTAGGACCCTCTGGACTACCATTTCTATATAGTGGGATATATGTGCAACTCCCTATTTTTCCATAATGGTCATTGATCTTCTCCAGAAATTTCAAATAAAAATGACTTTTTTCAAAATTAATTTTCTCAAATTCCAAAATTATTTCAGAAACGTGACTTTTGGAATCGTATTTAGGACCCTCTGGACTACCATTTCTATATAGTGGGATATATGTGCAACTCCCTATTTTTCCATAATGGTCATTGATCTTCTCCAGAAATTTCAAATAAATATGACTTTTTTCAAAATTAATTTTCTCAAATTCCAAAATTATTTCAGAAACGTGACTTTTGGAATCGTATTTAGGACCCTCTGGACTACCATTTCTATATAGTGGGATATATGTGCAACTCCATATTTGTCCAAAATTGTCATTCAAATCATTGATTTGTGTCTCCGTAGTATATTACTATGGCTGTTAAGTCGTTAACATTGCTCTGTTAACTGCAAAATGTGCAATGCTAAAAAAAGTGGTTTGCGTCTCTGCTAGTTAAATTCGAATTTATCTTCACACACATAAGTTAAATGCATGAAATTTAACACTTTCTTAACAAGTTAGAGTGCTTTATTCGGCTGTGCCGCATCTTTGATACCCTCCAACGAGAGTTCGAATATTTCAGGAGTGATATCTACATGATCTCTATTTATTCTGAATTTATCTTAATAAAAACAGACATCAGCATTAAAATTGGTAGCGGTTTAGACATATATTTAATTATTGACCGATAATCAGAAAGTTTTATGCTTTTTTTTTAGCAATTTAAACTGGCTTGAGTAAAATATCATGATTCGTAACATTTTAAGCCGAACTTAAATGATTTTCAGGAGGGGAATTTTTATTGGAGCCATGGTCAGTTATGAACCAATCATCCCAAAATTCTCCAGAGTGATTTCTGGTATTAAAAAGATAAATTTCAATTTATGTATTTCCAAAAACAGCGGTGAAATTAGTTTTAGCGTTTACAGTGAATTTCAGAAGGCTGCTAAATATGGGATCTAATGTTAATAATGGACCGTATATCCCAAAATTCTATGACATTTTTTCTGGCCATATGAATCTAAGTTGGAAGAAATTTTACCACCTACGGTTTAAGGCGTACTTAAATGTTTTCCGGGAGTTGGGTTTATATTGGGCCAAGCGTAAATTATGGACCGATCATCACGAAATTTATTAGTATGACTTCTAGTCATATAAAACCGTGAAGTATTACATTTTTAACTTGAAATCATATTTTTTGAATGCCAAATCGTCTTTCTGAGGTTACTAAAAATAACGGTTATCCAACCTGATAATAGTTTATTTCTTTTTTTAATTTGTATTTAAACAATAATCTTATATATGCTCAAAGCCGAATATTAATGAACTGTCAATTATAAAAGTTTTTTTTTTGTTTTTATTATTATTGTTTGTTCACAATTCAGAATTCTGAAATAGGTTTTTTTTTATCTCTTAATTTATCTTATGAATAAAAAAAAATGTCCCCGTTTTTTTTATTATTATTTTCTCTTAATTTTGTTGATTTTGTATAACTCGAATAAAAAAACCGAAATTTAATGAGTCACTGTATATTTGGGATCTTTGTGAGTAGCGAAGTGAATTGAATGATATCTGTCTATCCGCCTGTTAGGGTGTATGTTGAAATGGATTTTTCGAAGACCCCAGAAATTATTGGGACTAGGTTGCTATAAATCTATGTCACACAAACTCCGTTTAAATGGCTGAGATATGAGGAAAAACCCACGACTGCCTTTAATTTAACCCATAAATCCCTTGTTCTTATAGAGGGTGGTTAAGGGGTTCAGGGCCGATGTTGATTTTGAATAAAACACAAATTATTTAGGAAATTATTGTCATTTCTTTTTATTATGACAGTATTGGCATGGTTCAATTCTATATGGAACAAAATATCGGCCAAATGACCGCCGCAACCTCGGCGGCACAACTTCATCCGATGGTCCAAATTGTCGATAACGCTAAGGCATAATTGAGGTCCTATGCCGTTAATGTGCCGGCTTATCTCATCCTTTAGCTCTTGAATTGTTGCTTTTCTTTCAAACCCGCAAATTGTGGACGCTTTACAAATTTCAAGTTTACTGCTTACTGTCAGTAAAACTTAACTGGTTGCTGCTTTACGTAATACAGTAATAATATACTGCAGTAGGTCCATGTATGACTATGGCAAAGGGTACACAGAAAGAAATTTTTGCGCCAGTAAAAGAATTAATCAAAAATTAAATCAGTTTTAATTAAATATTTAATCAGGTTAATTAAATATTTAATCAAGTGAATTAAATGTTTAATTGACAATTTTTCTGTGTATGTAAGATTGGCCATAGCCATTTATTGCACTCTTACTTGCTTTTTGTCTTGGTTTGTTTGTTTGATTTGTGTCCTTTTTTCGTATTTATGACCTTGTGTCTAATTTCCCTGTATGTATGCGTGTGAAGTGTGTTTTTACCTTTTTCTTATTGCGGTTGACCTCTTCAAAATAAAAGGTTAGGTTTTGTTTGTGTTTATTATGTCTAAAGGCTAAAATAAAACTTAAGCATAATCTTGAAAAGAGAAAACACCTGACTAACTACAACCAACATACCTGCAAAGAAACAAAAAAGAAATAGGGACAAATGATTTTGATAAAAAAGGTTTAACATAAAAACAAAAACACAATAGAGAAAGAAAATCAAGTTTAATAATATTTTTTTTCTTTTAAGATTTTCAAATTAAAAGCAAGTTTTCTTTAGAATCTTTCAAAAAAAATTATCTATTTTTTAATTTAAAAAGGTTGTAACAACTTTTTGCAGAACTTAAAAAACTTTTAAAGAAATATTTCTACTCCTAAAAGAAACGGTGTTGTAAAATATTCAGTTTTTTAAAGCATAGTTTTAGGCACAAACGTGCATTGCACTTAAACTCTATTGTTTAACTTTCTTTTCATTCTCTCTCTTTCTTTCTCCATTTACACTCTCGTCAGTAGTTTGTCACAACTTCATTAGTAATAATTAAGCAAGAGAAAACTTGCAACAATTATTTATTTTTCCACAACATGAAACTTAAATAAAACATTCTTCAAGCTGCAAGAAGAGACTTATAAAAAAAGAGAGAAATAAAAATAAACATTTGTTAAACAAAAAGAAGGAATTGCAAAACTTTTGCATACCCTTTTGAAAGAGAGAAGCAACAAAAGTATGAACATAAATATGTATGAGCAACATAATGTTGCATTAGGAAGTTACTTTCTATGTAAACCAAAGATTATCAATTTTACAGAAAACAGACTACAACTGACTACAACTAGCAAGTTAAAGATAAGATAAAATCCCATTGTGCTAAAGATAAGCAAAACTTTAAACTTGCAAAACGAACATGCCCACAACAAGTCCAGCAGCATAAATTTTACTTAAGAGCAAATGTAAAAGTTGCAACTTGGCAAACACTTTGTAAAAAATTAATTATTAATTTTTTGTTTTGTTTTGTTTAACAAGTTGTACAACGTGCATCAACAAAAAAATTAAGAAACTAAAACCATCTTTAGGAAAAACAAGGAAGAGTAAAAAAAACAGCTTTGCCGAATCTTATATACCCTTCACTATAATGCGACAAGAACAGAATGTCATATAAATAAAATTCTTTAGATATAAATAAATCTATTTTGTGTCACGCCCACTTCTTTAATCCCGTCCTCATTTAGTCGGATGCAGTGCATTTGGCTGTTTGTACTTTATTTGGAGGTGATATCTTTTACCGTTCTCCAGATATTCAGAAATCTTGAATGTTTTTGTAAGCCAGGTGCCACGCCCACTTCCCCAATACTGCCCATATTTTTAGAGAGATGGTGTAGTAATATAAAAACCAGCTTTGTGTACCAAATTTGGTAAATATTTTCTCATCGTTCTTTAGATATAAATAAATCAATTTTGTGCTACGCCCACTTCTTTAATCCCGCCCTCATTTAGTCGGATGCAGTGTATTTGGCTGTTTGTACTTTATTTGGAGGTGATATATTTTACCGTTCTCCAGATATTTAGAAATCTTGAATGTTTTTGTACGGCATGTGCCACGCCTACTTCCCCAATTCTGCCCATATTTTTAGAGGTAATAATCCAGCTGTGTGTACCAAATTTTTCTCTTACCATTCTTTAGATATAAAGAAATTTATTTTGTGGCACGCCCACTTCACCACTCCAGCCCACATCTCCGCTCCCAACCACATCTTGTCGGATGTTGTCGATTGATAACCAAGATGCATATACCAGTTTTGAAAACAAACAAATATGCTTGTACCAAATTTAGTAAATTTTGCTTTTTCCGTTCTCCAGATATGCAGAAAAACAGACGGACATCGTTATATAACTATGATGGATATGCATGTTTTTGCTATCTATAAAAACGCTTAAAAGTCTCAAAAAAAACCACTAATACAAGGTATATATGTATATATCTATACCCTATTACTTTTGGTGATGGATATTAAAAAACAACTGGGATTTACCATTAATACGATTTCCGTATGACGTGCAAAATTCCCAATTTTTCATATTTGATAAATACACTGTAATTTATTGTTGAGGGAAAGCTAGTTTCTATGCGCATTTCACTGGTCGCTTAGGTCAGATCGTCAGGAAACCTTTTCCAAAGATTTAAGAAAAGCTAAAAATATTATACAAATACAACCCTAAAGCGAATAAGAATTGTAAACACTGAAAGTCCTCCTTGTAACAATATCAAAGCCTTAACAAAACAGCAACAATAAACATTCCGTTACAATTGGTTGGGTTCTTTCCGACTCGAATTGTAGTTGTAAGTGGGATTTTTTTTTAAGAAATTAGAGGCAGTCGTGGTTTTATGCTCTTAACTCAGCCACTTATGGACCGATCTGGCTAAATTTCAATAGCAGTCAATTCCGGACTATAAGTGATAAATTTATATAACAACCGAGTAACCATCATATCTGGGGACTTTGAAAACCCCATTTCAACGGACACACGGACGGACGGACGGTAAGCCGGATTTCAACTTTTCTTGCCATAAGGACCCAGATTATACATACTTCATAGGGTCGAAGATAAATATTGTAGGAGTTACAAACGAAATGACAAACTTATATATAAAAACCATTTTAACTTCGGTGAAGGTTATAAAAAGAGAAAAACTATTCAAATCAAAAGGAAATCTTGAAACAAATTTAAATTAACACTAACATTACTTGAACTGTTTCTTTCCTAAAAAAAAAAGAAATCAACTTCTTGATTTTTTCGACCTTTCATCTATTCATCCATCCCTGCATTCTGAGAGTGACGGAGTAGAAGCAACATGAGTAAAAATTCAACTTTTACTTAGTTGAAAAACTCTTGCTACCAAGTAATAAGTGGAAGTAAGTAAAGGTGCTGACCAAAAGTTACAATTACAGTCAAATGGAGTACCAGAAAAGAAAATAAAAAAAAAAAAAATATGTACACTGGAATGAACAGCAGAGAAAACTACTGAACTAAACATTTTACAATTAGTTAAGAACTTTTAGTATTTTTTTCTTGTTTTTTTTTTTTAATATTTATTAAAAGTAAAAAGTATATGAAATTAAATACACTTTCATAACTTTTACTTTAGATAATCATCGTCAGAAATTAGTTGGTTTATTAACAACTGGGATTACGAGTTACGTAGACAAGCAGCAGAAACTAATTTAAAATTTAAATAAAAAAATAAACTATTGAACTAAAAAATTAGTTTAAAAAATATGTGAAACAAACATTAGACTAAATTTAATTAAAGTATTCTCTTACTTTTCAGAACAAAAAAGTACTCGAAAATTTAACTAGAATAGAAATCAAACCGAACAAAAACTTCCTGAACTTAATTAAATTGAGCAGGAATTTAAGAAGCAAGGCAATACAGTCATTTGACAATAAGTAAATGAATAACGTTAGAAACCTAAAACCAGTCGACCGAAAAGCCGATATTTAGTGGGCCGCTTAAGAGAACGATAATGAGTGACTTGGTGTCGCTCGCTTGAGTTGTCGATCGACATCGGGAGCCAGGCTGTTAAGTTTGCGCGCTTAAAATAGTGCGTTTTGGATAAAACTACTCAGTGATGAAGTGCGTCACTTACCCCAACCCACCTAATTTTTGACAGATGAACTTGTCACTATAACGATAAAAATAATTACTGTTTATGAGACGTGTCAGCCAGTTATTTTTTATTTTTAATATTCGAAATTAATTGTAAGCACAAACCTTACAACATATACTTTCATTATGTCCATTTAGTTGTCTTAATTTTGATACCCTACTCGTTAGGATTGCTTAAACGTTTTTGCCCTACTATCAATTCTCGCTTAAAATGCGCCATTTGATTTTTCCCTTTTTGTTACATTTTCATAAACAAGTTTCTGACCAACATTCATCAAATACAGCTCATGCACCCTGAGAAAAAAACATTTTTCACTACGATCGGTCACCTCCAACAAAACAATTTTAAACAAAAAATTTTGAACATATTATGGTTATTTTAACCATATAATTGTCTCCGACACCCTTATTATGGTTTAATTTGTCCTCCATCAAGAGGCCACAACCATGTTATTTATGGTTGCCTCTAAGCATGTTATGGTTAATAATAACAAAAATATGTTTAACACTTATAAAAGCATGGTTGTTTTTCAACCATAGCATTTTGCTCTTAGAGAAAAGGAAAATAATGTTGTTCATTTTTAACTTAAAAATTGTGAGTGGTTAACAAATTATTTTCATATGTAACCAAAACATGTTTAAAGACAACTATGATTCGGTTGTCGCTTCGTGATGGAGGATTAATGTAACCATAATATAGTTTCCGGTGGCAATAATGTGGTTAAACTAACCATAATATGTTTAGAATTTTTTGTTAAAACCGATCATTGGAGGTGACCACATTGAAAAATATTTTTTCTCTGCGTGTGCTTTTTCCATTAAGTTCACATAAAAAACAAATAAAAAAAACCAGTGCGAAATATTACAAAAGCCCTTTTGGGCAAAATGGGCTGGCTCCCTCATGACAACAAGATAATCAACTAAACAAATATTTTATTATTGTGCTTCTCTTCAATTGATTCTTCCGCACCTTAAAAACAAAAACATGTGTGTCTGTGTGTGTGTGTGTTTGTATGTTTGTGCCTTTTATATCCTGCAATAAATAAATTGCTAATAAACTGTATAAAATTGTATTGCCCAAGAATAAATTTGTTGCTTTTGTGGCTAATACCTATTTACACACAATATTTGTTTTCCATTCATTATAAATATTTACTTAACTTTTATTAATGTTATTTAAATAAAGGATACTACAACGTTTTCAATTTATACGAACGGCTTAGTAAAATTCTTACCCCCTACTTAGTTTTAAAAAAAAAAGCAGGTTTATAAAGGTTTTATTAAACAAATTTTCATCGAAAATCTGTTTCATACACCTTTTACATATAAACATGTTTGAGTTTTTATAACTAAAGCCATTAAATGTTAACAGTAAAATAGTTAATTATTTAAAGAAGTTACTGTTTTTTTAAATTTATTTCTGCCACAATGGCAGGGATAAATGAAAATAATGAAGCATACTTTAGGGCGTTTGTTTGCATTAATTTTTTATTATTATTATCAAGAATTATCTTTATTACAAATTATTTTAGAAAGTTAAACAGACATATTTTTCAAGTTTTGCAAAAAAAAAATTATTCAATATAAAATAATAAAGACAACGCATAAATTTAATAAAATTAGGTAAAATTGTGCTGAACCAAAATTAATATCAATTAGAGATAAAGTTGCAAAAATGTGTAGTAAAAATAAAATAGACGTTTCTGGATATAAATATGAAAAGTTAAATTCGTTTTTAAAAAATATCGCATGCGTTAAAAAATATATTAAAGAAATATCGCATGCATACGACTATTTATACGAAATTTTAAAGTTTTTATGAAAAATCAAACATTTTTATTTAATATTCAAAACTAATTTGATATTTTATTAGTCTTTTTATATAAAAATTTATGATATTTTAAAAAATATGACAGACTGAAATTCTCATTAATGAGTTCCATGAGGGATATCGCCACTGTGTCCAAACCCTTCGATCTCAGGGAATCAAACATAGTGGAAAATGAAAACTATGGAAAATTTTTATAAATTTTTGAAAATATGACAGAGTAAAATTCTCATAAAAGTGCTCTGTGAGGGATATGGCCATTGTGTCCAAATCAGTCGATCTCAGGAAATCAAACCTAAAACAAATTAAAGAGTATGGACAAGGATGGAAGGATTTAGACACAGTGCACAGAAAAAATGTTTGCAAAAAATTATGCAATTTAATAATTAATTGGTGTACATTAATTATTCAATTAATGTTTTGTTTGCTGCAATTAATTTTTTTAATCAAAACCAATAAAATTAAATGTTTGTGTGGTGTATTTTTAGTTTATGCAATTAATTTTTTAATTGACTAAATTTGTGACCCATGACTCGAAAATACAAATCCGTTAATTGATATGATTAATTCCTTTTCAGGGGCAAAATTTGTAAAATATTTAATTGTCTGAAAGAATTGTTTAATTAAAGTCGATTTTCTATTTTTTCTGTGTGGCCATATTCCTCACAGAGCACTTTCCTGAGAGTTCCATCTGTCTTTTTTTTTCAAAAATCATAAGTTTTATAATAAAATGACTAATAAAATATCAAATTAGTTTTTAATATTAAATAAAAATCTTTGATTTTTCATGAAAACTTTAAAATTTCGTATAAATCGTCGTATGTTCTTTAAAATATGCATGCGATATTTCTTTAATATATTTTTAATCGCACGCGATATTTTTTAAAAATGACTTTAACTTTTCTTATTTATCTTCACACGCGTTTAAAATAGAACTTAACTTAAACTAAGCCAGAACTTGATCTGGACTGAATTAATGCTAAAGTTAACATTAATTTATTTCTTTGCTTTTTCCTTCTTAATTTTTTTTATAACTTTATTTTCCTGCACTATTTTCTTTTCATTTATCCAAATCTTAGATAATACGACATTTTGAGTTTAAATATACTGGCTTTGTGCTACTAAATATTTCAAGAGGATCTTATTCAATCTTTGCTTAACTTATTCTTTGTTTTGTATTTTTTTTTTTGCTTTTCTTTTCTTCCCCTTTTGTTAAAAATTTGTTAATTATTATATTTTTTTAAGTAACTTAATTGTTGCTCAAAATGCTTCCGTAGATTTCTTTTAATTTAACATAAAAAATGTTGTATGTCTGTTAAAACGTTTTAAAGGAAAAGAGAAAACTTAATGCATATGATAAGGCACTGACAACAAACGAAAACAGGAGTGCAGTTTTATGTGTAAGTCAAATTAAAACTTTAAAATGAAAATCTTGACAAGTCTAGAAACTAGTTTAAATTATTAAATTGTTCTATGAAAAGCATTTTTTAAGTAAACCGGTTTTTTGCCAGGGAAGTTGAAAAAAGATCGGCAAAATAAATTCTTATTAAAATCCTTGAACAAAAAAAAAAAAATCAAAATTTGTAGACGCTTCAATAAAAGTTTTTTTTTATAAAAAAATAAGAAAATTGATATGATATATGATCTTAAGATAACAAATTTAATCTTTTTATTACCAAAAAAATACAACGCTGACAAGGCAAACAAAATGCAAAATACTAAATAAGTAAAGAAAAAAAAAAAAAACAAAACAAAAAGAGAATAGAGAAATAAAACTACATTATCAACCCACTTATTTTGTCAACAAAGATGATGGCAGCAACAAATATTCAACTTTTAACTTTCATGTAACAAACTTTATGCAACAAAATCTCACACATACACAACACAAACATATTCATTCTCCCACAAATACACTTGCAAGCAACAAAATTTCTGTTGAACCCAAAACAAAAAGTACATGATTTGTAGCAATTTGAAACAAGACACACGCACACACACACATATACAAAATTATTGTAGAAAAACTTTTAAAATAATAAAATGTAATAAAAATAAAAGCAAGAAAATACTTGAAATTCTTTAAGAGCAAAACAAAATTCATACATTTTGCACAAAATAAAAACATAAACTTTACATACTCTAAAAATTCAAACATAAATATGAGACTACGACAGCAATAGCAACTATAAAGTCACATTTAACAAATATTTTACGTTTCACACGTAACCACTATTTTTATTACCCAACAAACACGAAGGTTTGATTCAAATTAAACATGATTTGAAATCAAACGTTTGATAACGATTTGAAAATCATTTGAAAATCATAGTATTCTCAACAAAAAGGGGAAATTATTATCAAATTGAAAAAATGCCTTTATTTTCAATTTGCTTTTAAACGTAAATTTCAAATATTTTTAAAATGTGGATTATAATAAACTGTGAGATAAACGTTCGGCAACACAGCTAAAAGATTTAATAATGTTCCTTTTTATTTCGAGGATTGTAGCACCACGATCATACAACAAACTTATAATTTTTTCACTCTGCCGTTTTATTTTTTTAAATTCGTATTCTTAATCCTTGTAGTTACATAAAAATAATTTTTATAGAAAAAACACATTTAACCACGAAGTAAAAATTTAACTTAAGTCGCCATTTTTAATGTTTATACTTTTTTTCGCTTTAGTATCGCCAAATTTAGATTTGATATCAATTTGACATCAAATTGATAAAACATTTAATGTCAAATGTTTATTTTCAAATCATTATCAATATGAATTTAAATGTTCAAAACAATCAAATAATTGAAAAACGTTTGAGAATTGTGTTTGATGTCAAATGAGAAAGACATTTCATATCAAAGGTTTGACCTCGTGTTCGTTGGGTAAACATTTTTTTAATTTTGCATAAGACGTTTGCTAGATCAAACAGCATTTGATATTTTATTTATCACACATAGATAAAATTCTTGGAGATTTCAATTAAATTATTATTCAAAAATAAAAGCAGTTTTTATTAAAAATTTAATCAAGTGAATTAAATATTTACTTATGCCAACAACATAACTGCAAAAAATGTGGTTTTTATCAAAAAATATTTAATTCATATTAATTTGTTAACTGGTGCAAATTTAATTAATTTTTTTAATCAATTTCACAAATTTTTTTATTGATATTAATTTTAATTTTTTTTTCGGTGATTAAAAAAAATTTATCAAAATGTAAGTTAAAAGTACATCAATTTCGTGGTCATGCCTTTTTTTTAATTTTCGACAAATATTTGTTAAATGTAAACATACCTTCTTAAAGGTAAAGTAACGTAACTGAAAAAGAACTTAAAACTAGAAAGTTGCAATTTAAATTCAAAATAGTTGTAAAGACATACAAAAAAATTTGCCTAAGTAAATTAAAATATGCCCAGTAGTTCTATAATCTAGTCTGCCTACTACTGACTAGTCTCGAGTCTTTAATGGGGTTATGCTTTTTCCATGTTTTAGGGAATTTTCCTGTCCAGACCGACATAAAAGCGGTCTACTAGCACTGACGATTAATTCTTTAAAGACATTTTTAATGCTTTGTTTGAAAATACGGTTTTTCCAATAGGCACTGGCCAACTTTGAATTTAATTTGTGAACGCACTATTTCTTTGATTTTTTCAGTAAACTCAACATTTTCATCATGGTAAAGTACACGAACGAACAACGTATGCAAATTATAAAAATGTACTAACGAAATTCGGAATCGGTGACCGCAACTTTAAGAGCATCAACTCCAATTTTCGGTCGTTATTCTTGCCCTAGAAGACAGGGAATAACATGTTTAGTGAAAAAATTTGAGTCTACAAATTCATTGTGTAATGCTGCGGTGCCACTGAGCCCATAGGCTGGTCGAAGTTGCGAAAATAAGGCTGCCGTTCAGGCGTCCGTAACAATCGATCCGCGGTGTTCTCAAGAACTGGGCAACCCAAGACCACTTTATGGCGTATTTTGCGTAAAAATCTTGGTTTACACCCAAACAAGATCAAGCTATCTCAATTATTGAAGCCGATAGACCATTTGACGCGACATACGTTCTCCGATTGGGCTCTGGATAAGATGCGTCAAGATGATGAATTTCATCAAAAAATTATCTTTAGAGACGGAGCTCATTTTTGGCTCAATGGGTTCGTCAATAAACAAAATATGCGTTATTGGTTTGGTGAAAATCCACATATGCTTCATGAATCATGCGGTTTGCATATTTTTTTGTCGACTATAGCGATCGTCACTTTACTGTGAATGGCGATATATATCGCGCCATGTTTATCGATTATTTTTGGCCCAAATTGGAAACATGGACTTGGACGACATTTGGTGTTAACAGGGCGGTGCCACAAGCCACACAGTACACGTTACAATCGATTTATTGAAGAGTTAGTTTGGTGAGCGTGTTATCTCATGAAATGGACCAGTCAATTAGCCGCCTCGTTCGTGCAATTTAACGCCTCTAGACTGTTTTCTTTGGGGCTACGTCATATCAGTGGTCTATGCCAATATTCCGACGACGTTGAAAGAGCTCAGAGCCAACATTAAACGCGAAATTGCGGCCGTTACGCCAGAAATTTGTGACCGAGTCATCGAAAATCGGGCCCAACGAATCGAACGCTGCCGTAGTGCTCGCGGACCATCGGATGGAGGTGTGCCGCCGAGGTCGCAGCGGCCATTTGGCCGAGATTTTTTTCCATACATAATTGAACCATACCAATATTAGCATAATAAAGAAAACAAAGACAATGATTTGCTAAATAATTTTGGTTTATTCAAAATCAACATTGGCCCTTAAAACTTATCCATCCTTTATTAACTAGTTCGCAGTCAAGTAAATTGCCTAGTCTTTAGTCTACTCACTTGACTTAAGTCTAGTCTATTGACCTGTTTAAAGTTTAGTCTATTTATTAGTCTATAGTCTGGTCTAAAAATGGACAATAGACTAGTCGATCCACTAGACTATAGACTAGTCTATAACTTTAAGACTAGAATATTCTTTACTCTATTCATATAGTCAAATCTATTGAATAGTAGCTCAAAGTTTCTTTCCTTGAAAAGAAAACAAATCTTTGTAATTGAATGTTAAATATGCAATATAAAACCATGTTTGTTACCTCCTAAAACTATGCTACAAACAAGTAAACAAAAAAAATTAATATTCAAAAACACATATGCACTCATTTAAACAAGCAGACTCGTGTTTCTTGAATTATTCCCCCCTGCAAGTGTGTACACACATATTTAAAAATATGCAAAAATGTTGTTTGTTTGTTGAAATTTTGGCCAAAAATATAAACAGATTTTTTAACCTTAAAAACTTAGAAGAGTATTACAAAATGCATACACACAAAACCAAAATGTACAAGTAATCCAAAATAAGATACTTTAACACACACAGAGTTTGAGTGAATAAGCCTCAAGTTTAAATTTAAAACTTAAACTTTATGCACAAAAAAAAATGTTGTACTAGAAAAAGCAAAGGCCATTTACTGAAATTCAAATATAAATAATTGCATATTTTGCTTTTTAGTTTTCGATATGCAAAGTTTTTGTAGATTTTATTTGTTATCTAAAATAACAAAACGTCATTTAAAATGTCCATTTCCAAGAAATTCAAAATACTTGCAAGGCTTAAAAAAAGCCAAGCTAGAAAATGAAAATGTTTGTACGAGTGCATGAAAACCATAAAAGGAACAAATAATAATGGAATATTGTTTTTCTTGGTCCATCAAAAAAAAAAAAATACAAAAATCATACGGAATTAGAGCAACACAACATTGTGCTTGTGCAGAGGGAAACATGAGGCAACAGATGTTGACATTTTGATGTTCAATTGTAAATTTAATAAATCAAAATTTTGGTAAATGGAATGTTGCTTTTAAAAAGAAAAAGAAATAAAATCTAAAAAATTTGGAGAAGTTTTTTATTTAGATACAGAAATGAATATGATTAAAGGAGACTTATTGATACGGAAAATGTTTATAAACATAATGAGATGTTACTAAACATTAAGAGGAAATTTTTATTAATTTTTTTTAGTCTTTTCTTAAACATTTTTCCACTATTTTTTAAAATTTTAAGTATTTTTTTATTTACCAATAAAGTGAACCTTTAGCAATTTGATTAATTACCTGCAAAAAGAGAAGAAAAATAAAAATATTAAATTTTTTTTTAAAAATATTTAATAAATGTTTCAAAACAAATAATTTTTAGCTTTACAAAAACTCTAACAAAATGTTTAAATCCCACCCGGACTATTTGCTTAATATAAGATCTGGGGCCTAATTCTGGCAGTCGTTATCGAGTAATTTCTCGATTTGAAAGCAATTTAATATTAAATTATTTCAGTCAATACTGAACGAATCGGAATTATTTTTTCGGTGTTGTAAAGCATTAATTTAAGTTTCACAATACTGTAAAAATAATTTCAATTCGTTAACTATCGACTGAAATAAAATTGCTTTCGAATCGAGAAAGTATTCGATCACGACTGCCAGAATTATGCCCCTTTTTTCTATCAGGGGTTTCATGGAAATCGAAAAATTCTTTAATTTTACGTTTTCGATTTTCATGACAACATTGATTATTTCACACGAAAATTTTGACATGTATCAATGTTACCTATCTTGCGAGATTGCACAATTTGGCGTTTTTATTCCTTCAAAGTATACGACATTGTTTTGCGTATGTAAACAAACCCCACTTGTATTTAACTTTTAATTATTTTTTAAAATTTTTTTTTTAATTTCCTAAGCTAAAGAAAGAAAATATGGATAAAAAACTGTTACCGGTTGTGTTATTTAATTTTTTATTTCTTATTTAATAATCCATTAATACTTTGTTGCTTTTGCTTAAAATTCCACGTCAAATAAGTGCAGCTTACATTATTTCGCAGTTGTAAAAAAATGTTGCCAGAAACATTTCGGAACTTTTTCACAAAATGAACAGAGTACAACTCTATCAACATTATTTTATAGATATTCTGCACAAGGTTTTTTCATATGCGTTTTGACAGCATTTCACGTAAAATGTTAAACAGAGTACCAGGATTAAAGTAAAAAAAATCTTGAAAAAATTTATAAAACCGTAAGTTCCTTAAAAGATAAAAAAAAATACATGTTGCTAAGAAGAAAAAAATGTTGTAGGGAATCTTTAAAATCTTAGCACTTTTTGAGGACTCGGAGTAAATTTAACTTAATTATTTCGCTCGGAATTTTAAGCAACAGTTGATCTTTTTTGTGGTTTTAATTTTGTATTTGTGGGATTTTTATATAGTTAATATTAATACGTATCAAAATTTTCGTGTGAAATAATCAAAAACGTTCAACATTTTTCGCGAGGTCGAAAAGTACTCTGCTAGGGTTAAGATCACATAAATTTAAGATTTTTCATGTTTTTAATGTTACTGCAACATCTTAATTAACAAAAAAAAATATGTTGCGGAGAATGTCTCAGCTTTCAGAATAAAATATCGAAATATATTTTTTTTATTTAATATTTTATTTTGAATGTTGCTGCAACATTTTACCTTATCCAAAAATATGTAGCTGAGACATTAAATGTTGTCAAAATATCATGTCAAAATATTTTTCTTTACTTAATATTTCATATTTTATGTTTTTAATGTTGCTGCAACATTTTCCTTTATCCAAAAATATGTTTATGTCTTAACAAATAAAAAAAAAATGTTGCTGAGCCATTTACAATCTTCAGAATATCATGTTGAAATATACATATATTTTTTATATTTATTATTATTTTTGTTATTATTTATTTTAATTTTATTTTTTTTTATATCATTTATAATGTTGCTGCAACATTTTACTTTATCCAAAAATATGTTGCAGAGACATTAAAAGTAATCAGAATATCATGTCGAAATATATATTTTTATTTATTTTTTTTATATTTTTTTATTTAATTGTTAATGTGGCTTCAACATTTTACTTAATCCAAAAATATGTTGCTGAGACATTAAATAAATTTTTGCATATACAAAATTTTTAATTAATAAGATTGTGTTTGTCGTGCTTAATTCCCAATTTTTATTCTTGATAAAAACACTAAAATTTATTGTTGGGTGATAGACTATTCCTATGCGCATTTCACTGGTTGCTTATGCTAAGTTCACACTTGGGTTTTTAAACGCGTTTTAGCAAAATGTTGATTTAGCTAATCAAACCCGTTCACATTACATTTGAGATGATTAAGCTGACAGCAAAGACAGCTGATCGATAAACAAAAAAGAACAAGCAAATTTTTATTTTTTTTGAAAGCATTAAAAATGGAAAAAAAATACATTAATAAAGTTATCAGCAGATTATTTACTATCACCCCACACTTCCACGAGCATCTCTTCCTGTTTCTGACTACAAGGCTTCTTTCTTTTTGACTGTCAAAGAGGCACGTTCATTGTGGCCATTTTTCAGTTTGAGGCAAGACGAATTTAAATTCGCCTTGGTTTGAGGTATGTACAGAGGATTCTATGTGGTTTATGAAGTGATTTAGTTGTAATCATGTCAATTTGAAATGATTAACAAATCACTTCAATGTATGGGTAATCATCTCGATTTTGAAGTGTTTAGAGCTTAATCACGTTCGAGCTGCTTAAACGCGTTTAAGAAGCCAAATGTGAACAAAGCATTAGGCCAGATCAGGAAACATTCTTCCAAAAATTTTTTTTAGAAAAGCCAAAGATATTAGCAAAAAAAAACTGCAGAGTGAATGAGAATTGCTAACACTCAAAAAGTCTTATTTGCAACGATATCAAAGCATAAACAAAATACCAACAATAAACAGTGAGATTATCTTTTCTTACATTCCCCATTACAATTGGTTGGAAAGAACAAATTAAAATTACTTTACTGTTTTGGCAAGAAAATCAAAATAAGGCAACTTTCAAGTTCAGTTTTTTAATGCCGTGCACTGGAAAATTTATTATCAAAGTAATTTGTAATATGTATATTATTTTAAATGTTGCAGCAAAATTTTATTAATACAATATTATGTCGAAAAATTATAATTTTTTTTTTGTTTTTAATTTAATATTTGACAACAATATTAGAAGTAATTTCTGCTTAGCAGCATGTTGCTTTTACACATTAAATATTGGCTGTCAATGTACAAATTTATTATTGTATAAACAATGTTATGCAAAATTGTTATTTTTATGATGTGGCTTTAAAACAGAAACATTTCGGCTAAGCAACATGTTGCATTTAAACTTTAAATGATTTTTAATCGAAATTTTAATATTTTTGTCAGGCTTAAGTTCATCAAATTTAATTATCATTAAATTATTTTTATGAAGAAAAGAATTTTTACAACATGAAATTAATAAAAATTCATTAATATTTTTTATTCTGGACTGACCGGGGAATCGGACCCTGGTTTTCACGGACAGGTTGCCCTGTTATGTCTCGATAGTAACCGCACAGAGGGTCTTGCCGTTTAACACTCTCCGCCATTAACGAAGTTTCTAAACATGAGTTTAAAAGTAGAATTATGTTGCAAGCAACATTATTATTTACAATTTCAAACACTTAACGTATAATATTAGTACAAGCAACATTAATTTTCTTTACAAATTTACTAGAATTAAAATAAAAATAGCTACTGTAACATATTCCCCTTTGTTCAATGTATATAAAATTAGTTTCCTGCTAACTTGACAACTATTCTTGCTGGATTTTCTTTTAGCAGGAAACATCAAAAATGTTTAATAAATTTTCTATAGCGAAAAAAAAAACAGGAAAGTTAAAGGTTGCCGAGAAAGACAACAAATTGCTAACAAAATGTAAAAAGATGCATCAGCATGATTGTTGTACAAGCATCAACTTAAGAAAATGTACAAGTGGTGATTGTAAATATTTTACTGCTGTTGCTTGCTGCTGCCACATTTTATGCTAAAGTTTATGTATGAAAAACAGAATATGTGTAAGGAGTCTTAAGTGGAGGGATGGATGGATAAATGAATGAATTGTATTTTGTTACAATGACGTTGTATTGCTGTGCTGCTGTTGTGTTGTTGAATTGGCCTTTAAACTTCAACAAGTTCGAAGTATGAAATCTTACAAGAAACTAAACTAATCTGCATACAACAAAGATTCTGTGCAACACACAGAATGGGTAGTAGTTCAACAATATGATTTGCTGTGTTGTTGTTTTTTTTTTTTGTACATCATGATGATGTTCCTGCTTAAGTTGTTTCTTTTTCACATATATTTTGGGTTTTAAACTTACAAGTGGGTTTTCTTACTCATCTTAAGTTGGTTGGTTATTTATTCTGTTTTTATACCCTGCACCACAGGCAATAAGTGAATGCATAAGTTTGTCATTCCGTTTGTAATTTTAACAGTATTGATCTTAGACCCTATAAAGTACATACATACATTCTGGGTCTTTGAGAGTAGCGCCTTTCCGCGTGTATCTTGATATGGGGTTTCTGCAGACCCCCCTGGTTTACTATATATTTATATAACATAAAGTCCGGAATATTTTGCCATTGAAATTCAGCCAAATCGGTGAATAAGAGAACTTTTATATAAATGATAGCAGCATCTGCAACAGAACCTAGAGATAGTCCTCCCTCAGGCTGAACTCTCCCACAAGTGGTAAAAAACTCGCCCTTAAGTGGGATTTTCAAGGTATCCCTTCCCGCGACTTTGGGTAGTAAGTCACAATCACCCCGTGATACCCGAACATATCCTTTCAGCGAAAAGGCGAAACTTCTGCAAAGACAATCTTCCAGAAAGACACAAAGGATTTCCCTCAATCAAATGTGAGGGACTACAGGAACGAGGATTTTGACATGATAGCGCCTATACCATATGAGCTATGGACCAATTGGCATTTCAATACTATAGAGAAGTGTAAATAAGTTTCGACACAGCCGATTATAGAACTTTTGCTTGTTTTTTCCGAGATCTTTATACTTTGTTGTATAATAATGTATGCAGCATTTGGAAATATGTAATTTTATTTATTTTTTTATTTATTATTATTTTTTTAGTAAAAGATAAAATTGCTATTTTTAGAGTGGTTTTCTAGTTTTTTGGCATTTTTTTTCGTAACTAGTACAAGTGCAAGTTAAGCTATATTTTCAAGTTATTTTGCCAACCTACTCCTTTTCCAGATAAAAACAAGAAAGAAATGTTGAAGAAAAAACTTTTTCTTAAGTGGAACTTTTACCTTCAGATTTATGTTGCCATAGCAAGAGAAGGTCAGAGCAAAAAAATATGTAAATATTTTTAAATGAGTTGCGAATGTGAATGCATCTAGCTAGAGTTCTTAGAAAAAAGTATTAAGAAATTAAGAAAAGAAATAAAGTTCAAAATAAAAAGTGTAATTTAACCTAGAAAATTACATTTTTACAGGAACAGAATCGTAAGAAAAGCGTGTAACACCACAAAAGGGTTCGCTTTTTGTATATAAAACTAAAACGATCTCAAATTTGGTTTTTTTTTAACTCAAAAATCTGAGCACTAATTTATGCCCCTACTACGGTTTACAATTCAACTCTAGTTCAGTTGATATATTGCAGTTTTAATTATTGTTGACAAGGGTTGTTGCATTATTAATACAGGGTATATTAATGCGATTAACAAAAACATCAAACATTTACAACTCATTGCTAGCAGTTGTAAAGTTAATGTGCGGTTTCCACAATTCAAGTGATTGAACGTGTATTTATGTGAAAAGCACTCAGTATTTTAGTGCTTTTCATATAAATACAATTTTTACACGTTAAATCACTTGTATTGTAAAAAAAATCACATAAGTTGTTTAAGTTTCCACCGTAAACTGCAATAGGGGAATTAATGATTTTCAGCTAAAGTAAATTTTACAGATTTTAATAGTTTAAATGCTATTCAGCTGAAGTTTAAGACTACTTAGCTGTATTTTCTTATATCCTGTAATAAATATAACAAAAACTAAATGCTTATTATATTAAATTCAGCAAATAAAATAATTTTTTAAATCGTCTTAAGTATTGTACAAATAATCTGCATTGCATATTTTGATAATTTGACTTTTATTCAGCAGTTTATAACAATTCAGCTATTTTTTCTAATATTAAGCTATAAGTATTAATTTCAAAAGATTTTGTTATTCGTGCTAAATTCCCAGTTTTTATTATTGATAAAAACACTTGAAATTTATTGTTGATGGGATAAGCTATTCCTATGCGCATTTCACTGGTTGCTTACTGGGAATTTAGCACGAATAACAAAATCTTTTGAAATTTAAATTTTGTATTCCCAAAAATTGAAATTACTATAAGTATTAATGTTAGAAATTATTAATACAATTCAGCAAAAAAATTTTATAAAAAATATTATAAAATTTACCTATTTTAACCTATTTAATAAAATTCAGCTGCAGTTTTACACTATTCAGCTCTATTTTATTATAATCAAGAAATAAATACAATTGTCATAAAGAATTTTTATACAAATATTTGTTTATTTAGTTTAGGTTTTAAAAATATATTTAATTATTTGGAATGATTGCTAAACGCTTTAATAAAAATCACCAATATATTTTTTTTATTTTCATATTCAGCTTCTAAAACGCATTTTTAGTGGCAATTTAAAAACTTTTTTTTTAAAAAAAGTTCCATTTAAAACTATTCAGCTATTAAAAATTATATTCAGCAACAAAAATGTTTACAAAAACAATACTTAGCAATTTTGTTTGTGCATATCACATAAAAAATTTATTATATTTCTTATTAATATAGAAACGTTAAGCTATTCAGCAAAATAATATTGTTTAAGCACACTTTAATTATTTTAACATGTTGTCATTTTTTTATTGAACTATTTTTTCGCGTGTTTATCAATTTTTATTAGATTTCAACCGTATTTTTTCACTATTCAGCTACATTTTAATTAATCTAGCAGCAGAAAATACATGCATACATTTATGTGTACAATGAAGGTTTTATAAAATAAATTTTTTTTCTCAAACTAATAATAATACATCTTTATACTAATTTTTATTTCTATTCAGCTAAATAAATATACATTCAGCTATTCAGAAACTACCAAAAACGTACATAATTAGAAAACAAAGTTTGCTTCCCTTTCAAAAACATAACTAAATGGAATTCAGCTGCAGTTTTTTGATATTCAGCTAAAATTCAAACAATTCAGCAATTAAAATTATATTTTAAATTGTTCTTACAAATTGTTATTTTTTTACTGCCAATAAAACAATTTTTTATTCAAATTTAAATTTTTGCCGGCCAGCTGCAATAACTGCCATTCAGCTTAAGACATTTATTAGTTGCTAAGAAATATTGCTAAATTTATTAGCTGTGGAAAATATTCAAATTTAATTATTTTTATAAAAATCCTAAAACCACGTCATTCTTCTTTATAAAAAAATAACCCTTAAAATATGCAGTGTTAATTGTTTACTTTCAAGATTACTCTAAAAGTGTCGCATTCAAAATGAAATTGTTTTCTAAATATTTGTTCTTAAGAAATTTTTCAACAAAAAAAAAAATTTCCCATCAAAATCCATTTACTGAAACTTTTAATTATTCTTTTTTTTTTTGGCTGTAGAAAAAGTTGTTGTTTTTGTTATTAGTGTAAAGTTTGCGTTTTTGGTTTAAAACTTGGTTAAAAGATAACAAAATAAAAAACCCTCAACACCACAAATTCCATTTCAGATTGTGCTTCCATAACAGACTTAAAGAAACGAATATAATTACTAAATTTTTTTTTCCAAAGCCGCAGTCAAATACAGCAACCAAAAAAGCTAGAAAAAAGAGGAGTGGAGGTGAGGCAGAAAAGGATCTCTTGAAAAACTAAAGCTTGCAATCGCCTGTATCGCAATTTTTACCACTAAAACGTAAAACAAATAACAAACAATTACACTTAACAATTTTGGAAATTGTCAACAGTAAAATGCTTAAAAACAAACACACACTCACAGCTATTATTTTTATTATAAACAAGTAAAATGCATTTGGCTTAATGCCCAGGACCCACAAAAAAACCTTACAATATACTGCGAGTATTCAGACCCACGCAAACACACAGATACACACATACAAAGTCAGAAACACCAAAAAGTGAAATAAAATATAAACAAATCTTTGGTTTAATGTTAAAAGTTTTTACTTTTTTTGTTGCTTTTATAAAATAAAAAAACCAACTTGAATGTTATAAAATTATTTTATTTTACCGAAAATAAGAAAATGTAAATAAAGAAAGAGAGTGAGAGAGAGAGAGAGAGAGAGGAATAAATATCGGGCTCTGAGAGGGGTTCTTAAAAGTAAAGGAATTTATTGAAATTTAACAAGGGAAATAAATAAAGACTTTAGAATAGATTTTGAAGTACTAAACAACAACTTTGCAACTCAAACTGGAGATCCATAGCACGCGTTTTCGCCTTCACGCATTGCGTGATTTTAATACCTTACTTGCATTCTACGTTTCAAGTTACATGCAACGCTTTTTATGTGGCATCAACACAAGTAAAAATAAAATTTCATTTGTCAAAATCGCGTTTCGAACGCTGCTTGTGACGCTTACAAAAGTAGAAAGTAAACCTACTTTTCGCATTTAACGTCACAATGCATCCTACGTGTTTGTGCATGTAACTTGCGACATAAAACTTTACAGATTCATCTTTCTTGACAACCACGTAGACAGCGAAAAGGCGTGTGGTGTAGCGCGTTGTGCGCACCACTTGTACCATTTGAAGTGGTGTCCTTTTTCTTAATGGGCAATTCTGTACTTCAATTAGAAAAAAGTATGTGTGAGGTGCCATTGAAATTTTTTATTCGTTTGATGCCATTGTATGGACATGCCCGACTCATTGGGTGTCGCGCCTCCGAAATGTCCTACTTTCCATGAATCTGGCACATGAATATAGCTGAATTTGACTGATGGCAAGAGTTTTCTAGGCTTTAAGGGCCGCTGTGGTTTGTGGTTTATTTGCATAGACCTGCAGCTTCCCTACAATAAAAAGTCTAACGGGTAAAATCGCACGATATCAGTTGCTAGTTCACACCCCCTCTACTGGAGATTGCCATCTTCCTTCAAATCGGTCATGCAGAATGTTCAATCTGTCATGATTTGTGTGGCACGTTGCGTTGGAATCATACTCAGGCCAAAAAAAGTTGGTAATCAGCGACCTGTAGCACTCGCTGTTGACGATTTGTGACGATGCCTTGGTCAACGACGTGCTTAAAGAAACCAAAATCGACACCAAACACTGACTTGAAATAAGTTCACCTGTTTTTGATAGCCATGTCTGACAAATTATATTTTATTTTCAATGTTATCGATAAATCTATGTGCAGGGTGGATTCCCTTTTTGCAAAAATTGTGTTTATTTTATAAAAAATATTGACACAAAAGCTGATCAAAACAAAATATTTTGCGCATTAAACGCGTTGCATGGTACTTGAATTAGCGTGTGTAATGGCTCCTTGTGTATTCTGCTCGGGTCTACATGTCTACAAAAGAGACGATTCTGCTTCTTCAAATATCTTAAGTAATGGAAAGGGGTCGCGACGAATTATTTTGCAAAAAAAATGGAAAAAATCGTTCTTATAGTCGTAACTATTCCAAGTACGAGTGCTATATTCGGCTGTGCCGAATCTTATATACCCTTCACCATTGAAGGAGCAGAACAAAATACTAAAAACTAAATAATTTTTCCATATACAAACATATTTACAATACTACAAACTTCATTATACATAAATTATATTTAAAAAGCGAAAACTGCTAATTATTTTTTTACCTCGTTTTTAGAACATAAAAAATAAAATAAAAATTCTTTTTGCAAAAAGTCTCTTTTATAGATTGTCATCCATTCAGGACATTGCATGCTTAATTTTATGTTTATATGTATGTCTAAAATTAACGAAAATTAATTAAAATGAACGAAAAAGTCCCAAAAAGCTTCCCTTATGTTCTTATTCATCCAGTTTAATGTGTAATTTTATCTTTATAGGTCGAATATTAACAAAAATTCAAAAAGTACCAGATGAAAAATAAAAAGTGCCAACATTTTTCATCTTATAGGTTCTCATTCACTCAGTAGCCTGCACCTTAAATAGTATGTTTCTAAGTTCAAAATTGTAGAAAATTTAACAGTTATCACATCCAGCTCGGAAAAGTAAAAGAAAGAAATTAAATTTTCCGTATTTCCCCTTTTTGATACTTTCTTCTCCCCATAGAGGTTCGGTAAACAAACAAAGGAAGAAAGCGTTCTTAACTGTTTTGCCTGTGCCGATTCATACATAAGATATTGGAAATATTCGAAAACCGGTTTCTGGAAAATATCGAATAATCGACCACCCTATTTTTTATTTTTTTCATAACACTGGTTCACAAATTTTTAACTTTTCGAAATACCTAAAACAACTGCAGTAAGACACGATTTTCGCGTATATCTCTAAAACGCTTCTTGAGAAAAGTAAATGAATGCCATATTCGTGATCAACAGCCCCAATTATGTCTACTACAAAAATGTCTACTTTTTGAGGTTAAGTTTTTTTTTGTGGCAAATTTTTAATTTTTGTATTTTACATTTGTGTTAGTAGCAAATTGGAACGCTTATAACTCTGAAAGTATTTATTTTTTTAATAAAATATATATTGTGCACTTCTGTGAGTAAATACCTTTCAAATGGTGTTTATAAATACAACTCGCTTTATTGTTTTCGCAAACAAAATAAAAAGCGGGCTGCCAGTCAGTTTTTTTAGGCCGTGCACTTGCCAGTTAATTATCAAAATAATTTTCGTGGGAATACAAAATTTAATTTAAATGATTTTGTTATTTGTGCTTAATTCCCAATTTTTATTATATGATTTTTATTTTGTTTGCGAAAACAATAAAGCGAGTTGTATTTGTTTTTATTTTGTTTTTTCTTAACCTACTTACAACTACAATTAATGTTGGAAGAATTCCAATCAATTGTAGGGGGAATGTAAGATGAGATAAACCCACTGTTTATTGTTGATGATTTTGTTTAAACACTTTGATATTGTTACAAATGGAACTGTTGCTGTAATTCTTATACGCTTAACAGTTTTATTTGGTTTAATATCTTTAGTTTTTCCAAAATCTTTATAGATGAAGTTTCCTGATGATCTGGCCTAAGCAACCCATCAACAATAAATTCCAAGTGTTTTTATCAATAATAAAAACTGGGAATTAAGCACGAATAACACTCAATTCACATGAGGGCTTTTACGACGTCGTTTTATCTTGATTCCCTTTTAAAGCAACTTCCAAAATCTCTTTGCGTTCATACGATGATTTTTGGTTGCATGTCTTTTTTATATTTACAGTATGGCCTTGATTATCCGTCATTCGATTAACCGGCAGCATCAATTAACTGGAAAATATAATTTGTTTTTGCATTGATTTAAATCACCTCTGTTATCCGAAATTATAAACAAATTATATTTTTCCTTTAAATTAGAACAATCAAACCAAATTTAAATAAACGAAGAAAGAGAATTTTCCAACGTAATGGAAGCGTATTCTGCCAATTACTTTTTTCCCTATGTTTACATAATAATACATTACAAATTTATACAAAATATGAAACACACCAAAAAAAAATAATAATCAAGAATGCTGCCGGTCCCGTATGTTATCGATAATCGAGGACTCACTGTATTTTCAACCACACACTTCAAAGTAAGAAAAAGAATAAAGCGTAAAAAGAAAAAGTTAAAAGGGAAATATAAAAAACGACATGAAAACACAAACCGAGTCGTTTTGTTTACCCCTCTTTCGTCTGTACACCGCTTGCCATCAAACCAAAAGAGACGTCGACAAAGCGACGTCGTAAAAGCCTCCATGTGAATTGCCTGTAACAAATTTATTTCAATTTTTTTTCATTTTATATGGTTTTATGTAATTTTCAACAAACAGCTGTGTTACTTTCCATCTTCCTGATGGCAGTGCTTTTTATACAAAATAACAAAAACGTAAGTGTTTTCCTTTTACTGTTGCGCTTTATTTGCATCACACTAACAGCTGCTTCACACATACAATCGTACACTTCACAGAATGTGTGTTGCTATCAATTGGATTAAACTAAAAACAACACTACAGACTGAACCAGACTTGAATTTGTTTAGTATAGTATAGGCCAATATCTAAAATTAAAATTTAATTTAACATTCTACTCGAACTTCTTGCTAAAATTTCATACGATTTTGGAACCTTTTTTGTACTCTTTAATTTTTTTTTTCTATTTTCTTCATATTAAACTGCTTTTTTCGACATATTTTCTGTCAAAGTATTGTTGTTTGATTATTAAAAATACCTGCACGAACACAAATGTATTCAGGTGAATATACAATTTCCAATATTAAAAAAAAAAAAAAAAATATTTAACAAACAACCCAGTAGTTCTTTTTAATGTTTATTTGGAATATTACCCAGAATCCTTTGGCAAAGTTTACTTATGTTGTCAAGTGTGTATGATGTCTCGACTAGAGTCTAGAATTGGGCGGTCTAGTCTATAGTCTGTTAGGTTTAAACGCTATCTGCTCTACAGTCCATTTTAAAAAACCCAAAGAAGGAGCTGTATAAGAGTTTGTTGTGAATTTAAAACCATTTTAATGGAAGCAGCAATCAGGCCAATTGACTAACCTGTTTCAAAATAAATAAACATCTAAGACGAGATTAGAAGAAATCCAGAGTCCTATTAGAAAGGACGAGAAACAGAGAGACAGAGAGAGAGAGAGAAAAAAAAGAGAACCAACATGGACCGGCAAAGAAGATTGTACAGTTCATAATTATTATTCCCCATACTGATAAGTTGTTGAATCAACCATACGGGGAATTAAACTATAATCTGAAGCAATATCTTAATCTGGGTGCACGCCATGAAAGTTTTCTTTCAGAAAGTTCGACTTTATTGGTTAAAGGAGAAGGAGAACTTGCTATTCTTCTCTCTCCCCTCCCCCCTCTTACCAATAAACTCAGACTTTCTGAAAGATAACTTGCATGGTGTAGACTTACTGGATATGAAGGCGAAATAACTCAACAAATTTCCGCGATGCACCGGGGAGCAGGAGACCGCGGAGCACGTAAACTTAACATGCCTGAGATGTGTAGTCTAGCTTTATAGGCTTAAAGCGACCGTAGGTCTAAATTTATGACCAGAAAATGTCGTTTAGCTAAAATCGAAAAAGTATTGGGCTACAATAAATAAATTTATAGGAGAGGGTTCTTAAGGAAGAGGAAGGGCGTTTAGCAGAAATATAATTATTCGAAGAACTGCTGAAGCTGAGCTTCCCTTTGCGTACTAGTGCTTACGGATGACAGTTCAGCTGAGGGAACTGTAGGGCGGTGTTAATTTTCAGTTCGAACAGAATACTTCTCCCGGAGACTTGACACCTCCAACGCAAAGTCTTTAATTTGTCTAAAGAATAGTCTAGAATATATCTAGTCTTTTTACGGCCTGTCTAGTCTATAATCTGTGAAGTCTATAATTATTCTTGCCCAAAGTCTGTCTAGGTTTCGTCTGCTAATTCTGCAGCTCGTCTAGTAAAAGTCTGCATTAATGCACTAAAATCAAACGCAGAACAAAAATCAAATGTGTGTACAAAACGTTTGCGTTACTGTTCTTTTCACAATTTAAATAGTGTTGTGAGGGTAGAAGAATTCAAAGAAATACACTCCAGACAGTGTCTGTTTCTTTCAAAACTTTTCAACATAGTAAAAAGTTTTTGCCTATACTCATAGTATTTGAAAAGCACCACGTGTAGTCTGCGATACGTTTTGATGTTAACTTGTTTGTCGTATGTAGCGTACTTATATAAAGAAATGTGTGTGCAAAGAATTGTTATTGCAATTGCATCAAAAAAAAAGAATTTAATTAAATTATCCCGAACTCACATAAAATCATATGTGTGTATTTTTTTTATTTACACTCTAATTTGTGCGGGGTTTTTTTATCCATGATAATTTTTGAGAGTAATTTTTATACCCGCTTCTCATTTTACTTCCACTTTAGTGAAGCATTAGTTTTTTTTAGCGTCTACACGTTCACGCAGTATTTGTTTGTGACAGCGATACTACGGTATAGAGTTTGAAACTGTTTCAAAGATTTAAATGTGCATTCAGATGGAATCATGCAGGCAGGCCTCCACAGTCTAGTCTACATAAATTCTGTACTGTCTACACTCTAGAGCCTTTTATAGTATAAAGCCTGTTCAGTCTATAGTATGCCTCGCTTATAGTCTTTTTAGTCAAACCTTTTTCTCGTCGGCCTATATTCTGTTTCTTTCACATCGCTATAGTCAAATAACAATTTTGAGTTATTAAAATCTAAAAAAGAAATTCAATTTTCCCAGTTTTGATTTGATTGTTGCTCTAACACAGGCACCTAAAAATATTCTATTGAAAAAATGCACTTTAACTATATTGTATGATGAAATGGATGATATTCTCCTTTTGAACAAAAATTGATTTTTTTTTTTTAATATAAAAAACTTTAAATGAGAAAAGCAAAAATATATTGTTTGGCATTATTTGACACGTGATTTTCGAGCATTTTCAAAGACTTAAAAAAAAATTAAATAAAATAAAATAAGAATATTGAGCAATACAAATTTTTTATTAAAGGAAAATCTAAAAGAAACTTTTGTTTATTGAAAGAAAAAGGGAAAAAATAATCTTAAAATACTTTTAAAAGAACTTAAGTTAACTATTTTTATTAAAATAACTCAAAGCATCCTTCTACGGAATGTCAAAGTTTTTTCTACCCTTCTGCACAGGTGGATGGGGTATTTAAAAGTTTGTCACTCCATTTGTAATTGCTGCAATATTAATCTTAGAGCGTATAAGTTTTACATACTCTGTTATCCGTCTGAGAAGCAAGTTGATTTAATGAAGTCCTTCTGTCTGTGTGTATGTTAAAATGGGGTTTTCGTAGACCTCTGAAATTATGGTGACTAATAATGCACATACAGTGGTTCAATAAACTCGTCGGACAGTGACACTTGTTAAGCTGTCTACATGCTCTCAAAACGCCACCGCAGGCTTCGTACATCAATGCTATTGAGCATATATGGGTACATGGCTGTGGAGTCGGAGGTGAGGTTTTTGTACCGGAGTCGGAGTCGTAGTACCCACAAAAACTCCGACTTTAAAATATTTCGGCATAAAAACGTTTGTCCAATATTTTTTTTCAAAATAAAAAAATTTCAAGAGGGTTTGCTTTAAAACTTTTAAAGTCAGAAAATAAGAACCATTCTACTTTATATGTTTATGTTAATAACTTTTTTTAAGATCAATGCGGCAGGTGTAAGAATTAAAATATCGATAAAAAAGTTTTACAAAGTAATTTTCTTGCTATATGAAAGGTACTACATAGTCGGAGTTGGAGTCCTTAAAAAATTTCAGCGGATGGAGTCCGAGATTAAAGTGATTAAGAACGAATGTTCGAAAACTATACCCTCTGTATGGGGGAATCTTGTAGAGTGGGTGCCAAGAAGATGAGGAGTTGTTATCCAGTGCATTTCGTAATTTTTAGAAACTCCTTTACAAATTACTTAATGTTTATTTTCAACCACATATCCTCTTTAAGATCCAATGCCTCATCCATTGAGCAGCAACAGGCAATATGGTCCGACTTTTATGCCGGCATACTGTCAATTCCTTACATAAGGACATTTCTACAATCTGCCTAGACGAAGTCGAGATTGCTAATGCTATACGTGCACCGAAGAATGACAAGACACCAGGCATAGATGACACCAATCCTGATCTGCTTAAGGCTGATCCGATTCTTCGTGCTGCAATAATCGGCTCTATTTCCAGAGACTATTGGACATCACACTGTCTTACTGCTGAACTGAGTGAGGGGGTGATAATCAAACTACCAAAAAAGGTTGACTTAACAGAATGCAAAAACTGAACCATGACCATGGTTATCCATGCTAGATTGTCACCATCAATTGCAGCAGATCTTCGAACAGAGCAAGCCGGTTTCAGACCACATCGATCTTCCACCGATCACATAAATACCCCACAGATCACAGGAGAGTAATCGGTGGAATGGCGTTCTCCATTCTATTTGATATTCATCGACTTTGCTAGGGCCTTCGATACGATGTATCCACCAGCAGGCAATTTGGTATGCACTTCGATGCAAGGGAATCCCACCTAAGCTTATCGACCTAGTTAAAGCTCTGTATGGCAACTCAACAAGCCGAGTACTGCATGAACGCATGTTAGGCAAGCGGATTGGTGTAAGTACTTTTTTTCAATTCCTTAAGCTAATCCCGCGAAGCTCTTCGCTCGCCTACAGGAAACCAGAGTCAGATCCCGCAACTTCGGCGCTGATAAACTAGCGCCTACCTGGGAACTCACTGGTGTACAACAGGGATATATCCTTTCTCCGCTGTTATTCAATATCGTGTTGGACTTAATTATGCAGCAATCAACCAGCACTAGAAGAGGCATCACTTGGAATATGAACGGTCGACTGGAGGCTCTGGAATATGCGGATGATATCTGCTTACTCGCGCATAACTTTACCGACATATCAGTCAAATTGGAACAGATACACCAGCAAGCATTGAGTGTCGGTCTTCACAAAAGCATCGACAAAACAAAGTTTATTCGCATGCACACAACACAAACAAATTTCTTTATGCTCAGGATCAACAACAAAGAGCTTGAGGTTACTTTGGAAGCATAATATCCTCCACAGGTGTCTCACGTAAAGATATTGTTTATCGCTTAAAAAAGGCAAAGCAGTCATTTGGTGCAATACAAAGAATATGGAAGTCACCACAGAAAAAGCTGTGCCTTTTCTCCTCAAATGGATGTAAATCCTGCAACTTTACAGCTAACGACAAACCATATCCGCAGTTATTCATAATCACTTGCTTGCGGAAAATATTGCGAATTTTTGGCCGAATGTAGTTTCTAATAGAGACCTGTGGCAAAGAAGAGGCGAAACACCAATAAGCATAGAAATTGCAAAAAGAAAATGGAGCCGGGTTCGGGCAGGTATCTGGTACTTTTCTTCGGCCCTTTTACGGTATAAACGGGTGAAATCTGTATTTTGGAACTTTTTTGTCACTCGATCTATCTTTGAAACCAATAAGCATAGAAAAAAAGTTTATATCACATTCTAAACTAATCTAAATAGTACAAATACGAAATCGGTACCTTTTCGAAATTCGAACGTTTAACTATTTTTGATACTTTTTTAAAAAACATTTTTCTCCATTCATGTCAACGAATATTAATTTAAGGGCTCCCAATACAATAACGACATTCTTGATACTTTAATGGGGAGACAAAATTACCCAACAGGGGAAATTCGGGAAATTAAATTCCTTTCTTTAGCTTTTTGTTTTCAAACTGCTACTTTCATTAATTTTAGTAAATGTCCTAAGTGCAGAAGAACCTGTGAGTGATTTTTTTTTGTACTTTTCGTTTTTTAACTGGTATTTTTAAAATGTTCGTTACTATTGGCCCTAGAAAAATAAAATCAAGCGTGCAAGGTTCTGAGTGAATGAAACATGGAAGGTCCTCAGTGAATGAGAATCTGTAAGAGGGCTGTTGGTACGTTTTTGTTCTTTAGCTAGTACTTTTTGAATTTCCATTAGTATTAGACCTAAAACTATACATACAAGCTCCTCAGTCAATGAGAATCTGTAAGATAAATCTTTTTGGTACTTTTTCGTTCTTAAACTGGTACTTTTTTAAATGTTCGTTAATATTGCACCTAAAAACATAAATTTAAACATGCAATGTCCTGAGCGGATGAGAATAACTGTTTGGTACTTTTTTGTCATTGTCATTTAAATACATATGCCCACGAAAGAACGGCAGAAGACGCTCACGAAGTAGCGGAATTAATTCTATTATAAACATATATAAATGTTTATATCGAAAGTTTTAGCGAGAAGTATTCCAGCTGTCTGACTACTTGTTTTTAATAAAAAATTTTATGTGTAAATTGATTTTTATATATTTTAATTGGTAAATGATCACCGAAATTTGTAATTTTTTGTCCTTTTTTCCTGTAATTGTACATATATATTATTATTCACCCTTATCGTGTTTGTCGTATTTAAAATACTCCTACGACCGTTTGGTAATAGATTAAAGGGAACGTGAACTTATTTCCTTTAATCTATTACTAAACAGTACGCCAAACACGATAAGGGTGATTATATATTTTTTTTAATGAAAACTTTTTCATGTTTGCTCGACGAAATTGTTGAGGCACCGATAAAGTTTGCCATTGGTATTCAGATTTTTTTTTTTAATCTGATTGATAATGTGCGTTAGCGGTTGAGTGGTCTAAGACGCTGCATTACGTTAGGTTTTCTCTTGGTTCGAATCCCATTTTGTTTTTATTTTAACTAAAAAATATATAATTGGCTTTTCAATAATATGCTAAAGGACATCAAAGATTCGGCACAGCCAAATATTTAGTTTTTTTTTTTTAATTTTTATGTAAGAAAAATATTTTTATTTACAAAGATAAATAAAATTTTGCAATTTCAAGTAAATTTTGATAACAACTTTAATTTTTTGGTTTTTTGCAAAATGATAAATATAAATGAAAGAAGAAAAAACAACAAAGGATTTACAAAAATTTACCATAAATGATAATCATTGTACATACAATTTAATTAAGGTTAAAATGGTTTTTTTTTTTTGTTTAAACAACCAACTGAACAACAACATATGTCTGTATGTATGGGAAAAAGAAAAACAAAGAAAAAAACATATGTGGGTTATTTTATTGTTGACTTTAATCTCTTTGGGGTTTTTTCTGGAATTTTTTTTTTTTTTGTCATATGCCACATTGTCAGCATTATTTTTTAACTCGATTTTCATTTAAACAATACTTTGTCACATTTTTGTTGTTTAAACTTTTAGTTTGGTTTTCATTTATTTACAAAAAAAAAAAATATATATAAAAACATAAGTTCCACTCGGCCAGCCAACCAGCCCAAAAGTATGCCACAGTAATTTTATTTTATTAACGTTAACTATTACCAACAGACAAACAAATAAATTGTCATTTTGTTGGCAATTCTTGGAAGTTTTTTTAATTTTTTTTTTTTTTGTTTTAAAATTGTAGTTGTGCCTTTTAATGAGCTTAAACAAAAAGTTGGTGCTTCCAAAAAAAATTTGTTTTTTATGGGGCTTTTGCTTTTTTAGTTTGCATCATTTAACCATTAGAGAACATAAGGGAGTATAATTGGCTGAAAAAAGGTAGGTTTTGCTTTGATATTAGCTCTTTAAATTAAAAAATGTGGGATTTTTTCAAAATTTTGAGAGTAAGATGTGAAATATTGGTAAAATATAAATTTATTTAAGGTATTTGCTATCGTTATCAAAATCGTTGTTTCATCTTTATGGCATCATGAGCATTCTGGGATAAAAAAAAACTGCTGAATTAAATTAAAGTAAAGAACGATTCAAGCCCATTTCGGATGAACTGTTCCAAAGTGAAACGTATTTCAGCAAAGGCGTAAGAAAGAATTTTATTTAGTATTAAGGTTCGATTAGGTTCCATTGGCAGTCTCGATCAAGCACAGCTCCCGCAGGTCTAGCAATTGTTTCTCGTTGTGTAACAATGTTTCACTGTCTCCCAGGGGTCCTACACACAGAAAAAAATACCAATGTAAAATTAACATGGAAAAATGTTGATTGAGAATCATGTTAAATTTCTGCAAAAGTATGCATTATTTCTATTATCAAAGTTATTTCATATTAATTTTAAATGAAAAATATTAAAATAATCTTTAATCGCGCTTATTAAATATTATTCACTGATAAAAAAAATGAAAAAAAAATATTAAAATATAAATAAGTATGGATTCAATATTGAATCCATAAAAACCTGCTTTATATTAAAATCAAAAGTTTATCTTGTTAAATTAACATGCATACATAGTTAAGTATGTTAATTTTTTTATTTTCATTCATAAAATATGTTATAAAAGGAAGACAATTCCCGTATTCTTTTAATTAAAATTATTTAGTTAAATAGTACATCAAGTTTTCAAAGTAGAATGATGACGAAAACCATATCGGGCCATTCTGCTGATTGATCTGTTGACAAAGGAGACTACAAAATAAGTGAAACATGTGTTACAGGGGTAAGTGTTTTGAATTATTCTTAAATAAATGTATATGTTGTCTCTGAAGCTTCTTCACACCAATTAGTTTCTACATGAAATTCACGTTGTTTCAACATGAAATAACTTTCATTCAACGTGATTCGGATTGTTATTTCAATATAATTGACATTTTGCTCTAATTTTACTGTAATGTTAAATTAACATGAATTATAGTTATTTTAAATGAAAAAAATGTTGTTCGCAAGCAATTATAAAATCAGGTTGAATTAACATGAAACACGTATAAAGCAAAATCACCACCGAAAAATTTTTAATCAACCTTGTTTTCGACGTTTTTAACTTGATTTTTTTCTGTGTGTATGTTAAGGCGACCGTACACGACATGTATTTGTCATCTGACATGTCAAATTTCCCACTGCAAAATACATACATGTCGTGTGTTGGCTTTTTAACTTTGCTTCTGTAAAAGTCAGACGCAAAGTCATCTGACAAAATTTCAATTAGAGCGTGCCAAGGCGAATTTATTACAGGTGGTCTTAAAAGCCCTGCTGATATAAGCTAAAATCACTGTTGGATGTCAAAATTTTGTTTATCCTCTTTTATTATCTTTGTTTCTGTTTTGTGTTATTTCTGTTTTTGACATTGTACAATGATTTTACAAAAACAAATTGCTTGTGTTTTTTGTACGAGTTGTACTTGTTGTAGTACCGAGATTACATGGGATGAATTCGCCTTGGAGCGTGCTTTATTTTCTTCTGACCAACCATCTGACATCAGAAATCTATGCCGGAAAGAAACGGAAAGGCAGCGGCGTCCACTATTGACGGGATTATTACCCGGCTGAAGTTAATATTTTACAATATCGATATATGTATGTATGTATGTAAATTTCACCATTGAATAGAAATTATGAACATTTATTAAGAAAAAACGTTTCATTATAATATCCTTCCAATTTAAAGAAAAAAAATGTTTAGATGGCTGAACTCTTTTTCGGCGCAAATAAAAATTTTTATGGCGGCCGCACGCTATTTTAATCCCGAAAACTACTTTGGTTTCTGCAATGACTATGCGAAAAAAAAACATAGACAATGTCAGAAGCAAATTACGTGTACGTTTGTGACCGAATATTATAAACGTTATGTAAAACAGCAATTTTGACAGACATGCACAATTACATGTGACTTGAAAAGCTGGCAAGTCAGATGTAAAAAACATGTCGTCTACATGCACCTTTACCTGTGGTGCGAGTCACTAACTTTCAACGAACCGATAATCGTTATATTTGTCGACATACATATGTATATATTCGCTATCGATAGTAAACAGCTGTATGTTAAAAATGTTAAAAAAAAACGAAAAGCACAAAAGAGATTAATACATATATAAATACAAATGAAAGTATTCGTAATGTGCCGAATTATCTCATCCTTTAGGTCTTGAAATGTTGCTGGCCTATTGACGTACACCTTCAACGGTGGCGAATTTCATGATCTTGGCGGCCAATTGACATCGCCACCGCCTAAGATAACACGGACATTGAATTTGTCGCGCAAGAGCCATTGTTTCGTTAGCTGTATGGCAAGTGGCACTGTCTTGTTTAGAATTGCCGCATTTGGGCAAATTATAATCCAAGAGTGATTGTCGAAAACCCAATGCACATACAAAGAGTGACTGTTTGATGTGGTTTATGGGATGGCGGCATTACCGGGCCGATTTTTTCCAAAACGAGGCCGATCAGGCAGTTACTGTGAAGGCTGTTCGCTATCGTGAGGTGATAACGATGTTTTTATGGCTCGAATTGGAAGCTATGGATGTGGACGATATGTGGTTTCAACAGGACGGTGCCACACAGCTAACGAAATAATGGCTCTTTTGCGCGACAAATTCAATGTCCGTGTTATCTTAGGCGGTGTCGATGTCAATTGGACGCCAAGATCATAAGATTTTACACCGCTGAACTTCTTTCTTTAGGGGTTATTTGAATTCGAGAGCTAAAGGATGAGATAATTCGGCATATTAACGGCATATAACCCCAATTATGCCTCACCGTCATCGAAAATTAGGACCATCGGATTGAGGTGTGCCGCCGAAGTCGCGGCGGTCATTTGGCCGATATTTTGTCCTATACATAATTGAACCAAACCAATGAGAATTATTTGTGTTTTATTCAAAATCAACATCGGCCCGTAAAATGTAACAACCCTTTACTATAAAAGTATAACAGTACAGACGACTGTTTATCTTTTGTCTATTTTAATTAAAACAGTCAGTGTCGCTGTATCTTTAGCACAGTAGGGTTGTATTTATCGATTGTTGTTTGCATTCAATGTTGCCATATCGTAATATTTAATATTAATTGTTGAAAAATAGACAAAACGGACACCTGGCGTTTTAAACTAATTCGGGCACAGTGGTGTTAACCATTTATTAAGGTTATCTCTTGCTTTCGAGATATAAGATGCACAACAAACGTTTCTTAAAAGACATTATGAAATTGTTCTTTAATTTGTTGATATGCGCATGTCCGCTGTAACGTTAGTGTTAAGTAGTCGGTAAAACGAAGAAACTTAAAAACAAATATGAAGTACATACGTTTGATGTTAGTTCTCTTAAAAACAATTATCGAATAGACAGAAGTCTCCGTGTATCTTTTCTTTGAATAAAATTGTTTTAAAATTATCATTAATTTTTTGTCAAATAAGTGTTGTTTAAAAAGTTTTTTATAAGTTATAATTCCTAACATTCTATAAATTTTAGTAGATTTTGCAATCGTTCTTTATTTTTTATAACTGTATATTTTTGTTAAAAAGTCATACTTTTGCAAAAAAAAAGATCTCTTCTATCGTGGCTGGAAAATAAAGAATTATATCAACATCGTAGAAATTTAGATAGTGAACGAGTAACAGAGACATTTGCACGATAATGGGATGAAGAATGTTGTACGAATAATTTGTACTTACGTGGAAGGCCGTAAGCACCACGAACTGAGGATCTTTTGTGCAGCAAGATAGTTCAAGCATATAAATCTGTGTTTTTGGCAATGGGAATATTGTATTCATAATGTCAATCTATAACAAAAGCATTCCTGGGTGGACTTGTGGCTTATTTCGCAAACGAGCAAACCGCGATAAGCAAAAAAGATGATTTTCTTTTTGCCAGCGGCATAGTTTTATGTTCAATTGTACCTGTTCTTACAATTTTGTAAAAAAAAATAAACAAAATTCAGCAATAAAATGCGGTAAAGTAAAGTTAAACTTTTTTCTAATATGCGCAGTCGTTTTAGAAACATAATTTTTTTTTAACAAAAAAAATAATTTTTTAGCAACATTTCAAAATTTTTGTTTGTAAAAAATTCATAAAAAATTGGAAACTGCAGCTATGCTTCTAATTCTTCCGGGCATATAAAAAGCGAAGTTGCAACTTTTGATTTTATTTACAAAAGAGAACAAATTTTAATCATAAAACGGAATATTTGTATGGGAGCCCCCACTTAGAAGTGGTAATGAAGGGCAAGTATGTTTGCGGTTGTGTAATATGGTTGTGGCTTCTTGATGGAGAGTTAAATTTAACCATAATATGGTTGTTGGTGATAATTATATGTTTAAAGCAAACATAACATGTTTAAAAATAGTTTTGTTAGAGGTGACCATATTTAAACATGTTTTTCTCTGCGTGTAGGCCACGTCCTTCTTGTAAAATAATTTGTTTCATTGTTTTTTTTTTTTTTTGGACAATGAATTGCATTTAAAATATTTATCATTCACCTTGTCTTTAAGTTTCTTCTGTCATCAATGAACTTTACATGCACTCTCTATATCTCTGTTGATGCCATGTCGATAACTGACATAAAGATGTGGTTAAGAATAAATGACAATAAATTTGTTTTCTTGATTCTTTAAAAACATTTTATTCGTGTTGATTTCTCTGGTTATTTAACATGTTTGATTTTTTTACTTTATTCAAATTGATTTTACAAGAGAAACGAGAAATAAAAATAAAGTAGGAAAGTACAAAGACCCTACAGCAAGCCTTTGATGTTTAAAATCGATAACCTCGATCAAGGTCGGCAAAGGCAATTTTCACATTTTTCTAACTTGCATTGCGAATTGAACTTTGTGAACTTAATAGTACCAAAATACATACGAAATATAGCGATGATAATTGTGAGCCACCCGTTAACATCAAGTTTTTTGCCCAACTTAATTTGAGATTTTTTTGTTTCAGTGTTTGACTAATTTAACCATGGAGTGATGCACAATTGAGTAGCGCGTTAAGAGTGTTGAAGCTTTTTACAAAAATGGGCGTTCGAATACTTTGTGATTTTTTTGGTCAGCATAATCGACCAAATGTGTCTACAATCGGGAGAATTGTGCGCAAATTTCAGGAAATGTCAAAACACCTGTGCATGCTAGCCTTGTTCATTCTGCGGCTGGCAGCGTCATTCGGAAATGAGGTCGGCCAAGCAGATACCGTAAATGGGGTTCACGATCGCGAGATGACAACGGACTTCTTGTAGCCAAAAATTGAGGATATTGACCTGGACGATATGTGGTTCCAACAAGATGTTGCCACACAGCCAACAAAACAATGGCACTTTTGCACAAGAAATTCAATGGTCGTATTATCTCACGTCCTGGCGATGTTAACTGTGATTTGCACGTGTACGTGAATAACTCAAGAACAATAAAAAAGATAAAGGATGAGATAATTCGGCACATTAACGACATTGAAACCCAATTTTTTCTCAGAGTCATTGAAAATATGGACCATCGCATAGAGGTATGCCACCGACGCAGCGGCGAGCATTTGCCCGATATTTTGTTTTGCACATCATTGCCATAGATCCTTCTTTTATAACTAAAAATATTAAGATAATTCTCTGAAAACGTTTTGTTTTATTTACAATAAACATCGTGCGTTTTTGTTGGACCACCCTTTAGTTTGGAATGGACTTATAACATGCGGTAGAACGTTTTTATAATGAAATATAACGACTTAACATCTGGTACGGTATTCCAGGCATTTGACGATCATTGTTTGCTGTAAAGGAATCAATTGCATTCGCTACAGGTACCCTGTGGCCGTCCACTCCATTTTCAGTAGATTATATTAGATGATGCTCTTCTGGTTCCACCTTTTTAAATATTAGATGATGCTCTTCGTTCGTTATATGACGCTGAAGCAGCATTTCAAACATGAACAATTGTTATTCAATATCTCTCGGCTTTAACTCAAGTGAAAACATGTTTGTGCATGCAAACATTTTCAAACTGCTTTTAGGGTGCCTCCCAATGTAGATTGGCAACAATTTTCAAAAAGTAAAAAAGCTTCTAATTAATCATCTTCGAACTTTTTCTTAGTTGATATGGGCGAAATTTTGTTGTTTTTCGTATTAAAGTCACTTCTTCTAACCCACTTTTGGGCTCGCTGAAACTTATGGAACAAACTCCTGATATGATATCAGGGACCATTTCAGCTGCAATTTATTCAAAATTGACGAAGTTAATCAAAACTTTTGACAAAAATGACTTGTTGGCAAACCTTTCGACTTTTTTTTGGTTCAATAACTAAGAAAGAATAATTGGGAAATTTTTCTTTTACAAAATGTGATTCTACCCAAAAAAAGTTATCGTTGAAGAAAATTTTACTAAGAATTCGAGATTAATAGAAATTTTAACTTTAAACCTCTTCAGCAGTTTGACCAGAATTTTCTCTCGTTTAATATTCTGTCCATTTAAAAAAATAATTTTCCCTCGTTGACCACCCAACTCATTTTTATTTTAAATAATTTATAATTTATGTTTTCATCTCTTACATCATGAAACTTCTCAAGTATGTGCTTTATTTTTTTTTGTTTTTTGTGGAAATTTTTTTTGTCATTTCGTGTCTTTTTTGAGTCAGGATTCTGTTAAAATTTCTGGCCGAGAAAAATATGTATATTCTTCATGCTGGGAAGACGTTTGGCAGTTTGTGTTCAGAAAAACTCTGATATTGACTATCAATACTTTTCATTTCGGTTGATGTTCCTTTTATTTTTTGAATGAAATTGTTTTTTTTTTTTTTTTTTTTTTTTTTTTCATTTTACTTCTGTAGAAGATAAATAATGGACTGGAAAAGGGATATTTTTCATTGTCTTGCCAGCTGTTGTTTTAATTCCGTTTTAATTGTTGTAAAAAAAAAGAATAAACTTTAAAAGGGAAATGTTGTGGCAGGAGTAATGAGCAAAGTTTGTTAAGGGAGAATATAAAAATCGGAATACATGTTTGAAAAGTTTATTTTTATTTTAATTCAATCAAACAAAACCAGAAGAATAATCCACAATAAAATTAATTAAATGAAAATTTACAGTTTACGACTACAAATGAAGACCGACGAAACTCGTAACTTTGAATTTCAGGGGTGCCATTTCTTAAGGGGTTAACTATTTATTGAGAAACGTTGGTAGAAAATAAATTTTTTAAAATTATAATTATTTTTTATTATACGGATTTCACGCTAAGAGAACTGCTCTTTTCTAAGCCCAAGAACAAATCAAATTAATTTGGGATACCTTGTTTTGAAAGGATGGGCAATCCAGTGAGAGTGTTATATAAATGACCGTTACGAGAAAAAAATTCCCAACTTATATTTTCTTTAAGATTTTGACTGATCAACATGCGGCCGAGAATTTTCACAATGGAATATTATGACTACATGTTTGGTCGCTACATTGCGGCCTTTTTATTGCCAATGCTCGCTTAAACAAATCCTTTGTATTCGGTGCAGTTTCCCCGGAGGTGTAGGTATCATCATAGTGATATTTCACTTTTTGGAGTTACTTCCTCCGGGCCATAATCGGGTGCAGTAAGTATCTGGGATTCGGCAAAAATCCATTAACTGATGCCATGAGACTTTACGATCTCTTGAGATTGCGGCAGACCAGATTTCCTATCTGGTACCACTGGAGTCAGTAGCACCCGGTGGCACGGTACCGCGATGGTATGGCTAATGTTTGAGGCATATTCCGTTAGTAAGATTCTTATGCTCTGTCTTTCAGGAAGATTGTCTTAGCGAAAGTTTCGTTGAAAATTTACTTTCGATGCTCACGTGGTGGTTTTAGTTTTAAGTCGCGGGAAGGCGGATCCTGAAAGAATCCTACTAAAACGCTGATTTTTAACCACTAGTGGGAAAGTTCGGCTTTGGGGAGGATCTTCCCCAGGTAATGTTGCTACATTAGCTGCTGGCATTTTAAAAAAGCGGCAGAGATTAGATCGTAGAGATTGGATGGAGCTATCTTCTAAACAAGGGGTGAGTGCACTCAAATTTCTACCTGGGTGTAATGGTGTCTCTCACACTCAGGGGCGGTCGGTAAAATCTAAGTTTTCTTAGGGAGCTGAAACCCATGTTACACGCAGAGAAAAAATATGGTTGGGCATGGTTACGGCAACCACACTGTGTTTATTGTAACAATATATTGTTGTTGTACACAAATAATTGTTATTTTTATTAAATATCAGCAATATTATAGTTACTGTAAACATATTAATGTTTATCGCAATTATAAATTTGAGTATTGTTGACCGAAAAATAATTATTTTTCTAACAACTAAATTATGATAACTTTCAAAACATATTATATTACTCACAGCCATAACATGATATTTAATAGCCATAACATGATAACTTTATACACATTTATCATAATAAGTTTAAGATGCAATCAAAATATCGTTACCATTTGTAAAATAATTTTGTATCAGTTGTGTCGTGTTTTACATAAAAATATCGAATTATTTGTTAGTGAGTGGCTAAATAATAAAAAAATAACCATTAAAATAAACAAGAAATTAAAAAAAAATAAAGAAAAATATTAAAAAAGAAATAACAAAATAACCATTAAAATAAACAAGAAATTAAAAAAAAACATTAAAAATGGGTTGTAGTGTCACAAAATAAAATATCTTTGCTTAAAAATTTTAATAATCTTAAAGTGGTGGAAAAATGTGTGAAATATTGGTGCAAAAAATTAACCATTACTGGTAAGTTTTGTGTTATTTTAAGAGAAAAATAATGAAAACTCCATCAAATAATTAAAAAATAATTGCGACCTACGACAAAAAGATTACAGTAACTATATTATGTTTTTTATTTTATCATAAGCATTTTTTTCCAATAAAAATATTATGTTTAAAGTTGTATCATATTATGATGTAAAAAATTTATGTATAACAGTTCATATAACTTTGCATCATAATATGATTACTTCTAAACTTATTATGATTGCCATAACAATAATATGATTAATTCTAAACTAATTATGATTGCCATGACAATAATATGATTACTTCTAATCTTATTATGATTGCCATGACAGTAATATGATTACTTCTTAACTTATTATGGTTACCATGACAACAATATGATTACTTCTTAACTTATTATGATTACCATGACAGTAATATTATAACTTCTTAACGTTTTATGATTAACAGGATAACAATATGATTAAGGGAAAAATATTATGATGTTATATTACGAACATATTTGGTCATAATATGATTTAATAACAATCGTAATATGGTGACTACAATCATGAATCTTATCATAATATGTTGCTCTTAGAATATGTTTACCACAACCATGTTTTTTCTTTGCGTGTAGACAAATTTGGCCCCCTGTTGTAAATTTTGTGCTGATATTTCTTGTTTCTTTTGATATTTTTGTGAAAGGCGAACTTTAAAGGCAAAATTGCAGGTGCTTGAATGTTAAATACATTTTAAAAGTCTTAAGCACGTCTACCAAAGTAGTTGAACCATTAAAGCGGACCACTGTGTTAAAGTTTTTTTTAATATTAATACCTTAAGCTATCAATTAACTCCTGCTTAATTAAAATTCAACATTTGTTAAAGACAGTTTAAAATCTCTATATTTTTTTATTCTGTGTTATCTTAAAAAAAGGAATTTTTTAATATTTTTCTTTAGTATAAACCATTAATTAATTCCTTAAAATTGTTAAATATGCTTAAATATCTGTTTTTTATTATTATTTTTTAATTAAACATAATAAACTTTATTGTAATTATAAATTTATTAAGTGCATACACATTTATTTACATACAAATAATGCCTGACACAAATTAAAACTCATGCAAAGTTTCCAAGTGCCACGCACACAAATTACACAACAACAACAAAAAAAAAAGGATATTTTTAAAAATGTTTAAATTGTGTACTTAATAATTTTTACTTTTTTTAATTTTATGCTTTTTTTCTCTCCCAGATATTTGTTTGCTCTCAACGATGTGAATATAAATTAAATAATATTGATACTCGTATTAACGTAAAAAAAGGAAATAATATTATATGGGGCGCCAAGAAGAATGAGTTTTCAGGGAATTCTTTTTTTAAATCTGGATCCGAAAGTGATCTTTATAAATAAGGTTTCTTGGCATTGTCCTCCCGGAAGAAAGTCAAAGTTAAATAGATCATATATAATAACCTTTTTGGCAAGTTCTCCACAATGTTTCACCAATTGAAGCAATAACCAAAAATAAAATCAGTTTTAATTAAAAACTTAATCAAGTGAACTAAACATTTAATCAAATGAATTAAACGTTTAATTGCTATTATTAATTTGTTTACTGGTGGAAATTTCATTAATTTTTTTTATTAATATCACAAATTTTTAAATTGAAACTTATTTTCAACTTTAAGTGCAATATTTTCAAGAGTTAAGGCGCTTATAAAGAAACTACAACAAAGTAATGATGTTTACGAAGTAAAGTTTAACGGAAGGGACGATCAGAATTGTGGCTTAATTTATATAGGAACAACAAAACGCTCACTTGAAAAAAGAATGGGAGAACATCAAAATGACATATTGAAGAGGAGAGAAACAAGTGCATTATCACAACACATGATTTCAAAATCTCACACCTTCGAAACAGGACAAGTGAGAGAGTGTTGGATTTTGAACGAGGGGAGAGGAAGAATATACACAATAGAAAGCATGAGAATACAACAAAACATAATGAAAACCATGAACCACAATGAAGATATTGAAAACATTAGCGCTAGTTATAGATAGAACCGCAATATAACAAAATGTGTCGTCCATGCGACCACCACGTTTGGCCAGCTCATCGGCTCTGGTATTCATTTTACCCTTGAATGCTTCGAAATCTCATTCAAAGACATCAGGTATTCTACAGTTAACCTAGATGTCGTGTAGACACCCGCGCATGCTACATGACCACCAACCGAAATTCTGAGGCTGCATTTCCGGGTCTCCAAATCTCTTGTTTTGGCGATTTACACGGGCCGGCAAGATTGTCCGACTTAACCGTTCTTGTCTTATTTTTGTTGAGTTGTTTTTTTGTAGGCACAAGTCTGTGTTAACACGCCTAAAACTTTTAAAGTTCTCAAATTGAATATCCATAAGAAATGTGGGAACCTTTCGCCGAAAATTCTGACAAGAAATTCGCCTAAAATCGGACCCGATAGCCATTTATTTTGGTGGCGGCCACAAGGCCGATATTACTTTTTCTACTTAATGGAAAGAAGAAATTTAGACATCAGATAAATTCAATCCAAAAGCAAAACTAAAAAAGTTACAGTCTAAGAAAATCGAATGAAAACTTTTGCGCCACCTTGTAAATACACATACATTTTACTTTATTGTCTCGCATTACATGCCAACGATATCGTATATGCGTATACATAATATCATTAGCTAAACGGACTCCAAATTAAGGCCACCTTCTTTTGTGCCCCTTGCGTTTTTCACTGTGTTTGTTTTTGGCGTTTGTAAGCACTTTTAGCCTCATTTTATAATAACATTATCTGTATGAATAAAATTATCATCACTTGAAATTTATGGGTCAAGAGTAACAAAAGTATATAAAACAGATGCATTAAAAAAAAATAACTTTTTTTAAAAAATATGTAAAGAGTGGATGAAGTAAACTTTCTAAAGATTTATTATAATAATTGTAAAGTTAATTTTCATGTAAAACAATTTTTAAAGAAATTATTATAAACTAAATATAACAAATTTCGTTTTAGGGAAGAAAAACAGGTGGAGAGGTAGAGGGCGTTATTGTAAACTTTTCTATACAGTTGAACTCTTTAACTAAATTTTCCTAATAATTTTACAGAGTAATTCTTTCTTTTAGTTTTGTATTTTTGTATTATGATTTCGAAATCAAGATTTAACAACATTTGGCACTTACAGTCATATTTAAGACACTTATTATAAAACTAAGATATTGCCCACCTACCAGGGTTGGAAAAGTTTGTACAATTAAAGATTTTTTTTGTACTATTTGATACTAAAAAGTACGTTTTTAGGTACGAAAAAAGAGAGGGCCTAATTTAGAACGAAAAGTTCTGCAGAAATAATAAAATGTTTAATGGTGTTTACTGAAAGTATGCGCGGGTTTTTGTTTTATTCTAAAAATATATTTAATAATGTGAAAAGTTGTCGTTCATTTTTTTTAATGTTGCAGAAATTAATGGTAAATATGATCCTTAACTTAAATTTATGCACGAGTGTTTTACTTGTTTACTTTGTTGTTCTTGGCGTACAATTGGTTTAATATTGCGAAGGTGTAATTACTACAATAAAAAGGGTGTTTTTTTAGAGAGTCATGAATTTGAGTTGGCATCACTACTTTATTACAGCTGATAGGATTGTAATTGTTTATGATGCCTTTTCTTGAATTTTTCTGAATTTCACTGAACGGTATTTTATAGGAAAAACTTGAAAAGATTAAAAAAAACGATCAAATTAAAAAATTTAAATAAAAAGGGTCTTTCATAAATCGCATCCTAGATTTACATTAAAAAAAAAACAAATTATGAAAAGTCCTTTCGATGCCATTATGTAGGGAACATCAAGAATGATGGAAATAAAGATTACATTGATTACAGCTGATAGGATTGTAATTGTTTATGATGCCTTTTCTTGAATTTTTCTGAATTTCACTGAACGGTATTTTATAGGAAAAACTTGAAAAGATTAAAAAAAACGATCAAATTAAAAAATTTAAATAAAAAGGGTCTTTCATAAATCGCATCCTAGATTTACATTAAAAAAAAAACAAATTATGAAAAGTCCTTTCGATGCCATTATGTAGGGAACATCAAGAATGATGGAAATAAAGATTACGACATCAGGTAGATAGAAAATTTTTTTACTGCGCATGTAGAAACTGTGACGTCACAAGACCTTCGTTCTCATTGGCTAATAATTTTTAGCTTTCAAACTGTAATGCTTATGTGTAGAGATGACAGTGGGGCACTTTATTATTTTTCTATTTAAATTATTGAAACCTGAAATTTTTTTATTAGAAGTTACATTTTCTTCATAATTTTATTTTTGACTTACATAAATATATGGGTGTTTCTCTGGTTATGCACGCGACATTTGCACGCGTTTTATTGTGTTTGAATATTAAAAAAACAAAAGTGGATTGGAATTTTTAAATGAATGATAGAATCGTTACATCGTTTGTGATGAGTTCTTTCTAAAAAATATATATAATGGTAAATTGAGCACTTTGTACCCAAATGCCATGCAATCAAAGTTGACTTACTCACGTGACAAAAATAGAAGTGCCTTTTAGGACCGTAAGAAAAAGTGCGAAAGTAAGTGAATTGTAGGAGGTTTTTATTTCGGAAAAAATGTTTTTATAAAGGTTAGTAATGGGCCTTTATAATCATGTTTTGTTCAAAACCAACTATGCATGGGTTGGCGAAGAAAAAAATAAATTGTAAATTACGCACGTGACACTTTTTACCTTCATACATATTTTAGTAATTTTACTTATATTTTCAGAAGTTTTTAACAAAAAAATTAAACTTTTATTCAAAAATGAAAAATAAAAATATACTACAAAATTAATCCAACTTAATTTTTTCCTTGAGTGAGTATCCTGTTCGAGCAACATTTATTTTTGATTTTTTAAGTCACCATTTCAGAGAAATACCCATATGTTATCTCTATATTAGCTATAGTTAAAAATATAGACATTTAATTAAAAGCACGCAACACGTTAGTTTTTCGCACAATTTCCCTTTTTGATTTTTTGCGGTTAATTTGTTGGCTTTTGCCCACTGCACACTTTATGTTTGTACTGTTTTCTGCTCTCTTCTATTTTTTTTTTTAATTTTTCTTTATTATGTTACTTTTATAATCACCCTTATCGTGAATAATTTTTCCCCCGTAATTTTTTTCTCTTTTTACATATTTGCGATCAGGAAAAACTCCTATGAACAAAAGGTAATTCAAAGGGGAATAATAACGTGAAAAAATGTTCAGGGGAAAAAAATTCCGCTTGTCGTGAAAAGATTTTTCCCCCGTAATTTGTTCACATTTCCCTTAGATTTTCTCACTTTGTTTTTGCTAGGGAACAGAACATGTATGTAAGTAGTTCCCCCTATACATCGGATATTAAGGGTTAGATCCGTTAAAAGGCAGAAACCGATATATTGGCCAACAAATACAAAACAACATGTCAATTGCCTGCGGATTTGGAAATATTGGAAAATATTTTACTACCATTAAATTAAAAAAGTGCAAAAAACTAAAGTTGTAATCAAACTTTCCCTCCAATACTAAATATTTTGCTTTTTTATTCTAACTTTTCTTAAAAATATAAACGTGTATATTTTTGAACAAAAATTTCATTGATTTTTAATTTTTTTTTTAATCTTTCTTCTTTTTTTACATTCACTGGAACTGATAGCGTGATTAATTGTTCACAAGAGATTCACGATTGCTTTTTTCCCTTCAAGGGGATTGAAAATTTCATGGGAATAATAATTCCACTAGTTAATCACGATAGGGGTGAATATTTTTAGTACAAAATGTTAAGCAAAATTCTCAGTTTTTTGACATAATATTTTTTATTTGAACTCTCTGAGTAAATTAATTATAACGTAATATAAGAAATAACGATTTTCACATATAAAAGAGACTTGGTAATCTTTACAAGGTAACCACCACGTCATCCAACGGTAAAACATGCGCAAGGCGTAATCTTTTTTTCTATCATTCTTGGGGAATATGACATCTCTCAAATGTAGCTTAGATATGATGGGGAGGGAAGAATCGCAATGCAACTCAGGTGATTAACATGTGTACCTGCATTTGGCGTAACCTCATGGTAAATCTTAACCACTGGGTAACAAACTATGAGCTTACGATCCGCTTAAAGTCCTTCCGATGCCTTTATGACACCAAGTGTGAGAGGCACCATCATACCTAAATAACAGTTTAATTGTATAATCCGGAAGAATTATTACCTCGCCCCATGTTTAGTAGCTGGAGCTGTCTAAATAACACTGCTTTCGGAAATATGTCAGCAAATTATGTTGAACAGCATAATCACCTTAAGACTGGTACTCTTTTCAGTATTTCGTGCGAAATGTTCTCAAACTCAATATAAAAAAAAATTCTGTGAAATAAAAACGAAAAAATGTTTATAGAGTTGAACTCTATTTATATTACGAAAAACATGCGAAACTTTTCTAGCAACATTTTTATTTTCCATGCGAAACAAGTGCATCTCATATTATTTCGCACGGAATTTTTAAAAACAGATAATCATTTAATGTAATTTTTTATTCAAGGAGAAAAATGAAGACACGTGCAAAAATTAATAGGAAAATAAAATTTGTTTGTTTTTTACTTTAGAAAATTATTAAAATAAAATGGTTTTACTTCATTTAATGACCATTTTAAAAAAATCATAGTTTTTGCCATAGAAGGGAGTAGTGCACTAGTTCAAAATTATGGCAATAATTTTGTTGATGTTGAGTGATAAATTGAAAATTAGCAATCTCACTAAACATGAGTGATTGTAATGTTAAAACATATTGACAGAATTAAAAGTTTAATTCCCTTTGCTTATGCATAATATCATCAGAAAAATCAAAAACCATGCACATACAAAATTAAATTTAAGTGATATGTATTACGTTTTTTTTACAGTTTTTTGATTGCAAGTTAAAACATCATATTTGAATTGAGTGCAGGTTTTATGCATTCATTCACAGTTAGTGATAGTAAAAAAATTTGCAATACCAATTAATTTTTTTAAGTGCTAGTGAAAGAAGTACCAATCATCACTAAAGCTGGTAAAAAATAGAAAAAACTAATTGTTTTGCAGTTTTATTTAGTGCGAGTGCAATGTTGATTGAAATCAATATTTAGTGCACTACCCCCAACTATGGTTTTTGTTTACCTTCGCAAAATCATGTTGCATACTTGTAACTAATAAAAACGTTAAGTTTTGAAAAACCGCGAGAACGATAATATTAATACATGACAACATTTTCGTGTGAAATAATCAATGTTGGTCAACATTTTTTGCAAGTTCGAACAGAGTACTAGGCTTAAGGCCGAACTCTCCGCAAGTGGTCAAAAATCATGTATGTATTTATAGGGCTTTTCAGCACAATCCACCGCGCCGAAAATGTTCTGTCAGCGGATATCAGGGGCTACTGACTTCCGCGGAACTAGGTACGATCTCTGGTCATTCGCGATCTCAAGAGACCTGTCAATTTTGGATGTTGGCCGAATCTCTCGTCAAATTTCCTTGAGATGATTCCTACGACCATCGGGCGACCACATTATAACAGTGACATCGGTCATTAGGTGGGTAACAGCAATAAGCCTAGGCCTAAATTACAATGACTTATGTGGCAGCCGTCAGAATCCAGAGGAGGAAGAACTGAAACGGCACTTTCTCTTTCAATACCCTTATCTTAGGAATTTTAGGATAAGGCAGTTTGGGGCCACCACAATCGCCCAGTTTAAATGGCTTAGCTGTGTTATTACTTAAGTCAATCTTTCTTTGCACCAAGAGCTAGAAATTGTTGGAGCCTGCAGTTATTCCTGTGGAGTAATCTAGTAGATCTTACACTGGTCGCTGGCTTAGGGCTAATAAATTCGTGCAAGTTAAACTGTATTTTTTTAAAATGTGTTTAAACCAGCAATTCTATAATTTAGTAAACATATAAACCATCTTTAAACGCATAAAATTAGGCGTTTTAAATACCCATATAAACCATATGAATTTGACAACATTCATCGCAGTGCTTCCACATTATTATTTTTTGCACTACATATACTATATCGATGCCTTACTTTCTCAACCTCGTATCTTAAAAAAAATACAATTTTTCAGGAGAAAAAAAACGTTTCATCTTTGTATACTTCGGTGTTTGGTGTATATTGTATTGAAATAATAAGTTGTTGCAGTTAGAACACAAAAATAGCAGTCGTTTAATATGAAAAAGTCAAATCCGTATTTTTTAAGTTACGAGGTTGAGGAAGTAAGGCATCGATATGGGACACTGATTTACAGCAGTTAAGTTTTAACTACATATTTGGGGTATTCACAAGGTGTGCTATTATGTTATATTGTCATAATTTTCTAACATTTTACAATGGTTTAAAAATATTGTTGTTGCTTTGTAAACAAAAAGTGTCTTAAATGAATAGAACTTTGCTTGGTATGTTTATTGTGCTGTCGTAATTAATCAGAAGAGACCTGAGCTGAGCGGCTGAGCCGAGCCGCATTAGTTTTGGTAGCCGTCGCCGTTGGTGGTATAGTTTTATCCGGCTAATATCCGAATTTAACCTGCGGCTAGCAATTTTGGCAACAAAACACTTGCGGCGTCAAATTAGATTGGCTTAGGACTCTGCTGTTTGGTAAACAAACAAAATAAAATTTATTTGTGGTTTGGAAAATAGTCAGGAAAGATCTAATTTAATTTATTAATTCGTGGATTAGAATTAAAAAATATTTTTATTTTAGCAAAATATTTATTTTTTTAGATTTGTTTTAAATCAGCTGATTTAAATTCAAAATAGCACACTACTTTATGAGAGGTTGTTCCCAATAGTCGTATTTTTTCATGTTATTATTTTAAGACGTATGACTTTATGACATCTTGTAAATCCCCCAATAAATTCCAGTTTAGTTCAACTTAACCAGCGTTGGGGTATCATATTTAACCATATGTGGGTGAAGATAAATATGTCGAACTAAATATGTTTCGACGTAACATCTTACGTCTTCACATATTTAAAATATGCTTTTCGTATTTGGGACAATTTTCCAAATATATTTAAATATTTATGACAAATTATTAAATATGTTTTCGTATTTGTGACATATTTAAAATATCAAATTATAAAATATCTTCGTATTTGTTACATATTTAATGAAATTTGAAAGAAATTAAGAATTTTATTAAAAATGCAGATTCTCTGAGGGGTTTTTGGAAATTGTGGACAAACTGGAAGACCTTACAGGATGGGACATACCTCATTTTAAAGATAATTAGGCCCACTTTTGTAATCCATTTCGATTTTTGAGAAAAAAACCTCTGGGCTATTTTTAAAGAATTTTTGAAATTCTCAGATGCACTAGTACTGATTCTCTGAGGGATTTTTGGAAATTGTGGACAAACTGGAAGACCTTACAGGATGGGACATACCTCATTTTAAAGATAATTAGGCGCACTTTTGTAATCCATTTCGATTTTTGAGAAAAAAAACCTCTGGGCTATTTTTAAAGAATTTTTGAAATTCTCAGATGTACTAGTACTGATTCTCTGAGGGATTTTTGGAAATTGTGGACAAACTGGAAGACCTTACAGGATGGGACATACCTCATTTTAAAGATAATTAGGCGCACTTTTGTAATCCATTTCGATTTTTGAGAAAAAAACCTCTGGGCTATTTTTAAAGAATTTTTGAAATTCTCAGATGCACTAGTACTGATTCTCTGAGGGATTTTTGGAAATTGTGGACAAACTGGAAGACCTTACAGGATGGGACATACCTCATTTTAAAGATAATTAGGCGCACTTTTGTAATCCATTTCGATTTTTGAGAAAAAAAACCTCTGGGCTATTTTTAAAGAATTTTTGAAATTCTCAGATGTACTAGTACTGATTCTCTGAGGGATTTTTGGAAATTGTGGACAAACTGGAAGACCTTACAGGATGGGACATACCTCATTTTAAAGATAATTAGGCGCACTTTTGTAATCCATTTCGATTTTTGAGAAAAAAAACCTCTGGGCTATTTTTAAAGAATTTTTGAAATTCTCAGATGTACTAGTACTGATTCTCTGAGGGATTTTTGGAAATTGTGGACAAACTGGAAGACCTTACAGGATGGGACATACCTCATTTTAAAGATAATTAGGCGCACTTTTGTAATCCATTTCGATTTTTGAGAAAAAAAACCTCTGGGCTATTTTTAAAGAATTTTTGAAATTCTCAGATGTACTAGTACTGATTCTCTGAGGGATTTTTGGAAATTGTGGACAAACTGGAAGACCTTACAGGATAGGACATACCTCATTTTAAAGATAATTAGGCCCACTTTTGTAATCCATTTCGATTTTTGAGAAAAAAACCTCTGGGCTATTTTTAAAGAATTTTTGAAATTCTCAGATGTACTAGTACTGATTCTCTGAGGGATTTTTGGAAATTGTGGACAAACTGGAAGACCTTACAGGATGGGACATACCTCATTTTAAAGATAATTAGGCGCACTTTTGTAATCCATTTCGATTTTTGAGAAAAAAAACCTCTGGGCTATTTTTAAAGAATTTTTGAAATTCTCAGATGTACTAGTACTGATTCTCTGAGGAATTTTTGGAAATTGTGGACAAACTGGAAGACCTTACAGGATATGACATACCTCATTTTAAAGATAATTAGGCCCACTTTTGTAATCCATTTCGATTTTTGAGAAAAAAACCTCTGGGCTATTTTTAAAGAATTTTTGAAATTCTCAGGTATGTCCTATCCTGTAAGGTCTTCCAGTTTGTCCACAATTTCCAAAAATCCCTCAGAGAATCTGCATTTTTAATAAAATTCTTAATTTCTTTCAAATTTCATTAAATATGTAACAAATACGAAGATATTTAATAATTTGATATTTTAAATATGTCACAAATACGAAAACATATTAAGTAATTTGTCATAAATATTTAAACATATTTGGAAAATTGTCCCAAATACGAAAAACATATTTAGTTCGACATATTTATCTTCACCCACATTTTAACCATAACATGTTCGGAGGAAACAATAATATGTTTGTGACTTTTTGATGGAGCACTAATTTAACAATAATAAGGTTATCGGTAACAATAATATGGTTAAATTTAACCATAATATATGTTTAAAAAATGTCGTTAAAAATTTCGTTTTGTTGGAGGTGACCACATTGAAAAATGTGTTTTCTCTAAGTGTACAGCGTTGTAAATGGTCAGCCGGGTTTAATTGTTGCGTGTGTTGGACTTAATATCGATGAAAGAGCAAATCCAAATGCAAAATACGCTATAATTAGCCGTAAGAAAGGTCCAATTGCTGAGAACGCCGTGGTATCGATAAATTGGGATTATCCGCCACCTTTCACTAACATGAGCAAAATTTTCGGCCGTGCTGCATTGCGATGATGTACAGACCTGAAAAAATCTGTAACGCTTCCAGTCTCTTCAAATTTATTTATAATCTTGCCAATTCATTGCATAGTAGATCGATTATGACGACCGCAATCACCCTGTAATGCTCGAAATGTGGCAACGTTAGAACCACCACTTTTTTAGTAAGTTTTAACTTTTTTTGAGCGTTTTATATTCGCCAATGACAAACCATTCACTAATTAAATGACTCTTCGGACGACAGATATTTTAAAGCAGACAGCCTTGCCAGACCAGCGGTTTTTAAACCACTAAATTAATAACTCTTTATAAACATTGCGTTTGTAAAAAGTAAGACGTGCGTGTAACAAGTTAAAAATGTGACACATTTATGAGAATCCTTTTTTTTTTTAAAGAAAAAGCCATAAAAATATGGGGGATTACATGTCAAGTGACCCAACTTTTGAAACAGATGTCTTCCGATTCGAAAGAAATTAGCACCAGAGTTATTCCTATTGGAAAGTAGTTATAACTCAGAGAGTCCTTGGCAGATCTTGTTGAAAAATTGTGTCCAAACTATCCAAAAGGACTTATCTTGGTGCAAATTACGTCCCAATCAAAAGACATCAATTTAAAAGTTGGGTCACTTTACATGAAACCCCCCATATACGTAACCGGAGGTTTGGTTTGCAAATGCTTTGAGTTGGATAGAAAATATGCTGTTTTATGTTTCAGGGTATAAGAAAGGCTTCGAGGATTAAAGACGCATCCTGTTTCTAGCTGTGTTTTTCAGTCCAAGATTCCAAAAGTTAGAGTATTGGAGACAGAGCTTAAGTGCAAAATTCGTTAAAACCACAAAGAAATTCATAAACAAACAGACAAACATACGAATGTATGTAAAAGTGTATTTGGTACAATTGAGATCAAGGAAAAAGTAAAATTTTAGAAACAAGTTTGTACAATTTCACAACTCTCTTTGTCATCCCTATCACACGTACACGTACTCAATGCATTAAGTGAGATTTATAGAAGAAGTAACGAAAAAGCAAACATCACGTTTCAACAAAATGTTACATAAGCCCTGCCAAAGAGTTGCAATAACACTACAACTACATTCCAAACTACACAACACAAAAACAGCAATAACAGCAATAACAATAACGCCACACAGTGTAATTTTCTAGAGTGTGAGTGATCAAAAAATCTTTAGAGGGGTTAAAATTTCTTCGCGATTTTTCTTTCAATTTGTTTGCTTTCAAATGCAATCAAATTAATTGAAACTTTAAAAACAAACTCAAAGATTTAAGATTACTCGATTTAATTAATTTTCTTTTTACTTTTGTAGACAGTGTGTTTTGTTTTTTAAGGCCGATAGAAATTACGAAAGGTAAAGCTGCAGCGGTTAAAAAACTGCAGGCAAAAACGTTAATTTCTTCCACTGTTTTTACTTTTAATTCATGAAATGTAAACAGCAGCGACTGCCAAGCCAACTCAAAAAGCGAAAAGTTGTGAACAAATTTTAGTTTGGCAGTTTTTCGTTTCGACTGCAGTTTTTTAAACCCTGTTTCGCTGTCATGCTGCGCTCGTTTGTATGACATTTATGATCAGTATACTCTGACAAATCATCATGAATATCCAACTATTCTTCGACTTTTTTTTTCTCAATCCAAATTTTCTATGAAAATCAGTCATTGATCACATATTTGGCCGCATATGGAGTAAGACCAGTCCACAACTGACCCTACAAACTCCATGTTACATCCAGAAAAAGGCACCTTACGATGCAGTTTACACGCTAATAGTATCATCGAAATTTCTTTAAAAACGAAGCTGGAACTCTCAATAGAGTATCTTTCGTTACCGCACCTCGTTTAATATTTTATGTTTGAAAATATGAATAACATTGATCCGGGCAATTTGTGTGTTATCAACAGAATCGCTCTACGTGCCATAAGGCGACTGCAACCAAGACTAATTAAAAGCAAAATTTGTCGAAAGGTTGGTTTCGAGAAATGGACCCCTGTCAGCTGGCCTTCAAGGTCTCTATTATTTTCTGTAGGGCCACGTCAAGTCAGTGGTTTATGTTGATGAAAGGTTGATGCCTTCAAGGCCAACATTGTTCGTAACATACGACCAGCACTAGTGGAAAAAGTGGCTCAAAATTGGACGCCCGGCTTGGGGTTCTTTCTGCAGGAGTAGTCGCATTGCTCATGTCGACAAAATCGTTTTAAAATGTTAATGCCATCATGAATGGTTTGAAGAAAAACATTTTTTGATTAAAATACAATTCTCTGTGTTGTTTTTCACAATTTCAAGTTCCATCGGGGTTAAAAAAAAACACCCTTCAAATTAAGCAGCGCATTATTCTCACGAACTTTTTCAATTTTCAGAAAAGGGGAAAATAATTCTGAATTTACAGGGACGCTGGGCATATCAATTTTCAAGACAGAAAATCAAGAAACGATTTAATTTGACTTTAACTTTTCGTTTAATCACAATTGCGAAAAACGTTATCGAAATTGAAAAATTAAATAGTTTTTGGCAATAAAATAACACAAGAAAATATGATTGTACTTCAGTGGAATCTCTAAAAATCGTACACCGAAGGCACTTTTGAAAAGTGTCCGTGCAAGGGGAATGTCTTCTTAAAAGAACTCAACGTTTCCTTGGGAAACGCTGAAGGGTCCAGGCAACATTGCCCGTTTAAAGGGAGTGTCTGCTTCAGGATGGTGTTACCGTACTCCATCCATTCGTATACTTTTATGTTATAGTTGTTTCTTTTCAGCAATAAGGAGAATAAAAGGCTGACAACATTTTAACAAAAACAATGACAAAGCACTATAACAGTAAAAATAATAATTGTTCTCTTGTTGTTTCCTTCGTCTTCAATAATTTTTTTATTGCAAAAAATTTTGCTAGTGTCAACGTATCCATGTTGTTGTTATTGTTTTAGTTGTTGCTATTATTATTGTTTACATTTTCAATACATATTCTAAAAGAGAATGGGAGTGCGATTGGGAGCAAAAGATTGTAGAGAAAAGACATTACGACGAAACCGTTATATTTTATTGTTTTGTTATTGTTTACAAGGAAACAAATTGGATTTCTGTAATTTTAGAGAATTCAAGTCAAAACATGTTTTAAAAAGTATTAAATTTGTAGTTTTAAGATTTTTTGTGTGCAAGTTTACATACATATATAAAATGTTAATTTATTTTAAATTTATTTTCAATGATTTTCACAAGTTGCAAATGTTTAATTCGCAAAATTTTCAAAATTGTTATATGGAATAATTTAAGAAACAGATGATATTGCATGCACATTTGTTTTTCTCGTCAATTACCAAAATATTTCAGAAATTTTATTAAGATTAATTTCGTGAAATATTCATTGCAAATAAACTTTTCAATTTTCTCCAAACATGTAAGTAATTTGAGTGAAATTGAATTCGAACAAATTTTGAAAACATTCCTGTGTTTAAAGTTCATAATAATATTCCCTTTTATTTAACTGGCACTTTAAGGACCACTTACTTATCTTTACGAGAAATACTTCTGGAATCAGAAAAAGCTACACTTATTTAAAAAAAAACAATTGAAAATCTACACCGATTACAATTTTAAGTGATTTAGATTTCCAAATGGCTGTTTAAAAATTTACAAGAACTTTTTAAAAATGTTGGGAATTTTTTTGCTAAATGAATTAGATCAAATGTAAATGTTGAGCTTTAAGGGAACAGATATGATATTTTTTCCATTGGATTGAAACTTAATATTAAGATCTAGCCGAACCAGGAATGTGCACTTAAAGTATTTCGGTTTAAATTTTAAATTTTCGAAACACATTCATCTACATATTGATGATGCCCTAACATCAGAATTGTGACATCAATAATGCAAAAAGTGACATCAATCCAATAAAGAACGTCATCATAAAATTTTCTCATATTTTATGCGTCATCTATGCTACGACTGCAGTGACATCAATTCAATGAACCATTTTGTGTATTATTAACATTATTTTCATGTTTGAAAAGTAAAATAAGAAGCAAAAATTCTCATATTCTATTTGATTAAATTATTTAGTTAAACACATCAAATTTCCAAAGTAGAATGATTACGAAAACTATGTCGGTTAGCTGCTGGTGTCTTATAGTTGAGAGTTATTTTATAAACAAAGGACGAAATACAACAAAAAGTGAAACAAACCTGTGTAATGCATAAGTTAATAATAATATTCTCTCACTTTGACTTAAGTTAGGCCCCTATTGCGGTTCACAACTCAACTGAGTTTAATTTAAATTAATTTCTTAATTTTTGTATTATGGTTTACAACTTTACTATACTGCGGTGAACAAAAACATAACAAAAATTACAACTGATCACAACCAGTTGTCTTACTTACAACTCAACTGAGTTGAGTTGTGAACCGTAATAGGAGCCTTAATCCCAAGAACGCAATTTATTGACAGTTTATCATTAAATTGAGCCAACTGAGTCCTTTCTCTGATTTTACTGAGTCATCGCACTGATGACATTTTTTATTCAGCCCAATTATGAATAAAAATTCCCCGGAAGTGTTCTCCCTTCTCCCATTTTTCCTATGTAAAGTCAATTGTAAAAATGGGAAAAGGGAAAAGGGAAAAAATTCCCGGGGAATTTGTATTCATAATTGGGCTGATTAAACTGACTCCGATTCGTAATTTCTGTGATGCCGATGTGTCTTCCGATTGACGACATATTTTCACGTTATAACAATTTGGCCAAGTGATGTTAAGGCTGGCATCACAATGATAAAAAGTGTAATGGTGTCAAAAAGAAAGACACTTGTCATAGTACTGCTGTCAAAATACATCAGCGTTATGACGCCTTTTCTATCGGTGTAGGTTCAAAATCCTGCCAATGACCTGCTCCCAGGGAAGATAAGATCTTAGTAAGGATTAAGGTAGATTTTACTTTTCTTCAGGGATTAAAAAAAGTTGGTGGCTGCAGCAATGCCTGGGGAGTAATCTGGGGGCAACTCTCTATTGCGATGCGAAAGAAAATGGTAGCAAATCTAGTGATTAGTACTTTTAAACGCGTTGGCGTATTTGTCTTTCGCATCTTTTTTTTATTTTTTTCTTTTCGCAAATCATCATTATTTATTTTATTTAAATTTTAAAATTTTCAACAAATAGAATCTGAGACATTTTTGACATTTCATTACTGTCAATCCGCGCGCCATCTTCAATTTTTTTTTGCTAGTATTGTTTCTTGCTAAAAAAAAAATTGAGAAAGTAAAAGCGAGCGCCAAATTGACATTTAGCGCCGCTCGAATCGAAATTCAATTCGCATGGAAATAGAGAGTAGCCCCCAGGTTAACTTCGGCTTGACTCTGGCGACTGGCTCAGTGTATCAAAGATGTACCGCTATAAGCACCCAAGTGAGCCGTCCTCGTGTCGGCTGGCCAGTGAAGCTAACAAAACTTTTTGTCGTTAATACAATTTTGATTTTCTCTAAAAAAAAGTATGGGAAAAACTACGATGAAAAAATTGTTCCCTTTTTAAAATCAACCGCCAAGCACAAAAATTATTTCGCCAAAATGCGAAGAAAAATGTGTATCGGTGTTTTTTTTTCAATTTCCTTAAACTTGACCAGACTTTTACCGGATAATAGCAGAGATCACAATTAGCCCGTTGCTGTACCTTAAAAAAAACAACTTGAAAAACAGCGAAATTCTTCATTAAACCACAATCAATTCAATTATGTATAAAAAATGCCCCGCTATTTTTCCTTCTGCCGTTTTCCCCCCTATTAAAAATCAATTGTAATGATGGAAAAAGGGAAAAAACTTTAAGGAAGGTTTAAGTTATAATTTGGTTGAACATATTTTAAAATATTACTTTTTCAATAGCTTTCTTAACCCTGACCATAAGGAGAAAATGCATTAAATAAAAACGTCTTTGAGTTTCTAGATATACATTTTTCTTTTTTAATTTTTTAAATTAGAAACCCCTTCCTTATTTGAGTTTCCCGCTTACTCTTTAAAATAAATAAACATTTCAAAAGGTCCTTGGCCAAAAACAAATTCCGTAAAAGAAGCAACCACAGCTTGTAAGCAAGCTGCGACAGTCAAACCACACGAACTTTGAAACAGACTTATTGTTGCTTGAACTCGTCCTAATGCGTTTTATACGTGACTGTCAAAGATTTTACTTGTATCATATTCATCACATCTTCTAATAAACATTTACAAATACAATGTTGTAACTAACTTTTAGCTGTCAATGTATGTACAACGAAAAATAAGTTATTCGATTGGTGTTATGGTTAACTGTTGCTTTTAAAAGGGGTACTTTTAATATTTGCCAGCCAAAGTCATGTACTTAAAAGTCATCTTATTAGTATAAATTGTTGTTTGTTTAACTCATTTGCGCCCAATGATCCCATATGGGAAAATACAAAAAATTAAATAAATAACAATTTAAAAAAAAATGGAATAACTAAACTTTTATTTTTCGAAAAAAAAGCTAACAATATTTAATACACAAATTGGGCGCTAATGGGTTAAGTGTAAGAATGATGATGTGCGTAATTGTTATGCTTAAAGGGGTTTAATTCAAATGTAAAATTTTAGAGATAATAGAAGAAGACGCAAAAACTCACTAGATTATTAAGATAAGGTATAAAAACAGGACGCCATTCTGCACAGAATAGAGTTTTAGTGGAGACATCAACAGTAAATGTTGCGATAAAGCAGATTTCCCTCATACTGTTGCTGGTTAATAAAAAAAACTGCTGCCTTGCAGTGAGGATTCGATAGTTATAGCTCCTTGACAAGATCTAAGGCTGTTATGGCAAATACTCTTGTGTTTCTACAAAAACTCTATTAAATCGGTTTAAATGGGAATATTTTAAATAAAAATAGGAACTGAATCCCCCAGTAGAAGAGAAAATATAGTTATTTGCCTTCATAAGTGCCCCGGTAGGCTAACTGGTAGTGAGCTAGTCCATAAACACCGGGGTTGCGGGTGCGATTCCCGTCAGAGATTCTGGTTTCTTTCCTGCAGGCAAGCGTAGAGCTTCGCGGGGATTAGCTTGGAGAATTGAAAAACATTTTTAAAAAACTCTTTCGGAGTAAAAGAACCTTTTGCTACAAAATTTTTCTCTGTGGCATCAATTACTCTATAAATGTAGGAGTGTTCTAATTGCTACATACAAGTCCCCTGTATCTTTTTCAACTGCAACACTTTTTTTTTTTTTTTTTGCTATACGTACACTTATTTCATTCTACCGGAAACATTATGTCTATATTGAAAATTATCGATTACTGTTAGTACCCAGCAGTGCAAAGAAAAGTCTTTAATGCTAATAAAAAAAATTTTATATTGATTACACTGTGCAAGAAATTTACGCTTTTTTTTTGAGACAAGCCGAGCGAGCATTTGTCGTTTTGACCCAACTCGGGTACGCTGAATCTAGTGGTGCTAGCTGTTTTTTTAGGTTAAATCTGGTTTTCGAGATAAGAATACCGTTATTTCGAAAATGGAGGAGGTTGCACAACATATCGACCCCTTTGCGCGAAATTATCGTATGTTACAAAAACCAAATTTTACAGGACAGCCATTTTTCTACTTTTCTCTGCGTTCGCTTGCATATAAAAATGAAAATATACATTCAATTTTTGGAGCAACGAAGTGGAATTCGCCTACAATATTTTGTCAGGTGACGTCGCTTTGAATGTAGAACAAGATTTTATCAAAAATTTAAATTTAAAAAAATTGGCATATACGATAATTTCGCGAAAAGGGGTCGATATGTTCGAGTAACTTAAAAACTGTTTAGTTTATTGAAATTAATATAAAAAACCGAAATTCCGCAATAAAATTTCCTTTAAGAAAAGTAAAACTTTTTTCTAAGACACGCAGTCGTTTTAGAAACATAATTATTTTTTTTGCAAAAAAAAAATGTGGGTAATTTTAAAATTTTTGTGTTTTAAAAATTCATAAAAAATTGGAAATTTTTATTCATAATTGGGCTGAAAAATTCATAAAAAGTTGGAAAATGCAGCTTGGCTTCCATTTTTTTGCAGACGTATAAAAAACTAAGCTGCAAACAAAACAAGCCATAAATGATTAAAATATGTTAGCAATCTGTTAATTTTAGAATTTCATAAAACGCAGAATTTGTATCGGAGCCCCGTAAGAAGTGGTGATAAGGGGCGAGTATGTCTCGAGAAAATGTTAAGGATAAAAAATAAATTGAGTTCGGTCATACATTATATCCCACTAGGGACGACTCCTGGGCATTTATGGGACTAGGGGCGACTCCTGGGCATTTATAGGACTTTTTCTTCAATAAATTTCTAGTCTGCATTAAACATTTTGTATGGGAGCCCCCTTAGGGAATGGAGATAGCGGGTTGATATGTTAGAAATGAATGATTGAGTTGAAAAATAAAGTGGGGTTGGTTATACATTTGGCCCATCTAAGGGCATCTAGGCATTGCAGGCGCTAAATTTAAGAATTTTAATAAACCGCAATATTTGTATGGGAGCCCCCTTAAGGAGTGGAGATAAAAGGCAAGTATGTTTTAAGAAAATGTCAGGGACAAAAAACCACTAGGGGCAACTAATGGGCATTTATGGCACTTTTTCTTTAATATATTTCTAGTCTGCATTGAACATTTTGAATGGGAGCCCCCTTAAGGAATGGAGATAGCGGGTAGGTATGTTAGAAATAAATGATTGAGATGAAATATAAAGTAGGGTATGTTAGCAACTTTTGATTTTATTCACAAAAGTCGAATGGGGTTTTCATACATTTGACCCATCTAGGGGCTAAATTTAAGAATTTCAACCATACAAATATGGCAGTTCTATAAAATTCTTAAATTTGGCCCCTGCCGCGATTTTTATATGTCTGCCAAAAACTAGAAGTCTAGCTGCATTTTCCAAATTTGTTTTAAATTTTTCAGCCCAATGCACAGAAAAAAAGTTTGCAAAAAAATTATTCAATTAAATAATTAATTGGTGAACATTAATTATTCAATTAATTTTTTGTTTGCTGCAATTAATTTTTTTAATCAAAACCCATAGAATTAAATGTTTGTGTATATGTGTGAAAACGGACCTTATAAAAAGTGTTTTATTATTAAATCTTTACTTTAAGCTAAAGTGAGCGATAAAGTAATTTAAGGTTCGTCTTACCGGGTAGGTTAAAGTAAAGTTGTAATAATGGAACACTTTTTACACGGCCGATAAAATCCTACCTTTAGCTATCGGTAAGTTGTGAAAACGGGCCCAATAGTCTTATTCCTTCAATATTTTCCATGAACATTTTCTATTAAAGTAAAAAAGCTTTAAAAATTGTAATTTGACTTACAGCCGTACCTAAACAGGAGCGGAAGGCGGAACATTTTCTTCCGCTAAGCTTTTACGCTGATATGCCATACCTTAACAAGAGCGTCAACGTTGTGCCACAAACAGTAGTGCTAACTTTCTTGTTTAATAAAACCCATATAATAGAAATAAAAAGAAGAGAAAACCCCGCTATATTGACAACAAATAGCTTATTTGTCATTATTTATTATTAATAGCGGCCAACTTCACTAATAAACGCGCTGTCAAAATTGGATTCTCCAATTGTAAAGCGTTGGCGCCGCGCTATTAATGGATGCTTCATACAAATTGTATGGGCATGAGAATTTTTGACAGCTATAAAACGCTTTCCGCTCTTGTTTAGGTATGGCTGTTAGAATACACAGTCGAATACACATTAAATTAATTTAATCGACATAAAATAGAATATAAATAGTTTCAAAGTTTTTAAGCTTTCGACACCTCAAAACTTGATGATTAGACAACTTGTTTGCATTACGCACCAGAACTGCAGGTTTCGAGTTTATGTTTCTTTTTTTTCAAGCATTTTAATAAGTGTATAGATTTTCTAGTACTTCATGCACCACAAACGATTTATCGTTGATTTTTTAAGAAAAACTAAGGACTTTTATGAAAATCTTGCAAATAAAAAGTGATTTCTTTTTATTTTATCAAAACATGTCATGATTTATATCATGCAGTATTTGGAATAATAAAAAAAAGGAAAAACACTTGTGAACACTTTTTCATTTAAATAATTGATACATTTTCAAATCGACTTGTGCTTAAAAAAATAAATTTGAAATAGAAATTTTATTTAAAAACAACATTACCCTAAGAATTCCACTTTATTTTAAGCTTACCTGAAAATAGAAAAAAAAATTTAATTAATAAAAATTTTTTAGAAAATATTTTCAACTTAAAATTTTTAAAATATTTCTGATTACATTTACAAAAATTCGCAATAATAATTTCAAATAATTGTCTAAAAACAACCAAAAATTTACAAATCATATTAAAAACATGTTTTATTTGAACTGCGTCTTAAAATATACAGTAGACGCTCAGAAAGTCGAACTCTCAGAAATTCGAATTTCCAGAAATTCGAATCAGTATTTTCATTACATTTGGCGCTCTAAAATTAGAATCCAAAATTGAATTTCCGAGCGGTTTTTTCTAAAAAAAATTTTGTCAGTTAAGTTTAACCTAATTAAAAATTATAAAGGGGAATCCCATTTAAATAGATGATTAACAGATCTTGTTGACGTTCTTAGAGTTTAAAAGTCAGTTTTTTGGTGTTTGTATATGTACATATCAGAGATCAGCAATGAGTAGTGAAAAAGTGAGTAGAGCTAAATCATGACTCATAAATTCTTGTACTTATACGCACTCATACTTATTGCAATGTTATTCAAACTCATATTCACTCAAAAGTTTAATTTGATTCATCGTACTCATACTTAAGCTACGGTCACACTTGTCAAATATTTGACGAAAAAAACGGAACCAACAAGCAAACTAAATTATTATTACCTTTATTTCCAACATTTATTTTGATTATAATTCCACATCTTACAGAAAACAGTTTTTTGCAATGTCTAGCAGTATAATAATCTTTGTTTTGTGACATTAAGAGATTGTTAAATCTCACTAACTATTAAAAAAAGTAGTGGTTACGCTTATTTGGTCAAATATTTAATAAGTGTGACCGTAGCTTTAGCAACATTTGTAGTGTTTGACTTAGAATCTACTCAACACAATGCGTAAAGGCAAAGAAAAAATGCGAGGCTGCCAGATTTGTCCCCGAAATAGCAAAGTGACGATTTGGCAATTACAGTTTACTAAAGTTACATGTATGAAGTGGACGATTTTTCGGCAAATTTATCTGGCAGCGCTGATTATTAAGTTGTGTGTTTTGTCTGTTGTGTTAAAACGGTAAATGCCTGAGCTAAATGATTTGAATCATTGTAAGTATTTTCTTGAAATTATAAATCAAGCTGAGTATGCGTATAATGTCGACGTCGCACTTATAAATATTTCTCTTGTGAGTATGAGTGAGTCAGAGTAGTTTAGTTTAAATGATTTCTACGCACTTATACTTACAATTGCATGAGTCAGTATGAGTAGCGAAAAAGTGATTCATTGCTGATCTCTGGTACATATACGGTTTAACATTTATTAATACATATAAGAAAGTGAACTAAAAATGCCAAACAACCTAAGAAAAACACTGTGTTTACAAGACAAATTAAAAATATCGCAAAAGATTGTTTTCTTTTTTAATTTAGTTTGAAGTCAAACGAACTGAATTGTTATTTTTTGTTATATTTCGTTGTTTTTTTAAAGTTTTTTATGTCAAACAAACTAAATTGAAAAAAAAAAACAAAGTTTTTATATCTTTGTGGACAAATTTACCTTAATTTTTGTATAATAAAAACCGTCCAGAAATTCGAATAATTCGAAAATTCGAATCGCTATAAAAATAAAGTGGTTCGAATTTCCGAGCGTGTACTGTACTATAGTGTTTTTTTTACTAGAAATCATACCTAAAGTATGCTTTTATTTTATTTTTTTAATAACAAAAACACCTACACATGCAATTTTGCTTTAATATTTAAATTTCCATTTAATTACAACTTTTTGTTTTATTATTCATGTTTCAGTTTTTAACAATTTTTTTTTCGGCAGTTTGACGTTTCGGTTGAATGCATTTCTCTTTTGTTTCATATTTCATTTAGAATGCAGGAATACAAATTTTTTATAGTTCTAGTTCTATTGTTCCGTCACTGTTTTACAAATTACAATTTCCAATTTTTATATTTTTGGGAATTATTCAAACGTTTCTTGGTTTTTTGTATGCATTGAAAATTGTTAAGGATAATGGTTTTATGGCTGGCGAGATATTTTAATAAAACTTTGTTTAACAGTTTTTGAAAATAATAGTTTGCAATAAAACAAAAAAAAAATTATAAAGTTACAAAATCAAATCAACTTGTTTTAAATGTTATTTTTGCTTTTAATATGGGTTATCGTGCCATGCACTTTCCCCACATAAAAAAAGATAAACAATTGTGCTTAGCTAATTTTGCCAATGTTTTGTTCTTTTAGCAATGGATAGTCTGCACGGTACGTTACTGAGCCATTTAAATAATGTCCTGCCTTTAATAGCATTTGTCTAAATTTTTATAAAAACTTATTAAAGTACATAATTGACCCCTTATCCCTGATATCTTACCAGTGTAAAGGGTAAAGAAAAAGAAAAAACAGAATCTTTAATGCAACCATAACAATCATTATACGACCTTTATGATATTTGATGGCATAAATTACTCGAGGACATCTGGAGCATAAAAAAGAGCTCAAAGGAGGTGTTTCTCATTTATTTTCTGGTTGTGTTGCGTGTGTATTTTTTTTTTTTTTTGTTTAGCATTTGTTTGATATCAATACATATAGAATTTCATAAATCAACATTATGGCAAAGTTAACTGATATGGAAAGCAGAAAAAAAGAAAAATAATACAAAAAAAAAACAAGAATGTAAAAAATATTATATACATTGGAAAACAAGACAAACGACAAAATTCACAAAATTACATGAAATGGAAATCGTTATCATTTTTTTCTTCTTCTTCGTATTGTATTAGAAACCTTTTGTAGGAAACGAAAGTAAACACCAGGGATACAAATACTAAAAAAGGATATTAATAAAAAAAAAAACAACACACACACACACACACACACAATTACATTTACAATACATGCATATCCTTATGATATTCCCTACTTTCTTAGAAATCTTGCTAAAGCTTCCATAATAATATTTCAATATAAAAAAATAAGGAGATTTATTTACACGGTCGTATAAATATCTATTTTGTTTGCCCTTCAAGATTCTTGAAAGAGTAAAGTGACCTGGTGTCACTTCTGTACAGAAACAAAGTACATTTGTATTTGTATTATCTGATTTTGTCTCCTTCGTCACTAATGAACGATAATAAAGAGAAAAGTAGAAATTTTTTTAATAAAAAAAATATTCATTAGCGCAGAAGCTACACGATAATTAAATTAAACAAATCGTTCAGACAATTAAATATTTTACTAATTTTGCCCCTGCAAAGGAATTGATCATATCAATTAACGGATTTGTATTTTCGAGTCATGGGACACAAATTTAGTCAATTAAAAAATTAATTGCATAAACTAAAAAATATACTACATATACACAAACATTTAATTTTATGGGTTTTGATTAAAAAAATGAATATCTGCAAACAAAAAATTAATTGAATAATTAATGTACACCAATTAATTATTTAATTGAATAATTTTTTGCAAACATTTTTTCTGTGTAGATTTAATTAAATTGTATTGACAATTTAAAAGGTTCATTTTTTAGTCCCAATTCATATTATGAAAGATTTTCTGCGAAACATTTGAGTTTGTTAATGAAAGGAGAAAGACGACGAATGGCAAAGTGTAATTTGTTTCATGTACAAGTAGTTTTTGTAAGTTTGTTACTGAACAAAAGTTTTATTCTATGGACAATAATGCAATTTTAAAAGAGAATTTAGGACTTATGAAGCGTTTGCTGCAAAAACTTTCTTCAATTCTTTTTTAAAACTTTATTTGTGTCCATAGAATGAATGAAATTAGTTTTGCAGCACAGAATTTAAGTATGGGCCTGTTCGGAAATGCATCACTACGCTGCATCAGTGATTTAAAATGGTTACATATGGATAATTCCATGTAAAATCGACCAAGAGTGGGGCAGGTTTTTTTATCCTATTAGGAACAAAAAAATTAAATAAAGTTATGTCATATGGGCATTTCCATTTTGACGTGTCGTAATATTTGTACCACAAAATGTAAAAAATTAAATAAAGAAGTCAAATTTGTAAAAGGGGTTTTTATATATACAAAGTAATGAAGTTGCACTTTATTCAGAATAAAACATTACAGTTATCGACGCTAAGGTATTGCAGATATAAGCAAAAATCTGCGCAGGCGTGACGGTAAAAAAACGGAAGTGGATTTGGACTTGCATTACAAAACTGAATAAGACTGCGAATTGAGCAAGATGTTTTGTATAAAACCTTTTTAGTAAACTTTAGACTAATACAGATTTATTTTTCAAGCTATAAAATTTATAAATCGTTGCTCGTTTTAAGGTGTTTACAAATGGGCATTTTCAGCGAAAAGTCTACTTTTCTTAATGTAACGCCAGATTGCAAATAAGGTTGTATTTTCGGACCATGTTGTTCAATCGTTATATCGTTATGCTCCTAGATGAGTCAACTGACTGACAAACCGCACTTTATTATTTAACTGTACAAACTAGCCGTTATCAAAATGCAAATTGTTTGACCTTTTTTATTTTCAAAGACAAACTAAGAGCAGCACAACAAATCGTAAAAATTGAATCCAAAATTTGCGTTCTTTAGACTACTTTTTGTGGGGGTACTTAAAATAACTGGTCTATGCCGGTAAACTAGCAAAGCTTGATCACTTTGAAGCCAACGTTCGACGCACCATTGACGAAATAAGACCGGGTATGTTTGAAAACGTTGTGCAAAATTGGACCTACAAGATGGCGTTCATAAGGCGCAGTCGTTGAGGCGAAACAAACATAATAACTAAAGTGAAATAATACAAATCATTTCTAATTATTCTTTAGTTTCAGTAGCCCCAATTTCAAGAAAGAATAGAAAAGATTTATTTTAATCGGTGAATGTCAAGTGGTCAAAATTCGACCGCCGAGCATTCCTAGTGAAAAGTGTTATAATGAGAGAAAACAACTGAATTAAAAGTTCAAGTATTATTTGAAATATTTCTAATTGGGCATTTTGAATGTAACATTAATATAATAATAGCAAATACAACCAATAGAACACTTTGTGAATTGCTTAAAAGTTAGTTTAAATTATTAACATTTTGTTGAAACTATTAAAAAGTTTTTAAAAATGCATGTATACACAGAAACAAATGTTTGCGCCAGTAAAAGAATTAATAAAAAATAAAATCAGTTTTAATTAAATATTTAATCAGGTTAATTAAATATTTAATCAAGTGTATTAAATGTTTAATTGACAATTTTTCTATTAAACTTTTAATTCACTTGATTAAATATTTAATCAGGTTGATTAAAACTGATTTAATTTTTGAAAAATTCTTTTACTGGCGCAAACATTTTTTTCTGTGTATGATGAAAATCGAGCGATTTTAAAATCCATTTCTGAATTAAAACATTCGCAATATCAAATGTTTGTTGGGTGTTTGTACCTTCTTTTTAGCTTAATATGCCAGTATGTTGCATATGTGGCTGTATATCAATAAACATGTGAGAGGAAGCAAAATAAAAAAATAGTGACTAAAACCCTGCAAATAATATTGGACCACCTGGTCCAATTTGATAAAATGGACTACTCCATAGACTGGTCCAATGTAAACGACATGTCTTCGTTTTTTTAAAAGAAATGTTTTCGTTTTTAAACGAAGTTAAAAGCAATACTCTTGTGTATACAATTGAGTAGTTTTAAGACTACTCCTTTGTAATCCAAAGCTGGGTTATATGGTCCTGCCCTAGGCCATCGTAATGTTAAATAGACCATGTTTTTCGATACGTTAGGGTTACTTTTGGAGTAGGCCTTGTCCCTTGTGGGCTACATTTTACACGCGTGTTCGGACTAGTCCTATTATTTGCAGGGAAGCTACAAAAGTTTGCAAATACATACACTCCCATACATAACACACAATGTAATTTCATGGCGTATGAATTTGAAAGTAGAAGAAAACAAAAGATTTATTCATGAAAAATAATTCTTAAGAAAATAAAATGAATATTATAATTAAAAAAACAAGAAAAAGCATAAAAATATAGCATACACACAGGCTAAAATTTAAAAATAATTAGATATTTACTATAAACAACAATATTGTTTTATACCAATATTAATATAAAAAGTAAAAACTAAAGACATTCCAATCGAAATAGTTTTAATTCCGTCACTGCAATTCCGATTGAATTTGTTTTGATATCGTTGCAAATAAGACTTAAGCGTCTTATTAAAAAATTAGGTCGGCCAAGCGGACTTTTTGTGGCCAGAAATTCAGGATATGGACCTAAACGAGGTGCAGTTCCAACAGGATGGTGCCAATTGCCACATAGCCAACGAAACTATTTCTCTTTGGGCGCAAGAAATTCAATGGCCGTGTTATCTCATGTCGTGGCGATTTTACTATGTTGGACTTATTTTTTTGTTGGGAATATTCAAAAGAAAAAGTGTAGGTCAATAAGCCAAGAACAATTCCAGAGCTAAAGGATGCGATAATTCGGCACATTAACGACATTGAACCACAATTATGTCTCAGAGTCGTTGAAAATATGGTCCATCGGATAGAGGTATGCCACCAAAGCCGTGGCGAGCATTTGTTTCACACACATTTCTTATAGATCCTTCTATCATAATTAAAAATATTAAGATAATTCTCTGAAAACGTTTTGTTTTATTTACAATAAACATTGTGCGCTTGGGTTGGAGCACCCTTTAGTTATGAACGGTATTAATGGTTGTGGACTAAAACACAAACACTAAAAATAAATAAATATTGTGTACCGCACGCTAAATAATGTTCGGTATATTTTCAAACACTGGTCTAAACTATAATCTAATCTTAAGTGTAAATTTGAGTCTAGACAATAATGTAATCTTTGGGCGACTGTATAGACTAAATGATAGTCTTAACCAAAATATGTACGTGACTACTTTAATACAAACTTCAAGTAGTCATTAACTTATGTAGTCGACTTTCTCGAGTTAATTTATTTATTACAGTCAAAGCCCGGTATAACGAATACGCAGTTTAACGAATATCCGATATAACGAATGGCCAAATTTTTACATTAACTACCTTATATAGCGAATTGCAAAAAAAAAATAATCCCGATTTAACGAATGACAAAGCAAAATAAAAAAATCATAACAGAACCGTTAGATTTTTGTGTGTGTTTTTGGCTTCTTTGCTTTGTATTTAAAGAACACGTGTGATGTGTTGCTTTTTTCGTTAAAGTTTTAGTAGTTTTGTTTGGTTCATTACGAAAACGAGATTTCAAATCGAAAAAGAATCTCTTTTGATAAAAAATTAAAGATTTCAGTAATATCCAAGTGAAAATATTAATTAAAGTTTTATTTCTACACTAAATTATAAATTCAATTAAATTTTGATGTTTTTCAAATTGTGGACCACCGTTTTTTATAAAATTTTAAGGTAAAAAATTACTGACCGATATAACGAATATCTCGGTATAACGAAAGGTCTAAACATTATATCATTCGTTAAACCGGGCTTTCACTGTACTTTAATTTCACAATGTTTTTGAAAAACGTTCTGTATATTCATGTTAATTTTTTATGTCCCAGCGGTAGCAAGCATGAGTAAAGAGGCCTAACAGAGGGCCTTATTTAGCAGAGCCAAGCCATTCTCGCCGCATTTCAAACTTGTTAATTTTTTACACATGTTGTCGCTGGGAGCAAGCCCTTTAACACTTCCTTTAAACACAACTTTGTTCCCTTTCCAAAGAAGGGAGTAAAAAAAGTGAACAACTTCCTTTCTCCCTTCTCCAAGAATGTGTACTGAATATTTTGGAAGGTCTTTCAAAAAGAAATACTTCTGAAGGCAGAATATCATACGAAGTGAATCTTTTAGCAAGGAGTTCAGAGGCCTTCAAAAAGGCCTGTCTCTTGCCGTCCTTTCAATATTTACCGCTGGGGTGTGAGTGTGTGCGTGTTTTTGTAAAGTTTTTATTTATTTATTTATTTATTTATTTATTCACAAAAAAAGTAATATAATAAGCCTCATAGGCCAAAACAATTTTATATTACAAAGTATATATATACACCTGATTAGATATTCCATAAACTACTTATAAATATACAAAATACATATACAATATGGACCACTTTTGGCTCCCCAGCCGGTACAAAAAAATCCAACATAATAACAAAAAATGTCCCAAAGTAGTAGGTCAAGCAAAATTAAAGCAACACTGGCCATAAAATCATCCTTTCCGCTCAATATATACATGAAAAGTTAGCATATTAGTTAGTTTATGAGTTCGTGAGTCAAAATAAAAGTAAGTATCACAATCCTAAAAGACACTTAATTAACATAAATATGTTTTTAAGTGAATATTGATTTACAGAGCAGATAAGTGAACCAAAAGTTTCAGACGAAATGAATTATTAGAGTGAGAAAAAGTACGGAGAACAAGAGGCAAATAGTTCCAGTTCCTTGCCACCCTCACAACGAAAGATCTCTCAAATAAACTATATCTTATTCTAGGTATAAAGATCTGGGGATTTCTACTAGAAGAGGAAAATTTAAATTCAGAACAAAGAAGACAAGGAACACCACTTCTAATCACCCTATAAAAAAGTAATAAGCAACGAATCCTGACAAAATTACCAAAATTACAACCTAGAAAAGTTTTCACATAATTAGAAATATGTACTCTCCTAGAAATATTATATACATAACGCGTAATCATATTAACTACACGCTTTAATTTGTTTAATATGCAAGCAAGAGTACCAGACACAACCTCTAATCCGTAAAAAACATGTGGCATCAGGAGCGAATACGCCAATTTATACCTTATTCGAAAAGGTAAAAAAATGTTGTTAGAATAAATTCTTCGCAAAGTACCTACCACTTTAGAAAAAATACGATCAACCTGAACCCGAAAAGTAAGGCTAGCATCAAGAAGTACTCCTAAACACTTAAGGCTCTCAACAAATTCAATTCTCTGACCATCTACATAAACATTCAAAGCATTCTGCATCTGCCCAAAAATAATTGCCTTGGTCTTACTGTGGTTAACAGTCAAAGAGTTAAAAGACGACCATAACGAAAAACGTGCTAAATTATCATTCATATTAGCTTCAAGAACATCAACATTATCCCTTTGACTACTAAACAATAAAAAAACATCATCAGCAAAAAGAAAAGGTCTACAAATACTCGTCTCCATTTGACTCGGCAGGTCATTCACGTACATTATGAAAAGAAGTGGCCCCAAAACAGATCCCTGGGGAACACCAGAAACTAAAGGAAGAATTTCAGAGAAAATTCCACCAGTATCAACAAATTGATACCTTCCAGATAAATAAGAATAAATTAGCATACAGGCCGTTTTAGAGAAATTAAATAACTCACTCAATTTTCTAATCAAAGTAAAAAAGCAGACCGAATTGAAAGCTTTCATAAGGTCAAGTGAAACTAAAGACACTATATTGTCCCTATTGATATTCTCCCGTATGGTATCAGTCAAATTCAAAAGCAAGGAGGTAGTATTATGCCCACGACGAAAAGCAAATTGCGAAGAAGACAGGTTACTCTGAACATGAGACAAAATCTGCTGTTTACCATCCCTCCAAGCAATTGGTAGAGTGTTTTTGCGGATATCTACGAAATTTAAACTAATTCGTCACATTTGGGTGTTAAACAGTTGATTTTGCGGTATTTGGCAACAACAAAATACGTTAGAATCGAATTATGAGTTTTAAAATTATACTTGTTCGTCACTTAAAAAAGTTGTTTAGGGAATTATTATAGACACTACACAGAAAAAATGTTTGCAAAAATTTATTAAATTAAATAATGATTTGGTGTACATTAATTATTCAATTAATTTTTTGTTTGCTGCAATTAATTTTTTTAATCAAAAACCATAAAATTAAATGTTTGTGTATATGTGGCGTATTTTTAGTTTATGCAATTAATTTTTTAATTGACTTAATTTGTGACCCATGACTCGAAAATACAAATCCATTAATTGATATGATCAATTCCTTTGCAGGGGAAAATTAGTAAAATATTTAATTGTCTAAACGAATTGTTTAATTAAAGTCGATTTTCTATTTTTTCTGTGTAAGCATGTAGATTTTTAATGTAAATATTACCATATTGGGACACTTCTTCCCGAACGATGTCACTACATCAATAAGAATTGAATAGCAAAAGCGATAGATATTTACTAAATGGGGACACTATTAAAATTATTTTTCGATCGAAATTGCTTGCAGGGATAACACGTATTAAAACCACCATATCAATGGCATGCCATGATTATGTCAATATTTGTATGTGTGTACTGTAGTTTTGCCGAGTGTTGGTTTAGTCCGGTGCATTGAATGAATTGTGTGTTTTTGTGTAAAGTTTTTTTTTTTTTGTTTTTTGCTTTTTTCCCCTGAACTAAAACTATATTTCTCGTAATAATAATACAATTAATTTCTCAATTTATGTAAAAATAATTTCAAATAGTGCAAAACTGTTGCTAGCATGAGTTTGTGTGTGTGTGTATGCCCAGCGGGAAAACTTAGAAGACCTTCTTACTTCAGGCCTTTTTTAGGCCTGCTTAAAAATGTCTTTGATTCAATTACTGTTCTTATCTAACTGCTAAAGAATGCTTAAAAGAAGGACTCGGCTCTTTGGTATAAAAAATAAGATATACTTACCTTCCACACTCGCTTCTATGAGAAGGGAGTAGAGAAGGAGTAACATTTTTTGTATTGTTTTTTTTTTGCACAAGCAAAAGCAAAATAATTTTTTTTATTTTTGATCCCGTTACCATTCTTATGTACCTTCGCACTTCGCAAAGACAACGTCTGCAAAAAATATATGAGTATGGAATGGAGCAAACAGGCCTCGAACATCCAAAAGAAGGGGTACAGAGGCCTTCTATAAGGCATCCGCACTCCTTCTTTTTCCCGCTGGGTGAGAGTTAGTGCGAGAGTGTGTTTAATTTCTGGCATGTGTATGTGTTTTTAGTTATAAATACCACAAACTCTAAACTCAGCAGTAATGCAGTGTTGTAATTAAAGAACGATTGCAATTTCTAAAATAGATATTTTAAAATTGAATGCTGTTTTTGTTTGTGGTAAATGTATCGATTATAGTACTTTTCATGGTATTTGATTGCCTATGTGACTGTGTGTGAATGTTTGTGTGTATGTGTGTGTTTAATTACGTTTATAACAAATTTTTTGTATTTTTAATAGCTCAATCACTACAATCAATACAATAGGAGTAATTAGGCAGTAATCCTGTTTATATGCTTTAAATTTTATGTTTTAATAATGCTAAATTGAGCAAAAATTAATTACTGGTTAATTTTATTATTATCAGTAGGGTTTCTAATTTTTCGGAATTTTTTTTAATTTCGGAGTGAAATTAAATTTGAAAAAAAAATTTGTATTATCTACCAAAAAATTTTGTGTAAAGAATAACACGAAAAATGATATAAAATGCAAATGATTACACTGTGCTCGAAATTGACACTTTCTTTCAGACAAGCCGGGCACATGGCTTTTAAACATAATTCGAGTTAAATCGACAAGTGCCCAGCTTGTCTCAAAAAAGTGTAAATTTCAAGCACAGAGTAATTAATGGTCTTTTTATGCAATGGACCGTGCATAATCAGAAAACAAACGCAAAATTTAATAGATCCCGTCAGAAGTCCCTCTGCTTAAATTTAATTTTAATGTTTTTGCCGATATCGTCGTTAAATCACCTCATAGCTTACCCAATTCAACCAAATTAAAAAATTCGATGATTTTTTTAAGAAAACATTTAGGGGGATATTTGTGAGGAGCACTGCCTAACTTCAAGAAGCACAGAAATAATTTTCATTGGTTATTTATCCACTACACTAGTTTTAACTGGTATTTTTCCAAATGATCTGTCTTTCTTTCTTCACACTTATCATGCGGACAGATTGCGTTAAGTTTAAGGAGTTTTCAAAAGATGTACTGAAAACCAGATCCCGAACTTTACAAACGAAATTGCAGCTCCTCAAAGTAGGGTTGGTGAGGTGTTCTACATAGAGGAACAGGATATGAAGGTTTCCTTCTGGCTGATTGTAGTGGTCTGCTGACAAAATATCTTAAATATTAGGAGGGCGGCTAACAGATTAAGGTTTTATCAGATATCAATGGATATATGTGTATTAACTAATAGTAGCAAGGCCGCTATTTCAGAAGTAGCTGGTGTCTATACGACATCTAGGTTAACTACAGAACAGTGATCGAAAAAAAACACTAACAGCCCAATTATGAATAAAAATTCCCCGGGAGTTTTCTCCCTTCTCCCATTTTTCCTATGTAAATTCAATTGTAAAAATGGGAAAAGGGAAAAAACTCCCAGGGAATTTGTGTTCATAATTGGGCTGTAAATATCGCTCCTTAGTGTTGGTTTGGTAGATTTTTAGAAAACACAAACGCTTATAGTGTTTGTGTAGTAAATCATTTAAAAAATAATGTTTCCCTGTTTGTCATCTTTCGAACACAAAAATAATACTGTTTTTATCCAACTCAACAAAAGATGGGGACATTTAATTCCATTCCGTATTTTTTTATTTAACCACAAACTTCATTGTGTTCGGTTCAACTTATTAATGTTCGCCCCTTTTGGTTGGTAAAAAAAAAACCAAACATTTATTGCATAAACAAAATACACATACGAAAAAAGCCAAAAGCCAGCAAAATAATTTTACACCAACAAAACATACACACACAACAAGCTGTTCGTGCTGCGGTCGTTGCTAAAAATTTTTGTTTGTTCATTTCTTTATCAATGTAAAAAAAGATAAATTATAGAACATTAAAATATAATGTTTGTCTACAGTATCACTACAATTGTTCTGTTTTTTTTTAACGAAGAACAAAACACCAATAATGTTCTGCTCTTTTTTGAAAAAAATTACGAACGGTATTAAGGGTTGTGTTCGGCTACATAAACACTAAAAAAGAAAGATTATAGAACATTAAAATATAATGTTTGTCTACAGTATCACTACAATTGTTCTGTTTTTTTTTAACGAAGAACAAAACACCAATAATGTTCTGCTCTTTTTTGAAAAAAATTACGAACGGTATTAAGGGTTGTGTTCGGCTACATAAACACTAAAAAATAGATATCGTTCCAGGGTGTGTGAGCCGAACGCTAAAAAAAGTTCCGTTTATTTTCGAACACTGTTGCAGAATGTCGGATATCTTTAATTGATTTAACAAAGCATTCAAAAGTAGCACATTCCATATAGGATCCCAATGATTACTAACACCCCGTTTTTTACCAGTGATGTGGGTCTAACAACAGCCACCTCGTGCTTTCGGAAAATATTCCTTTAAAAAAGAACAAGACCATCTTCCTAGTCCTCGGGATTCATTGAGCATTTCATTCAACGTAATTCGGATTGTTATTTCAATATAACTGACATTTTGCTCTAACTTTACTGCAATGTTAAATTAACATGAATTATAGTTATTTTAAAAGAAAAACATGTTGTTCGCAAGTAATTGTAAAATCAGGTTGAATTAACATGAAAACCGTATAAATCAAAATCACCACCGAAAAATTTTAAATCAAGCTTGTTTTCTACGTTTTTAACTTGATTTTTTTCTGTGTGTTCGAAATCAACATCTGCCCTTAAAATTTAACCACCCTTAACAATTTGTTGTTACAACAACCTAAACGTAAGTCGAAATTTTTGGGGAAAAGATTCCTAGAAATTCCAGTCTTAACTGTCAATTTCAAGATGTCGCAAGAACGCTTTCTTTCGCACAAATACATCTTAAACAAAGTTTTAAGAATTTGTTTTCGTTTGAAATGTAGTTGTGTGAAATAAGGAATTTTTTCGCAATTCGTGAATTTAAAAAAATATGTGTCCTAGATTTTTTTTCCCAAATAGAAACCCTAATTGAAATCATCATTGTGGTTATTCCAAAAATTACACAAAATAACTTTAAAAATAGAAAAAAAAACAATAATTTTTTACTTTATTTTCAATAGTTTTTTTTTGCTAATATTTTAAGCAGAAATATTTGAATTTGTAAATTACGTGACGTACTTTTTGCCATACCCAACATTGAAGGCAACATCGGGGGTTAGAGTTATATTGAAGCTTATAAAAATACTATAAACTAGATCAAAAACTACTAAAAACTAAATTCAACTAACTGAAAATCCACTTGTAAAATTTTTGCCGAAAATTCTACTTCCTTTCAGAATCTATTTCACCCCTTCTTTTTAATTAAAAAATAAAAAAAAAAATTGTTTTAAGCGGAAAAAGAAAGTGTCCTTAATTCCTTCTGTTATAAGAAACGATGGAGAAAGTCTACGTTCCCTAACCTTAATTCCTTGTTTTAATTTACGGTTTTAATTTATTTATTATTTGTTGCCTATCTTAAGGATTAGTTTTACAAATGTGTAGAAAAAATTATATAGAAAACTTAATTTCCTTTTAATTTCCTTTAGTTTTTATTTCAAGTGAAAAAGAAACTCATTCATAGTAATTGAACTAAAAAAATGGAGAGACAGTTTTGTGCCTTAAACCTTTTCCTTTTAATTTCAATTAGGAAAAAGTTTTTATTTTATTTTTAAACTGCATACGCTTTAAGAGAAAAATGTAAAGAAATTTTATTGTTTTTAATAAAATTATTTTAAATGTAAAAGGAAAATTTTCTAGGAAAGTAGTTAATAATTTTACTGTTTGCTGGCCTGAGAAATTTCTATTTCAAGGAAAACAAGAATTGTAAAATAATTACTGACCGAAAATTTATTGAGTCTTTTTTAAAAATGTTCCTTCATATTAATTACTTTTATTTAAATTTGTTAACGAAAAAGTTTATTTTTTATTTAAATTTATTCATTCATTTCAGTTCAGTTTTTTCACTAGTCAGAAGTTAAGAAAAATAAGCTCTCGACTATTGTTTTAGCCAGCGTTTGAAAAACTGCAGTCGAAGTAGAAAAACTGCCACCTCTTCCACTTCTTTTTTTGTCATTGGCCAAATAAAATTTGTTGCTTGTACTTCTGATTTATTAAATATAAACAGTCGCTGTCAAAACAACTCAAAAAGCGAAAAGTTCTGCACAAATGTTTGTTTTTTGTTCGACCGTTTTTGGTTTCGACTGCAGTTTTTAAACCCTGGTATTAGCCACAGACCAATATACTAGAATAAAGTTAAGACCATTAACTTGACTCGAGACTGGTATGTGTATAATAGACTAGAATATACGTGACTAAACAATGGGTTATCCATTTAGTGGTTTCAAAGCCGCCGGTCTAGCAAGGCTATCAGCTGGTAAATATCTGCCATCTGAAGTGTCATTTATTTAGTAAAAGGTTTGCCATTTTACTTTTTACCTTAAATTTACTTTTGAAACCGAAAAATTGATAACCCGTAACACAACAGTTCAGACATCCTTAAAGTTGAACTACAACTACAGACTGAACTGCAGTTTGGCAAGAACTTGATATAAACAAGTCCAAGCTAGACTTGTATTTTAACTACACATATATTTTAGTTTAAACTTTAGCAAAATTAAGCAATAAAAAATAACAGGAGGAGTGCCTTGAACCACTTTGGTGGAGTGTAATTATTGACGGCGTATTAAGGTTAACACTGTCTCAAAGAGTTTAAATTGCTGGTTTTGCCGACGATTTAGCCATATGTATTATGTATCGTGAAGGAACTGTCGACCTTGAGGGCTAAAATACCTGCAATAAAAATTGCTAACTGCAGTTGGAACTAATGTTCAACTTTATGCACCACCTACATGTATGGGTAGAATTCTTAGCTCCTCTTGAATTAAGCTAATACTGCCTGCCGTATGTAACCCTAACGTTCGTATTTGCAGCACATTTATCCCAGTGTCAAATGAGGTGGTCATTGTAATTTCTGGTATGATACCTTATTAGCTCCTAGGCAAGGAATCAGGATTTGTTGTGCCCGGAACTGATTCTGCCGGAAGAAGGAGCCATTCTATGACCGAATGCAAACTCGCTAGTCTACGTCAGATAAAGGCAGATGACCCACTTTGCTGATTCCAAATGTCGAAATATATGTTTAAAAAAATCACGGTGATGTGAATTTTTATCTCCCACAAATGCTCCCTCTCTGGTATGCAGGGAAATATTTAAAAAAGGATTTTTCTACGTTGTATAACATCCTCCGGGAAAATCAGTTGAAGTCACACGTGAAATTCAGTAGAGTTAAAAATTGACAGGAGTCAGTAGCCTATAGGACATTGGTCCCAGCTGACTATTGGTTGAGGACCCTTTGGGGATCGTTTGGTAGTTGTAGTTTTGAGAGATAATCGCGGGAAGGGAGACCTTAAAAAATCACCTCGTCCTAATGGCGTATCTCCCTATGTGCTGTTGCTATTCAACGGATGCTGCTATCAAGCCAAAAGCAGCTAAGATACATCCAGCTCCTAAACAAGAGACGACAGTATAATTGTTCCGAGTTATGGACTCAAATTGCTTTCTGTGAGTGTGATTGGTAAACGCTTAAGTTGTCACCCAGTGTTAAAAGGCACCATGAGATTGGGTTTACCCGGCAAGTGCTCACGTTAACCTTTTCAACATCATACACAAATGCTTAGTGGACATGGCTGCTATAGGTTTTTCCTCTCCTGGCTTGGACATGATAGCAATTACTTTTGCCCCACCTGCTACCCCAGAGCAGATGAAAAGGCTGAGTACTTTTTTACGTTTGTCCTCGGTTTGGCCAGACTAAACTGGCCCCTAAGAACATGGTTGCGTATAGAGTTACCCTTGGAAAATAATTGGAGTTTTGTTAGTCTCTGCAGGAAACTGTACATATAAAAATGTGTATGTACTTTTGTAAAGCCCATGCTTGTAGAACATCTTTAAAGATTTAAGCAAATCCGCAAAGGTGACACAACATAGTTAGGATCCTTACCATTCCCCATTTTGCTAGGGAAAGCCTTCTTACGGCAGTTCCTCAGGGACGTAACAGCTCTGAGCTACGAGTCAATTCTTTCGATGTGTTAACCTTGTTTATAACAACAATACGATCTTGATTTTAGAATGATGATGATCTAAGATTATAGAATTCACTGTTTTTTAAGAATATAAACCTCAAAACTACAGCTACAGACTTCAGTCAGATTTTTAAACTTTAAAACCTAAATGTTCATATGAAACTTTAATTCCAACAAAAAATCATTTGCTCAAATTTAAACAGAAACATCTCAAGTTGTGAAATCTTTTCAGCTCTTGTTTATTTGCACAATGGCGAATGGTCCTAAGCAGGATTTCAATGCATAAAATGCATGAATGGCATAGAAAATTGCAATCTTAAACAAAGAGTGAAAAACAAAGTTTATCATCATGAATCCCACAGGAATCATTATTTGTACTTCTTGATGTTTATTATTTTCATCTTTTTTTTATTATTTCGTTCTTATTCCATTTCGTTGTTTTTCCATTTCCATTCAAAAGCTTTACAACACATGCTCGGCAGTTTATTGACCCAGAAAATGCAAGTTGTGGCTGATTTTCATGTTCCTCTTTTTACGTTGTTAACATTATGAAAAAAAAAAAGAGAAACGTATTGCTTTTGTAGAAAATGATATTTGGATTTATATGGAAAGTATTTCCGTTTATATGAATTACACTTAAAAGGAAGATATTTCCGCCTTTACTAAATATTAGTATAAATTGTGTTTGTTTGTTGGTTTGTTTGTCTATTCACAGCCAGTTGTTTTTCTTATTTTTTTTTACAATAAAGAGTTGCATTAAATGACATTTTTTTTTTCTTTATTTTTTGTTTTCAATGTTGTTTTTCTGTTTTGGTTTCAATTTCTCCATTGTTCTTTGCCAACATTTAATAGAGAGAGAAAAAATGTGTCCTTTGGCATTTTAGTGGTAACATGGCAGACAACAAGAACAACAACAATGTGCAAAATTTACTTAAGTTTGGATTTGGTAGAAAACAGCACGTACACAATATATTTTCTAGTATGGATTTTTTATGAAAACAGAGTTGAAAATAGTTTTAAATATGTAGCATACAGTTAGGGGTCATGTGTTTGTGTGTGTGCATGTGTAGTGTTAAGAGAAACAAACAAATCAACTATTTGAAAGTAGCGCTTAAACATCACGTACTCCAGCTGCATTTGCTGCTACAGCAGCAGATTTTGCTGTTGCAAATAATATTCTTACAATAAAACAATGGCTGGTATGTGAGATACAAAAATCTTTCATTACAAAACAAAAAGGAAAAAAAATGGTCTTGCATTTTTTGTTCAATGTCTATAAAAAAAAACTGAAGATGGCAAAAATGTGTCCAAATTGTTGCCGAAAATATACAAGTATTGATTCTCAAACTAAACGGACTGAGCTTTAGAGCAGTGGTCGAAAATAAACACTAAATATCGCTCCTTAGTGTTTGGTTCGCTAAATTTGTGGAAAACACAAACGCTTTTAGTGTTTGTGTAGAAAATCTTTAAAAAAATAAGGTTTCCCTGTTTTGTTATCTTTCGAACACAAAAATAATATTATTTTTATACAACTCAACAAAAGATGAGAACATTTAATTCCGTTCGGTCTCTTTTTAAAAACCACAAACTTCATTGTGTTCGGTTCGGCTAATTAATGTGCGTCGCTTTTAGCTGGTAAAAAATGTTCGGCTCTTTCTTGAAAATAGTTACGAACGGTATTAAGGGTTGTGTTTGTCTACACAATCACTAAAAAAAATAAATATCGTTCTTGGGTGTGTGAGCCGAACGCTTAATAATGTACTGTTTATTTTCGAACACTGCTTTAGAGTATCAAAAAATTAGAGTTAAGTTTAAAGCAAAAACTTTGTTACCCCTTGAATGTTGCTCTTAATTTTGGTACAATTAAGTTACTATTCACGAAGTCGACGAAAATTTGTTACGTACACATAAAATTTATTTCATTTTTTTTTTAATAAAAAGATATTTAAAGCTCTGTTCACTTTTTCCAAATAAAGTTAACTTAACTATTTTCCTTTCATCTATTTTGTAAAGCTGGCTGCCATTTTCCATTTAATTTTTTTTCTAAAAATTTTTTTTTTTTTTACAGGCGTCAAACAAAAATTGAAAACATTCTATAACATTTTATTGGCCAACTAAACGTATTTCTTTTGGCGCCTCAAAACTATTTTACCTCAGATTACTTTCACACACCACACGACCGCCAACAACATCATCATCATTGATGGCAAACTGAAACAATTTGTTTTATTTTGCAAAAAAAAAAAAAGTGGAAAACGAGTATTAAATTTTTTCAGTTTAAGCAACCACGTACAAACTTTATGGTAGACTATTAGGGACGTCCAATTTTTGCATTGGATTTAAAAAAAAAATTTTGTGTTAAACCTCTTAAAGTTTATTTGGGAATTAATTAACAAATCTTAGACTTTTTTTTATATGTATTGAGATAAAAAAACTTGTCGTACTCCACCAAAAAGGGACACTCCTACTGTTCATGTGACTAGTCAGACGATGTCGTCAAAGTTTTGTTTTGACAAAACTTTAGGTGCATAAAACTATGTCAAGTTAAAGAATAATTTCAATAAAAAAAAAAGTTTTAGTATTTCCACTAGCAAATCACACAGACAGCATTTTAAAACCCTTTAGAAAAAAAAAATCTGCACGAATCACGGAAATGCGACGTGATGCCAGATTTATGTGTATAAAACACTTAATTTTTTTTTTTTTTTCAATATATTTTATATAAATATTTGTGTTTATGTTGTTTTTTAGTTTGCTCTGTATTTCTAGCATTGGTGGCGCCTGAGTAGATGAATTTGTCCATGCTGTTGCTGTTGTTGTTGGCCACTAATAATGTGACCCTCATTCAAATGATTGATAATCGTTGTTGTAAACAAAACCACATAAAATTACATAATTATGCTGACGGACATTTTGGGCAACATATTAAAACAATCTGAAAATGCAACAATAACTCGGAGTGCAATGTGTGTATACGAAGGGATTTGTTGGGAAAGAAAACTTTAAGAAGTTCAAGTTTAGGCTATAGAATAGATTAAAGGTAAAGCTACAGTTGCAAAACCAAACTAGATTAAAGTAAATGGCAAAAACGGGTCTATAAGCGGAGCAATAAGTCTGTGACTTTATTTATAAAACACAGGTTTATGTATCCTTTGAACTCTGTACACTTTGTCCAAAGTTTCACCAACTTTTTTATCCCTTCCAATAAACAAGATTTGGAGTTTCTCCAACTTTTTTATCCCTTCCAATAAACAAGATTTGGCAGGTCATCAACACAGGTATTTGTGGGATGGCTTCATCATTGGAGTCAAGTCTCTTTTTGCCAAGAAATTTATTTAGTTTTGGAAACAAGAAACAGGCTTTTAGAGCTAAATCCAGAGAATAGGACGGACAAACGAGCAATTTTTTTGCCTAGTTCATGTATTTTCGCCCTTAAATGGTTTAGGAACACATAAAATATATTTCCTCCCAATCTTCTCCTCTAATCACGTTGAAGTCTGCTATCAATGGCTTTCAAATAGAAATTTTGTAACGCATGACAGATGGTTGATGCAAGGAGCAGTGTTGCTCTTTCAGTTAAGAGGAGGAATAATCAAAAAGTCAGGGACGTATCGACCCGGCCACGTTTTATTGCCCCGTAAAAAAATTGCCTCAAAAGTAGCAGGTTTTAACAATGGAAAAGCAAACAAATTGCGCACAGCTGCTAATGGGATGCGTGATTTTTATATGCGGAGTTCCCTGTTTTAAGGACTATTTTCTACTGACAAAAACCGCTTTTTTAACTTGATGAAACGTGCGATTGGCTTACTTTTATGAATTTAATCATTTGTGTGCTTGCAAAGAAACCATAATTAAATAAAAGAGCTCATTGATATTCGACTTGTAACTCACTTTCGTTGTCATCAGGGTTACCGTTCGCCCGACTAATGTCGCAATTTGACACTTTTTAGCGGCCTGTGATTTTTTGTGAGACTTTTTTATGACCAGCTTTTGCGACTTTTTTTAATTTTTAACATTATTTTGTAAAGTTTCTCACAAAAAAGCATTTTATTTGCAGTAAATTATAAATTTTCTTCTTATTTTTATCAAAAAAAATCGTCAAAAAAACGTCGTCAAAATTTCCTTTTTCAACAATTTTATTACTTTATTGCAACCTTGTCATGTAAACAATGTAATTAAGAAATTTTTCTCAAAGTTTCAAAGATTAGTTTAAGCAAAAAAGCTTTTTAAATAAACAAAAATTGTGGTGTTTGCAGTGTTCATTTTAAAAAATTATTTTTAGTCGCCGAGCCAATAAATGCAGATCCTTCCATGAAATGTAATATTTGGTGATACCATTCGAAAAACTGGGAACTGAAGTATAAATGGCTTTACCAAGACATGGAGTCAAAGCGGTATTTTGCAGTGTTTGTAAAAAGCTTTGAGTGAACTAAACAATCACCTTCAGCGACATGGAAAACACATTAACAATATAAAACAGGCTTCTTAAAATGAAAAAAATTCAACCGACTGTTTTGTTTCAATTGTTTTTTTGTTTTGCAATGCTTTTTATTAATAAAAACAAAAACGTTAAAAAATGATATGAGACTTTAATTTTCTCAAACGACTTCTTTCTTTGACTTTATTTTATAAAACGACCTTTTGTGCGACTTTTCAAAAATTCCCAACGGTAACCCTGGTTGACATATAGTGGTGTGTGTAAAGAATATTTGTAAATTTTTTCGCTTTATGCTCTTTATTGATATCAGCACTTGAAAATAATTTTGTTCATTAGCATTCACTGCACCATAATTGGAGTGCACTATACCGCTCTTTTTCTCTAGAGCGCTTCAAAAATCATGATTTTTTTTACAGTGTGACTGGACGATTTTGTTATTTTTTTTACCTTTTTCAAAACGCGTTGGTTTATTTCCGTTCATTTCAAATTAAAAATAAGCATTCACTTATTCACCTGAACAACCTTTATTGCACCAATATTGATGACACAGTTCACAAAACGGTTACGATCTTCATCTCACTTCATAGGGCACAGGAATATAGTGGAGAGCATTAGGACGAATAAGCTGGCAAAACCTGGCACTAACTTAAGGGTGCCACAGATTTGGAAGGCGTTAAGATACGTATGCTCTCCTGTCAACTAAAATTTCGGCGACAGTCTATCGATATTGCTAATGGCAGATGGAGCGCGAACACTGGATGCAGGTTTGCCAGGTTATTTTGGCCCCGCAAAGATGAAAGGCGTACCATATCTATATAATCGATTACCAAAATGGACGTTTCACTTTTGGTATCTATTGTCATGAGACACTGTCGTAAAGGTAGGTATGCAAAGCGCTAGGAGCCGGACACTACGATTACTGCCTCAGTTGCGATGACGCACATGGGAAGGAGGGCGTAGCACAAAACGGCAACTGACCAAAATGAAATCCGCCACCTTTGAGGGGTTGTATATTTATGGCTTTGAGGCGCATTTTAAACTTCGTTTAAAGTTCTGGTTGGTTCTACGGTGAGCGTTCTGTTAAGTGGAACTCCATGGTATCACAATAGATCCTTAGATCGAAAAGTATCAAAAGAGTAAATTGTCCATACGTCGCTCCAACTCACTCTGTTAAAAATTGTAGGAATGGAAAACGATAGAAAATAGTATTGTCCACAAATCCTCGTCATTTTGCTGCCCACGTTGACTCCTTTTCCAGAAATCTGGACGCATACATCATAACAGCGTTAACATAAGATCTGTTAAGTGGTTAACATCGTTCTGTTAACATAACAGAATGTTATGTTTTATCTTCACAGACATGCGCACCGGACGTAGTCAGCCTGCTCGCGAGGTAACAGAATCTTGCTACATCTTCCAAGTTATGATTTCTGATTTGCAGACATGAGATATTAGCGGCGTTGATTCGCATTTTTTTCTCATTATTTATTTATTGAATCTTCATATGTATTTAATATGAACTAACAATAATTAATCAAATCTTATCCTAATACTTTATTTATGTCCTGCCACTTCATGGGTTCTTTTGACATATAAAGGAGTTTATCGCTCATCTAATTGGGTAAGTGCTGCAGTGTCTCTTCTTCTTAAGCGACTGTGGCCGCCATGATTTAAAATATTTCGAGCTTGTGGATTTGGGTGTTGCTCAAGCCTTTTTAAATATTTTACTGCATATTTTGTAATGATAGTTTTTACTAATGGCACATTGAGATCCTTGTGAATGTTTAAGTTTTTAACGTACCAGGGAGCGGCTGTGATTATTCGAAGAAGTTTATTTTGACGCCTTTGAATTTTTTCGATATTAGAGGCCGAGGCAGCGCCCCAGATAGGCTTTAAGATAGAGTTGTAAAGTATATGCTTGCAATCGAGACTTAGGACAGAATTTCTTCCAATTAGCCAATGAATTTGAATGGCTTTTAGTTTCATTTGAGTTAATTTTGCCTCTACATGGCATTTCCACGTTAATAGCCGAACCAGATGTATACCGAGATATTTTACGTACGAATGTTGAGGAATTGTTTGATTATTGATTTTATTAGGGGGCAAGATTCCCAGCGCAAGGTGAAAGTAATATGTACGCATTTTTGCTCATTTACCATTATCCTCCATTGTCTTAGCCATATTTCTAGTTGAAATTTATGATCCTGTTAATAACGAGATGCTTCATAACTGTTTTCGTGGATGCTTAGAAAAGCTGTATCGTCTGCAAATGTTAATGTTTCGGTGTAGTTGTTTGTTGGCATGTCAGAAGTATAAATTAAGTATAAAAGAGAGCCCGGCATGCTGCCTTGTGGAACTCCAGCGCCAATTGGCTGAGGTGAACTTAAGAAATTTCCTTCTTAAATAATAAATTGACGACGGACTAAGTAGCTTTCTAACAGCTTGTGTGTGTTTTGCTGGTAAATTTTGCTTTAATTTATGTAATAATCCTTCATGCCAGGCTTTATCAAAAGCTTGCGAAACTCGATGAAGAGTGCTGAGCAATATTTTTTTTTCAAAGGCTTTTCTTATGACATTTACTATTCGATGAGTTTGTTCAATTGTGCTGTGTTTTCTTCTAAATCCAAACTGATGGTTTGGGATACATCTACTGTCACTTAAAATTGGTTTCAATTTTGAAACTAATAATTTCGCAAACAGCTTTGACATACTTGATAATAAGCTAATAGGCCTTTATGACTCAACTTTTGTATGATCTTTACCTGGCTTTGGTATCATGGTAACTAAGGAAACCTTCCATTTTTGATTCGCATGATTTTCGTTTTTTTCGATGTTTTTGTTTATTTAAAGACCAGCTTTAGATGTCTCAATTAAGTCGAGACTTTAGACTAGGCAATACTAAAGATTATGGACTTGAGTATAATTTGAAGTAAATTTAATACTACAAGCCCAATCTATAGTTAAGAATTGATTATAATCTATAGTTATGACTTTCTTCTATTCCGGACATGCATCTAAGGTGGAACAACATTTCACTCAACTTAATTAAGCCTTTTATGTCACTTACGGTCAAAATGTTAATCATTCCATTTTGTGGTACAAATTAATTTCGTATGCATACTTTATCCTTTATTTAAATCATCATTGTTATAATTGAGAGTATGAAAATCAGTGTTTGTGTTTGCGTGGGTATTTTGCCATGTGTGTATGTTATGATTTGTGTGTGTGTGTGCGTGTGTCATTACCCTGCAAATAATAGGACCAGTCCAAACACGCGGGTAAAGAGCAGCCCACAAGGGACTAGGCCTAGTCCAAAAGTAACCCAAACGTATGGAAATAAACATGGTCTATTTAACATTACGATGTCCTAGGGCAGGACCATATAACCCATCTTTGGACTACAAAGGAGTAGTTTTAAAACTACTCCATTGTGAACACAAGAGGACTAGTTTTAACTTCGTTTAAAAACGAAAACATGTCGTTAAAAAACGAAGACATGTCGTCTCACTACAAACACTTGTTAACAATGACATGGTCCATGCTTGCATTACATCGGACCAGTCCATGGAGTAGTCCATTTCATGAAATTGGATCAGGTGGTCCAATATGATTTGCAGGGTATTTGTCATCAGCCATTGTAAACAATCAATGCCTTAAGTAGATTTTCATGTATTCTGCACAGGGATGTTTGTATGTGTAAAAGATTGAGTGTGTAAGTGGGAATGTGTGACTGGGGTCGAAATTAACTCTAGTTAATTTTGAACACATAAATATAGTTTTTTTTAACACTTCTTTAAATGTGTTCATATCCCAAAACCATATAAAACATGTAGTACAACTAAACTTGTTTACTAAGCAAATTTATAAAGCATATTTTATGGATTAAAAACAAATGAATTTGCCTTATTTTTAAAGACTTTTGGAGGATTAAAAAGAGCTTTAAAATTTGCATAAAGTTAAGCAATTCTTGAAGGGTTTTTAATTAAATTCTAATTAAATAACTTCTATTTCTATTTAAAAAAAATTTTCAGTTGGTACTTACAAAATTTATCATTTCATTATGGAAATTATTCTAAACTTACCTGAAAGTAAAAAGTTAAAAAAAAATTTATTAATTTATAATCTAGCAAAAATTTTAGTAAAACAATAGAAATATTCTTTTTATAGCAACAACTTTAGATAAACATTCCAATTATGAGTAAAAATACGCCGGGAATTCCTTCCCTGCTCCCATCTTTCCTATAGAAATTGAATTGAAGAAATGGACAAAGGGAAAAAAAACTTCCGTTTTTTTTTAATAAAATTTATAATTGATTTTTAACAATTTAACTTCATACGCGTAATTATTTTTAATACTTTTTACAAGTTCATTTCTTATTTACTCAAAACTATATTGCATACTTTTAGGACAAATCCAAGATAAAAAATATTAAAGCCTACTTTCAAGTTAAATCTTTAATTTTTTTCATTTTTTTTGGTTTTTTAATTAATTTCTATTTCCTTTTGCAAGCCATACAGCATGGCTCCCAGGCGGGCTGGGTAAGTTGCCTCATGTCACGTTTATATAGCGAGCCTCTTGCTACATGGACCGACACCCGCTGCCAGCCGCCCATAACATTGGAAACAGACGGTGGCTGATGGTGGCAAATGGTTACTGAAAGGCGCCAATCACTCGTCTTGACGTTTCAAGTATCAAAGGCACTCAGAACTTGTTAGGAATCAGGTGCCACCCAGTCCACTCCACTTGAAAACGCTGATTTTCCGCGACTGCATTAGCAGCTGCTCCATACATTAATGGAACTTTCCACTATCCGCAAGCTGTGGACTCGCCCGATAGAACTCAAATGTGCTTATAAAAAGGAATGGATTGAACAGCACATTTCAACAAAGCCATTTAATTATTTTCATGTATTGCCCACCCCATTTCAAGTGGCTGCTCTTAATGCGCCATAATTCAGGCGATCCTTTGCATCATTTTAGGAACTCTATCCAGAATATTTTGTCTGAGCTGATATTTCATTGTGAATTCTTATCAGTCGTGACAACTGAACTTTTTTACCATACACTTCACAAGTTTAATGTATAATTTATTAAACTCGTTTTGATTTTTACTCACTTCACAGTGTGCAGAGCAGAAACACCGCCAGACACTAGACAAACGCACAAGCGTTCCCCTGGCTAACCGCTTCTTTGCACCGGAACGACTCGGTACACTCAGCAACATCTACTCTTTAGGTCTCGCTGCTACAACAGCAAGAACAACAACAACACAAGCGTTCCAACAACAATTAGATCTTTGCTCCGAAACGACCCGAGGCCTACTCGGCCAAAGATTGCATACTCAGCAACAGCTGTATCAACCGGAAGTTTTTTTTTAAGAAAGAAAGTTAATGACAGCAAACCTGTTACCTCAACTACACAAACGCACCGTACAGTGCCAAATTTTATCACTGGGGACATATTAGGGAGTTCGATTCCAATCGAATTTACAATACAATTTAAATCCACTTTTCGAATGTCGTGATTTACCCCCTGAACTTGTGTAGTGTATTAAAGGTATTAAGCTGCATTTGATTTGAAATTAATTAATTTGTATTTCCTTTGGGCGTATTCGATTCGAAATGCTAGAAGGCCGAAAAACTTTACTAACAAATAAATTGTTCGATACGAAAACTCTTCAATTTACTTCTGTAAGCCATATTTAATTATTCAACCATAAATTATAATAGCAACACATTTATTACATAAATTTATTAAATATTAAATAGCATACTGTAAGGCTTGTCTTTTGTCTAAATAATATTGCATATTTAGAAGCTAAAATGTATAAACAATTTTTTTTTTTTATTTAAAGCAAAATTCTTAATCATATTCCACACAATCATAATAGTTGAATTCACACTGCATTAGATAACTTTTTACTTGATAAAATTGATAAAATTTCAAATAAATTTGGTTTTTTTAGAATTTTAAAAATAAAGTTTCAACAAGCAATTTTTACGAAGGAAGAAATCTTTTATTGGGTTTTGTGTTGTTGCTAAAAGCTCTTCTTACGAACCGATGATTTTCAAAGTCCCATGGTTTTCTAAGTTGTCTGTTGACACGTTTAAACCAATTATCCCATACGACACTTTCCAGTCAGAGCACAAAATTGCTTTGACGGCCGGTCTCCGCGCTGAAGCTTTCACGGTATTTCTAGCTCTTTAACTATTTTTGTAAAATACCATTTACTCTTTTAGAAATTTTAATCATATCTTCAGACTTTAAACAAAATTCTCGTTTGAACAATCTACCAAATTAAAAAACCAAGAACTTTGAAAAGTGTTAACCAACAAATGAATTGTACAACCACTGAGTTGGTGTGAACTCAATTATTATTTATTAAAATCATAAAATAACAATTATAATTTTAATAAGATTTTCAAAATATTTTCTTAACATTTGTTGCTCTAGACACATTAACAAAAAAAAAAACACATTTAAAGCTACGAAAGGAAAAATTAATTGCCAGGCAACTATTCAGCAAAATTTCAAATTATAATAATTTCGAAAAATCATCTTTCTAGAAGCAAAAAGCAACAAGAAAATTTTAAATATTTCCTTTAATTCCCACAAGATGTTGGCAAAATATTTTGAGGGAAAGAAAAAAAAAAAAAGAAGTGGAAAGATGTTCACATGCCAGAGAGCAAACAAACATCTACTTTTGAAGCAGAAATAAAATAGATTTTGAACAAATTTATTGTAATTTTGTTAATTATAGGGAGGATACTTTTAAAGTGACGGTACAAAAAGTACTTTTTGTATTAACTTTAAGCGTTTAATGAAAATCGCTTGAACCCACGAATTGTTTTTACGATTTTATTATTAGATAAAGTTAATTTCTTTGATTATCAACAAAATATATACAGTGCATACTTTTAGGCATATCTTTCAATTAAGAAACGCATTTAAGTGAAAGTACAAAAAAAACGTTCTACATAAACTTTTGGTGTCTAAACAAAGTCGCTTAAGCCGACTTTTTTTTTAACGCTTTAAATATAAGACAAAGGATTTTTGTTTTCTCTCAACAAAATATATCTATATATAGTGCATACTTAAAGGCATATATTAAAATTATGGACTAAAGTAAACGTTAAACGTTAAAGTTTAAAAAAAAATATCTTTAGCAAGAACGGTTGCACTCTTTTATTACACATTTCTAAATATGAGCAGAATGGTACGAAAACTAAAGTTGTTAAAACCAATTATTTCTTAATAAATTCAAAAATTATAAAACTCTATATTTAAAATTTCCTTTTTTGGACTTATTTTGTTAATTAACTCTGATGATATACAGGATGGTACCAAAAAAGTACTTTTTAAGCAAACTTTTAAAAGTAATTTCAATTTAAAGTTAGTATTTTGTACGCTCATTAATTATACAGCATACTTTAAGCGATACTCTACAAGTAAATATCAAAGCATACTTTAAGGAGCAAACATTTAAACGATGGTTTTTTCGATAAAAATGCTTCTTAAAAATTAATTCTTTAAAAAAGGACAATGTAAGGAACTTGTTTTAAAAACAAAAAAGTACTCTTTTAAAGAAAAATTCCCTTTATCTTCAATATTGCCCACTAAATGATACATTAATTATTTAATTAATTCCATATTTAAGTTCATTTAACTGCAAATTAAAAAAAAACGAAGTCATTTACATATGTCCTAAGCCAACAATAAAATGAGATTAATATTTAATTCAAAGATTTCAAATTAACAAAAAAGCTTAACATCATAATAACATATGTGTCAATTTAATAACAATAAACATGTTAAACTTTTGTTTAAACTTGTTAATACTTGGTTCTTGCCAGGCAGTCAGTCGACACACAAACTTGCAGGAGTAAAAATATATTTCATTAAAATTTCATTAATTATTAATGTTTAAATGTTATTAAATATACACATTAACTAAAGTCTTAGCCAACTTATGTATGCTCAAAGCTAAGTGTTTGAAACAGAATTTTTGTAATAACAAAGCATACTTTCAGGTCTTGAAATAAATTTAAAAAAAAAAAAAACTTTGCATACATTTAAGAGAAATAAGAATATCAAACTTTTTTTCATGCATAAAATATTTTAGAACAAGAATTTAAAGCATAGCAATTAAAATTTAAATAATTTTTGATTTCAAATTAGAGATGAAATGATTTCTTGGAAAACATAAAATATAAAAAAACTGATTTAACTATTTCTTAATAGATTTTAGGGAAAGAAAGAAAAGAAAAAACACTAATTTGTTTAACTCACAAAAAGTGAATAAATCTCTTTTATGATCTGTTAAAAGTTCTTAAATGTGTTCGCATGTGTGTTCTTGGCCATATTTACTACCTTTTGACATGTCACTGCAAAACATACCATTTAACTGACCCATCTTCTAACTTTTTATGTTTTATTGCTGCCTTTTGCACGTTCAATTGAATTGAAAATACACACACACACACAAAATCACACGTAGGTTCATACATCAAAAGGAGAACTTCTTTTTTTTAAGCGACTTTCGTTTTGCTCATTTATTAGGGAGGTACATGTTTAAAAAATTTAAAGGCTTGTTTACGCAAAAATTCTAAGATTGGATTTTCATAACGAATTTACGAGGGTTTATACGATTTAATTTATTTGCTATATTTTTTGCTAAAACAAACAACTTTCGAAACTCTTACAAGAAAACAAGGAAATTTTAAAGAAAAAATTTCTAAAAAAAAAAATTAAATTTTTTGTTTAAAATTATTTGCTGCAAATCTGCGCCATCCTAAACCATTTGTTCATAAAATTTTATGGAGCATAGAATATGATTATATTTGACCCATCAACCGAACAGATTGCAGCAGTTTCTACAATTTTTTTTTCACAAGACTAGAGCATTTTGTTGTAAGTTAAGTACATATGTGAGCTATAGTTTAGTTGTTTTTTTCTCTCTGGTATTACACATTTGTATTAAAGCTTAAAGTCAAAATACCACATGCAGGTTTGGTAAAATAAACGAGACCAGACACACACACACAAATAGTTGTATCCATTTCCAAGATATGAACTACAACTGCAAAGGGACACACACTCTATAGAAAACATTTACCACAAATAAAAACGAAAAATACAAAAAAAAAACCAAATTGAAATACAATTTTAAACATGACCCAGGTATGAAACAGGCATGATTGTGCCAGTCCAACCAACTTACAACTGACTGCTGAATTGTTATGGTTTTTAGAGCAAGAGAGTAAAAAAAAAGTTGTATTATCTATACAAATACCTACTACGAAGATAAAAAGGTAAAGTCAAATACACTGCCATAAACACTCGAACACATTTACACACAAGCACACATATAAAATCATTGGCACAGGCTAAATTCTACTGTACTCTCTTTTATATCCGGTTTAGATTATAAGGGAATGCAGTAAAATGGGAATAAAAATTGCACAATTATATACACACACACACACACTCACGTAGCCTTAAACATGATTACAAAAACAAGAACAAAAAAAGGAACTTTTTAAATGAATGCTCATTGTTGGCAACAGATGCTACAACGAGATGGCTCTTGTATGGTTTGTTTAAAATCATTGTATTGTGGTTTGGAAGAGGCCACCTCCCCTCTCTGTCTTTAGTAAAACCCCCTGCCACATTTTTCATCACATTTTTTTTTATTTATTTTTCCCCCAAACTACATATTTTATGTGTCTTTTGACTGTGTATCATTTGATAATGGCAAATTTTATACAATTGTCAGTTGTAGTTGAATTCGTGGTGGTGATGAAGATAATGAGGATGATGATAATGATATTGGTAATAGTAATGAAAGCGCTGGAACGTTGGTTTGAGGGAGGTTATATTTTAAAATAAGGCTTTAATAAAGTCTTACACTTCTAGAACCTTATGAAAGGAATTTTAAACAGAAATGAAATTCAAAAAAGATTAAAAAGAAAATAATTTTAAATAATTTAAATAAAAATTGAAGCAGTCCACGGTTAACTTAAGTAAGATTAATAAATAAAGAAAGGTGCATTGATCTCATAGAACGAACAGGTACGGATAAACAAAAGGATTCTGTGCAAATATTGTTACTCTTTTTTAAATTTAAAAAATATGAACAAAGAGTTTTGAGAAAAAATCGTATAATAAGAAGGTTTTGACAAAAAAAAATCCTATAAAATAAAATTTTTTGCAAAATTTCATAAAAAGTAAAAAATTTTCGATAACTTTCGTTCGAAAAATTTTCTATAAATAAAATGTTTTAAAAACATTTCCTTAAAATAAATTTGTTATTCTATAAATTTATAATATTTTTAAAAACTTCCTATAAATTTTTTTTTAGATAAGCTATAAAATTTAATTCTAAAAAACTTCTTATAAAAGAATTTTTGAAAAATTTTCTATAAAATATTTTTTGAAAAATTCATTATAAAAATTTTACAATAAAAGAAATTTTTTGAAAAAATTTGCTATAAAAGAAATTTTTTGAAAAAAAAAATTTATATAAAAAATTTTTGAAAAAAATACTATAAAAGAAATTTTAAGAAAAAAATTAACTAGAAATGAAATTTTTAGTAAAAATTTACTATAAAAGAAATAAGGCTTAAAAGCTTAAGTTCCTCAAATTTAATTTTCATTAAATTATTTTTATGAAGAAAGGAATTTTACAACATGAAATTAATTAAAATTTATTGATAATTTTTCATTCTTGACTGACCTGAGGATCGAACCCAGGCGTTAGCGGACAGGTTACCCTTACATGTTTCAAAAGCAACCACTTGATATCTTCAGAGGGATTTGAAGTTTAACACTCGCAGCCATCGATGACTGCTGGCAGTCAATAGTCAAACATCAATCTTTAAACCAAATTGATTTAACCTTTGGTAGATCGAATTATCCATTTTAATTGATTTTACATGTTCTTCCTTACTTCTGTTTTTTTTATCGAGTGGTTGCGATTGAAACATGTAAGGGTACCCTGTCCGTAAAAAACGCCTTGGTTCGAGCCTCAGGTCAAGCAAGAATGAAAGATTTTCAATAAATTTTAATTAATTTCATGTTGTAAAATTCCTTTCTTCATATAAATAATTTAATGAAAGTTAAATTTGATGAACTTAAGCCTAATTAAATATCAAAATTTGGATTAAAACCCATAGAACAGTTCAACAAAATAACCATAATACTAATTATAAAAGAAATTTTTAGAAAATATTTGCCATAAAAGAAAATTTTTTAAAAAATTTACCATAAAAGAAATTTTTTGAAAGTTTACTATAAAAAAATTTTTTTTAAAAAAGTTTACAAGAAAAAGTTTAATATAAAACAAATTTTTTTAAATAATTTACTATAAAAAACATTTTTAGAAAAAATTAACTCTAAAAGAAATTTTTAGAAAAAAATTACAATATATGAAATTTTTAGAAAAAATTTACTATAAAAGATATTTTTAGAAAAAAAATTTACTAAATTTTTTTAAAATAAACTTTTCCATATATAAAAAAATTGGAAAAACTTTATATAAATAGAATATTGTTTAAAAAAAAAACTTATAAAAATAGCAAACTTTACAATGCAATGAACGGCAAATTTTCACAGTGTATGGATAATGTTTCATACAGTTCTTGTTTTCCAACATTTTCTAGACATGTCGTTTGATATGTCCTGACCATTTGTTCCCATACATTTTTCCTTTCAACTACTCCATAAGAAGGGTGGTGTTGTCACAGTTGCATTTAAGTTTTTTCCTCCAACTTTTGTTTCATTAAGCTTTTCTATGCTCTCGTAAATTTATTGTTAATACTTAATTGTACAATGAATGTTTCATTATAAATCCAAGTTGTAAATTATGGGACAGAAAATTTAACAAAATAAAAAATTTTAAACATTTTTAATTTGAAAACAAACATTTGTGCAGTAAATTGTCTGATTTTTTTTTAAAGAAGAAAAATTGCAGTTTTCTAATTAGTCGCTTGAAATTCAATTTTTGTAAAATATGACTGACCTTTTAATTTAATAATACGATACACATTAATAGAAACGTGTTTTGTTCAAAAATTAATGCATATGAAATTCTTGTAATACATTATACAGCTATGCATTTGCAGGCATCCCAGCAAACATACGATGGTTTGAATCTCAAGTGAAAATGATTTGAATTCTTTTAAATCTAAAACATTGGAACACGATTAAGAAAGGCCTACATCTTCAATGAAAGCCGTAACAAAACAAAAATATATATTTTTTTTAGTTAAAATTTTGTTTTCTCAAATAAATTTCAAATCTGTAAAATAATTTAATTTTTTTCTAAATAAATTTTTTTTCTAACTAAACTTTCTTTTTTTATTGGTTTTTTCTTTTATTTCATATTTGAGAAAAGCTTTAGAATTATATTTGTTATCGATTTGAGAAATCAAAACGTTAAATTTTATTCTTTACTTAATTTATATTTTAAGTTATTAGTTTTAATTTCTTCAATGCTTAAAAACATATTTGAGAATTACCGCGGATATTATTAGAAATATAATTATTTAAGGCTTGAGAACGACTTGAGAAAACAACATGGTATCACGTAAAAATCTTAAAAGTCGCAAATTTTTTACAAAATTATTTGAAGATATAAATCAAATATAAAATATATAATTTTTCTAATTTTAAGTGTATTGTTAAATAATTTGTTGCCTGTGAATGGTGACCACACATACGCAAAAATGTACATTTGTCAATGTTTTAATATCCCTGGAGTTTGTATATTGAATGTTAGACTTTAATGTATATTTTACGACTTATTGAGTAAATTTCCATTTGCATTTGGTCATTGTCGAGACATCCATGCATGACGTAACATTCAACTGTGATTTAAATTTTCTGGTTTCCATCAATACTTGTCGAACATTTTTGGCAAAATTTCCTATAAAAAATAAAAAATTTGGTCAAAATTTCCTATAAAAAATAAAAAAATTTGGTCAAAATTTCCTTTAAAAATAAAAAAATTTTGGCAAAATTTCCTATAAAAAATAAAAGTTTTGGCAAAATTTCCTATAAAAATAACAAATTTTGGCAAAATTTCCTATAAAAATAACAAATTTTGGCAAAATTTCCTATAAAAATAACAAATTTTGGCAAAATTTCCTATAAAAATAACAAATTTTGGCAAAATTTCCTATAAAAATAACAAATTTTGGCAAAATTTCCTATAAAAATAACAAATTTTGGCAAAATTTCCTATAAAAATAACAAATTTAGGCAAAATTTCCTATAAAAATAATAAAAATAACAAATTTTAGCAAAATTTCCTATAAAAATAACAAATTTTGGCAAAATTTCCTATAAAAGCAACAAATTTTGGCAAAATTTCCTATAAAAATAACAAACTGTGGCAAAAATTTTTTGGAAATTGTAGGAATTTTTTTTTAATAACAAAATTTGTCATCTTATTTTCTAAAAATTTGGAAAGTTTAAGCGTCATAGTGCTGGAATTTTATAATTGAGAATAATTTAAACAAGCGAAAAATCAGTTCATTAGAAAGTTGAATTTAAACCAACCATCAGATAAAGATTTTGCATAATTTTTGTTTTTTACTCTTTTTTTTTAATTTTTAATAAAAACCAACAGCAACTCGCCAAATTTAAAAAAAAGAATAGAAATATAACGAAATAATTGTAACACAAAGCGATATTATAATATAAAACCACGGCAACCATGTAACCAAATCAAAGCCCTGCAAATCTGAAGTGGATTTTATCCAAGTTACTTCATAACTAGAATGTGATGTTAATTGTCTGTTTACTGTCTTTGAGTGTTTTTAGGAGTTGTCACTTCAGTAAAAACGATGTAAATATTAAAAAGTTTTTTTATTTTATACAATAGTGCGAACCCCTGATTTGCAGGGTACATTTAAAATGTATAGTTTTATGGCTGTGTGCATCTCTATTTATCTGGTTTAATGAAGAAAAGAAAAAACAAGCATAAACGTGCAAATAAACAAACGAACGTGCTTAAATGTTCAATATAAGCACAAGAGCAAACATATGGAGACACATTAATACACAAACACACACACACACACACACTTTCTATGCAACAAAAAAGAAAAACCAACATACACACACATTACAGGAATAAACGAGCACAAACACATTAGGAGCGACCCTGAAAACAAACAAAAACGAAGTCAATTGAAAGATCTGGAAAGAGACAGCAAGCAGTTCGTTCACTTTATTTCTTAAACAATACTTGTACTAGCACAGCATTTCTTTAAAATTGAATTAAAGGGGCGTAAATCTGAGCTCCTTACAAATTGAGCTGCCCCTAATAAAAAATAAAAAAAAAACAGATGCAAAGTGAAGTATGAACATACATACATTTTGTTTTGTTTTTATGCTTATGTTTTTGTTAGCATATATTTTGGGGCTAATTAAAATGTTGTGTTTGTTTTTAATACTATAAAAACATTCACACAAGCCACTCACAACAACAGCAAACAGGCATGATAAAGCATTTTTGAGAGAGCGAGCAAGAGTATTAAAACTGTTGAGTTTCGTTAACTGTGAACGTGTTTCTTCACCACATTAAATATTTTAATTAGCATTTAAAGTTTTTTTTTTTTTTTAAAAACAAAAATATATTTACATATGAAAAGTACTGTGATCTCTGCAACAAAAAATTGTACTTTCAAAAACATTTTCCAAATGAACCTAAAGTGGGGAACAGAATAGGCGCTGTAGTACAACGTTACGAATAGCGCTGCAAGCTGTCAAAAGTTAAAACCGGAAGTTTCAAAGTACTGTCAGCAGAATACGTAGTTGTAGTAATCGTTGCAGTTAAAGTTGATGTACAAAATTCAAATTTTTTAACTTTGTGGCGCTTCAAAGCATTCGTCAGTTTCAGCCACTACTACAACTTCTTAATTCTGTTCGAGGCCTAAAGCTTCATACAGACGATGGTAAGATCTTACAATCTTGTCATTAAAATTGCCTAAAAATGTCTTGCAACTGTGTGAACATTGTAAGCTCAATTTTTTTTTTGGCAGATGTGTTAAATTAAAGCATCTGACAATGGTACCATTGTCAGAAAAATGACAACATTGTAAGATCTGACCACCGTCTGTACGAAGCTTAACATAATATCCTTATATATACATATATACGAGCCCTAACCACTATTAATTCGTACACAAAGCATTTTTCATCAATGTGCTATTAAAGTATGAATATTTTCGGAACTATAATGACTACACAAAAAAATTTATACTTTTCTTAAAGATCATTTTATTCCCTGTAGATATACATACATTAAAAAAGTTAAATATTAAAAAAAGGACTTTTTAAAAATCAAACATGTGGGCACTTCCATAGGTGTCTCGCGTTACAGCACTAACAATTGATCTTGTATTTTGGACCAATGCTGTTCAAATTTTTCCTTTCTTTCTCTTAATTGTGTTTTACACGAAAATACAAAAAATAACTTCTAAAGCTTGGTGGCGTAACTTGACAAAAGTAGACTTTCCTGTGGAAACACCCATATATAAAAATTAAAATGGGGGTTTTCAAGTTTGCGGACAGCCCATAAAACCCCATTTTATTATTATACAATAAAATACAATTCAGGCATATGGATACCATAGAAGGATAGGGTGGTCCCTAGTCCTCATTTTCCATATGGTCCGGATGAGTGACAACGAAGGATCTGTCCAAATATGGCCAAAATCCCATAGTAAACACCAAAAAATTTCAAAGTTAAATTTTTGAAATTTTTTTATAAAAATCACAAATACAGTTCAGGCATATGGGTACCATAGAAGGATAGTGTGGTCCCTAGTCCTCATTTTCCACATGGTCCGGATGTGTGACACAGAAGGATGTGACAACTCTAATTTATTTTTGTTCGATTTTTTTAATTTGTCCATAGAAATTATTAGAAAATAATTTATAAATTAATTTCATATGTTTTCTGCATTTTTTAAAGTATTTATTATTAAGACAACCACATCTTATATTTAAGCCCAGTTTAAAAATATATGATACTATGACATATTTAAATATGCGATAGTTAAATATGGCATATTTAATTATTTCGTTACGTAATTTCATCCAGAGTTAAATATGTAGTAACGTAAGCCGTTACGTCGAAACATATTTAACTCGGCATATTTATCTTCACACATATATTATATGCACAAGTTTGTATGCATAAAAGCGTGAAATGCTTTAAACCGGTGTGCAAATAAGCGATAAAAACTTTACTAAATACACTTAAGATAATTTATTTGTTATTTCCCTCTTTATGCAGATCTAATAAGAAACCCAATTAAATATTGCTAACGAAATTTGCACATTTTTTTTAATTTAAAGTAAAGTAAAATGTTTAAAAAATTAGAGTTTTTTTACAAATTCCTAAATAGAAGAAAAAAAACTCCAGTTAAATAATTAAAATTTTATAAAATTTCTTTAATTCTTTGTTTTTCTAACAATTTTTCGATTACTTTTACAAACAATGGCAATTTAGTACGTGACTAAATGGGAATTTTTTATGTTTGAAGTTATTTAACAAATTATTAAAAACAAAAAAATTAAAACAAAAAAAAATCCAACAAAAAAAAATTTAAATATAAAACAGTTATTTAACATGGTTTGTTATTTTCCACAAAGGAGAAGTATAAATGCATGTCAGTATGACCACACACACACATACGAAAACCATAAAACACAGACGCACACACCTGCTCACACAACGTTAACTACTAATATGAGTGCATATGAGTGTGAATTGGCGGTTTGTTGCACAATGTGCAAAAAACGTTTCAATGTGCAAATATTACCACAAAAATTCGTTTTCAGCATATTGTATGTTTGGCTGTGTGAGAGTCCAACTCTTTATCTCTCTCTCCCACCCCGTGGCCTATATTTTTAGTTATTAAGTTGTTATTTTTTCGTTATTACAAATTAAATGTTTGGACAATAATATTTGATTAAAATTAAATAAAATTTAAATTATGTAATATTACAATTTCTTTTATAAAGTTTCTAGCTAAAAAAATCCAGTTGGCTACCAGATAACTTAAGTTAATTTATTAGCAAGCCTAGTGGGCTTACCAATTTCTTTGGTAAATTTGTAGGCATTTTGATTGGCTTCCAGATGTTATTAGTAAATTTTCTAAGACAGCCAAATTTCTTCAGCAAATTTCTATACATCATTACTGGCTATCGGATTTCTTTAGCAAATGTGTGTGCAGCCTGAAGGTCTCCCCGATTTATTAAGTAAATTTGTTGAAAACCAGCTTGTCTACCAGATTTCTTAAGTATATATGTAGACAGGACGATTGGGTACAAAATTTCTTAAGTAAATTTGTAGACAGCCCAGTTGGCTACCAGATTTCTTAAGTAAATTTGTAGACAGCCCGGTTGGCTACCAGATTTCTTAAGTAAATTTGTAGACAGCCCGGTTGTCTACCAGATTTATTTAGAAAATTTTCAGACAGCCCGTTTGGCTACCAGATTTCTTTAGTAAATTTTTAGACAGCCCGGCTTGCTACCAGATTTCTTTAGTAAATTTTTAGACAGCTCGGTTGGCTACCTGATTTCATTTGCTAATTTTGTATACAGCCCAGTTGGCTGCTAGATTTCTTAAGTAAATGTGTAGACAACCCGGTTGGCTACCAGATTTCTTTAGACAATTTTTAGACAGCCCGGTTGGCTACCAGATTTCTTTAGTAAAATTTTTAGACAGCCCGGTTGGCTACCAGATTTCTTTAGTAAAATTGTATACCATTTTGACGGATACTTTATTTATTTAGTAAATTTGTAGACAGCCAGCGTTACCGTTATGCGACTAAAGTCGCATTTTTGCCCCTTTTTGACTGCAGTGCCACTTTTTTGGCCCCTTAGTTTTAAATCCCCCTTTGTATCATTTTGTAGTTTTTTGTGACCCTTTTGCCCCTTTTTGAACCAAATATTTTTTATACTGGCAATATTATAATTCTTATCATGGAAACCAGGGGAGTTACTGTCTATTGCGATGCGAAAGACAATTGTAGCAAATCTAGCGATTGGTACTCTTTAATACGTTTGCGCATGTGTCTTTCGCATCTTTCGCGTCTTTTAATTTTTTTTCTTTTCTAAATCATTTAAATTATTTAAATTTTTTATTTAAATTTTTCAATTTCAAATATTTTTACACACTTTGGCATTTCATTACTGTAAATCCGCGCCATCTTTAATTTTTAATGTCACTATTGCTCAATTTTTAGAACATTTTGCGAAAGTGATAGAGACAAGGCGAATTCAAACAGGTAAACTCATCTCTACAACTACAAAAATCCCAATGTATTTTGTTTATACAATTTTCTGGTTGGTTGTCAAAATTTTTTTTATTGCAAATTAAAATTATCACTTTTTTTTAAATTTCAAAAGATTTTGTTATTCGTGCTAAATTCCCAGTTTTTATTATTGATAAAAACACTTGAAATTTATTGTTGATGGGATAAGCTATTCCTATGCGCATTTCACTGGTTGCTTAGGCCAGATCATCAGGAAACTTCATCCATAAAGATTTTAGAAAAACTAAAGATATTAAACCAAATAAAAATGTTTAACGTATAAGACTTATAGCAACAGTTCTACTTGTAATAATATCAAAGTTTAAACAAAACAACATCAACAATAAACAGTGCGTTCATCTCATCTTACATTCCCCGCTACAATTAGTTGAAATTCTCTCAATATTAATTGTAGTTGTAAGTTTATTGTTGATGTTGTTTTGTTTAAGCTTTGATATTGTTACAAGTAGAACTGTTGCTATAAGTCTTATACGTTTAACATTTTTATTTGGTTTAATATCTTTAGTTTTTCTAAAATCTTTATGGATGAAGTTTCCTGATGATCTGGCCTAAGCAACCAGTGAAATGCGCATAGGAATAGCTTATCCCATCAACAATAAATTTCAAGTGTTTTTATCAATAATAAAAACTGGGAATTTAGCACGAATAACAAAATCTTTTGAAATTTAAATTTTGTATTCCCAAAAATTGAAATTACTTTTTGATAATTATCACTTTTTTATAAAAGAAATTAATAAATTCACTTCAATCATTCGCAGTTTTGAAATTTTTTTATTATAAAAATAATATTTTTAACACTTTTCATTCAACTTCTTCTCAAAACAAAATCATATTTTGACCATATTTTTTAACTCGTCGTGGAAACAGCTGATGAACGGCTGACGAGATGAGTTTACCTGTTTGAATTCGCCTTGGATAGAGAGTACCAAGTTGGTATTTCGCTTTCGCATCGAAATTGTTTTCGCATCCCATTATAGAGTAGATCCCAGAAATATGCATTAAAACACTCGATTTATGCGCATTAAATATGCAGTAAAAACTTGAAAATATGCCCTAAAAATTGTTAAAAATATGCCCCAAAAAATCAAAAATTGCTAATTTAAAAACAAAATATTTCACAATTTAATAACAGTTTCAATTAATAAAAATAATCCTAAAATTATAATCGGTAAATCCCACACACAATAGTATTTAAAGAAGAATTTTCGAGATTTTACCCTATTTGGAACCGAATATTATCTAGATATTAACGTCCATATAAGATCTTTTGTCTTAAAGAGATTTTAGGGACGGTAACTAAATTATAAATTATTTATTTATGTTAACATTTTAAAGGAAGTAAACCGATTCAAAAAGAATTGAATTTACAATAAAATATTTTTGGGGCGAATTTAATCTAAATACCAAATAAATTAAATAGTTTATGGACACAAAGAGATTTATTTGAAAAGAAGTTTTTATTTACATAGACTTCGTCCGTGATCAAATTGTCTGAAAGATTGCAAATTGTGTTTTGCGCACAAGATTAACATGGACAGACAACTACCCAGTGGACGGATGGACATCGTTATATCACTTCGATATACTAAAATATTGGTCCAGATTTCTGTTTTTAAAGTTGCTCCTTTTTTTCTCAGAATTCCCCTTTTTGTGAAACTTTTTTTTTTGAAAATCCCCTTTTTGTGCCCCTTTTTTAAAATTTTGAACGGTAACGCTGTAGACAGCCCGATTTATTTTGCAAATTTGTAGACAGCCCGATTTGCTACCAGATATCTTTAGCAAATTTGTATTCAACCTGGATGGCTACCCGATTTATTAAGTAAATTTGTAGACAGCCTTGTAGCTACATATTTCTCCAGTAAATTTATAAACAGCCTGTTTAGATACCAGATTTTTTTTTTGCAATTTCGAATACAGCCTCATCGGCTATCCATTTTATTTAGTTAATTTGTGGACAGTCTGCATGCTACCAGGTTTGTTAGCTTAAGCTATAAGCCTGTTTGTTTGGCTACTAGATTTCTATAAAAACTTTTTTAGCTACCCTTGTGGCTATCAGATTTCCTTAATTAATGTAAGATAGCCTAGTTGGCAGACAGATTTTCTTAATAAGTCAATTAAACAACCTAGTTGGCTATCAGAATTTTTTTTTAGTAAATATGCAAGATATCATGGTCGGCTACCAGATTCCTTTTATTTAAATTGTGAACCACCATGGTTGGCTTCTAGATTGGATTAGTAAATATTAATTCACAGCTTGCATAGCTGGCTACCGGATATCATTACATCATCTTTTATCTAGCCTTGTTAGCTACCAGATTCCATTAGTTAATATGTTCACAAGTGTGAATGGCTACCGGATTAAATGTGCCAAACATTTTTATAAATTTTTTTAGCAATATTTTTATATATTGTATTAAAAAAAATTTGTATGTATGTATGTGCACTCACAATATTCTGTACGTAAAATTAACTGAAATTGTAATATTAAATAAAAAAGTTCAATTAAAAACCGGTCTACCTATTTTTCATTTATTTTTAACAAAAAGTTCATTTAATTTTAACTGTCAAAAATTCAACACCATATTCCGTAAAATCAAATAAATATTCAGTTATTTATTAAAATTTTACTGTCAATTTTTTACTGTCAAATTAACCCCATATTCAGTAAAAACAATTAAATATTCAGTTATTTTATTAAATTTTCGTTTACTCCACAAAAGAGCCGAATTTCTAAAAAAGACACCAGCAGCATGACCGATATGGCTTCGCAATTATTTTACTTTTAAAATTTGATGTATGTATTTAACTAAATTATTTTAACAAATAGAAAATGGGAATTGCTTACACAAAACAAGCAATTCATTTTTTATAGATAAGTAAAAAATAATTTTTGGTAGTAAAATTATATAAAATAACTGAATATTTAATTGTTTTTACTGAATATGGTGTTGAATTTTTGACAGTAAAATTTTATAAAATAATTGCATATTTATTTGTTTTAACGGAATATGTAGTTAATTTTTTGACAATTAATTTATATAAGATAACTGAACATTGATTTGTTTTTACGGAATTCGCGGTTGAATTTTTGACAGTAAAAATTAAATGAACTTTTCGTTGCTTTAAATTACATTTTTATTTACTTTAGCATAAAGAAGAATTTAACTCAATCAACGGACAATATTAACTGCAACTGAAAATCCGTATTAATATGCACTTAGTTTTTTGAATAACTGTTAGAATCAGTTAAAAATAAATTTGCTTGGAATTTTAAATGTTTATTTATTTAAAAATTACTGAACGGTATATTTCTTAAATAAACTACAGCCGTTACTGTAATAATATTGTGAGTGTATGAATTTCATTTACAAAACTTATTTTTTTTTTAATTTTACTAGTCAAATCCATCATCATTTTCATCATAGAGAAATTCATATTTTTGATTATTATTTCAAATAAATGCAAACAAAATCATTCTGTCATTTTCACATGTGTCATTGTTATTTGAAGTTGTGTTTACTACAAAAAGAAAAAAACAAACAAAAAAAATAGAGGGTAAACCACAACGAAAATTCCGTATAAAAACAAAGAGCATAGAGTCTCAATATGTGACATATACATTGTGTAGCTAATAAAGTTCAAACGATTAGCCAGAAGCAAGAGTTGGATTTCAAGTTTACAAGACACCAGCAATTAACCCACCCTGTAGCTGTAAATATTGAAGTAGAATTCAGCTGATGAAACCCTTTTTCTGTTCATAACTTCTGATAAACTTTTGAGCAGCACAATAATGAATGCAGCACATGCTAAAGTGGAATATTATTGTTTAAATAATAAAAGGAATGCAATAAATAATAAAAAGTAGAATGGAATGGAAGACGTTACTTTCATGTCAATATATGTACATGAATTCTTAAAAACAGTATATAACTGAAAAATACAATAGCAAAAATATGTAGCTAAATACAAAAAATTGCAATAGAGTAGATAACGGACGATTACTAAAAAATATCTAGTAGCCAGCCTAGCTACTTGAAGATTAAGTAAAATAAACTTTTAGTCAGTCTGTGGACTAGAAAATTTATTAAATAAAATCTTTAAGCCATCCTTGCATCTAGAAGAATAAAAAAAAGAAATAATGTAGCAAGTCCGGGTACTACAAGATTTGCTAAAGGAAATTTTATAGCTAGCACTGCTACTAGAAGATAACCAAAAAGCAATCCTGTAGCCCACCAGGCTATAATATTAGATTTACTAAATGCAATCTTGTACCCAGCCTGTCTACTATTTTTGTATTTTATGTATAATAGTTTCGCTAAAGGTAATCATGTAGCAGGCCTGGCTACTAAATGACTCACTAAAGGAATTATATCAGCCTAGTTCGGCTAATAGAAGATATACGATATACGATCCTATAACAAACCTGGTCACTAGCAAATTTACCCAAGTTTTGTAGCCAATCTGGGGCCTAATTCTGGCAGTCGTGATCGAGTACTTTCTCGATTCGAAAGGAATTTTATTTCAGTCGATACTTGACAAATCTTAATTATTTTTTCAGTATTGTGAAACTCAAATTAATGCTTTATAACACTAAAAATATAATTCCGATTCGTTCAGTATTGACTGAAAAAATTAGATAGTAAATTGCTTTCGAATCGAGAAATTACTCGATCGAGACTGCCAGAATCAGGCCCCAGGCTACTAAAAAATTTACTAACAAATTTTTTTTTTAGCTAAACTCTTTTTGAGAAGATTTGCATAGATTGGGTTTACACTATGAAAGTTTTGTTTTAGAAGGTCTGAGGTTATTGGTGAGTGCGGAAGATAACATGCTTTTCTTCTTTCCCCTCACACCAATAAACTCAGACCTTCTAAAGGAAAACTTGTTATAAAGAAAAGGCTACTAGAAAATTTACTACAGAAAACCCTGTTTCCTGTCAGGCTACCAGAAAATTAAAAAATGTTTGCCCAATCTAGCTTGGATGCTAGAAAAAATGCCTGCATCCTCCACGACAACCAGAATATTTAGCAAATGCAATATTTTCTGAGTACTTAATGATTTAATAATAAAATTCTTTTACCGAGACTGGCTTTAAAAAGATTTAATTAAGATAATTTTTTAGCTATGTTGGTTGGCTACTTGAAGATTAAATAAAGGAAATATTAAAGTCAGCCTAGCTTTTAGGGGATAAGCTAAACAAAATATTGAAAAGCTACTTGAAAATTAACTTTAGCCAAGCTACTAGAAGAAAATTTTATAAACGGAGGTTTCGTGTCGCCCTGGCTACTTAAAGATTTTCAAAAATCTAATCTGCCTACTAGAAAAATATTTACTAAAATGGAATCTAGTAGACTTTATAGCAAGATCTACTTAAAGATAATCTTGTTACCAGGAAAGATTTACTTAAAGGAAATCTTTAAACCAGCCTGTCTACCAAAATATTTGCTTAAGTCTTTCTACCATCTGGTTACTTTCAGTGTGATATTTTCTTTGCAAATGCTAACAAAATATCTTTTGCAGGAAATGTTCTTGAAAAATGATTGAAATGTAAAAAACAGCAAAATCAAATCAAGGAAGCACAGACATTTTCATATATTTTTTCTGCAAAATGTGTAGATTAAAAAAACGTAAAGAAAAGGAAACAGGAAGACGCAGACAAAAAGCAATGACGACATATTTTGATGTTGGCTGTAGTAATAAGAAAAACATGAAAAATGCAATTTTGGTCGGCAAGTTAATATCTGTGTAAGCATGAGAGCAATTAGGGAAATTCATGGTTTCGCATGCAGGAGGTTTGGCATTGTTTTTTTTTTATTTATTTGAACCACACGCTTCTATGATGCCTTGCTGTAACAAGACCACGAAAAGTCTTGATAAATGGCTTTTAAATTTTTATTTAGTTAATCTATAACTATGCTGGTTAGCTACCGAAGCATATTACCAGATTTCTTCCACAAATTTGTAGCTAAACGAGCTACCAGATTTACTAAGAAAATCTTTAATAAGCTTGGCCAGCTATCCGATTTTTTTAATAAATCTTTAGCTATCCTGTGTAGATACCAGATTTCTTTAGTAAATAATTATTAATGCTGATTAGCTACTTGACTTTTTTTATTTAATCTTAAGCTTCTGTTATTCGCTTAGCTAAAGCTAAATCTCGATCGCTTAAATGCCGATAGAGAATACAAAATTTTTAAAAACTAAATTTGCTGTAAATTAAATTGTTATGTTATTGCAAACTTTAGCAATCATGTTACAGAATTGCATTTGTGGCCAAAATTGCTAAATTAATTTGGTAGAATTTTATCGAAAGAGATTAGCTTCAGTGAATTACAGAATATTTGGCTGCTGATTTCTTTAGCAAATCTTTAGCTATTCTAGCTAGATAATTAATTTCTTTAGTAAATCTTCAGCTGGTCTAATAAGCTAAAAGATTTCTTCAGAAAATCTTCATATGGTCAGGCTAGTCACCACATTTCTTTAGTAAATCTTGAGCTATTCTGGCTAGCTACCAGATTTCTTTGGTAAATCTTATGCTAGTCTGACTTTTACCAGATTTCTTTAGAAAATTTTAAGCTCGTCTGACTAGCTACCATATTTCTTCAGTAAGTAAATATTTTGCTAGTCTGGCTATATGTATATCAGATTTGTTTAATAAATCTTTAGCTAGTCTGGTTATATACCAGATTTCTTTAGTAAATCTTCAGCTATTCTGGCAAGCTACCAGATTTCTTTAGAAAATCTTTAGCTACTCTATCTAGCTACCACATTTCTTTAGTAACTCTTGAGGTAGTCTGGCTAGCTACCAGATTTCTTTGGTAAATCTTTAGCTAGTATGGCTGGCTACTAGATTTCTATAGAAAATCTTCAGCTTGTCTTTCTAGCTATCAGATTTTTTTTTAGTAAATCTACAGCTGGTTTAATAAGCTACCAGTTTTCTTCAGAAAAATTTCATTTGTTCTGGCTAGCTACCAGATGTCTTTAGTAAATCTTAAGCTAGTCTGTCTAGCTACCAGATTTCTTTAGAAAATCTATAGCTAGTCTGGCTAGCAACCAGATTTCTTTAGAAAATCTTTAGCTAGTCTGGCTAGCAACCAGATTTCTTAAGTAAATACTTAGCTAGTCTGGCTAGCTTCTAGATTTATTCGGTAAATCTTTAGCTAGTATGGCTGGCTACCAAATTTGATCAGTAAATCTTTAGCTATTCTGGCTAACTGCCAGATTTTTTTTGTAAATCTTAAGCTAGAGTGACTAGCTACCATATTTCTTCAGCTAGTAAATATTTAGCTTCTTTGGCTTGCTACCGGATTTATTTAGTACATTTTCATCTTATCTGGCAAGCTACCAGATTTCTTTATAAAATCTTTTTTTTAGTAAATATTTAGCTAGTATGGCTAGCTACCAGATTTCTTAAGTAAATCTTTAGCTAGTCTGTCTAGCTACCAGATTTTTTTTATTGTATATTTAGCTAGTCTGGATAGCTACCAGATTCCTTTAGAAAATTTATAGCTAGTCTGGCTGGCAACCAGATTTCTTAAGTAAATACTTAGCTAGTCTGGCTAGCTTCTAGATTTATTCGGTAAATCTTTAGCTAGTATGGCTGGCTACCAAATTTGTTCAGTAAATCTTTAGCTATTCTGGCTAACTGCCAGATTTTTTTTTGTAAATCTTAAGCTAGCGTGACCAGCTAACAGATTTCTTCAGTTAGTAAATATTTAGTCTGGCTAGCTACCAGATTTCTTTAGTAAATATTTAGCTAGTATAGCTAGCTACCAGATTTCTTCAGTAAATTTATAGCTAGTCTGGGTAGATAATTAATTTCTTTAATAAATCTAAAGCTAGACTGGCTTAATAAGTGGCTTCTTTTGTAAATCTTTCATGAGTCTATGTAGTTAATTTATTTCTTTAGTAAATCTTTAGCTAGTCTGGCTAGCTACTTGATTTCTTGAAAAAATCTTTTGCTTGTCTTGCTTAATAATTGATTTCTTTTCAAAATCTTTGACTAGTTTGGCCAGCTACCTGATTTTTTTAGTAAATCCACAGCCACCCCGGCTAGCTACCGCATTCCAAATACTTCATAGAAAGAATTCATTTAAAGAATTTCTTTATAAGCCGTTTTAAGTTCAATGATTAATTCTTTAAATATTTTCGAAAATTCTATTTTTTTTTTAATTACAAATTAATTTTTCCTGTATTTTTTTAACAAGATAATCCTCATAGAATTAAATAAATTTTATTTATTTATTTTTTTAATTATAAGAATGTATTTGCTACTCATTTATGAAAATAACTTCTAAGCTTTATTTGGAATTATACACGTAAAAGGCGAATAAAACAAATATTCACAACAAAAACTCTAAACTAAATTAAACATTAATTGTAGAAAACAGCATTAAAAAAAAAGGAGACAGGACACGCAAATACACAGGATTACACAAGAGAAAAGCAGCAAGGCAAATGAATTGACTTTAGTTACATTTGCATATTAAAGTTGGTACTAAAAAGCCAACAACGGCTGTATATATGTATGTGTAGGAATTTACCCACACATACATACACACACTCGTACATGTATTTAAGATATTATAAAAATAATCAAGCACAGATAATTATAAAGATACATTTCCAGCTGTTCTGGAAGGTGGAATTATGCCTTTCTGTGGAAGTATTTTTTACTTATGACAATAATTTTACTAATGTGATATATTCTGCCTTTTTTGTTATGTTTGGATCCATTGTCTCTTTACTAGATTACCTGGGAAAGCTAAAGTAGGTAATTGACTCCTTACAATCGGTCATTAGAATAGCTTTTTAAGCATTAGCAAATATTTTTACCATTTGTATTTCAAGCAACATTTAGGAGCGTCTTAAAAACATTCATTTTCGGAACTTCCCTAATGTTCATGAACCCACTAATACATTTATTCATTAAAGCCAACCAAGTAAGAGAAAAAAATGAAAATATGAGGATGCTGTTTCCGTTATGCCTGTGTGCATGAAACATTAAAAAAAACAAATTTAATAGTAAAAAATAATACATAATTTATTTAAATGAGAAAGTACATGTATATACATGAGTATTACATACATGCACACACACACACACACACACACACACGCACACACACACACAAATGAAAACATACACTTAATTTGTAAAATTTTAATCATGTTAGCCGGATGATCATTTAATATGCATGAGTGTGTTTGTATGCGATTTATTTTATGTGAAAAAAATGGCAAATTGCTACATTCTAACAGGTTAGAATAAATATGAACTATGCTTAAAATGAAATAGAATAGATAGAAAAAAAAGCAACAGTAAATTTAAAATAACACTTTCTTTACAAAAAATCCTTTTTAACGGGACTAATTTTGTATAGGAAATTTCTCTTAAATAAAGACTAATTTTTTATAGAAAATTTCTCTTGAATTAAGACAAATTTTCTACTAGAAAATTCCTCTTAAATTTAGACAAATTTTCTACTAGAAAATTTCTATTGAGTTAAGAAAAATTTTCTATAGAAATTCTTTCTAGATTTTAAACAAATTTTTTATAAAAAATTTCTTTTGAATTCTTAAGAAAATTTCAATTGAGTTAAGAAAATTTGTCTTGAATTATGAAAAATTTTTTATAGAAAATTTGTCTTGAATTATAAAAAATTTTCTATAGAAAATTTCTCTTGAATTATGAAAAACTTTCTAAAGAATTTTTCTCTTGAATAATGAAAAACTTTATAAAGAAAATTTCTGTTGAATTAAGACAAATTTTCAATAGAGCCAATTTTCTATTAGAAAATATCTCTAGAATAAAGACAAACTTTTTATAGAAAATTTCTCTTGAATTATGAAAAATTTTCTAGTAGAAAATTTCTATTGAATAATGAAAAATTTTCTAGTAGAAAATATCTCTTGAATAATGAAAAATTCTCTATAGAAAATTTCTCTTGAATTATGAAAAATTTTCTATAGAAATGTTTCTTGAATAAGGATAAGGTTTCTTAAATTCAGTAAAATTTTCGATGGAAAATTTCAATTTAATTTCGTCAAATTTTCTATAGAAAATTTTTCTTAAATTGAGACAAATTTTGTAATTTAGAGAAAGCGAAAACATTTATGCATTTGTGCACAAAATATTTGATAATCTTTAGTCAACGCTTAAATAAAAACAAGCCACAAAACAGACAATTTAAATAAATTATAATATCCACAATTGTATGCAACAATTTTTGCAATTACATATTTAGGAATTAAACTAAAATCTTAAGTTTTTTTTTCACAGGAAATATTTGAACTCACGCAAAAATAGTTTTGTAGATTTTAGAATTTAGGAAAATATATTTTATGAAATTTATTTTTAAATAGTTTTTAGCAGATTTAGTTGCAAATAAAAATAGGATGGCCCCAAACGAACGAGATTAATTTTATTAAAGATTCTTTGAAGCTGTCTGGTAATAGTTTTCGTTAAGGAATGAAAGTTATTTGAAATTGTTTAAAATGATTCAAAAGAAACAAAGTTGTCGGTTATTTTATTTCGTATGGACACCGCTTGAATCGTTCCTTGAAAATAAAGTACCGCAGCAGGAAGTCTTTCATTAAAAGCATATCTTGAAAATACAAATTTGGAAGGGTGATATCCTCCTTCGTATATAAATGGCGGTTTTGGAGATTTTAAATTAGATTTTTTTTCTTTGTCACGTGTGCCCCTTGTGTTTTTCTAAAACTAAAAGTATTTATATAAATTTATGTTGTAATTTCGCTGAGTTTTTCCAGTTACTTTCTCTATTTTATTTTCATTTATGTGAGAGTGTTATTTATTTTTATTTGTGGTTATTGTATGAGATTGTTTACAAAATGTTTACAAATAGAAAAATGAATAATAGAAAAAAAAACACTTAAAAAAATGGCAATAAAAACAATAAAAATACAACAAACAGTATGTGGTCTGAGGTTTTCTCTAATAATACCATGCAAATTTGAAAATTTGTTGAAAATACATAACAACAAAAGCAATTTTTTTTCAAGTTAAATGCGGTAATATGCAAAGGATTTTACAAAAATAAAAAAATAACATACTTTTGCTTGTTTTAAATTGTTTCAAAATTGTAGCATATGTTAGGGCGGAGTTTAAAACTTCAAAAAACATTTTTTTTAGCCAACAAAATATTAAAACAGCTTTAATGAAAGTATTGTAAATGCAATCCTCTTATCTTAATTGTGAAAATTTCGTGCTTGTTTTTATCTAGTTTTTTTTTAATACTTTTAAAAAACAAAAGCATTAAGTTTTTAATTTTTAACATGAAAATCTAAAAATCAATTAAAACAAATTTCTATACAACATATAAAAATTATGCCTAAATATATGCTATATATTATATTTAAATTTAGCTTTAAAACCTACGTGTATGCTGAATTAGTTTGAAAAAAATGTTTGACAAATATAAAAAAATTAATCTACATAAAAACAAAAATTAAACCGAAAAGCAAAAAAAAAAAGAGAAATTGTAAATATTTTATTTATGCAAATTCCTTTAATTTTTTCACCAACACAATTTTACACAAACGAATTTGTACAATAACGGATAAAAATTTCACTTTATTTTATAACTCGCTAGGCCCTATGCTCCTTATCGCTATGAAAAAATCACACAAATTTTTTATGCAACACTTCTATTCAAAAGAGATGCAACATTCCTATTGAAATTTATTTTTTAAACACACATGTTTAATAGAAAGTTTCTCTTTGAATGGGACTTTCATTTCAGTGTACACTGTGGTGTAGGGTACCAAATGCTCAGACCTGGCCGACTTTCTTACTTGTTTTTTCGAAATAAGATTTAATTTGTTACAACAATTTTCTCTTAGGAAAAACTGTTTTTATAGAAAATTTCTCTTTGAAAACAGACAATTTTTCTATTGAAATTCAATCACAAAAAAATGGTAAGTTTTGATTCCAACTGTATTTTAAACAAAATCTGTTGTTTTAAAATTAGAAAAAAATACATATTTTTCACACACACATACAACAAAATATCTGTGTTGGTGTATTCAAATGAATAAATAGATTTGTGGGTTTAGGTGTAAACGAATTTTTTCCCCTTTATTTGTATTAGTGTATTTGAATAAGTTTGCTGTGTGATTATATTCACATTTTTATCTTAGTTAACAAATATTTGCTTAAAATTGTATTTACATATTTACAGAAAACGAGAACACAATAAAAAGAGTTTTATTTTTTTTTAAATAAACCAAATTTCCTTTCAATATTTTTTATAGTTGTAGTTTTAAATAAAGTTTTTTCTATTATTTACAACATGCAAAAAAAAATTTAAATTGAAATTGATAGATTTCTAAGGATTAAAAAGGATCTACAAAAAAGTTGTTTAAATATAATTAAACACAAAAAAAAACAAAAAGAAAACTATTTAAGCTGGTGTTTCAAATACAGAAGAGAGCACTTTATTAACGTAATATTATAAGTTCAAAAATATGCAACAAAGAAAGCGGATTATATTTTGTTAAAAAAAAACACTACACGAAATTGTTTCAAAATCAAATTTTATACAAAAAAATTATATATGAATTTGCTTAAGCTATGTTCACTCACACCTATTAAATATTTTATCTTAGGAATAAAGTTAGTAAATAAATAGAAATTTTAAAAAATAAAGCTTAAGTTTCACTAATTTACGGGTCACGCTTTTTTTTTATTTTGTCGTCAAATATTTGGTAGGTCTCAACCTACCTTTAGTTTAAAACCAACTTAATTAACAACCCAACATTAAAAAAAAAACAAAAAGAAAAATATTTAAACAAAAGTTTTACAAAAAATCTTTCCATTAAGACGAACACCTTTAAAAAGCAATTCAAGCTGCAAACAATCACAAAAAGACAACAAAAGCTTTAAAAAACGAAAGCATTAATTGAAAACAAAAGCTGTCCATCAATGATCCACGGGAAGTGAATCCTACATTTAAAACAAATATAATAAAAATTCATTGCGGTGGCCTTTGTTTTCATTTGCCACTACGGAAACCAGATTGAGACTTTTTCTAAAGAAAGGAACACTTTTTCTAATGAAAATTTCTTTTCCTGAGAGTGACATTTTTTCTAACAAAATTCTAGAGACACACTTTCTTTCTAAAGAAGATTTTCTCTCAGAGACAAACTTTTTCTAAAGAAGATTTGTCTCCCAGAGACAAACTTTTTCTAAAGAAGATTTGTCTCCCAGAGACAAACTTTTTCTAAAGAAAATTTGTCTCCCAGAGAGTCACACTTTTTCTAAAGAAAATTGTCTCCCAGCGAGAAACTTTTTCTACAGAAAATTTGTTTACCAGAGAGAGAGAGAAAATTTGTCTCCCAGAGAGGGATACTTTTTCTAAAAAAACAAATTTTCTCCCAGAGAGAAACTTTTTCTACAGAAAATTTGTCTCCCAGATAGAGACACCTTTTCTAAAGAAAATTTGTCTCCCAGCGAGAAACTTTCTACAGAAAATTTATTTACCAGAGAGAGAAAATTTGTCTCGCAGATAGAGACAATTTTTCTAAAGAAAATTTGTCTGCCAGAGAGAGATACTTTTTCTAAAAAAACAAATTTGTCTCCCAGAGAGAAACATTTTCTACAGAAAATTTGTCTTCCAGAGAGACATTTTTCTAAAGAAAATTTGTCTCCCAGATAGACACTTTCTAAAGAAAATTTGTCTCCCAGCGAGACACTTTTTCTAAGGAAGAGACACTTCCTAAGGAAAATTGTGTCTCAAAGAGAAACCTTTTCTTAAGAAAAGTTGTCTCCTAGGGAGCACTTTTTTATAGTTTTTTTTACGTTTTCGCCATTTTTAATTGCAAATCAAGGAAAATTTTCTTTTATTTGAAAACAACGAATAAAATCAAAAGCAAAATCTCTCTTCATGCTGTGTCTGTTGGCAAAGTGAGAAGAAAAATAAATTAAACAAAGACAATGAACCTGCGAAAATTTAAAACAAAAACACACACAACAAAATAACTTCAATTCAAACACAAAAAGTTATTTAAATTTTTAAATAACGAACACACCCGCGATGTCAAACAAAAAGTTATTTAAATTTAGAAATAAATTTCAAAAATAAAAAAATACATTAAAATTTTACTTTTAAAACAATTTTCACTGCCAACCAATCAAAATGTCATTTTGATCATTGTTGTGCTTTTATTTTCTTCATCTACCAAAATCTTCCCTAATTTATCTAAAACTTGTGTTGGAACGTCACTTGGCAAATGTAATTATCTCTGTTTTTGTTCCTTCTGTCATCTAGCAAAACGAGTGGCTGGAAAAGAAAAACTCATCATCTAATTGTGGGAAAGACCATGTCATAATTGTCTCCGTTCGCTAATTTCAAAAGTCAGTGCCAAAAAAAAAAAAAAAAAAAAAAAAAATTGGAGAAAAACATAAAAACAAAACTCCAACTAAATGTGAAAAGGAACACAAAACTAAAATTATTATTTTCATATCCGTTTTCCGTTTTAATAATTACAACGTTCTGCTTGTTAAGTTAAGGACACATTAAGAACAAATTCACACTTGCAAACGTACATTGTGTTGAAATACACACATATACTTAGGTTAATGTATACATGTTTTTTAATAAAAATACATGCTAAATCTTGTGTGGTTTCGCTTTTTAATTTATGTGTGAGTGTGTGTATGTGTCTGTATATTGATACCTTTTTAAAAATTTATAAAAAAAATGATTTAAAATTAATTAAGTTTTTCAGCTGAAAAAATATTTAAAGCCATTTATATAATATATTTTTATACTGATTATGCTGAATTAATTAATCTTTGCATTACGAAAAATGAAATTTAACCTATTTTGCAAATCATTATTAAACCAACAATATTTTGCATTGCCAATATTACGTTCGAATGCGAGGGTAGTTATTAAACGCAGCTACTCTCCACATATTTTTTTTATAAAAATGTTTCTATAAAAACAGTTTTCAAAGCGTATAGAAAAATTGTTCATCTAAAATGGAAATTTTTCAATAGAAAAGTGCTCTCAACGAGATTTCTTTAAGTTCTCTTAAGCCCTTATGACACTACATTTTTAATGCATTGTTCAAGTTTTGGTGAACAGTGCAAATATAAAGTAATAGAAAAATTTACCAAGTGCGAATGGTTCAGCTGTATGGCAAACTGTCAAAAATTTTACTAAAGTTATCGATCAAAAATTAAGTTATGTCAAACAAATGTAAAATTGTTTAACTTAAAATTGACATTTTAAGCTTGAAATATTAAAAGTGTTGCTGAATCAGCGGTTTATGGGCAAAAAGTTGTCAACATTTAATAAAATTAACAGAACAGGGATGGCTAAGTTGTTTCATTTGTACTCTTTTGTTGATACTTTTTAAACTAAGATTTATAATACCATTTTGTGGTGTTTTTTAAGAACATAAATAAAATTAATTTCAACCAAAAAAAAATCTTTAAGTACAATTAGGGTAAAAAAGTACAATTTTTAAAGGTTTTAAAAATTCTCAAAGCCATCCCTGAAACAAAACCATAACAAGAGAAAAAAAAACTAAAAAACTTTGTTTACATTTTTTATAGTTTGCTCTTTCTAGCATTTACTGTTTCTTTCTATCAATTCTATATCAATTAATGAATAAAAAATGTAGTGTCATAAGGGCTTTAGCGGATAAAAATTCCTCAGAGGCAATGTTTCTTTTAAAATAATACATCAGAGAAGTATGGAATCAAACAAGAATGATAGATTTAAAGATTACGCCTTCCCAAAAACAAAGTTAAAATCTTCTGCGAATGTCGGACGAATGACGTCACGCGTGCTGCACTTCTATTGACTAATTATTTTAAGCTAGAAAACTTAAGATAGTTCTGGTTTAGTTGCGGAGCTTCCAGCTCCGCTATATAGAATACATTTTTGTCTGTTTGTTTTTTGGCTTAAAGACCCCTAAAATAAAATAAAGCATGGTTTTTTAGAGTGAGACAACTTTGAGTTGTCATCACTGCTTTATTTAAGCACCCATTTATTAGCTGATAGTTGCTTTTCATTATTATATTATATCAATCACCCTTGTCGTGGTTGGCGAAATTAAAATACGACTGCGACTGTTTGCCAATACATTAAAGGACGCCAATGTTAAATACCGTGTATCTTACAAACTGTTATAGTGAGAATGTTCAAACTTGGTATGAGTCACTCTTATGGTAAACTACACTTTTGAAAATAAAAATAAAGAAGCAGTTGACACAGGGGGAGCAATACCCCCCTTTAGGATGCATATATTAAATATAGCTTAACTAAAGAATTATTATAGCGGGAGTCTTTCAACTTGGTTAAAGCCACTATTATGGAAAACTATAAATTTCAAAACAAAAATGGATGGGGTAGTCGAAGGAAGAACTGTACCCCCCATAGAAGGAATATATAAAATACCGCATAACTAAAGAGAAAATCTGTTCAAGCTTTCTAGGCCCCACTCTTATGGTAAACTTCACCTTGCAAAATTAAAATAAAGGGTACCCCCTTTCAGTGGGGGTGGGGGTAAATTACTTTTTTACAGAAGCATCCTCTGAGCACAAAAAATAAAATAGACTAGTTATTTTGTCGATAGGGCAAACAGGGTAGCGAAGCGCACCGGGTTAATATAGTTATTTATAAAAAATTACCGAATCTTCGGAATTTGAAGACTTGGCAAATCTTGTATTTTATCATTCTTGAAATGGAAGATACATTTTCTGCAAAAATCTTTTAAACAATGAGAGTTTTTCTAAAAGAAAATTGTAAAGAAGACCTGGGGGAAGCTAATTTTGGCAGTCGTGATCGAACACGTTTGCGATTCGAAAACAATTTTATTTCAAAATCTTCTAGTCGATACCGACCGAATCGATATTATTTTTTCAGTGCTGTAAAGCATTTTTTTGTGTTTTCACAACACTGAAAAAATAGTTTCGATTCGTTTAGTATCGACCAAAAGCATTTCTATAGTCAAATATCTCCCAGCAAAAAGAGGGTTGTTTTAATTTAAAAGTTCTCCTAATCAGAGAAAATTTCTCTATAGTTAAATTCTCATAAGCAAAGTTTTTCTAGAGAATAATGATGTTCCGATAATCTCCAACTGGGAAGCAACGGTCTTAATTATTGATTTCCGATGGGCTTTTTAAGGGCGTTTCTTATGGTCTCGATCCATGGAAACCCTCCAGCAGTAAGTTGATTGGTTGTGCGTAGTCAGAAGCATTTTATTATCGGTTGGTATAAGCCTGTAGCCGTCGCACATTGTTTTTGGGTAGGCCCCACGAGATTTCAGAGCCATATAGAAGTAAAGCTTTACACATACGTATTGAACACTATTAGTGTTTTTAGTAGCTTTAATAATTTGGAAAACTTCCACTCTTCCCTTAAAGAGTATGTGGCATGACGTGTCTTGTTAATGCGTAAATCTATAGAATAATTCTTCTGAGCAAAAAAAAAACATTTTCTGAAAAATAGAGACAGTTTTTCTGAAGAGTTTTTATATGAAAAAAAATTCCCTAAAAAATTAGTTGATTACGGAAGGCAACACAACTGAAGTTGAAAATATCTTTTTTTTTTGTATTTTATCATGAGCGGCGTTGCCGAATTGCGCTGCTGGCAGTTCAACTTCAGTTCAGTTGCCATCCGTAATCGGCTAAAAGAATTCCTATGTAGAAAATTTTCCTAAACTATAAAAGTTTTTCTTAAGAAAAATTCTTTTAAACATTTAAAATTTTCAATAGAACAATTCCTTTAAAGAGATACATTTTCTAATAAACAAACAATCATTTAAAATTTTCTTAAAACAAATTGTTTCTTAAAACTTCGAAGCAGAAAAATGTTCTATTCCTTTGAACTGAATAGAGTTTTTAAATAGAAACATGAATTTTAAATTTAATTATTGCCAAAAAAAAAAAGAAAAGAATATTTAAATTCCATTATGTTCCATTATTAAACTCGTAAAAATATCTTTTTTCATTAATTGTTCCTTAATGTCATAAACTAAATGGGATTTTTGTGTCACATCAAAATATGCCACACATACGCATTTGAACAAAACTTTTGCTGCAAAAACGTCCAGCGTTATAATGAAATTAACATATTTTAAGTGAATCCACTTTGCAATGATCACAACACACCACCACGCCAAAGCTTTTAAATACATTTTTGATGGTCGGTCATTTCAAAATGATGGGAAAACTTTTTGCCAGTCACCAGCAATTATGACCGACAATGTAGTCTTTCTGTTTTATTGGGACATGGACGCATGAACAAGCAAACTTTACAGGATATTTTGACAACAACAAAACAATCAAAAAATATTGAAAATAAGCAGCACAAAAAAACCCATAAAGTCAAACATCAATATAAACAATGAAATTTCATTTTGAATACAATTCATAAAAACATTCAAACTTTTTACTGTATTTAACATTCAAGCGCGCACGGTCTTTAATGACAGGAAATTACAAACACACACACACACGCACACCCACGCTCATGTGCATACCCTGTCGGACTTTTATGAGCTAACTCAAAATAAGGCTGACTTTTAACTAACTCATTTTTAACTAACTTTCGAAATAACTCAAATCTGATACAGAAATAAACAAAAATTAAAAAACATACAGGTGAAACTTTATTTTGTTGAAATATTTTTTGTTTTCATTAAACAGAGAAAAATTTGTCAAGTTATTTCATAAAATGAAAAAAATTTAAATTGAATTGTAATTTGACTTAGAATACACATTCGAATAATATGAAAATTTATATGTATAATAAATGTACTCACCATGAGAAATAAATTCCCAGATTCTATTATGTCAAATACATAAAATTTATTATAAATATTAATAAAAATATATACATACATAATTAGTTAATAATAATATAAATATGAAGGGTGGAGTGAGTGTTGACTTGTTCTGATGAACTACAAGCTGCCTAGTTAAACCCAACTATAAGTTAGTCAATTTATACTTAACTCATAGTGCACTCTTACTTTATGCACTACAAGCTTACTCATAATGAGCTAGCTTGTGGTTAGCTGAAACTTATGCAGAGTGAGTGAGTACTGACTCGCTCTGATGACACTACGTGTAAAAACTGAATAGAGTTTAACAAGGGAAATGAGCCAGCTTTTTAGTCACCTGTGACTCATTTCTGGTTGACAATAAGTTAGTTTTAAGTTAACTCAAAGTCCGACAGGGTAAAAACATTTAAGTGTAAATACGTGTCGGTGTGTGTGTTTTTAGTGTTCAAATGTGTGACTCTTTATTGAATAGAGAGTCTGATAATGGAATTGTGGATATGATAACGCATGTATATAGAACACGCAAACACTTAAGCAACATTAGCGCACATACACATATTAACACTAATATGCATAAATAACTTTCATCTATGTATATACAACTCTATTTAGCGGATGCAAAAAGGGAACATGAATGCTCTACATTTAATGAGGGAATATTGACATTTTTAGCTTAAAATTATTAAATGTTTTCTTTATTGTGTTGTTATGAATCTGTTACTCAGTGGTAAAGAATGTCTAAACATGTGTTTCATGAAATTTTTTTCTATAGAAAATTTCTCTCTTTTGAAGAAATTTCTGTATTTTCTTCACTGCATATTTGCAAAAATTTGGGTATTTTCATGAAAACTTTGTTTTTCAAAAATTTCTCTGTTTTAAGGAAACTTTGTTGTTAAAGGAAACTGTCTCTTAACATAAATTTTCTACAATTGGTATCTGTATTGTGTGTGTTGGTATTTCTAAGCAGCTGGGGGCTTTTTGAAAGTGTATGCAGGCCGTCAGTCAATGTCGATTAGGCCGACATCAAAATCATTTAAAACATCTTAAAGGTCGAAAAGATCATCTTCGATAATCCCTAATTGAACTTGAATTTTTTTTTTTCAAAAATCTTTTAATTTTTCTATCAACAAATTTTCTCTCTCTTTATAAATTTTTTTTTTAGAAATTGTGTTTAATTTTCTTAAAATGTTCGTGACAATTTGCCATTAAAAAAATCTTTCTCATTTCGAGACAATTTTTATTGAAAATTTCTCACTTTTTGTTAAAATTTTTCTGTAGAAAAATATTTATTTTTTTTTTTAATTTTTCTATAGAAAAATATTTTTATTTTTTTTTAATTTTTCTATAGAATATTATTTTATTTTCAATTTCCCTCTTTTTTTTTTTTTTTTGTTTTATAGATATTTTTTATTAAAAAGTTTCGTTATAGAAAATTTCTAACTTTTTGTAAAAATTTTTCTGTAGAAAAACTTTTTTAATTTCCTATAGAATTTTTTCGACAAAATATTTTGTTTTTGTGACAATTATTTTCTAAATAAGTAATGGATTTTTGTAATAATTTGTCAACAAAAAATATCTCGATTTCTATCCTTTAAAAACAGTTTTATTGCAGAAAATGTTTCTCTTTTTTTATGGAAATTTTTCTATAGAAAATGTATCTCTTTTTACAACGATAACTCTTTTTAGAAATTGTCTTATTAGAAATGTTTTTATAAAAAATTTGCCTCTGTTCGTGACAATTTGTTAAATTTGTGAGAAAATTTTTCTTTTTGTAATAAATTATCTGTACAAAAAGTTTTTTACAATTTTTCTATTGAAAATTTTTCTGTTTTCTTTATGTTTATTAGTTTTCTGTAAAAATGTCTCTTTCTTTGTAAAGAAAATGTATATATTTTTGACCACTTCTCTGTACAGAAATTATGTTTCTTTCTTAGACATTTTTTTTTTAAATTTCTATGAAAAATGTTTTTCTTTTTGCGACAGGTTTTTATTGAAAATTTTTTTTTGTAGAAAATTTCTCTTTTTTCCTGAGGATTTTATACACAAAAATTTTTCTCTTAACGCGACAATTTGTTATAGGAAATTTCTCCCTTTTTGTAAAAATTTTTTTTCTACAGAAAATTTTTTTTTTTAAATATTTTTTCTGATTGTAAAATTTTTCTAGAGAAAATTTCTCTTTTTTTTCTTACAATATTTTTGTTAAAAAAATTTCTCTTTTCGTAATTTTTTTGAATAGCAAATTTCTGGCTTCTTGTTACAGTTTTTCTGTAAAAAATTTCCATTTTTTTTTTTACAATTTTTCTAAAAGAAATTTTTCTATTTTCCTGACAATTTCTCTAAACAAAATTTATATATTTTTGTAAAATTTCTTTTATAGAAAATATCTCTCTTTTTGTTAATAAAATACTTGTTTTTTAAGAAAACTATAAAAATTTGTACGTGAAAATCTGTATTAAAAGAAAATTTCTTTCTTTTTGTTCCAACTCTTTTAATTGAAACTAAATTTTTTAAATGAGAATTTTTCTTTAAAAAAAATCTCTCTTTTTTAAAAATTTTCTATAGAAAACTTCTTTCTTTTCATGCAATTTTCTATAAATAATTTATTGCTTTTAAAGAAAATTTGTAAGAAAAACTATTTTGATTCAGAGGAATTTTAATTTCTGAGATTTTGTTTATAGAAAAACGTCCACTTTAAGAGATAATTTTCAAATAACGAACGCAATCTGAATGTAAATCAATCGTCTCTCTTTTTTAAAATTATAACAATGTGTTATGCCCCTTTAAAATGATTCTTTCTGTTTTTTTTTAAGTTTCTAAAAGGCTTTTAAAAAACTAAGCATGTAAATTAAAACTGCCTTATGTTTTCCATAATCTTAATTTATTTTTAAAGTTTTAACTTTGTACGATAAATTTCATTTGTTAAATCTCTGCATCTCTACCAGCATTATTTTGTCTCATTAAAGCGCCCTTCTTTTTACTTAAAACTTTAATTTGCTAACTGCTTTTCATTCTACTTATTTTAGTTTTTTGTTTTTTACTTTTTATCTGTTTAAGAGTTGTTTTACTTTTCATCTGATCCCATGTATTCAAACTACTTATATTTTGTTCTATTTAACTGAAAAATACTGGAAGTCAGTGCAAAATAAGAGCAAAAAAAATACTACAAAATGAAAACATTTGAGACAGTTTCATTTAAATATATTCCTAAAGCTACTGGTTTTTATTCTTCATCTCTTTCATTATTTCTTTTAAAAATTTTTTTTGTTTTTTGTCCTGTATTTATACTTATCCTTTATTTAAACTTTATTCTACTCAAGCATGCAGCACATCTACACACAGGTGGACGAGAGAAGCTCAAGAAGAGTTGATGAGAAAAAAATGATAATAATAAAGAACCCAACGATAACAAAACATTTACCTGAAAAGAAACAAAAAAGAAAAAAACGAATATGAGAAAAAAATCAAATTAAAGTTTTACTCATGATAGCAACAGCAACTGCTACTGCAGACTGCTTGCTCTCTTCTCTGCACACAACTATGCTAAATATGTATAGTTTAAAAATAAAGAAAACATATTAACTTTTTCATCAGTCCTTTGTCTACATTTTCCCCGTTGAACCACCACCACCCGCACCAAAACAAGCAAAATTAAACAACTTAAAAACATTTATAAGAAAAACGCAAACATGCACTTTAAGGCAAAACCTAAAAAACGATTGCCTACTTTAAGGCCGTTTCAGAATTGTTACAAACCCAAAACAAACAAAAAAATATTGCATACAATAAAAAGAATAAATCCATGATAAAACTACAACAAAAAAGGAAGGTCTCGGCATGAGTTTGAATGTTGATGATAACTATTCTCCTACAAACTATAAAACGTAGGAAGGAAAAAAGGACGAAAAACCCGAATGTATGTATGTACATTGTAAAATCCTTTTTACAAATATGGCGTAAAGCCAACTATTTTATTATCTACAGATAATTTTACTTACATAAATATATACACGTTCAAATTTACAGACAGACAGTCAAAAGTTTTTATATAAACCAATACACGTACAACCAAATATTATTACACATGCTCGTACATACAAATGCATGTTCGTATATTTGCATTTAGTTGTATACTTAAAAAACAAACAACCAAAAATAAAAATTAAATAAAAAAAAATTATTTCAAAAGGGAAAATTCGATAGAAAAAATAAACTTCTATGATAATTTGTTTTTGTTAAAGTAGAGCACAGGAAAGATTAAAAATTGAGCCAGAGGTGTGTTTTTGGAACAGCTGGCGAAGAAAAATTGGTAATTTTATAGAGAGATCCTTGATACAATAGAACTCCTGAACAGGTGCCAAAATACGGCGTTGAATATCGAAGTTCTTAGTTATATTGCACTGTTATTTTGATTGCTTTCCAATGCCGTTAAATGAGACCAATTTCCATGTTTTCTATAGAACTATTGCACTTAAAAGAAGAAGAATTTTCCTTAAAACAGAACTCTTTAAAGGAAAATTGTCATAAAAAAAATGCCATAAAAAAGAAGGTACAATTAATGTGTGACCAGGTTAATTAATTTTTTTTAAATATCGCAGGCGATAAAAAAATTTATTTAAAACTTTCTCAGGTGTTAGAAAAATTTATTAAAAATTCACATGCGATAAAAAATGTATTTAAAAGTTTTCATGCAATAGAAAATGTATTGAAAATATCGCATGCGACAAAAAAATTTATTAAAAACTTTCGCATGCAATTAAAAATTTATTGAAAATATCGCATGCGATAAAAAAATTATTTTAAACTTTGCGATAAAAAAATTTATTTAAAATTTTCGCATGTGATAAAAAATTTATTTAAAATATCGCATGCGAAGAATATACTAATATTTACACCAAATTTTTTTTTATCAATCATTTGGACATAGTGACTACATCCATCGCAGAACTCATTTGAAACGAATTTTCCCCATAGTCTAATTTTTAAAAAATTTATAAAAATTTTCACAAATACAATTCGGATAGATGAGTAGTCCACATGCATTGGCAGCTTTATTAATGACACAAAATTCTGAGAAAATCGATTTAAACAGTTTTTTGAGAATAAGCTGCTCAGCAGTACAGAGAGTTTATCAGGAGTATTAAATATTTAACAAGAAATTGCGCGAAACTTGCCGAATTTCAAACGAGATTGATAATGGGAGGTATTTAAGAAAAAAAAAATAAAATAGCGGCTTTTACAGAACTTTTATTTTTTTTTAACTTTGGTTTTTTATAACTGGTCTATTTATGTATGTATATCGTTTTTGAATTTTATAGTCTTCATTTTTCAATAGGTTTGATTTCCTCCGAATGAAGGAGTTGGCCACAGTGGCCATCTTCCTTCCAGAACTGATTCATTAGAAGTTTTTAATACAAAGAAAACAATTATAAAAACGAATGATATTTCATTAAAATTTTTAAATATAGTATTTTTTATCGCATGCGATATTTTAAATAAAAAATTTTATCGCATGCGATATGTTTAAAAAAATTTATTAATCTAGTCGTATTTATTTTTATTTCCTTAAACAGAGATAACAAAGTGAAATTTTGCTATAGAAAAATTCTCTTTTCACGTAGTGAAATTTTCATATTAAAAAATTCTCTTTAAATAAAGTAAAATTTTTCTTAAGAAAAATTCTCCTTTAACAAATTGAAATTTTTTCTATAGAAAAATTCTTTATTAACAAACTGAAATTTTTCTATTGAAAAATATTCTTTTAACAAAGTAAAATTTTTCTTTATATTTTTGTTTTATGATCAATGTTTTATTTAATATTTTTATTGAGGTTTTTGTTTTCCTCACGGGCTAATATGATCAATCGTTTTTTTACCAAATGTAATTAAAAAACATTTATGGTTAACTTATTTTCTTTTCCCAACGTTTCGTTCGCTTTTTTCGAACTTCATCAGGGGTTATTTTTATTCCATGCAAATAAATTAGGGTTTACATTTGTATTGCACTTTTTAACTATTTAATATTAAAAACTGGACTACACGACACAGAAATAAATAAATAATTAATAAGTAAAATACAACACAAACACCGAATAAAAGTTAAACTTAATGTAAATATCACAGAACTATTTTTCTATAGCAAAATTCTCTTTTAAAAAAGAAAGACATTTTTTTATAGAAAAATTTTATTTTAACAAAGAAAGACATTTTTCTGAAGAAAGAAAAATTGTCATAATATCTACCGATTTTAGGGTATTGTCAATTCGTTTATGCCTTTTTTAAAGTTTTATTCTCAAAGCTCTAGCTTACATGCAATCAATGGCAGGCAGCCATAGGCGCTGTTAAGCGCCTGATAACATACTTTTTTTTTTTGATAAAAGAAAAAACTAAAATAAATACTTCAGATCTACATTTGTATGCAGAAAAATACACAAAACCTATTAACAATCAAATTAACACTATGGGAGAAGCGAGTATTTTAAATTTAGCAAAAATTAAATGATATTTTTTGGTATCATCGGTCAATGGAAATTGTTAAATGAAGATGATTCGAAAACTTAAAAAAAAGGTAAAAGATTGGGAGCCTGCCGAGCCAAAGTGGTCACTTAACCGAAAGCTGTTTGTAATAAATGGAAATAAATATTTTTAATATCTCAAAAAAACTATTAAAATAACTAAATTTTTAGACACCTTTTTAATGAAAGTCTAATTGTTTTTTAATCAGATTTAATCAGATTTGGGGTTTCTGCATAGCCAATATTTGTTTAACATTTTATAACTTTTATAAACCCGTTATTGTGACTCTGTTTTTTTCACAAAATAATTTATTTTTGCAATATTTTGTCCCATGGTGCTAAAGTTGCAACAGTCTTCTGTATGCGAGCAAGTGCAGTTTTTTCGGATTTATTCCTGCATCAAATAGTTATAAGCAAACCTAAACAGCTTAAATGTAAAACCAATGTAATGTTTAGAACTTTTTTTTCTTGCATATTTGAATATACTTTTTGCAATTGCTTCCTTCCTTGATACATGTTCGTTTGAAGCACTAAAAAAAAAATGAAAAACATACGAAAAAATCTATATAACCCAACAAGAGAAGGCAGTATTTTTAGAAATGTAAATGATAACTTTACTTTAATAGATTAAGTAGGCCTTTTAACTGGTTACTGGCTCAGGATATCACAAAGGGACTGCATTGTAGGGACCAAAGAGAGACGTCCTCGATTCTCCACATTTGAATATGAATTATAACTTCTATCATGTATATTATAGTTTTTTTTTCTACTTTTGTATTTTATCAATATACAAAATGTTTGCTTGGTTATCTTGGCAGAGTATAACATTCGTTTGAAATGTTTTTTTAACACTTTTCAGGCCAGCAAAACGTTTTCAGACCTAAACTATGTTCAATAATATTATGATGGATTTTGTTTGTATTTGTATTTGAAATAAAAATAAATTGAAATCACTACGATAATGATTTATTTAAATACACAGACAATAAATATTTTTATTTTTCTATTTTTTATTCCTTATTGACAAGTAGAGATTTTTGTGGCAGAGAAAATGTGAAATAAATCAATAATATTATGGAATAAAATTTAAACTTAAAAAAGATTTACAGAAAATAAGTAAATATTTAGTGAATAAATTTAAAATTGTAAAACGAACAGTAAAAAAATTGTATTTAAATAAATTAAAGAAAAATTTAAATGAAAAATTATCTATTTAACCTTCGCATTACCCCATGTTTTAAGGGGATGCACCTTACCAATACCAAACCGGGTGAACAAGTTTACGTCGCATAAAATTTGTTTAAAGAACTTAAATTTAAGGAATTTATTTAAGAAATAAAACCGAATTGGTTAGGCGAAGGTTAAGAACGACAAATTTTTAAAAAAATCTGGACATCTTTTAGTCTCTACCGACAGAAAGTTACGAAAGGCTGGTAGGCTTAACTTAAAAAATCCGGTAGCCAGCCTGACTGGCTCCAAAGTTACCCTGAATTGAGAACTTATCGTGTAAAAATATATGAGAGATCAAATGACATTTCAATGTGGAGTCCCACAAGGAGCAGAACTGGCGCAAATACTGTATCAAATATGTGCCAACGATATGCTCAGTACAGTTAAATATCTGTAGTACAATATTCGCTTATTCAGACGACCTAAAGAAATCTGATATCCAGCCTGGCTGTCAACAAGATTTACTTAAGAAATTTGGTAGCCAGCATGGCAGTTTACAAGAATAAATAAAGAAATTTGGTAGCCAGCCTAGCTGTGTACAAGACTTACTAAAAATATCTGCTCCCAGACCGGCTGTCTAAGATTTACTAAAGAAATTTGGTAGCCAGCTGGGCTGTCTGCAAGAATTACAAAAGAAATTTGGTAGCTAGCCTAGCTGTCTACAAGATTTACTTAAGAAATCTGCTCCCAGACCAGCTGTCTAAAATTTACTTAATATTTCTTATATCCAGCCTGGCTGTCAGCAAGATTTACTGAAGAAACCTAAATGTATACAAAGATTTACGAAAGAAATTTAGTAGCCAGCCTGGCTGTCTACACGATTTACTAAAGAAATTTAGTAGCCAGCCTGGCTGTCTACACGATTTGCTAAAGAATTTTGGTAGCCAGCTTACTGTCTACAAGATTTACTAAATAAATTTAGTAGCCAGCCTGGCTGTCTGCAAGATTTACTTAAGAAGCCTAAATGTATACAAAGATTTACGAAAGAAATTTGGTAGCCAGCTTGCTGTCTACAATATTTACGAAAGAAATTTGGTAGCCAACTTGCTGTCTACAATATTTACTAAATAAATTTAGTAGCCAGCCTGGCTGTCTACAATATTTACTAAAGAAATTTAGTAGCTTTCTACAAGATTTACAAAAAAAGTTTGGTAGCCAACCTGGCTGTCAACACGATTTACTAAAGAAATTTGGTAGCCAGCCTAGCTGTCTATAAGATTTACATAAGAAATCTGCTCCCAGACCAGCTGTATAAAATTTACTTAATATTTCTTATATCCAGCCTGGCTGTCAGCAAGATTTACTTAAGAAACCTAAATGTATACAAAGATTTACGAAAGAAATTTAGTAGCCAGCCTGGCTGTCTACACGATTTACGAAAGAAATTTAGTAGCCAGCCTGGCTGTCTACACGATTTGCTAAAGAATTTTGGTAGCCATCTTACTGTCTACAAGATTTACTAAATAAATTTAGTAGCCAGCCTGATGTGTGTGAAGTTAAATTTCGAAATTTATTGCATAACAGAGCTCTGTTAAAGCTCTAACATAGCACTGTTAACCATATAGAATTGTGATATATGTTTTCAAATTGGAATTATACCTACATTTATGGATCAAATGGACTGGAAAAAAATATACAGCTTAACACACATCCCACTTATCAAAAACTTTCATTACTTTAGGTATATAATAGGACTTTTCATGTTTTTTTTAATTTTTTAAATTTACAATTTCTCTGGAATATTTTCCCGAATTCCAGGAAAACGGGAGGAGATGGGCGGATGAAATTTGATGGAATTTGTGGACAAAGTGGACCTTTATGAAAATTAATAATCAGAAGCTTAAAGGTGTTGCGTCTTTTTACGAATTTTTAAATTTTTCCATATTTGTCAAATTTTGAATTTCACTGTAAGATGAATTCCAGAAAAACGGGAGGAGATGGGCGGATGAAATTTGATGGAATTTGTGGACAAAGTGGACCTTTATGAAAATTAGTTATCAGAAGCTTTAAGGTGTTGCGTCTTTATACGAATTTTTCAATTTTTCCATATTTTCAAATTTTGAATTTCACTGTTAGATGAATTCCAGGAAAACGGGAGGAGATGGGCGGATGAAATTTGATGGAATTTGTGGACAAAGTGGACCTTTATGAAAATTAATAATCAGAAGCTTAAAGGTGTTGCGTCTTTTTACGAATTTTTCAATTTTTCCATATTTGTCAAATTTTGAATTTCACTGTAAGATGAATTCCAGAAAAACGGGAGGAGATGGGCGGATGAAATTTGATGGAATTTGTGGACAAAGTGGACCTTTATGAAAATTAGTTATCAGAAGCTTTAAGGTGTTGCGTCTTTATACGAATTTTTCAATTTTTCCATATTTTCAAATTTTGAATTTCACTGTTAGATGAATTCCAGGAAAACGGGAGGAGATGGGCGGATGAAATTTGATGGAATTTGTGGACAAAGTGGACCTTTATGAAAATTAATAATCAGAAGCTTAAAGGTGTTGCGTCTTTTTACGAATTTTTCAATTTTTCCATATTTGTCAAATTTTGAATTTCACTGTAAGATGAATTCCAGAAAAACGGGAGGAGATGGGCGGATGAAATTTGATGGAATTTGTGGACAAAGTAGACCTTTAAGCTTCTGATTATTAATTTTCATAAAGGTCCACTTTGTCCACAAATTCCATCAAATTTCATCCGCCCATCTCCTCCCGTTTTCCTGGAATTCATCTAACAGTGAAATTCAAAATTTGAAAATATGGAAAAATTGAAAAATTCGTATAAAGACGCAACACCTTTAAGCTTCTGATTATTAATTTTAATAAAGGTCCACTTTGTCCACAAATTCCATCAAATTTCATCCGCCCATCTCCTCCCGTTTTCCTGGAATTCGGGAAAATATTCCAGAGAAATTGTAAATTTAAAAAATTAAAAAAAACATGAAAAGTCCTATTATATACCTAAAGTAATGAAAGTTTTTGATAAGTGGGATGTATGTTAAGCTGTATATTTTTTTCCAGTCCATTTGATCCATAAATGTAGGTATAATTCCAATTTGAAAACATATATCACAATTCTATATGGTTAACAGTGCTATGTTAGAGCTTTAACAGAGCTCTGTTATGCAATAAATTTCGAAATTTAACTTCACACACATGCCAGCCTGGCTGTCTGCAAGATTTACTTAAGAAGCCTAAATGTATACAAAGATTTACGAAAGAAATTTGGTAGCCAGCTTGCTGTCTACAATATTTACGAAAGAAATTTGGTAGCCAACTTGCTGTCTACAATATTTACTAAATAAATTTAGTAGCCAGCCTGGCTGTCTACAATATTAGTAGTAGTAGTAGTTTTCTACAAGATTTACAAAAAAAAAATTTGGTAGCCAACCTGGCTGTCAACACGATTTACTAAAGAAATTTGGTAGCCAGCTTGGCTGTCTACAAGATTTACTAAAGAAATTTGGTAGCCAACTTGTTGTCTACAAGATTTACGAAAGAAATTTGGTAGCCAGCTTGGCTGTCTACAAGATTTACTAAAGAAATTTGGTAGCCAGCTTGGCTGTCTACAATATTTACTAAAGAAATTTGGCAGCCAGCCTAGCTGTCTACAAGATTTACTAAAAATATCTGCTCCCAGACCGGCTGTCTAAGATTTACTAAAGAAATTTGGTAGCCAGCTTGGCTGTATACAAGATTTACTGAAGAAATTTGGTAGCCAGACTAGCTGCCTACAAGATTAACTAAAGATATTCGGTAGCAAGCTTGGCTGTCTACAAGATTTACTAAAGAAATTTGGTAGCCAGCTTGGCTGTCCACAAAGTTTAAAAAATACCTTTGGTAGCCTTTTGTATACATTACTTAATTATTAATGGAACTTTATATTACGAAATCTACTATTTTTAATTTTGTTTCCAATTAAATGTTATTTTGCTAACATTAAACAATCTGCTGTAATTGAAAATGTCTTGTTTAATTAAATTAAACAACTTTTTTTTTAACACTTCGTTAAATTCCTATGAAATCTTTTGCTTTCACATTCATCTCTGCCATCTTTAATTTCCTTTCAAATTCTTACATACATTTGACATAATAAAGAAGACTTTTTTTTCGCAAAAAAGAAAACAGATAAAGGAAAAAAAATTATTATCTATTTCATAATAAACAATCCATCACTTAGAGCAATACAATTCTACTATCTTTTGGTTTCAATCCTGGCTGCACAAGTAAGTGTATGTTTATAGACAGACACGTTGGTAGCAACACTTTCAAAGAAATCGCAAACAATGTGCTATCTGTACCCTAAATATATGCTGTAGTTTTTTTTTTGTGTATTATGAAATCGATAAATATAACAACAAAACACTTACGAAATAACAATGAAACCAACACACACATGTTGCTAAAATACTCACATACTCGTTCATTCATTCATTTACTCATTCATAACTTAACATCAGGACACCAACAGGAGATATGAGAACGGGAGTTGTTTTCTGCAAAATTCATCAAGTAAATTTTTTTTTGAAACTGATGTGTTGCTACCGCAGAACTAAAACGTACGACTACCAATGTAGAAAAGCAACAACAACAACAATGGGAAGAAATCAACAATGATAAGAATTAAAACTACGAAAATGACACACACTCTCACATATTAATTTACTTTGGGTCTTTTTTCACCCCCTAGAAGTATGTGGTTAATACTATTATTCTTACATTAAATACAACTACATACTAACAAAGCCCTGATTCCCTTCTCGCTCGCTCTCCCTTTCTACGATACTTTTTTACTGCACTGCACTAAAACATTTGTTAAGTAATTGTAGCTCAACTATTTAAGGGAAACTTAATGTTAAAGTATCTAAAGTAAATTATAACAAAAAGTACTTTTCGAAAGCATTTTCTCATACGCAAAATTCATTTCGCAATAGAGCTTTTGCTCTATAAAGTCTTAAGATCTTTTAAGAACTTAATTAAAATGGGCAAAATGTATTCCTCTGTTATGTATGTTGGGAGCAAATTTAATAAATGACCTTTTTAGTTATAAAATCTATTGTCTGTCCTCAAAGACACATTTCTATGAATTTTAAATTATATCAATCTGAACTTCAACAGCATCATTAATACAAATGGTACAGTGAAGCAAAAGTAAAAAAAAAGTAATGAGAAATATTGTAGCTATATAAGGCTAGTTAGAGATTAGCAACGCAAACTATTTTCCAAAAATAATAAAGAATAGTTTTCTAAAGAAGTTTGATAGCAGAAACAGACTAGTATCTGATGGGCAAAAATACTTAAATAAAGTAGCCGTATGTATTTAAGCAAAAGAGTATTGCTACTAGAGCTCCCAAAGAAATTTGGTAGCCAATATGGCTGGCTATAAGATTTACTAAAAAGATCTCTAGTGGCCAAATTGTATAGTTTAGCAAATTAAAGGAAAATAAAATAAAAGAAATCTTGAAGCCATTCGGCATGTCTACTACATGGGTCAATTTCAAAAAAAAAAACGCAATTTTTTTGTCCCCGTACTTTACACTTCTATTTTAGGTAAAAAAAGAAACCCAAAAAAAAAACAAAAATGTCAGAGTGATCAGCGAGGAATATGTAACAAAAAAACGTAATTCTCAAATTTGTATGTTTGTTTTTTTGTTTATTCAGAATGGTGTTTTGTTTCTCCCTCTGACTCCTTCCATACAAAAGCATGTGTCCCCCGTTAGAATTTTTAGTAAACAAAATAAAATAAAACTAAGATAAAAGTAAATATGCAACATTTAATAACAGTTTTCGAATTATTGCGTTTCTTTCTTGTGTTTTGATTTGTTATAGTCGTCAAAACTGAATTAGTGCGAATTTGGCGTTGCAAACAAAGGTTGTCCCCACAATTTGCATTGAGCGTCACTTTTTTATAATTCAAATAATATTACTAGTTTTTAATTTTCATTTAAATAAAGTAAATAATGTAAGGAAAGTACAAACTTAAATTATTACAAAAGTGAAAAAGCGAAAAAAAAATTAATTAAAAAAAGTGTCACGCTAATTTTTTTACAAGTGAATATATTAAATGTAAAAAATTGAAGTTGACAATCATTGTTTACATGGTTTCAACTCATTTTTTTATAATTTGTGAATTTGAGAAAAAAATTGCCTACGAAAAAAACCAAAATAGGCAAACATTTCATGAGCGTCACTTTTGATATATATTGCTTCATAGCTTAAAATGCTTAATTTTGATTTTATTTTTGTATTTACAAGAGTAAAACAACAAAATTAATGGCGGTTGAAAGAGCACGAAGATATCGAGAGAAAATAAAGCTCTAATATGTATTTTCTTCGACCTTTATATATTGAAAATAAAGCTCGATAAAGCGCGTAATGGCGAATGTAAAAGAAAGAAGAAAGAAAGGTATAATCGATATTCACCATATAATTACAAAATCCAGAGGTGAATTGATTTACAGATCTCGCTCGTGCTTTTGCAATTTAAACCTCTGGGGGACCGGAAACTTATGCAACTTATGCTAAAACTGAATGAGAATGAGAAAAACAAAACCGTTTGTCATTTCATAAAGAATTCGAATGAAAATTTATAAATTAAATTAAGTTAAGTTATTGTTTTGCGTCAAATATTTACATATGTGTATAAGTTTCTTCAAGAATTACTTCCTTTTTTCCATTTTTGTTAAAGACATCAAAGAATATGTACATGTTTAGTTTTGTATGAAAATTTTTGTTTTTTGAAGAATTTTTGTTTGTTTTTTTATTAAATTTTTGTAAAAGAATTAACTTTTTTTCGTTAAACTTTAAATTAGGCATTATTTCTTGTTTACGTGCAACAAAATCTCTTGATCGTCACAAAATATCTTGAGCGTCACACTTAGATTTTTTCCCTTGAAACGCTTATAATTGCAGTTTTTTTTAAATACATTGCTACAAGCCTATTACTTTGCAAGTAACCTCTAAGTTCAAGTCTTTTTTCAACAAAAATTTACATATTTTCATCTTAAAATTTTAAAATAACTAGTCAATTTTAAAAAAAATTAAAAATCAAAGTGAATCGTGATTTTGTGTTTATAATCGAAAAGGTGATTTTCACAAAAGTCAATCTTGAGAAACAAAAGAACATCGTAGTAAGCTTGAATTTCAAATATTTTTGCATTTTTAGCGATTTCTTATACATATTTGGTGCGTGACGCTCAAGATCGAAATCATATAAAACCTAAAAAAAATCAAAAAATAATGATTTTTTTGAGAGCCTAAAAGTACCACCGGATTCTTCAACAATTTCTACATAAATTTGCCACTCTTACAAGCGAATTGAAAAAACTTTAAAAATAAGCAAAAAAAAACTCGATGTGTACGTTTTTTTTGAAATTGACCCACATAGATTCACTCAACAAATCTGATAGCCAGTATGGCTATCTATAACAATAACTTTAAAGAAATGTGGTAGCCTGTCAGAAAATTTGCAAATAAAAAATGGTTCTAAAACAAAAAAGTGAAGAGTTTAGCGAATTCAATTAACATTAAAGACAAAAAATACGGTAAAAAAAAGACTGGCTATCTATAAGAAATACCAAAAAAAATTGGTAGCTAGCCTGGTTAAAAGATTTATCTCTTAGCTGGGTAAAAGAATTACTTAAAAAAACCTAGTAGACAGCCAGGCTGACTTAAAAAACACTGTGATAGCCTGTCAGACTAGCTTAAAGATTTATTAAAGAAATATGGTTGGTTAAAAAAAAATTGCCAACGAAACCTATTAGGCTGGCTTAAAGGTTATCTAAAGGAATCTGGCTGTCTTTGAAGATTTTCTAAAGAAATTTGGTAGTCAGGCAGGGTGACTTGAATATTTTCTTTAAATAACAACTCTAGTAGCCAATTGGATTGACTACCAAATTATATTAAAAGAGTTCTGGTAGCCCACACCTGATTTGTTTAAAGATTTTTAAAATAAATTAAGCAGCCGAGTAGGATGTCTTGAAAAGATTTGAATAAAATCTGGGAGCCATTTACATGGCTTTAAATACTAGAAAAATTACAAAAAAAAAATAAACTTTGGTTGGCTGACCATCAAAGTTTTTCTTAACGAATTATGGTAGCCAGGATGTCTAGGAAAGATATAAAAGGAATCAAGTTGCCTGGTTGATTTGAAATTTCTCTAAGGAAACCAACTAAGTTGCCAGCCAGGCTGTCTTAAAGATTATCTCAAGAAATTTGGTAGCCAGCCAAGCCGCCATTACATTTAGTAGCAAATTTGTTCTAGTAAAAAAAAAATTGATAGCCAACTTGTAGATTTCTTTTCGTACAGAATTGTGTTTTCTCCATCCCACTGTTTGTTTATTTGCTGTAAGTCTTCCTATGTATGATATTAAACGAAATCATTATGTAATTTTGTTAATGTTTATCATTACAAATCATTGACCAGATTTAAGATTTCTTCGTACAATCCGGACCGACCTACGTGCGATTAGAATTTTGAAAAAGAAAAATGTTTCTCAGGGTGGCAAAAGAAGACACATTAAAGGGATGAAACGAATGGTGTTGGATGAATTAGACTAAAATAGAAAAGATAAATTTTCTCAACTCAAAATAATGATGTCGATAATTTAATGTTAAAATGTTAAGAGTACGAAAGAAGGACCTTAATTTAAGGGGTTGTTTGGATTTTCTTTAAAGGGATTCGGTTTTCTTTAAGTAAATTTAAGTTGGAGACATTTTTGGTGTGGTGAAACTTAAACCACTTAAATTTTATGTTTTGTGAGATTTTTTTTTTTAGTTAATTTAATGGTCATGATCTCTTAAGCGTGGTCATGTTTACCCCTTAAAAATTTTAAAATGCGAGGAAGGGGATGGATTTATAATAAAAATTGATTGTTTGGTTTGTTGGGTTTTGATTTAAAATTTGTTTGTGAAAACTTTAATGTTCAACTTTGTGAACATTGTTTAATGGCTAAGAAACTATTTTCGATAGAAAGTAATTTAAAATAACTTTTGGTAAAAACTATTTTAAATAATCTGTATTTTGAAGAAGAAAATTATTTGATGGAATACAGAAAAGTAGGTTCAATAATTATTAATCTTTTTATTTAGGCTTCTATATAAAAACTTGTATGAACACAATTGTTGTAATTTGTAAAACGTCTTAATATTAAAAGCAGCTTTTGATTAAAACCCCTTAAAACTTTTGGAAAACTGTTACAATTTTCTACAAAAAATTAAAACATTTAAGAAATCGTTGAACAACTAAAAGTTCCAAGTCTTTTAAAAACACAGTGTAATCTCCCTTAACGGCCACCAGCTGTTAACGGGCATTGTATTTAAGGCATGTGTCTGGTTAAGCATTTAAATGGTGCCTTTTGTGTTTCGTGATGAGAGATTCCACTGTAATATCAATTGCTTTTTTTTTTGTTTGGTGCAAAATTAAACATGCTTTTTCTTGTTGCTAAAAGAGAAGTAAGCATAGTAAGAAGCTCAGGAATTGATTGTGCATTGTTCGATACAATTTTCGACGAAGTTTAAATGTAGCAATAACTAGAGAACTAGAAAAAGTAATCAAAAGAAATCATTTTTATCAAAGTTATTTTTGAGAATACAGAATTTATTATTAAGATTTTTATTGATTTAAACAGTACAAAATTAAAGTAAAAATAAATGAGCGTATTACTTTTTACGACGGGATTAACAATAAATGACATAGCCTGGTTTGTGTCTTTACTAACTTTTATGGCATTCCACTTTTATGCCCCTGCCACAAGAGTTGGGAAGGTATTATTGTTGCAGATATGTAGAAAAACTTAAAATATTGGTCCTACATCCGCCTTTTAGTATATCGATCAACTCAGAATCACTTTTTGAGTCGATCCAACTCTGTCCGTCCGTCCAGCTGCCAGTTCATGAAAACCTTTTTTGCAAATTTGGTACAAAGGTCCAAGGACCAAGCCAATTGTGACAATCGGTCTTCACATAACCCCCATACAAGCTTCTTTATGTTATATCGATTTGGTCGAGAGCGAGAGAGAAATGAGGTGTGTGTGGTTCAGAAGTGGTGATTTTGACAAAGACCGTCCAGGTGAATTGAAATCACTACTTCATTAAGATTGTTGTCAAACTCAAGAAGAACTTGCAAAATCATTGGGCAATTTTTAAACTTTTGCAAGCCGTAGGATTCATCAGAAAGCAAGAAAATTAATTAAGTACCAAGCGAGTTAAGGCCGCCAGACATTGACAGACAATTCTGCATATCGAAAATGCTTTTTGAACGCCAAAAAAAAAGAAGAAGTATTTTGTGTATCAAATTAGTGAAGGCAATGAACAATATATCAGTTACTTCAAAAAATCCCATGAGAAGCCCGTGTCAACCAGCCGAATCAACGTCAAACTTTAATTTCCATTACATTAAGGTAGTGCTTTATATTTCGTAGTACCAAATAGGCCCTCCCATCCTTTATGAGCTACAGAAATCAGGCCAGACGATCACCGAAAATTTTTATAAAACGCAAATAGTTGCAATTAAACCAAGAAGTTGTCGAAAAACGACCGGAATATACGACCCGACAAGGCTCAGCAACATGTTGCAGGACTATTTAAAAATAAGTTCGAAAAAAGTGGTTGGAAAATTATTCCCCACCCGCCTAACAGCCCAGGCCTTGACCCTTCCATCTACCATTTTTGTCAATCGAAGCAGATTGTTCTTTCTGCAATGCTCTTTACTTTAAAACACGGTATCCTGGTTAAGCTTGATTAGTTGTTACGCCTAAAAATATATGAAATTCTTTTAGCGCAAAATCCGAATGTTGCCAAAAAGTTGATAAAAGGTCATGGCTACGAGGGCGGTCCCAAAATAAGCCTAGCTAACAAAGAAAACACAATAATAAAATCTCCTTTAAGTTTAAGACGCTTTTCTAAGCGATCTTCAATAGCCTTGTCGATACTCCAATTATAGTAAGAACTGGCAACCTCCTCAAAATAACCACCATTAGCCGCAGACTCCACCTTTTAACTGTTGGCAAATCTTAAGTTTGGATATAGAAAATAAGCCGCGAAGGGTAAATTTGGCGAAAAAAAGCGTTTGATGAAGCAATTCGAACTTAAATACTTAGCAAGAGTGGGCGTGTAAGCTGGTGCATAGTTTTGATGAAACAACACTTTCTTGTTAGCCAAACGCTGTATGTTATACGGTATGTAGGCATTATACTCGACTTTGATTGTATTTCCTCTTTGAAGATATCAAATTAAAAGTATCCCACGATCTTTCCAAAAAACAGATGGAGGTGTCTACGCCTTTTTCGGACACGAGTCTCGCATTCTGTTCTACTGCTTTGACGATCTCTATTTAAGCAATTTCACGACGCTGTTCTATTTTGTTTCGTTACATATCGTTATTTTTTCCATAAGGTCACCTCCAATAATGCAGCACTCATCTTGCGCACAGCTTTTACACCTTCCAAATTCAAATTTCGGTCAATATGCGATATAAAGCTCTGCCTAGCATTTTAGCTAGCACATGCAACTTCAGGCGGATTTTCTTAACCTTTTTTTTGGCGCAGACATCTTAATTGTGAGAATATGTGGTGTGGCCAATGCATTCAAATCAAATATATACCATTACCCAATTAGCTTTAGATTCATCAGGCAAATCTGGTAGCTAAACAGGCTAGTTAAATAATTTACTAGACATATCTGGTAGCTATCAAGGCAGGCTAAAAGATTCAATTCACAAATCTGGTAGGCTCAGATTTATAATATTAATGCAATTTAAAAATATCTTTAAATTCTGGGAAAATATCTACGAATAAATACCATTATAAATACATATTTTTAAATATAAAAAAAAACAACTAAAAGAAACTACAAAAATTTTTGTTATTTCTCTAGGAAATTCCATTAAATATATGCCAACAAAAATGTGTCATGTGCCAACAATACAAGAGGTCATAAAATAAAAGCCAGCAGTAAAAAATCAATATTAAACGGAAACCCCCATAAAGTTGGAAAAGTCTTTAAAAACACACACACACAACAACTACTCACCCTCCTGTTTTTTTACTAAGTAAAATACATTTTCAAACAGAAAATTAATGCAATAAACAATTTCGAATTAATTTACAGATTTTTTTCTGTCAAAAATTCAATATTTATTATCCAAATATATAAAGAAAAAGAAAGCATTTATGAAACTGATACAAGAATTTTCTGGCAAGTCAGAGGAGAACGAAACAATAATTAAAATTGTTTTATAATAAAGTTTTTTTTTTTAAATCAATTTTCTTTAAAGCACAAACAAAAATTATGTAGAGTAAATTTGCATTTTACATGTCTAAATTACATTGAAGTTTTTGATTTTTTTTTTTTCTTTAATTTTCTCTTTCAAAATGTTTCAATGTGATGTTTGATTGCATGTTAAATACTTCATTATGCCACCACAAACTGCCTTCTATCCCGCCTGCCAGTCTGCCTGGCTGCTCGTGGCATGACAAACAAACAAACAAACAAACTTTTGGATTACAATTTTTAAAGAGAATTTTACAATTTCTGTTTTAGTTTCAGTTTTTTTTTCTCGTTTAACGACTTCGACTGCAATATTTCTTTTAGTTTGTTGCATTTGTGTGTCAAAAGTTAAAAAGGTTTTTTTTCTCTAAAAAACTTTCTACAAGTTGAAAGCGAAGGACCAACAGAAATTCAAAAGAAACAAAATACTAAAGGATCAAGGATTTTAATCTAAAATAACTTTATTAGAACATTTTTGGTATGCAACTAAATTACATATAATATTTTTGGTAAAGCATTAATTTTTAATAGAAAATGTTTGCTATAGCATTCAATTTTAATAGAAAATTTTTGCTAAAGCATTCAATTTTAATAGAAAATTTTTGCTAAAGCATTCAATTTTAATACAAAATGTTTGCTAAAGCATTCAATTTTAATAGAAAATGTTTGCTAAAGCATTAAATTTGAATAGAAAATGTTTGCTAAAGCATTAAATTTTAATACAAAATGTTTGCTAAAGCATTCAGTTTTAATAGAAAATGTTTGCTAAAGCATTAAATTTGAATAGAAAATGTTTGCTATAGCACTCAATTTTAATAGAAAATGTTTGCTATAGCATTAAATTTTAATAGAAAATGTTTGCTATAGCATTAAATTTGAATAGAAAATTTTTGCTAAAGCATTAAATTTTAATAGAAAATGTTTGCTATAGCACTCAATTTTAATAGAAAATGTTTGCTATAGCATTCAATTTTAATAGAAAATGTTTGCTAAAGCATTTAATTTGAATAGAAAATGTTTGCTATAGCACTCAATTTTAATAGAAAATGTTTGCTATAGCATTCAATTTTAATAGAAAATGTTTGCTAAAGCATTAAATTTGAATAGAAAATGTTTGCTAAAGCATTAAATTTTAATACAAAATGTTTGCTATAGCATTCAATTTTAATAGAAAATGTTTGCTAAAGCATTCAATTTTAATAGAAAATGTTTGCTATAGCACTCAATTTTAATAGAAAATGTTTGCTATAGCATGAAATTTTATTAGAAAATTTTTGCTATAGCATTTATTTTCAAAAGAATTTTTTTGCTAAAGCATTTATCTACATTAGAAAATGTTTGCTTTAGCATTAATTTTAAATAGAACCTTTTTGCTCTAATTTTAATAAAATAGACTATTGTTCTTCTATAATTTCTAATTTTAATTAAATACTTTGCAGTTAATCTTAATGGTTTGTTGTTGTGTTTCCCTTAAAAATCGTTTATTTAAACCCATCAAGTGAATATAATGTAGAAACAGAAAAGTGTAAAACAATTTTGATTAAGCTTTATTATATTCATTATAAAACAAAAAGATATAGAAGTTGACAGAATACTCGTAACAGTGGAACAAAAGTTAAAAATAACAGAGAGCAATTACTGGCGACGAATTGTAAAAAATTAAGCGAACTTGTACTTAAAGTAACCCTCACAACAACTGAAAAGCCAAAATTTTTAATTTATCTTAAAGATACTTTGATACCCTGAGGTATTAAAAGATTATTTCTTTACCACTGTCTCACATTCTGCTCATTAGCGTTTTTCCACTAAGTATTTCAAGTATATTCGTAATTTAAGCACCCAATAAACCATAAAACTTAAATTACTAAATACAAACACACGTATCTAAGTAGACGCTAAATACAAAATAGATTAACAACAACAAAAACGAGCAAAAGATCAAAACAGAACGAAACAAGCAAGCAAAACAAAAAAAAATAAAAAAAAATTAGAAGAAAATAGAATGATATAAAAAATATATATGCATGTAATATAATATTGAATTTCGATTAGAATATTTTAAACCAGAAGAGATTCAGACATCATCAACAAGAACAAGATGTGGGGAAAAAGAAGTAGAAAACCCAAATTTTACACAACATCATCATCAGCAGCAGCAGCAGCGGAATCAGAAGAAGCGGCAAAGGTGGAAGCAAATAAAATGTTAGCATTACCCCAACTCCATTTCAACTACTTGTACGCTAAAAGATAACAGCAAACAAAGATTTGTTGAAAACGGTTGTGGAAAGAAAACATTTAAAATAAAAAAACAATTTTAACAATTTTCTGCAAATATGTAGCAACAAAGCAACAAAAAACGGGAAAATTGGTCCGGTGAGAAAAAGATAAAATATAAAATTGATTCGTTTTTTTTTTAATAGAATTTCTATATATTCATTTATTTTGGGCATTTCTTAATAATTGAATTAAAATTAACGAGTTTTTAAAGCAACATGATTTATTTTTTAAAAGTTATTTAAAATCTGCACTTTAAATTTTCTAAGAAAGTTAAAGCTAAAGCAAAGTTGTTAATAAAAATAAGTGCTATAGTCAAAGAATTTCTAAGAGAAATTGTGCTATGGCATAAATTTGCTTAGTGCTTAAGCAAACATAATTTATTAAAAATAATTCTTAAATTACTTTTTAAGAGAAATCAATATTTAGTCTACCGCATGCATTCTAAACAACAATATAAACATTGATGATACAGCAAAAATTGTTTTAGAAAATAAGTTCTATAGCTAAAACTTTCTATAAAACTCAGTGCAATATCAGATTAATACCAAATGGTTTCTTCAAATCCACTTACCAAAGCAAAGAAAATAAGTCTGGGTTCACATTTTAAAATCTTTCTTTTAGAAAGTCTGAGTTTATTGTTAAAAGGGCAAGAGAACATGTTATTATTTTATCCCCATCTTACCAATAAACTCAGACTTTTTGATAGAAGACTTTTAGAGTGTGAAATTGTTCTAACAAAATATTGCCACAATTTAAGTTTTATTTGTTGTTCATACCTGGAAAGAAAAAAAATAAAAATAAAATTAATCAGAATGTTGAAAAGCAGAATTAATAAATTAACAAAACATTTTGAATTATAATAAAATCATCTTTTCCGGTAAACACAAAAAATATGTTGAAAATTTCTTAACATTAAATATTTTGATCTAAAACACACACACCGGCCCAGAATCAGCTAAATATCGCTCATTTGCTGCAACAACGTCATAACCCAAAAATAGACGACTTTTAAGTCTTAAATTTACACACCACATAACAGAAAAATAAAATTTTATTTTTCTCTCAAGAATTGAGTTTACAATATCTTAATAAGAAATATTTCAATAGCCTTCAGTTATGTTACCTAGAACAGTAACACAGAATTCGGTTAACTGTCTATTTCTCGTTTGTGCCCTCACATCCCAGAATCAGCGTCATTCATCATACCTATTTAATGGTTCTAACGCGTACCTGTCTCGAATTGTATCCGAATCGGTCTTCTTAAGTACCGGCCATAAAGTCCGTGAAACTCTGCAATCCGTTAAATTATTCCAGGCCAGATAAGTCCAGTTTAAAACCTATTCCCTACTCTTCCCTAAAAGGTCATTAGTTAAAAACCATTCAACTCTGTGGTTTTAACATGATGTAGAGGTAGCACATACTGCAGGCGCCTCAATGGCTTTGTTAAGGGACATATTTGACGAACGCTATTAAAACTGGCCTTTACGCTAACCAGATTCAACAGTAGTAGACAGTTTTCTTTGGGAATATTCGAAGAAAAGAGTACATATATGTTTACAAGCACCACACCTAAACTAAAAGCCAATATTCGAAATAAAATTATGGCCATAACACTAAAAACTTTGCCAAATGTTTTGTAAAATATGTAAAAAGGAGTGCGTCAAAGCTTAACGCAAAACAATCAGAAAGTTATATTAATTTTTCAAAATATAGCATGCGATAAAAATTTCTTTTAAAATATAACATGCTAAAAAAAATTTGAAAAATAAAAAACGAATATTTTCACTAAATATTGAAGTTTTTATAAACTATACGTAAATCAAATATCACATGCGTTAAAAAAAAGTATATAAAAATATCGCATGCGATAAAAAAATGCGAATATTTTCACTTAATTTAAAGGCTATGGAAAACATGTAAAAGGAGCACGTCGAAGCTTAACCCAAAACAACTCACAAGCAAAGTAAAATTCAGTTTTCAAAATATCGCACGCGATGAAAAATTTCTTTTAAAATATCAAATGCAATAAAAAAATATTAGAAACAAAAACGAATATTTTCACTAAATATTAAAGTTTTTATGAAATTTTTCTTTTCAAAATATCGCATGCGATAAAAAATTTATATAAACAATATCGCATGCGATAAAAATAATATTAGAAAAAAAAAATATATTTTTCCTACATTTTAAAGTATTTACGAAAGTTAAATTTATACTTTTTTTTTAATATAGCATAAAAAAGTTAATAAAAAAAATATTGCCTGCGATAAAAAACATTAGAAAATAATAAGAATATTTTCCCTAAATTTTAAAGTTTTAGGGAAATATCAATCATTTGTATTCAATGTTTTCTAAATATTAAAATTTTTTGAATAATTTATCAGTAATTTTTTATTAAAATTTATGAATTTCGAAAAGATTTGACTTAAAGTGAAATTCTCACGAATAAGTTTAGTGAGGGATATGGCCACTGTGTACAAATCCTTCCATCTCTGGGAATCAAACCTTTTCAGAAATGAAGACAAAAGACAAGGCTTTAATAAGCTATAAGCGTTTTATCCAAAAAGTATTTGTGAACATTTAAATGCATTTTTGCAGAATTTGCCTCACTGCGTTCTGTGAGGAATGTGGATAGAGATTTTATTTTTTTTATCGAAAATTATAAATTTTAATATGAATGGCCAATTTCACAAATTTATTTATATACCAATTTATGTTTAAAATTCGTTTTTCATGTCGAATAAAACCAAAATTATATGAAAAACTATATTTAAATATGAATTGTTATTTAAATAGAATTGGTGAAATTGGCCATAAATGACTGATAAAATATAAAATATGATTGATATTTCTTAAAAATTTGAAAATCTTTATTGGTTTCTTTCTAATATTTTTTGTGGCATGCAATATTTTTTAATAAATTTTTTTATCGCATGCGATATTTGTTAATAAATTTTATATCGTCTGCACAATTTTGGTAAATTTAATTTATCTTGTCGTATTGATTTTCAAACACATACATATACATTTTTTTCCTTTTTTCCTGCAAGGAGCACAGGGCCGTCCTTAATTCCAATATAAACCATATAGATCAATCTACGCGACCATGTGTTTCCTACAAAAGCATTTCAAATATAATTATTTTGTAATTATAATAATCACAAGCCACCTTTAAGTACACAGACAGATACAAAAGTCGTACAATACTTTAACGAAATATGAGGCAATTCTCTAAACAAACCCAGGGGTATAAGAAGATATTTCTTCCATTCTCATTTTTTTTTTTTACTATCTTAGCAAGAAGTTTTAGGTTATTTTTTGGGGGGTTAAGCTGAAAAAAAAACAATAAAATTAAAAATAAAATAAATTGTTTTGTTAAATTTAATCTCAAAAGAGATCTAAATTGAATGCGACTCAGTTCTTTGTACTCGGTGGCGTATACGTGTTTGTTTGCTATATACATACATGTATGAGAGCTTCAAATGAAAACACTCATACGCTGTGTGATACATACTTTGTGAAAATTTTAATAAATTCCCTTTACAATTGTCTGAATATTGTATGAGTTTTACTTTTTAATTAAAAAAAATAAAAAAAGGATGTCTGTTGATTGTATTTTAAAAAAAAACACCAAAATTCATAAATAAAAGTGCAAAGAAAAAGAATGTAGGCGAAGTTAAATACAAATAAATTAAAAATTGTATTCTCAATTTATAATTAATAAAAACTTTTGCAAACACTTGAATGGCATTTAATAATTTATTACAGGAAGAACAAAACAGTCAATGCCAAAGCAAAAGTATTCCATGAAACTTTTTGAAAATTGAGGGCAATTGCAAATTTTTTTAATAAAAATTAGAGCTGCACCACAAATTTTTATAAAGGGTGTTTTTTTCAAACCCGAAAAAACTTGAAAATGTAAAAACTAAAACACTAAAAATTTCATTTTAATCAAAAAAAATATATAAAATAGTTTTTTTTTTTTCGAAAAATGAATACATGACATTAACATTTTAATGCAATTTCGGGAATATATGGATTGCTGTTCTTGACAAAACACATTCTGGCCATTAAAATTTGGGCCACTTTTTCGATTATTGCTTTGTATTATTCGAGACATACATACATGAAGCTTTGTTAACAATAAGGATAACAATTTAATTTTTTTTTTCTTATTTTCTTCTTCTTATTTCTTCACAAAGTATTTTACATATTTTCCTTTAATTTTTCAACCAATAATGTAACTTTAGGCATCTTCTACCTCAGAAATATTTTGTTTGAAATTGCCGTCCCGGGAATTCCCGTAAATTTTTTATCCCGAAATCCCGGGAAATAGAGCGGGACTTCCCGGGAATTTTTTAAAACTTTTAAACGGCAACTCTTTTATGATTTTAAACAGCTGTTGATATCTTGAGGTCTATTGACTACTATTTTGTTGATTGTTTTAAGGTGTTTTTGAAAAAAAATTGGCTGCTTAAGGTAAATATGCAATTAAATTGAATTTTGATAATTTTTAACATTTCGTTTTGTATTTTTTTAGATGGAAAACTCGTTTGCATGGGAATATTTTACAAAGAAATCCACAGATACTGCTGCGTGCAAAATTTGTGCAAAATTAATTTCATGCAAAGGCAAAAGCGCAAGCGGTCGTATACGCCACTTAAAAGGAATGCATAATGAACAATTGGAAAAAGTGGTACCACAGGATGAACCTCCAGAAAAGGTCGGAAAAACACAGGACACATTACATCAATACACAAGTAATAAAAAGGATGAAATGGGCTTAATCTTTTCAAAACTAGCTGCAATTGATGGGTTTTCTATACGGTCAATAACCAGAAAATCTTTTCTTATTAATGAGTCAATGCTAAATAGAGGTTTTAGTCTGCCACACACGGAACATGATGTCCAAAATCAGACATTGGAGCAAAATTAAATGATAAATGTAGGTTCTCGCTGGTAATAGATGAATGGACGAGTATAAAAAACCGAAGATACTTAAATAGATGTTTATATGGAAGTGAGAAAACTTTTCACAACTTAGGGATGGTTTATATACCCGAAAAGTGCGGGGCTTTTGAAATTCGTAACCTAATGGAAACAAGATTATCGGAATATAACATCAATTTAAAAAAAGATATGTTAGAAAAGATAAACTCACTGTTTATTGTTGTTGTTTTTGTTTAAGCTTTGATATTGTTAAAAGTAAGGCTGTTGCTTATAATTCTTATTCGCTTAACAGTTTTATTTGTATATTATCTTTAGCTTTTCCAAAAATCTTTGGATGAAGTTTTCTGATGATCTGGCCTAAGCAACCACGTCTTGAGCTTTTAGAATAGAAGGGAAAAGAGAAAGCCATTTCATTTCCCTCTTTCCTAAAAACTCAAGACTTGACGAGTCAAACTTGACGTGTGTGAACCGGCACTAATTGAATAGTTGAAAATCTCGTTCGATTTCTAAAACATGCCCGATAAATTTCTTTATATCTGAAGACGGGGAACACTAAAAGTATTCAAATTTTAGTTATTTTGTTTTAATGGGGGTAGTGAAGCGCAATGCTTACAGCTTGTGTTCTATAAAACTTTAAGCTAGAGCAAGCGTTTTCTTATGAAAGTGCTCTTTTCATCATATCAAATTACAAATAATCCGCCTAAATCCCTTAACATTTAACCGATTATTTGCTTATTTGTATTCAGTTTTAATCTTTATCTATTTTGGTGTAAGAATTTCACGTTTATTTTATTTTACCATTGTGCTTAAATTTTATTTCATTTTAATTTCATTTATTTATATTTTAAATTCCTGAAGTTTCTTACTGTCTGCGGCAAGTGTGTGGGTTATATTATTCGTATAAAATTAACGCGCAGGTGTTGGTGTCACATTTTTTTTTTTTTTTTTTTTTTTTTTTTCAAATAAAAAGTGTAATGGTTTGAATATTTTTTGTTAAAAGCACACACATACACAACTTTATAAAAAGATATAAAAAGATACATACACAGAAAGAAAAACACTCGGAATAAATTGAGTTTTTTATATATACTTTAAGTACGAGTCGTACTTGAAAATTTGAGTACGAATAAAAATAAAAAGAACCTAAAACAATCCTAAATGAGACAACTTTCGGAAATCCATCCCGGAATTTCCTTAAATAATTATAAAACTCTTAAACCAAGTAAAAAAAAAGATTGAACTTTTCGTAGGTAGTGCCAAAAAAAATACATTCCTTTTTCTGCAAATGTGGGAATATACGTGGTAATCAATACATAATTATTTTGTCTGATAAAATTTAATGAATGCATTATTATTATACAAAATATTCCTTGAAAATATTGAAGGAATAAGACTATCAAAGTATAAAAGCTTTTGAGGATTGTAATTTGACTTAGAACATCAACAACATCAACACCACACGAGTTTTTAAAAACGATTTGCTTGTTTTGTGTAGAAACAACAAAAAGAACAGAACAAGAAGAAAAGCGTACATTACTTTCAAATTTACAAAGTAAAATAAAAAGCAAAAGTTCCCATTTAGTTTATTTTTTAAGTTTTATTTAAAAATGTTGCAATGAACATGTTGCGGCATATTGTTAAACGTAACAAATTCGATTGCGGAACTCTACATACTGCAGCCATAATCATTAAAGATTATGTCTAAAGTGTTCATTTTCTACTAGGTTTGATTCCCTGAGATCGAAGGATTTGGACATAGTGGCCATATCCCTCACGGAACTCATTTATGATTATTTCAGTCTGTCATATTTTTTCAAAAATCATAAATTGTAAAATATCAAATTAGTTTTTAATGTTAAATAAAAATGATTGATTTTCATAAAAAATTTAAAATTTCGTGTAAATAGTCGTATTTTCTTTAAATTTTTTTTATCGCATGCGATATTTTTAATATATTTTTAATCGCACGCGATATTTTAAAAAAATTGACTAAAATTGTCATATTAATCTTCACACACGTTAAAATGGGTTAGCAAATTTGATTATCTGGGATAACGTTAGAATCAATCTAATTTCAATCTCGGGTTATCTAAAGTAGGAATTCGGCATAAATTCAACCTTATAATACTTGAATCAAGCATATTTAAAGATTGGTTCAATCTTAGATTTACTTAAATCAATCTTATTTTCATATTATTTCATGTACGAATTCGAGATTAAATATGGATAAGTTAAGTATTTCGCACTTGAATAATCCGTACTTGAATCAATATTTCTGTACTTGATTCTAGAAAATCCATACTTACTGTAGTATTGATACCCGAAGTGGATTTGAGTACGGTGATTAATTTTTCTTTTCAGTGTACATATAAATATCTAAATCTATGGATGTGTGCATGTATGTTAACACATTTATTATGTGTGAGTGTGTATAAAATACATGTGAATAAGTGTGTTATATAAATTCTAAACACGTCCATGTGAATGTTAATACCACAAAACAATAGAGGCTGTATTAAAAAACATAAGGGGCGTAACAAAACCCCCCGAAAAAATATCCCTTTTTCAGCTTATGCATACAATTTTCATAACTTCTCCAGCCTGGCCCACGATGTCGATCGGCAACTTAAGCGAGCAACAAAAAGTCACTCATTATCGTTCCGTTGAGCGGCCCACTAACTATCGACTTGTCGTTCGACAGGTTTTGCGTTTCTATCAACAATTTTTTGAAAATATTTAATAAAACTGTGCTGGTGTGTACGGAAAAATTTTGTGTAATATTTAACAAAATCCTCTGTCGGCAACCACAACACAAGTGATTGATTTCGACATTTGTGGTCGCATAATATTTCTCAGTGGGTTGCAAATTTGTATGAAAACTGTTACGTTAAAGATCGCTTGCATTCAGGGTTGTTAGACTTTTTTCCTCAAAAATCGTCAAAAGTTTTAACAAAATTCGTCCAAATCGTCACGAAAATTAAACAAAATCGTCAACAAAACGTCAAATATATAAATTTTACAAATTAAAGACAATTTATTGCATGGATTGGTTTGAAAATATAAATTTTTAGCAAGAAATTCTATTTATGATGAAGAAAGTGATATGGTTAAGTTTTATTCTATTTATTTCAGCAAGTGAGCTGAATATATTTATCATTTAAAAAGAAAACATAAGCAAAAATATATTTGCATAAATGCATAACAAAAATTTTTTTATTTCATTTATCCATATTCAGAAAAATATTAAATAATAAATAAAATCTCATTTGATTTTAACTCGAGCTATTTTTAAATGATTAACTTTTACCGCTATCTCTATTGCAAATTGTTTTTATTGTTAAAGGTGCTAAAAACCAAGGATTCTGTCTATATCAACAGTCCTTTTACCCGACTTGAAACGTTTTATTACGTCCAATATTAGTTCCAAATTAATACATTTTCTTCTTATTGCACTCATTTTTCTACACAACTTCTTATTAAAAAGTAACTTCCTAACTCGTAATTTTACTAAGAATAACTTACCTAAAAGAATTAAATGGGATTTGCCTTTTTACACACAAATAGAAAAATTCTTCACATGTCATTATGACTTCATCGAAAAATGCATTCGTATATAGCGACGCAAATCGAAATCATAAAAACGCAAAGCGGATTTAACCTATTTTTAAAACGCGGACCAAATAGAACAGACGCAAATTAAGGCTCTATTGTGTATTTTTTGCAGTATCGATGGCATTTCTATAATTGTAGAATTTGAATTACTAATTCTTCTAATGAAAACCACCTGGTTTGTGATGGGGGAGGAATTTTTTGTTTAATTTCCAAACATTTTTGTATTTCGAAAAATTGATTTTTAAGTGTTGGACTGTTTTCAATATAATTGTTAATATTTCTTGTGTTTTATCGATGCCAGAAAACACTATTACTTTTAGTCAAAAAATCGTCAATCGACATTTTACTGTATTTTCTCAAAAAAATCGTCAAAAAAAAAATCGTCACATCTACCAACCCTGCTTGCCTGATTAAAGTGTTATAAAATTGATCCCAGATTAAAGTTTAAAGTAACTGCCTGTTTATAGAACGCGAGCGCAAAAGTGACTCGTTTAACTAACTGCCTGTTTGTAGAACGCGAGTTCAAAAGTGACTCGCTTAATTAGCATTTAAAACAAAAACAAAAATTCAAAATTTGTTGTTGTTTTGAATGTTAGTTAAACGAATCACTTTTGCGCTCGCGTTCTACAAACAGGCAGTAACATTCAAAACAACAAAAAATTTTGAATTTTTGTTTTAAATGTTAATAAAACGAGTCACTTTTGCACTCGCGTTCTACAAACAGGCAGTAAATTTATTGGCGGTATTAAATCGTCAAAACATAAGTGACTCTACATCAAAAATCGTCAATCGTCATTTTGGTAAATTCATCGAAAAAAATCGTCAAAATGACGTTAAATCGTCACATCTAACATCCCTGCTTGCATTGCCGAAATTGCTAAAAATTGTAAGTGGGGTTCAAATCAGCTGTTTGTAGTCGGAAACGCTAATGAACGCTAGCTCATAAGCAAATTTATATCAGATAAAGGTTTTCTTGGGAATCAAAAAATTGTATTAATAAGATTTAGTTTCAATGTGCTTAATTCCCAATTCTTAATATTAATAAACTGGAATTTAGATCATCAGGAAACTTCATCCAAAGATTTTAGAAAAGCTACAGCTATTATTCAAATAAAACTGTTAAGCGAATAGGAATTATAAACACTCAAAAGTCTTGCCCATAATAATACCAAAGCTTAAACAAAACATCTTATCTTTTCTTACAATCCCGACTACAATTGGTTGATTTTTTGTCAACTCTAATTGTTGTTGCAATGGGAAAACCAAAAGAAAAGACAAAAATAAAAACAAATTTCTTTATCTCATTGTTGCCAGTTCAGGTTTTGCACTGCCACTTGCATATTTGTTATCAATGGATTTCTTGGAAGTCAAAAAATTTCATTAATAAGATTTAGTTTTAATGTGCTAGATTTAAAATGCTAAATTTAGTTTTAATGCTTAGAGTTGATGTTTAATACATTTATATGAGCCTCCCTATTTTCCCTGTACAATACATCTGCTCTTTTGGCAAAATAGCTATGTAATCAAATACTCAAAAAGCAGTAAAGAATTTTAAAATAATTTTTAAATGTACATACTTTCTTTCGTAGCGCAACATTTTCTTTACCAGATATTTAAAGAAGGGTTGTGAAAATTAAAATTTTATTACAACCAATTGTAAGGAGGAAAAAACGCATAGCCCACTGTACCACAGCTTTTAAAGGGTCTCAAATTTACATTGTTATATTAACATTTTATTAGTTGCACGTACATATTAGTAAATATTTTTAAAGGTTTTATATGTTTGCATACTATTTGTATAATTTCTAATGAAGAAGTGTGTTTGCGTGTAAAATTGTTTACGTAAAATATGCATATGTATACATAAATTATTTGTATGTCTCTTGGAAAGTCTTAAAATTTCTTTAGAATTTAAAAGTGTGTAAAGATAAATACGAAAAGTCGCAAAAATGTCGCATGCGATAAAAAAAAATATGAAAAACTATCGCATGCTAAAAAAAAAATATTAAAAAGCCAAATACAAATAAAATGAGTAAAATTTTCAAAAATGTTTAAAAATTTTCACAGATACAATTTCGATATATTGTTAACATACCTATATATATTATGGTAGCCTTACCCAAAGTCTTAATTTTCTAAAAGGTTAAGTGCCTTGAGATGAAAAGATTTAGGCACAGTGACCATATCAGAATTTATTCATGAGATTTTGGTCTGTCATATTTTTTCAAAAATCATAAATTTTAATATTTAGGGACTACTAAAATATCAAATAAGTTTTTAATTAAAAAAAAAAAAAAATATCGATAAAAATTATTGATTTTTCATAAAACTTTAAAATTTTATGTAAATAATCGTATTTTCCTTAATATAATTTTTTATTGCATGCGATATTTTTTAATATATTTTTTTAATGCTAATATTTAAAAAAAATTTACTTTTTTATTTCGTATTTCTCTTCACACACATGAATTCAAGAATTTTACTTAGAACTTATTTTACTTAATTTGTAACTTTTAATTCATGTCAAACTTGATTCCACTGGAAGCTCTTTTTAACTTTAAACAAAGCTCTTAATTGATTCTCAGCTATTTGTCTACTGCTACTATGGCTACAAGCAGAGCTAATATTGCCCCTAGTTTATTTAACCCAAATTAGACTGAAAATGTAGTAACTCGTTATAACGGGTCATCCCGTTTTATGTTTTAGCAGTAAACTTAATTAAAACACACATAATGCTATGATTTCGCTGAAACTTTTATTTTATAATAATGATTGGACCTTGGCATTACGTACGAAATACAATGTCCTTTAAATGACCGCCTCTAGATTGGCTGCATCAGTCGATACGTTTAAGGTTGTTTTTTAACACCTTTTTGCATATTTCAGTTGGTGTCTTGGCGATGACTTGACGAATGCTGGTTTCCAAATGCTCCAACGTTAGGGGATTATCTGCGTAGAGATGGTCTTTGACTTAGTCCCACAAAAAAGTCGAACTGTCTCAAATCTCATGATCTTAGTAGCCAACTGTCGTTGCCAAAACGTGAAATCACGCCGCGTTCTGGAAACTACCGATGCAATAAGGCCAAAATCGAACGTGAGGTTCAGTTCATAATCTTCAATTGCAGGTCCAAAAACTATAGTCGTAACATACGCCAAATTGCTGAGAACGCCGTGGAATCGACAATTTGGGACCACTAGGTAAGTGACACTTCAGATGAAATACATGCCAGAACGGCGGTTTTGAATCCACTAAATGGATAACAATGCACCATGGCTAAAATTGTAGCTGCTTGTGTACTCACATTTTGATTTAACTAACGCAGGTTTAACAAACCAAATTTGGCTTTAATTTTAGTTCATTATTTGTACCAAATTAGCCTTAAATTGCAGCTCTTTAAATGGTAACACAGAAAAATTGTTCACCAATTAAAGTAGCTGTGTCCAAGCCCTTTGCGCTAGATGCTCATTTGTTTTTGTAAAAGCACTTAGCCATAGGCTGTGTATTTTTAAACACACTTTAATTATTAAAGCTTTAATCAATAATAAAATCGGTTTTAATTAAAAATTTAATTAAGTGAATTAAACGTTTAATTAAGTGAAATGAGCGTTTAATTTATACTATTTATTTGTTTACTGGTGCAAAGTCAATTAATTTTTTAATTAATATAATGGCTTTTTAATTGAAATCAATCTTTTTAGTTTTCTGTGAAACCAATTTCGGATACACTGTTCGAAAGTAAAGCGTATTATTCTAGCTAGAGCGTTCTGCATTGATTAAAACCATTCATAGTCTGTAGAATCTGGTAGAGGTACTCGTCTCTATCGCTTTCGCAAAATTTTTTTAAAACGAAGTTGACAGTAATGAAATCTTTAAATTTGTACAAAAAAAAAAAGGAAAGCCTAAAGTGAATGGTGATGATTTGAGAAAATCAGCCTTATTGTGGTTGTCGTTTTCGTAAACAAACGTGTCGTTTTTTGTAGTAGATTAAAGAACACATCTTGAGTATTACTTTAATCTATTACACAGTCGTATACGACAACGACAACCACAATAAGGCCGAATAAAAGAAAATATGAGAAAGACAAACGTATTAACGATTGCCAATTATTCGATTTTCTACTATTTATCATTCGCATCGTAATAGAGAGTAGCACCCCGGGACTATTCAAACACTATTTGCTAAACAGTTGTCAACTGGTCTTGCAACATGTAGTCGAGCATTGTCATGAAATTATATAGAGCATCATGTCACCTAGTCGCATATTTCTAGCGCTTTTCGGACAATTTTGGCTTTGAATAGACAAACTGTGTTCGGTAAAGTTTCCTTGTTATAATATTTCAACAGGTTATTAAAGACAAACACAATCCTTGGCCCTATGGATCATTGGTTTTGGCGTTGATGCGGCTGGATCGCCGGGCTTCATATTAGATTTCTTGAGCTTCGGTTGTTCTCAATAGATCCATGCTGAATCAAGTTCTCCTTATAGCGTTTAAGTTGCATTTTGAATATACAATAATGTCTGTCAGCATCATTCGCTTTTAACTCGTGTGGTACCCAATTTCTTTGATTTTGGAGGAATTCCTAATGATTTTGCAAGTTCTTCTTGAGTTTTACAACAAACTTCATGGAGTTGGCCTTTAATTCATAACTTTAGAAATTTTTGAAATGGTCGCTCTTTGCGTTTTGTGTTAAAATCAGCACTTCTAATACGCTACTTGAAAGTTATAAAACATCTTCATGATAAGCTTTATACAGCAACAAAACATTTTTTGGTTCACAATTGGCTAATAGCTAAATTTATTTTTATATGGCTAAGCCAAATGAGCCTAAACCTAATAAATGGTTGATTGCGATCCACAGGACTACTTAAGTCTGGTGTTTAAAAAATTTAATCAAAAAAAAAATCTTCTCATCCCTGCCCACTTTGTCCCAGTTTCCCAATCACAAAGTAAATCAACCATGAATTACGTTGAATACAAACAAAAAAAATAAATTAATGAAAACGCATATTTATTTTATCACATTTAATAAATTTTATTTTTAGCAAACCAACGTTATCATCATCATGTAAATTGTAGCCATAGAAAAACAAAATTCCATTAAACAGATGATGATGAAGGAAGATGCAAAAAATATAAATTTATATATATTTTTTTAATTGATTTGTAGAACCAATAAAAACTGGCTGACTGACTGGCACGGCCAATTGTGCCGGCCATGGTCATTCATAGATTCATTTAAACAATGTCTACAGACGTAAAACGCAACAAAAAAATGAAATCAAAAATTCATAGAAAAAAATTATATACAATAAATTGAAATTAAAAGAATTATTTTACTTAAATGCATTCATTGTATTTGATTAATTTTTTGTTACTGAAACATCATCATAGAGAAGAGGCCGCAATTTTTTTTTTTTTTTTTTTTTTTTTTAATTGAAAAATATTTCATATTTTATGCAAAAAAAAATATCCATTATGAAAACTACAAGCTGTTGTCAAGGTAAAATGAAAATATGGTTTAATTTATGAGGTTTAGTTAAAGGCCTTAATCGTTCAGGCCTCGTTACTCTTACGTAAATGTATTCGTTGCGGATCAGCTGTTCTGTTTTGCTTACCCATTAAAAGGTACTCTTATACAGATATACCGATATCTATAATGTCTTTATATGGGAAATGTCACGCCCACTTGTCCTATCACGCCCACATTTTGTCGAATGTTGTGAACTGAGATCCTTCTACCTAATTTGGAATCTTTGGCTCTTGCCGTTCTGCAGATATACCGAGATCTTTAATATCTTTGTATGGGGAGTACCACTTCCACTTGTCCGATGTTGTGTTTTCATAATCAAGATGCTTCTACCTAATTTAAAAACTTTGGCTCCTGCCGTTCTCCAGATATACATAAAAATAAAATAAAAAACAACAACAAGGGATTTTCTGGTAAATAAGAGGAAGCCATGGTTTTTTGCTCATATGTTAGTCATTTGTGGACCGATCAGGCTGAATTTCAATAGCAAACAATTGCGGACTATAAATAAATAATTATATAACTACCAATTCCCCATCACATCTCGGGTCTTTGGAAAACCAATATCAACGGACAGACAGACGGATGGACATCGTTAAATCAACTTCGCAACTTATAAGGACCCAGGATATATGCACTTTAGGTCTAACATCAATATTGTAGAAACGGAACGAATAAGTTGTATATAAAAATGCTTCAAATGAAAAAATATGCAAAATATGCACAAAAAAAATCGATGAAAAATTTATAAAAAGCTCCAAAACGGATAAATATATTGTTTTCGCTTTCAATGGTCACACAAGGAAAAACATGCAAAAGTATGCACTAACAAATCGATGCGAAAATTAAATTCATAAAAAGCTCTAAAACGGATAAATAAATTGTTTCTGCCTTCATTGGTCTTACAAGGAAAATCATGCAATTGCATATTTACGGTTTCCTTGGTTATTAATAAATAAATATTGATGCCTTTTTATAAGACTTAAACAGAAAAAAATCAACAAACAAGCAAACAATAAATTGTCATGAACACATTCCAGTTTATTTGAAATGAAAATTTTTTCCCTCGCCTTTTATTTTATGGATACTTTAGACAATAAAAAAAACAACGTGCGCATAAAATCCATGTTGAAAATAAATTATGAATAATGAAAAATTTTTACTGACGCCATTTAATAAAGGCACCGATTGACATGCTGATAAAAAAAACAAAAAGTTTACAAGAATACATATTTTTTTTAATAATTGCATGTATTTATTTTCTTTTATTTTAATGACAATTTCTGTTCAATAAAAATGCGGAAATGAGGACTTAAATTGAATGTGATTTCTTTATAACGGGAAAAATACTGTTTGCAATTTTAAACTTGATATGAAAGAAATTTAATTGAATTGAATATGAAATAATTCAGACATTCATTCGTACAAACAGGGACAGATTAAAAGTCACAAAAAGGTTTAATAATATGGCTTCAAATGTCGGGGCGTAGCCGTATCATAGCAACGATTAAGTTAAAATTTAACTTTAATCGCTTGTTTTTTCAATTGATGCTTTTTATAATGCTCAATTATGGTTTTAATGGTATCCCTTTAGGGAGTACGTATAAATTGAACTGACGGGATGGCGTTCAAAAGGCGCAATCGTGGAGGTCATGTGCCAGAAATTACTTTTAAAGATCAAATGCCTTGAAACTCGTGAGCTAGTAGAGCCAAAATTTTGGTCATTGCATTGAATTTGTTGTGTTTTATTTAAAAAAGGCATTTGGCTCTAAAATAAAAAACATCCCTTATTAGGAAAATGCAGACGCATTTCTATTCTTTAGCTCCAAAGCTAAGCTCCTTAGGCGCCTCAATTAGTAACATATAAAGACTTGTCGTTACTTCAATTGAAGCTTTAATTTATGAACATATCATTTTGTATGACTTTTGTCAAAGCATCTAAACATCTAAACCTGACTGACTTCTGCCCGAGTTCTTCAAATAGTCCCTCCTTTATGGTTCCAATCAAAGCTCTACATATCGAGGCATTGCCGCAAAAAAGCTTAATTGACATAATTTTTAATTTTTAATTTTCGTTTTTTTTTTTTTTTTTTTTTTTAATTAAAAACTTTATTGGCCACACTTGCATTATCTTCGAAAATTGTATGGTCACATAAGTAACCGTTACGATTTTATAGCAAAAACAATTTTATCGTAAGCGAAAAATTTCGTACAAAATTTGTATGAAATAAAATTAATAAAAAAAAAATCGTTCTCCTATAAAATTAATTTTTTGTCTCTCTTAAGCTTTTTGCGTTCAGACTCGATATAAACCTTAAGCTGAAAACGTTGCGCATTCCAAATTTTGCTTCAATTATACTTTTGAATTTTAATTTCTTTATGTAGCCCAAATTTAACTTCAATCGAGGAATTAGTATGACTCCTAACGTAGGGCTTTCTAGCGACAATTTAGCTAAAACATAGATTTAACATAAGCTATTTTTATAGATCAAACTTTGCTTTAATATTTGCAATTTATTAAGTTTCATAAAAGTTACAATCTCAGCCTTTTATATAAATGGCAAAAATTAAGCTTCAAATGAAGCCCCTTGCATAGCTGAATTCGTAGCTTTTTAATGAATGGCTCTTTATTTAAAGCATTTAAATAGATGGTATTTAACGACAAAACTACGGTTTTCGATTTCGAACGCTAAACAGGCAGTTATTTTTAAGTTAATGGTGTTGTTTTGTTATGAACTCAATCGTAGCTCTTAATATAGCTCAAAGTTTATTACAACCAAAGCTCTTAAAACAGCACTAATACAACTCTTAAATATTAGTTTTTAGGAGCAGATAAAAACGTAGGTAACATTTTGTAAAGTCCCAGTTGCCTTTTTTAAAACACATAGCTCTTTATACACAGCAAATTTTACTTTAATGGTAGCTTAAAGTAATCTTTAATATTATATTCCCAGCACCTTATATTATAATCCTTTACATAGCAAAAATTTGCCATGATTCGTAGCCCTTGAAATAGCCGAAATATAGCTTTAAGCATAACTTTTAATGTAGCCCAAATTTGGCATTAACATTAAATCTGTATAAAGGCTAAACGTAGCTCGTTGTATAGTCCAAGCAGCAAATTTAATTATAGCTCTTTTTGAAGCTAAAATTAGCGTTAAATAAAGCTAAAATTTTTCTTCAAACTAGCCTCAAGTTATATTATAGTATATGTATATGTATTATAATATAGCTTAAGTTTGGATAGAATCGAAATTAAAATTTCATCAAAGGCTTTTAATATAGCTCAACTTTGGCTTTAATGCTAAATTTTAACAAAGGCTAAGCGCATATCTTTGTATGGACCAAACAAAAGCTAAAATTAAGCTACTAACAATCCAAAAATAATATTTAATTGGACGTCTTTAAGAATCATAAGCGTTGCTCTTTACATAGTTTCAACATCAGCTTCAATTATAGCCCCGTACAGAGCTCAAAATTGGATTTCAATCGTAGATCTTTGTAAAGCTCAAATTAAGCTACTTATATCGCCCAAAATTATATTTAATGGAAGGGTTTAGGTCAGACAGAGAGTATAGTTCCAATAGCAACTTCGATTATAGCTGAGTAAAAAGCTCAAAATAGGATTATATCGTAGCTCTTTTTACATAGATCTTATTTATATTAACACATAGCTTAAATATGAATTCATTATTACTGCAGTTTTTAAGCTTTTTAAATAGCAAAAATACGATTTTAATCGAAGCTTTTTGTAAAGCTCAAATAAGGCTACTTATATCGCCCAAAGTTATATTTAATTGAAGGTTTTTAGGCAGACTGAGCGTAGATTCTGGTATAATTCCAATAGCAGCTTCAATTATAGCTCCGTTTAAAGCTTTAAGTTAGCTCTTCTTTATATTGACATTTAGCTTAAATTTGGTTTTATTATAACATCTTTAGAAAAGGCAAACTAAAGATTAACTTTAATAAAATATGTACGACTTGGCGCTGGTTTCACTGGATCCAGTCTAGTCCAATTGGATATCGTCACTTGCAGTTTCCGATTAGAAAAATAAAACGACAGAGGGCTTCCTTTTTGCAGCATTTAAAAATCCAATTTTTAACTAAAATATAATTTTATTTAATTCTATTTCTGTTTAATCTAAATAAAGACTTTAAGGCCCTAATTCTGAAAAAAGGCTACCGCAACGCCAAAAATTACATTGAAAGCAAAAACAAAATAAAAAATATTTCATTATTTTGTTGTTGTTTTCCACAGAAATTCATATGGAATTTTTAAATTTCAAACGCTGCATATCTTGTGGCGTTGAAAATTTTAAAACACAGTATGAATTTCTATAAAAAGCAACAACAAAATTATGACAAATTTTGGACATTTTATTAGGGCCTAAATTTGAGCGCAAGCAATTAAAAAACGGTAGTGATAAGTCCAAAGGTCAGAGAATGATTGACTTCAAAAAGATACATACAAATTAAACTTAATTTTACGACTAACGGCCATTTTCACCAAGTTCGGTTATAATTAACTATCGGTTATAGCTGTCAAAACATATTGGTAACCGAAACTTTAATTGAAAGTTAGTTTTAACCGAACTTCGTGAAAATGGCCGTAAGTACTAAAACTAGCTTATAGCTAATATTTGCTGACTGTGGCGCCTCCAGATGTCATTTAATCTAAGCCCAAGGTAAACCCATCTTCATTAAACAATACCATGGATGGGCATCGATATACCATTCAATTCATGCTTGAACAATCTTGAAATTTTCTATAGCCAAAAATTAGCTTTAATCGTTGCTCTCGATACCACCATAATTTTGTTAGGTATTAGATTTTATTTGAAACAATTTGTTCTGATATCATTTAGGTAGCATTTTTCTATTTTTTTTTTAAGCTAGATATTTGTCTGTTTATCATGTTTATCATTACTTTTTTTTTTAAGTTACAGTGAAAAAAATGTTTCCTAATAATAAAAAAAAAAAAAAAAAAAAAAAAAAAAAAAAAACAATTCCAATGAAAAATTAATACATAAAACTTTTATGCCTGTATTCATAAAAAATGGTTTAGTCTGTAGCAAAACTTTAACTACAACTTTAAAGATTCCTTAATATGGGAGTAATAAAACACTTATTTCTCCAAGTGTTAACTTCCTAGAGTTAATGTTTGTTTAAAAACCAAAATAAAAAGAAAAATATGTAAAAAAAAAAAAGAGAAACATATTCACAAAAAACTGCACGCGACAACAGAGACAAATAAATCTATTTTTATGGCACTTTAAGTTACAACAACTGTCTGTAACAATTGCCAAAAGGGCAAGTGACATACATGGACTCTGGTAGCAAGGAAAAAAATGTTGACAATAACCATAACAAAAACTACAAAAGGCTACAATGTGATAAAAACAATTTGAAAATGAAATAATACTTTGCAACTGCAACCACAAACAAGTTTCCCAAAAAAAAAAAAAAAAAAAAAAAAAAAAAAAAAAAAAACACTTCAAGCCATTTAAAAAAAAAAAAAAATTACATACAAAATTCAAAAAAAAAATAACACAGATGCATATTTTAAGTGTATGTGTGACTGCTTTTTTAACACATACTTTAAAATATCTGTGGCATTTTGACAAAACATCTTAAGTCGAATTAAAAAAAACAATTTTTTTACGTTTTTAAAACGAAATTTTTCTTTAATTTTGGTTTATTTTATTATTTGATAAAAATTATTGTTTTTTCACCGAGTTTTTTCTTGAAAATTTTGTTGCTATCTTATGTCGACTTAAGATGTTTTGTCAAAATGCCACAGATATAATAGTTGTGTGTGTGTGGGTGTATTTTAAAGAATTTTGAATGAAATATTATTCAAACATTGAAACATACACTTTGACAAACTGGTACTTAGATAAATATGTATGTATATGTAGATTTGTTCCCAGATATATACATACATACAGAACCCAGTTGGCCACGTCTTTAGGACTACTTAAATGACAGGTACACGACAAGAGTATTTAGTAGAAGTCAAACTAAGGACAGCATAATACAAATATTCGACGAAATTTTCATAAAAATTCGCCGCCATCACACAAGACAAGATGAGCGAAAATGTTTTTAATAATTTCGTCGACGACTACATAAAAGAAAATCGCCCCTAATATGTGAGTCGTTGTCGATGTCGACATTAAATTTAAATTTTTGTCATATCAAGTTGTGGATTACATAACTGCGTCATTTATTTGGTATTGTATAAGAATGTTGTGTCGACGTACGTCGACTAGTCTTCAAAAATCTGGCAAAAAAAATCCCATTTCCAATTATTTTTCTATTATTTAAGTTCTTCATAATTATAGCCAATGTTGTCTTTTTTGTTAACCACGACAAAAATTATCTTACGGTTATTTATTTCAGACAATTTTATCATATGCTTATTCGTAAATTGTTTGTAGGTTTTTAAGACAAGAATTAAAAAAAAGAATGTGAGAATTTTAAGCAAACCAATCCAAGTGATTGAAGACTATGAAACGATGGCAAAAGAATACTTTGTCGTCCAAAGGATAACTTGTAACAAAATTACCTTTATACTGTACGTGTGTGAAGATAACTATGAAAAGCTAAATTCATTTTTAAAAAAATATCACATACGATAAAAAATATATTTAAAAATATCGCATGCGATTAAAAAATATTATAAAGAAAATACGACTGTTTACACGAAATTTTAAAGTTTTCAATAACAGTCAATCATTTTTATTTAACATACAAAACCTATTTTGATATATTATTACTTTTTTTATATTTAAATTTATTATGTATTATTTTTGAAAAAATATGACAGAGGGATACGGCCACTGTGTCCAGATCCATACATCTCAGGGAATCAAACCTTATAGAAAATAAAGACTATGGACAAGGCTACAATAATCTATAAAACTTATATTCAAATTGTTAAATTTTCAAAAATTTATAAATATTTTCACAAATACAATTAGGAAATAGGGCTTATAGATTATTGAAGCCTTGTCCATAGTCTTAATTTTCTATGATTCGCTGAGATGGAAGGATTTAGACACAGTTGCCATATCCCTCACGAAAATCATTAATGAGAATTTCAGTCTGTTGTTGTTGTTTTTTTTTCAAAATTTTAATATAAAAAGGCTAATTAAATATCAAATTAGTTTTTAATGTTAAAAAAAAATTAAATTTATTTTTCATAAAAACTTTAAATTTTCGTGTAAACATTCGTATTTTCTTTATAACATTTATTAATCGCATGCAATATTTTTTATCGCATGCGATATTTGTTTATATATATTTTTATCGCATGCAATATTTAAAAAAAATTAATTTAACATTTCACATTTATCTTCACACACGTTTATACTGTCCCACATATATGGGGTATTCACAAGGTGTGCTATCAAGTCATATCGTCATAATGTCCTAAATAATATTTTAAAATTTTTTAAAAAATATTGTTATGTTTCAAACAAAATAAAAATGTTAATGCTGTGCTAATTGATTCGTTATAACTGTACAGTAGAGATCTAAATTATAGCGATTGCCCACAGCAGTCATTTATATTTCTTATAATTATTTTAAGGCATATGACTTTACAACTTTATGACTGCCTTGTGAATCCCCCAATAGTTTGTTAAAAAAAACTAGAAGACAACGTCGCTCATACTGTCGTACCCCATGATTTCCTCTGATTGTCTTCCAGAAGACCTAATCAATAGAGGAAAAGTCGTGCATACATAATTGACGACGATATCGTCAACGGCGATCTGGCCAACTGGGAGAGTAAGAGTACCAACAATCACACTTATTATTTTCATATATGTGTGATATACGTATATAAATATAAATATGTATGTATATGTCTTTATGTATGTTTTATAAGTGTGTCTGTGGTGTGTGGGTGTGTTTGCATGACCTTAGGGTTATGTTGCATACTTGAGTGCAACTAACAAAATATTCTCTTTTCTATGTAGTGTTTCTTCTTATGAGTTTCATGATGGTTGAATAATAAATATGTAGTTATATTCATATTTATTTCGTTTTCTGAAGCATACATTAAGGAGTATTGTATGGTGATAGTTGAATACAACAAAGTCTTTCACACAATGCTGGTAATTGAGGGTCTAAAAAGCTTGCCGAAGCCGAAGTATATCGTTGTATATTAATTAAAAAAAAAAACTCTTAAATTCTGGATCGTTATAAAGTCTTATTATGGCGGCTATACAGAGAGTCTATATAAATTCTCTATTCTTTATTCAGACTTGTCTGTCTTCTCTTTACTCTTCAAAGCGTCGGCGGTTTCGCCACAACTTTAGAAAAATTCGACTATTTTTTCTCAAATATGTATAGAGACCACCTGATCCTTAAAACTCAACATTAGGGAGTTTCATTTCTTTAAAAGATGCTATTTTCATGCAGTTTTGCTTGCGCCCCGAGTATCGGTAATTGGACAACATTTTGATGTTGCACACTTTGACCATATTTGAAGAAATAAACAAAATTTAAGGTTTTTCTATATAAGTTACAATTATAAGAAAAACAACTAAAAAATAGCAACTTTAAAATAATGTCACGCCTAAAAAATGAGTTCAACTGAAATATTTTTAGCTCCAGAAATGTTTAACGCATTTATCAATTTTAAGCTTTAGCGATTATTAGTTATCTGCCGACTTTATTCGCAAAGTAGTTTAAGAGTATTAATGTGTTAAAAACCACAAAGACGGCTCACTTGGGTCCTTATAGCGGTCCTTTGTGAACCTCCACCTACCCTGCTGCCCATCTTAGAAACGTCAGTGTAGATCCTTAAGGCCAGTTCCAGAGGTCACGTATTGACATGATGAACTATGAACAAAGCACCGAAAAAGGGTTCCGGAGTGAAATAGTCCAGACCCATCAGGTTGCATGATGCGTGCAGCGTGATCCTAGCATGGCCATAGTCCCGAGTAAACCAAATGCCCACCGCCCCCAGCCTAGGAGCGGAAATTAGAGCCAACTGTTCGGCCATTAGTTCAACTGGCAACCAGTTCAACATAGTTAACAACGCCTTCGTCGGTGTCGACCGAAGTTATCCCACGATCAAAAGCCCAACCAACCTTTCTACTTTCTCAAGCCCCCTGCAGTATCGTCCCCTTACCATAACAGGCCACCCACTACACTGTGACCCCAGAGAAGAGGATCGGTTAAACCACTGCCTCAAAGGTCCACTAAACGCCCTTGGGGCCGATGCCCCAGTTTCTGCTCACAGATCTCCTACAGAACGTTGAGTTCCCAAGGTTGTTTACTATCAAGAATCACGCCCAGGTATTTGCTCTATTCGAGATTACCAGCTCCTTGTCATTTAGCATAGGAAGCCTAAAGTCTCCCGCCTTGAACTTCCAAGTGAAAAGTACCAACTCACTTTTCACTGGATATGCAGATTCCATTAAACGAGACAATGTGTCCAGGTGTTTATTTAGACTATCAGCCCAATTATGAATACGAATTTCCCGGGAGTTTTTTCCTTTTCTTATTTTTACAATTGAATTTACATATAAAAAAAAATTGGAGAATGGAGAAAACTCCCGGGGAATTTTTATTAATAATTGGGCTGTATATCAACTGTTTGTTTGGAACTCTAGTTAATGTTTTTTTATGTTTTATTTTTTAAGAAAGTCACATAAATGGTATTTCCTTTTGTTTTTATGTTAGCCTTTATGAAATACGTACCAGTTTCTGCTTTCAAAAATTAAATTTTATTTATTACTTGCATATACACGCTACTTCGTTAGCGTTTCCTTTTTCTTCGTGGACATATTTGTATGCCAAAGTTTATTTTTCTAGGTTTAAGCTTGTTTAAATTCTAGCATTTAACCCGCTAATTTATTAGAATCAAAAAGCTAAAGAAAAATATAAAATTTCCCCCTATTTCCTTTTTTGGGTACTATATTTTCCCTCCATTAAAGTATCAAAAATTTCAGTATTGTAGTGGCAGCCCATAGTTTAGTACGAATATGTCAATGAATGGAGGAACATGTTTTGTAAAAAAGTACCAAAAATGGTTAGGATTTTCACCCCTTAAATGTTCGAATTTCGATAAAGTACCAATTTCGTATACGTATTTTTTTATAAGTTTCGAATGTGGCATTAACTTTGTTTCTATGTTTATTGGCTCAAAAGATAGATGGGGTGGCAAAATAGTACTAAAATTCAGATTTTACCCGTTTACTCCCTAATAGGGCCGAATTTCTTAAAAGTACCAGACACCTGTCCGCTTATTTTTCTAAAGAACAACGAAAAGTAATAGATTTATTTTGCATCTCTTTTAGTTTTGGAGATACATATAAGGTTACCGAATTTACCCGTTTTTACCTTTTTTACCCCTAAACATTCGAATTTCGAAAAATCCCGTCTTAGTGGATCGATTTGGGGAGTGACCAATCCAAATTTCAAGTTTCTAGGGTCAACGGTTTGGGCTGGGCGATGATGAATGAGTCAGTCACTCACGCAAATCTTTTATATCAGGGGTGTTCTGGAAATCGAAAACGTAAAACGCAAGAATTTTAAACGTCGTTCTTTAATAAGATTTCTGTAACAAAAGAATTGCATGACAAATATTCTACAAATATTTTTCTATTTAACAGAGTTTTATAACAAAAATTATAAAAATTAGATAATGAATCTACCCAGTAAAAAAAATTGGGTTTTTTGAAGCACTTAAGAGAAAAAGCGCATAATCGAGCGCTTCAATAAAAGAGCTTGTATATAGCAGTAAATGATAAAGAATAAAATATAGGAAAAAGCTGCTATTTTAGTGCTGACAACGATGAGGTTTTAAAGCGAAAAAAAATAAAAATATATAATATTTTACGAAAATTATTCAAACAATTCATTTAAGCAATTTAAAGCAAAACATCAATGAATATGTTAATATAGTTAGCCCTTAAAAAGTGCTTTGGTTGCATGTTAAAAAAAAGCGCTGATTGTCAGCAGTAAATAGTCCTCCAAACCGGGATCACTCCATACAAAAATCAGGCATCTTATCAGCAGGTTTGAAGCGATTTGAGGTATGCATTCATATGTAAAACCTGCTCCTTTTGGAGCACATTTTTTACTGGGTATTATAAACAACTCCAAAATTCTTATGATTTGCGTTTTCGATTTCCAGAACACTCCTGTATATATAGATTTTGCAATATTTTATTTTTTTATTATTATGCATATTAAACATAAAAAAATTACAACGTTTTTTATTTTGTGCGTAGGTAGACCTTTTTATTATTTTTTTATGCTATTTTGTGAAACAGACCTCAAGCCGAAAAATATAAGCATAACATATTTAAAATGAAAACCTTATTTAATTTGACACAAAGACTGTTAAACCAAGCATAAACAAAAAAACTGGTGTTCTACAATTGTTATTTAGTTCATAGCGGCACCTAAAATCCAAAAGGCCATAAGCGACTGAAATAAAAAATTGGGGTTTTTTCTCGGTGATGTTATATTTCAGATCAGAAGGTGGATTTTTAATAATTTGCAGCCTTTTGGCTTTATGGTGACGATATAGTCCTTGCTAATAATATTGCAATGAGAGAAAATCAATTAAGTTAACAATCCAACTAACTACAGCATAGTTACAGTTACTTAGGAATAGAGAAGTAGACATTTTAATTTAAAGCATTTAAAAATTGATTTAAGATAAAATTTCCAAACTTCTAGACCTAGAAAACTTTTACACTCAATGCCATCCGAATTACTGGGTGATTTACATTCGAATTAAGGCATACAGCCATACACGAACAGAACATGTGTATGCAAGTGCAAACAAAACAATTCAAGATGGCCTACAGTTACAGTGTATGATTTTTTTTTTTTTTTTTAACTTCTACTCAGTTCTATTATCTTACTAATATTATGGCAAAAACAAAAGCAGTTACTGCAACAACAGTCTAACTGTATGTGAATATGACACTCCAACTCTATTACTGTAACACAATACCGTACAACATACACGCGCCTACAAGTATACCACAAATATTGTTGTTATGTTAAACCAAATGTAACAGTTACTATTTGTTTATACTCTGAGCATATGAGCATAAAACCGTTACAAATGTGTTTGTATGTATGTGTGTATATGGAATGTAAGAGAAATAAAATACATTTGTGTTAGTGATGGAAAAATGAGGGATTTTCCCTAGAAATGCTTTTTTATAAATATAAATTGTACGAGTATATCATTGTAAATCTATGCATGTGTTTATAATATAAATACTTCAAACTGACCACTAGGGATATACTCGCACTATGAAGTTCGGTTTTAGTAGTGTTTGTGTGTGTGTTAGTGTAAATGGTCATACTCCCACAAACACACACACACTCAAATACACACTCTCATATTGAATAACATTTAATGGCTTTAGGGACAAAAATGCTGTTGTTGAAAATCACAAAGGTTATAAAATATTTTAACAGCAAATATGAATCCTTAATATGTGTAAACATTCATATACAGATACATATTATTTTTATTTTCACGTAAATATTAAATATGAATGTTTGTATACAGAGCTCTAATTTATGAAAAAAAAACAGTTGTTGCTTATCTTAGACTTTTTAACTATTTTAGAGACAACATTTGTCTTAACTCATAGTACAAATTTGGTTTGAATTCAACTTTAAGTACAGGTCTTTATACATATCGAATTTGTCTTAAATCGACGCCAAAAATTTGTCATCAAACCAACCTTTTTTTATAATTCAAATTTTATTTAACTCAAAAGCACAATGTCTATGTTTTAACACAAGAGAGTCACAACGTTTGTTTTTCTTTTATTTTTCTTTTGATGAGATTACAAATTATTTAGCAAGCTAGGTTTAGTAAAACAAAAATAATGTAATGAAAGACAAAGTAATAAGTAAATAACAATTTTAGGGCCGTTAATATTTTACAGGGTGTTTTGTTTAAAAAGTGTCATCATTAAACAAGTACCAAAAAACATTTGTTGGTTTTTATTTTTCTCTTATTCATCGCGGTTGTTGAATTTTCACAATTTCCAGTATTATAAGTTGTAGTTTGTTCATTTTCCTTCGAACCCCAGTTAGAAAAGCACAGTATGCCCAATAAAATAATAAACATAAACAGATTCCAATTTATTGATAGTGAACAACAAAACTCCTTATTAAAGTGTTTGGAGGTTGTAATCGAAGCAAATAAATCGTTTTGAAGGTTCGATAACGACTGATCGATCTTTAAGTCAATCTTCAAACGGCATTAAACCTTTTCTGGATTATATCAAACTTGGTTTAGATTGAATCAAACATAATCACAGTTGTAACAGGCTTTGAATTTCTGTCAAACTTTTTCCAGACATCATTCGAATTCCACAAAACTTATTTGCAACTTTTAACTAATTGCGTTTAATAGAAAATTTTTTAATCACAGAATTTAAATCGTTCAAATTTGTATAGAACTATTCTAGAATTGTATCGAACTTGTTTCAAGTAAAATTGAACTTGTTCTCAATTGTAACTAATGTGCCATACCATTTAATTGTTTAATCATACTTACTGCCTGTTTTTAGAAAACGTAAACAAGTGAGTGAGTGAGAAATTATATTGAAAACAAAAAGAAATTTTCGTTTTTTATTGTTGTTTTCAACATAATTTCTCACTCACTCCCACTTGTTTACGTTTTCTAAAAACAGGCAGTTAAACAACATGAAACAAAAATCACATGATATATGAAAATATGCATCAAACTTGAAAAAGCTTGGAAAACGTCTGATACAAATTGATATAAACTGAATCAAGGATGTATCACATTTTAACAAGTTTAAAATGTTTATTACAAATTGTATCAAACTACTTTCTATTTGTGTCATACATCATAAAGTTGTATCAAACTTTTTTCAAATTGTATCGAACTTACTTCAAACTTTTACATAACAGTGTTTTATATTGTACCTAAAAAACATGGCTGCCAGAGATATTGGGGTGGAAATTGTCAATTTCCTGAGAAAAAATAAAAAAAAAATCGGACAACTTAAAATTTAGTTTTTTTTTTTAAATTTTTGTTCGATTTTTGTAAAAAAAAGAAAAACTTTTTAACAAAAACAAAATTACTTCATACCCAGCAAACATTTTAAATAGTGTAAGATATACGGGATTCTCATTAAGAGCGTCTTTGATCGTCGATGACCGCAGTTTTTAATCGTAGAAGATTCCTCACACATGAAAAACTGTAACACGACTGAAATTCTTCCATAGCACAGCGAAAGGCGCTACTGCAATAGTTTAAGACGTGGTTAAAGATTATATAACGAGTCCTTCATGTCGACGTTCATGTCATGTAGACCCGTGAAATGTTCGCCGTAAAAAGTTTATTCGATGATGGTTTGACACAAGATAAACAAAGTGTAACATTGTTGTTTTTGTACTCTGAAAATAATCATTAAAAGATTTGCTTAAGACTTGCATATTACAGTCGTACCTAAACAAAAGCGGCAAGGTTTTCTAGTTTTTGAATAGAGCGGCCTCAACGCTTTGACATTGGAAAACCCGATTTTGACAGCTCGGTTAATATGTGAAGTTTGCCGCTATTATTTAATAATAATGGCAATTTAGCTATTTTTGGTCAATTTAGCGTTTTTATCTCTATTTATAATTTGTGGGTTTTATTATACAAGCCCTTGCTTTCGTATGGCATATAAGCGTAAAAGCTAAGCGAAAGAAAACGTTCCGCCTTCCGCTCTTGTTAAGGTACGGCTGTTAAACATTCCAAAATTAAAAAACGAATTTTATGTTTTACTCAGAATTAGGACTGAAATATTCACAATATGCATCAAACTTAAAAAGTTTGGAAAAGTTTGAATCAAACTTGAAATAAACTGAATCAAACTAATGTGTATCACATTTCAACATTTATAAATTGATTTTCTAAATTTAATCAAACTTGACACAAGTTCATTTAAGTTGTATTAAACTTCTTTCAGATTATATCAAACCTCTTTCGAATTACATCGAACTTATTCCAACCTTTTTTCTAACTGTGTTTAAAAAAACCCTCTTAAATGTATAAAACGTTTTGAAAGTTGTATTAAACACGTTCCACAATGTAACCGGCTTTTGAATTTGTATCAAACTTTCTATTTCAAGTTCTTGAAGTTTTATCATATACGTTAAGATTGTATAAAACATTTATACAGAAACAAATTTCTAAAAAAGGAAACATAATTTTTTTTTGAATCCCAAGAAAACCTTTGATAACTAATATGCACGTGGCAGAGTAAATAAACTGAACTGGCAAAATAAAATAAAGTAATTTGTTTTTTTTTTTTGTTTTTTCTTTACCCACTTACAACTACATTTAGAGTTAACAAAAAATCAACCAATTGTAGTCGGCACTGTAAGAAAAGATAAATTCACTGTTTATTGTTGTTGTCTTTGTTTAAGCTTTATTATTGTTACATGTAAAACTGAGGTTTAAAATTCTTATTCGCTTAACAGTTTTATTTGTATAATATCTTTAGCTTTTCTAAATTCTTTGGATGAAGTTTCCTGACGATCTGGCCTAAGCAACCAGTGAAATGCGCATAGGAATAGCTTATCCCTTCAACAATAAATTTCAGTTTATCAATAGTATGAAATGGGAATTTAGCACATTTGAAAGAAACATTGTTAATTTATTTTTGAATCCCAAGAAAACCTTTGATAATTTTTTTATTTAACTTCTAACATTTTGTGTTTGATAGAAAACTTTTATTAAAATTAATAAAGCATGGATGAAGCATTTTGGGAGTCCAAAATTGCCATGTTTGGAAGCTGTGGTTAATGTCTGATGATGGGCCAAGGTTATAAAGACTACAGCAGAAGCTGTCATGATGAGAATGAAGAGAATGTAACGGTGTTTCACTTCCTCTGCCAACACCCCGGTCTCAGAGCTTTAAGGATGTGGCATGTGGGACTGAGCACGATCATTCTATATTACAGGGAGTCGAAATGATTCAAGGTTGCAGTGATGTCTGTTAAAAAGCTGTTTAACACTGGCTGAGTCTGTTTACTGGATTAAAGTATCACAAAGCGACCGCTATAAAGACTCTAGTGAGCCGTCATCGTGTCGTCTGCTCATTGAACCTTTCCTATTTTAAATGTAAATCTGACTTTGTTGTCAGAAGAGAATATTATTAGCCACGTGCATAAAATTAATCCATTTAATTTTTCCTATTAAAAAAATCATTCACAAGAATTGAAACTTCATTTTGAAATTTAAGTTTTATAATCCTTTTTAGTCTACCCCTCGTGTCCCGCTAATTTTCTATAAAAGATTTGTTTATGACACCAAAGCCAAATAAAAATTCCGACTAAAAAGCATTACACATATTTTCCCACTATTGCATTTCAAGGAAAAATTTTAACAAAAATATGTTTTACTAACAAAGAGACTCTCTTACGCTTGCAGTTGAAGTCCATGCATATCGATAAGCAATAAAATGCAAGACAAAGTTAAAAAAAAACATTGTGAATAAATATTTTCTGGCCCACCGACATCAAAATGAATGTAAATACTTGTCAAACGTAGGGAACTCTTTTTTCAGCCATTTTCCTTGATTTTCTTAACACTACAACTGTTATCACTATGCATTTTTATGAGAAAACATGCATATAAAGTAATAAAAGAGAAGCAAAAAAATCATCAAGTATATAAAAACAAACTATATAAACTGCAATAAAATGCATAAAATTTCAAGTATTAAAAAAAGCCTGTAACACCAACGAACTAATAATAAAAAAAAATTCGAGAATGGAATAAAAATAAACTGAAATAAGGTCAACAATCGTAAATGTTTTTTAAGCACATGCATGCAACACAACAGCAAAAACGCACACAACCTAACTTTCAGAGACACACACACACACGTCCAATAATATCTTCAAAAAAGCAACAAGAAAAGGAAGGAAACAGGGAGAGAGAGACACAAAGGGAGAGAGAGAGAGAGAAAATAAAAAAAACACGAAAGTTTTGCATAAAAGTTAATCTTAAGAATGTTGAACAACAAAAAAATAATGGAAAACAAAAAATGACAAGTTTTCTAGCAAAAAAAAAAAAGAAAGAAAATTCATGGCATACTTTAAGGCGATGAAAATTTAAATAAACCATTGTATACTTTAAGAAGTTTAGTGTTTTTGTTATTTTTAATAGTATTTAAGAGGGAGTTAAAAGAAACATAAAAGACAGTTGAAGAATCATTTTCTTTTTTCTTATGAAATTTAAAAACTTAACAGCTGTTGGAAAAGAAAATAAATCATTATTATTCAAAGTTAACCGCATTAAGAGTATATATTTATTAAGAAAATAATATATGTATGTATATATAATTTTCTTAAAGATAATTTATATTAACTTGACAAAGAACATACCTTTTAGTTGTGCAATAAAATGTAAAAAAAAAATGTTTACGTACCTGAAATGGAAAAGAAAATTTTAAAGTGAGTAAAAAAATATTTTAAATTTTATTTTAAATTAACTATTGCAAATAATGCAACTGGGAAAAATGGAAGTTAAAGCACTTTGTATTTACACTCATACACTTCTTATTGATGATGCCCTAACATCAGAATTGTGACATCAATGTTATGACAAATGAAACCAATAATTGTCAACAAAAATGGATTAACAATTATTGCAACATAAATTTCCGGCAATAAATATGTTCAAAAAATTGCTGTCTACATTAAAGATAACATAATTTTGACATTTACTGCAATATATGTCGCAATAATTATCTCTGGTATAGACGGGCAGTAATTAACAGTATTTTCATGTTTAAAAAGTTAAATAAAAAGCATTAATACCCATATTCTATTTGTTTAAATTTTTTGGTTAAATACATCAAATTTTCAAAGTTAATTGATTACGAAAACCATATGAAGACACTTGTCATAGGAATGATGTCAAAATACTGAAGCGGTGTGACACCTTCTCTATCAGTGTACTAAGGGTCCAAGTTACATATTTTTTTTAAATAATATTCTTCTAAAAATTGTTTAATAAAGTGTCATAAATTCATTAATTTTATGTTCTCAAATTACTTTAAACTTATGTAAAAAAAAACTAGATACCATATAGAGTGCAATATCTCTCAACGCACACCATTTTTACGCAGACAACGCCTTTCGACGGACGCCGCTACCTGGCCTCTGCTGAATTAAGCATTAAGTTCTTATAAGAGCATATCCCTCCGGTTCGGACACATTTGAATGGTCCAATCGGGGTCCGTAAATGTTGCAACAATTGTAAAATTGGAGACCAAGATTAAGTCCAATATGCTTATTATCCTTGATTTTTTTTTTCTTTCTTTTTTTTTAATTTCCAACAACCAACTTATAAACCCTTTAAGTTTCATTAAACTTCTTTCAGACTATGTATATCAAAATTCTTTTAACTTGGGTTTTTCAAATTTATTCTAGATTGTATCAGTCTTCTTTTAAACAACACAATTTTCATCAACATTTCAGAATGTTAAAACGACTTCAAAATTATATGGAGGGCTCAGAGCTGAACCGAACCAAGTCATAAATTATATCACGTATATGTATTTGAAATCTGGTGCGAAAATCTGTGCAAAATTTAACTCAATCCAGTTCTGTAATGGGGTAAATCAGAAACAGTTTCGTTCCTAAGGTAACGGTAATAAGCCCAAGTCAGTGGCTCCAGTAATTAATGGCAATTTACTTACTCAAACTCAATATATTTTCGAATTTTCTTTTTTGACTTGGTTCGCTTCAGCTCTGAGCCCTCCATATCGAACATCTTGTAAATTTATTAAACTGTTTTAAATTTTGTAAACTTTGATTGTATAAATTTTTTTCCAGGTATTCCCATCTTTATCAACTACTTCTCGTCCCAATTAAATTCCGTTAAAACCCTATCAAACTTCGGCAAAAACTTCTTTTAATTATATCAAAATTCTTTTAATCTTTATCAAAGTTCTTTCAATCATTATCCAGCATCTTCCAAAATTGATCATACTGAGTGAAAATTGTTCCAAACTTCTTCTTAATTAAATTAACCTTTTTTTAAATTTTGATTAAACCTTTACTAAATTATAAGAAACTTCGTTCAAATTGAATCAAACTTCTTCAAAATGGTTCATTCACCATATCGAGCCCTAATAGCAAAAATGATGTAACGAACAAAAATAAAATTTTACAGAGAAGGTTTTTTTTTAAAATATTTTTGCTTGAAGTCTAGGGTTTCGTTTGAAATTGCTTTTGCTCTTATTTCTAACGGTACTTCCCAGGGATATAAGATTTTTAGAGATGATGCAAATGATCAAAAATTATCGATTTTCATCAAAAAACAAAAATATCAAACGACTGCTTTCAATTGTTCCTTGAATGTTATCGCACCTTTTCCAAACAGTACAAACGTTATTTTAATCTGTATTAAACGTCTTTCGAACGCATTATCGAACTTCTCCCAAACTGTATTTAACTTCTTCCTAACGTAAGTAAAATTCTTTCAAATGACATCAATGCATCGAACCTCTTTCAAATTGAGTCAGTTCTTATCTTATTAAAAATCCTCCAAACCTTATCGAACGTCTTTCAAACCATCTTCGTAACTTTATCAAATATCTTTCGAACGTTAGCAAACTTCTTTTAAATGATATCAATGTATCGAACCTCTTCTAAATTTATTAATAACCTTTCAAGCTTTAACGAACTCTTTCAAATCGTCTTCAAAACTTTATCAAACATCTTTAAAACGTTATTAAAATTTTTTAAATGGTATCAAATCCTAAATCTATATAAATTTTCTTCGAAATTACATCAAACATGGTGTAAAGTGTGTTTATTACAACAAACTTTTTTGAAATGGTATCAAACCGTTTACGATGAGAACTAAAATTTATGCAAAATACTATTGGGGGATTCACAAGGTGTCATAAAGTCATACGTCTTAAAATAATAACATAAAAAATACGACTGTTGTGAACAACCCCTCATAAATTAGTGTGCTATTCTGAATTTAAATCAGCTGATTTAAAATAAATATTTTCCTCAAATCAAAATATTTTTTAATTCTAATCCATGAATTAGAAAATGAAATTAGATCTTTCCTTACTATTTTTCATTTTTCAGACGCAAACCACAAATAAGGCCCAGGCCCACGATGTCGACAAGAACATTTTTTTCGTATATTTGTATTGAAAACAAAAACAAATTTTAGTTTTTATTATTGTGTTCAATATAAAAATGCGAAAAAAAAAATGTTCTTGTCGTCATCGTGAGCCTGGCAGTTAATTTTATTTTGTTTGTTTACCAAATATCAGAGTACTATGCCGTTCTTATTTGACGCCGCAAGTGTTTTGTAGGTTAAATTCGGATGTTAGCCGGATAAAACTATACCATCAACGGCGACGGCTACAAAAACATAGCAGCTCGTAAGATAATTGTTTGAAAGTTTACGGAACTTCTTCCAAGTTGTCTTTAAATTCTTTTAAGCTGTATCAAACATTTAATCAGTACCAAAATTCATGGAAATCAGGAAAAGTTCTACTAATTTTTTTTTGAAACATCGTCCTTATCAAACACCTTATCGAACTACGTTCAAGTCTGTATCAAATATTATCTTAACGTTATTAAACTTCTTCCAAACTCTATTATACTTTACTCAAAACTACATCAAACCCCTTTTAAATTAAATGAAACTTCTTTCAATTAGTTGTCTCATCTCTAAAATGTTCACTAATAACCTTTCAAACTTAAATAGCAAAACTTTACCTTCAGAAATTATCATTAAAACTCTATTAAGTACTAAAAACCCATTAAGATATTACCCTGTCATTTCTATTGACAGTTTTGTGGTAGAAAATATCATCAAAAAGTGTAAAAACTACTCAAAATAAGAGTGCCTTCCATCAATTTAATCGGCGACAATGTCAGCTTAGAAAAAATGCATAAATAAAATAAAAAAAAAACAAAGAAAACTAAACTCCTTAAGGGCAGTCTGTCATTCAGTTATGGCAAATAAACCGACCGACCCTTTCGTGTCTATTTCTTAACAGCAAAAAGGAATTCAGAAAAATAAAAATAAAAAACTCATATTCATTATCATAACTGGCTACCAGTAGCTAAAGCCGGTGGTGTCTCTTTTTTAACAAATGAATGTATGAAAGGATGTGTTTGAGGCAGGATACTAAGTTTAAACAAACAAAAAAATATTTCATAATCCTTTTTTGTTACTGTTTAGAACTTTCCTTTTTCTTACATAAACTGAACTTAACAGACACAAATGACATTGTCATTCAGTCATATTCTCATTGTTCATGTTTATGACTTTTCATGATAATGCGTTTTTTCTGTCTCTCTCTCTCTTTCCCTCTACCATCTTTCTTTATCATATTTCTAACTTGCTTAAGTAATGCCTTAGTTCCTTGGCGTTCTATTTTATTCATTTTTTTTTTTTAATTTTCCTGTCACTTTCTACTTCGTCCTCATCTTAACGAGGGGCAAGAAATGTAAAAGAAATTACTCTCAAGTGATGTAACATCTTATTATTATGGCTCATATTCTAAACTTTACCTTCATGAAAAACTATTATAAATAATTTCTTTTTAAATTTTTTTTTCTTCTGCTGGTTCTTCCAACGCAACACACAGCCATTAACAACTGCCACAACTACACAGACAAAGGCTGCTTGACTTTATGGAGGAATCGGAAACGTGTTGAGGAAGCAGCAAAAGTAACGTAAGAAATTTATACATTTTAAGATCAAGAAGTTCTAGTTAGTGGTGCTGGGCCATGGAATTTATTTATTCATTCATAATCATTGACCATGAAAACTTAAGACATTTTGCTTGTAACTGCGATAAGAAACAAAATAACAAATTGTTAAATTTAACAAGAACGAGTTAAGTGAAATTGAAGGGGAATGTTTCCACCAAAAAAGGAAAAGTACGACAAAAAGAAGAATTAAAATGATAATTGAATATTAAATTCTAGTTTAATACAACATGAAAAGGGTATGATCAGACTTGAAGGAAGGTAGAATCGAACTTGGAAGCAGTTTGATACAACTTAGACATGGTTAAAGCGACTGAAAATTGTCATGAAGAAAATTCATTTGAAACATGTAAAATTTACTTCGTTATAGTTCCAGAAGAAGATGCATACAACTACAAGTTAAACTAATGGAGCACTAAAGTAGTTTGATTCAACTTGAAAGTTCATAGTTCGACTCAACTTGAAATTAGTCTTACAAACATAGGAAAATATGTTTACAACTTGGAAATAAATATGACTTAACATAAAAGAACTTTCATCTGAAATTGTAAAGATTAATTAAATATGAAAGTTATTTGATACAACTTTTAATTTATGAAACACCTCAAGTGTTTTTAATATTGAGATTAAATTTAAATGTAGTTAAACACAACTTACAAAAAGTTTGATAGAATTTGAAATAAACTCAACATTTTTTTTTTAATTATTTTTGCTCCAATACTGAAAAAAAGTTTCATTTTAAATTGTAAGTTTCAACATGAAAGAAATTTGATCAAACCGTAAATTCTTTTCTAAGAAAGTCCTAGAAATTTTATAAAACTAGTGTTTTTTAAATTCCGATATGTATGAAACTATATTATTAAAATGTATTGAAATTTATATAAGAAATAAAACATTTAACAAACTGCATTCCAGTTTGATCGAACTACTTTTATGTTTGAACATGCAGCATCAAATTGTGGAGAAATTTTATAAGAGTAATTAATGATTCTTACGTAATTGCTCGTCGACAATTTTGTTCAAAGTTCAGTGTAAATTGAATAAGAAGTTTGATAATATTTGACGCTAGTTGGATACAACAAAGAAATGTCTGATTACATAAAAGATAGCTGACCAAGTTTGAGAGATCTAAGCAATTTTAGGGACGTTTGAATTAACTTAAAAAAATGGTATAATGAAGGCAAAATAATGATTTAACTTATAAAAGTAAAAATGGTTAATGCAACTCAAACAAGTTTGATAGAAACTGAATGCACTATGAAACAAATGCATTTCATAAATGTGTGATAAGTTTAGAAGAAGCTTAATATAATGTTCGAAAGTATTGAAAGACAATAAGTATCAAACAGTTTGATGCAAAAATTTAATTTTATTTAAATAAGTTTTATTGAAATACGAATTTTATTAGTTGCGAAGGCTTTCATTATAATTTGGAATATGTTTGAAAGATTTATAGGTGTATGATCTAGATCGAAGAAAGTTGCATTACTACTTAATAGCAGTTTGATGGTAGAATATCTATGTTTGAAGAATTGAAATAAATTTCAAAGCATACATTTTTTTTAAAAATTTGATGAAACTTGGAAAAGTTTGGTAAAGTTTGTAAGAAGTGGCATACATTTTTAAACAATTACAACAATTATACAATTTTGATAAAAGTTTTTAGGTGTTTAAAAAGTTTGAGGCAAAGAAGATTTTCCTGGCTGTAAGAAAACAAGTTTCCACCTCTAGTTTCTTGTCTATGGACATTATCATCTTTAATCTACAACTAACAAAATGTATGATGCAACTCCCTTAAGTATGATTCATCGAGAGAAATCCATGTTTTAAGATTTATTCAAACTACAACTGCCACACAAATGAAGCAAAGATGTAAATTGTGTTTATTCAAACATCTGGGAATTGATTTTCTACATTTTTAGCTTTTTCAACTTGAAAAAAAAATAAACTGCCAAAGTTTTGAAAACATTGTGTTCCCCAGGTTAAACCTTCTCGTCTAGAAGAACAACAAAATGTTTTCGCAGTCATTCCATTTTTAAAATACAGTTCAAAAAGAAATAAAGATGACAAGCCCCCAACCACCACACTTCGTGTTTAAACCATTATACACCTTTCCCAAGTGTACACTAATTTTCTGCTTTAGTGCTAGAGGAAATGAGAGTGAAAATTTTTTACAAACATGAAAACAAAAATTACATATTTTTTCCATTTTTTGTTTTTAGCGTTTCATTCTTAACTTTACAACATGCAGACGTTGGTTGGTTGGTTGGACGTCTTTCTTGTTTTCAATGGAAAACAATTCTAAAACAAGAACGAAAAATATGAAAGAATTTTGCACAAAAAACGTTGCACAGAAGGGTTAATGAGTGGCAAATGAGTTTAACGTTAATGTACCTTAAATAATGATGTTTTTCCCCCAAACACGTTACATTTTTTTAGTTTATTTTTTTTTATATTTTAAGAAATTTACCAAAAAAAAAATTTAATTAAATAATAGGAAAATTATGTTTACCAAAATGCAATTTGTGTTCAAAAGAAAGAACAGCTTTAACACATGCAATTTTTACATGTTTGCATTAATTCGAGCAGGTATTTTTTAAATATTCAGTGATTTAATATGAAAAATTATGTTTCTGAGTTTTAATTTTAAGCCATAAGAAAAAGGAAAACCAATATGTTATCACATGACGTTATTAATTTAATTGTGAAAAATTTGCTAAAAAAAAAAAAAGGATATTTTATATAATTTCTGTTTGATGCAACTTGTTTGATGAAACATTTTTAAGTATGATGCAACAAAAATGGGAGAAAAACAACAAAAAATGAAATGTGCATTCGTTTAAAAATTCAACAAAATTCTTAAAGCAAGTGAGTCTGTGTTTAACTTTTTAATATGACGCCGTAGTGATGTTATTTGAAAGAAATGGTTATCTAACATCGAAGAAATGTAATCCAAAGTCATAAGGTTTAATTTATACAATTTAAAAAAGTTAAAAATTTATAACTTTCACTACCGGTGACGACGATGTCCGTCTGACCATCTGTCTGTCCGACTGTCTGTTGAAATGGGGTTTCCAAAGACCCCAGACAAGATTGGGACTAGGTTGTTATATATTTATGTCACATATGCTCCGTTTAAATTTCTTTATTGAAAATGTGCGCGACAACAGTTGCCAGTTATTGTACATTGATTGATCACATTTTATTCGTTGCGGATCCCAGGATTAACCACAACCTGTTTTGCCCAGGAGGATGTTACACCAAAAGGTGAAAATATTTATAGACAACCCCCGGGAGGAATGGTTTTAGCACAGTTGCACTAAAATTTGGCTTACATATTTTTCAAATATTAGAGTAATAAAATATTGAAAATCAGCCAAATCAATTCACTATTGCACTCGGCTGCCATTCAAGTGTTTTTACCGTGTTAAGGGTACATACAGTTTATATCAACTTCAATCAAGTCTGATACACCTTTTAAGAAGTTTAATACATCTAGAAAAAGTGTATTTACATTTTTAAAAATCTACAACATTTGGAAACACATGCGATGCAATTTGAATACAATTTATTTAATTTTATTAAAAATCAAAACAACAACGAGCCAGTTTGATGATTAATCAAAACCAAATTTTATCGTCCCTTTAATAAAGTAGAAACCATTTTCTTTAAATTTAAATACCTCTGCCAAACACTTGTTTCTTTAAAAATTTAAACACTGCACTCAAGTGACATTTAAATATGAATGTACGTACTCGTATAAAAACACACTCATAAATGTACCTGGTTCACAGAGTGTGTAAATAATTATTTAAATTCTATTTGTTTTAAAAATATTTTAAGAGTATGACTTTGTAGACTCTTACTCTTATTTACAGACTACATAAATACTAGATATCGTCGTAGAAAATCCAAAAGTACGTTTCATCAAAAAAATCAAAATCAAGCTTTTGATTGAATTTTTAGATTTTTGCGACCAAAAATAGCGCTTTTATATCCATAATTCAAAATAACGTATCAACATGTGCATTATTTTTACAAGTCAAATGAACGTATCATTAAACTTGGGATAAGAAATGAAAATGAAATATTTGAGTTTTACTTTACGCTTGCTATTGTGTTTGTGGAGGAAACTGCAGGAAACCTTGTTGCGTAGACTATGATCATAAAATATTGAGTACGTCAAATTTTCATCATCAGACAGATACTTTTACCAAAATCGCAATGTATTGTTATCCAATGATTTGATACCATTTAGTGTTGAAAAAACAACACTATTGAACATAAATACTTTATCGTAGGGCAAACGCAAATGGAGTGCGATTCGACTCACTCTCTTATTTAACAAGGAATAAATAACAAGAAAATAAATCTACCCTAACAACTTGTTGACCTAATAAAGAATTCTCGTAAAACCCCAATTCCTCTTAACGTTGATAACCTTAAACATGATTATCTTCTTGATTATGAAGCTGTTCCTAAGAAATACTCATCGAGTCGACCAAGTATGCATTATAAATTAAATACTTATAACTTTAAACAATTTTTTTTTAATTTATGAAACAAATTGGAGAGCCTACGGTTAATATGATCCGTGATTATGGTTATGATCCATCGGGAACCATTTAATTTAAAACTGATATTAAAGAATTTTCTTTTTTTAATTTATTTAATAAGAGTTACAAATACAATTTCAAATAATATTCTTACTTAAATAACCGAGCAATAGTATCGTAGACCTTTAGCCTGTTGTAGTGAAAGAGACCAGAGTCTCTGGCGGGAATCGAACCCGCAGCCTCTGCACTGATAGACAAGGCTCACTACCAACTAGCCTACCGGGGCACCTTGATTTTAAAGGAGATTATAAGGTTCTTCCACAACATGCAAACAAATGCAAATTCACCCATCCGTACCTCTTGCATACTGAAAGAATAAAAACTTCTTATAAGAAAAGGCACCATTTACAGTACCTTAAATTTTTGCTTCCTTCGGACATTATCATTATTTTTAAGATAATATCCCATTTGAACATTGAATTATTTTCCTTTCTGTATACTAATTTTTCATGATCTTGAATTTTATAACACAAAATTCATACATAATTGTGTTTTGTATCATTTAAATTATAAAATTATTACATTTATTGTTAGTATTTATTTAAGTGAAACTTCATTCCTCTTATCAAAAGGTAAAAACTAAAACAAAAAAAAAATATTACATTTAATCTTTCATTAAACTTAAAGGAATAAAAAAAAATGATTTCATATTTTTAAATTGTTCACTTCTGTTTAAAAAAAAAATTATGATGATACGACGTTTTGTTTCAGAAAACACAAATACAAATGAACGTAACAAATATAACTTAAAAAATATTTCGAAAAATATAGGTTTTTCTTTTCAATTAGTTTAGTTGTTCTGTTGTAATTCCATATTCCATCAATTGTTTCTATATCTGAACTTTTTTTTATTTTATAACGTTTTTTGCTTCTCCTGTAAAATTAGAAAAGTGATGTTACGTACTTTTGGATTTTCGACGACGATATGTATCTACACATGAGAATATATGCTTTATTTGTATATTTACGTATGGACGAATAAAGGCAAACAATTTGCCAGTATGTACACATAATATGGGGGATTCCATAGCAAAAAAAAAAAAAGAAGTTTAATGCAACCCTGCCTACATTTAATTCAATTTGTAAAAAAGTTGTATACGTCTTGGAAGAAGTACTGATTTAAGCAGCAATTTGAAAGAACTTTAATCAGCCTTATAACGGTTCTCGTTTTCGGTAACACCGTAAATCGAATTTTGTTGCAGATTAAAGAACACAGGTTGTGCGTTACTTTAATCTTCTACAGAGTAGTTTTCGACATCGAGAACCGTTATAAGGCTGAATATTTGATAAAAAAAAATCAATTCAGAAAACATTTTAACAAGTTTGATCAAGCTTAAAGACGTTTGATCAAGCTTGAAGAAGTTTGATAAAATTTGATACAAGTTCGATAAAATAAAAAAAAAATGTGTTCATATTTTAAGTAGTTTTGTTCAAACTAATATTAACAACGTTTAATTTCAATTTTATTCGAAATTGAAAAAAGTTTGGCCAAACTCAATCTCTGCATTTGTTCGGACTTGACTGATATTTTTTAAAAAGTTTGATCTTTTAATGTCAAAAGGGAGTCTAAAGACTTCAATTGACGATTGCTTTATTTTATTAAATATATTAGATTTGATTAAATTAACAAATTAAAAGAAAGGTTAGATTCATTTTTAAAGAAATTTCTTGTCAAACTAGATATTTTTCTTCAAATTTTAAAGTCCAAATAAACTAGAGGGAACAATTTTTTAAATGTGTTTCAACCAAATAAAAACCAGTAAGAAAGTATAGTCGGAAAGATTTAAAAAGGAGTTTGATCAAACTTTAAAATTTATTTTGAAACAGTTTAATTATCCTAAAATATTTTTCTTTGCAATTAAAAAAAATGTATCAGTTTAAAAACTTCTTAGAATTTCATGTTTGAATTAATTGAGAACAAGTTTGATCGAACTAAATATGTATTGAGATTGCAATAAGTTTTAATAAGTTTGGTTAATTTTAAATAAACAAATTGAACAGCAGTTAGATCAAATTTAAATTCTGGAATTTTAAGTTTGTAAAAATGTTTCAAGAAGTTTTGTCATGTTTGACGGAAATTTAAAAAAACTTTAAGGCAACACTTTAATAAAATTCATTCAATTTAAGGAGCACTTTAATAAAACTTGTAGAAGTTTGATCGAACTTTAATAAAGTTTGATCTGTATAAAAAAAGGTGAGAGAATATGAAAGAAGTTTGAACTTGAGAGGTATACGATCAAACTTAAGGAAGATAAATCGGTGAAAAACTTGATGAAAATAAATTTAAGAGAGTTTGAAAGAAGTTCAAACATAATTGAAAAGATTTTAAATAAAAGTTGATCAAATCTCTTTATGTTTAATATTTTTTATTTAAATTTCGAGTTTATTTTAATACTTAAGAAAAGTTTGAAAAGAAGCTTAATGAAATTTAAAAAATTTTAAAGTTAAAATAAGTTTGAAAGAAGTTTACTTTAGTTTGGTAGAAAAGTGATCGATCGAACTTGCACAAAATTTGGTATGCTCTTTCACATATCAAACTTTGAAACAGTAAAGGAGTTAATTTTAATTTGGAAAATTTTTAAACATATTTTAGAAAATGTTGACAGACGTTATTTAAAAAAAAGTTCAAAAAAAAAAGGCTTCAAATGTTTGTCCAAACAGCAAATACCCAATTAACAACACAAAAAATTTGTACAATCGTGAAATTTTAACATGTTTGCCAAACCATTTGTAAGGTTTATTTTTAAGAATAATGAAGTAGAAAACAGTTTGATTGATTAAGTTTAAACAGTTTGATTAGGTTCCTAAGAAGTCTAAGCTAATTTATGTTCGTTTTTAAAGTTTGATGAAACCTACATGTTAGAAAATTTTAAAAGATGATTGCTTCATTTAAACCCCAGGTTAATGTCAATCATGTTTGATATATTTCGAAAAAAGTGCGTTGAACAAAGTTTAATAGAAAGAAAAAATATATAATTTGGAGTTGAGATTCATTTAAAAGAAGTTTGATCAAACTTAAACGAAGTTTTGGATTTGGAAAAAATTAACTGATAAATAGTTTGATGGAAGTTAATTTAATAGAGTTTGAAAGATGTTTAAGCAAATTATAGAGTTTGGTTAAATTAAAGCAAGTTTTAGTTATAAAATTTTTTTTAAAAAATTAAGTCAAACTTGTTTGAAGTTAAATGGTTAAGTGCAATAAATTACCCAAAAAAAAAGTATGTATAATTGAGTTTGTAAAAGATTTAAGCTGATTTAAAACAATTTTTAAACGAAGTTTGATCAAACTTTTTTAATTTGTTGCAGATCACTAGAAGTTTTTGTAAAGGAAATTTTTAAGTTTTGGTTATTATTAAAAAAAAATCTGAACAATTTTATGTAGCATTCCACACACACACAACAATTATAAAATTATTTAACAAATTGCAAGTTGAGAAAAAAACAAACAAACAAACAACACATATTAGTTTTGCTTGGCTAAACAAAAATCCAATGAATTTGACTTGTTAAAAGTTAAAATGCAAACAGCCACATGGCAACAAAAATTAAAAAAAAAAAAAAGAACAAAAAACCTGCAGCATGTAAAACCACAATACAAAACTTACAAAAGCGGTCAAAAACCTAAAGCTGGGATCATGTAAAACCCAAATTATGGTTAAAATTGGGGGCAAAAAAAACTCACGCACATGTAAATAACTTACATTGAAATGGCTAGAAATAAAGAGCTTAAAGCAATTAAAAACTACAATTTGCGGCAATTAGTAAATTCAGCTAGCAAAAAAATAATGGGAAATAAAAATAAAAGGTAGAGGAAATTGAAAATTATTTTGTTCTACAGAAAGTACTAAGTTGCAAATTCTTTTTGGGTGTTAAAAGTTTAGCCATTTCTGTTTTTACTTTCCCTACCCACTGTGCGGCGGCGTGACTTCCACCACTTCCTGCCTATTTTTGTCCTCAACTTTTTATTTATTACAACATGTCTTTTATTGAAATTTTGTTCATGTTTTACACAATTAATTACATGCGTTTACGCAACAAATTTTTTTTTTTTTTTTTTTGCATACAATTTTTGCTAAATGTCAACATTTTACAATAATTTAATGTACATTTTTTTGCTGAATGTTGTGACTATTTTGTGGCTTTTTAATCAGAAAATTATTTTAATAGATTTTTATTTCGAATTGTATTCAATTTTCTAATAAAAAAAAAATAACATTTGAAAAATAATTATTATTTAAAATGTCTAAATGTCTAAACTGAATCATCATTTCAAATTGTTGCAATTTAGTTTTTATTATTTATTGCTGCAAACAACTTCTATTACAAATTTGATGAAGGTAAATTGAAACGCATTAATATTTCATAGGCCAATTAAAAAATGTTTGCCATATTTTAGGCATGTTTTCAATAAAACAAGATTGAAATGCGAAGGAACGGTTGCACTACGGCATTCGGGGAGATAAAAGTTAAAAATTAAATATTGTATTAAATATCAAAATTCTTTTACAAGTTTATCTAACTTAGTTTTTGTAGTTAAACCAAGTTTAAACTATTTAAACAAGATTAAAGCTCAATTGATTTCTTTTATGGTTTGTTTTTCACAACATATTTTTGAAAAACAATTTCCCCTCATCTTTATTTAAAATTAACAATTTATAAAACTTGAAATTCGCCAAGTTAAACTTAGTTTAAACTTTAAAAATTCATGTTTAACTTATAAAACTTAGCTTAATAAAGATAAAAAACACACTTACAAATAACAAGAAAAATTTACTGAATTAAACTAAATGACAGTTAAGCTAAGTTTAACTTTATGATTTAGTAAAATTTAAGTTGCATTATTTAACTTTTTCCCTGCAAAAGTAGTAAATCCACGATTCGTTATTTAAAATTTGCACCTAATAAAAAAAAAACTTAAGCTTAAATTTCGCGAAGCTAAACCGGGCTTAAACTTAACATACAACTTACTATAACATATTTATTTTTAAAAAGCACAAAACCCGAAATAAATAACTTATTTAAACGATAGTTAAACTTTATGGTTTCATTGAATGAATTAAGGTGTTTTGTATTATTTATTCACTACAAAAGTAGAAAACTCATCTCTCTTTAACTTGTTGTTCGCCAAGTTAAACTAAAAAAAAAAATTAAGTTTACTAACATAATAATTATAATATACAAAAAGCATAAAAAATTATTCACAATCAGCAAGAAAAATGTTTTTAATGTAACTAAATGGTAGTTAAATAAAGTTTAAGTTTATTGTTTACCTAAATTTAAGCTTTTATGTAAATTTTTTACCACAAATTTATTAAACCATGTTTCCTTAATTGTTATTTAAAACTTGCATTTAAAAAAAAATTAAATTAAGTTTCGCCAAGTTAAACTAAGTTTAAGCCGTACAAATTCAAGTTTAACTACTGTAATAGATATAATTTTAAAAGGCATTAACAACTCATTAAAAAATTGAAAAAATTAGTTACTTAACTTATTTTAAATGATAGTTTAACTTTATAGTTTAACTTAATTGAAGGTGTTTTGTATTATTTATTCACTACAAAAGTAGGAAGCTCATCTCTCCCTAAACTCTGTATACCAATTACAACTGTAAAAAGGTTTAAACTTGATGTTCGCCAAGTTAAACTAAGTTTAAACAATAAAAAAATTTTATTTTAACTAATATAAAACGTATAATTTACAAAAAGCATAAAAAACTTATTCACAAACAACAACAAAAAAATTTTCTAAATGTAACTAAAAGATACTTAAACTAAGTTTAACTATATGGTTTAACTAAATTTAAGCACTTATGTGTAACTTTTTCACTTCAAAAGTAGCAAACATATGTTTATTTGATGATTAGTTTAAATTTGCAACAAATAAAAACCCTAAAACTAACAATTCAACAAAGTTAAACTAAATTTAAACTGTAAAATTTCATGTTTAACTACTTTAATAGATATAATTTAAAAAAGCATAAAAACTTATTCAGAAACAGTTAAAAATAGTTACTAAACGCATTAAATGATAGTTAAACTTAGTTTAACTCAATGGTATAATTAAATACAAAGTGTTTTGTATAACTTATTCACTACAAAATAAGCAAGCTCATCTCTCCCTAAACGCTATATAAATTTGGAATTTATAAGAAGTCTTTAACTTGAGTTTCGCTAAGTTAAACTGAGATTAAAAAAAAATCAAGTTTAATTAATGTAATAGACATTATTTTAAAAAATATGAAAAACTTGAGATTTTTTTAATAATTAATAATTGTTTATATCTGACTGTAAACCAGGGTTGTGGAGTCGGAGTCAAAGTATCCACGAAAACTCGCAAAGTTGGAAATTTTCAGGATAAAAAATTTTATAATATTTTTCAAAATAAAAAAAATTAAAGAGGATCTGCTTTAAAAATTTTAAAGTCATAATATAAGGACCAGTCTATACTTTACATACGGCACGTGTAAGAAATTAAATATAGACTTGAAATTTTGACAGATTAATTTTGTTGCTTTATTTATCCATTTAAAAGGTACTGCATTACAAAAATAAGTTTAAAGTCAAATAAGGACCAGTCTCATATACATTTAGCATCAAGAATAGAGCAGGAGTAGGAGTAAGAATAATTTCTTGATGACTCCACAGAACTGGTTTAAACTATGGAAAACAAAAATATATATAATTCCTATGGCTAACAAATCAGTGAATATTTAAGCGCTGGTTTAGTTTAACTGAACTTACATTCATATGTAGTTAAAACTCAACAGTTGTAAATCGGTGTTCCAAGTATTATATTTAGCTAAAAATAACATGTGGCACCACTACGATAAATGTTGTCAAATTCATATGGTCTGTATTTGTTAATTTAAACGCCCAATTTTATGTGTTTAACGATGGTTTATATTTTTACTGATTTCAAGATTTTTTAAATTTAACACAGTTTAAACCAAAAAGAGAGTTTAACCTGATCTAATTTATCACCCTTTAATGTTATAAAAAATTGACGAAAATCTTAGAATAATATACTAAATAATTATGTTATAATTAAATTACCTCCCGTAAATGTTAGTTATAGTAAGTTTAAAACTTTATTCAAATTGCAGTCTCTCTTTAATACAAATTATAAGCAACTTTGATTAAATATTATATTAACATTAATAGATGTACTCTTTGAAGTGCAACTATAAGCTGTATGTAATTTGTAGAAGTTTTTTTTTAGTTAAACCCCGTTTAAACTGTGACAAACAAAGTTTAAGAAAAAAAATGTAATTCTCAATATAAACGTGAGTTAATCTTAGCTTATATAGTTATATTTCCTGTATTAATGCGAGAATTAAAAAATTGAGCATGGTTTCTTTGCTGTAATAGTCTTTCAGGATATTTTGTTGTAACCTTTTAAATAATTGGTCTGCAATTTGTGGAAATTTAAACCCCGTTTAAGCAGGGAAAAACAAAGTTTAACAAAAAAAAATTAAAGAAAGAATTCTTAAAGTTGTAAAAAAAAATTTACGGAAATCTTAATATTTAAATACTTTTCGTAAACATGAGTTAAACTAAGTTTAAATATTTATATTTCCTGTTTTAATGCAAAAATTAAAAAATTGGTAATTTTTTTTTTTACTTTGATGGTTTACCAGGATATTTTGTTGTAACCTTTTAAATTATTGGCCTGCAATTTGTGCAACTATAAACCCCGTTTAAGCTGTGGAAAACAAAGTTTGAAAAAAAATGTAAGGAAAATTCTTAAAGTAGTAAAAAAAACTTTACGAATGTCTTAATATTTATTTACTTTCAGTAAACGGTTTTTTAATTTAGTTAAAATTTTGTGACAAAAATTTTAAAAATTGTTTTTTTATGGTCTGATATCCTTTTAGGAACTTTTTTTGGCATCCTTTTAATTTAGTCAGTAAGTTGTGAGAGTTTTTAAAAGGTAAACTTAGTTTAAACTATGAAATACAAAGTTTTACGAAAACAACAGAAATATTTCTCAAAGAAATGTTTAAGTGTCAGAACAGAATGGAGGAAACTTCTATAAGCGTTAGTTAAATAAAGCTTACATTTTGATATGGTGATGGGTGATGGTCTTTTAGACAATTTCTTATATTTTTTCGATATTGTTTTAATTCGATCTAATCCTAATTTTGGAACGGTTTATATTTCGTGTTATCTAATTAAACTTAAATTATGTAGGCTGGGTTTTTGAGATATCAGTTAAACTAGGTTTAGTTAATCTGAAAACAGATTTGTGCCGCCATTACCAAGTTTGTATGTACCATATTTTGACGAACAGCCTAGTTTTGCTTAAAATATTGGTCTATATTATAGACTCTATTATGAAACAGCCTAGTTTTGCTTAAAATATTGGTCTATATTATAGACTCTATTATGAAATAATAAACAAACAAAAATCACATTTCGCCGAAAAAGTTCGATTTGTATACTACGTTAAACTAAGTTTAAACTTAATCCATATCTCAAAAACCCGGCCTCAGAGTGTGTTATTCGCTTCTTAAAGCCTTTAAACTGACAAAATGTTGTATTTCTTTGAATTCTTGGTCATATGAAATTAAAAATTCCATTGACGTGTTAACGAACTTTACACTGGCAATTTTTTTTCCAACAGTCGGAATTTCCATCCGCCTATTTATTTCCTAATTTTTACATTTTTCTTATGTCTTTTAAAAAAATTGTGAGAATGTGTTACTAAAAACAAAATCGAAATGAAGGAAGAAAAACTAAAATCAATATGCAAATTTTATTCCAAACAAATTTCTTGTTTTTTTTTTTTTTTTTTTTTTAAATATTGCCATGCATCAATAAAAAGAAGAGGAAGCAAAGAAAAAAAACCCAGTAATAAAGAATTCAAACCTTCAAGTACTTCTACCACTCACTCGTTTAGTACTTTCTAATGGGTTTTTTTTAGTTTTTTTCTGTTGTGTTTTTAGTTCCACATATTTTTTTTTTATTCAGGTTTTTCTTTTTTTGTTTTTTAAGTTGTAACGATCGATAAAAGCAATTTGCGTGTCATTTTTTAGTTAAAGTAGCAGCAAATTGGCAACAATATATTTCATGTTGTTATTGGATGGAAGTCAGCGCATTATTCAAACTCTGAGAAAAATTAAGTACTAAAATCTAGTTTACTCAAAATAATAAATAAACAATTCGTTGTCAAACTGAAGAGTTGGAAAGAAAAGTGGAAATTTGAAATCAAGATAGAGATGAGTGAAAGTCAGAAAAACTAATTAATTGGTTTCGATTGGGTAAAGCTGGATTCACCCATTCTTTTCGAGCAACATTTTTGTCCGTAAAAAAAAAGAATTTTTTCCAATTACAAATTATTTCAAATTTCAGCAATTCAAGCAGAAAATGTTTCGTACAAAATTTATTCTTTTCTTTTCACTCACCCAAAAAGAGAGAAGTCAAACTAGATATAAAAAATCGTCCGGACAAAAAGTTTGTTCGCAAGCAATGGGGGGCTGAATCGGTATTTAGTTAAAACAAAATTTGAGGGGGTTAATTTGTAAATCCCATCCCTTTGCGTTAAAACATTTTTTAAAATAAACAATATTGACAGGTGAAAGGATTTAAAAAGATTTAAGATACATAAAATAATATATAAACTAAGTTTAAGTACTAGTAGTATAGATTTTATCAGGGCTGTGGAGTCGGAGTTGAGGTTTTTGTATCGGAGTCCAAAATTTTTCGGCATAAAAACTTTTCTAATATTTTTCAATATAAAAAAATTTAAAGAGATTCTGCTTTAAAAATTTTGAAGTTATGAGAAGGTGAGTTTCAAAAATTGAGATAACAATTGATTTTGACAAATCTTTTAACAAGTTATGAGAATAAATATATACATTGTATCACACTTTTTGTAATTCAATTAAATTATAGATTGTATCAAAGCATGTTTTTTTCTGTGTTTTTATGAGTGGGGGTTAACCCGAAAAATGTTTAGAGAATTTTTTTATCTACTCACTTTGAGGAAAATCGGAAAGAAAATAAGGACGTGAAATATTATATTTTGGTCTTAGACAATAATAATATTGATTAACTATGGGACGGAAAAAAACTATGGCGAGTACACTGAAGAAAAAGATTTCAATTTATTTGTTTATAAATACCTTTACTTATTAAATTGGACTTGGTGTTCTTTACTTCCCATGTTGGTATTGGTACTGTTCAATCCCTTGAGACAAACAGTTCCAAGTCCAACAACAAAAGATTTGCTATTTCCCATAAATAATACAACACAGAAAAAAATAACAAGAATTATTATGTAATTAATAAAAAATGTTTTAAATGTTCTAATAATTTTAACAATTTTCTTAATTAAATTGTTTGTATTTTGTCATATAACAATTTGTTTCAGTTGAAAAAATAAAAAAAATTTGTGTCAAAAATTCAATATTTTTTTTGAATTTAATCTCGTAAAGAATTAACGATATGATTGAAACCTAAGACAATCTCTGGGGTAAGTAAAGCTTTTATTTAAAACTTCTTATCAACATTTTAACGGGGTTTTGTTTATTTTAGTTTTCAAATTATAGTTGATGATTGTGTCAAGATTCCGTTTTGTGCACATGTTAAAACCTTCAAGCGCATCCACTTCTAAGTGTGTCCCTGCTCAAGCTGTTTGCAATGAGATCCCTAATATATTTAATTAAAAAAATAATTTATATCAACATTTGTAATGCCTTTCCTTCTTTTAAAAGTGCAATACATTTTTCAAAATTAATTAGCAACAATATATTTTATTAATATGACAATTTTGTAAAAAAAAATTGTATTTGATTGCCAACAATTATTTTATTTAATAGCTGCGTTCGTTTACCCCAAAATTTGTACAAGTTTGTACTGGATTTTACTGAAATGCGTTCGCGTACACATAAATTTGTAAAATTTTCATATAACTCACCTACTGGATTTGACTGGGATTTAACTGGAAAAGTAACGAACGCGCATAATGTTACAAACTCAATGTTAAAAATATTTGTTGAATGAGAACAATTTTAATTAACAAAAGTATTTTTTATATTTACAAAATCGGTTGTTGGTGCCTTTTCAATTAAAAAATTAATTGTATTGACGAATATGGTATTCAATATAACAATTGATTTGTCGTAATTTTTTTCTGTGAAGGCTAACAACAATTTATTTTCCCTTAATTTTCTCTTCGAAATGTGTTATACAAATTATCAAGTAAAAACTGAAGGCGCATCTGCATGTTTAAATTAAAATTGTCTACAAATTCAGTGGTAGCCCGCACTAAATAAATTTGATGCAATTTACGCGTAAGCGAGTTGAACTCGGTGTTGTTGTCAACTTTTCTATCTCGAAAACTACATTAGATAATTTTTACATTTACACATCCATAGACGAAAACTTCTGATCCAACAGTATAAAAAACGTATGTTGAAAAAGATGTGAATTGGTGTAGTTTATCCATTCCCTACAGAACTACTGTTACCTTTTTAGCACTGTTTGCATAATTTTAATAAATTAATATAACTTCGTAGCAAAACTCTTTAGTTCTAAACATAAATCTATTCTTTTTTCCATATTTTTCAACTATTGAGTTATTAATCAAGAATGGCATAACCCTTCAGAATCAAAATAGTTCAAGTAATTTGGTCCATTAATCGGGCGCTATATGGTTTTTGCAGTTTCCAAAAATTCGAATAAAGTGTAACGAACGGGTTTAGCATCTCACCTACTCATATGTAAATAATTATATTAAAGCTCAATGCGGGACGTGTTAAAATTGAGATACAGATTTGAAATTTGAATGGAATCTTTTTTTTTTTTTTTTTTTTTTTTCTTATTTAAGCATTTAAAATGTACTTCATTAAAAAAATAGTTTAAAGTCAAATAAGGACCAGTCTCATACACACAGCGAATCAAAGGAGTTGGAGTTGGAGTCGGAGTCGGAGTCGTATTTAAAAAATTTCATAAAATAAGAAAAATTTTTATTTTAGTTGAACTGTTAATTTCTAATTTCCTGATATTCTTTAATTAGGCTTGAGTTCATCAAATTTAATTGTCATTAAATTATTTTCACTGAGGAAGGAATTATACAACTTGGAATTTCCATTAAAATTTATTGATAATTTTTCCTGGCTGAGCTGGGATTTGAACCCGGGTTGATTTTTACATGTTCCAAGAATCACCACATTCTATCCTCAGAAAATCTTTGAGTTCTACCCACTGCACCACTGCAGTGCCCGCCAGCTAACAGTCAAATACCAATCTTTTACCCATAAAATTAAGTCGGAGTTATAACTTTTTCCTGAAGACTTCACAGCTCTGGATTTTATTTTTGGTGCCTTTATTAGCAATTTGAAACGAAATTTCTAGTTCAAATTCCTAGAAATTCGTTTTCAAGCACTTTAAATTTCGTTTAACTTAAACAAAACAAATGTCTTCTCTTATTTCACCAGAAAATTTCTTTTGAAAAACCCGATTAAGTTTAAACAAAACACCTTTCTGTTGTAAGACTTCTACTTGTTTAAGTACTGAATTTAGTCGTCTATAAACAAATAAATGTCCCTTTAGATGTTCAATAAGTGGCATATTGTTTGAATGCATTATTGAATTAGTTTTGTTGTTACAATTCTTATGTTTTTTGTAGCGCTTTCCCTTCGATTAGACGCTTTCGCTTCCCCACGAAATGCTATGTAGAATTATTTTAAACATTCCTGTGTTTTTTTTTTCTTGTGTGTGTTCGCATTGTGTAAGTTTAAGCTGAAATCTTTAGTATTTGTAAGTCCTCAAAAACATGTTACAGTTCAAGGATAAATGGATGGATGGTGTACAAATGTTTCCAAACAAATTGAAATGGAAATAAAAACAGACTCGACACATTCGTCAAATTCAAACACACACACACTTAAATTAGGAAACTAAAGAAATGTAAGAGGATTATGTTAAAGTCCTTCTTTACACAGACGCACTCATATTTACACTTCAATACATATGCATTTTATGTAGAAATAAACAAACAAACAAAAACATGTTTACTTTCTAATGACTAAATACACAAATTAACACAGTCACTTGGACTCATAGTTACGAATAGAAATAGCAATGCAGCACACATTCATAGGAACAATTTACAAATTAATGAAAATATTATTGATTGATAGCCTTAAGATTAGGGTAGTTCATATTCATAAAGTTGCCGGTACTTTAAACATTAAATTATACAAATCTGAAACTTCAACTTAAATACATATACTGATTTACAGAGGTTAAACTAAGTTTAAACTAAAATAAAACAAAGATTAAGAAAAAGTTTTTCAGCCAAACGTTCAAACACTCAAAAAGCTACTATTAACTTTTAATGCGCAAAACTTAACTTAATAAAGCCTGATTAAAACTTAGTTTAAACTTTTAAAATATTAAACAATGTTACACTAAGTTTAAACTGAAAAAAACAAAGATTGAGGAAAAATGTTCTATACAAACGTTAAAACACTCAAAATGCTGTCATAACCGTCTACTAAACACAAATGAACTTAATGAAGCTTTAGTTAAACTTAGTTTAAGCTTGCAAAATCAAAGATGCTTAAATAAATTTTTCCAAAACATATATGTATATAAAAACAGGAAATACTTAAGTTAATTTTTAAAAGTTTAACTTAATAAAAGAGTTTGAGCTAAGTTTAAACTGCGAAAAACGAAGTTAAGGAAAAAATGTATGCAGAACAGCTTTCGGCTTACGAAACTTAGTTAGAAACGTTAAGTAAACAAAACTTAATTAATCCTTAGTTAAAGTTAGTTTAAGCATGCAAAATCAAAGTTTAAGCAAAAACTAAAACATAGCAAGATGGCTAGAATAAATTTGTCCAAAACAAATATATAAAAACAGAAAATACTTAAGTTAATTTATAAAAGTTTAACTCAGTAAAAGAGCTTAAGCTTAGATTAAACTGCTAAAAACGAAGTTTAGGGGAAAAATTTATGCAGAAAAGCTTTCGACTTACGACACTTAGTTAGAAACGTTAAGGCTGGGTTTTTGAGATCTCAGTTAAACTAGGTTTAGTTTATCTGAAAACAGATTGGTGCCGCCATTGCCAAGTTTTATAAAAAATGTTGACGGAACAGCTAAGGTTTGCTTAAAATGTTAGCCTTTAATGAAGTAATAAAACAAAAATCACATTTCGCCGGAAAATGCGAGTTTCAGACTTAGTTAAACTAAGTTTAAACTTAATCCAAATCTCAAAAACCCGGCCTTTATTAACAAATCTTAATTAATCCTTACTTAAACTTGGTTTAAACTTTAAAAATAAACATATAAACCATCTTAAAACGCATTAAATTGGACGTTTAAACTACCAATACAGACCATGTGAATTTGATAATATTTATCGTAGTGCTGCCACATGTTATTTTTTTAACAAATTATATAATACATGGGACACTGATTTATAGTTGTTGAGTTTAAGCTACATATTAATTCAAGTTTAGTTCAACCAAACCTGCGTTTAAGCCATCAGTGATTTGTAAGCCATTAAAAAGAAAATCTAGATTTCTATAATGATTATTTTAAATGGTTTTAAAAAGAGATAGAGAAGAGAGATTGTAAATTTTGTAAGCTGTTTTAACCATAAAATTTTTATAGTCTTTCATTATGCTTATTTGAACGAACTCAAGTTAAACGTAGTTTTAAATTTAAAAAATCCGAGTTAAAGTACATAAAACTTAATATTTAAAAATTTATAACAATCGAAAATCTTAATATAAATTATTAATTAAAATTACAAAATTCCATTAGAAAAAGTTTAAACTGACTTTAAAAACTTTTTCAGGTTAATTTTTTTTATTTTTTAAGATTATTGTCGGCAAATAAACACTAGAGGCCTGTACAATTTCATTTGAATACACATTCAAATCAATGAAAATTTTGCAAACTGTATACAGTTTTGTCGTTGGCGCAAATAAATTCTGTGTGAACATTTAGAAGCAAGTGCTTCGCTATAGTGGAAGTCAAATGAGAAGCGGGTATACAAAATACTCTCAGAAATTAAACAGGGAATGAAAAATACACGCAGCAAGGAGAGTGGGAAAAGCAAAATTCGTTTTGTTAATGGAAGTTTGGGATATTTGTGTACAAAACATTTTGTGTTTGATAATATTCCAACAACAATAAATGACCATATAACCTGATAACCAGACTTTCGTAAACAACCCAATAAATTGTTATAGAAAAGTTTATTACAATTTTATACCACTATTTTAAGTTAAAGTGATAAATCAAGTTTTTTTTTATTTTAACATCTTCTTTCTTCTGGTTTAAACAGGTGACTTGTTTCAGGATTGGATAAAAAATTGAGTAATTTTAATTCAATTCTTCACTTTCTTAAGACAATGAAAATAGATTCTCTGAAAAGACCATAAATTACCAAACGTCAGTGCAAGGACATTAATGGACTAATTTGTTATTTTGATATGTTTCCGATGACGACATTAAGTCGCAAAGTAAACAGAAAAAAAATATACAAAGGACCCCAACAAGGAAAAACAATAAATAACCTTTAATAATAAAATAAAACAAAAAAGTGGCGAGTGCCACAGAAAATCAACTAAAGAGTTTCGCATTGAAAAAATTTATATGACACAGCAGAAATACTTATTTCTTTAAATTTTTGGTGGCACGATTAAAACTTTTATTGTAGTCATGTTGCAGCACATCCTGGCTGGTACTGTTTGTTATAGTTTTCTTTTTTTATGCTCATTCATGTTAAAGGGAAAAATCTTAACAATGTTGCAATTTGATGGTGTCATGTTTTGAACTGAAGTGCCCACCCACTGGAAATCTTTTGTCTCAGCACAATCAAACTATGGCCAATATAATTCGAAATACAATAGAAGAGTTATTCCCTCATACACGTACATACTTATGCAGCAAACTCAGTCGCATTCAAATTATAGTTTAGCAATAATGGATACGATAATGTTAAATGTAGTTTTTGTAATTTTGCTGCTAGAATTGGGTGGGTGTTCAGGTTAGTTCCCAAAGATTTTTAGGTTTCCTTTAAAACTTCTATTAGAAAATCTTAAACAAATTGCTTTAATAAAATAACAAATCATTACAAGAAATTTAAACAGAAAAGTGTTGCCTTTTCTCCAGCCCAATAATTTCATAGCAAAATACCACAAATCCAACAGAAAACTAAAGAATGTCGAGAGAATCACGTTATTTCGTTATTTCCTCAACCCAATGAGATGAATTGAGCTCATTTAACATAAGTTTGCAGTTTAAGATAAAACTTAGACAGAGAAATATAAAGAATGCACTAATCTTTTACAAGTAGCTGACGTAAGTAGCTAAACTTATGTTTTGCACAAATTTAATAGAAAAACCAAAATTTATATATTTTACAACTAAAATTAAAATATGTTAAACGTTTAAGAATGTTTAAAATAAAGTATAAATGCAGTTAAACTTAGTTTAAGCTCATTTAGGAAAATTTTGAGTTTAAGCTATTGCAAGTAAGTTGTAATAAAAACAATGCTAAAATTTGTTTAAAAAAAAATAACTTAACTTCTGTTTAGAACATTTAAAGCTCGGTTGTTGAGATTTCAGTTAAACTTTATTGTTTATCAAAACAACTTGCTTTATTGTTTTCGCAAAAACATCAAAATAAAGCAAGTTGTCAGTTCAGTTTTTTAAGCCGTGCACTTGCTAGTTTATTATCCAAAAAATTTTTGGGAATACAATATTATTAATTAATAAGATTTTGTTTGTTGTGCTTAATTCCCAATTTGTATTCTTACAATAAATTCCAGTGTTTTTATTAAGAATAAAAATTAAGAATTAATCACAACAAACAAAATCTTATTAATTAAACCAGGTTAAGGTAGTCTGAAAACGGAAATTTTAACGGAACGGGTTAGTTTTCTTAAAATTTTGGTTTTTAATGATATAAAAAAAGAAATCACATTTCGTTGGAAAAATCCGAGTTTTAGACTACGTTAAACTAAGTTTCAACTTAATCCACATCTCAAAAACACGTCCTAAAGGTTTTTGTCAACGATTTTTTAGACGGTAACTTGTGTATTAAATTAAAACAATTTTTTTTTTTTAACTAAAATAAATTGTAAGACCAAACTAAATAAGTGTAGCTAAGCTAAGTTTTAACTGTAAAAAGAATAAATGGCTAATAAATCACTGATGATTAAAACGCTGGTTTAGTTTAACTAAACTTAAATTTATATGTACAGTGAGTAGTTTCCCGATTAAACGAACAATTGATTGTCCGCCCTGTAGTGCGATTCACTATGCTTTTTAAACCACAATTGTTTCGTTTAAAAATGTTAACCACAAAATTAACCATTTTGCTATTCACTAACACTTTTAACGACATCTGCTGGTGTTAAAAGACAGCTGTTTCAGTCAGCTGTTATTTTAAACAAAACAAATTGTGGTTTATTAACACCAACATTTTTGGTGTGGTTAAATCCGCTTAGAAAAGTGTTTATTTTTCTTTGTACCTGTATAGTCGATAAATGATATGGCTTTAAGGTATTTAGCCTACATTTTATCCATTTCTTATCACACAGCAATTTTCCTAGAGCTTCTTATTTATTTATCCTATTTATTTATAATATTCTTATCAAATAAAATTAAAAAACTAATTTAATTAAAATTAAATTAATAAAATAAAACAATTAATATAATAATAAAAATTAGTAATTATTTACGCACTTTGCACAATATCATTTAAAATCTCTAAATTAATAGGTTTTTGTTTTGTTTTTTTTTTATTCTTCTTTGTTATTTTATCCTATTTTGATGTTTCTCTTGGCAGAGTTGCCACGATATATCAATTTGTATAGAGAGAAATATAAAACTGTTTACCGTGGTTATAAATAAGTTAGTGAATCACATAGTGGTTAGTGCAAACATCAAAATCTGTGGTTAAAGTTAACACTTTTTAAAGTGTTTAAAGTTAGTGAATTGCACTACTGTTCATTAAACTGAAAAATTTGGTAAATCCAGTAATAAAAAAAATATTATTCATGTAAGAACAAATTAAGAGAACAATTCATATCATATCGTATTACAAGTAAATGGATATTGTAGTGTATTGAAACAATTGGAGTTCGGTTAACAACTAACTTTATTTTAATTCAGGAAAACAAAATATGCCTAACACAAGCCAAAGGTCAAGTGCTTAACATAATAAAAGCTTAAATCTACGATAATGTTATTTACAGAATTAGAGATGTGAATATATATGTATGTATAAAAACAATACATATATAACACGCCTCCACTTAAATTAGATTAATATTTTTCAAAGTAAATTCAGATCTTCTAAGTATGAATTGTGTACATATTTATTTTCTTACTTATATATTTATAAATATTTAAAATCGATAAATTCTATTTAATATTAAATCCAATTAAGATTTAGTTCAGAATTGAACTTTTAAAATTATACTGCATTCATTTTATAAGGATAATTCATAGTTTACATATAGTATTTTCTTATTTTTTTGTTCTGGGTCTTAATACCCTTTTACAAACGTTTGTATTTTCTTCAGAATTTACAATTTCTGAATTAAATTTATTCTCGTCTCTAGATTCTACTGTGTTATTATTATTATTATGTGACTGTTCAACTGCACTCGAAGTATTTCCATTCGAACATGTTGGTAACTCTGGTGGCACGGAATCATTATTAACATTTTGAGCTTCTGTGACTCCTGCCCTAATTTGATCAGTGTGTCTCTTTATAATTCTTCCATCTGAGAGAACGCACTGATAAGAACGTGGACCCATCTTATCCCTAATAATAGCGGGGGCCCATGACTTTTTATTAACATTTGTGTAATCCCTTATATAAACATTTTGGTCCTTTTCAAAACTGACTGATCTCCTGCCTTTATAATTCGAAATGCTTTCCATTTGCCGTTCTAGTATCCTATCTTTAATAAGGGGAGGTTTAATAAGATCGAACCGTGTTCTAATTGATCTTCCTATGAAAAGTTTTGCTGGACTCTCATCCGTTGAGCTTTGTTTTGTATTACGATAATCCATCAAAAATCGATTCAAAATAACATCAATATTTTCATTTTTTTTAGAGGTAAGATTCGCGTAAATGGATTTCTTTACGGTTTTTACAAAATTTTCCGCCTGGCCGTTTGTTGCGGGATGTCCAGGAGCTGTTAGTACATGTTTCATTTTGTTACTTGAAACGAAGTTTTTAAAATCTTCAGACACAAATTGCCTGCCATTATCACTTACAATCGTACTAGGAATACCGAAACGACAAAATATTTCCCTTAATTTACTTATAACAAAATTGGAAGTGATATCCCTAGTTTTAAAAACTTCTACCCATTTGGAATATGAGTCTATAATTATTAAAAATTGATACGTATTGATTGGACCCGCAAAGTCTATGTGGATTCTCTGCCATACAGAGCTTGCTTGTTTCCACGGTATGAGTATACTTTTCTCGGGACTACCTAAGAGTTTTTGACACGAGATACAAGATTTGACCATATCCTCGATCTCGCTATCAATTTTAGGCCACCAAACAAATGATCTAGCTATTGCTTTTGTTTTAACGATGCCAAAGTGGGATTCGTGCAATAGCTGAAGTATTGTTTTTCTGAGTTTTTTCGGAACTATAACCCTATAACCCCATAACAGACATTCATGATCCACAGTTAGCTCATTATCTTTGCTAGTAAATGCCTTAAACTCTTCACCTTTTAAATCCTTAATCTTTCCCTTTTGAACACATTCACAAACCCTAGAAAGAATAGGATCTCGCCTAGTCTCTCGAGCTATGTCCTTAAAGTCAAGATTTAAAATATTCTCCCTTTTTATATAATTTACAAAGGTACTATCATTGGAATCGTTTATGTTTTTCAATTTCCGTTGAGGCATTCGCGACAAATTGTCAGCTTCATTTAAGCGACCCTTAACATATTCAATGTTATAATTGAATCCTGAAAGAATAAACGCCCACCTTTGAACACGTGCTGCTGCCATTATCGGTAAGCCTTTGTTCTCACCAAATATAGAAATCAATGGCTTATGATCTGTTTTTAAAGTAAAAACATTTCCAATCAAGTATTGTTTTAGCTTTGTAACACAAAAGATAATAGCCAATGCCTCTTTTTCATGTGTACTATATTTCTGTTCGGTTTTAGTCAAAGCCCTAGATATGAATGCAATAGGTTTGAATACGTTGTTAGAAAATTTATGGGACAATATGCCAGCTATGGCAAAATCTGAAGCGTCTGTTGTGAGAAAAATTGGTAACTTTGGATTAAAGTGTACCAGAACTTTATCTGAAGTTATCTCTGTTTTAACCGTATCATACGCAATTTGGCAACCTTCAGACCACACAAATTTAACGTTTTTCTGTAATAAATGATATAATGGTGTCATGATTTTTGCAAAATTATCAACAAATTTTGAATAATAATTTACCATGCCTAAAAATGCACGTAATTCAGACACATTCTTTGGTATTGGGGCCTTTAATACCGAAGCCATCCTCTCCTTGTTCTTTCTAAGACCAAACTTGTCAATGGTAAAACCCAAATATGATATTTCATTTCTGAAAAATTCACATTTCGACAAATTGAGTTTAAGTCCTGCCAACAACAATTTATTAAGCACAGATTTTACATTTTTAATGTGTTCTGTCATATTCTTGCCAGATATCGTAATATCATCCTGATATACAACTACAAATGGTATATCTTTTAATAAGGTTTCCATTGTCTTTTGAAATATTCCAGCAGCAGGCTTAATTCCAAAAGGCAAACGTTTCATCTTTAAAGCACCAAGGTGGGTTGACCATGTACATAACAGTTGTGATTTGTCGTCAAGTATAAGCTGATTATATGCACTAGATAAATCTAATTTTGAAAACATTTGGCCTCCTTGAAGTGAAGCAAATATTTCATCTATCAATGGCAATGGATATTTAAAGTCAGACAGATATTTGTTTATGGTGATTTTGTAGTCGCCACAAATTCGAATGTCACCATTTGGTTTCAAAATTGGAACAAGTGGTGTGCCCCATTCCGAATGATCTACTTGTTCTAAAACATTATTTGCAATTAACTCCCTAAGATTTTCTTCAATCTTACTTTTCCAAGCTAACGGCATCGGACGCGGCCTACAAAATATAGGTTTTGCATCCTTGTCAATAGCCAGAGAAATTTTTCCTAACTTGTAACATCCAAGGCCACTACTAAAAACTTCATGAAATTCATTTTTTATTTGCTCCGTCATGATGGAATTTTGATCGGAGCTAATAGAGTTGACTTGAACAAGTTCAAAGTTAAAAGTTCTCAAAAAATTTCTACCAAATAAAGGACTGCTATCATTATCTGTCACTACAAGTTTCACTTTCCTTTTCATTTCATTCACCTCTATGAACTCATCGTATTCTCCCAACAATTTGATTTTATTCCCATTATAGTCGACATATGGATCATTACAAGGTTTGAGACTTACTTTTTTATTCAACTTGTCAATAAATGATTCCGATACCAGACTGCATGGGGCACCAGAATCACAAACTACATCAAAAGAAATTCCATCTATTTTTATTAAAACTTTGTAGAGCTCAGTTGAATTGCCACAATTTCTGTTGCCACTGATACTATAAATAGAAAAGTCATTAGAATTATTTTTACAAAAATCTTCACTATCATAATCAGATTCTGATACGTAATTTACAACCTTAAGGCCCAACCAGAACATGAATGTGGCGGCTTAAGTCAACTTAAGTAGCTGTGCGAACACATATAAAACATATATGGAAAGCTACAATGTACTTAATGATGCTTTTCGTCAAGTTTCGTCAAATGTCATTTGCTTAAGCAAAGTGCCAAACTGAACGCACATTCCGTACGAAAAAAGCTGTGTATGTATAACAATAAAAAATAAAATAAATTTAAATGGACTTTTACATATTTTAATTTATTTTCCATTTTTTTTAAGACACAAGCACAAATTATCTACATATTTTTAAATTCTTTACAAATTAAATAGCATAAATAAACAAATACACGGTTGGACTTATTGGTACTTTTTAGTTTGAAGTACTCGTAAAAAAACAAAATATTGCACAAATATGCAACAATGGTTAAATAGATATTAAGTACATTATGGCCACCTAAAAGACTTTTTTTATTTGCTTATGCATTTGACAGACTTTTCGTTAATTTTTGAAAGTTGCTTAAGCTAATACATGCATGTTCTGGTTGGGCCTTTATCCTTTTCTCTGCAAACTGATGCCAAATGTCCAACCTTTCCACAGAAGTTGCACTTACTACTTTTAAATCGGCAGTCGTTTGATTTATGATTTCGCCACCCACAATGGGAACAGGCTGTTGTTTGTTGTTTTTTTTTATTTGCATTCTCGTTGTTATTTTGTCTGATGTTCTTTTTGTTGTTACTGTTGTTGATTTTTTTTTTATACTTTCCAGATTTTATATTTCCAACCTGCATGTCATTATTAACTTTCGATACCAGCTTCATTTCCATTATAAGGGCTTTTCGAAGTGCTTCTTCCATTGTTATCTTCTCATCCTCCTCACACAATCTCTCAAATATTTTATTATTTATACCCATAATAAAGCGATCCAAAACAAAAGCTTCTAAATTGTTACCAAATTTACACGCGAGAGCAAGTTTTTTTACTCTTGAATGCCAATCTGCTACAGATTCATCATCAGCTTGCACTGCTGTATGAAAGCTTTTACGCTCACGAAAAATGATGGTAGGTGGAGTGTAATGCATTTTGAGTAAGTTGCAAAGCTCCTTGTATGTCTTAGAGACTGGGGTAGCTGGACTACATAAATTGTGCAATGTTTCATATGCAATTGATCCAATAGCTTTTAAGAGAGTCGCCTTTTTTGCATTCTCTTCAATACAATTGATCTCAGTAAAGTGGATATCAAGTTTTTCTTTCCATAACGTCCATGATTCGTTGCGGGGAGAAAATTGTGGTATATTATTTGGATGGTAAATTGTAACTGTACCGCTTTGTACATTGTCTGGAGAAGCCATAATGATTTGTCTTTTTTAGAAGTTATGATACACAACTTTTTTTTTTAAATTTATGTATTAAGCACGCTTTGACTTTAATTTTTTTGTTTTTGTGGGTTATTTTTTTACATTGATTATAGGAGTATGTATGTAAGTGAACCCTATTTTTCAAGTTTTGTGCAATTTGTTTGCCTTACTTGCCAAGGTGACACCTCTTTGCTCTTGATTCTTTGTGTTATATATACAACTATCAATCCTTATTTACTACGTGCTTCGTTGTTAACGTTCTTGTTGTATTGATGGCATAATACGCCCAAAAGGAAATTTTACAAATTCCAATCTTAAATATTTCCTTTTTTGTCTATAAAATTGCACGTGTAATTTACGATATTTTTTTTTTTTTTTTATTTAATTTATTTTTACACTCGTCGCCAATGTAGTGTATTGAAACAATTGGAGTTCGGTTAACAACTAACTTTATTTTAATTCAGGAAAACAAAATATGCCTAACACAAGCCAAAGGTCAAGTGCTTAACATAATAAAAGCTTAAATCTACGATAATGTTATTTACAGAATTAGAGATGTGAATATATATGTATGTATAAAAACAATACATATATAACAGATATAAAAAATAAAATTTATGAAAAAAGTAATTATTTAAAAAAAAATAAGAAAAAAGTACATAATTATTTAAAAAATCGTTAGTTTTTGAGATTTCTTTAAACTTTCTTCAATTGCTTTCTCTTGAAATTATTAAGGGTTTCCATTATGACTTAAAATTGCCATTTATGCAAATGCGCAGACTTGCAGGACTCGTTTCATGAAGACCCTATTTAATTTGTGTGTAATTTTTAATAATTAATGCCAATTTGTTAGAAACGTCAATAGAAAAATAAATTTAAAAAAATAATATTTGTGAAATTTGTGAGTAAAATGTGCCAAAAGACTTAAGTGCTTAAATTATTACAAGAATGGCGGTAAGCATTAAAAAAAAGTGTTTTTATAAATGCACAATTGAACTGCACGTGTTTACAAGTCAAAATTGCTGTTCAAATTTTCGATGTTTGTGTAAATTAATAATCATAAAATTTTTAACAATTCATTTGCGAGGGCGTAAATATGCACAGTTTGCGCAGATTGCAAGACTTTAAAGCGATATCATGGAAACCCTTAATGTCTTGGATATATCGATATTATTTTCCTGTCCACACTGGATACATACATCAAAGCTTTTGATTACATCTCTGTGTTAAATTTTTACCCCTTCATCAGCAGGTACATCGTTTTCTAATCGTGCATTAATTTCTTCATTTTCGTCAAGACTGCAACTCTTTGCCTGACTACTCCATCCATGTACATATTTGAATAAGTTTTACGAATTTTTTGTATATTAATTTTATTTGTTCGTTACATCGAGTACCAAATTGGATTTGAATTCGTTATACACAGTACCTAAGGTAAACTTTTTGCCTGTTCGTTAAATCCCGAATTCGCTTAATCGAGAGTTCGTTAAGTCGGGAAACCACCGTAGTTTAAACACAACAACTATAACTCAGTGTCCCATGTATGTATTATATGTAGTTAAAAAATAACATGTGGCAGCACTACGATAAATCTTATGAAATTCATATGGTCTGTATTGGTAGCATACAATTGGGCGTTTACAATTTTATGCGTTAAAACATGGTTTATATGTTTGGTGATTTACAGATTTGTTGGTTTAAACATATTTTAAACCAAAAAGGGAGTTTAACTTGCTCTGATTTTTAAGCCCTGAGAACATTAGATCAAAAGTGTACTAAAATTTTTGTTAACAAAAATACCTCTGTCAAATAATTTCTTGTCATGAAAGTTAAACTAAGTTTGACTTTTAAGATTAAACTTGTTTTTTTAAGGAAAATATTATATAAATTTTTTATTTAAGCCTAGCTTAACTCAGTTTAAACTTTAAAAGCAAATGTTTAAGAAAAACTAAAACAAACAAATTATAATTATATAATTATTTTGTTATAAAATGCTATGAAAACTAGCTAAACCTTAGTTAAATAAAGATAAATCAAGTTTAAATTTTTAAAGAAAAAGTTTAATTAAACCTAACAAGTTAAGTGAAAATGTTGAAAAATATTAAAACCTTAAACTCTTAGGTCAGGTTTTTGAGATGTGGATTTAGTTAAAACTAAGATATTATTCGGCGAAATGTGATTTTTTTATTATTTCATTAAAGTCCGACATTTTAAGCAAAACTAAATCCGTCAAAACTTTGTATACAATCTTGGCAATGGGGTGGCACAAGTCTGTTTTCAGATTAACTAAACTTAGTTTAACTGAGTTCTCAAAAACCAAGCGTTATTGAGCTTACTTAAACTGGGTTTAAACATTAAAAATTAACGTTTAAGAAAAAATTAAAGAAATAAAAAATTAAAATTTTTAAAAAAAATTTAAAGTTAAACTTTTATTCCGCCTATACTTTAAAAAACAAGTTTAAAAAAATCCAAAGCAAATAAAGAAGTTCGGAATTTGTTTTTAAGCCTTAAAAAAATCGAATAAAATTTGCAAAAGAAAAGTTAAACTAAGTTTTAGATGTCACGTTTAAAAAAATGTACGTAACTTAATATAATAACAGCTCAATTCAAATAGGTTTCATAGAAAGTATTCCTTATAAATCATTTAATATAAATTTAAAAAACGACTTTTTCCCTAACCCAATAATCATTATAGAAATATTGCACAATGTGTCTTATACATGTGTTGCTGTTATCTTGTCACTTGATTCATTCATTATCTCTTTTTAGAATGTGTCAAATCGGGTTTATTTATGTGTACGTGTGTTTTAAAATGTTATATATCCTTTTGCAAGTGCACAGTGGGGAGTAAAAAAAAAGTTTTAGCAAATATGTAGTTACAAAAGGATAGTCCAAAATTATTTATCGTATTCATTTAAGGCAGCTTTAGAAAATGCTAAAGTATTTGCTTATTTTTTTCAAATACATCCCATTGTGCGTCATTTGTATCAATGTCGTATCAAACTAAACAATGACCACTGACCGTATATAGCAAGTTGGGGAAATTTATATGCATATTCAAAGTATCATTTCTTGCATTTAACAAAACACACATATTCGTATGTACATTCGTTATTCTTTGACTAAACTTGCAACATTGAAGAGTTCTCCTTCCCACAACCACCATCTTCTGTGCCACCTTCTCCTCCTCGTAAATATCTTGGTAGTTGTTTTTTTTGTCTCATTTTAAAAATATTGTCATGTCTCACAATTTACACATTTGACCTTAACAACTGCAACTGCTCTCCCTTCCTTCGATCCATCCATCCATCTGTCCGTCCGTCCATCCATCCATTTATCCTTTAGTTAAAATTTTGTTTTGCCTGCGTTGCTGGTTGATGCATGTTCCTTTTCATTCTATTGTTTTTGTTGCTGTTATTTTTGGTTTTGGTCGTTGTTGCAGCCAGTCATTTGTCATTGTCTTATTTTGGGTTGGTGGTACTGCTGGGTTGTGTGTCTTGTCTATTTTAAACTTGTCGTAGCTGCTGTTGTTTGCTTTTTGTTTAATGTTGCTGATGTTCATTCTGCAGCTTTAGTGTTGCTATTGTTGTTTTTATTGTTGTAGTGATTTAATGGATATTTAAATAGCGTGACAGAATAACAACGTAAGAACGATAAAGAAGAGACAATTTCTAATTAGTGAGAAAAAAAATTTTAAATGATCAGACAACAAGGACACAAATTGGCCCAAAGGAAGGACAAGGGAAAAGCCCTGAATTAAAGCCTTTTTTGATATTAAGAATTTAAAAAATATTAATAAATCCTTTGAATTGCAAAACTCTTTAATTAAGTCTGGTTTAACTCAGTTTAACCCGAAAAGTATAGTTAACATAATAACTTAGGGGCACGAAATCAGTGCAACTTAAACTCTCTTTTTGGTTTAAAATGTGCTAAAACCAGCAAATCTATAAAACAGTAAACATATAAAATTGGGTTTTAAGCTACGCAGTGTTGCCAAAGTATTATTTTTTAAACAACTTACAGTATATGGGGCAATGACTTACAGCTGTTGAGTTTAAACTACATATAAATTTAAGTTTAGTCAACTTAACGAGCGTTTAAGCATTCAGTGATTGATTAGCCGAAAATCAACAAAATTAAGCGAACAACGAAATATAAAACAAACGTTTAATAATAATAGTTAAATATTCGTTAAACCTTGATAAACTACGTTTAAAATTTCCTGTAAAAAGAAATAACAAAAAAAATTGTTAACAATAAAACACATTTTATACATTAACCTTTAATTAAGCTTAGTTAAACTAAGTTTAAACTCTACAAACAAAACTAAAGCTGAAAAATTTAAAGAACGTAAGATTTTATAACAAACTGCTAACTAAAACAACTAAACTTGATTCAGTCTTAGTTAAAGTTAGTTTAAACAAAAGTTCGAATAAACGGTCAGTTGCAAATTTAAATGTTCGTGGCTTAAATTGTCCTAAAAAAAATTCAATCCAATTATGAATAAAAATTCTTCGGGAATTGTTTCCCTTCTCCGAATTTGGCTATTTAAACTGAATTGTTTAAATGAGAAAAGGGAACAAACTTCCAGGGAATATTTATTCATAATTGGGCTGCTACTAAAAAAAATTAAAAGATAAGTTTATCACAGTTACACCGAGTTTAAAATCTTAAAAACAACGATTTTAGAAAAAATATAACAATGTAATTAAAAATTAATATATTTAACAAAAATAACTAAACTGCTGTTTGATAAAGTTAAACTAAATTTAAGTTTTATTGCTAACAATTTTTGTTAACAAAATATCGTAAAATTTAGTTTCTTAAAGATTTTATTATTCGACTTAAACGAATGTCTTATACATACAATGTTTTAGTTACTAATACTTAAGCTTTTATTTAGCTAAGTTAAACTAAGTTTTAACTCTAAAATTCAAGTTTTAGGCCGGCTTTTTGAGATGTCGAGTTAAGTTTAAACTTAGTTAAAAGTAGTCTGAAAGTCGGATCTTTCCGACGCAGTGATTTTTTTATTACTTTATTAAAGATTAATATTTTAAGCAAAACTACGTTGTTCCGTCAAATTAAACGATACAATAAAAACTATTATTTTAAACACTAAAGAAATTTTAAAACTTAAACTTAAATTTAGTACGATTAAACTAAGATTAAATTAGAAAATTCTTAGTTTTAATAAACATTTTGTTACAGAAATTCAACGTTATGCAAATTTGTTGGAAACCGGGAAAAAATATAAATTAATTTTATTAAACAGCAGTTAAACTTGGATTAAATGCTTTTATTAAATATTTTGCTTTATTAAATATCCTGAAGTCTTAACTTTCTGATTTATTTAATGATGTTTTAGCAAATTTTATTATTAACACTTAATTCGTTTTTTTAATTTAACTTAAATGTACCGTAGTTAAACTAAGTTTAAATTATACCAATCAAAGTTTAAGTAAAAATAGTTTTATAGAAATGTTAATATGTACCATAAAAGTATATTTTTCAATTTGAAAAGAAATTTAAATAAAGTTTGCTAAATAAAGTTAAACTTGGGTTAAATGATTTACAGCACTTTTCCTTTGTATTAAAAATGTTAATTAATAAGCTTAGGTTTAATTAGATTTTAAAAATGCAATTGAAACCCTCTAAGCTAAATTTAAATTTAGCATAGTTAAACTAGGTTTAAACTATAAAAATCAAAGTTTAGATAAAAATTGTAACAGAAAATTTTAAGAACTCAAAAAAACTGTGGTATACTGAACAGAAAAAAAAATTAAACTTTATTAAATGGCAGTTAAATTTAAGTTAAATGAGGCGAAAATCAAATTTTTAATGGTTTTATTAATTGGAACATTTAATTTTGGAGTCAAATTTGATATGTTAAACCTTAATATTTGCCTGGTTACACTTAGTTTACGCTTTAAAAATCAGACAAAAATTGTAACAGAAAATTTTAAGCACTTGAAAAAATTGTTGTTAACTGAACAGATACAAAGCTAAACTTTGTTAAATATCAGTTAAACTTTGGTTAAATGATGCCAAAGTCAATTTTTTATGATTTTTTTATATGTATATAAATTTATAAATTTAAAGCCAAATTTGATAGCTTAAATTTGAATTTTGCCTGGTAAAACTTCGTTTAAACTGTCAAAATCAAAGTTTAAACAAATATTGTGGGAGAAAATTCTGCACAATATATAGAAAAAATCGAAAAAAAATGTTTGTTAAAAACTTACTAATTGAGATTAAAATTTAGTTAAATAAGGATTAAATATTTTTGATTCCAGAAAATCCTAAAGAAAATCGCTTGCAGTTTCTATTGTGTTCTAGAAATGACTACATTCAGCTTAATTTAAACTTCCACGAGCACAGTTGTCTGTTTTTATTATTAAATAAAGTGAACAAAAATTCCATTGAAAATGAAACAAACATATTAACGCAAACGAAGACAAAAAATAAACAGAAGAATAAGAAATTTACAAAAAATATTCAACCAAACAAACGATTCCACACAGGAGGAGAGAGTCATATAACAAAATAAAGGATGATTTTTTATATTACATTTTATTATCCTTTGCTGCTTTAAGTTATTAAAATGTAATTGTAGTAGTTAAATAAATATTACACACACTTGCTCACACATACACGAACATGTTGTTAAACACATTGACAGTTATAATAAATTGTCCAGTTTACACATTTTACTACATCGATAAAATATTAATTGATTTTAATTTTTTTTTCTTTTGTTTTAATGTTTTAGTATATTTCAAAAGTTATCTTTTAAATAAATATTTTATTTTTTTTTTAAGTCAACAAAGAACGAAATGGTTTATTTGACGAGAAAATTTGATTTAATGCCATAAACAGACTGAATTTAAAAGTACGAGTAGATAAATAAATTTAATTGTTAAAAACACACAATTAGAGTTTAATGAAATTTATAAAATGACATCTAGGAGTTTTTTTTTATATACATACATATATAAAATTTACAGTGAAAATATATTAAATTTGAATAATAAAATTTTTTATTTCGAAGAGATATTTTCCGTAGAAACAGGTTCTCTTCTAAAATGAGGTTTTTTATACAAAATAAATCTGATTTAAAAAAAAAACAAGTAAGAAAGTATATTCGATCAAGACCGACTTTTTTATTAAATTCTTCACAACAGTACTAAAAAACAATTTTCGAAAGTGTTCCTCATTTGGAAGTCAGGAGCAGTCATGGACTGTTATGAACTTAAGATTCATGTAAAAGTTCTTCGTTCCGAATATTATTGGAAGATATCTTATCAATACGAGATTTGTGTGCCTTTAAGTAATTGACGGAAGTGGGGTTTATATGGAACATATGGTTAATTTTGAAGCTACCAGCACATTATTAAAAGCCACTTTCGGTATTAGTATTTGTATTCCAATATGGCCCGATTCCAATAAAATTAAGTAACATAATTTAGATTGCAGTGAAATAAGTTTGAACCAAATATGCTCTATGGTTTGATAGTGTATGGCCACATAGAATCTATTCCAAAAAGAAATCCTAAATTGCGACCTGTACTTTGCGCACATTGACAGCAGCCAGCCGGACGGACAGCGATAAACTGTCTTATGCCCAATTTTCAGGATAGTATTTAAATCTATATTAAGTTAATTTTCATATAAACTTAAATCGTATTTAAATACAAATTGATTTTTTTTGTGAGTTTTATTTGAAAAGTCTTATTTAATTAAGATGAAAGTATGGTAGCACTACTAAATACAAAAAAAAAATCATAAAAAAGTTAATTAATTTGCAAGGTGGTCTCAAAAAACAGCTGAATGTCATCGCTTTGCCTGTTGTTGCTGTTTTGTTGTGATTGTTGCTAAAATATTACAATGGAAACTTAAGTTGAAATTAAGTGTACCACATAAAACGATTTTAAACATAAACATGTTTTAATATCAATCCTGAAAATTGGGCATTAGAAAATGATTCTCAATCGCCCGGTGCATAGAGGTAGAAATAGAAGCAATATTTGTAGGTGTTGCTGCACACATCAACACAAGCCCTTCACTATGGTGGTGAACTTGAATTATGCTTAGTTTAACTTAATTTAAACTTGTAATAATAAAGTTTAAGGCCTGGTTTTTGAGATGTGGATTAAGTTAAAACTTTGTTGAACGCAGTATGCAACTTTTTTTTTTTGTTATTTCCTTAAAGAACAAAATTTGTGGCGTAAAAAATTCTTTATAAAAACCTGGTAATGTCGGCACAAATCTGTTTTCAGATTTACTAAACCTAGTTTAACTGAGATCTTAAAACCCCAGCCTTACTTAACAAAAACGTTAATGACTTTTAAAGCTTTTGCGCAATCAAAAATTAAAAAATATAAAACTTTAGCAAACAATAGTTAAACTATGTTTAAACTTTAGCAATAAACATTAAAATTAAAATTAAAAGGCTTAATGTAAAATTATAAACCAGGTTTAAACCATGAAAAATAAAGAAAAGTGTGTATGACAATAGGCAAAAACGAGAGCTTGAACAAACTACGTTTATATTATGAAAAATAAAGTTTAATTTAATTAGTCCAACTACAAAATAATTCTTAACCCAAGTTTAAAATTTCATAATTTTCATTAAACTCATTTCTTACCCAATGTACAGATCTGGATAATTTTAAGTTCAACTTTATTTAGGCAAACTTATATTTCTAGAGCTATTTTCTGAGTCTTGAGCTTAACTGATAATTTAAAAACTAATTAAAATCTTTAAATTCAAAATAATCCTGGTTAAACAAAGTTAAAGCTTTTAATATTGTAGTTTATCTAAAAAGACTTTAAAGGTATATGCAGGGCTAACAAATATTAGACGATAAAATCAAAAAAGCGTGACCAGTAAATTGATTAAACTTAAGCTTTATTTTTAACAATTTCTATTTATGTATTTGCTAAACTTTATGTCTAAGATGATAATTGTATTTATGTACAATGTAGTTAAGAAACCGTTAAATAATGTTGGCTCTAACCAAACGTCTTGCAAAAGAAACAATTCATTAAGAAAACTAGTGGTTACGTATGAGACGTCAAATATTTAATAGGTGTGAACAAAGCTTAGGTATCGTGAAAAATAGAATATTTTTATTTGCCAGTTTAAGCGAACAATGTTGGAGGTTTAAACTTAATCATCAAATGTCAGCACATACAGATGTATAACAAAAGCAGCTCTTGAAATTTTTTTTTTGGAAAACAGTAAAATCGACTATTCTAGTAAAGATGAAGACTTCTGTGATTCTGAACTATATGAAAACCTAAATAAAATAATTATAAGAATTAATTTTCATTTTCTAAGAATTAAAATGCTTAGTGGATTGATTAAAAATTTCTATTTTTAAATATGTAGGTGCCATTTGTTGGTATTTAGTATGGCAATGCTGCGAGGTTTAAACTACCTCTTAAACACAATTAGAACTCAATTAAATTTAATCTCAGATTAATTAATTATACTTTGCCACTAAGATTAAACTCGTTGTTAAAAACCCACTCTAAGTATAACTAGGAAGATTTTAGATATTCTATTTAATATTGGCTTAGTTAAACTAAGATTAAGCCAAAAAAAAAATCAAAGTTTAAGTAAATGGCGAGAGATAATCGTTAAGGTAAAAAAAAACTTCTATGCAATCTGCTGTCAAAAATAATAAACCCTGCTTTAGTTATAGTTAAACTCGGTTTTAATTTCTCTAATTTTTAGTTCAACAAGAAAAATATCTTTTTTTCTAAATTATGGCAAACGAAGTTTGGAATTTTTATGGTCCGTGGGCTTTAATTTTTGCGCCAGTTGAATCTTATATACATGTAGGCCATGATCTTTCCTCAAAATTTTCCAAGGTGTGGACGGGCAGAGACCAAGTTGCTGAGAACGGCATAAAGATAAAGGACTCGCGTCTACAGCGGCAATGGCTTAACTTTAGCAAAGAGTTTGACAATTATCAATAGCGTTAAACTTAAATTGTTTCTGGTTTAACTAAGTTTAGGCATAATAAGCCTTAACCAAAAACTTTATTTAAGTTCATATCTAACCAACATTTCAATTTTTAACATTTTGTTTTTATAACTTATTCCTTCTAACTAAACAGGACTTTTTAATTTAAAAAATAATAAAAAAAAAAGTTTCTATTTTGTTATTGTTTATAAAAAAACAAATTTAGTTTGGTTTTACTTCATCTTGTATTTCAATTTATTTTGTATTGTTTTTAATGGGGGTTTTCTGTTGTTGAACATTTAATTCTTGTTTCATTTATTTGGCAAAAAAAAAAACTATAAAAAAAATCAAAAGAAATGAAATAAATTTCTATTTTTTATTGTAAAGAATAAAAATAACAAAAACAAAGTATTTTTGCTATTAAAGTTGTCACTGTAACCCATTTTTTCTTTCTTATTTGTGCTTTTATTTTCTTTTTTTTTTTTTGGATTTTCAGTTTTTGTTTCATGAGTTTATTTTCTGGTGTTAACATGTTGCAACATGTTTACAAAGATATGAAGTGAAATTAACGTGCATATAAAGAGTGATGCATGTTCATATGTATGTGTGAGTATGTTATGTCTTAGGGCTAAAAAATCAGTGCAAGTTTAACTCTACTTTTGGTCAATAATGTTTAGTTCAACTTAACCAGCGTTTAAGAACATAAAAAACCAAAAGATGCAGTTTTAACTTAAAAATGTTATGCGCTACCTTAAAATGAATGCTTAAGCTTCCGAAAACTTAGGGTCAATGTAAAACCAAAAATATTTAAACTTCTTTGCCAAAGTTAATTCAAGTAACACTGTCCATTAGTTAACACTTTAAAAGAAACATAACTAAATTAATTTTGTTTAGCTTGACTTTACAATAAAATTATAATTGTTACCGTTAAACGTAAAAAAGCCTTGGCTAAACCTACTTTAAACTTCAAAAACTAAGTTAAACTGAGATCTCAAAAACTCAGCCTACATGTATTCAGTTCAGGCTTAGTTAACAATCTAAAATTAATTAAAATTCTTCAATTTACAGTAAGCCTGGTCAAACTAAGTTTAAACTGAAATAAAAAACAAAGTTTAATCTTAGTCTAAAACAAATTTTCTGAAAAACATATAAAATTAATTCGTAACGGTGGTTGGTAGTGAGTTAGTCTTTCAGTGCGAGGGTGGCGGGTTCGCTTTGCGCGAGACTTTGGTACGTTTTACCACATCGGGGTGAAGATTAACGTTAATATTGCTTGATAAATTAAGTTGTATTATAATTTTTGACTTTATATTTTTAGAATATAATAAATAAATAAAATTCGTAGCTTTACAACAAAGGGTTACTAACTCACATTTAGTTACAGTTAAACTAGGTTTAAACTCCAAAATGTTCAAATTATAAAAAAGATTTACTCGTGTTTAGATGAGTTAAACGTAGTAAAAAGTCTGAAAACTTAATTATGATGCTTGGTTAAATTAAGTTAAAGCTGCATAAATCCTAAACTTTGATTAAAAATTAAAAAAAAAATTAACACAGATTTGGTATAAAAATCTTATACTTTTTATTTTACCAATATTTTAAACCTTCATTAATTTACACTTAATCTTAGTTTAAACAAGAAAAATGTTTTGTGTTATATCAAAAACATTCAAATTAATCTAGTTTATTCCTGCTTTAAAATGTGAAGTTATTTTAAAAGATACAATTTTATTTACGCTTATTTACGTTAAACTTAGTTTAAGCTTAAGATTAAGTTAACCGAATTTTACTGTCGAATCTGTACAAATTATTATATTCTTTACCATTTATTTCAAATTTTAACCTTTATTATTTTATAAATAAACTTAGTTTAAACGTAAGAAAAATTTTCAAAAACTTCAAGAACTATCTATTTTATGGCTAATAAATCAGTGAATATTTAAACCAGTGTTCGAATAATAATTACTTAATATCGCCTCAGTATTCGGTTCGGTATATTTGTTGAAAACACAAACGCTTATAGTGTTTGTGTAGTAAATCATTAAAAAAATAACGTTTCCCTGTTTGTCAATTTTCGAACACAAAAATAATACTGGGGGCAAATAACGGTATTCGATATCGATCGAAAATACAATACAGTTCTTATACAAATTAACAAAAAGATGAGAACATTTAATTCCGTTCGGTTTTTTTTTTTAACCACAAACTTCATTAAGTTCGGTTCAGCTCATGAATGATCGTTCGTTTCTGTAGTGCTTTTCGCCCTTTTGGCTGGTAAAAAACCAAACATTTTTTACAAAAAAATGTGTATTTTGAAAACAAAAAGCCAGCAAAATAATTTTGCACAAACAAAACATATACACAATTCACACACAAGCTGTACGTGTTGCGGTCGTTGCTAACATTTTTTGTTTGTTCATTTCTTTATTAATGTAAACAAGAAACACTATAGAACATTAAAAAATAATGTTTGTCTACAGTATCACTACAATTGTTTTGTGTTTTAACGAAGAACAACACAATATATAATGTTCTGTTCTTTCTTGAAAATAGTTGCGAACGGTATTAAGGTTTCTGTTCGTCTACACAATCACTAAAAAATTTATATCGTCCTTGGGTGTGTGAGCCGAACGCTAAATAATGTACTGTTTATTTTCGAACACTGGTTTAAATTAAAAGGCTTATGGCCGTTATTTCATTTCACGTTTATCTTTTTTCCACCGAAAAACGGCACATTAAAGAAATTTGGTTTTCTCAATATTTCATTTGCTTCTTGTCTGTCGCAAAGCTGCCAATAATTTATTATTTTTATTTTTCTTTTGTTTTCCGTACAGATAAATTCAATCAGCTGACTGACTCCCAACTTTTACATGTATTTTGAGAGGTGTTGCCAACTGAAAACAATGTTCTTTGTCGGTATATTGAGAAACCCAAAATCGTTAACGGACAGTTAATCAGTCCAATAAATTTATGTTAACATTAAGTAACAGACAGTTTGTCGATACATTAAGAAAATAGTCATTATTATAACTTTTAAAGTATAATGCCTGTATTCATAAAAATATTTTTAATTTAATAAAGGTTTTTAAAAAATTTTTGTTTTAAGGCTAAACTCAAGTTTATCAGCATAATCTACAGAATATTTTTTATTTAATTTCTCCATTTAAAACAATCGCGTACGAATTTTTTTTTTAGTGCATTGACTTATTTTCCGTGTTTTTCCTATATGTATGTATTTCTCTTTGCTCTTTCTCCTCTTTACATTCTCTATTACCACGTTCTAATTCCGTTTTTTATTTTTTTTTTTTATAGAAAAAAAATAGTTTCAGTTGTAGTGGTTTTATTTTTAAAAGTGTTTGCATGTGTATCGAAATATCTGTCATGTAAATGAAAGAGAAGAAGGCGAAGAGAGTCATTGTAATTGCAGCAAATGTTTGTATGTATGCCTGAGTGTGAATGGTTTTGTTTTTCTTTAAGCTTTTTATTTTCAATGCAATGTGCTGGTACTATAAATGTGTGTGTGTGTGTAGTTGTTATTGGTTTTTCAAAATTATAATAGGCTGTACACAAACACACACACACATGCAAACATTGATACAAACGGCAGCACAAACTACACGAGTCCTTGTAATGTGAAAATTGGTAACAATAAACGATCAAAACAATACAAAATAAAATGAACAACATCTACAATGCACCACCACTAACCAACCAACCAGCACAGTGGTTTTGTACTCGTATTACAAATACCCTGCTGAGCCTAAAAGTATGTTATACTTTTTTTCTTCTTCCTATTGTTATTAAATCAATGATAAGAATAGTTTAGAATATTAAAATGAACACACATAATTTAGATAAATGAATACATAAAAGAGGATTAAAAGCAACATTTTCGGGCATACCAAGGAGAAAAATAATAGGTACACTACACACTATTGTGTGCACAAATTTTAATAATTACCATATTATGTAATTATTAGATTAAAAAGTATAACATTTCCTTTGGCCATCGAAAATTTATTAGATTAATTTTGCCACAATTTTTCTCCAATAATTTATTTACCTTATTAAAAACAATAATTCAAAATGGACTTTTAAAAATGGCACATACCTGCAAAGAAAAAAGGAGAAAATTAAAAGTTTAAATTAATATTGTTTACTATGATTTTAGGGTAAATAAATATTGAAAATAATAAATAGATAAAAAAAAAACACAAACTTCAAAAAATCATTTAAAATTGTTTAAGAAAAAGGCGCACATAAAATAGATATTTGATTTATAACTTAAAGAGAACCAGAATAAAAGTCTGACTAACTTGAACCTGACAGAGCTGATATCACTGTACAAGTTTTTCAAACATTTTCCAAAATAACGAGGCTCGGACAACATGTGTCGGAATTTTATTTTAAAGGCGGTTGGAGTTTTCCAGCTTTGGCTACATAAAACTATGTTTTCTTGACTCTGATCTATAGAGTATGTTCAGCAACTTTGTTGAAATGTTATGGCAACTATTTTTGTGAAACATATTAACACTCTTACTCCCCCTCATAACGAAATTTTTTGATTTTATTCTAACAAATCGTAAAAAAAAACCCGAAAAATGGAGAGGGTGGGGATGAAATGTTCTACACAAATTTTGGCCATAAAATTTTGAACGTACCTGAGCGCAAAACTTAACACAAATACCAAAAACCAGTCAAATACAAGTTTGCCCATTAAGGTTTAATTAAGGCTGGTTAAACTTTAAGGGCCGATGTTGAATGTGACCCAAACCTAAACGTCAAGTCTTTTTTCTGCATTTCATTTGAAATTTCTCAATTTCAGACTAACTCAATTTGAACCATGGAAAGAAACGAAATCGAGCACCGCGTTAAAGATATTCAGGCTTATTATGAAAATGCGCGTTCAAATCAAAATACATATCGTGCACTTCGTGATTTTTTCGGTCAATTTAATCGTTCAAATATGCGTACAATCGGAAAAATCGTGCAAAAATTTTAGCAAACCGGGTATGTAGGAAATGTGAAAACATGCTCGTATAGCTCGCACTGCAGAAAATATTGCTGCTGTTTGCGATAGTGTGGCTGAAGAGTCGTCCACCTCAACTCGTCGTCGTGCCCAACAATTGCACCTCTCACGCTCGCCGTTAATGAACATTATGCATAAAGACTTGCATTAACACTCTTACATTGTGCAATTGATTTAAGAACTAAAGCCTCTTGACCATTCCAGGCGTCGTCAATGGTCAGAATGGTGGCCAGAAATGGCAACAGTGGATGATAAATTTTCGAAGAAAATCATCTTCAGTGATGAGGCACATTTTCACCTCAGTGAACTCGTCAATAAGCAGAATTGCCGCATTTGGGCGAATGATAACCCAAGAGTGATTGTCGAAAAACCAATGCACCCACAAAGAGTGACTGTTTGGTGCGATTTATGGGCTGGTGGCATCATCGGGCCCTATTTTTTCTAAAATGAGGCCGGTCAGGCAGTTATTGTGTTAATGGTGTTCGCTATCGTGAGATCATAACGAACTTTTAATGGCCCGAATTGGAAGATATGGATGTGGACGATATGTGGTTTCAACAGGACGATGCCACTTGTCACACAGCTTACGAAACAATGGCTCTTTTGCTCGACAAATTCTATGGCTGTGTTATCTTACGTGGTGGCAATATCAATTGGCCGCCAAGATCATGTGGTTTGACACCGTTGGACTTCTTTCTTTGGAGTTATTTGAAAGAAAAGGTGTAAGGCAATAGGCCAGCAACATTTCAAGAGCTAAAGGATGAGATAATTCGGCACATCAACGACAAATAACCTCAATTATGCCTCTGCGTCATCGAAAATTTGGACCATCGGATGGAGGTGTGCCGCCGAGGTTGCGGCGGCCATTTGGCCGATATTCCCAATATTATCATAATAAAAAGAAATGACAATAATTTCCTAAATAATTTGTGTTCTATTCAAAATCAACATCGGCCCTAAAAATATAACCATCCTTAACAATTTGTTGTTACAAAAACCTAAATATGAGAAGAAATTTTTGAGGAAAAGATTCCTAGAAATTCCAGTCTTAACTGTCAATTTCACGATTTTAATCTTAAACACAAACAAAGTTTTTATTGTTTGTTTTAGATTTAAATGTAGTTGTGTGAAATTAGGAATTTTTTCGCACTTCCAGAATTTAAAAAAATTTGTTTCCCTAGAATTTTTTCCCCAAATAGAAACCCTAATTTAAATCTTCATTGTGGTTATTCCAAAAATTCCAACAAAATACTTTTAAAAATAGAAAACAAAACATAATAATTTTTTACCAGATCTTAAAATTTAACCGCCCTTTACAACAAACAAAGACCCATTTGCGGTGAATGTGAATGACATTCCATACCGAACAATGATCAAAAATTTTTTAAGACCGGAGGTAGAAAACAATCCAGTTTTGTGGTTCCAACAATTAATACAAAGTTTTTTTTTATTTTATTATGCCACCGCGTTCACCCGATTTAACGGCTTCGATTTTTTTTTCGTTTGGGTAACCTAACGGGGATAAGAAGTATTCCAATTAGCAGGAACCATACAACAGGGAAGGCGCTGGGAACTGTAATTCTATGAAAAGTTATGGAAAATTCTCTAGAAAGAGCACGCCAGGTAAGATATTTGTTTTTGCATATGGCAGATTATCGTTAAAACATAAAGTGAACAAGTTTCCAGACTATAAAATCATAATTTTAATAAATGCCAACGTTTAATAAATTCAGAGAAGAAAAAAGTAATTTATTTATTAAATTACAACGTTACTTAATCGCCACCCTATATAAAAATACTGTAACATACTCATATGAGTGAAGGTCTTCGAAAAACAAGTAAAATTTAAATTGAAACAGACAGGCAAAACATAAATTAAATTGAAAAAAGTGTTTCTTTACGAAACAAAAACTCAGTATGTAAGAAACTAAAAATACTTAAAAAAAACCAAAAACTTAATTTTAATATAAAAAACTAGAAAGGAAAATGCTATAATGATGTTGATGATGGTGATGAATTCAAACTGATAAAATTATTATTAATGAATGTTACATTTTACTGGCGGCATTTGAAAGACAGTTTAACTTGTGAAGATTATTATGAAAAAAAGAGAAATAAAAGCTTGTGCTTTTTTAAAGAAGGAAAAATTGAGGAAAATAAATTTCAAACAATTAATAATAAAAATAAAAATCATTACACATAGTTTTTTAATTGTTTCATTTAGGTCATATTTTAAAGTGAAAATTAAAGAAAATTTATTGAATGAATAAAAAACTTAAAAGTAATTTAGAAAAAAAGTGGAAGCAAAAGAGCTGATTGATATTCAAGTAAACTAGAACTAAATTCAAACTTAACCCTTTCGGGGCGGCTCTACAATTGCAATGATATGTTATTGTTTTTGTAATTATTGTGTTATTTATGTTTCAAATGGATCATCTGATAGGGAAATGTGTCAAGGTTGCCACGAGAGGAATGGTAGGGGACTGGTTATCCCTTGCACCATGGTACATATGTGTACCACTAATCAGGATTGTTGGTACATACACATATGTACCATACCAAGCATTTTTTGTATAAATGCAAAAAAAAAATGTAAAATATACTTACCTGTTGTAAAATAAAAGTAAATCGAACATTTTTTAGACCAAATATGTCGTTTCGTTAACTACACACATACATATATTCCTAAGTGAAATCTTATAAAATTCATAAACTAATGTGGTTTACGTCCGACTCTGCCAACAAAATCTATAAAGTGAGCACGTGTTTGCAATGATATCTAAAAAAATGCAGTTTTATAGCAAATATAGTCTTTGATAAAACGAAATCGTTTATTTGTGAACCAAGGAAAGTGAGAATTTCTACTTTTAGGAATGTTTAAACTTTGGTGGTACTTATGTGTACCACTCGTACCGAAAGGGTTAACTAAAAGAGAATTGAAATTAAACTACAAATTTAACTAGAATCCAAACTAAACTTGCGGAAAAATTATTTTGTATTAACTTTATACTCATTCCAAAATGAAAGAGACATGTATAAATTTATTATTAATTAAAACCAAACTAGAATTCGAACTGAACTGAAACGGCGTTTTTGCTCATTCATATCCCAGCCATTTATAAACCGATCTGCCTGTATTTTATTAGCACCATTTTACGGAGTATATGTGACATAAATGTATAACAACTTAGTCCCCATCATTTCAACATACACACGGACAGATGGACATCCCAAAATGTCCTTCGCTTCTGAAAAGGGCCCATAAAATATGTACTTTATGGGGTCTAAGATCAATATTGTAGAAATTACAAACGGAATGACAAACTTACATATATAAACATACCCTTTCACCTTCGGTGAATGGTATAGTAAACTTAAAACAAACTAGAACTAGGCGGCCCTATGCTCCTTGCAGGAGTAAAAGGAACTAGAACTACACTAGAACCTGAGCCAGAACCCTAAAATTAACAAGAAATTTAATTAGAAAAAGTTCCTTAATTACTCAATTTCTCAATTTCATTTGGAATTTTCTCAATTTCAAATTAAAACTTCCGAATTTTAATTGGAATTTTCTCAATTTCAATTGGAATTTTCTGAATTTTAAATTGAAATTCTCATTTTTATTAGGAATTTTCTCAATTTCAAATTGAAATTTTAAATTTTAATTGGAATTTTCTCAATTTCAATTAGAATTTTCTCATTTTAAATGAAAAATGGTGAAGAACTAAATAAAAAAAAAGAATTTAACACTGAGATGTGGAACAGTATCTTGAACATTAAGTAAAACTAAGCATTAACTGACTGGGAATTAAACTGAACTATGGCAGAATTAACTAAAGGATGTTTTTAAGGCCGGGTTTTTGAGATGTGGATTATATTTAAACTTAGTTAAACGTAGTCTGAAACTCGGATTTTTCTGGCGATATGTAATTCTTTTTTTATTGATTCATTAAAGACCAACATTTTAAGCAAAACTAAGCTGTTCCGTCAAAATTTTTTACACAAACTTGATAACGGGACAATGGTAAAGGGACAAAACTGTTTTCAGATTAACTAAACCTAGTTAAACTCAGATCTAAGAGGTATAAAACATCCGATAGGGATAACTGTCAAACTTGCTGCCAAACAAATTTCACTTTCTTTTTAGTACACTTCGGCAAATCACCGAACAAAGATTTACACGAGAACAATGTTAAAAAATCGAGACAATTTATTTCTAAAATATGGACTCTGTTCGAGGAAGTTAAGCCAGATTTTTCCGTGAAATCATCTTCAACCGTTAGGGTCATTTCTGTCTTAACGGAAAAAAAATTGTCGTTTCTGGAAAGAGCACAACCGTCGTGATACACTTGAGACTCCATAACATCCAGAAAGCATTACTGTTTGGTGTAGTTTACATACCAAAAGCTTCATCGGTCCATTGTCTCTTAATCCGAAACCGGTACCAACATTAGCGTGAATATCGAACGCTACAGGCTAATGATTCATTATTTTTTTTTTGTTCCTTGTGTCATTGAAAATCATTTGGAGATGAAATGATTCCAACAAGACGGCGCAACATTCCATACAGCGTGTGAAACCATATTTTTCTGAGCCCCAAACGTTTGGTAGCCGGACTACTTTTTGTGCCGGTACATCAAATCTCTGGTCTATGTTAATAATCCAGCAACAATTGATCATTTAGAAACCAAGATTCGACGCACTTTTGACTATGGCTACTTAAATAAGCAAAATTGGCGTATTTAAAGCGAATACAATCCTTAAGCCGTTCACAAATCACTATTACATCCATTTAAATTGATTGTTTTGTACGGTTACACGATCTTTCGAGATGAGAAAGGAGCTGCCGTTATAGTTAATGGTGAAAGTTATCGCGCCTTACTGACTGAATTTTTGTTTCCAGATTTGGTTACAACAAGTTGACGCAGCTTGCCAAACATCGAGCTTAACAATTGATTTATTTTAAAGCAAATTTGGCATCAACTTTATTTGCAGAAGTAGTCCTTTTCACTTGCCTCCTCGTTTGTACGATTTACAGCCTCTGCATTACTTTTTATGGGCCTATGTGAAGTCATTGGTTTATGCGGACAAACATGTAACTCTTGAAACATTGAAAGACGTTCATATTTATTGGAAAAAGTAGAAAAAAATTCGACTGATCGAATGGACCATGTAACTCGCAGCCATGGCGGACATAAGCCAGAAATCATTTTTATAAAATAAATGCCATGAAATTATCTACCATAAAAAAAAAAATTATTCCACCAATATTTCTGTCTTATTTTATCATTTTAAGTTCTGATGCAGCTTAAAAAAACACCCTTTATTTCGTAAAAAGAATTATTTTCCCCAAAATCAGTAAAAATTTACTCTTAAAGAAAAAAATTCCAAATTTGTTTGGTTTTATTTTCAGATATTGTTCCTAAATAAATTTATCTTGTTATATAAAAATCGGCAAAGACAAAACAGTTAAGAAAAATTCCCTCCTCTGTTTGTGAACCGGTTAAAAATTACACATGTATTTTGGAACGTTTTTGTCACCCCATCTAACATTCAAACCAATAAACATAAAAATAAAAATTAAACCGAATTCGTAACTTATCTAGAAATAATAGAAATATAAATTCGGTACTTTTTCGAAATTCGAATATTTAAAGAGTGAAAAAGTACATATTTTTCGTTCCTATTGTACAAAACATTTTTTCCATTTATTGAAATTATTGAAATTTTTGATACTTCAATTGGAAGAAAAAAAGTATCAGAAAGGGAAAATACGGAATATTAAATTTTAAATTTTCCATAATAATATTGAACGTTGAAACATAAAATTGTAGGTTCAGGATCCTGAGGGAACGAGAACCTATAAGAGGGAACTTTTTGGTACTATTTTGTTCTTCAACTGGTACTTTATGAATTTTTATTATCTGGACCTAGAAACATAAAATTTAACATACAATGTCCTGAGTGAATAAGAATGTATAAGAGGGAACTTCTTGGTACTATTTTGTTCTTCAACTGGTACTTTTTGAATTTTCGTTAATATTGGGCATAACAACATAAGATTAAATACGCAAGATCCTGAGTGGATGAATATTTATGTACATATAAAAGTGAACTTTTTGGTACTATTTTGTTATTCAACTGGTACTTCTTTTAAGTTTCGTAAATACTGGACCTAGAAACCTAAAACTAAACATGCAATGTCCTGAGTGTATAAGAATCTTAAAGAGGAAACTTGTTGGTACTATTTTGTTCTTCAACTGGTACTTTTTGAAATACCGTTAGTATTGGACCTAAAAACATAAAATTAAGCATGCATGGTCCTGAGTGAATAAGAATATATAACAGATAACTTTTTGGTATTATTTAATTCTTCAACTGGTACTTTTTGAATTTCCGTTGATATTGTACCTAGAAACATAAGATTAAACATACAATGTCTATAAGAGGGAATTTTTTGGTACTATTTTGTTCTTTAACTGGTACTTTTTGAACTTCCGTTAGTATTAAACTTAGAAACATAAAATTAAACATGCATGGTCCTGAGTGAATAAGAATATATAAGTTGGAACCTTTTGGTACTATTTTGTTCTTCAACTGGTACTTTTTGAATATCCGTTAGTATTGGACCTCGAAACACAGATACACATAAACTTTTTTGTTTTTCAATTGGTACTTTCTCAATTAATTTTTATATTATTGAAATTGCAAAATTTATTTGCAACACATGATTTCGGGACTCAATTCTGATAATTGCTTATGAAAGGAGACCCAAAAAGAAGAACTTGTGCATCATAAGTTTGGTCATGGTACCTCAATAAGTAATTAAAAATTAATTCGAAGTTAGTAAGTATCGTATAGGGGAATTTGTCACGTTTTAGGCTCTTTTTTTGTCATAACACGAGAACCACTAGTCCGAATAAGCTGAAACAATTTTTAAAAAAATTAAGAATTACAATTCCTTAGTCTGTTCATACAACGTTTCGCTACATAAGCAAGAGTTTCGCAGTTATAAATAAATGTATGAAGAAAAAAAATACGCTATTCAAATTAAGTTTTTACTTAAAAAGCACAAAAATGTTTGCATAGTAGATATTAAGCAAATTTAGTTGCTATAAAAAAACTAAAACAAATAAAAAAATATTTTTATAAATAATTTACATTTTTAAATTTAATCAGTATTTTGTAAATTTGAAAAAAAAACTTGGTTTTTACTTTTGCATAAAAATTTCTACGTGTCTATATTATTTAATGGAAAAAATTGTTTTATTTGATAATTTAATTTTATATTTAAATTCTATTATTACTCTTTTTTTAAATATTTTTTGCTATTTTTCTATGAGCTATAACTGTAGCAGTAGCAGATTTACAAGTAATTTGCATAAATTGCATTACAGAAAAAATAAAGAACTGAAAAAAATAGTTAAATTATTTAAAATCCAATGAGTTGTTGTTGCTATTGTCAAGCATATTATAGTTTAAAATTTAAGTATGTAGATGTGTGTGTGTGTGTCTTTGTGTATATGTATTGCAGTGTTGCCACCAACGAAATGGTAAAATACCCATGGATCATGCCAAAATTACACATGAACATACGGATTACACTTGCTATCTTTTTACGCATTTTTTGGCTTTTTCAGAAAACGTAAACCAATTTCAATTTTCAAAGTGGAATTGATATTTTAAGCAGCATTATATACCATAAAACTTATTATTGCCATCTTTTTATTTCGTACAAATCAGAAAAAAAATTTTGAAGCTAAAAGCGATAATACTAATATATAAAATTTTTGTTAGCAAACAAATAAACAAAAATATCGTCACCTAAAATGCGAAAGGGCGTAACATCACTTTTCATCTTTTTACAGGAGAAGCAAACAACTTTACAAAATCAACAACAACAAGGTGTAATTGGCGTTTGAATTTCTATAATAAAGTCGCCATTTTTGATATAAAATTGTTTGTGAACATAAAGTTTAATAAAACGAACAAAACTCTTTTAAAAACTCTTATTTCGAATTTTTTTTTTTGTTGTTAAGCCCTTTTGCATTTTAGGTGACGATATAAAACTTACATTTCATTTGGGTTTGATAAAGGATCTGATGCATCCCTAAAATGTCGTCGACGCAATTTTTCAACGGAATGTCAATTCAGTTCCTCTATTGCTGCAACATTGGATATGCCGAACATTTTTATATTTTTACATCGGTAAAAAAAAATAAATTATTAAAACAAAACTAACTATTTGCAAAGTAGGAAAAATCTGCTGAGAATTACTTCTAATAAAACAAGATCTAATATTACAAAGTAAATCTTCCAAATATATTGGAAGGTTCAGACATGCCTTCGACGCTACCAAATGCACTTTATCAAAATAATAACTGGCTAATCGGCAACTTAACTTCTGAATTATACTGTCCAAACATAACATTAGGTGTATCTGATGCAAATCCAACTAGATTTTCAAAAGCAATCCCTTTTCTATAATTGTGCTTTTGAGAAGCTCAAACATTTCTATTGCAGTCGATGGATGATCCACACTCTTTGAAATAAAAAAAAGAATAATGCATCCAGGATGTTTCGTCGTTATAATAATTATTGTGGCAAAAACTATCTAAATAATAAATGGTTAATAGTTAATGATGATCCAACCATTTTTAGTTCAGCTCCTTAAACGAGTTCATTCTTTTAATAAAATTTTTAAATTTTGCTAAGAATAATAAACCGTTTTACTTCTTGTAAAAAAACAACAACAAAAATCAGTGCTTAAAAAACGCTAAAATATAAAATTACATATGAATTACACATACAGTCAGTTACACATTGGCTATACATGAAAAAAAAAAATATTACGCATGATATGTGTAATTACACGTGAGGTGGCAACACTGATGTATTGTCAATTTTTGTTGTTTTGTTGTTATTTTTTTGTAACAAATTACTAAATGACTGACTAAATGGATGAATGAATGTTGCATAAATAAAAAAAGAACCAACTGCTACTAAACTGAATGTAAAAAAATGAGTAAATGAAAGAGTAAATAAAAAAAAGAGTGAAATATGACAAAAGAAAAAAAAATACAACAAAAAACAAACAAATAAATTGAAATGTAGTAAATTAATGAATGAAAGTCATTGTGTTTTTATTTGCGTTGAATCTAAGAATGAGATTTATCCACACTCTGAAGCGGTAAGTATGTACAGGGTGGCGCATTATGAACGTTATGATTTAATTAGAAAATAAAATTTTTGTTATCTGTGTTTGTTGGATATAAAAATTAAACAAGTTATATGATTTTTCTTAAGTAGTTGTTATTTTTTTTTGTAAAATTATCATGGATTTAATCTAAATAAGTTGGGTGAAAAAAATCTTTTTAGGAATAGAAATTTGAGACTTTTTGCAATTAAAATCCGGCTTAGAAGTTCTTATTATTATTAATTTTAGTTTCTAAGTGTAATTTAAAAGAATTTTTTTTTAACAAAAATAAATAAATATAAATTTTCTAAAAACTAAATTTTTAATTAATTATTTTGTAAACATGAACTAGACTAGAATTGAACTGGAATTCGAGCTAGAGCCTTATTTAGAACCTAAACGTAAAACCTTAGAAGAATGCATATTCATATTGATGATGCCCTAACATCAGAATTGTGACATCAATGTTATTACAAATGGAATTAATGAGGCAAAAAGTGACATGAATGCAATGACAAACGTCATAATAAAATTTTGTCATGACTACAGAGGTATCAATTCGATGACACATTTTGTTTATTATTAATATTATTTTCATGTTTAAATAGTAAAATAAAAAGCAAAAATTCCCATATTCTATTTCTTTAAGTTATTTAGTTAAATACACCGATACCCTGGTTTGCGTCGCTTCTGTTTGCTTCGTTTTCGAAGTTGCGTCTTTTAACAATGTTTCGAAGCTGCGTCGTTTTTGTTTCACTTTGCGTAGCATGGCTTCGAAGTTGCGTCGCTAGTGATTCGATTTGCGCCGTTAATACACATAGAAATGTTTTCATAAGGCTACAGAAAAGGGAGATTTCCCGTTTAAGTCTAATGCAAATATTCAGTGCTGTGGAGCCGTCCGAAAAAAGTACTAACTCCGACTCCAAACACTGAAATTTTTTAAGTGCGACTTCGACTCCTACTATAATCTTGATGCTAAATGTATATAAGACTCAGTGATGTTAACTTTTATTTTTTCATTACCGTACGGCCTTCTAAAAATTAGAGTTTTTGAGAAGCAATTACCGTACGCAAACATGTGCTATTTCCAAATGACAGGCGATTGATTATGTAGGAAAATTTATATGAAAAGCACTCAGTCCATCGCCCGTCATTTGGAAACAGCACAAAAGAGCAGTATTCATAAACCATTTATTTAAATTTTAAATGTGTTTTAAGAAGATAATTTTTATTTTGGAAAATTTTTTTTAAATTTCTTATGCCGAAAACGACTCCGGCTCCAGCACAAAAACCTCAACTCCGACCCCACAGCCCTGCAAATATTTATTTGAAGGTTGTCTGCTGATTTCAACTGGTTTCAAATTACATTTGCTGAAGTAAAGTTAAATTTAAATATTTTTCAGCAACGAGTCAAAAAAAGCTTAGAACAAAAACTGGGCGTTTTGACGCGTTCTAAATCAGGGGAAAGGGCTGTTGATATTGAAAGTAACCTTGTTCTTCCCCTTCTACAATTTTATTCATTTGCTGTTCCAATGACGCTGTTAAAATTAAAAAATTTGTTGAAACAAGAACATAAACAGATTACAAAAATTAGAAATCTCTTAATGAAAAAAATGGACTGAATATCAAAATCAGCGCTCCTTACAACAAATGGTTATGTAAAATAAAGCTTTAACTTTATTTGAAGATCTAAAACAAATGTATCCTTAATAAAGTCTATCAAATCAAAATTATTCAACTAAAATTATGATTCTCGGAATCAATTAAATGAAAATCAATACAAATGTATGGAAAATCGTGCTTCGGTTTGCGTCGTTTCAGTTTTCGTTGATTTTTCCGGTCCCAATTAGCGACCCAAACCGGGGTATTGGTGTACATGAAATTTTTAAAGTAAAACGATTACGAAAACCATATGGGGCATGCTGCTGGTGTCTTATAATAAGGAGTTTTGCTGTAAACATGTGTAATGGGTAAGTTAATAATAATAATCTCTTAATTTGACTAAAGTCAATCCAAATGACTCAATTTAATGACAGTGAGTCCTTTCTCCGATGTTACTGAGTCATCGCACTGATGGCATTTTTTTTTATTAAACTGAATCCGATTCGTCATTTGTGTGATTCCGATGTGTCATCCCATTGATGACATAATTTCACCTGATGACAATTTCCCAAGTGATGTTTAGACTGAAATCAGAATGATAAAAAGTGTAACGGAATCAGAAACGAAGACACTTGCCATAGTACTGATGTTAAAATACATCAGTGTTATGACGTCTCTTCTATCAGTGTAGAACCTGAGTTGAACTAGATTAGAATCCAAGCAAGAGAGTTAGCAATAAACTTAAGTAGAAATTAAACTATTTTGTATTGTATTGTATTGTACACACGTGAAGGCCATGAGCACCACAACCCAGAGGATCTTTTGTGCAGCCCGTGTGGTTCACCAACTTAAACTTAAACTAGGATTTTATTTTAAAAACCTAACCTTCAACTTTAATCCAAACTATAACGAGCCCTAAGCGCGAAAATAACGTAAGCGCCAAAAATCAAATTTTATTTTATTTTTTTTTATTTTATTTCATATAAATCTTGTATGAAATTTGTCGCTTACGATAAAATTGTTCTTGCTATAAAATCGTAACGGTACCTTATGTGGTCATGACATTTTAGGAGATGACGCAAAAAAGAAAACTGAAAATGATGTTGCGTGCGTTCTTTTCGCGGTTAGGGCTCGATAACTTAAACTAGAACTTAAGCTAAAACTAGAACTTAACCTTAAAACTAAGATAAAGTAATGCCCCTGTTACGGTTTACAACACAACTGCAGTTCAGTTCAAATCTTGCCGTTTTGTATTATTTACTGTTTACAACCCTGTGAAAGCGCGATTAAGAAACCCCAGCAAACATTAAAATTGGTCGAAAATCATCAAAATCTGAGAAAGAAATCGTCAAATTGAGGAACGTTTATTTTCACAAAAATCGTCATTGTATAAAACCACTGACTTGTAATAATTTTTGAAAATTATTTTTATTTAAAGTTTCCGTTTCTAATAAAATAAAAAAATATTAATAAAAAAAAAAAATCCGAAAATAAAAATTTTACTTTCATTTAGTTTAAATTTTTTTTGGTAAACAAAAAACAAATTTTATAACGCTTTCTTAACAATAAATCCAAAAAATATTATAAGTTAATTCATGCTGTGAATTTATGAATTTGCTACATACGGGAAGGATACACAGAAAGAAAAACACTCGGGATAAATTAAGTTTTGATACTTACTTATTTTAAGTGCGAGTCGTACTTAATAATTCAAGTACGAATAACACTAAAACATATTAAAACAATCCTAAATGGGATTATTTTCGAAAATCAATGCCGGAATTTCTTAACCCTAGAGTACTAACATGATTTTTTTCTACATTAATACTAATTGTTAGTCAAATCGGCTAACATGAATATAACTCCGATTTTTTTTGTTAGCTTCACATGAAATAATTTTAATATTTTTTTAATTTGATAACTTATTTTGTCCAGTGTCTAAAAAAAACAATAATATGAAAGTTTTCCATAATAATTTAATTTTTGCATTTTTTTCATTAAAGGTGCTCTTCTAGGAACACTTTCGCAAACATAAATTTTTTAATGAAAAATATAAATAAAAAAATAAAAATTAAAAATTTTAAATTCATTATTAATTTAAGAAAACATGTCAAATAATACTGAAAAGGCAAAAAAAAATATTTTTTAAAGTTTTATTTACATTTGTGAAATGCTCCGTTCATTCTTTTTGACTAACAAGACTTCAAAAACTCAAAAATAGCATTACTTACTGCAGCAAAGTGACCGTTATAAGCAAGAGCGTACCATCAACTGAGATTACAAAAAAAATGAGATCTTTTCATAGCAGCAAAAAAAAGTTACACGCAAAAATAAAAACAGCGTTAGTCAAAATGACTAACATTAGTACTGCAGGGTTAAAATAAGTATACAATTCTTAAGCCAAGTAAACAAAGATTGAACTTTTCGTTGGTAGTGCCACTATGAGAACAAAATTTCAAAGTGAGCGTTTTAATCTGATATAACTTGTATGTCTTATCTCTAAGCTTTGCATTCTTTATGCGTGCATACGCTTGTGTTTGTCAAAGTTTGTTGTAGAAACTACAACAACACCAAAAATTTGCATCCAACTATAATGAAGCGTATTTTGTATCATGAACAAATATGACATAAAATTAAGTGCCAATCAAAAAAATGAAAGATGCTAAAATAAAATGTGAAATTATATTAAAACCATTTGTACAAAATATGTCGTTTGAAAAATCGTCAAATTAAAGGTATAAATCGTCAAATCTGGCAGCCATGCTCACCACTGGCAGTTGTAAAGTTGAGTTGTTAAGTTTTAACTCAACTGAGTTGAGAAAAAAATCAATTTATTAAAACAAATTTTTAAAAAAAAAACAATGATTTTTCCCCCTTTTTTTAAAGCATGTCTTTTTTTGTTTGATAGCGAGCTGGGTAGAAAAAGACATGAATAGTATTTTCTGTGTTTCTTTTTTAAAATTCCTCTTTGAACTTATTTAAGTTTTTTAATTAATGTTTTATTATTATTTCAAAATGCTTATTAAAATACAGAAAAAAAAAAAAAAATTATTTATAAATTTTTAATTTTAAATAATTTTATACCAATAAGGAAATCAGAAAGAATCAACTGTGACTGCAATAAAAAGCAACATAGTGAAAACTTAACCAGCTTTTGCAAGTTTCTTTAAAAAAGAAATACAAACAAGTCAGAGTGCTATATTCGGCTGTGCCGAATCTTTGATACCCTCCACCGACAGCTCAGTGGGCTTTATATGGGGCCTATAGTAAATTATGAACCGAGCATCACGAAATTTATTATTGTGAGTAGTGAAGTATTTAATTTTTTTTTGATAGCATTATTTATTACGGCTTTAGGCGTACTAAACTGTTTTCAGAGAGTAGGGTTTAGATGGGGCCTATGGTATATTATAGACCGATCTTCACGAAAATTCACAGTGTAATTTCTAGTACTATAACGTACCAAATTTTTTTATGATAGCATTATTTTTTACGGTTTTAGGCAAACTAAACTGTTTTCTGGGAGTAGTGTTTATATGGGGTCTAGGGTAAATTATGGACGGATTTTCACGAAATTTTGCAGCGTGATTTCCAGTCCAGAATAAAACAAATTTTTACAAAATCTTATCTCATTCCGTGCCTTGTTCCACCATTTATGTTATTTTTTGTAATAAAATTACCATTTTTTTTAGGTGGTGGTTCCACATTTTGATTCATAGTAAAGACCTGCACGAGTGTATCAGTAAGTATTGTTGAAACAGATACACCAGATATTTATCTGTTACTACTGATATAAATGAGAGAATGAGTGTAACTGATATTGTATGGTTTTGCTTTTGTCCACTCACCATATCTTAAAAACAAAAACAGTTGCTTATGGTTTTGTATTGAGTATGACATAACATTTTTTTTTTCTTCCAAATATCTGTTGTCACCATGAGTATTTCTACAATATCTGTGGTGTTCTGTTGTATTTTAAAATATTGTTGGCGAGTTGATGAAAATAAGAAAGTTTATAAAAACTTGTATACGATCTCAACCAGGGGTGCCAGATGGTTTTGGTAATAAATCGGCATATTTTCAAAAACAAATCAGAAATTAAATTAAATAAAAAAATCGGCAAATTACTATTACGATTTTAAACACAATAAAACATTGACAAAAATAAAAAAGCAAAACAATAAACCATTACCTAATGCTTTAAAAAAATTAAAAAAAAAAATAAACTTTTTAGAAATAAATTTTAGTTAATTAAAAAATCGCAAGGACCGTAAATAAGAGTTATCCATAAAATGTTAGCTTAAAAACGGAGCCAACCAATAGGTTTGTTCTAAAGTTCTCTTTAAGAACCTATGGTGATCTAGAAAAAAAGATCTCAACTCCACAGTTAAAAATCATTTTTCAACGAAAAAATAAAAGTTTGGATGAACTCTTAAAAAGAGAGTTTTTTTCGCACTCATAACATATTCGCCCTAAAATAGAACTCACACCATCAACAAATACAACTCTTTTAAGGATTTTAATTTTTACGTTTAAAATACTCATTATGTTTTTCTTCTTTTTTTTTATTTTTACGTTGAAATTGTAGTGATCTGACCAGCGACAAGCTTTGGTAGTTAATGTACAAAAAATTAGTTGAATAAAATGCTGGTTTAAATCGAACTCCTGAAATGAGTTTTATTTTTTGACGGCTGAATAAAATTCTCGTTTTAACAGTTTTATTCGATATTTTATTCCTCAACTGAGTTTTAATTTATGACGGCTTAATAAAACTCTCTTTTTAAGAGTTAAATTTTACCTTTTATTTTTACGTTGAAAAATGACTGTTTTATATGGACTTGTTTGTTTTTAAATTAAAAAAATAACTCAGGGACTGAAAATAATTACTGCATATTATTATTTTTTGTAAAGGTTACGAGAAATATTCCTTTATTTTTAATTGGGAATATTTAACCATTATCGTTATATATATTTTATTTTGTTGGTAGTAACCAATGAAAGTAAAATTTATTTTTTTTGGTTAATGATAACCAAATTTGTTACAAATATCTATTGGAAAAAATATATTTTTTCCTGGTTAAATTTTTTTATTTTTTGGGTACAAATATCCAATTTAAACAAATAAGAAAGTAAAGTTCTTCAATCCCGACCCTATGATACTCCACACCACATCATTTAGACAACTTTTCAAGAGTGTACCTTAATTGGGACCAATGGGCAATCATGGACCCAGGAAAACAAATTATATTATAAAGTTAAGATTCAGGTCAATGTTATGACCATTTATCGTAGGCTTAATTCTTAGGACAATAAGAACCTATGTACCGAATTTCAGCAATTTATCTTCAAAATTGCGACTTGAACTTTGCCTACAAGGTTTACACGGACAGCCAGCCGGACGGGTGGATTTCTTTAGATCGATTCCCCTTGTGCCTTAAGCCCCTCATATGTAGTGGTATATTTCTCAAAATGTGTTTGCTTGGTTAGACATACAATACAATACATACAATGGAATACATATAACCATTTTTTCCTTAAGTAGATATAAGCGCTGAATTAATAACAGTTGTATCTTTGTAATGTAACAAGTTACCCAAAATTAATAACACTGTGCAAGAAATTAACACTTTTTTTGAGACAAGCTGGGCACCAGGCGTTTTAACCTAATTCGGATACGTTGAATCCAGTGGTGCTCGCCGCTTTTAAGATTGGCTATGGTTTTCGAGATATACCGTTATTTCGAAAATGGAAGAGGTTGCATAACATATGTTCGCGTAACTCAAACACGCTTTTGCGATAAAATTTCCTTTAAGAAAAGTAAAACTTATTTCTAATGTGAGCAGTCGTTTTTGAAACATAGGTTTTTTTATTGAAAAAAAATTAATTTTTTTATCAAAATTTCATAATTTTTGTTTTTTAAAAATTCAGAAAAAATTAAAAAATGCAGCAAAGCTTCTAATTTTTTGCAGACATATAAAAAACGAAGCTGCAAACAAAACAAAAAAAATTGCGGAGTTTCGGTTTTTTTAGTAATATTAGTAAACTAAACCGTTTTTGAGTTACGCTAATAGGTGTATGTTGTGCAACCTCCTCCATTTTCAAAATAACGGTATATCTCGAAAACCAGAGCCAATCTTAAAAACGGCGAGCACCACTGGATTCAGCGTATCCGAATTAGGTTAAAACGCCAGGTGCCCAGCTTGTCTGTTTTTCCAACTAGCGTAGTGTAATATATATAAAACAAACCAAAAATTACCGTGTTGTAAGTATTTCTCAAAAAATAGGCACTTTGATAATTTAGAGGAAAATATCGCCAAAATGCCTAAAAATCGTGAAATATGGCCTGATAACAACGATTCTCGCTTGTGTTGCTGTTGTTGCTCGGCAATTTGTACTGCCACAGCACAACACACAGTGTGTGTGTGTGTGACATGTCTGGTTTTTTATTGGCTTTTTGTTATGTATACCCTCCCCCACAACTAGCTGGGTATACTTAGTTTATCATTTCGTGTGAAACATTTTTATTAATCGAGCCTTAACCGCGAAAATAACGTAAGCACCAAAATAAATTTTATAGGTGAGAGTTTTTTTTATTCTAATTCATATAAATTTTGTATTAAATTTGTTGCTCACGATAAAATCAGGGACCAAACATAATGGTTATTGTATTTTATTTGAGTTTATTGGAAAATTCCTTTTATTTTCATTTGGTTATTTTTAACCATTATCGTTACATATATTTTATACTGGTTATCGTAACCAATTAAAGTAAAAAATATTTCTTTTTTTGTTACACATAAATAACCATTACTTCAACCACAATTTTTTTTTGGTTACAAACAACTATTAAACCAAATAATTAATTTTTTGGTTACAAATAACCATTTTAAAAAATAATTAATTTTTTTGGTTTCAAATAACCATTAAAACAAGCAATTTTTTTTAACAACGACACAGGTTAAAAATTTTCTTCAGATATTTTTTTCTGTGCATATGTATTTATATGTATGATTATTTCCGTGCATTTATTATTTCGATGACTAAGAAGAAGGAGTGAACGTGTCAACTGTTGTGCGTGACTTGAGAGGCAATTCTAAACCGCTAGAATCACCGTCTGTACTTAAAAACAGTTTTTTTGCTTTTGCAGGAAAAATTATTGCCCAAGGGTCCCAAATAGTAACCGACTATACTTTCTTACTTATGTATAATTTATATTTGTAACCAAAAAATAAATTACTTGTTTTAATGGTTATTTGTAACCAAATTAATTTATTATTTGTTAAAATGGTTATTTGTAACTAAAAAATTATTTATTTGGTTTAATAGTTGTTTGTAACCAAACAATTTTTTAGTTGAATTAATTGTTATTTATGAAGGTATAACCAAAAAAAATATTTTTTACTTTAATTGGTTACGATAATCAGAATAAAATTATATAATATTAAATGATAATTGTAATTTATAACCTTTACCCATAATTCATCAATATTAATGGTTATATTTATATGATTTTTTGTCGTTTCCTTTATAGGGTCCCTGGATAAAATTGTGTTTGCTATAAAATCGTTAAAGCCATTTATTTAGAAAAAAACAAAAATTTAAAATGATGCCGCTTACGTTATTTTCGCGGTTAGGGCTCAAATTCAACTATTCGTCAAACAATTCTTTTCAAAATAAAAATATTTCAAAACGTTAATATGAATTTTCTATTTTTTTCTACATAATACGGTTATATTAAATAAAAAAACCTAAAGTATAACTTATTAAATTTTCGAGCTTGAGGTCTTGTTTTTGATATAAAATTTATTTAAATCAATATTTCAGCACTCCTTTGAGTGTCTTCTTCAGGGTTTTTTTCTTGATTGTTTGCTATTTTTTCGGTGCGTTTTTTAATTTTTCTAACCCAACAGTTATACTTACTGTAACATTTGCATTTATGTATGTAGGTTATTTCCACATAAAATGTAGCATACTTCTTTTTTAATGTTTTCAAAAGTGTTTACCTACATATTTTAGAAAAGTGCTTTAAACGAAAAAAATAGTTTTGGTTGGTAAAAACCCAAGTTTTTTTTACAAGAACAAATTACATGTGTTCAGTTCTTTCAGCAATTTTTTTTTTACAATAATTTTTGTCTACATGTCTTTTTAACAAAAACAACCATACACAGGCATCAAAGAATTTAAGAAAAAAAATATTACCGTTACTAAAATTTTCAAAAATGTTTGCTTTAAAAAAAAGCAGCATACACATTTTTACAAGAACAAATCATGTACGCAGCAGACACAAAGGCTAATCGTGCTGCTCATCAAGAAAAATTGCAAGTGCTTCCACTTGTATTTTCGTCGTAGGTATAATACGTAACTTGTAGTGTTGTTGTTGCTTGGCAATTTGTACGACCATAGTACAAGCAGCCTGTGTGTTTTGTTTTTGTAAAATTTTTTGTTTGGCTTTTTTTTTCGCTCGTAATACATTCACGCTCTTTTTCGTTGAAAAATAATTGAAAATAACGGCATCGTACAATAAGTAACTTATTGTATTCCATCAGTATCCACTAGTATCTGCTTTTGCGAAGCAGATATTAACAGATATGATACTCTCTTTCGCTTTTGTATCAACTTACATCCACTCTTTTACAAATCATATCAATATCAACTTATATCAGAAACACAAGAGCACTCATCCATACGCATCCACTTTAGAAAATACACAGAAACAGATATAAACAGATGTATCTGTGCAGGTCTTTAATTCATAGCTCTGGTCCTACTGCACCGATTTTGCTGAATTTCAATCCCAAACTGCTGCAATTTGGCACCAAGTTTGTTCATTTCTTTTGAGTTGTTCGAAATTGAGCGTGTTTTCAACAGACGAACAGACAGACAGACGGACATGGTTAAATCGACTTACAATCACTGAAGGACCCAGAATATATGTACTTTATGGGGTCTGAGATGAATAATAAAAAAGTTTCACACGGAATGACAAACTTAATATACCCTCTTCACAACTAATTGCGGTGGAGGGTATAAAAAGACATGTCTTGTAAATCATCGTAAAAATTGGGTGTAGGTTTCCTAAGGAAAACTTTAAATTATTTTTTTTTCTTTTGCCCTACATATTTTAATATGTATGTATGTATGTATGTTTAAGAAATACAAAAAAGTTATTATTTTTTTGTAAAATTAAAAAAAAAATTTGTTTGAGTGATGACAGTCTTACATACAACACTTTTACTTTCTCGACAAAAAGAAATTTACAAGCGGATATGCAACAAGCTTTAACATGTTCATAAACATGTTTTCTTTCTATTTTTTTGTGTATTACAACATCTCTTTCCAAGTCTTTGAAATGGCACGTATGAGCGAGAGAGCTAACATACATATCTAAGTAAATATTTTTTCGTTTTTTTTATTTTTTTTTTTTTTTGTTAAAAATGGAAACCAAATTTGAAAATATAAAACACTCTTTTCTGACAAAGGTTGACAAACATAAATAAAAGAAATGTCATAAAACGTACTTAGAGATGATGTATAAATAATACAGCTTTTGTAGGTTTGTCTGTCTGTCTGTGTGTCTGTTATACAAAAGCCTTATACATAGTGAAATTAAAACCCTGCCCCTGTTCTCTTTTACATTAACCTGCCACAGAGTTTTATCAGCCAACAAACAGTGGCCAATGATCACGTGCACAAAACACATCATACATAAAAATGTTTAGGACACAGTTGTGTTGAAATATTTAGTGAAAAGCTAAAAAAAAACAAAGAAAAGCTTTGCTGAAAAACAAAAGTGCTATAATTTCGTTAAAAATTGTTTGCTGACTGCTAATAATGTCATAATTGGTTTTGTAGGTCAGTGTGAACAGCAAAAAAAAAACAACAACAACTACAAAAACAATAACAAATGTTTAATATTTTGTAGTCAGTTCGGAAATGGAAAAAAGTTGTTGACTAAAGTACTAAAATGTGGGGTGAAATTATGCAAAAAAAAAGTCTTACATGACTACACACACACGTGAAGTACTTTAAAAAAAAAAAAAATAAATTATAAAATTAGATTTAAAACAAAAACTAGCAAGTTAGTTAGTAAATTTAAAAAATAAATTAGAATAAAGTTTTTTTTACTGTTGTACACAACCCTTTTTTAACTTTTAGTTACAGAAATATAAATAGAGCCTTTAACGAACTTTTTTTTAAAAGAGTGAATTCTTTTAGAATTTAACAAAATTTAAAGAGAATTAAAAAAAATTTTATCAATACTAAATTTACCAGTGTTCGAAAATAAACATTATATATAACGGGTCCGCCAACTAACGTTTTTTTTTTCATCTAGTGCTTATTTCGTGAATGGTAACACTTCGCTCAAGTCTGATTTGACAGATAATTATTTGTATCCTTCCGCTGAACGAATATGGCTGTGTATACGCTTGAAAAACGCTTAGAAATATGCTTCGCTAAGTGGGCCTGCGATCGACTTACAGAAAATGCCGATTTTGCCAAAAAAAAATCATCTTTTCAGATGAAGCTCATTTTGATATTGGCGGGTATGTAAACAAGCAAAATAGTCGCATTTGTGGCACAGAAAATCCGCACGCATACATTGAAAAGCCGTTGCACACAAAACGAGTCACTGTTTGGTGCGGGTTTTGGTCCAGAGGCATAATTGGAACATTTTTTTTCGAAAATGGACAAGGAGTGGCCGTTACAGTCAATGGCGATCGATATCGGGCCTTGTTTAACGAATTTTTGTTCACAAAAATTTAAGAGGAGGATATTGGCAACATTTGGTTTCAACAGAACGGCGTTACGTGCCACACAGCCGAAGCTACACTCGATGTTTTGCACCCTGTTTTTGATGATCTCATTATCAGCCGCAGAGCTGATGTCGTTTGGCCACCTCGGAGCTGCGATTTGACACCGTTGGACTATTATTTGTGGGGTGCCGTCAAAGATAAGTGTTACGCCGACAAGGCAGAGACAATTGACGCTTTAAAGAACAATATTTAAAGAACAATATACAGCTGCACACAATCGATAATGTGCTTAAAAATTGGACCGATCGTGTAGGCTACTGCATGGCCAGCCAAGGCATCCATTTGAATGAAATTATTTTTCATTATTAACCGAAAGGATTGTACTTTCAGATAAAAAAAGAAATTTGAGAAAATATTCAGTAGTTTTTTTATAGCATTTTCAAAAAAAAAAAAAAGTTGTTTGGCGGACCCGTTACTTTTCTCTACACAGAAAAAAAACTCCTACTAAATGTAATTTTTGTCTTCTTACTTGAGTACGAGTCGTACTCAAAAATTTAAGAACGAATAAAACTTAAAAATACTTAAAACAATCCAAAATGGGAAAAAATATAGATTATTTTTATGTTAAAAAAGTTAAAGAAGCAATAATTCCCATATTTAATTTATTAAAATTATTAAGTTAAATACATTAAATTTTTAAAGTAGAATGATTGCGGAAACCATATCGGGCATGCTGCTGGTGTCTTATAATTGAGAGTTATTTCGTATACAAAGGGCGGAATACAACAAAAGTGAAATAAACATGTGCATTAGGGTGTCCCAATAAAAAAAAAAATTTGGGGATCATTCTTAATTTGAATACTCATAAGGCTAAGAATTTTTGAGATTTTTTTCCGATTTTTCGGAGGTGGTTTAGAGGTCGCGCAAATTGATTTTGTACCAAAAATCGACCTTTTTGGGATTTGGTTGAAAATTGGTAAAAAAAAAAATAGATATTTCTTCAGCGGATCCAGGAGATTTTATTGTTGGATGGGGCTCAGGTCTGTTATGTATGAGTGGTAAGTAACTATTATTTTATTTGTAAAAACATTTTCTAAATCCAATTATTTAAAGTTTAAAGCAATGCAAACCTAGTTCACACCTTATAGTATTATACATTTCATACAATGTGTACAAAGCTTTAAAAGGGTATAACTCGAGAACGGTGAGAGAAAATTAATTTTTTATTTTGTTGCTAATTTATTTAAAACTTCATAATCTTTTAAACTGCATCATTAGTTTTTTTAGTCTTAATACAAATTTTAAAAGTTATAAAGCATTTTTTTTCATATTTGCTGCAAATTTACGAAAAACTGTTATATAATGTATCAAAATGTGGAAAATCCCTGACGAAACTTATTATTTATGCACATAAAATTAAAGGTCGGAAAATTTTCTTTAAGAATATTTACTCAGAAGCCGAAAAAATACCGATTTTTTGCAATTTTCAATAATAATTCAATAAAAGTCAAAAACGCTAGATTTTTGGTACAAAATCAGTTTGCGCGACCTCTAAAGCACTTCCGAAAAATATGATAAAATTCTCAAAACAACTTTACCTTATGAGTATCCAAATTAGGAAAGATCTTCCGAGAAAATCAAAATTTTTATTTTTTTGGGACAACCTAATGTGCATCGGGTAGGTAAAATAATCTCACTTGTTCTGTGGGGAATGCGTTTAGGTTAAAATCAATATAGTCTCACTTTCTGATTATTTCATGTAAGAATCGAGATTAGATCATCTTATAAATTCTTGAATCAAGAACAGTTTGACATAAACTTTATCTGACTTTTAATAAGGTCACTCCTGTTTTCGAATTAAATATGGATAAGTTGCGTATTTCGCTCTTGAATAATCCGCCACCGATTCGGCTTGACGGATAGATTGATTTAGTTTTTCAGTGTAGTGTTCGGTTCGGTATATATGAGGAAGACACACGCGCTAAAAGTGTTTGTGTAGTAAACCGTTAAAAAAAAATGTGTTTTTTGTTTTTGATCTTCGAACACAAAACTAATATTGCACTTATCCAACTCAGACAAAAGATTACAACATTTTTTACTACACGCTGTGTCTGTTTTAGCACATTAATGTTCGTTGGTTTCAGTTGTGCTTAGCGACCTTTTGGTTGGTAAAGAAACCATAAACAAAATACACATACGAAAAAAACCAAAACACAGCCAAAAAAATTTTACATAAACAAAACATGTAAACAATGCACAAAAGAGCTATTCGTGCTGTGTTCGTTGCTAAAAATTTTTGTTTGCTCATTCTTTCGTCAATGTGAAAAAATGCACTATAGAACATTAAAATTTAATGTTTGTTCGCAGAACTACAACAATTGTTCTCATTTATACGAAGAACAGAACACGTTATAATGTTCATTACTTTTTTGAAAATATTTATCAACGGCAGCTTTACCAATTTGCAAACTTTTTGACGCTCTGGCACTTTTTGTGCGACTTTTTCAAAATCGTCTAATTTTGCAACTTTTTCCAACTTCTTGCGACTTTTTCCCAGTGGTACATAATGCCGCACAGACTCTTAGATTTTGATTAATATGGGTTCTAAAGTTAACTGTATTCAATATTACGAACAGTAATAAACTTTATTTTGCCATTTTCAAATGCTTGATCGCCACGATGATCTTGTTTGAACATTCGTTTATTATTCTATTAGCGCACGCGTTCTAGTTTTTTTTTCGAGCTCTGACTCTGACTGTCAATTATGTACCATATTGTTAACTGACAATTAAAGTAATACTTAATTATAACTAGTTTAACTTATTAAAATTGGCTGTACATAGTAAAAATTTGTTTGTGGCTTATAGACTCCCAAGTTACTAAAGCGATTTTCATGAAATTTTAAAACTAACATCACGATAGCCCCGAAAGTATTTTTTCGATTGGATGCCAATATTAGGCATCGCATATCTTAAGAGCCGCTACACCCATTTTCTTGAACTTTTTGCTATAGAATTTTCTGAGCTCCGAAATTGAAATTTGAAATAAGATAGCAACAGGGGTACCACTACCCTCATAGGACGTCAATGTTAAATATCGAATATATTAAGAACTTTTATAGATGAGGATGTTCAAACTTGGTAGAAGTCGCTCTTGTGGGGAACTACACCTTTGAAAATAAAAATAAAGGAAATAGGCACAGGGGGAGCAATACCCCCCAGTATGCATATATTAAATATCGCGTAACTAAAGTACTATAATACAAATGTGCTTAAGGCCACTAAATATTATGGTAAACTATTAATTTCAAAATAAAAATAAGCGGGGTAAACGGAGGAAGAGCAATACCCCCTTTAGAATGAAAATATTAAATACCGCATATCTGAAGACAAAAGTATCCAAGCTTTGTTGGATACACTCTTATGGTAAAGTACGCTGAAAAAACAAATCAATCTATACGTACTTTAATATAGTCGAAGCGCTGTCAATGGTACCGTGAGTACGGATTTCCTTAAATCAGAACCCCTGATTCAAGGGCGGATTATTCAAGTGCGAAATACGTTACTTATCCATATTTAATCCAAAATTCGTACTTATAAAAGTGAGATAAAATTATCTCAAGCCGGCTTGATTCAAGAATTTCTAAAACAGTTTAATCTCGATTCGCACTTGAAATAATCCGAAAGCGAGAGTAGATTGATTCTAACCTTAACACTTACCCCACACAGAACCAGCGAGAATATTATTATTTTGCTAACCCGTTACGCATGCTTATTTTACTTTCGTTTTATTCCGCCCTTTGTTTACAGCAGAATGCCCAATATGGTTATCGTAATCATTATATTTTATAAAATTTAATGTATTGAACAAATAACTTTAGCAAATAGAATATGGGAATTATTGCTTCTTGTTTAACTTTTGAAGCATGAAAATAATCAATATTGTCTTCTTGTAGTATTGTTGTTGGTTTTACAAAAAAAGTTTTTCAAACACAGGCGTATGCGCGAATTTTGGTTTTCAAAAGTTATCCATTTTGGATTGTTTTTAAGTACTTCTTAGTGCTATCCGTACGAAATTAAGAAGAAAAAAACTTAAATATAGTACTAGTTTTTTTTCTTCGTGTTCAAAATAAAACTAAATGGGGTTGGCGTAGGAGAAGCAATAAATATGTATATAAAAATGAAAGTAGTTTTCTATGATTGTTCCCGGAGTTTCCTAAAGTCAAGGCTTCCAAATGCAATTTCAAAAAATTACAACAACAAATAAGTCTGGACGATGGCTTATTGCTATACATTTTTGACGCATTAAAATAGCAATTTTGTAACTAGTCCTGTAACAACTAGTTAAAGACTGTTCTAAAACCTAAATAGTTGCGAATTTAGCTGAGAGGGGCCCTTCTCAACCTATCATGGTGTGGGTATAAAAATAAACTTCCTAATTTCAAATCTCACCATAACACGTTTTTTTCTAATTTAATTCCTTTAAATTTCTGTTTAGTTTAGAAGTTTAGTTTTCTTTTTGACCTGATTAACTGTCGTCTGTAAAATATGCAACTGCATTATTTTCCCTTTTTATACTTTATTTTCTCTAATTTTTTTTTTTCCTTTCTAGTAAACAAGTAAATGAGGTTTTTGTTTTTATCCTCTAACCTCAATATGTGATTTTGTGTGCAATTTTCCTTAACAGCCATTAAATGATTAGTTTGTCCTTCCCACCCATTTGTCCATTGAACCCGTCTTCTTCATTATACATTGTATTTGTTAGAAGAGGCATAATACATAAATTATACTTTTGTTAAGGATTTTAAAGCGATAAATGACTTTTGAAGGAAAAAGTTTAAAAGGCATTTTCCCCCCAGCTTTAATAACTATGGAATAGTTGTCATTTCGGGTTGTGCCAAGTAGAGAGTAAGAGAGTAAATTTATGCAAGCACTTATCAAGGTGATGTTATACAAGAAGTAGTCTTAAGTTAAATTTAAGCCGTTATAACAAGATTATTGAGCCATGACTATATTTACTTCTTTAACCGTGTCAGTGACACGTGTCTCCGGATCATCTTTCACTAGAATTTTACTTTTAATTTACTGTCTTGACAATACTGAAGATGCTGCTACGAAATGAAAAGTAAAAAGTATGAATTTATTCTTTAGGTGCTTAAAGAAGAAGGGATTGAAAAGAAAAATGGTTTTTTTTCCTTAGAAATAATGAATTATACATTTAAAATTATTATTAGAAAAGAAAGCAAAATTCGTAAATTTTTAAAAATAAACAAAAAATTATATATAAAAGGTTGTTTTAAAGCCTAGAAGTTGTAAAAATAACACAATTTAAATCAAACACACGGCTGTTTTTGACAAAGTACATTCTGGACGTCCAATTTTGGTGCACATTTTCGAGGATTCCGGGCTTGTTTGCCACGAAAACGTACAATGTTGGCCTTAAAGGCTTCTTTTGTAGCTGGTTAATCAGCATAAACAAGTGATTTCACGTAGCCCTAAAGGAAATAATCAAGAGGAATCAAATATTACGATATTGAAGCCCAGTTGACACTTCCATTTCTCAAAATCAGCTCATCATCATATTTTGATTTCAATAAGTCGATGGTTGCGATCGCTGATAAAAACACATCTCGCCAGGATCAATGCCACCCATATTTTCAAACAAAAACCGTTCATGTTACGGTTTCAGCTTAATTTGCTTATGAAATTGGGTTCGATGATGCCTACCAGAGTATCATCATCAAATGGTGCATTTTTCTAGATGTAAGGGAGTTTGAACGGTCTGTTGTATAACACAGTGCAAAACGAAAAAAATAACCATAAAGGACCAAAAAAAATAGACCCGTGTCTCCCAGTTTTGCCCAAAGTCATGCACTTTTTAATGTATGGGCCCTTAACGATTTGGGGCCTCGGTGTCATTTTAGACTTTGGGCAAAACTGGGAGACACGGATCTATTTTTTTTGGTCCTTTATTGTTATTTTTTATTTGTATATGGTTATTTTATTTTTCAAAAACTACACACAGTGTAATGGTCTCACGCCATATTAGCAATTTTACTTAAAAACAAACCCGATAAGCCAAAAATGAGCCTAATTACTGAACCCAATTATACGATAAAATATTGATGACGGAGTTTCAAAATAAATTTCGATAATTTAGTTGCTTTGTTCAAGCGTAAATCTATTCATGATTAGAAATGTCACAAAGTGAGCGCAGTATGACAGTTCGGTTGGCAGGATTTTCAAGAAATACTAAATATTTTTAAAGTTTTTGCTTTAGGTTTGTCCGTTAAGTTTTCGTCAAGTCTGAATTTTTTTTTTTTTTGTTCTGACCGACACTGTATTTATACAGTTTTATTATACCCACACCACAATAGTGGAGAGGGAATTATGCATTTGGGTTGATGTTTGTTACACCTTAAAATATTGGTCCTTGACTTAAAGAATCAGAATCACTTTCTGAGGTAATCTAACGATGTCCGTCCGACTGGCTGGCTGTCCATGTAAACTTTGTGCGCAAAGTACAGGTCGTAATTTTGGAAATAATTTGATGAAATTTGGAAAATATTTTATAAATAAGGACACCAACATATATTAAAACTTACTTTTCTGATTCTAATACTTTAATTATAAGATAATCTATCTTGTTGTATTAGAAAAGCACTAAATAAATATAATAATAATAATAATAATAATAATAATAATAATAATACATATATCCATAATTTCATATAGCCGGAATATGTTCTTTGTGCCCATAAACCATATAATTATGTCAATATTTAGATGAAATTTAGTCCAAACGTATTTAATTGCAATCAAAATCATCTTATCAAATTTATAAACACATTTTACATAAAAATTGGCGGCAATTACTTTTACGTAAGCGACTATGTCATGGCAAAATGTTGTCCAGGTAGGTCCAAAATTAACGATGGGTCACATCCTAAAATCTTATATCGATGAAGATATTCCGCCCAAAGGGCTTTTACATGAATCTTCATTTTAAAAAAGTAATCGAAGTTTTTACTGGGGAGTTCTCTTTATTATTATTTTATTCTATGAGCTAAATTTCAGTAATGTATTTTATAAAGCTTTTTTGTAATAGTCCTAAATTTTTTTATTTTAATCGCTTTTTTTAAACTTGTATTTTTCTTCAGCCCATCATTAATTTCTTTTTTTAATTAAACAAAAAGACCTCCCAATTCAAAAGATAAATTTTCCATTTCACATATTTCCTGCGATTTCTTCTTTTAACCAAATATTATCATTATCATTTGACGTTTTCACCATTCCTGTTCTGTTCTCTTCTAAAAATATTTGTTTTAGCTTTAAACACAATTACAGAGAATCTTTTAACCGCCATCATTTTCATTATAATCATCAACGCTGATGTCTTTAATGCTAACAAAGTCAATCAAACACCCTGTACGTGTGTATCGTTTCTGCCTACCACAAAGTGTATTTGTAATGAAATGTGTGTATTTCGGAGTGAAGGGGTTTAAAATAGTGATGGCCAACAAATAAACTTCGGTATTAACGTCTGTATGTGCAAGGCTGCACAGGATTAGCTTTAAAGAAAAATCTACTAAGCAACAGCAGATTAAAAACGTGAGTTATTTTAGTTAATAACGGAAAGAACAAACAGAGAATTTTACAGTGACTTGTATCGAAGTAACACAAGCAGGTTATAATTGTCTATTTACAAGGGCCGAGAAATTGAGAATGTGTCCATCCCTAATTTAAACTTATGTTTGCTTCCTCTCTCTGTCCAGACTTGCAGTTGCAGCAATTCTTGTGATGGAAGAATTGCAAGACAATTATTTCATTATATGGACACTAATGCAAATTCAGAGCAGAAATTAAAAAAATTACAGGCGAAAGCGACAACTTAATAAGATCCGTCAAATTTAAGAATTAAAAAAATTGTGTTGAAATTTTTAATCAAAAAGCACGATGTTAATTGTGAGTCACACCTTGACGTCAAGTATTTTGCCCAAATTGATTTGACATTTCTCTGTTTCAGTGTTTGAAAAATTCAACCATGGAGAAGTACACAATTAGGTAGGGCGTTAAGATTGTTGAAGCCTTTCATGAAATTGGGCGTTCAAATCAAAATTCACTTCTTTTTTTTTTTTTTTTTTTTTGTCTGCACAATCGACCAAATGTGTCCACAATCGGAAGAATTGTGCGAAAATTTCAGCAAACCGGGTCTGTAGGAAATGTGAAATGTGAATGCTCGCCCAGTTCAGCGGAGTCATCGGGCAGTATTTCTTCGAAACTGAGTTCGGCCAAGCAGTTACCGTGAATGGTGTTCGATATCGCGAGATGATAGCGGACTTCTTGTGGACAGAAATTTAGGATATGGACCTGGACGATATTTTGTCGCAGAGTCATTGAAAAAATGGACCATCAGATAGAGGTATACCACCGAAGCCGTAGCGAGCATTTGGCTGATATTTTGTTTCACACATACATAATTGTCATAGATCCTTCTATCATAATAAAAAATATTAAGATAATTCTCTGAAAACTTTTTGCTTTATTTGCAATGAACTTTTGGTTGTAAGGCCCTTTATTAGAGGCGTAAAAATTAAGTTTCGCCTTTTTTATATTAAGCCATCGAGATGTTCTTTTTCGTTTTCCGTGTAAAACAACATCAATATTGACTCGAATTTTTTTCTTTTGGTTTTTTTTTAATACAGGGTGGCCCAAAATTACCGAAGGGGTTTGAATTGCTTATAACTTTTTTATTAAAATGTTTTTTCTTTCTATTCAGTATTTTGTAGAGAAGACTTGGGGAATTTTAAATGGAGCAGTACTCAATTGAACAACGTGCCCAAATTGTTGAGATTTATTAAATCACAATTTTATTCATAATTTAATTATGAGCGACGAAGCCCATTTCCAATTAAGTGGGTTCGTTAATAAGCAAAATGGGCTACGGAAAATCTGAGAGTAGTTCAACAGCGAGAATTACACCCACCTAAGTGTACGGTTTGGTGCGGTGTTTCATCGGAAAGGATAATTGTTCCTTAATTTTTTGAAAATGAACACATGGGTTATGGAAAATGTGTTGGAAAGAGCACGAATTAGCGAAGCAGAAAATGGCCACTACTTGCGAGATATTATTTTTCATAACTTAACTAAAAATATTCCCTATTTATATACTGTATTAAAAATAAATAATATTTTTTTGTTAAACAAAAAGTTATAACGAATTCAAACCTCTTCGTTAATTTTGGGCCACCCTGTATAAACGTTGATAAAAAAAAAGTTGTTCCTGTTTAATAAAACAAAAAACTGTTTGTGCCACATTCTGGCAAATATTTTTTTTCATTTTTTTTTTGCTGGTTGAAAGTTCACTACTAAATGTTGCAGTTGCTCAAAGTGAAGGCTGCTCATAGTGAAGTGAAGGACGACGAAAAAAATTAATCAGCGAAATAATATAAACATTTTCTTTATTTCTTGTGTAGTGGCAAAATCAGCAAAAAGAAACCCGGGTTGTTGATTTTTAAAAAGCAAAGGCTCCCGTCAAAAGCCAAAGAAAATCAAAAAGAGAACAAGAAAGAATGAGCGAAAAAAGGTAACAAGCACGATGAAAACTTTTAATTTTTTTTTTCACCAAATACGCAGCAGGATGTTGTTTGATTAAAACAAAAACCACCCGCCATCCTCTCAAACACACGACCGCATACATACAACTTTCATGCACAAATTTTAGAACCCTTTATCAGGAAAACACCGAGTCTTCGCTACACAGGTATTTATTTTTACGTTTGTGTATGTATTACAAAGATAAAAAGTGTTGTTTTTAAATTGGAAAATAACAAGAAACTGCCATTTAGTATTGTCCTGCTGTGCTGAAGACTAATAGGATTTTTTAAGGACTACTTTTGGAAAATTTTGAATTCAAAAATTAAATTCTAAAGAATGTCCTGCTGCTTGTGGTTTTCCACGAGTTTGCTTTTTAAATCCTCTTTAAGTTTGAAAAAAGATTAATAAATTTGTCTAAAAGAAGAAGACTTATAAATGTAGAAGCTCTTAAAAGTTCTATCACTTTTATTCTGTTAAGAAGCTCATGAAAACATAATAAAAAAAAAATCTTAAATATAAATTTGCATTAAATCCAAAGAATTACTGCATACTAAATGGGTTAGTTACACAAAAGTTCTATAAATATGTCATAAAGCTTAATATGTAGTTAATAAGAGTAGCTTTTAGTTTTTATTTTATAACTTTTAATTTTTAAAACCTATAAATCTTATTTGTCTTTAAGAAAAGCTTTTTTAACAAAACAAGCATATTTAAGCTTTAATATGTAAGCTTTTTAGTATCTCAAAAATGGTACACGTTTTGTTTTAGAAGTGTATATTTTATTTATTATTTAATAAAAAAAACTTTTAATTAAAAAGCTTTAAACAAACTTAGTTATTTTTTATAAGTTTTTCAATGTTAAAAATAAACAAGTTTTTTAATGGGGTAAAAGCTTTTACACATATGAAAACTTTTAAATAATAACATATAAACATTTTTATTTGAAGCTTAAGATAATAAAATAATCTTTATGGTTAAAAGCTTAACGAATCTTTTGTTAGCATGGGCCTACATAAAAGCTTTCAAAGCTTTAAAAATCTTTTTTCCACATAGAAACAAAGATTTCACTAAAAATATTGTCTAAAAAATTTTCAATTAATAGAAGAGCTTTATAAGCTTAAAAGCTTTTAATTTTTTTTTAACTATTTATACAACAAAAAATTGTTTAATCATTTTTTAAAAAAAGTTAATTTAAGTTTAAGAAAATAAAGACTTTCAAGCTTTTAGGAAGCTTTATGTTAAGATGGGTAGAAAAGCTGGTGCAAAGTTAACTTCACACCCTTAACTTGACGCCTTAGTTAGTAATAGAGAACTAAAAAGAAAAGAATTAGAAAAATAAAGAGTGAAGGGACAAGAATGGAGAAAGTAGTGAAAGATAAAAATCGAACCAAAAAGAAAAACAGCCCTTCAAAGCAAAACTGCTCTACATATAGCCAGTCTTTGGATGCTATACAGCTAGTTCATTCTTATTACGAATCCCGTCAGCCGGAGATATGTCCCAATTCTCCTAAGAACCTACTACCTTACCATCTCCCGTGGCCCGTGATAATACCTATCATGATCCTAACGCAGGCCTTATTCCTGCCCAGCAGTGAACCCGAGTCGGACTTTTCAATTACGGACCACAGCTCGCACGATACTCCAGACCTGATTTGTTCCGTTTCCCATTAATTAAACCTTTTAAAATAAAAGCCTAATGTGGGGCAAACAGTCGGGGTCCACCATTTTCAGCCTCGCCAACTTATCAGCCATTTCATTGCCGGTGATATGGCGAAAAGCAGAGCTTTTTCTAACTTGGATTTGATATCGATACTCAAACCCTTACAAAAGTATACACAAGTCTATGGGTTCAAAATTTGTCTTGGCCTGTATATTTGAAAAATTTGAATAGAGTTTGAAAAAGAACTTTATTATGTGGGGTCTGTGATGAATTATAAACCAATTCTTATAAATACTGACATCACTCTTTCTAGTTATACAAAACAAATGTGTGCCAAATGTCAGGACCGTATTGTTTTTCGTGGCGGACTTAGACGTATAAAAGTATTTTCCTGGAGTGGAGTTGCGCTACATCTGTACTAAGATTTTCTCTATCACAACAGCCTCGAATATGGCGAAAAACAGAATTTGTTTTTACTCCAATCTCGATATCTCGAAAATCTGATTTGATGGAGAGTACAGATTCGGATTCAGCGCGAGTCAAGCCCCTAGAGAAGTCTATTGGTTTAAAAAGTGTTTTCCGAAAGTGGTCTTTATACTTATATAGGACCTTTTGTGAGAAATAACCCGACCATCACAAATGTTGGTAATAGAGTTTTGATGGAGAGTACAGATTCGGATTCAGGTCGACTCAAACCCCTAGAAAATTATACTCGGGTGTATTGGATAAAAAGTCTTTACAAAGGACCCATTTAAAAATATGACCCGATCATCATAAATATTGGTAAAAGGGTTTTAAGTCTTTTGAAACCAAATTGGAGCAACCTCACAATTGCATTATTCTTTTGTAATAACGAGCATATTGAAGTGATGTTCAGATGTCAGATGGCTTTATATGGGGCCTATGATACACAATGGACCGATTATTTCGAAAGCTGATGATATAATTTCTAGTCATACCAAACGAATTTATTTAAAATTTTTTTAAAAATACCTAAATTGCAGCACCCATTTAATTTACCGCTCTAAATATATGAATATAAGATGTACCGCCCACTTTAGTGGGCGTGTTAAAAATTAAATTTTTTGGAATAGCAATATATTTCGGTTGGGTTCATTAAAAGGGTAATAAATTTTGGTTTTTAAATAAATAGTGCATAAACAGAATAGAAGTTAAAATTTGTTTACGAAAGTTGGTTCAATTTTGGTCAATAACTCTTATCCTACTGAGTCGACAGTGCAGAGTTTCGGAGTTTTGATTGTTAGTAGCGGCCATATTGTTGAAGTTACATCTGTGGAACTTGCTGTGATTTATTCAGTCTGTTTCCCGTGGACGGATATAGCGTTAAACAGCGCGTGCAAATGATAAAATTATTTTATAAAAATAATACTTAAATTTTCATTGGAACCCCATCTTCAGCGTTAAGCCCATTTCGAGGTGAATGGAACGATACTTATCCACATAAGATCCAAGAACGTTCAATGTATCATGTAAAAAGTAACTTTTAGGCTGACGGCGTCATCGATCCATATTTCTTTGAGATCAACGATGAACAGGCCATATGTAGGTCGATGATTATCAACTTCTTTTGGTCGGATATCGACACCAACGGCATGTGGTTTTTTGGATGC